>HG995174.1:15389166-16710833 GCA_905333005.2 Lycaena phlaeas | reverse complement strand
ATCATACGTATTGTGGTGAGGGTTTCTAAACGTCTTCTAAATTCAATATTTTTCCAAAAGCTTTACAAAACATATTATCCAAAAACTTCCTAAGATAGCGTTCGGCCAAGTTCAAAAATGCAACACAAACAGTTTGCAGACCTGTCTCGCTTCCAAGAAACATAACTGCATGGAGGATTTATTGAGAAAATCAGTGTTGCCAGCTTACTACTTTCACTCTGAATAGGGAAAATAAGTGGAAATTTTAGTGATACCCAAATCTATTATGTGGGATGTCTGGAGTAATAGTTATACTGTTTAAACAAATGATCAATAGAGGCCCATAGAAAAGCTAAAAAAGTTTTTTTAGACGCACGCCTTTTATTAGCTTTATCACTATGTTTGTAACCGACTTCTTTGGGCGTGATTTTGACCCACTTTAAAAGGCAAGATTTCGTTCAAACTTTGAAGATCTATCAAGGACCGATGACAATACACTAATTCGATAAGATTATTCCATTTTTCAATTTCCAACAGCAAATGCATATTTTTTAGGTTTTTCAAACTATCAATTTTGTCACTAAAGTGAAAACACGTCGAATGCATACAGCTCGTCGCGTGAAAATGCAGTTTTAATATTTGTTAGAGGCGTTTCTGTGTCCAGCCGTTGTAGGTATTTGAGCTGGCTCGGGGTGAATATATTTGGCAGTTGGTAACCCGGTGAAAGTAGTTTGGCTGCAGGCTCCGGCGTGGCCCCGGGCTATGGGCTGTACGAGGTCGACTTGTTTAATGGCCGAAGGACGTTAGCAGTTTTATATGGAGCAACATTAGCTCTTGCTTCAATATGAACTTTTATAAAAATTGAGTTTATGGTTTTGTTTTTATGTATACTTGACGGTTCGACATAGTGGTAGCGGGTTCGTATCCCTCCAAGTGCATATATTGTATGATGAATATAGATGTCTACACCGAAGCATGGATGTTTATGTATGGTCCATTCTAGTTGCTCTATATTAACGACGTCCGACGACGACTGACCTCTGTGGCATTCTGTATTCCTGGATGTGTGGATTAATATAAAAAGTATTAAAAGCAACGCGTGAACTCGTTTCTGTTGATGGGTGACGCTGACTTACTTGTTCGTCTGTCCGTTCGACTACCGGACTAACATAAAAATCAATGGCAAATTTTAATTTCAACCCCGTGATATGATAACGCCCCATAACGACTTAAGTTCCGATAACTTAAATGTTAGTAGCATTCGAAAATACCGAAAGCAACAGATGCCGACATTTGGATGTGATTCGTCTTCCCTAATAATTGGTCATTAAATCTAAATTATTAGATTCCATGGTCATTAAATATTATTATGTACTGGCCCACAACAGTTTATGAACACGGACTGATAATAATTAATGGATGAATGTATAATTTGTAGATAGTTCAATTCAACTTTGCGCGCAATACTGAGCGAGCGTTAATCATTATAAAGCTTTAGTTTGTAGTAGTGCTTCCACTGCCTATATAAATCTGAACAATGACAAGAGTAAGCAGATTTCATGCATAGAAAATAACGCTATTACATTTTGTTTCTGGTTTTTAAAGTTTAAACACGAATCTAAAATGTTCTCTGGGTTAAATAATTCTATGTTCAAACCATTGCAATATAATAGCAGGCTCTAACATAGCAGCGTCTTACAGTTCCCGAAGTTACTCTTGCCGGCATCTGAGTTATTCCATGCCGACCTGTACCTGTATAGTTCTGTGCAATAACTTTCATCTGTAAAGTTTTATATGATCATCATCATCATCATTATCAGCATCATCATCATCATCATCAGCCTTTATCCGTCCACTAATGAACATAGGCCTCCCTCAATGAACGCCAAGACGACCGATTCCTTGCTACTCGCATCCAACGTGGACCTGCCACTGCACGGAGATCATCTTTACATCTGGTTAATGGCTGACCAACACTTCGTCTACCTAAACGCGGCCTCCACTCTTGAACCTTAATGGCCCATTGGCCATCCGTTCTTCTGAGTGCGTGACCAGCCCAAAGTTTTATATAGAACAAGGATATTATCATCAAGGTAAGATCATCATCATCACCCCGTTTTAATGTATAATCGGTGCATCTGGCAGATATGCCATCTCACGGGAAATAATCAGCGTGGCCCATATTATACAATGAAGTAACAGGCGATTATCTCTTGCCACTTTGGTAACACGAAAATTCTTAGCCTTATGTGAGTTTGCCTAATATCCTGATTGAACTTAAAGGATAAAACAGGCTAAGAAAGGTCCTTTCGAAAAAAAGAAAATAAAAGGTAAATTCTATTCTGATACATAAGTAAATCTTTTTAACAGTCATCCTGTCACATTGTCTTATTGTTCGTCTACTGTTTTCTTATGTTTATGTAATTTCACTCATTATAATGCTCTGTACTCCCGTGACCATGGTTGTTTTAAAGTATCCGAAACGTATGGTATAAAAACTCTTAATAAACCGCGATAAAAGTCCTAAAAGTTGTTTCATTATTCATCTAGACGAACACGACCACCATTGTACGATCATGTACAATGCAATGACCGTACATTGAGCACGCGCCCGCTGCCGCGTCAGCGTTTCCCTGACCGTGTGCAAAATAATTAATTTTAATATAATAAATCATTTTACAAGTTAGTTCACGATGGTACCTTGACCAGATAGGTCGCGTGCTCTCTCTCCCTCCCATCCCTATTCTACCATTCCTATCCTACCATCCCGAATAGTTCACGTCAGTACCTTTACCAGATAGGTCGCGTGCTCTCTCTCTCTCTCTCTCTCTCCTATCCCTATCCTACCATCCCGAGTGGTTCACGTCGTACTTCAACCAGACAAGTCACGTGTTCCTACTCAACCACATCAGGAAACTATATCGCCGATACCCCGAGACCAGAGTGGATCGCATATAGTTTACTGAATCCCATAACCATACCATTTTAGCACTTAGATTAGTGTTACCTAATAAACCATTTAGTTCCTATCTAAGTGTTTCATTCCTGTACAGCCTAAACACTGTACAACCATTTTAGTTGAAGTTTTTGCTTTTCCTCTTATAGTTTTCATTTGTAATGTGGATTTGTTAATAAGGAGTTTATCTATCTATCTATTTTCATTTTTTTATATATTTTTTGGAGTTTACTCCTTAAGAATCGATTTTCATATATAAGGCGCCCGGTATGAGAAAAATCCGAGGGGTAAAACCAACTGAACTAACGAAAAAGTGTCACGTTTTTGGTGCGCACCTTTAGTGCGCAACTTTCTAATTTAGCTGTGAGTGTATTGAGACGTACATAGGGTATGCTGTATAGGCGACTATACCTATATACTATATGTTTTTTTGCGTATGGTTAGATACTCGTACTTGAGGAGTAAACTCCAGTCGTGCGTCGGAGCTGACACACACATTTTTTTTTCTTTACTTATATTACATTCAAATAAAAAGTATCAAACAATAATAAAACGAACACTCACAACTGATATATACTATGGAATCCACTTGAATAGATAAAATGGTGATGTTTATTTAATATAAAAATAAATTCAGAATCCACTATATAATAGCGTATTGCCCAGACAAAGGCTTTAGGCCTAGACTATTCACGACCCCAGGTTCAATCGCGCTCGTTGATATTTCTAGACCTTTCCGATTACCTTTTACAGACCTTTTAAGGGACATGAATAAAGCTTATAAAATATTATTTAACTCTGACGTATATGGATCCAGACCTCACTAAAGAAATTATATGTGATGTACTTGGACTGTTTAATCTTTGTTTCTTTAAAGATTCAACTATGTGGTATTTGTTTCTTTAAATTACTTATTATACTTTAAAATCGATAAAATAAAATAGGAATACAGACTTTATGGTCCCATGACTATTTAAGATTTAAATTGTTTGAAAATCTAATTAACTTTTATTCACGACAGGAATATAAAACTACTATAAAAATAAAATCTACCAGAAAAATAAAAAATGTAAGAAATAAATTTCAACTACAGTATCACTGTAGAGTCATATGGCGCAAATACTCCTTAGTAGATTCAAAAACTTTTCCGAATAGTTAAACACAGACCATTTATAATTCGCAAAACTTTTTCTCGCGAAGAACATATAACAAAGTTACCACGTCTCAGCGTTTGCGTTAAAGTGCGAAAATGTCGTGTATTATGCGGGCTCCGATAACTTTACTGGCACCATTAGATAGACAGGCATATCTTCAGCCTCATTGAAGCCTGAACCTGTTTAGAATATAAAGAGGTAAAAATCTCATCTAAAATAAAATATGACTCGCGATAAAAGAGAAGCTACGTAGCACGCGCGTAGCGTTTATTAGTTTATTAGCAGTACTGTAGAAGTGTAGCACGACTAATAAATGTAATAAAATTTTGTCTAAGAAAAACTTATTTTGCTGACTTTATCTTGGCCTGTTTTGAATATAAAGAGGTAAAAAATATCATCAACTTTAAGTCTTAGGGCCTGTTTCACAATCTCCAGTTAAGTTCCCAATAGGCTATCGATAACATATTTGACAGATAGAGTATGGAGTATCTGTCAAAAATATGTTGCTGATAGCCTATTAGGCACTTAACTGGAGATTGTGAAACAGGCCCTTAAATAAGTGGTAAAAATGCGTAAAAGGGAAATTATGTATGTGCTACGTGGTCGTAGCATAGCTTGGTATAGTTGTCATCATACTATCGTAGCAATCTCGTAGTTACAAGAGCAGTGCTACAGAGTCGTAGCACTATTCCAAAGAGTTATTAGCTGCGCTGTAGGAACGATTAACGAAGTACGTTCAATATTGGGTGACTTCTTATATTATATATTTTTTATCTTATCTTATATATTTTAACGAGCAATTCTTGTATATATATATATATATATATATATATCCAACGATTTTCATGATTTTTTTTTGTTGATGAATCGATCTAGCTAGGATACATTTTTAGAAAACTTTTTTTTATCCGTGTTTTGAGGCATCGATAAATTATGATTAGAATACGAACGTAAATTTCGCTGTCAAATAATATGTCATGGTAGCTTAGTGGTGAAATTAGGCAGTTAAATCCGATCGCGCCTAGTTCGAATCTTCAGTCCGATTTTTTTTTCCTTTTTTTTAAGATCATTTTTTTTGGAAGAAAAATTTTATCATATTTTATCACTAAGGGTACCGAGCAAATGCTCGGTCAACCAGGTACTTGGCTTAAAAAATACAATCCACATACGATACAAACCACGTGAATGATTCTGACCTCGAACCTATTTTTCGGTATTCATAAGTAATCTTACATACATTAAGTTGGACGTTAAGTTAATTCAAAATGTATCCAAACAGTAATCGCTCACAAGTTTACGAACTAAGCAACTCTGTAAACTGAACCAAACGAACAACTTAAATTGTCCCATAAGTAAACTGCTAACTTGGGTTTCCCTTAATTTATCATCATTATCAACCCGCGTCCGACGCTGGACGTCAATTTTATAATCAGTATTTTATTTCGAGAAAAGTAATATTTATTTTCTTATTACAAGTTTTATTTAAATACAACGTGAACCCTACAAATGTTGTCTTTATCCAAAAATGCCTAGACAACTTTCATTATCTGCACTTGGCGGGATGTTATAAAGCCTGTAATAGCCTTCCTCGATAAATAATTATAGAATATTAAAATAATTATTCAAATCAGACTAATAATTCCTAATGAAACGACTTCAAGGATGGAGACGTTTCTCAATTCGAACGTATATGCTTTTTTTATTAGCTCGTTCAAACAAACAAACTCTTTAGCTTTATATGTTAGTATACGAGAATATACAAATAAATTAACATACAAAATAAACTTCTTAAAGTAATATTATGTTGAATAAAAAAATCTTCGGCTTCTATTAGCCCTATCAACTTTTATATTTATCTACGCTATTTGGCAATTATAATTAGATTCGAAAATCAAACACGCATTTACGATCGCGTGTGTAAATACAATAGAGGCCTAAACGGTAGGCCCGCACCGCTGGTACGAGCCACTTTTGTACCAATCCGGCCATTGTCGCAGCCCCATAAACTCCGCCATCGGCTTTGATAAATGACTCGGCGTATTCCGATTGCTTCTAGAACGGCTTTTCGATAAAGGACGTATTGTTTTTTGTCATTAAAATATTATGGCAGTAAAATGAATCATCATCATCATCATCATCACTTCCGTATTTTTATAAGAAACTTTTGAAAGTTGAATCTACCACCGGTTCCAAGACAAGCTCACTAAGAAGAACCGGCAAAACAAACTCAGTGGAACCAATTTCTTCAAATATTCTATAACAATTTTTTCATGATCACTATCATGATGTGATCTCGACGTAATCACTCTCATCAAGTCCATCCACCGGCCACATGCCACCCTGAAATGCCTAAAAGGCCCTATTCTTAAAGTTTTCCTATTCCTTGAAATCTTATGAGGTGAAAGATTTATAAGGTAAAAGTTATTTTCTAACAAACACAATTTAATAATTATTTTCATTTTTAATAGACATATTTTAACGTATTTTGGGATCATATTATAAAATCGTAAACGTTTTTAAAATAATTAAATAAAATTCGAATAGCTAGCACATATTCTAGCCTGAGTTTTTTATGCATATCCCTACTATGAATGTCACTTTTCACAAAAGATTCATTTACATTATTTTCCGGGCATACAGAAAGTCGGTGGCGGTAGTGCGGATAGTCCGCTTCTGCAGCATTAAAACATTTCCCCATAACAATATGCTATAAGACATACGATAAAAAATACTAAAATAAACTATTCGCACATTATCTTATCAGTGAACCGTCTTGTGACTGAACCCAACGATTTTCTCGATCGAAGTAAATAAAAACTCCATGCAAGGGAACTATCGTTTTTGAAACCTTCCATTATAAATTAGCAGGCACAATGCGACAAACAATACGTCTATTAATTAGCCAGGTTCAAGTTCCAGAATCAAATTTAAATCGGCTTCCAATACCAGTCATTTGGCATATTGGAGTCGACAGCTGCGATATGTCGGAGCGTATGTACAGGGTGTCTGTAATATGCCCGAAATAGTTCACATACATAAAGCATATTATGTCATCTGTATTCAGTAACACGTTGGTAGTGGGTTTGCATCCCGGTTTGAGATGATTTGTATTTGGAATCGTCAACATCATCATGACCGTTTCAAGCCTTTTATTATTATTATTTTTAAGTTGGGAAGACAAATGGGCAGACGGGCTACATGATGTTACATCATGCTCACACAAATATTTGTCCAGAGTGAGAATCGAACCCACAACCTTCTGGCAACAAGACCAAAAAGCCAGTCAATTCACAATTAATATACACTAGCAGCGCCTCGCGGTTTCACCCGCGTACTTCCCATTCCCGTAGGAGGACGATGATAAATTATATCCTATGTCATTCTGATGTATAAGCTATATTATTGTAAAGTTTCATTAAAATGCATTCATTACTTTTTACGTGAAAGAGTAACAAACATCCACACTTACAAACTTTTGCGTTTATAATAGTAGGATTCAATTGTTACTACTCAATTGTTACTTACGATGCGTATAATGACGATGAAGTGCATTTTAAAAACACAACAATAAAATGGCTGTAGCTTGTACTCGTATAACAGTATTGTCTAAATATTTGAGAGCCAATAACACAAATAAAACTCCCGAACAGCTGTTGGAGGTGCTATAAAACTGTTACAGGTACATTACAAAATTGTATTGGGACTTTTATTGTTACACTATTTTATATCTTGTGTATTATGTATCCCATATTACTTTTGTGTGTTTTTTATTTATTTACTAGCTGTTACCCGCGGCTTCGCTCGCGTTAAATTCGGAGTAGTGCATTTCCGTACGTACGTATAGTAAACACAGACAGATTTTTTTGAACTACCCTGCGAACTTTCATTTCCTATGTCATGCCCATATGGGAAAAAATCTTAAAAAAGGTGAAACAATTATTATTAATGGTGATTTATTTCTTAGCAAGTGCCTAAATGCAAAGTTTCATGGCGTCATTTTCTATGTATAATGACGAACTTCCATATAAACTTTCATCCCCTATTTAAACCCCCCTAAGCTTTTTTTCGCTACAAAAAGTAGCCTATGTCCTTTCCCAAGGTCTAATCTATCTCTTTTCCAAATTTCATCAAAATCGGTTCTGTGGTTTAGGCGTAAAAGCGTAACAGACAGACAGACAGAGTTACGTTCGTATTTATAATATTAGTAAGGATGTTGGTAAGGGAAAAGGACAGATAAGCGACGTAATGGTAAGTGATCATTGGTCAATGGTAATTACCTTTCCTGAAAAGTAGTGGTAAGTTATCGTGGCAGTAGGATTGTGGTACGCAAGGAGATGAGTGCACGGCTAACCGCATCTCCCCATCGGAAATAATGCATTTTAATGACAGATGCCGTCCTATATACACCAGTACCTGTCGAGTCCAAAAGATCTAATCTATTGAATTTGTCGAAACTGAATCATCGTCATCCTTATTTCGTCCACTGCTGAACATAGGCCTTCCTCAATGAACGCCAAGATGGCCAATTCCTTGCCTTTCAATTCCTTGCCACTCGCATCCAACACAACAATGTGACACAATGTTTATATAAATACTCTTTTGATAAAATTATCCAAATATCCTGAAAGTTGCTGCTAAAAGCCGATTTCAACTTTGACTTAATATAGTCGATTCATCATCATTAGCCTTTTTCCATTGACTGTTGGAAATATGCCTATTAGTATAATATTATTGATCAATAAAGAAATAGATACTTAATTTAAATAATATACTTTAGTTCGCGAGACACCACAGATATAAAAAGCCATAGACAATAGCTTTATTATCTAAAAGTAAATTTATATCTTTAAAAACATTTTATTTATAACGAATTTACAAGAGAACAAAAATAGCTTACATAAAACCGAGATACAATTTTACGAAAGTTTCAACTGTTTCTTCGTTTACGCCTCACGTAAAAACTTCTCAACTAATTCAAAATCTAATTAAACATTTAGGGCATAAACTCGAGCGGCGTTCTTTATTCGATCAAATTTGGTCCACTTATAAAAGTAGATAATTAAATATTTAGTTTTAAGTCTTCTATTCGCAAGGTTATATTGGATAAAATAAAATCAATATCTGATTATAACAGATTTCGCTAGTCGCAAAACGATATTGAATAAAATAATTCGAACATAATGAATAAATGAAACATACTTTATCGTATACACAAAAAAGAGCACAAACAAAATTATGACTAATATTAAGCGAATGTACACAAAAGAGCATATTAAAAGATCTAGCCAAAAACATTTTACCTAATATTTTTGATCTATTTTTATTTATACATACGGTATGTTTTGCTTTGGACTTCTTGTGAACGAAGACTATCGGGATCTTCCGCATTTATAGCACTATGGGTTAATAAATATAAATACTTCAAGATTATTTTGTTGAGAGTGCTATACTCCTTTGCAGCCGAATTGGTCCAACACGACCGGGGTGGTGGACAGCTATACTGTCGAGTTTCGTGCGGTTTTTGATTTTCCAGTACGTTATTGGGGGAAAGGGGACTTGATACTCTACTTTTTTATTAAAATAAAAGCAATTGCTTTCTATTTACGTAAAATTAAAGTAAAATAAAAGTGAAGGTACGAAAATTTTCTCTTAGGCTTATCTTACAGAAAATTTCTGATTATGTCGACAAAATTAGGGTTGTCATGTTTTTTTATTTATATAAGTATCTACTAAAGATATTCTTATCTTTAAAGCACATCTTTTTATTATTCTTAATCAAGGTGGAATATTAAATAACGTTGCTGCTTCGACTTGACGTTCATTGAAAGAGGCCTATGATGAACAGTGGACAAATAAAATGACGATAATGATAATGATGATGTACGACGTACACGTACTAAAAAGTCATGTAGAACGTCTATTAGAGACAGATAGAGCTGAATAGGCAACCTGAATACGCCCCATTCCTCTGGATGGATTCTTCATAAGGATATTTATAGTAAACCTGATGCTGCAGCTACTGCTGAGCTGGTCTGGTGGGTATGGGTAAACCATAAACAAATATCTTCCTCGCTTGATTTTGAGCGAAAGACCTGGGTCTTTGTACTGTGTACGTGCCCAGCAGTAACTACATAGGTATAAGGGTTGATATTATTATACTAACGCTGAAGAATATGTTATATCTGTAGGTATGTGTTTTTTATGCTTATCCCAAGAACTATAACATAGCGATTTTTTGCATCCATATCTCTATCATTAAAGAGAATTATTTTGTTGTAAATAAACGCGGGAATAGCTTGAAAAATATATAATATGTAATATAATATAACGTTAGACCATGTCCTAGTGTCTCGTGTATATATTAAACTAAATGAATTATTGTGAGCATACAGCCTTAATTATCTCTGGTAACAAGCTGCTATTGCTGTAACTTAGCCCGAACGACCATCTACTTGATATTGTTTAATCTGATAGTTCCGCTCTAATGAGCAATTTTCCTGTGAATTAAGGTTTCATCACCATCATCATCATCAACAACTTTTATAGGTGCACTGCTTTTGATGCCGAAATGACAGATTTCTTTCTTCTCGTATACAACACTGACCGCACTGCACTAAGATCGTCTTCTCTAATTTAGGTTTATATTGTGAATAATTTAATATGAAAGTTTTATAGCTTCGTATAACGGAGCATGGAAACATTTAAAATGACCGCGATGGAATCCGTATTTTTTTCTTACATTATGGCGAAATAAATTCTCGTAAACATTGTAAAACAAACGTTGGGGTCACGGGGACGATCTTCGACCGAGCGAGATGATATGCTCGGTCAAGCCGAAGCCCACTTTATAAGATACTAGCTGTTGCCCGCAGCTTCGCCTGCGTTAACTAAGATTTATAGCGGGATATTAGTACGCAAAATAAATAACTTTTCTGGTTGATTTTTTACACTTTGTGTCCGAAAAACCAATTCCAAGTCCAATTTTTTTTTTCAGAATATAATTTAGGCTATGTTACTCGTGGATAATGTAGCTTTCGAATGGTGAAAGAATTTTTTAAATCGGTCCAGTACATTATGAGCCTATTTCTTACAACCAAACAAACAAACAAACTTTTCCTCTTTATAATATTAGTGTAGACTAGCCATATCGCGGCGAACTGTAAAACTCCAATAGCGCGATTCAGAACTTGATTCGCCATTTTTTTTCTTTTTTTTCCAACAAAACAATTCAAACAAAAAAATTCCAACTTCCTGCTATATTCATTTTGGTAAAAAAAAACGATTTTCTAGAACTATTCAAACAGGATATTTAACATCATGCTTCATAATGGGAACTTTATAATCGAAATATAGTCACTATAATAAGGGAACCAGCAAGAAGAAGAAGCAAGAATGTATACATTGCTGCTCGATAAAAGAAACAATATTAAAGCTAAATACGAATTCCGAAATGAATAGGAGATGTGGTCGTTTATTTTAATTATAAAACGTATAAAGCGACTAAAAATAGCATGATATTAAGTCTTGCTTTACCGAGTTTAATTGCTGTTGTACTAATTAAAGGAGAAACATGAATTGTACGAAATTATATCTGCGACTGTCACAGAATGGCACTGAGCGAGGTAAACGTAAGCATGACAAAACCTCCTTAAAGAATCGACGCAAATCATAAGATATAGCGAATTATTAAAATATGATTATACTTATTATTAGAAAAAAAACTTATCATGAAAGTAAGTCAAATTTATAAAATTAAAGAAATGTAAGTAAAGTATTTGAATTTGAATGAATAAATGAAAATAATTTATTAAGTATCCAAGTGGACGCGATTTGCCAGCAGTCAAGAATTTTACTCAAAATTATGAAGTTATGCTTCTCAATTCTTGACATTGGTCTATTGTTCTTATTTTAAGGATGAAGGGCAAATTTAAATACTTTAAATATTAGAAGGAAAAATATATTTCATTTTTTTTTCAGACCAAAGGTGATAAACGAAGTGCATGAAATCTGGCTTATGATGAGAAAACTAAATACTTTTATAATAGCTACAATAATATATTACGCACACAAAATTCAATAACGAACACAATATTGAGTGTACTAGTATAAATCCAGAATTTCCTGCACTAAAAAATGTACATATTATATAATCCTAAAACGCCGTAACTTCGCAACTTCCACCACGAATATGAAATAAAAAATCCTTTGCGTGAGCCCCTCCATTAATTTGCTTGTGAAAAGAACGCCAAGAGCCGACGAGCTCGTGGCGTCCACATTGATAGTAATGGATAGGGTTTACCTCGAGAATTATTGCCCGTACTTCAATAGCTTTCCCTTTTACATAACTTTGAGGCCGCACGCACTTTTAATACCGTGAAATAAGACCCAGAAATTTCTGGATTGTTCTATATTTTATGCTGTCATTCATTCGGTTCGTGTTTTATCTATTAAGATTATGAAAAGGCTCCTTTAGCTTTTTATTAAAATTTTTACTTAATTTAGTTTTTTTAAGCGTAATAATCACAGATATACGAAAGTCACTTTGCCTACGGGAAAATAGTCTTACTTCAATATGACAAATAGATAAACACCAATATTCACAAACAATACTTTGACGTGTCACAGTACTCCCGAACGCATAGGGTCGTTCAAATTAATACCTTCAACAAATTACCTAGGGCAATTTTTGACCGTAAATTTACTTTAGTCTACATACCGCATTATAGTTATAATATATAATCTAAAAAGTCGTAGCCCTTCAAACCGAATTACCATTCTAACAAGCAACTCCGAAACGGCTGCAATAATATCGATAGAGTGATTCAGGCTTACACGCCTGTATTCAATGAAATCTCCATATTCAACGAGTTTCTTCCATCCCACGCATGAGGCTCATTGCATTTGGGCCAGTGCCAAGTGTTCGGAACAGTCGCGGGAGAATATTATTAAATTAATGCCATAGTTGTTTACGATGCTGTAGGCGCTTATTAGTTTGGACCTTATGTCGGGGGACTAAGGCCACGTTATATCCTCATGTTACGGCTGCTTGGCGTTAACTGGCACTAATAAATAATGTTTATTGCCAAGGTTAATGGCACATTATGCACTAATATTAGCATTTCTGTACATACTGGGTTTTTGCTACTCTTTTATTGTAGATGTAATTAAATTTTAGACTGTAGATCTGATTTTGCTCTATAATAATAATCCAGAGAAAATTTTATATCATCAGCACATTCTAGTATTTAAAAAGATCTTTATCGAAAGTGGAATCGTAGTAACAGTGCAGAGCAATCAATTCATTACGAGCTTTAAAATCTAAATTACTGCTTCGTTGCTCTGAAGAGGTTTTACTATTGAAAAAGAACCAATCCTTAAAAACGTATTCAAAATGATAATGCTCATAATAAAATGTATAATATGTAAATGAAATATCTAAATCATGCCCTGTTAGGTATCTCTGATGAAATGGCATCATTAAAACTGACTCGATTTTCTTCGTCGTGACCGCAAACTAAATGTTTCCACAAAATTTAAATTCATGAGATTCTTTACTACTCGCGCTGCCGGGAGTTTTGGGGTTTCATTAAAATTATGAAAAGTGGAGAGCTCTTGGAGTTGAGACATCTCATTAATTGTTGGATAGAAATATCGGTCAACCAAAATCTACATAAATATATAACATAAACAGAAAGTTTGAAGTATACAACTTTCAACCAAAAACGATTAAAATTCCAAGTGATTTAAATTATTACATTCTTCATTATTTTTGCCAAATCATGTATAGCTAAAAATAACTACAGAAGCTTGTATTTTCTGCAAATCAGTATGAAATCAGCATAGTCTAAATTTATTAATTCATAAGAATCCTAAAAAAATATTTTCAACTAGCTGCCTGGACAGACATTATGTCAAAGTTAATATTAAAAATGTAATAAATGTTCGGTCGTCCATCATCTGCAGTTGATCGGAGATCATGTAGCGGATAGCTATCGTTACTGGTAATTATTGTATCTGCTATGAATACCCGTGGATAACGTTATGGACATTTACCATCTTAGTGTTTTTTTTTTTTTTTTTAATAAAAGTTTTTATATGCTGACGGTTTTTTTGTGTTTCATAGTTATGGGCCTTAACAAACACAAAAAAACCATCAGCCGAATCAGTCAAGCCATTTTGGAGTTACGCAATATTCTGTAACATTCATATTTATTTATATATATATATTTCTTGTGTGCGTGTGTATGTGACTGAACTCCTCCTAAACGACTGGACCAATTTTGATGAAATTTTTTGTGTGTGTTCGTGGAGATTCGAGAATGGTTTAGATTCACAAATCAGACCGGCAGATGGCGCTGCAGTCGGTATCTAGGTTATTGATCTGTACTGCCACTATCGATTCGTATCTAAAGGACAACGTCTGTGGGGTCCGCTAGTTTATTTATATAGATATAAACTGGGAAATTGCAATATCATTATTTGTACGTTACGACAAAAAAAAAAAAACATTTTGATTTGTTTTGCTTGCTAGCAAATCTCGTATATCTTTCATTTTTGCAATTCGCAATTTGCAAATTTAAAGGGACCTACATTCTTACCACCTCTGTTCTAAGACCTCAACACAACATCTAATCCTTTTCTCCATAATAGTATTTATTTAACTAAAAATAGCTGCGGTTTGCATGTCAGGCACGTCCATTATACGAAATTGCACAATAAGCGTTTGGCATTTTGTACCAATTTGCATACTTTAGTGATTTTCACATAAGTTATGAACTTACAGGTAATACAGCTAAACCTACTTCTGCTATTTGATTTGAAGTTTCTGCGAAAGTTAACTGTTAGTTAGAATCAGTTGTTACAATTCTTATTATTATACTCATCTCTGTCATCATCACAAGCATCATCATTTTCAACTCTTTCTTTCTCATTAACAACATTACTGTAAATAATTAATATTATTTTTACTAATTAAAATAATTCTAGATTGCACGTAGCCACACTATTAATTGTTATTTCCCTATAACATGAAGCACTGTAATCTTTAGGCGATAAGATCATGCTCAATTTGATTTAAATCATTTCCTTATTAAGTAGTATCAGAGTGTTTGTCAATGTATTATAATGTGTTTTTGCCAAAATTTTGAATACTTAAAAGTAATCATTACTATATTATCGAAAATTTAAAGAATATAAAATCTAAATTATTATTTTCTTTCGGGCTGTGTCAAATAAAGATCGATCGTCTTAGCGTTCATTGAAGGAGACCTATATTCAGCAGTGGATGGAGGATCATATTAATCACCTAGCATAAATCTAACTTTAACCGTGGTACTAAAACTACAAGTCAGTTATATAAACAATACACAACGTAAACAACTGCATTATATGAAATCCTAATACATTTATGACAAAATCGAATGGTTTGAAATGAAAACATTTGAGCTAACCAAAGCAACGTATTGTTGAACAAAAAGCCAGCAATAATACAAACGTAGGAAATATTTTATTTAGTGGGTCGCTTTTGCCTTCTAAGCAGGGTCGGGTATGCTGCAATAAAAATATTATATACCTAAGTGCCTTGCGGTTGCGATGGCGCAAGTTGTAGCCAACAGCGGGTGGAATTTATGGTTGATATAAGAATATAATATAAAAGACAATAATACGATGTAGAATGTATTGTATATCGAATTGAATAAACGTTACTGAACCGAATTGAAACTGTCGTGAAATAAAGCACGCTTTGTTTATACTGCTCAAAAATAATATTATGAACCAACAAACTAGACTATTATCATTTTTTTTCTCATAGGTTCCTTCGATTCTTTATTTCCTTAATTTCTTACAATCAAAAGAATTTTAAATACATTTATGTTGGGAAAAACAAGACATCCTAATCTATGGCTTATGGGTTCATAAATCCAGTGGCTTAGACTTAATTGAGCTGAGTAATTATTAAAAATTATTTAAACATTTTAATGGGTCTTTATTCATTCTTTATTTAAATTTTAAAACGCTATCGCTTGTATCTTACGCTATTGTAACCTAAAGCATGGACAATATCGTCTGGTATCCACGGCTGGTTTATGCTCAGTCTTGCGAGATACTTGTAAATATATTGGCTATTGTGTTAGGAGTATCACACACACGTTAACATACTCCTAGGAAGCCTATGATAGGTTTTAAGGTCATTCTCACTATTTTATACTACGTTATTATCAAACTTCTAGATCCTACTACAGCTGTGGCCGGTCCTCCGATCATCTACGCATTAGCAGCTCTTGCCTCAGTCGGTGAATCAGCAGCTCCTCCCGTATCTCATCTTAACCTCTTATCCGAGACATTGCACAAGAACCTTCACCACAGGCCATGGCAGTGACTGCCACCCACACCTAGATCGCTCTCACTGCGATCACCGTTGCACTAAGCGCAGCTGAACTTCATTCCTCGTGGTATGGTGACCTGCACAAATTGGTGCACCATACGTTGCGATACTCCGGTAGACTTCGAAGTATAGCTATCAGCAGCGCGACGGCGCGGCGCGAGGGGTCCGAGGTTCGGGAGGAGTCTGCCTGGTGCAATGACCGCCTTCACGAGCTTAGGTCCCAACATTTAGAACTGTGGGCATAAGGTCTACCCTCCGTTAAGAATGAGCTGCAGATATTTAAATATGGAGGCTCATGATCTTGATCCTCACTCCTCCGATCTGGAGGGCAGCCCTATGGGTCTACGATCCCCACGGTCTACTCAAGTCAGAAAAAGGAGAAAAAAACCCGAAACCCTAACTTTTAACTTCAAGCCCGTATGCACTAAACTGTCGTCGCTTAATTAAATTGAAACAACTTTTAAGGCAGAAACACACTTACGTGTCGTGGCGTGTCGTGACGCGCCAGAAGCATATCGGTTTCATACACGTAAGTATGTTTCTGCCTTTACGGATTTTATCGTGATTTACTAAGACATGCTCGATGTTTTGGATACTTTATGATAAAAGGCAATTTTTGGGTATGCTAAAATTTTTATTAAATAAGTAATTAATGGAAGTTATTATACATAATATTATATGAGATGTTACATCATAATATATTTTAATGTTCTTTTCAGTTTGATTTTATTCTTCATCAATAAGATATAAAACTAATTCTAATTGATTATATTCCGATAGAAGATAAAAGCTACAAGGAATTCTAAAAATCACGTTTCAAAAAGGAACGTCTTTTTTACGATTTCAAATAAAGTTTTATGGAATTCTTTACTTTCGTACGTGTTTTTGGTTTCAGATTACCAGCTTCTTACACAGGTGCCATTATAAACGTTCCGGGTCTGTAGATCCTTAAATAATGTTCAAAGATGTCTTAGATTTGTAAATGAAATGAAATTTTATTAAGAAACTTCATCATCGTCATCATCATCATCATCCGCCCACTTTTGAATAATATTTTCAATGCACTTTTCAAAAGCCTCTCAGTAAATGCCAAGACGATGGATCTCTTACCACTCGCATCTACCACGGACCGGCTTACTGCACAGAGATCGTCTTCTCACCTGGTGAATAAGCAACCAACACTTCGTCTAAACGCGACCTCCAATCTTGAACCTTATTGGTCCATCGGCCATACGTTCTCGTTGATGTGTGACCAGCGCTTTACCACTGGCAAAAATGAGGAACTTGTTTAGTTCAGTTATTCAATTCAATGCCTCAGATTTATTTTCTCATAAGAGTTAAGATTTTTAGATTTTAGAAGACAAATAGCCTACCCCTGTTCCGTCTCAGTCGTAATATTTAGATTTGTTATGTTCGAATCTAAATGGATGAATTCAAATAAATTTAGCTTTAGCATTTATAGCATTACAGATACGATTAAATGTCTCGTGTGCATTATATGCATTATTGTCTTGGCGTTCATTGGGGGAGGCCTATGTTCAGCAGTGGACGGATAAAGGCTGATGATGATGATGATGATGCATTATATCTCTACAAAAGTCACTCCTTTATTCACATCAAAACTAAAAGCCATAAACCCGTATACTGTCGGTAATCTGCATTTTAATTTCGCTAGATAATAACAATTTGTCAGACAATTCACAAAATCTGGTTTAACGGTCGCGTGCTGGCCGGCAATTACAGGCGGTTGTGAATTTTTGGCAGCTGTGACACGGAACAAGTCCGCTGGATGGGATGGAAATATGGAAATTTTATTACACAAAACAAATATTACACTTTTTATTGGGGTCCTATGTTCAAGAAATGTAACGGTTCTTTTAAAGCCCCCGAAGTAAAAGTCTATGTCTATGCTCTGTAATGAAAGAAATGATGTAAGTAATGTTGCTGAATTTGTTTATTCGATTCAGCTGTTTCAAGGTCATTAAAGCTTTTGCTATTGTGTTCGATGTTTTTTAAAACTATAAATCTTTTAGTTATTATACATATTACAACAGGTTATCCTAACTATTATTTAAAACTAATATTGTGTGAATTATTTAGTTAGTAAATTTTTTATGAATAATCAAATTAAAATAATTTATCATTTTAGTGCTGAGATATCGGGTCGAAGTGTAGACCATCTTAGCAACGTTATTAAATTATATCGTAAAATGTATCTTAAATATATCACTAGTAGCTCTTCCAAGCACAAGTCCCGCAAAATTGACACCAATCCCTTTTGAACCGACTCCTATTCTCTTGGTCCTACTCCTACATTACACTATTGAAATGGCTTTCATTAATCCCTACCACATATTCAAATCTAATAAATTGTGATTCATTGAATTCTTTCCGTTTCAATCGGATCTAATTATTGGCACTATCTCCTTGTACAATACTCGGAGTGGTGCTTCGTGGTACGGATAATCGAAACACGATAATGTGCAGACTTCCTTTTTTTTACTTTAATTTTGATTCTATTTCCTGTTCGCTTCTATTTCTTTGTTCTGTCATGCGTGATATTGGTTGGAGTTAATTTTGAGTATTTAGGTAAGTCTTAAGTAATATTTGAAATTTTTTTTCAAGTAATAAAAAATAAAAATAAATATTTTAAGAAAAACGTAAACTGGGCGTAACAAGTATTTTCAACACTGCAAAAATTTGGGTTTCACATCATTATTTTTTCTTCTATTTTTAGAAAGTTTCTTTTAAGTACTTTCATGATTTTTCTGCAAAATAGACGCCGTTCTAACAAAAATACAATAGTAGTTTTTTAACACTTTCCATTTTTAATGGTGTGTAAAATTATAATGGCCCAAAAATAATAATCCAAACGTTCACAACTTCTATAATTATAATTGCGTTGTTATTTAAATCTTCTATTCGAATTTCGAATATTCCGAAATTAATGCGACAAAACCAACGAGCCCACATTTAATTATTCGAACTACATTTGGTTGTTTAACAATTATGATTAGGCGACCTTAAGGAGTTAGGGGTCTGAATATTCATGCCCTTTAATAGACTTTCGGCTTACATTGTCGCCAATGCTATATTTATTATCTTAGCAGATTAAAGTTGGGCCTTCCATTTATTGCTGGCCCCGAGGGCGTACAATTTTCTTCAAAGTAGATATTTTTATTTCACGGTCCAACTTGTAAAGAAGTATTTGATGTTTAATTAAAATTATTTGTACGTTAATTAACTCGCCGTCAAATCAAATAGTCTGACTAGAAATTGAAATATATAATAATTATGATTTCAATGAATACCTCACGAAAATACTTTTAACATTCTTATAAGGCCATTTGATTTTTAAGTACATTAAGAGAATTTTATAGATACTTTAATTATAAAAAAAGAACTTTAACGGATTTTATCGCGTATTTAGAGATTTACAACAACCATGGTCACGGGAGGAGAGTCTTCTTTTGTCGGATCTGGCATGTAAGAATCGTAGTAAAGCGCGATAGAATCCGTAAAAGTTGTTTCATTATAATAAATGAAATTCGTATTCATATGAAAAAAACAATAAATATACTGTTTTCTTATGTCCTCCCGTGACCATGGTTGCTGTAAAGTATCCGAAACGTCGCGCTGATAAAAAAATTAATAAGCCGCGATAAAATCCGTAAAAGATGTTTCATTATAATAAAGATAGTCTAATTTAAAAAATACTGATAAAATACTTCTTCGAATATATAAAAAACACATAAGTCTTATTGGGGAGCTAATTTATTGAGTTCGAATTTCCGTGAGCGTGAGAATTTACTCCTGGGAAGAATAAATAACGCTAATAAAGACGACGGTTGATTTGGCTCTCAAAGCGTAGGTTTTTATAGGTCATGGGTTCAAATTCTTAAGCAATTAATACTGAAACGATTTTGATGAAACTTTATATACTTGCAGTAAGCTTAAACAGGATAACATGTAAGCCATAACTTAACCCCGCACTCCAATCGAATTAAACCACATTAAACAAAAATTCTATGTATAATATTTTATTATAAGAATTTCATTTCAAAAATATAAATTTGTTGTTTGTAGGTACATAAATTTAATTTCTTGACAGTGTGAATTTATTTATATGGTAGCTCAAAAACACATAAAAATATGAATATTTTTTTTAGTCTACATACTTTTACATACAAAATTAAAACTCGTTCGGTATTTTAGTCTGCTAAAGCAAACTTCTGTGCTCGGGTGCTCCACCTACTTATTTCTCGAGGAGCACTGGCTAAATGGAGGCTGGTGATTTCACATACTTTGGAATTCCTTTACTCTCATCAGAGATGGATTCCTAAGGTTTTTTATTTCTATGGTTTTAATTAACGACAATGTTCCAATGGTGGATGGACTCGCCCTCTTATGCGAGAGGTTTCGAGTTCGATCCTGACCCCCCCGTGTGTGCCTTGAAATGGGGTTTTCTAAATTTCTAAGTATACCCCAACACGAGACCATCGCTTGCTCAATGGTGAAGGAAAACATTGTGAGGAAACCTGCATGCCTGACGAGATTTTTCAATCTTTGTATATGTATAATAATAAAAAGTCTTTGATCTGCTGAACTTCACATATCTTATGTGAAGTTCACCTAACCGCACTGGGCCTGCGCATCTGTGAACTATAACCCATTACCCTCCTCGCCTGATTTCAAGGAGGAGACCCGTGCCCAAAAGTGGGACATAAAGGATTGATACTTTTTTATGGTTTCAATACAAACAATATTTAAGTCTTTATTCTGAAAATATTTGAATAGTACCTACTGCCTATAATAAAAATTAAGCCTAACAATCGCAACAAATTCCATATGTAATAATATAATTTATCTGTCTTCACTTCAATTCACATCAGTATTACATGCTATTCCGAATATGTCTGAATGAAGTTCATATAACTTCGGAAATGCGATACACATCTTGTTATCCTAAAATTTCCATAATATGTAAATACGGTAATGATTCATACATGGAATAAGGTTTCATCGCCTAAACATCACAGTCATATTTCATGTTATGGACGATAGAGAAATAAATATGAAGCTTCGAACAATCTAGAATAATAATTATTGCAGAATTTTTGTTAACATAGACAATCAGAAAGACCCTTACGCCCGGTTTCAAAAACGTTGGTCAAAGTGTCAACTAACACGGCTGTTAGTGGCGGTTAACATACGATTATAGAGTCAAATTTAACAGCTTTTCATTGTAGTGGCTATGTCAACTGATAGCCTGATCTAATTGACTAATATAACCATGCTTCTAGCTACTCATTCGATACTTAAAAACTGGTTTGACAGTTGATAAGTTGATTTTTGCGTTGATCACCCTTTCAGGAACCGGGCGTTAATGTCATTTAATGGTAAGCTGGAACTAACCCAGGCGACTCATTCATATATCTATAGTAATAAATAAAAAAATAAGAATCTTATTATATCAATAGGGCGTGTCTACCAGGTATTTTAGGATAGCATGTGATTTTTTTATGGAATATTTGAAAAGGTCCACTGAGTTTGTTTCGCTGGTTCTTCTAAGTGGGCTTCCCTTGGAACCCGTGGTGAACTCAATGGACGTTCAGAAAGATACTTTGTTAGTACTATTTTTTAATACAAAAAATATTTTAAATAGGATTTTATTATTTAAAGTAATACTTCTCCTGAGATATGATATGTTAATATGTTTCTGTATCCGTCTGTTTATCCCTGTACTCCCATTTCAATGGAAAGTCCGCGTGTGAAACCACGGAGCGCTGCTAGTACTAAATAACATGGGTTCTCCAGTGAAAAGAACTCTAATCCATTAAGTGGTGAAGATTTTTAGTACATATACTTATTTGACTTATATACTTAGTCCTTACTCCTTTTATGTAGCAGTTTTGTTGAAAAGAACCGTCAAAAAATGGCATCTTTAGCTAAGTAAAGACCATGGGTACTGAGATACTATTCCTAGTATTAAAAAGGCTATTTAGACGGCCCGGTGGCCTGTTTATAACAATAATATATTTTACTTACATTTCACATAACGCAATCAGCCGGGGATTAACTTTCTGCGAACTAAATATTCATTTAAGACTAAAACTCGTTTACGAGGCTTCGAGTTATATTTAATAACATTTCCTTAATATAATCCTAAAACAGATAAAGGGATTAATATATTATTCCCAAGTCTTTAAAAATAAATACATTTAAAAAAAAAGTTTTCGATAATGTTATGTTTATAGATGTTAAGTAGGGGGTGTTATTGTTGTAGAAATGTTTTAAAATGTATATAATATAATGTTACGTCTCATGAGGAGAGCTCGTGGCGCAGTGGTAACAGCCGCGCGGATCGATCTACCAGGCTAAGCAACACTTGCCGAGGTTGGTCCGTGGATGGATGACCATCTTTACATACCGAGACTCCTCCGTGCCTCGGAAAGCACGTTAAGCCGTTGGTCCCGGCTGTCATTCGTGGATCTTTGACAGTCGTTACGGGTCGTCAGAAGCCCGAGAATCAGACAACCAGTCTAACCGGGGGTACCGTATCACCCAGTTACTGGGTGATGGAGGTCCGATAGCAGTCGCTCCATGTAAAATACTTGTATTCAGCTGAATCCGGTTAGACTGGAAGCCGAACCCAAAATATAGTTGGGAAAAGGCTAGGCAGATGATGATATAATGTTACGTCTCATAATGGCACTGATTTCTGACTGAGAATCTTTTACCTAGATATATTTTTATAATACTTTATTAGGCAAATAGGCCGGCGTGCGACCTAAATGAACATAAACGAGTTGGCCAGGCAACTCACTCATGTGCTATCAATCCTGAAACATAAGATGTTTAGTCTGTGTGCATCTAATAATATTTTCTGTCTCGCCCTTCACTCCTCAATACAGCAAAGCTTTTTCAAGACAGAAAATAAACAGAATTTGAGTGGTAACCAAGTATATGAGAGCGCGCTACATCGCAACATTACATCACAAAACAAACATTGTACTCTCTCACCGTAACAGGTAGTAACTGAAAATCAGTCAATCTTTCTTCGGATTGATCTTTTAGTACTAAGTTCACCTACCTTTTTGCGATTTTGCAGCACACATACTTATTTTAATGTGACTTTTTTAACGTTGTAAAGATTTATTTTATTTTTTGTTTGTTAGATTTAATTTTTGTTTTCTTCTTTCAATTTGTATGTGTAATATGAAAATGTAAATAAAAAGTTTATCTATCTATCTATCTATCAACGCTCCTATCGATAACACAATCCCAGCGGCAAACGCAAACCAATATAATATGCATGTATAAAGTAACTATGTCAATGATATATAGTTATGTTTTAAAAATTGTAAATACATAAATATACATAAAAATACATAATATAAGCCTGAGTGTAAATCATAGTTTCATTCATTAAGTAATCAACCCATACGTAAGACTCGACGGAAACCAACGTAATATGAATTAAAAAGTGTCTGAATGCATTTCAAATATAGAACGAACCGTTAAAAAAGAATAATCCTTTTAACACGTCAATGGAGAGAGAAACAGTTAGGAGTTGAATTCACAATTTTCCACACGCGGAAAAAACGTTCTAAAAGTCTGTTCTGTACTGTCGTTCCCATTTTATACGTTTTTAAACCCGTTCCTTGCTATTTCATTAATCGACATTGTTATTAAAGGAACTGTATCAAATATTATTTTCATGAATTGACCATTTTTTTCTTCGTTCATTGCCGAACATACGCTATTAAATAGATTTTGTTTAAGTTGGCATATTGGTGATAACAGCCTTATTTCGAATACTTTACAAATTTATTATGCATTGTGTTTTAATTTCCAAAAAATGTAAAAGTAGTGGCAAAAAAGTATGAAGTGCCATTAATTTGTTGGCCGTCAATAGCTTCTATATATCAAAGCAACTTTCATAAACCATCCCTAAAAAGTGATAATGTCTAATTGGTCAACGAACGCTAAGACGACCGATCTATTGCCACTCGAATCCAACATCTACCTAAATACATAATGTAAATTGATAAAAAATGCAAAATAAATAAGAATGGATTAAAACAATTCCATTACCTTACAAAGATAAATTGCGCCTTTTACAAAAAACTTGCAAATATATTCTGTTCTAAATGTGATTTTGTTTCTGCTCGATACAGCCAAGGAAACCTAATACGTAGCGGGAGTCTTGGCGGAATTTATCGCGGCTCTCTTTACAGTATAAATTCGCGTCCAGTTTAACCGAGCGATGCATTCTTTTCGTTTTTCCTTTCTAATTAATTGTTAACGTCATTGGCTAATTCTCTGAGCTGTTTTTGTTCCAAGTTTAACTTCATTATAAGTACAATTCGTTTCACTGTGTTGCTTTTTAGGGATGATTTATTAATAATGGTTTAATAAATTATGTGTAGGTATTTATGGCTGACAAATTCTACTTCTTTTTGCCTTGGACACCAATATGCTAATTTAAATCAAATACATTAGTATGTATTTGTATCAAATCTCATAAGTTAAGGAGTACATTAATGAACCTGAACTCACAAATAATTATATATCGCCAACAATCAGGAAAGTTTTAATTTTTATAAAAGGCGTAAATAAATAATTATGACATCAATATATTATACTGTACAAGCAGCGTCCTGCGGTTTCACCCGCGTATTTCCCATTCCGGTAGTACGGTTCCGAAGAACGGATATAACTTATAGCCAATGTGTTATTCTGTTATATAAGCTATATTATTTTAAAGTTTCATTAAAATCCATTCAGTAGTTTTTGCGTGAAAGAGTAACAAACATCCATACTTACAAACTTTTGCGATTATAATATTAGTAGGATTATATTATACAGGGTAATTCTTTTTATTTTTCATTGATACGATTTAACTAAAAAACTACTAGATTAATTTTTAAAATTCTTACACAATAACAATGCTACATTAGCACTGACCAGCATAGACTATAAAATTTATCATCGTTAATCCGTCTATGGCCTTAAATTTAAGATAATGTGGGACCTGTCATCATATTAATATACTGACTGTTATCCCTCTATAATTACGATTCCATATAAATCATATTTGTAACCACTCGTGTGATAACAAAATATAACCAATACAATGCTTTTGAGTCACAGAACCTACACAAGTAATATGAAATGAAATAGGTTAGTAAATGTAATCCAAAGCTGGCGATGCTGCAAGCAACGTCTATGTAGTATTGTAGTACATGAAAGCTTATAAATGTCGAGCTTTAAGAACTATTATATACGGAAAAGCTTTACGCTATAAATGCTAAACCACATAGCTAAAAATAGTCAAAAGCTTCACATTGATATAGCATTGAAACAGGAATCAAATTTCAAATATCAAACACTTCAAAGCCCAATAAAAGCTTAATCGCTAATCCGAGCTTATATTAATAAAGCTCTGTTTATTAAGCACTCCAACACCAATTCCAGCGCACACAATAAACCTCAGGCCCAGCCAATAAATATCAGCATGGGAAGGAAACCGGGCAAAGCTTTTAGCTGCAAACGAATCGCACTGTCCGTTTGTCCGTTGTGTAACAGTTCAGTTTGGATATGCTCCAAAATAAGGATGAGTTTTTATATATTTTGAGGGTCCATTTGTCGGACAATTGTGGTTTTTTATTTATGGTCATAAACCATCATACGCACGTAGATGGTAAGTGTAAAAATAAGAAAGTGGTTATCGTTACTGTCGACACGAATAAATTCGTTATTCTCTTCAAAATCACTTTTGCATTGAAACTTAAAAATACCACGTTCTGCTTGCTTCGCAGACGTAGGTCGGGAGTGCAGAGATGGTTCTATGCGCACCTCCTTTCATCTAATGGAACTCGGGATAAGGATTGGAACATACCGGATAGAAATCGCGCGCATCAGGCCGTCAGAAGTGGTTGGCAAGGCTCGCGGGGGTTTTAGTGTGGTATCCGGCACCAAGGGTAATTTGGGGGACGCTGGAAGACCCATATACGTGAACAAAGCATCTCCACTGTAACAGTAGCTAAGGGCTAACAATGATTATTGAATGTTGAAAGAAAGAAAGTACAATCAATTTACTGTTCATAACAAAAATCAAGACTTTATAATTACAATATAATTAATATTGTGAACAATAGCAATAGCCATTCAGAATTCGTCAGACCAAATGAGATATTTGTTTCCAATTTAAATGATTGAAAAAATGTTTTTCAAGTTCACATAATATCCGATTTATATAAGAGGCGGCAAATCGAGCGACCCCGCATACAGTGGTTACAGTAACATTATGCAAATGCAAATTCTACATTTTTTTCTGCATAAATCATGGGCCACTGCTAAGTACTACATTGTTAAAAAATAATACATTTGTGGCTTTGCTACATCATACATCTTGAAAGAGTTTCAATTTTGTAAGATGCGGTTTTACCGGTGAGAAAGTTAGCAAGAAAAACAAGATCAGTCCTGAACCAGAGTCCTGCCTCTCAATATCAAGCTAACATTGTTTGTAATGGCGTTACTAAAATACGTAAACTCTCAATATTGATTAGCAATCGACTAATTGCTTACAAGGTATTATGTTCGCTACAATTATGGGATCCGGAAACATCAGTCATAACTCAGCTGATCGACTTATAATTAGTTTAACTATAAATAATGTGAGCTACATTACAGAATCACTTTATTTACTTTAAATATCGATTAGAACTACTGATATAAGTGCTAATAATATTAAAGTTAGTAAAGTAAGTATTTAATGTTTTACATAAAAAATATCGTATTGAATGTCAAATTGAGTGTTCTAGTGGTGCTAATAATAAGCGTACCATCTGATGGTAAGGAATTTGCGTGGTCAATAATTATGAACAAGACTCCATGGACCATGGAGTCCGATAACTCACTCATGCATTGTCTACCAGAGACGTAAGACGGTAAGCTACAATACCAGTACACGAACAGCAAATTTTTAACAGAAACGTAATAGCCTTCCCTACAAGTAACCGGAATAAGTGGCATACGGGCGCGCAAGTGCATCTTTTAATGATAAATTGATTCGACGTAACCGACAATATCCGGCCTTACAGACGAGTGATGAGGGTACGCCAATGTGTCGATGAGCAAACGATTACCACCACGCAATCAACAAATTGATCGCTCCTTTTATACCTAAATTATAAACTTTTTTTAACAGAAGAGGCAAATGGACAGTCCGCTTATCGGCTGAAGATTGCCAGAGGAATTCTTGCTTGAACAGAGGAGGATTGCTGGCCTTAAAAAAGACGTTTTATTTAGAAGTTATTGAGAGTTTTTCTTATGTTTTCAAGTAAAACTTTTTTAGGTCCAATCCTTCAAATCGCGCTCTAACTTAGATTTTTTTTTTTGAGAAAAGTAACGCAAAGTAGAATACAGATATTCTATATTCGAAAACAGTAAACTAACAGTAGCTTCTTGGCTTGTACGTCAGCTAGTAGCAAAAATCATAATAAATTGGGATTATCTACCTATAATGAAACTTTACTTCAATTGCGCGTTAAGATTACACGCACACACTATTCCACCAAAATTTATGAAGTTTTATTTTTAGGTTTTATTTCTGATGATGATGATAAATTAAAATGATGATTGATATTCATTTTCATCATCATCATCATCATCAACCGTTTTCCCTGCACTGCATCAGCCTTTAATGATCGCTCCGGCGACCAATCACAAACCAAACAAAAAACATCTATGCTCGTAACATATGCTCGTAATTATATAAGAAATCAACAATAGATTTTAAACTTCGAACCTCCACAATGACCCTCAGCCCGTTTATTTGTAGGGTCAAGACAATAGCCAACACGATTATGGACCGGACCCAAGTCCGAAATCGGACCCCCGTAATGCGATTACTGTGTTTGTGCTTGTTTTATTTGGAGAAACAAAATATTTTCTCTTTCAATCTGTAAACTTTATATTAATGGTTTGATGGATTGAATGGGTTTTATAAGACGACGAAATCTGTGCACGGATCAAATGGAAACTCAGACACGGCGTCAGATAGAATGCGACTTAATTGTTTTACAAATTTTTTTTAATTTGTTTTTTTTTTGATTTGGTTCAGTTGGCATTAAAAAGAAGAAAATAGAAAACACACTTAACTTACTCCAAAACAGTAACGTAAATAAGAAATATGTCTTACAAGCAGCGTGCCGCAGTTTCACCCGCATATTTTCCATTCCCGTGGGACTACGGGGATAAACTACAGCCTATGTGTTATTCTGATATGTAAGCTATATTATTGTAAAGCTTCATTAAAATCCATTCAGTAGTATTTACGTGAAAAAGTAACTAACATTCATAATCACAAACTTTCGCGTTTATAATATTAGCAGGATAATAGGATAATCAAAAGAATATAACAGGAATTCTTTCATAACGAGCATAAGGTGTTTGTAAACTATACCGAAATATTATAAGTCTTCGCGAAAAAAGTTCAAGCATGATAAATTATAATAGCTTTAATAATATAAGTAAAAAATTAAAGCAAAATGATTGTAAATAAGTACAAATTAATTATATTTAAATAAATACAAGACAAAAGCAATTTAATGTTATTCCTGAACTATCGGGCCTGAACTAGCTTTTTATATTTTTTCAAATGTGCTTAAAAAAAAATTAAGTGCTTTTATCTGTTTCTTCTGCTTGTTGCATTAAGAGATAATTGCCAAGCTGAACTGGTGGATTGGCAATCACATAGAATTAAGGACTCGCATGGATGGCACTGCTGCCTGCCGCCAATCATGGTGTCGCCATCACCATTGATGGGAAGACGATCAGTGAGCGATCCGTGTTGGTTGAGTGCCAAATGATCGGTAGTCTTGGCGTTCATTGAAATGCCTATGTTTAGAAGAGGGCGGATAAATGGTGATGATGATACCTATTAGCATAGCATTTCGGCAAAGCATCTCATCAAACCGCAAAACAACTTATGTATAATATATAAAAACGCACACTTCGGTATCGCTAACAGTTTATCTCATTTGCATAAATCACGCGGGTCAGACCTCTATCCGAGGTCTCACCGAGCCATCTGTTATCAGCTTTACAAAATTTACGGTTCTTTCAATATATCTTTAGGAATTTCTGCCCTACATAATGGCAGGAGAATTTGGATGCGGTTTTTTTGTTTATTTGAAAGCGGAACTAACGGATGTTCTTAAATAATTTTCTCCAAACGGACAGACGTTTCATTGTCATCAGCTCTTTTACATTGCGTTGATTTGAAAATTTAAACTTTTTAAGCGACTTCAAGGAAAGAGGCGTTTCTAAATTCGAACGTATATTGTGATAGCGTCTTCTACATCTACACTTCTACACTAATATTATAAAGAGGAAAACTTTGTTTGTTTGTTTGTTTGGTTGTAACAAATAGGCTCAAAAAGTACTGGACCGATTTCAAAAATTCTTTCACCATTCGAAAGCTACATTATCCACGAGTAACATAGGCTACATTTTATTCTGAAAAAAAATAGGGTTCCGTAAGATATTTGGGTTTTCGGACACAAGGTGTAAAAAATCAACCAGAAAAGTTACTTATTTTGCGTACGCTGCCTAAACTATAAAAGATAGAACCATAAAATGTTCTAATTAATTGTAGATCTTATAATTATCTACAAAAAAGTCCGCGACACGTTATACCTATCTATGTCGAGTGAGGCACAGTAACCATTTTTTTATTTAGATATTTTGAATTTTTTTGGACTACATTTAAACGCGTTTATTTTACTCATGATTTTTTTTTTAAATTCTTTATTGAAAAAAGCTATACACCTATAAAAGGTTAAGCCAGCTTTTTACTCATGCTTTTAATCCTTAAGATATGAAGCTAAAGAGTTTGTTTATTTGAACGCGCTAATCTCAGGAACTATCGGTCGGATTTTAATGAAACATTTCAGTGTTCGATACCCATTTATCGGTAAAGATATATCATCCCGCTAAGATCCCGTTGTAAATCTTAGTTAACGCAGGCGAAGCTGCGGGCAACAGCTAGTATTAAATAAAGTTAAATATATCAGTTATTTAGCTCGATTAATTAATTCGATTGTAATATAAGTCGATCAAAATATCAATCGATCCGTACCCCACCCTTCCGGTAACGGTCACCCCGGTCAACATATATTAAGTTTTTTTTTAACCGACTTCAAAAAGGAGGAGGTTATCAATTCGATAGGTTTTTTTTCAAACCTAATGTTTTGGAATCAACATATTTAATATTGAAGATTGCTAAGACGGAAACAGTGATAATTTGATTGAACGACGTCGACACAACAGCGAAGCGTTAAGCTTCGTCACCACTTAATTACCCCGCTTTGTTCCTCAACAATAACACTCTGTATTGTAAACCTGTTACAATATGTATTGTTTATTGATATGTAATTAATACTCTATTTACTGCCCATTGAATATTGTTGCATGAGACCTTTTGGAAACAGGTCATTTGGAGTCATACAAATCAGGAATGAATCTTCTCGAAATTGCCGAGTAAGGTGGATTCAACCATGTATGTACAATAAGCACTATTCTAATAATATTAGTGCCGATTTATTATATACACATTTTTATTAGTCTTATCTGGAAGTAGCCGGGGCCACTTTATGTGTTGACTATCTGTTTTATATCTTTTGCGCCGGGAAATGTACTAAGGCATCTCGTTGCGGAGTGAGTCTCCCCAGGCGGGTATGTGGGACTCGCTGCGTCCGAAGGATGATAAGTGGACGCAGCTATACACACTAAAACCCGGAGATTGCCACCAATGCCGCCCTTGGCGCCCCGGATCTGCTAGCAACACGGCACCTGGACGGCTAGTCAGTCCCTCAGGGGACCAATGCCACCAAGGTGTTGGGCTTATCTTAGACTAGAGAGCCCCACCGTCACGACAAGGCAAGTTTTGACCATCTTGAGACATATTATGATGTCAAGTAATATTATATAACTAACTAATAAGTATCTTCTAAAAGAACATTCAATCTTCAAAAGTATTAAACTATTTTTTTTTTTAATTTCACCGATAGAATATTCACATTATCTCTGAGAGATACTCTAAAAAAAATCAACTCGATTCCGGATACGGTTGTAAATTTAAGTTAACTCGAGCGAGGCGGAGAACAGCTAGGATAAGCATCGGGCTACCGAGAGTATCATTTAAAATTCAAAAAATCCAGCATCGATCCGCACAAAAATATCACATCATCAATTATTTTGCTAACGGTATAGTTATGTTAATAAAGTCGAATTTGCATTGCACCACAAATTTAGCACCTACAGGATCGCGTAATAAATTATGATAACATGTGACACCCACGCAAGCAAGAATCGCTCTTATCGTTGAATTCGCGCATGCTGAAATTTTGTATTTACGACGCTTTCGGATACTAAATTTTAACGAATTGTCAGTTTAATCTCGCAGTTACAGGTCATTGCGCCGCCGAAAACTAAATATAATCGATAATAATATTATGCCGTCAAGTTAATGGATTCACTGTTAATGATTTAAAATTCATTTTCGAATAACTCACTGGCTATTAGCGATTTTAAATGTCAAACGCATCCGAATTATGAATGTTATGGTTGCGAATTTATTGGCTTTTGTGGGTTGAAATTGTCGTTTATAAAGTACTACTTGTAATGGAATTTGAAACTATAATAGTTACAGAAGTATTTTAGAATTTGGAACTGATTTAAAGCAATAACTGTAAACTTGACTAAAAGTTTAAATGGTAGGTATAATAAAAATACAATAATGCTTACAAAAGAACTCTTTACAACCCTAAGTAAAAGAATAGAATCGAATTAAATAGAAAACCTTTTTTCAACAATCCATTCATAGCACCACAACACAAATAAGCATCAAACACAATATGTACAATAGTAATAAAGAAATGTAAATAATATAAATTTAGTTGTAATTATTTATTTGTCCTTCATCAATTAAACAAATTGATGAAAAAAGAAAAAAATAAGATAAATGAATCATGCAGAAAAGATGGTCTCATTTTATGAAATTCAACACGGAGGTAAATAAAATCTAAAAAGTATATAGACTGTCATAGTAACAAACAATTATTGTAACTTGTATGTATGCGTTATCGTGGAAATATCTCTCTCTTGTGGTGGGGTCAGCGTTCCTTATTAAACCCCTCCTTCGTTCTATCCTTGACGTCGTCTTCAGAAATATAAATCAAAAAATACGTAGTAAATTATAAAAGCTATGTAAAGACGAAATAAATGTTCTTATTATAAACCATGATCTTTGAAAATATAACTTACCATATATCAAGTGAACTATACAGATAAAAATATATAAAAGGACGTAAAGACCCTTTCATTTGATTCCGATCTTGAGAGCGAGAGTAAGACAAATGTGAAGAAGTGCGATCAGTCAACATTGAATGATGGACAGCCTGATGCCGGAGAACGAATCTATACTAGAATAATACAACTGAGGAGCTTGTTTGTAAGAAAGAATGAATAGGAAAGAATGAACGAATTCGAATAATTATTTTTGCATTTGATACCTCAATTATTGAGGGAGGTGATAGGATATTTACTTCAACGGAAAATTTTGATTAAAATAGTACAAAACTTGTCGTTTTTGATAAAGAAACAGTAATGATAGGCGTCCAATGGATCTGACCGCTTAATCAGAGCGGCCATTACGACCAAATCGCTTAAATAAAGAGAAAATAGGACTCCATTTTGTTAGGCATTTTTCAATTTGTTATTCGATTTTCATTGAATTAAGCTTTAGTACTAGACATATTAAGCATTTAGATCTTTTTATGTTACATATATAGATAAACTGGTAGACGTGCCACTTAATAGTAAATGGTCGACGTCACACATAAACTAGTTTACCTGGAACTAGCCATGGCAACTCGTGCTGCCTATCTTGACATATAAGATGTTAAGTTTCAGTCTATTCCTTCTCTCCGATACACGGAAAGTGTGTATCATGAGAGAAACAAGCAAGGTGGTGGTACCTTTCGGGAGCACACCACAACATATTTCTAAGGAATAAAGATTTTACTAACATTTTTCTTCTACGATGTCTAGGTCTCGAAAAAGAATTCTTAGAAACCTCAGACCATTCATAAAATGCCTATTTAGGCCTCTCCAATATTAAGACTACACATTTTATGATCAAGTTTTTCCAATAGTCAGAGAGTTGCCAAAGTGATTTTGATATTGCGAGTTGATTTTGATATTACTAGTATATATTTTGCAACGACTTTTGTTATGCACACTAATCTCGATGAAATGATTTTCTTTATCACCTTGATTAATTGTGTTGATGTCAAATTTAATGGAACTTTAAATAATTCTTACAAGCTTATTACAAAAAATTTTAAGAAAGACATTATTGCTTGATTCGTGATACAATATTATCTTACTAATATGTTATTTTAGTTGGCAATATTTCTCTAAATATAGCATTCCGTTCATAATATTCCGTATTCCCTTACTCGTTGCTGTCAGCCTGCAGCGGGTTCATTTTACGCCTCATGTCTGTATCCGCAGTTGGCGAATCTAAGTTAGCTACGAATTGGCGTGTTTGCTGTACGAAGATTAGATTTTAGTGTACTTAGAGAACTTGTAAATTAGCTGGCTCGCTCGAGACAGTTTATGTAATGCGATGTTATGTTCTGAAATAGCTCAGTAAATTGCAAGGATTTATCTATAAAAAGTACCGCGTTATACAAGTTATAGTATTTTTCAATTTTAATCTCCCGCCAAACCTTTACTGTGTTCCAAAAATTTTTTAAGGAAGGAGGGCAAACCAGCCTTCTAACGACTATCATCACATCGACTTTATTCCGCCTATTGTTATTTTAATGAACGCCAAGATCAAAAATGAATTCAAAATACTAGCGGCAAACTATATATTTTTATTTGTTTTTTTTTTAACTAACTCAAACTGATTGAGTTTTCCGTCTGTTTCAAGGCGCTGAAAAGAACGGGCGATATAAGCTCAGTAGGATTAATCTTTTTAAGTATTCTATAAAATTGTGTATCATCATCATTCTTTATCCGCCCGCTGTTGAACATAGACCTTCCTCAATGAATACTTACTTACTATATCATTGAGTAAGTATTTACTTACTGTTATGTATTAGTAAATAGTTTTAACTAAAAATATAGATGATGGACAGGGCGTGTCATTACCAGCTAAGCATGAATATAGCTAATACTTATCGTAAAAAAGCTGAAAATAATTGTAATTTACGTAAAAAATTCAAACATTTTTACCATAAAATCTCAGAGTAATAAAAAGATCAAAAAACACATTTGACTAAACATAAGACGAAGATATTACAGTTGATAAATTAAGTTGAGCGTCCACACGCGGAATGATAAATAGAGCCTTCCCGGAAAATTTATGTGTGACTTGTGTATGGGAGAATACGACATTATGAGGCTTGGAGCCTCTTCACTGGTGATTTATTGATGTTTCAGATCACATCACAGATCTTTGATTTGTCATAATCGGGTGAGAATTTTAGCACCGATGAAATTCTGAATAAGTTTTTTTTGTTAGGTAGGCAAACGGACAGACGAGTCAAATGGCAAATGGTCAGCGTCGCTCATGATTGTGAACAAGTTCCATCGCGGCTAGCCCAGGCTATTCAGTCATAACTCGACTCTACTGCATAATACCGGAAGCGTTGGCTAATTTTTATATACCGCAGCTACCCCCTTAGTAAAAGTGTCTGGTCTTGGGTGACCTACTAGTCACTGAGGTCTCTTGTTGCTAAAGTTCGAGTCCCTTGTAACCACCATATTTCACCGAAGACTGGCGGTATATCTAAATAAGTACCTAAGTGAACCATGAGAATTTAAAATTATATGTTATTTATCTTTAATACACACTAAAACTATTATAATGAATGTTAGTAATGTTCATAGTTAGTAGGTACATACTGTCGCTCTGAGCGAGTGATCGCGAGGAGTCACTGAAAATCAGCGTCTCACCATTGCTGTAATGATGAGACAAATGCTGAGTAGCTATCTCTATTGTTCACAATAATAATATCTATGTATTTTACGATTATAATATCTTGATTTTTTTGTGAACAATAAAATATTTTTCTTGCTTAAATGCATTTCCATCTCCATCTTTCTTAGATGCAATCATCCACCAAAAAACAAAAAGCTGATCTATCGTAAGACGTAAATTTGGAGGCGCAAATCTTCGGAACTACTTTTCGGTTTTGAAAAATTCTCCAAGTATTTGATAGTTCGAATTATATTTGTGGATTTTTTGAGAATTTTTTGACGTGAGAAATCACAAATTCCATTAGCCTTACAATGAGCTTAGTACCATTTTAAGAATACTGTAATTACTTTTCTAGTATCTGAGTATCAAAGCTAACCGAGTTCAAATCCCGACCAGGCATTTTTATGATGTACTAATAGAGTTGATTTACATTTTAAAATGCAATTCCACGTATAGCAGTGGCTGTTTCATAAATATTTATTCTCCAAATGCGCAGCCCTGGCTGTGCTATTATCAATTCGTACCGTATTTCATTATTTTGTTTCATCACAGCGACATACCCTACCTGACTGATTTATTACCAGGGTTTTTTGGTGTTGTGTTTATAAATTGAAAACCATGTATACTAAAAGTATAATTTGATATTATGTAGACTTTGGTTATATGCCAAATGCTTTGAACACAATCTAGTTAGAACTAGTGTTGCCATGCTGTATTACAGCCACATGAAATCGGCGTAAAGTGACAGCTACGCTGTCGCGTTCTTTGAGATTTGTAAGCTTACCATAGCCCACTGCGGGGGAAAGGGAAAAGGGAGGGTTGCGTATCTACGTGGCCTTTGATTGTGCGGATGTTGAGGGCGTTAGTAGTCACCATAAAGTTCCGACTGGTCCTTTACCTCCTTATGATATAAAAAAGTTTTTTTAATAACAAACGATCATCCGATACCAAATGTTAATTCTGACATATTTTATATCTGAAAATTCATAAAACATAATATTATGACTTGACGTATATTATATTATATACGTAAGAGTTCATCCAAAAAATATAAAATGTAAACGCACTTTTTAGACAGGGTTTCTAGAATGCTGTCGATATCGTTGCGTGCTTCAGCTAGTTAAATATAAGTAACTTTTCAAAACATAAAATTACATTATTTATTTAAGAATTAATTACAGACTCGATTAGTTTCGTGGCTACAAATTTGATACTCACTTATATTATTAATTTTGATGCTATATTTCAGTAATTATATATCTAGATTATAAAGAAAACTTAATTGCTGTGTGGGCAGTATGGTCCCTTCACCCTAAAATAAACCCTGGTACCTAAACGTAATCGGTAAAAATGCGTTGATCTCGCGCATATAACACTTATACTAGTGAGAATATGGATCATTATTACTAAGAATGGTTTCGTGGATCGCATCTTGGGATCCATTTACTTCTACTAATACAAAAATAACTTTTATGCTAACATTTGTCAGCGCCATCATTTCTAAACGGTTGTAGATTAGAAAATATATTGATGATTAGTTACTAATACATGGTGACAAGTTTATTATTATTTACCAAATTACAACAACAATAATTGAAATAAAACTCACCTAAAAGACAGTGTAGTCAAGGGTCTATATGACTTATGACTGTTCGGATCCGCCATCGGCGTGCCCCAGAAGTCGTCCAGGAACAGCTGTCTCAGGTGACTCCCGCCGTTCACATCACTATTACTAACGATAGCCGGGATATCATCGTGCACGAAGTCACCGTTCAAACTGTTCACGTAACTGAGGATGGCGGTGGCGGTGACCATTCCGTAGATGGCGAGGTCGCCATTGTACCCCCTCGGCTCCTCGCGAACTATGGGCAAGCGCCTCTTCATCTTGGGACTATTTTTTAGCTTTATCAAAACGTTCCTGCATTTGCACATTTGTAACCTGCAACGAAGGAATATAAGTTTTATAAACCTGTAAAATAAAGTCTATATTTGCATGCCGCACGGGTTTCCTCCGGGTGTTGAGAGGCGACGTTTAATCTCATCAGGCATGCAGATTTCTTTACGATATTTTCCTACACATGTAAGCGAGTGATGGTCTCATGTTCAGGTGCAATCAGAAATTTACAAAAACCTATTTCAATGCACCTTGGGGTCTGGATTGAACCCGGACCCCTCTCTCAAGAGGCCGTGTCCTCACTAGTCCATAGCCGCTATTAGTTATATAAAGTACATTAATAAAAGAATATAAAATATATTAATAGTCTATGATAGTATTTAAAGAAAAATAAAAAAAAACTAAATCTGTTTAATAGCTTATAACACAAACTTGTGACCAAAAAGAGTCACAATCTATTTTGCGTCCGGACTTAAATATAAAAAATCATAACCAAACAATAATTATATAATACAATGCAATAGTTTGAGAAAAAATATTATAAATATTTATTTTATTATAATTTATAGAATATAATTATTTTTATAAAATTATATTCTACCTATATATTGTCAAAGAAAACAAAAAGGTCATTGTGAAATTCTTGAATGTAACTTTTCTTCCACCCACGCGCAAATTAATAAACGCCAATAAAGAGCAGCCTACATTTAGAATTTGAATATTATTGATATCAAGCCTACGTGTTCCAAATACGGATTGAATTCTATTACGCTGAAAAAATTATATTACAGCATTCAAATTAAAATTACCGGTGGAATGCGTCTGTGCTATTTCATAGCTACGACCATCTTGCATATATTCTCCGTGAAACCTTTCATATTTATAAAGAGCTGCAGATGTAGATATTATAGTGTATGTGCAGTATGTACCGAGTCTTATCATCTCACGCCTTTGGATAATCAACGAAAACGGAGTCTCCGAGCTAGTTCCGAAATCCGAATAACCAGAGTCGTTTATATTCACAAGCGGTACGTTGACCATTTCTATCTCTTTCTTTCTCTTTCCCTTTCTCTCTCTCTTTCTACCTCTCTGGGTTGAGGCAATTCCCAAGTTTGTCTATCCGACTAACGTAAGTTCTTGTTAGTCGTAAGAGCATTTTTGACCAAAAACAGATGAAAAATGAATTGGTCAGACATTAATAATATGCATTACAAATGGAGATAGTCTGGACGTCCAATGCATAAAATTTACTTCAGGAATTAAAGGATGCAAGTAGAAGGACTGTGAAGTATATATATTTTTACTACAGATTTTTTATATTTCGAACTGACTTTACTTTAAATTTAAATGTACTAAAATAGTTTATTTAATTTTTATAACTATAGGTTATTTGTTTGATAATTATTCTATTAATTTATCCATTAAAACTCGTCCATTTGAATTTGTTTAAATTAGTTAAAGTTGAGTTTGCTTAGAGTAGACATATTATGATGATAAAAAACAATGATTTTACAATCACTCAATTATCATAGACCCGCATAACGTATACCAAAAAAAAAAACAAAGTGTTAGAGTTATATTCGAAAGCAAAAAAAAAATCAATGGAAATCAGGAAAACATTTATCCGCTCTTATATTTGGAGCATTGCACTATATGTAAGTGAAACGTGGATAAACTAAAAGATAGGGAAAGATTGGAATTTTTGAATTGGCATTTGAAATATAGTGCTGGAAAAGGATAGGGGAGATAAAATGGACGGAATAATCTAAGAAAAGAAATTAGAAACATAATTAAAACCATAGAGAACCAAAGAGGTAATATGATTGGTCACCTGATACGACATAACTCGTTTATAAAAAATATCATAGAAGGAAGGAAGAGAGAGGAAGAAGTAGATCGAGGAGAACTCATAATATGGAACAGATAAAGAAGAAGATACAGATAGGTTGAATGTGTTGGCTCAAAAGAAATATGTCTAGCGATTGCTTCAAAGACAAGAGCGAAAATGAAGAAGAGTGAATGATGTTCCATCATTACCATCATCAGCTTTTATCTGTCCACTGATGAATATACGCCTCCCTCAATTAACGCCAAGACGACCGATCCCTTGCCACTTGCATCCAACACGGACCGGCCACTGCTTGGAGATCGCCTTCCCACCTTGTGATGATTATATCCACTTCCGTATGTGCAGTAACTTTTTATAAAATTAGTATTCATGAAAATGTAATCTCTTATTCTCAGTTGAGTAGTTACAAAAAAAAACATTTTTTAACAAACTTTAAAACTACTCAAGATAATATTACTTGATAACTAGAATTTGAAAAGGATACTAGAAAACTATAATTAAAGACTGAACTTAACTTGACCGAAACCACTGACTGAAGAGATAACTGTGAAAAACTCCAACTTTATAATGATCGGCTAACAATCTCAGAGCTTATCTTATAGTGATCCATTTTATAGAATGTATACATTTTAGAGTGTTGCTTATTAAGATCACGTATGCTGTACTCCCGTGTCTTAGTTAGCGCACGATAGCTTAGATATTAAGCTAGTAGCTGCTGCTTAGTTTCCCTCATTTTTATTGAGCATACGTATCTGGAATATTGATGATTACAATAATAATAATAAGTTGGGATAAATTACACATCAATCTGATTTCTAACTAGGCAACCAGGCAACTGTTACATACTTATATATTTCTAAATATATACATAATAGTTAGATTAATTATACACAGATAGAACAAAATCTGATCATACTCGTCCCACAAAGATTTTTCCTGTATGGGAATCGAATTAGCGACTTTCTGCTTTAGCAGCCAGAGTCACTAATCGCTAGACCAACAGGTCATTCAAAGTATATCCTATATCACGACATGATAACGTGACAAATTCTGTTGGAAGATTAATTTAAATCAATGGAAAGGATCCATTTGGTAAAACTACACTTGCCAAGGTTGATCCGTAGATGGGTAATTTTTAAATAACAAGACTCTTCGGAAAGCCCTACAAATCGTTTGTCCCGGCTATTATTCGTATTTTTTTTAATTATTATATTTGTTGATATTTTTTAATTTTAACAGACCTTACCATTTGTATATATATTTTTTTTATAAAGTCACAGAGTAAACAGCGAAAAGGTGTCAAAACGACGCCAGTGTGGCATATGTAGAGCAATATTGGTTCATTTGTTTCTTATGTCCGCTGCTAGTACCTTTGTATCTGGGACATCGATGTGTCCACGAAATGCCCCGTTTTTTAATATTTCCAATTTTGAAAACCGACATTTCGGAAGTCAAAGCACATTATTGCATATTTTACAGTATTAATACTACAAAGAAATATTGCCTTTAGTTATTGTCAGTATGAATTGAAGATTTTAATTAAACTATTGATTTCGTATTATACAAACATTTTGATCATTATCATCATCAGAACATAGACTGAATGAAAAGAATGGAGAAGAGAATGATCCCTTGCCCTTCATACAACACTTGAGTGGAGAGACTCTTGAATCTTTTAGTCTCATTTGCCATTCGTTGTTCTGAGTGTGTGACCAGCCCAATAACGCTTCAACAAGCTTTATCTGTATACATTTAACATTATAATACAACATTTAGTAAGAGGCTGTGCCACGCTGCTTTGCAGCCAAATTGGGCCGGCACGACCGGGGAGGAACCTCTCGCTCACAAAAAGTCTGCGCAAAAAAGCAGCTAAGCTGTCGCGTTTCATGGGGTTTGTGAGTTTCCGGTGGCCCATTGCGGGGATAGGGAAAAGGAGGGCAACGCATCTGCATAACCTCTAGTTATGTGGATGTTAATGGACGTCGATAGCCGCAAGGCTTCGACAGTTTTTTTGCCCTCTTACGATATTATAAAAAATCCTTTTACTTATTTTAAATACAAATATGGTTTATCATCGTCATCACAATCAACCTCCTTTATTCACTCTCAGCTGTACATAGGCCTCTCAATGAACGTCAAGACGACATATTCATTCGCACCGACTTTTAACCAGGATTTAGATTTTGCTTCTACATATAGTAACAATAGACATAATCACATAAAACATACATATACGAAATTGGTCATATACTGATATGGATCTCTCTTAGCGCCAAAATGATCGATATCTGGCAGGACGCCAACACTTGATGTTAGGGATTACTTGATTGAATGTCGCGTGTCACTCTGAGTGTACATGCTAATGCACCCGTATCCACTCCGTCTACGCTGGAGGATGCAGGTTCGAATACCAGTGATAAGAATGTGCTGTATTATGCACCCGTCTGCATCAGTGCCAGCCTGCTTTTTCCCCCGTGAAACAGCTTATCTGTGTTTCGGAGAGAAGGGTAAGACGCCATATTTTTTTAACGCCGGGAAATGCGCTGAGGCATCCCGCTGGGGAATGGGTCTCCCCAGGCGGGTATGTGGGACTCGCTGTGCCTGAAAACTGGTAAGCAGCTCTACGCACTAAAACCCGGCTAGTGTCACAAATGCCACCTTTGGTGAGGTGCCCCGGATCTACAAGCAACAGGGCACCTCGACGGCTATTCAGTCCCTCAGGAGACGACGCCACCTTCAGAGAGGGGTTGCCCCGCACCACAATACAACCTCTCCCAACGTCGAGGCAGTACAATGAGGCGAGGTTTCCATCCTCGCCGCTTGTATAAGAGGGGTACACAGAGTCCCCTCGGCTCAATTCGCTTCGCCCAATGTGCTGGGTTCATCCTAGGCTACTGAGCTCCACTGCCACTTGTCGTGGCTGGCTTGAACCATGGTGGCGAGAGTAAGACGCCTTACCCTTCTTATTGTAATAACTGGCACTGCCAGTTTTAATATACCGGATAAGTCGTTTGTCTGGATATCACCATTCTGATTTTTCAAACCCTGGGTCTCTTACTAGGCTCATAGAAGTATCTGTGCAGTAACTATTGGCACTGAAACTTAGGCATCAAGTTGCTGGAACATAATATGTAACTACATATTTCAAAAAAAAAATCTTTTCCGTGACTCTTCGTGTGATTTATCTGCCAATCATGAATTCGAATAAGAAACTCTTTACTAAGGTCAAATTATATACTGAGTTTATTTTGCTGGTTCTCAGTGGTCGTTGAACCGATGGTGAATTCAGTTGACGTTCAAAAACATACTTTCATGGCACTATTCGAATAAACATTTTCTATTTAATTTGAAACCTCAAAACACCGTACAGTAAATTAACTTCACATTTCAAGCAAATTGAATATTTCATCAAACAAAGCAGGCGGTGGCATTGTACATTGTAGATTAAAGATTAACTCAAATTACAGGGCGCGAGTACAACGCTGGTCGCGTTAAGTAGTTAACAAAATAATTGAGTGCTGAAGTTGAACGGTTATGTTTAACGATTTTATGCGTTTATCGAGTTAAATAAGAAACAAAAAGTCTATATTATTTTCGACATACATGAATTATGGCAAAATGTACAGCATTGTTATAAATAAACGCGATGGTTATTGAGAGACAAACTGGCATAAAATAAAACGTCTACAACACATAAAAAACGTTATATTATGTATGCCTACGCTCGTTGTCAATCAGCCATTTGTTTATCCCATACATAATTTATAGTATTTTTTACTTAAATCATCAGGCACTTTCAAAATTCCGATTTGTTGGATTTTTAGTTAATCATTTAGCTTCTTCATATTATGACTTGCAGTGCCCCGCAGTTTCACCCGCATACTTCCCGTTTCCGTGGGACTACGGAGATAAATTAAAGCCTATGTGTTATTTTGATGTATGAGCTTTATTATTGTAAAGTTAAAATCCATTCAGTATTTTTACGTGAAAGAATAACAAACATCCATACTTACAAACTTTCGCGTTTGTTGTATTAGTAGGAAGGAGGATATAAAAACTTATTGCTGGTACTACACAAATATAACACATGATTCGAACCCACTACCTCTGCGTGTCAGACAGACAAAGACAAATACGCTGATGATAAAATAAATACAAAGTACCTGGTAGACCGAGCATTTGCTCGGTACCCTTAGTGATAAAAAATTTATTCCAAAAAAAATGTTCTTAAAAAAAGGAAAAAAAAATCGGACTGGAGATTCGAACCAGGCTCGTTCGGATTTAACTGCCTAATTTTACCACTATGCTACCATGACATATTATTTGACAGCGAAATTTACGTTCGTATCCTAATCATATTTTATCGATGCCTCAAAACACGGATAAAAAAAGTATTCTAAAAATGTATCCTAGCTAGATCGATTTATCGCCATTTTTAATACATGTATACAAAATTTCATGAAAATCGTTGGAGCCGTTTTCGAGATCCCGATCCTATATATATATACAAGAATTGCTCGTTTAAAGGTATAAGATAAACATTCGTAAACATCTTAAAGGTTCAATTATCCTAAGCCCTCGCATTCCGTGGCAATTGAAAGATATAATAATTTTATTTATAAGTAATTCTGTTTGATCCCTCCCTCTACAAATATACAAATTCTCTCCCACGGCCATATTGAATTAATTTCGTTTATACAGCGACACCGTTTTGGCCCCTTTATTTGATTTGTAAAGTTCTTTACACGTATTCGCATAAAAATACGACATGCTTGCAATTATGAAATTACAATTTTGCGTTTACGAACTTTTCTAATTCATTTTTGTTGCGAATATTTGGGAATACATGTCGTAATTAAAATTCTAAAAATAACTTTCCGAGTGAAAATAATATGACAATTTAAATTTGAAATAGAATATCAAGTAGTAAATGGTATATCAAGTGTTAAAGTCGCGTATGTTATACACACATACATAATATTAATTACATTGAAATCAAAGTAAGGACAAAAAATATTCAAAAAATCTTCCTCTTAAGCTTCTTTTATTTCTAAATATTTGACATCGATTGTTATTGTTACTAAATATGGCGTTCATGGAGGGAGGCCGGTTCAATAGTGACGGATAAAGGCTGATGATGATGATGATGTGACATCGCTCAGCTGGGATAGAATATTGCATGCAGTAATACGCTTTTTAATAATATTAGTCCGGACATTTTTCAACACCTTTTACATAATATTATAATTAGTTACCAACTTTTACGGTCATTCAAGTCCCGCTGTGATACAATTTAATATTCATACGACCTTTATATTTAAATCATTTTATGTAAAGGGAGTTAAGAAAAATCTTCGAACTTCCTTCAAACTACAAACGAATAAAACGTCGATGTAAAAACAAATGCATACAAAAACCCCTTGTATTGATATCGAAGTGAATAAAAAAAGCTGTCGCCTTTGTCTCTGTCCACAATGGCCTGTCACAGGCAAGCCTGCTCCAGTGAATAAAGAAAATGTATCTTTTAAAACCACATTCAATTATTGTACTGCCATTATTGTAAGTGTCTCATGTATTTACCAGCTATCGGGGATGTTTCGAGACGGAATTCTTGTTTCGTTTTACAGATTAAATATACCGGAGCTTTGGTGTTTGTTGAGGTATCCAGGAGGAGGCGCAAAGAGTTAATAATGATGAGATGTAGGTCAATCTTTCGTCAATCCTAGCACAAGAAAACTTCTCGTACCAGATGTTACGATTAGTTACTAGTACATTGGCGAAGAGTATATTAACCACTTGAGTACTATCAAGTGAATCTAATAGTTTGTTTACCCTACTAACATAGCATTGGTACAAATAAGGAATGAAAATAGCAACCTTGTGCAACCAAATGTATCTTTCACTGCTGCTCACGGGCCATATTATGGGAGAACCATACAAAAATATTATATATAGGTATAATCGACACATTGATATTTTATTAAATCAGATAAATCGTATCTGAGATAACAATATTACCCTTTAATATACACTGGCCGTTTTGGCGTTCATTGAGGGAGGCCTATCTTTAGCCCCCCACCATGGTTCAAGCCTTGTTATGGCGGTGGGGCTCTCTAGGGTGAAAAAAAGGCCTATCTTTAGCAGTGGACGGATAAAGGCTGACGATGATGATACACCGAAAATATTTCCAAAAACGATATCACTGGAAACCTGAAAATAGATTTTGAATTGCCACCTTTATTCCGAATTAATCTAAAAATAAAACAAGCTACCAAAATATTTTGAACCTGAATAAATACGACGTTATCACACAACATTATTATTATTCTCCGTCTCTGTAATCGGATGGAAATGAAATTGTCATCACGAGCCATCTGCGGAGGTAATTTATGCATTGACCACTGTCATGTGTTAGACTGTCGTTAGTGTCTTCAATTGTATGACTTTTATATTTTTTAGCGTATTGAAATATGATTGGAGATTTTATCATTCAATTTTGAATTTTGTTATTCCTGCTTTTGATTTTACATATAAAGGTAGAAGATCAAAAGACGAGACAAAAAACACGTCTATTGAATCTCCTGTGAGTGATTAAGGCGCTTTTTTTTTACATTATAATATATATATATATATATATATATATATATATATATATATATATATATATATATATATATATATATATATATATATATTATAGATCTAGCGAATGAATCATACAAAACCAAGATTTGTGAATAACTAGCTGTTACCCGCGGCTTTGCCCGCGCTAGAAAAACATATTTTTTTTAAATGTGTACTATGTTACATCTAGTACCTACCTTCGAGAATATATGAACAAATTTTCATGATAATCGGTTGAATAGTTTTCGCGTGAAAACGTAACAAATATCCATACATTTATAGTATTAGCAAGGATTACTTGTTCGATATAACAATCATACTTATCTACACTTCTACACTAATATTATAAAGAGGAAAACTTTGTTTGTTTGTTTCGTTGTAATGAATAGGCTCAAAAAGTACTGGACCGATTTCAAAAATTCTTTCACCATTCAAAAACTACATTATCCATGAGTAACATAAGCTAAAAAAAATAGGGTTCCGTAAGATATTTAAGTTTTTCGGATACAAGGTGTAAAAAATGAACCAGTAAAGTTACTTATTTTGCGCACTAAGATCCCGTTGTAAATCTTAGTTAATGCAGGCGAAGCTGCAGGCAACAGCTAGTTACCAAATAAAATGTGACCAACACATACTACTTACAACATCCAAACAAAACTTACGAACCATTTGAGTGACGCTAGATCGTAAACAACCGTGCGACAAGAACAAATCGTATAATAGCTAATAAATCAGTGCAACGTAAGCAAGCGTCTAATCAGGCCATTAGGGTACAGCGATTAGGTGGCTTTTAACCGTTCGCACCCCGCTATTTGAGTGGCGGAAATGGACACGCAGATTACTCCACGTCTAATGTTGCGGATCGGGTTATGGCGCGGAAACTTGACCCCTTTGTGGACTGCCATAGGGAAAGGATACAAGGAGTTTACATACTGTACACATTACTTTATCATTAATGACACTTATTGAAATACTAATTGAATACAAAAATCATAATCAGTTTATACAAAGAACGAGAAAAAAGTTAGATCAAGTGAGAGGTCACACGTCAAGGGTAACAGGGTTGCAGGAAGTAGGGAGGAAGAGAGAGATGAGAGATGAGGTCTCTGAATTTTCAATCTCTGAAAAGGAATTCTGAATGACTAGCTGCTCGGACAGACTTCGTCCTGTCGTTAATATTGGGTTCTCGGTAATTATTGTTTCTGCAATATATTTTTTTTTTGTATAAAAACCTTCTTAGGCCAAGGAACATACAAATAAAGCATTATCCGAATTAGTCAAGCCATTTTCAAGTTACGCGCTTAGCAACATACGTTTTTATTAACCGAATTCAAAAAAAGGAGGTTCTAAATTCATCTGTATGTTTTTTTTAATAGATAAGGGGAGAACTCAACCGAAAGATTTTACAAAACAGCTCCTTATTTACACTATCTCATTTATTTCATACACAAACGCCTAGCTTCTCTCTGAAGTTAGACAACGCATGGAATAATAAAAAAATGTCCTTAATACATTTGTCTGCCGACGACAAAGACGTTTTTTTGCGTTAAATAATAATAAAAACATCACATCCCGCCATAAATTTGATTGACACTAACTAATTTATCGTAAAAGTGAGTCCGTAAAAGTGTGCTTTTACTAATCAGAAGACGACCGCCGGTCATTCCTGTAGCTCGTACGGTAAGCCCTTATCATGACTCGCCAGCCCCATTAGCCAACTACGAGGGGTGACTTATCTTCACTTAGGGGAGCAATATACTATCTACTTAGTACATGTTAAGATAAAATCTTTCCCCATATTTACAAGCTCTTATAAGTTTTGCTTATCTCGTATGGTAATCTGTTATATATTTTAAATAGGATAAATATTTAATACACTTTTGTAATATAATTTCATCGCCAGCTAAGCAGCTACTTATTGAATATTATTGAGATAGAAATTTATTAATCCTTAATTTTTTGGAAATATATTTTTATCGTCCTTGTACACGTGCCAAATCATAAATTGTATAATTTGTGTTACCATATTATTATTATAAGTCCAAGGGAAATATTGTGATATTAAAGACGATGTCGAGTGTCAGCATCAAACTAGGGTACCAGAGTCAATGTATCGAAGATGTATGAATGAACTAGCCTCATCTCGCGGATTCATCCGCGTACTTCTCATTCCCGTGGAAGTACAGGGACACAATATTAGTATTTTTAGTAGTATATGTGATATAATGGATAAACTATTTTATTTTAAGAAAAAGTAAAGTATCAACCCACTGTCCCGCTGAGCGCGGGTCTTCTCGAAATCAGGCGAGGAGGGTAATGGGCCATAGTTCACCGATGCACTGGTCCAATACGGCTTGGTGAACTTCATATTATTTATAGCTTCAAAGATTTTCAATCTTATCAGGCATGCAGGTTTCCTCACGATGTTTTCCTTCATCGGTGAGCGAGCGATGGTCTCGTGTTTGGGGTGCACTTAGAAATTTAGAAAAACCTATTTCAAGGCACCTTATGGGGAGGCGTCACTACTCACTGAACTATCGTTGCTTCATTTTACAAATTATATTTTTTATTAATTTTATTGTAAAGTAACATTAAAATCCATTCAGTAGTTTTTTCATGAAAAATTTACTAACATATAGATATTCGCTCATGATATTAGCAGAAATTCGAATTACATAATATCAAATGCTCTTAAAATATAATCAGATATTGCTATTATTGTCTGCCTGCTCTTATGTCGAATTCAGATTATTGACTAGATAAGACAATGTTAAAGCGTGTTGTTAGTTGGCAATAACATTCCAGTAAACGTGTAAGAGCTGGTATTCACATCAGTCATCACTTCTTTTCAGCGGGGCCTAATTCAAGTCTTAAAATATCTGTATTATAAAGAAATACGAGATGAAGTGTACTACTTTTTTGCTTGAAGCGAATTTAATTTAGCAAACAAATTTCTTTTAAACAGGCTTTTACGAATTTCATTTACAAATGAAATTGTAATAAAGATAATGTTTTATTTTCGCATCATTATCATCATTGTTAGCCTTTATCCGTCCACTGCTCACATAGGCCTCCCTTAATAAACGCCAAGACGGCCAATGTCTTGCCACTCACTTCCAAGTCGGGCATTGCATAGAGATAGTCTTACCATATAGCATCGGGCTAAACACATTATTATTGGGTTCTACTGCCACGATACGTCCGACTCATAACTATCGAAAAATATAACTTAAATATAACTTAAATCTGCTACATTTACTAATTTCTTTCTTCAATTACATTTTTACAGTAAACTATCGTAGCCCTCAGCATAGATTAACAGATGTATCTGGATTGACGATGATTATTTTTATGTTATCAATTACTCCTTCTTACATTAGCTATCTGACAGTTAAAGTAATGTCAAAATCAGTTCAGCCTTTTCAAAGATTACACGAAACAAACAGTAAAAATAAAATTATTTTAATATATTATGTACAATATTATGCATTTAGTAATAGTTATTTTATTATTACAAATTGACTCATTATTACTTTTGACTTGACTCATTTTTTGTATACAGGAAAAAATTAATCCCCAAGCGTCTGGGCTCATAAAAAGCTAAATAACCCGCGATAAAATCCGTAAAAGTTGTTTCATTATGATAAAATTAATGTTAAATTGTTATTCTATAGCAGATTGATTGTAACTTGTTAAAATTTCTTTATCATTTATTACTGTATTCGAACGAATTAAATAAGATTTTACTAGTTATTTAATCAAATAAAAAGGAACGTCTTTTTTTAATTTAAACAAATATTTAAATAGCGAACTTAAAACGATTTCCCTTTACATTATCAAACCGTACTCACGTTATCCATCACTCCGAGGGTCTACGAACCACTTATCTCTGAATAAAATTCAAACATGACTTTCATTTTCGCCCCCGCCTCAGGAAGCCATAGGGGTCGTCCTTTACGGGGGTAAGTCAGTTATCAGGGCTCATAAAAAGGCTATCCGAGCCCTTTTACACCCCGTTACGTAGGTTAAGATAGGTTAGGAAAACGAACGGCCAACTAGAACATCTTGGCAAATTCTTTTTCTATTGTTATAAAAATGAACCACTGAAAAACTGAACGACACTGAATATGAAACATTATTTTTTCCAAAAAAATGATGAAAGTCGTAAGATGAAGTTTCCTAATAAGTTCCACGTTTGCGTAGGTTTATTGGAAAGTTGTCTGTATCGCGCAGGAATTATTACTCACATTTGAACAATACAGCTCTCTTATGTTTGGAATTACTATTCTATATCTGTATAAATTGGTACCTAATCAATTACAGCTTCCTAGCTTGCCTGAACAAACTGGCGAAAATCGTTTTGCTATCTGATACAAATTACTTTTATTATGTAACAAAAATATATAATTGGTCTTATTATTATAAATTACTTAATTAGTTTTTAGTGGTAATGTTTCTTGATTTTTTTTTAATAAATGCAATTTTTTCAAAACGCTATATTTTTGAAAAGTTCATGCAAATAAATCACCATAATATCTAACTAACAAGTCGAAGGGTAGGGTTTATTCCGACTAGATGCGACAACAGCCGTGCAGCAAGCGGTCCTGGTTGCATGCGTTATGTGGGTCTACGACTTTCATTAAAGAGAAAGAAAGAAAATTATTTTTATTGTTCACAAACAACATTTGTTGTTTAACATTGTGAACATTTGTTTTGATTGATTGTGTGTTGTGTTGTTGTGATATTGATTCGTGGCGTTATGTATTACGTAACATTTATTTAATTCACAAAGTAGTTTAGCATAGGTATTAATATTGTGAACATTTGCGGCCAATCTCCCTGTCTCTCTCTTTATTTAACAGATGGCTCCTGTAGGTGCAGAAATCGCCAATCCTTCCTTTTCTTCGATATATTTTAAAACAAGTTGTGTGAAATGACTTATTATATTTCCACGTACTCTTCTTACTCTTCGTTTCTCTTGTACTTTTCTTAAACTTTTTCCAAGCCACGTGTCTAATAGGACGAAAAAAGTAGATAATGATAATGATAATGTTACTGTCAAAATAATTATGATAATAATAATAATATTGACGGTGCTATATAGGTATGGTAGTGCCCCACAATGAAAGGTATACTACACAGTAAAATTAAAAAAAAAATCTATGTGAAGTCTTATATTAATTAAAATAAAATATTGTTTTAACATATTATTTGAACCTTTAGGCCCCTAAGAGAGCTTTCATATTATATAACCATTGGGGAATACATACGAAATAACCTTAATACAGGGTTGACTTAAAACAATTTTGGCTGAAATCAAGAATTTTTTGTACTAGGTATTTGTAATTTTTGTACTATTGCATACACTATAATGTTACTAGTTATCAAGGTTTTGTTTATATTTTTATAATAAGTTGTATCCTAATACTATAATAATAAGTTGCTTAAAGAAATAGGTCTGATAATATTCTCAAATAATTAAATTTTTATACGAACGCAAAGATTGTTGACTGAGAAAGTATATTATGTGAAATACATGTTGCGTCAGTAACACTTGTATTTATCTCCTTACTTTTTCTCCATATAAACTCTAACTACGCCAAAGTCTACCCTTGCCGTAATCAACCCTCGAAAAAAGGATTTTCCTTTGCATATTGCAAACGTAACTATAATATTCATGGCTTTCATGGTGATGTATTATTTAATGTTCAGTGGTTATTAAAGCATTATAGTATGTTAATTAAAATTATTATACACAAGTAAAGTAAAAAAGTGATATTTTTTCGTTATTGGCAACCCTACTTACGATATATTTTTAACGTATTCCATTCGACAAAGACATTTGTATTTCACTCAGACAGACACGCCAGACGAAATAGGATTATTTATTGAAATTATAACAAGCTTTAATATTTAGAGGACGAACTAAGGCCCCCGAATGATTGTAACTTACATTTATTTTTATGCCATTTTGTCTAAGATATTATAAATATTTATCTTAAATTAATGCACCAAAGACGAGAAAATTGCCATTTAAATAAAAAAATAATAATGTTATTTTATAAGCACACACTGGGAATAAAAATAATAACTCGGGATTTATTAAAACAATTCAGTCAATATTAAACTTATTTCGAAGTTACAGTTACAATTATTACACTGTTAATGAAATATAAATTTTTACAAAACTTTTTTTTGTGCGTAATATTTAATAGTTATTGGTTCTTCAGTTTTTTTTAATAATAATATTTCTTATCTTGTTAGTGTTATCACACATTTATAAATCAGAACCAACGTTAAATTCTCACTATGGCAATAACGTGTAAATCAGAATAAACTGACATTAAATGAACGCTTTTGTTAGTACAATACGTTTTCTGGTAGTTTTAAAAATATTTATGGACTGGTTTTAGCTGACTATTAAAATTGGGATTCACAAAATAAATTATGTACTTAATTGCAAGAGAACAGACGAAACAAAAAACACTTTTGACTTTTATACTCTTTATATCTTTTATATTACACAAAAATCGCATTACGTCTCACTTCTATCTTCACAAACTAGTTTCAGCGAAGGAGCAACCAAATCCATCGACCCAACTTTTTACGTTCCAAAGTTTTTGCTAAACCAACACATACATAATTCATACAATCACATGTCCAATATCGCCAGTGGTTCGCACTCGCTGAGCTGGACAAAAACTGTGTCGCATGCGTTTTGTCCAACTTTGATTTATCTCGCTCTAGATATCTTAATAACTCCCCTTCCATATATCATCCATAATACCAGTGAAATTCATATTACATTCGCAGCTTATCTTATATCGATCTTTATAATATAATGTTCTTTGTGTGTATGTCTCCTCCTAAATGGCTGAAGTGATTTTGAAGAAATGTTTATCTGTTCAAGTTGATTTAAGAATTAAAAAGATAGATAAGAAGAAGAATATATAGAATAAGATTTAAGAAGAATATTTAAGAATAATCTAGTTCCAGTATTTCAAAATTAGTTTATAATATAATCAAATTATTTATTTTTTGACAGTATTGTGCCATATAAAAATTTCTCAAAGTAAGATTGGACAATTGGATGAGTTAAGACCTAGGTGGTGTACAATTTACTTGTTACAATGTTATTTAAAAAAAAATAACTTTGCTGTGTGGGGGCGGCTTAAGAATACCCCTACCCCGATACCAGCCCAGGGTGACGTAGAAGTCGTCAAAGAGTTTTGAGCCTCCCAACATCAAAGGAGGCTAATTCTGTTGTGGAAATATGGTCGTAGGCCCCAAAGGGAGATCTCCGACCGAGCGTAGTGCAATGCTCGGCCAGGCCGAAGCCCACTAGCTAGCGTGTCAGATGTCGTATATATAGCGACCGGGCGCTTGAATTCTGATAGCGCGATTCAGGATTGTGGCGCTGTGAATGGTCCGCCACATCACTCCCCCCCGAAGACCGGAGGTCGGATTCTTGAGTCTTCTTGCTTGAGTCGCCAGTGCCAGTGAGTCCCAGTGAGTCGGAACTGTGCTGCTGCTTGCACGGGGCTCCAGTGAGTCGGAGTGCTGCTGCCGTGCGGGGCTGATACTACGTGCTGCTGACCAGGAGAGATGTGTGCTCTGCTTGCTGACCGGTCGTGGTAGTGCGATAGCCCGTTGAAGCCGGTGAGGGTTCGACCAGGCCGCGGTGCGTTGAGGCTAGTGGTCGAAGTACCCGAAGAGGCTTGAAGCTGGCTGGCGTGGTGCGGAGGGGTGGGGAGTGATGATGATGAATGAAGGAGGCGTGTTCAGTCGAGGGTCACCAATGTGGAAATATGGTCGTAGGCCCCAAAGGGAGATCTCCGACCGAGCGTAGTGCAATGCTCGGCCAGGCCGAAGCCCACTAGCTAGCGTGTCAGATATCGTATATATAGCGACCGGGCGCTTGAATTCTGATAGCGCGATTCAGGATTGTGGCGCTGTGATTGGTCCGCCACACTGTGAATAGATGGCTCGGTGTCAGTCTGTCTCATCGTGAGAGTGAGATAGACTTGATCACTGAGCATCGTTCACACCGAGTGATGGCGGCACCATCAATCGGATCGGCGGCAGGCAGCAGTGCCACCGATGCGAATTCATTATCTGCGATTGCCATTCCGCCTGCTCAGCGTGGCAATTATGAGCATAAATTCCCCTCAATGAATCACAAGCCAAAGAGACGGCCCCTAGTTCCCGGCCGTCCCACTATTCCTGGCTACGGTAGCAGCCTAGGTTACGGTGGGACAGGGGGTGCTAAGAATCCCCGGGCTACGGATCGCTACCACCAACTTGACCTGGCTACGTTTCTCCGTGCAGTGGCAGGTCCGCGTTGGATGTGAGTAGCAAGGGATCGGTCGTCTTGGCGTTCATTGAGGGAGGCCTATGTTCAGCAGTAGACGGATAAAGGCTGATGATGATGATGATGAATGTTATTACGTATAACATCCTTGAACATTTACATGCTCGTGAGTAAGCTATGTTAGCAAGCATATTGTGTCATAGCATATAAAATATGAGTTATCCTAGTAACAATAAAATCCGTACAGAAGCCAGTTACTTTTTTTATAGCATAGAAAGGCAAACGAACAGTCGAAGCCTTGCGAAATCCACATAACCCGAGGTTATGCAGATGCGTTGTCCTCCTTGTCCCTATCCCCCCAATGGACCACCGGAAACTCGCAAACCGCACGAAACGCGACAGCTTAGCAGTTACTTTCCCTGTATTTCATGTGAGTGAGAGGTTCCTCCCGTGTCGTGCCAGCCCAATTTGGCTGCAAAGCAGCATGGCACTACCTATGGCATAGATCACCACGATAATAGGATCAATCTCCCATTATCCCTCAACATGACAATCTAAGGCAGAAAATATTAACAAACGTTTTTCCCGAAAACAGAGGGTACATGAATATTTGGGCACGGTTGATTGAGCCCCGCGTCAGCCAACAGCTAGCACCGTCGCGTCGGGCCATTTGATGTGATTATTGTTATTGAGTGCGACCCAATTATACAAGTGGATTAGCGGGGAATATAAGTATACATTGTTCATGATCATCCTTATTATAATTATTATCAACGTTGTCATCATTGTCAACTTTGTCATCTTTGTCATCATTGTCATCGTTGTTTCAGTCATTATCTTTATAAATGAGGAGGTTTTTCAATTCGACTGTATATTCGCGGATAGCTTCGTCGTTTATGAATCGAATTTTATTATCGTGTTTTGATGAAAAGTCTTTATTTGAATGGTAATTTCATGATAAGAAAACCAAGATATGTTTATGGTATCCCAGAGGAACAGAGGGAAACTTTCGAAAGTCCTAGGAATGAGAAGTGAGTATGTTAACTTTTTTATATTAGCCTTACTGTCCAAATGTCAAGTCAAATGTTTACTGACGTAAGGCATTTGTCGTCTCCTTCATTCATTTCCCGCTTCTATTAAATAGCATAATGCTTGTAATGATGTCAAAGACAATCCTACTTATGTCATGTCTACGAGTTTCTATAAATAATCTCAATTTGTATCAATAATTCACTTATCTTTCATATTTCTTACAATTAAAAGATATTCAGGGTTCCGTGTGCATAAAATTATTATCAGTTTTTTTACTTAAATTATTATAAATTATGTTCAAACAATAAGAGCAGAGTAGAAGTTTGATCGTGTTTCTAAGAAATTTCTGAAAGTCATATTGACGAGAACTTTACACCCATATGGGTTAACCCCAACAGAGTTTCGTGCTGAATTCTTCTTATATACTATACTACTATAGTAGTATGTATTGTTTGTATTTTTTTTGTAATAGAATATTTGAAAAGGCTAGTTCCACTGAGTATGTTTCGCCGGTTCTTCTGAGTGGACTTGCTTTGGCACTGGTGATAGACTCAATTGACGTTCAAAAAGATCCTTTGATGGTACTATTTTGTTTTTTTTTTTTTTTTTTTGATTTTGATTAACACAGAACAACCACTATGCCGATGCGTCCAATCAATTAAAATCAAGGGACTGAATTTAAGTTGCGTAATTGCGTCACCTCTGACAATGGTTTTTCGTCATGTGGCCTACTCAATATTTAGTTTGCATCTGCTTGACTTTTCTCGTGCTTTTGATTCAATAGATATACCTTTACTTCTATCTAAATTAAGTTACTATGGTTTTGACAGCTTAGCCTTGAGGTGGTTCCATAGCTACCTTGACAATCGAAAGCAATTTGTCCAACTTACGAGGAACGATGGCAGTACGTTGGCTTCCAGACTAAGACCTTTAAATAGGGGGGTGCCTCAAGGATCATTGCTGGGTCCTATCTTATTCAGCATTTACTGTGCTGACATAATCAGTTGCTTCAAAAACTCGAAACACCATATATACGCGGACGACGTGCAATTGTACATATCTTTTTTTGCCAAAGATTATGAAATCGCAGTAAAAAGGCTTAATGCCGATCTAGGACGGATTGCTACGTGGTCAGAAACGAATTGCCTGGTATTAAATCCGTCTAAGACTAAATACATGATCTTGGGCACCCAACAGCAATTAAAAAAACTGCCTTCATCGTTAAATATAATACTATTAGGGAAGCCTGTGGACAGGGTAGACGAGGTTCGGAACTTGGGTTTAAATATGGACCAGAACCTTAGATTTGAAAAGCACGTAGCAAACTCCGTTCAAAATTGTTTCTACCGACTCAAAGTGTTATACAAAATAAAACCCTTCCTCTCGGAGGAACTTCGTGAGCAGCTCGTTGAAACCCTTGTGCTTTCACGACTTAATTACACTGATACGGTTTACGGGCCTCGCTTATTATCACGTTCGGAGAGACTTATACAAAGAGTTCAGAATGCTTGCGCTAGGTTCTGCTATTCGATACCATTTAGAAGCCATGTCACACCAGCTCTCAACTCTCACTCCATTTTAAAAATGAAATCCAGACGCAAATTACACTTGGCATGCCTTCTATTTGGTGTCATAAAATACCAGGAACCGTTTTATCTGCATGAGAAGTTGTGTTGGATGGCTACGCAGAGGCAATGCTCCCAGAGGCTCGCTATGCATCCTCATAGAACGGCAGCTTTCAGAGGCAGTTTTAGCTATGCAGCTGCAAAAGTATGGAACAATATCCCACCACCAATAAGAAATATTAAAAACTTACATACATTTAAACGAAAATTGAAGCAATTTCTTATTGAGGCTCAAAAAATAATAGGCATGGCTATCACTGACTCTTCAATTCTGTGATGTATTGTTATGGGTGTGGTGTGACATTTCTTGTGGGACTGCATATAATACATATTATGTAGGTTGTGGGTGGGTAGTGGGACATTTTAAATTTAAATTTTATTTTTATTCACAAAATTTTACTTATTAATATTTTCCTGTTTGAGTGTTAAGTAGTTCATATACGTATATTATATGCATAGAATGCGTAGTTATTATTATGTTTGAAAAAGGGAAATTGTAGGCAATAGGTATATGGTTGGCATCCGTGACTTGATATCTTATTTTTTTACTTTTGGTTCAGTTGGAAATCAGCGTCAGGTAAGCCTTGCCTGGCAGAATGCTGAACTGGACCTTTTTGACCTACACGTGAGACACACACTTTATTCTTTAATGTCAATACAATCTGTGTTTCGCAATTATTGTTTTATCATCAATGTTACTGATATGTGTTACTTGTAGGCTGTGCAACCGAAAAATGTTTTCTCTGTGTATTTTTGTTCTTATTTTTTTCATGTGTGTCTCTTGTTAGTGTTGAATAAATGTTTATTTCTTTCTTTCTATTTCTTTCTTTCTTTCATCTAAGCTAGTAGAATCTAAATTATTCTATATAATTTCGGGACAACCAAGTATTCAACTTTCTGTCAATCGATTTTGTATCAACACCGTTTTTCTTTCATTTGCACAAATTACGTTAAAAAACGAATTTGTGCAAACGTATATTTCATATTACCACATATATAAAAAGTCTTCAAATATCAAAAAGAAAAAATATGTGAAAATGTGAGATGAAAAATTATCTCGTCATTGTGTGGAATCGTCGAATAAGGTTTAATAATGACATGTAGCATCATGAGTGGTTTTTCCTTAAAGATGTTATTTGGTGAGATATGAGCTGAAAGCCGTGAAGAATGAGTCTCCGCCTTTACACATTTTGTGGTATTAAATAGACACCCTAAATGGGGTAATTATAACATAATATTATAAAAACTTTTTAGAAAAATAGTGATTTACTTTCTTAACTCTCTCTTTTAAATCTGCACAACTAGAAGATATGCTGATTGTCCGTCCCTGTGCCCTCCTTGTCCGTCCAGAAGACCACGAGAAACACACGAAACACGAAAGCATACCTGTCACTTTACGCCGGTATTATGTCAGCCAGCAAAATGCGGCTGCAAAGCAGCTCTACCTCTTACAAAATTGGTTGTCTATAAAATTGAGTTACGGACGGTAGTTTGACGTGATAACGTTTAACATTACATACATGCAGCACGAACCGAACTGAGACAATCGTTCAAGCCAATCATGCCGCTCTCTCGTCCGTGCCACGCTCTCGCTTTCGGAACGCTACATAACGTGAACTTTTTCATGCATGCTGTCCGTAATATCGATCTAAAAATCACTAGTAATTTTTCTGTATACGGAACCCATGACTATTACACGGATATCACACTTTTCCGTTTATGTACACTTCAGTAGTGTAAGTGGTCAGCCGGCAACATACATTATCCATCTGTTCGGTATCTCACAAAAATCTAATTTGACCTTGTGTATTGAGTTACTCGTGAAAGCCTCTTTCCGAGGGTCCGAAAATAAACAACTCCATTTAATGTACCTTCCCAGATAAGCCGATTTCTTTTCATCAACATTATCAACCTGTATCAACTGTCTTAAGGAAAACGTCGTGAGATAAATACTATACGAAAATGTTTTTGATAGGTGGATAGCCCCTGCATATGGACGAGGATAGGTCGAGGCACCGGATGCGGTCAGCGTCAGTCATGACCAAGTACACACTGGGATTAAAGAGCTCCGAGTATAGGTATATTATAATATAGCTGCTGCCCGTTTCGCCCACGTATGCTTAGATTTGCAGACGTATTTAGATTGATAGTTATTGCTATAGAGGAATTTCGTCCTTGTCATCATCACACATCAGCTGCCAGTGAAGGTCCTGTCAAAGTTGGTGCAGCCGTTTCAGAGATGAGCCAAGACAAACAGACAGATGATGAGCGACGATGGTCCAGTGGACATATTCCTTTTGAGGCCTTGAAATAGGGTTCTCTATATAACTAAGAGTACCCTGAACACGAGACCATCGCTCGCTCATCAAAGGAAAACATTGTGAGGAAGCCTACATGCCTGATGAGATTAAAAATCTTAGTGTGTGAAGTTCTCCAACACGCATTTGCACGCATAGATCACCGAGGCGCCGTGCTGGCGCCTTGGTGATCTGTGGCCCGATACCCTCCTCGCCTGATTTCGAGGAGGATGCCCATGCCAATATCTGTGCCCATGCCTAGCAATGGGACATAATATTCTACTACTACTTTGACAGACAGACCGACAGGTAGACAAACGGACTGAAATTTAAAAAATATTTTTTTGATATATGTACCGTGTATACATCCAAATGCATTTAGTAAAAAGTGGTTACTTTAATATTATAAACAGACACTCAAATCTTATTTATCTGTATAGACTTTACTATGGCGTTACGTGCTTGAAAAGAGGCTCATATTCCACAAAATATAGGTAGATGCTGAACATATAACCCCATAAAAAATGACATCATAAAGTACATGACCTTAATTGATGTTCAAAAAGGCCCTAATAACCTGCCCTAATTTGCCGCCAGCCCGCAATCTCCCAACACACCATTATCCAGCCCGAATTAAGTGGGTAACGGCTTTATCAGCTTGCGTTTAGATGCGCCTAAGATTCACGACTTAATTAATGGATGTTAGATTAAGAACTTGGCGTGAACTTCAGGTAATTCTGTTTTAGTGGCGTTATTAAATACCGCCTGCTTTCTGTGAGGAGGCGAACGCCAAATCAAAGTTCTAGTGTTTTGAAGAGTTTAGGACTAACGAGATTAAGAATTCAGCGTGAACTTTGAGTAACTGTATTATAATGAAACAACTTTTACGGATTTTATCGCGGTTTATTTAGTTTGGTCACGGGGTCACGGGAGGACCATGTTTGCTGTAAAGTGTCCGAAACGTCGGGATTGTAAAAAACTAAATAAACCGCGATAAAATCCGTAAAAGTTGTTTCATTATAATGAGTGAAATTCGCGTAAACATAAGAAAACAATATTTGAGTAACTGTGTTTTGTGGCGTTATTAAATACACCCTGTCTTTTGTAAACGTCAAGTCAGAGATATAATTGGCGTTCATGTACGAAGAGTGTATGATTTTCGGCCAAATAAATGAATGTTAAATTAGAGTAATATCTAAAAGTTTTAATGATTCATGATTTAATGAATGGATTAGGTATATTATTTGAATTATTAATAATTTAATAAAGAACTTTGCGTAAACGTTACATTTTGTTTTTTCGGTGTATGAGTAATTTCTTCTTGACTCCTGTCATGTCATGTAAAGCAAGCGAACACCAAACCTGAGTTTCTGTGGTTATTTCAAGAAAGTTAATTAATTGTTGCAAGATTAACAAACTCTAAATGAACGTAATTTTTGTTTCTATCGTTATGGATGTCATTGTGACCTATTTCATTAAGAGCATATCAAAGTTGAACCTTAGATTTTCTTAAGGGTTAAGACAGTTAATTAGTGGTCGCTAGACTAAGATGTTTCTTAAGAACGTGTGGCAGCTTCGTTTATTTTTGTAACGTTTATATTTTTTTACAAAAGTGATCGTTATTGAAAATTATATAACTTTTGCAGAATGTAATATATTTAATGTTACAAAACACAATGAATTACTGCTGTACAAAAATTACAAAAATTTAATAAGAGCAGCAATAAATGCAAATATTATAAGTAATCGATTATGAATCGATTTCTCTAAAGTAAAATGGATCGTTCCGAGAATATGACTCGAGATAAATCGAGTTCCGCAGAACCTTCGAGTCAATTTGCTTCAGTTTGACGGCTCATAAGCGATGGCGCAATCTGAATTGCTAATACTGTTTTTTCTCAAAATTACGATGGGGGTTAGTACAACATTATTGTGTTTTTTATATTCTCTTAAATATAATTTCATATTTAATGTGATCAAATAAGTAGCACGCTTTTGATTTTACATTACGATATATATTATCTCTCGTATCTCTAAGGGCCTGTTTCACAATCTCCGGATAAGTTCCGAATAGGCTATCGGCAACATATTTGACAGATATTTGACAGATACTCCATACTCTATCTGTCAAATATGTTCCCGATAGCCTATTGGGAACTTATCTGGAGATTGTGAAACAGGCCCTAATACTCGTATAACTGTTTAGGTAGGTACTTTTAAAGTTATCTAATCTAATTACTATTACAGTTAGTTAATCTCATCAAGATTAAAAGTCTTTAAAGGTATGTGAAGTTCACCAACCCGCATTGGGCCAGCGCATCGGTGAACTATGGCCCATTAGCCCTGTTTGCCTGGTTTCGAGGAGACCCGTGCCCAGCAGTGGAACATAGGTTTATGGGTTGATACTTTACTTTTATACCTGAAGGTAAAATAAAATGGTATAATATAATAAAATAAAATATCTTGAAGGAACGTAAGGTTTTTTAATTAATTAAATAAGGCTTACATGATCAAAGAAAAATATATATCATTCGTGTTCCTAATTACCTTAATTTCACAAAGAGGTTTTGATAATACAGGTTTTGATGTTCTTCTTGAATGTATATCGAAATTCTCGAAATGTCTTCTCAAATGTGAAAGAGTCAGAGAACAGTCGTAGTGTTCATAGATTACCCGAGAGAGGGATACGGTGTACGGAGCCCTCGGTTGTTCCCGATCTGGCTTGTTCCTCCCATTAAACAGCTTTGCTTTGTGTCGGCGAGAAAATTAAAATAATCAGTGTCATAATTGGCACCTAGACTTAACATCTTGTCTCTTAAGATATAATAAAAAAAAATCTACTAACATCAAATAATTCAAAAAATGGTCTTGAAATTAAAAAAAAATTGGCGGGACTGCACCCTGCCCCGCACGCAACAGTCCTTACTTATCGTAATAAATTCTTTGATTCTTTAGCTATTCAGTGTTATAATTGAAATTCGGGTGGAGATGCTAGATATATAGCTACAACACGAAACTGTAATCCCCGGTTTTGTTCCCATTAATTTTTTGAATTGCGTCCCATATGGAAGCTATTTTAAAGACGTATTCGCGTATTTGCGTTTATCGTCGCGCGCGCGATGATCATGATAATATCAAATATGGCGTGATTATTAAACTCGTTAAAGATGTACAGCTCATTAATAAACAGAGTTTCTTTACAACGTTTTTTACAACGAAACGCCTTAGGCACGAACTCTAAAGGGTTAAAACTTTACATAATTAGCGTACGCTCTAATCAACGTATTAAATATATTAGCAAAGTTATGTACAAGTACATAATATACTGTATACAAGAAGTTGAAACATCTTAACAAATACGATATAAATAACTTTAATTCAAAAGAACTTCTTGCTAAGAGCCTTCAGATTATTCATGAGAGTCGAAATTAAAAGATAGATAAAGATAACTCAAAGAAAACAAATCCTTGGTCTCAGGAATCACGCCAATTGCATTGGAGTGAATTCAGGAATGAAAAAACAATAAGTACATACTAACTAACAATCACACCGCTTTTACCTCATCCCCTGATAAGATCGTTAGAACAAATTGACGATACTTTGAAATAAAAAATTGGCGGTCATAGGCACTGCCGGTAGAAGTGACTGGATTGGTACTTTATGTAGGATTTTTACATTTCGCAAACGAACAGGGCCAAATCAGTCTTAGGCAAATAAAAAAAGCTTGATTTTGCATACTTTTTTTTGTCGTACCTACTCGAATATTAATACTGAGCCAAAATCCTAAATAATATAGGCTGTCCGGTCTTTCTACCCAAATGTCCGGACAAGCTGGCTGGTCTGTCCGGTCTGGTTTGGTGACCTGGCAACCCTAATCTTGGCTCGTCTAATGATTTACCAATTTCAATGTTCGTAAAAAAAATATATGTTTTTCTTAGTATTTGTTGTTATAGCGACAAAAGAAATACAATGTGGAAAAACAAAAGCTATCGTGGTTTTGAGATCATTTACATTTAGTAACAGACGGACAGTGAGGTTTTAGTATGAGGATCCCGTTTCTACCCTTCGTGTTATAAAAAAATTAAATGGATATGTGTGTAATATTGCACATTAAACCCCCAACCCCTTCCCCCTAAACTCTCACTTCTATGAAATAACGGAAGCCACTGACGATGATAATGGAACGAATCCAATTGTAAAGTGTATGTATGTCAGTAACATCCTGTCAGCGGTGAGACCCGGCCTGCACAAACATGTATGACGCGTTAATATTGGTCCGACGATATGTTTGTTTGTTTGTATTGTGATGTCGAACGAGCAGGTTTATGGTTTGCGATGTTGTTCCAGAGGTAGTGGCCGAAGCAAGTGTAAGGACAATTTAAACATTATTTCCTAATAACGGCTACAAGTTACTAGAATACTATACAAATCACAAAAAATCGATTTAAAAATTCTGCCAATAGTTTGTGAACTAGATATACTTTTTTTTTCTTTAACGTCGGGAAATGCACTGACGCATCCCGCAGGGGAGTGGGTCTCCCCAGGCGGGTATGTGCCACCAATGCCGCCTTTGGTGAGGCGCCCCGGATCTACAAGCAACAGGGCACCTCGACGGCCAGTCAGTCTCCTCGGGGGGCCAACACCACCTCCACAGACGGGTTGCCCGCACCACAGAACAACCCCTCCCACCGTCAGGACAGTACAATGAGGCGAGGTTCCCATCCTCGCCCCCTGCTCTTTTGCCCCGTCTTCTTATAAGAGGAGTACAAAGACCTCCCTCAGCTCAATTCGCGGAAGGTGCTAGGCTCACCCTAGGCTACTGAGCCCCACCGCCACGACAAGACTTGAACCATGGTGGGGAACTAGATATACCTGGGTACCTGGCCCAGATATATCAAATCTCTAAGTGATTGCCAAACATTACCGTGTCAGAATGTCAACATCTCGGAGATTGTCTCTACTGGACATACGCCTTTATTGATTCTGTTTTCTCGCATTATAAGTTTCTTTCTTTCTCTTTTATAGTAATAGCCACTTATTTCTTCTCTCCGCCAATAGTTTCACTTCCTGATATGATGCTACCTGTATCTTCTCCTTGATCTCTTCCATATAAGATTTCCTCGGTCTACCTCTTCTTCTCTTTCCCTCAATCCTTTCTTCTATGATATTTTTTAAAAATAAGCCATGTATAAGTTACAAGATCAAAATAAAGATGCGTGGTTACTTTAAAATGATTTAAAGTATATAAAAATTAAAGTCACTTAGTTTATTATATTGGAGCAAGGATAGCGACATACAGTATGGACGCTTTACCGTGAAATATAAAATTCCTTTAGGAAAATGAATGGGTAACAATAACAGAATAAAGATGGGGACGCTTTTAAAACGCGTTATCATCGTTCTCACGAATCCGTAGTGGAAGGCGGAGACGCGGACAAAAGCTTGTTATTATATGAAATAACCTTAAAAGCATTTTATGAAAAGAACAATATAAAATATTGTCATACTTTCATTAAAACGCTAATGCACTACGTTTAAATCAAAGCGTGGCTTAAGCTCTTGCATCTGCGATATTTAATGATATAGACTGGTTCAAAAAGTGGATGGGGAACTTTGATTTTTTGGCGTTAAGCACTTTTTGTTATAGTCCGCAATAAAATATGTAACAAGTCGTTCCCCATTCGCGTAATTGGATTTTTTTAATGTTAGTCGGAAAGACTAACAAGTCAAGTCAAGGTCAGCGTCGCCCATCAACACGAGACAACCTGAGACTAGCCCAGACTACTCATCCATGTGTTGCTTATCCTGAGGAATAAGACACTGCCTGTTCTGCCCTTCTCTCCGAAACACACAGCTGTTCGATGGGACAAATAAGCAAGTTGGTAGTACCCATGCAGCCTGGAGCGCATCCCTTCCACCGGTAAACTGGCTTATACAATTAAATAATTTTGTTACAAATCAATATTTACAGGAATATCTTTATTTTTATCAACATAATCATTAGGTGAAAGTATTCGTTATATAAAACCTTTTTCCGCGTTTCCGAAAATCATTAATATTACTTTCCTCAATCACTCCGAGTCCATTTAAGGTAAGGAGTTATTAGCAAAATGTCTCATTGTTATTCTTTTGTCCTTATTGCCGCCATTTTGACGTTGTATTTTGTTCCATATCTCTTAACAATATAACTTACAATGGAACATACGCGTGCATTTTTAAAACATTTTTATTATATTTCAACACGCTATGACTGTACTTTTTAGTTGTATAATTACATATTGTGATATTTTAGTGGCAGAAAGCCTTTTTGTACGTTGAAAAAGCTTTGAACATTGTTAAATGTTGCGATGTCATCAACATCATCGACCTATCTACGGAAATGGACCTATATTAAGTCAGATTATATTTGGACTCAAAACTTTGGAAAAATTCTTTGTATTCAAGTCCACTGGTTAAAAATACATTTTATTTCATCGTTCAGTCCTTGAGGTCTATCCTCATGTGTTTATATTTCTGATCTACTATGCAGTAAGGAGTGGACTATATTTTACGCTAGTATAAGGTTTGAAGATGTTCTACCAGCTTGGCAAAATATGGTAATTAGTCTTACTGGTGAAATAGCCGATCCTCAGAGATTCAATACCTGATTAAGATTCTAAAACACAAACTAAATTGTTTTCTCTTTTTTGCTGATGTCTTTTTGAATTCATATAAAGTCTTATCTTGTACTAGTATATAAATCTGAACAGTTTGTTTGTTTGAACTCGCTAATCTCGGGAAATATTGGTCGAATTTGAATGATTCTTTCAGTTTTATATAGTTCATTTATCGAGAAAGATTTTAGGTTGTATATCATAACGCTATGATTTTAAATCTTAGTTAACGTAAGCGAAACTACGAGGAATAGCTAGTCTGTAATATGGACACCGAGATTCGTTGACATACTCGTAATATAATTCACTCTCTTCTTCACAAGGCCTGAAACGCACAAATCGGCTATAGTATTCTGCTCTTACTATAATTTGATTTATATATATTATTTAGTTTAATAACATCAGTAAAGATAAGTGAAATAAAGGCAAAGACTTATTGCCCATAAAAATCTTTATCTACACAATTCATTAAAATTCAACAAGATATTTTTTATTAAAGAAGATATTCATTAATGTGATAAGAAGTTGTTGGATTCGCCAAAAATTCGTATAATTTTAAAAGCCACAAGTTTGGGGGAAGCAATAATTGCCTCGAAGTTGGACTCTCTAAATTTTCGCCCTCATTGTACAAAAGTTTAAAATCGCGACATCGTCTCTTGTAATGGCGACTGTCACCGCTTTCAACGCAGAGTATTCTGGTAATTATAGTGCATAATATAAATGGTATGACGGTATGAAAATCCTACCCAAATGTTTCGGTTTTTTTAATAATTATTTATATTATGATATACATATCTTATTTCACTGGTTACGCTGTTCTGCGCTCGTAGATAGGTACTACTGCTTGTTTCTCACGGAAAATACCTTTGGTGTATTCTTTTTCTATGTTTACGGGAATTTTAATCATAATAATGAAGCGATGATTATTATCGCTTTTTTTATTTTTGGAGCCAGGCCACAGTCATAAGCTTAATTGTGACTATGGCCTGTCTTACATAGGTCAAACTAAAAGATCAATTAAAACTCACATTAAAGTGAATTCATATTATGTCCACAAACTAAAGAAACGGTAAATATTTTTGTAAAGATAGGGCTAAATAAAATATTTATGTATTATAAGGTAGTTTCGAATAACTTTGTAACAGTAGGACGTCTGACACCTCAGTCCTCCCGTGACCATGGTTGCTGTAAAGTATCCGAAACGTCGGGCATACTTAATAAAAAGCTTTGCTGTGTTTCAGAGTGAAACTACTAGTACTAGCACTAGCACAAAATAGGTCCATACCGTAAAAATCTTCATGCAACAAAACGCCAATATTTATGCCGATCACATCAAAAATTTATTTACCTAGCAAAAATAAAACATAAGTCACATACTCAGATAAACTACAGGAGATACACACACACAGTCATAACATAACTATAATGATTAGTTAATAAACTCGTTCATGTTCATGGGTGACGGTTACCATTTACCTGCACATGGAAGTATTTTGATCCAACTAATATGAAAAATATAGTAGTAGTCTTCTCATGGGGAAACAATCAAACACATCAATTTTTAGTAACAATTAATCGCATAATGCTTATTTATAGAAAAGCTACTTGATCAAGAGAGTCCAAAATAAAATCAAAGTCCTACTTTTTAGAATATACAAATAATGAGGTACTAAGTTATCAGAAATCTGATGGCACTTCACGTAGGGAGCGATGCCCTCAGAGATAGCTGTGTGTTTTCCGTCAGCTGTTCATCGCTCGTTAATAATATATCAAACAAAACACTCCTTACTACTATCATAGAAAACAAATATTATTTTAATGATTAACTTAATCCGTAATCGAAGCTTCAAATTCCATAACCATACGAGGCTTATGATGATAAAATGTTAAGACGTACAGCAACACGGTTCTAAAATTATAGGACTTATGGGATTTAGCGAAGGATGTTAGTGTTCTTATAAATCATAATATAAAGGTCCTTTAAACTTTTAGAATTAAAAATACGTTAATGCTTACACGTCGAAATACCTTGTTAGTCTAGTTTATGGATCTTTATATTGTACTAGAGCTACACATTAAAAGCGTTGTCAATATTGACACGATTCTATGACCACAGAGAGGCCGAAATAAGCTACCTAATTCAAAGATGATAGAACCGTAAACAAAAAACCCGCGGGTTCAATATCATATTAACATCGACGGCTGATAAGTGTATTTTCATATTACAAAATCCATAAAATCCAAATTACCCACCATATTGGCGCGACAGGAACATCTCAAGCGAACGAAGTTGTAAATTTGCTTACGTAACTTTCTCGCGAAATTCTTTTCGCAAAACACTAATTTTTCTTTCGCTTTGTTTCCCAACTTTGTAAGCGTTTGTTAAATCTTGAATGTTGTGACTGCAACTATATTTTTGTCGTTTTGTTGTTTTTATGGTAGCGTTCCATATGTTACAACAGAGTTATTGAAACACTCATTTGTATGTAGGTTCTCCAAATTCAATTAGGTATATCTTAGTGCCTTTGAAATAATGTGCAAGTTAGGTAGGAATAACACTTGTAAGTTCTAACTAGTAACTCACGTATGAAACTTGCGTAATTCAATTACAATTAATTTGCAAAGAGATATTACGATAAGCTACTTACAATGCAAATTTAACGTAAGTTTCTTACGAAAGTAAAACTTACAAGTGTTAGTGGAGCCTAAAGTAAGATCTGACAGCAGCTGTGTAAATCGTTTTATTGTTATACTAGCTGATGCCCGCAGCTTCGCCTGCGTTAACTAAGATTTACAACGGGATCTTAGTACGCGAAATAATATTTTTTACACCTTGTGTCCGAAAAACCAAAATATCTTACGGAACCCTATTTTTTATCAGAATAAAATTTAGCCTATGTTACTCGTGGATAATGTAGCTTTCGAATGGTGAAAGAATTTTTGAAATCGGTCCAGTACTTTTTGAGCCTATTCATTACAAACATACAAACATACAAAATTAGGTACAAATCTTTCCTCTTTATAATATTAGTGTAGATATATATTTTTTTACAGAATCCTTAGCGCTAATCAAATTCGCATTAAGTTTTTTACTATCCTACAAATATTCTAAATGCGAAAGTTTGTATGGACGTTTGTTACTCTTTTACTCAAAAACATTTAAATCGGTTTTAATGAAAATTTACAATAATATTATGTTTTTTAGAAAAACATGAAAATGGGCATGGAAAGTTCGAGAGCGCTGCATAAAGTTAATATGACTAAAATAAAACTGTGTATTTGCCTTTCACTTTCTGTGTTTTTTATTTATATTCTCTGTATTTTAACTCAGGCAAGTTTTTGTACAAAATAAAATATACTTATTAATGTCCCAACAGTTTTACTTCAAAATATTTAAAATGGAATATTTACCAGATTTATCACTTTTAATTCTACGAATGTTGTTCAAGACAATGTCCACCATAAAAATATTAAGAACTTATTTCAAATATATGTGATGTCCACGTTAAGAACATAATAGCTTTAAGGCCTTAAGGCCAACAGCATAGGTCCTTTCGAAAAAAAAAGTAAGCATTCCATTTTAGAAAAAGTCTTTAAAAACTTCTAAATTGAAGCAACTGATAACATATAAGAACATCTTTCCGTGAAATGATCAACGCATATCGGGTAAGGCAATCGATGCGGGGTCCAATGTTTGCCCACGGTGGTCAAGGGCCGCGCCTGAGTCAACACACCCGCTCATTTCACTAATAGCCGTAAATCCAGACCATATTTATGTGTCTAATCGAATAGTATGTATTAAATTATATTTTTGTCAACTAGGTATAAATAAGGCCACTAGGCCATTAGCATAGCTCCGACCGAAAAAAAAAACTATGACCCAGTGCCTCACAAATCATCAAAACTTTGTCGGATCCAACCCCGCTCCCGCTACGTCACCTGGCCACTAGACCATCAATATATGCATGATTAAAATGGGCTATATGCCAGAACACTTTTTTCCATTTATCATAATATTTTCCAGCATAAAACTCGTTCCAATACATTATAATGATTTCCATTAATAAAATGTAGATAAGAGCTGTCAAGTTCGATTAATCAATAAATATTGACTAATGTGCAATGGATAAAATATTATGGTTTAATGCTATTCATTAGTTTTATTAATAGCACAAACAAACAGAAGAGCGAATGTCGAACAAAATATTTGGATACGAGTGATAGAGTAGAAAATTTTATGTCGTGATTGCATTTTATTTATTTTATTACAACCTTTTTTGTACAACCTATTTTATGAAATCACCTATTCTAAAAATACTTTTAAGAATCGCTGTGATTGGCCGTTTGTGTTTTTGCTAGCGGATGGCGGGAAAAAAGAAGAAGTAGAAGAAAAACTTAGGGATATAATTTTCGGGAATCAAAAAAAATTATAATAACGATAAATTAAAATTTATTAGAATTAGTAATCACATACTATATAATATTATGAATCATCTAACAATATTGGGTAGCTCAAAGTAATGTTTAAAATCAAATAGGTATTTTATAAAAGGAATATTAAGAATTACTTAGAATACTAAGGTAGGTAGTGCATAAAAAACTTAACGTAGCAAAAAACCAAATGAAAGGAAGACAGTCTCAAATATTTCCTGGAGTAATATTTTTATCTTACGAGACACTGGGTTTCGTAAAGTCTCGGCGATACACCGGCTAGCCTCAAACCAAATCAACCATCTCGAGATCTAAAAAAAGATTCCAAACAAACATGATCCATAACATCTTAGATAAAAACCGACGAGAGAATAAACCATTATAAATAATACCATCATTATAATCCAACAAGCCCTTGTATTATCTCCAATAGTAAAATACGCTTTTCCCAATTTAACAAAAAAAACTACAATACAAAAAAGGGGAATAAAAACTCCCCAAAGCGTTCCCAATTAGCGATATCCCCTAAGGACGGAACCAATCAATGTATTGTGATACAAAAAGCCATGCGGGACCCTAGTTGTCTCTGCCCAATTATATTCTAAACAAATACCTATTATGATAACAATACCACGAGAAATATTAAAATATAATAAAATAATAATAAGCATGCCTCATTGTTAAATAAATTAATTAATTGTTATTCGATTTTAACCAGCTCCAAAATGGCAAAAAACATTTCAAAAATAATAATCTTTTTCGATATCTGATATATAATTGAAAATGATTTTAGCTACTCCTATTGAAATATTATTTTTTTATTGTTTACGGAAATCATAATACTTCTGCGGTTAAGGATTTTATCATGATCTTTTGAGTTTATCCAAAAACACCAACCATGGCATTTCAGACATCCTAAAAATTACTACTGTAAAAGTTGTTCCTTAATAATTATTATATGTTTATGAGAAATACCCACTTTTCAGGGAAAATCCACATTAATGGACAAAATATATTATTCAGTGTGAAAAATCACAGCTTTGTTTCAAAGTCATTCGCTTCAAATCAATAATAAAGTTGACAAAAACTTCATTTTACATTCACGCGATCACAATTACAAGCCTCGCACGAGCTTTATATCTCAAAGCCGCGATGTATTATATTAAATAGATAAATCAATAAGAAAATACAATTATTTTTAAAGCAAGCACCGACACAGGATTCATCGAAATGTAAAGTATATAGGCTTCGCGTTATTGATTCGATCATCATACGGATTAAATACAAAAGTTTATTTTATTTTAAACATTAAACTTACACCAAGACTAGGATTTTTTTAATTTACTAAAGTTAAAAAAAGATTATGACTATCTCTTTAAAATTGCTGATTCAAATTGATGATTAAATCGTCCGATTGGTTGTCTAGGTATTATTTAAAAGCGGCTATCGTTTGTCTCTTAATGTTAAACAGACACGAGTTATTTATTTTACCGTATAAATTAAAGTTACTTTTTTGTCTGTGCGTCAATATTCTATACACAATCGACGTCGTTTTGAACAAAGGCAGGTTTCTAAATATAATGCATAATTATTTTTACCGTAGAAAGTCAAAAAGTGCTCGTGTATGTTTGCTGGTTACGAAATTAACTAATTATTTCCCAACCGAATTTATAAATTCTTATACCGGTAGATCCTTCTTTATCCGTCCACTACTGAACATAGGCCTCCCTCAACGAACTCCAAGATTATCCCATTATCATTGACATCAGCTATAATATAAACATCAATCCGGATACGACCATAAATAAACTTATATATCGCGGGCGAAGTGACATCAAACTGTGTAAATCGTTCGTTAAACATCTATGTCACCGTTGCACGTTTGCATTGTATTATTTATACATGTGCAAAGCACGCGACTGCGATCCGATGTAAATCATTTTACTGTCTATCGATCATTAGCGGCTCGTCGCCAGTAATGTCCTGACAGTAACGTTTTAAAAGGAAATATTTTATATTGCTCTTTTTACAAATCTTTGTTTTATATTCGGGGAAATATGCGAAAAAATGGAAAGTCTATATTAATAATAACTAACGACTATACCATGACCGCGATGGTACAGTGGGTATAGGTTCGGCTCCATCGCTCGCTCACTGGTGAAGGAAAACATCGTGAGGAAACCTGCATGCCTGATGAGATTATTAATTTTTGAAAAGTTTTTGAACTTCACCAACCCTCATTGGGTCAGCGCCGTGGTGAACTATGGCCCGATACTTTTCTCGTCTGATTTCGATAAGGAGACCCGTGCCCAGCAGTGGGACATATATGGGTTACTACTTTTTGTCGTGACCTTAGTCAAAATGCCATGGATATATTATGAACTTATATCATTGGGGTCAAAATACAGGTGACTTAAGGTAGCTCTGACCTCATATTACGCCTACTCTGTTCTTCAGTTGCATCACTTTTTACAGGGAAATTCTGAGTATAAAAGCATAACTTTTTTAATTTATATGTTCCATAGGCAAACGGGCATGATGTTAAGTGCTCAGCTTAGCCCAATGGTAGAATCTGCGTCAGCATAAAAATAAAAGAATTTCAGCTGTTAATCTGTAAAACCGGTGAAATCTTAAGAGATTCATATTAATCTTAATGGCCTCACTTTACAAATCCTGACCAAAATGGTTGGTCAGGAATCGTGAAATGCTTAACATAGCTGTCAAGCGAAAGAATATTTGACAGTACCATTTGTTTTTAAAAGCTTTAAAATGTACAATTAAGTTTTGACAGACAGGGCTACATTTATATATTAACGATTAATCTCCTCGGAAATCCAAAAAAAGAGCATTCACACATAAAATACTTTAGGACGTGTTACGTGTGACAATAGCGTATATTTGAATTTCAGTAAGTCTTTATTATCTGTATACAAATCGTTTTGTGGTTGGCGGGAGACGTATGCTTTGCTGTGCTGCATTCTTGATCGCATAGGTACTACCACGCACCGTCCTGCTTACTAATACTTCACATCGGTTCAAAGAGAAGGACAGATCAGGAAGCGTAATTACTGACACATAGACTTATCATCTTATGCTTCAGGATAGACAAGATATCAATAAGTTGCCTACTCTAGTTCCACGTAAATTAATTTATATTCATAGGCGATGCCGACCCAAATAACATAAAAAGATAAAATATCTAAGTGCGCCTTAGATAAGTAACCAATTATATGCAAGACATCAAAGACTCCGATCCGATGCTAGGAGGCTGTGCGGTCGTTCACGACCCCGTGGCTGGCGGGGAGACCCCCCCCCCCTCACGAATGTTCTAAGATGAGTCAGCTGCTCTTCTACTTTTCCGATGAAGCTTAAAGGACAACAGGCCAACACCATGGGTCCATTCGAAAAAGAAAAAAAAAACGTCGTAAACAATAATTAGTCCGAACATCGAACACCTGATGATGACTTTGTTTAAGCCGGTCGTTTAAATTGTAGCTGTAATAATATATACAATAAATAGTGGAAAAAGTGGAAAAAGGTTTCATTTAAGTAACTATAATTAGTCCGAAATAAATAAAATTAATTCAAGCATATCTCAATGAAATAAAGATATTTTCGATTTGGAAAAAGCGTGTAACATGAAATAATGCAATTACTGCAGTCCAAAATCGGCTAGGCTAAATATAATTTTACAGTCCGAAATGGAAAATACATTATAGATGCGATAGCGAGCACTCGTCAAACAATAAACTTTATCGATGACACTGCATTAAAAATATCTTTGAAAGATTTTTTTTTTTTTAGTTTATAGAACCTATGTGATATAAAAATAAAAACTTGAAATACTAAATGATCAAGCTGATTAAATCGTAGCGTATGCACAAAAAAGCAGAGAGTTAGGCTGTTTTAACGCATCATAGTGAAGACACTATGAGTTGAATTAGAAAAAAATACTTATAAAAAAACTTTTTAATTGTTAGATTACTAACGATTTTGGCTTTAAAATATGGGTTAGGAAAGATTATAATATTGTAATATTTAAAAGCTTATACCGATTTTGAAATGGATAAAATTGCAGCAATAGATTTTACTAAAATATTTTGTATTATAATATTATGTAAATTTAAAATCAAATAAAATATAAATGTTTTAATAAAAATTTCAATAAATATATTGAATGATAATCTCCATAATCTCCATAAAAATTATTGTAATATATTTATACTATTTATAAAATATTCGTTATTGAAGTGAAACTTCTTTAGAATCGTTGTGATTTCAAACCGGATGCAACGGAAAAAATGACAGGTAAGAGACACAAATACAAAAGAGCGAGAGAGCAAATGTCGGTGTGTATGTATATTGCACACTGTTTAATACTTGCTTGTATTTGAGCATTTAACGTGTGTTTCACTTCTATCGTGTGTGAAACACACACGTCATATCTTTTTTTTTTCAATCATAGATCAGCTGCTAGGGTAATTGATTATTGATATTATTATATTTTATTAAACAAAAATTTGAACGTAACAATATTTTTATCTAATCCAACAACGATGCCTGTCTTTTTGTCAATTTTCATCATATCTTACAAATTGAGTAAGCCCATAAAACTCTTGTAACTTGAATTTTAATTTCGTCATCATCATTATAAGGCCATTTTCTCGATGGCATTATTGAGTGCTGGCTCTTAGCCAAGCGATTTTTGTTCACTTAGATCTGGTCGTTACGAGACGTGTAAGAACGCGTATCTTTCTCGATAATCAATTTACTCTCAATATCTGATCGCTACAAGAGTAAGAAATAATTCTGGATACTTTTTGGTCTTACCATCATCGTGGTTTTAAAGTAAAACTTCTTTACACACGCTTGGGTAATAAACTGATGAATGCGTGACGAGAGCGTTACGAAAAGTGTGATCGGGCAAGACGGAAGTTGAGAGAGATATATAAGATAGGGAGTTTCGTTTCCTATATGATTACTGTAGGGACAAGAGAGAGAGGTTCGAGCACATTTTCTTTCTCTTTCTCTCATAGTTAGTAACGTTTCATGACGTTATACTTTAATCGTTCATTTTGATAATAAGTACATGCTTTTTTCCGTCCATTGTTGGACATAGACCTCATTGAACCCTGAGCGTGTGATCCTCCGATTTCGACTCCAACCAGAATGGACCAACGGCCACTGCAAGCAGATCGTCTTTATCTTCTTCGATTTACTTATGGAGGGTAGAGGTAGATTTACTAAACGTTATTCAAATTTTTCTCATTTTATTTGGCCTAAAAAAATTTAGATGGCCGTTGTAATCCCCATTTATAAAATAAAATTTATATAATGAATAAATGGCCACACAGGATTATGGATGTGTGTTATGTACTTAAAAAATAATTCAAATTTATATCCGTACTTATAGCTCAATATGTTTTGCAAGCTTAACATGAGACTCGGTTAACGTGATTATTCATACCACTAGCTGTGTCATGCGATGTCACCCTCCTATAATTTAAAAAGAAAATTGTCTTAGACAAAAGTAACAGTGAAGATTCACTGTCATTTTTGTCTAAGAAAATTGTAGCTTATCATTATGCCATTATATGCAAACTCCCCACCATTGTTCAGGCCTTGTCGTGGCGGTGGGGCACAGTAGCCCAGGGTGACCCAAACACCTTGGGTGAAGCGAATTGAGCCGAGGGGGGCAAGGGGTGAGGATGGGAACCTCACCTCATTGTACTGTCCAGACGTTGGGAGTGGTTGTTCTGTGGTGCGGGGCAACCGCTCTGCGGAGGTGGCGTCAGTTCCCTGAGGGACTGACTAGCCGTCGAGGTGCCCTGTTGCTTGTAGATCCGGGGCATCTCACCAAAGGCGGCATTGGTGGCACTCGCCGGATTTTAGTGGGTAGAGCTGCGTCCATTTACCATCTTTCGGGCGCAGCGAGTCCCACATACCCGCCTGGGGAGACCCACTCCCCAGCGGTATGCGTCTGTGCATTTCCCGGCGTAAAAGAAAAAAAAATTATATGCAAACTGCATTGGGCCGGCGAATCTCCCAATACCCTCCTCGCCTGATTCCGAGGAGGAGCCCTTGCCCAGCAATTGGGCGTAAAAGAGTTGATACTTGACTTTTTTATGTAAATCGTTTTTTTTTAATTGAACTAATAATACAGTTTCTAAGAAGATAATAAATAAGAATAATAAGATAAGCTAGTTCAAAAATCTTTACCTTTAGTATACAAGTTTGAATCTATTATTATAATCAATACGTATTAAGTATAAACCTCTAAAATATTAATTAATGAATGTATAAATATATTATAATGAATAATGTATTCCACATTACCAGAATTCGAACTCGCACTCCACACGTGGACTACACAACCCCGTCAAATCCCTTGCTTTGTAATATTATGGTACTTCACAAGTTCAGTTGATCAATTGTTTATATATTCACGTTGTCTTGTCCAGACTTATCCTGGACAGAGTAATTAACCCCAGAGAGGCTGTGTGTCCGTCTGAGTATGTAGCTCATAAATAATTCTCAAACATGTAACTGTAATCCTGGCCTTGACGTTCATTTCTCTGTGCATAATAATTTCTGTTTGGTTTGCAATCTGATGCGAAGCTTACCAAATATCTGTATTTGATATTGCTATACAAATTTGGTATTTACAAGATTGTATGATCACTCAACCGTCATACTATCTTCTATATAATTCTATAGATATCTAAAATTTACATAGCAAATGGTTACCATACAAAATTACTACACATATTAGTACATACCATAAAGTATTATTTTAACAATATTTTGTTTCGTTAATCTGGGCTTAAATATTGTTTATGTTTTATGCGTTTATAAACATATTATATCTACCTTCTTCATCATTATTTTAATACCTACTTAGCCTGAAATGTGAAACTAAGTAGAGCCTGAAATCGATATGAGCGGCATTTGATGTCACCAATGTCTTACGTCAGCTAATCACCTAGATACCTAGCCTAGTTGTAGATGGTTATTATTTGAGCTAAAATATATTAAATTTCTTTTCTAAGCCATCTAGCTAACTAAAGCAACTCCCTGCTAGCTAATTGTTTTTTACTGTGTTATTATAACAGCAAATTACTGGTACACAGTTATTTTTTTTCTTTAACTTTCACAAAAACCCGGCGAGTGCCACCAATGCAGCCTTTGATATGGTGCCCCGGATCTACAAGCAACAGGGCACCTCGACGGCTAGTCAGTACCTCAGGGGACCGACACCACCTCCACAGAGAAGTTGCCCTGCACAGAACAACCCCTTCCACCATCGGGACAGTACAATGAGGCGGGGTTCTCGTCCTCACCCATTACCCCCTCTTATAAGAGGGGAACAAAGAGCCCCCTGGGCTCAATTCGCTTCGCCCAAAGTGCTGGGTTCACCCTAGGTTACTGAGCCCCAACGCCACGACAAGGCTTGAACCGTAGTGGGGTACTGGTACTCAGCTAAGTCCATATAATAGCTAAGTAGCAAAGTAAAGTATTTGGAACATTTTACATAATACACTTATAATTCATGACACACGTAATATAATCTGGGCTGAAGGGCAAAGAACAATCATTAGTGACGTCATAAAGTACGGGAACGTTATTAAGAAGACGGAAACACGAGAATCTGGGTGTTCACGCGATATTACGTACGTGTTCAAAGCGTAAGATGTAGCGGGCTTAATATAATATATTAAGTTACGACTACCATGAACGAAAACTAAAAAAATGTAAATGTTACACCAATTATAGCTAAAAATAAATCTGTAGAGTTTTTTGTTTGAACGCGCTAATCTTAAGAGCCACTGGTTGGATTTGTAAGATTTTTTCAGTTTTCGATAGTCCATTTATCTTGGCGGCGCTGCGCCTCGATTTGACGTCTGTTATCGGAGGGGACTAGTATCTGTCGAGCGTCATCACCGCGATGCTCGGTAGGGTCCTGTCCTGGAGTGGTTTTAAAGGGGTAGTGCACCTCAATGCGAGTCTTCACACACGCCAGTATGCCGCTACTCAGTAAGGCGTGCCGCTATTAGCAATCATTTGTTAAGCTTAGCCGATTAGTTTATCATAAAATAGTAGAGTTGGAAGCCTGGGATCAATCCTGATAAGAAACCATTAAATGTTATGTTCCAAATTATAGCAGTGGAGCGCCGCTTGTTTAAAATATTTTACACTTAATATCAATATCTGATGAAATCTACGGATCGTAGGAATATACTCGTAGTTTCAAATATTACATTATCACGAATTCACGTTTATCCGTTCATGCTTTGACCTATTTCAAATCTACAAGCTGTTACCTACGAAATAAAGATATTTAGAATTGATTATTTTAAGTAGTCGCTATAAAAATGTTAACCGCTACCGCCTATCGCCTGGACCACACCAAGAACATCGTTGTCATAGCTGAGAATTACACGCTTAGACGCCAGCACATTGGGGTTTATCTTGTTTAGTCAGATGTCGGGCCCCGCGCCGGGCTGACACATTCGATTACGGACAGCCTTGTGTATGCTGATGTACAATAATAACATTTGTGTATTCATTTCCAATATTATATTTACTTTTTTAAACTAATATGGTTTTTTATTTATTTGTATCACTAATCAAATAATTACATATTTTAACCACATAGCTTCATTAATTAAGGAGCAAACCACAGTATAAAATAAATAAGATATAAGTATTTTCAAAATATAGATACACTATATTTTTAAATGTCAAAGACACCTTGTGTATATTGTTTTGGTGCGGACCCTAAATTGTCCCCTATTACACTTGCAATCCAGGTGAAAAGTGGGGATCAAATTCAGATCAAAAAAGAGGTCAAACTTTAGTCCTGGTTATTTAAATAAATAATTTCGATATTCATGTATGTATTCACTTTATGACGCTCGAGTTGAACGTCATGTAAAGTTTGCCAATCGATATTGCATCAGTTAATTATGTCTCTTCGCTTTAATTCGAGCATTGCACTCTATGGAAGTGAATCGTGGACACTGACGCAAAAAGATAGGAAAAGATTAGAAGCCTTTGAAATGTGGTGCTGGAGAAGGATGGAGGGGATAAAATGGACAGACATGGCGACAAACGCAAAAGTTTTGGAGATAGTGAAAGAGGAAAGAAATATTATTAAAACTGTTGAGAACCGAAGAGGAAATCTGATTGGTCACCTGATACGACATGATTTGTTTATAAAAAATATCATAGAGGGAAATATTGATGGAAAAAGAGGAAGAGGTAGACGGAGAAGGAGTTATATGCAACAAATAAAGGAGAAGGTACAGGTTATGTCGTATCGGGAGGTGAAGGTATTGGCGGAGAGGAGGAATGAGTGGCGAATACTCCACCGACAAGAACAAAGCTCTTAAATAGAGAGAGAGAGAGCTTTAATTCGAGGAGGCCATAATATCGTGCATCAATATGAGCAGTAAAATGAGTAAAAGTTACAGAAGTGAGGAAGCGGTGCAGAGGGTGGTGACGTGGTGGTGACCACCGATCCCGGCTGCTGGAATCCGAATGCTCCCTTTAATTCAAACTTCAAAATTAATAAATATAATGTGCAAGCTTGCAAGGCATCCGCCGTCTTGGCGTTCATTGAAGCCGCGTATATCAGCAATGGACGGATAAAGGCTGATGACGATGATGGCGAATCTGATGGTGATGGTGGGCAAGATTTTAGCTACAGGCAAAGCCAACTGTCGAGTAGAAACTATCCTCTCTCTCAAGTACAACTTAAGCACGTTTTATTGAAATCCTTGCCATAAATAGTCATACAATATTACGAAGCACTTGACGCGAAGTTTTATACATAGATAAGATATATTCCATAAGTTCACCTTATTATCAAAGGTACACAGGGATGCTGATCTCCATTATGTACACACGCTCCTCAAAAGCCTTTACTTCGCAAACACTTCATTGTCGGAGCTTTTCATCTTAAGTAAAATTCTTTCAATAGCTACGAAAACCTATTGTCAAGTATAAAGGGTTTCTTGATAATGTTATAGAAAATTTCTATTTCACGCCAATGCTTATCATACATCCAATTGCCCTGGTTTACTTTCACCATTATCATCATCATCGTCATCATTTTTGGGACATAGGCCTCTTTTATTGAGCGCCAACAGGAAGGAACCAACGGAAGGCCGACGTTCCGTTTCTCTGAACGCTTATTCTAAATATTTAACTTATTAGTATCCGCAGCAGAAAATTCGTTTTGCAGGCCGCGATATTTTTTTTTTAAATTATTGTCGTCAACTCAAATTTCTCAAGAAAATTCAACTTTATTTATTCCTTGCTGTCTTTCGTAAATAACAACAAGGCCAATTTTACAAGTCAAAAATCTATCTTTAGTTCTTAGTTATATTTATCACCAGTAACAAAGTTTTCAACTGACCCATTTATGAACATCATCATCATCATTACTGTCCCTTCAACTGTCTACGGCTGTAAATAGACCTTTACAGTGCTCCTTTAAACAAATTAACGATGTCTCCTTAATTATGTTTTAGGTTAAGTTTCTTACCGAATTTCATAATTTTGTGTGAAATTGAGTAGTTGCCCATAGCTTTTGAACTTGACGGACAAGCGGACAACAGAGCTAGGATTCATTTTTGTTATTTTAATGAATATATATGGGGTCATATTTATATTCATTTATTTTCAAACGGTTTTATTGTCTTAACCTGTTTTTTTTTTGTTTGGGTCAAATATAAATAATGACTTCTTGACTTAACATTAAAATCGAAAAAGAGAGTGGTGTGAAAACTAGTACTTAGCATTTACGAATATATTTCATAGTAATAATAATTATGTTAGGATAACTCACACACGGCCATCTGATCCCAAACTAGAGAGAAAATTTTGGTAACCGTCTGGTAACTGATACATACTCATTATCTCATACATACTAATTATATTACACATCATATAATATTGATAAGTTACGCCCAGACAACACCCAATCCAAACCAGTTACAAAATCAAAGGCACCTTATGCAAAAGTGAATTTAGTATATATAATACCGGTCCCACTGAAAAGAACTGGCGAACAAATTCAGCAGATTATCTTTAAAACTATTTTCTGTATAAAAGCTTCAAAATCAAGGTTTGAATTTTTAAATATATTTTATACTCAAAAGCAATTGGTTTCTTGTGGTTAATTTTCCCCGCAATATCTCAACGTTTGCAACCACAGATCAGTTGGAAGCTTACGTCATTTTGGAAACGAGTTCCAGCGGGAATCAATGAAGTGTGCCGATAACGTTATTAGATATTTACAGAGTAAAGTTTTTCACCCTGGAAAATTCGTTCATTTGCTTTGGATCAACTTTGGAAATATTGTATAGGAGCATAGCCGGTTTATTACATGATAACTTTTTTTCACTTCCATCAAAATGGAAGTAGTGTTACCAACCTTACTGATATTTTTTATAATGTTAGGCAAACTGTTAAAAAACTAAAAAACCAGTCAAGTAACATAAATAACTTAAAAATCTATCCTCACATCCGTTTGTCTTGACTTTTTTCAAGACAATTCTAGCCACGAGACCGTCGCTCGCTCATCGGTGAAGGAAAACATCGTGAGGAAACCTGCATGCCTGATGAGATTGAAAGTCTTTGAAGGTGTGTGAAGTTCACCCACCCGCATTCGGCGTATGGGTAAACTATGGCCTATTATATCGGTATACTATCTGCATGAATACTGTTGCTTATTTCCACTGAAAAACAGCCTTGCTGTCTTTCGTAAAAAGCAGGGAAGGTAGTGTAATTTATGACACTAAGACTTATCATCTCACGTCTCAGGATACGCAACACGTGAATGAGTAGATCCAAGCTGCTCCCAGGTAGTATTGCTTACATGAGCAACACTCACCACTCTATCAAGTGACGTAGCAAAGCCTCTACAACTAATTTAAAAGCCGGGAATCTTTTAGTTCTATGATTACCGATGTAGTGAGCCTCATAAAGGTGTGATTATACAAGCATTACTGTTGTAATGTGAAATAGCGCGTGTGGGAGTCGAAACATGTTGTGAAATACGCGACATGTTACTTCTTTACTAACATTGATGTGATAAAATGCGAACGTTTGCTTGGGACACTTTTGTGCCAAAACTACTGAATAAATTTTGATGAAACTTTACAATAATATTGATTACAAATCAGAACAACACATATATTTTATCCCCGTACTTCCACGGGAATGAAGTAAAACCGCGGAGCGCTGCTAGTATTTGACCGTTTTTATTTTTTTAATGAAAAATATCGTACCGACGGACGTAAAGTCATTTGCCCGACAACACGAATTGGAAGGTTATGTTTTATACACTCAAGTAAGACCACTATGGCTAGATTACCTGGTTCTATTCATGGTAAAAGTTGTAAAATAAAACGCATGCACAAATAGAATGCATGCATAAAAAAATGCATGCACAAAAAAACATGCATGCACAAAGCATTGTTTATGTTCAGCCGGGCAATCAACAAATGATCCCATTCAGTATTTCAGGTGTACCGAACTATTCAGGCCCGAAGTTTTTAATAGTGCTATATACAGGGTTATTCTAACGAAGATGTGAATGCGGTAGTTTTTATTTTATTTGTTATTTTAGGTGAAAAATCTAACCTGATATTTGAGGATACGTGAATTGATTTTGTTGAATATGGATTTATTTTTTAATTAATACATGTACAAAAATGATACTTCATAAGAAGAATGAAAAACTTTCATTTTAAATATTCATTTTATATTCTAATACTTGCAATTTCCTAAAGCATCGTCCACGTTAACTTATATGCGGGCTGATGATAATTACCATACTCAATAACAACTCTGATATTTAAATCAAATAAGCAGTTCTAAAAATTATATCCTACATGCAAACTAATATTATAGAAAGAAAGTCTTTCTATTTGAATATTTGATAATTGCGAAAACACTGATTGTATTCACCATAATTCCACTAAAATCTACACAAATCACATAAACTAATACTAAAACATACAGACAGAACACTCCGAACAATTCCACTACTTTAATGTTATCCGAGTTAAATAGTTCCGCATTCGACTTTCGGCACGTAACGGATGGCCAACATATTACATTATGGCCGGGAATTCCCATTTGCGTGAAATTCAAATTCACTTCATTATTACAATCACTGTTTATGAAGTACGCTTGAAGCGAAATATGAGTGGCCACCGAGCAAAAGTAAACGAAGGGAAGGGAAATATATATCTACACTAGCTGTCCCGACAGACTTCGTTCTGCCAATATTAAAATTGCAATTACAAAATAGGGGTTGATCGTAGAAGGGTGAAAATTTAGGGTTGTATGTATTTTTGTATGTTGTATCATAAAAAAATAAAAACAAAAAATTTTGACTAAAAATTAAAAAAAAAAATTTAGGGGTGGACTACTCCTAACATTTAGGGGGATGAAAAATAGCTGTTGGCCGATTCTCAGACCTACCCGATATGCACACAAAATTTCATCAAAATCGGTCAAGCCGTTTCGGAGGAGTACGGTAACTAACATTGTGACAGGGAAATTTTATATATTAGATATACACGGTGTTTTTGGAACGTGTTGAAAAACGAAGAGGTTTGATAGTGTAGGCGTGGCCTGACATGATACAGTTAAAAAAAACGCAAAATAAAATTTTTTTGGTTGTCTTTTTTAACTTTTTCTTGTATAATCCGGTTTGGTAAACATAATTATAAAGACATTTGATGACAATGCCTTAATATAATAGTTTCTTTGAATAAAACAGAAATGTAACAGCTGACTCAAAGCTGCGTTGTGCGAGAACGAAAAGAGAACGAAAGCGGTACGGGACTGCACGCGTCTTGAGGTCAGCGTGAGTTTATAGTGTGTATAAATTACATGTGGGCAAAATACATAAGTCCTAAAATTTTCTTAAAAAAACGGTTCTGAGATAAATAAATGGTTATATGCATTATATGGTATATAGTATATAAAACACAGGCTCTGTCTATTTTGGGATCAGATGATCATGAATATTGTCCCAACACTAAAAATACCTTAACTGTTAACTCAAAAATGTATATCAACTAATTTAACTAAATAAACGTGGAAAGGCAACTAGGCCAGGAACTCCTTGCTAAACAAAAGTGCCAAAGAAAACTAATTTAATCCTAAAGTATGCGTCGTCAAAAAGTTTAAAGTAAATTTAAATCTTCGCTTCTAGCCGAATAGTTGGAGTTGATGAGGCATCCGAACAACGTATAGCCTAATGAAACTGTGTCGATCCAGATCTATCTACTATGGACATTCTTTCGTTAACTTTTAGATTTCCTTTATTCCTGAAGTGAGTCTAGGATTTATATAATTATGTACCGCTGTGAGGTATGCGCTTTGTATACCTCATTACTTTACATCTTACATATGGAAAGCAACAACTTTCATCAAAGGACAGACATTCAATGAGTTCCCTAGTCTTTAATAAGAAAATAGTCCTCTTTATATTAATTCATCATTTTATTATTGGATAATTTCTTTATATCATTAACTGTTTGCCGCGGCTTGGACCGCGTTTGCAAAAAAGTTTCCTTTTTTTATGTATCCCATGTTACTTTTAGTACCTCCGAGAATATGTGTACGTAGTTTCATGATGATCAATTGAGTAGTTTTAGCGTGAAAGCGTAACAAACATCCCTACTTTCACATTTATAATATTAGTAACCAAAGTAAGGATTTGTTGGGATGCTTACTGCGTTTTTAATTTTATTGAGATCCCGATATTTCAGCTATGTTATGTCATAATCGTTGGGAGACTATTTATCAATTACATCTTGTCATCTGCTCGGCAAGCTTTGTGTACTCACATGAAAACATGTTATAAATATTTGCTTTAATAAAAAGTAATTATTGTCGTAATCAGTCTTTATAATGAAGTCCTCCTACCTCAGGAAATAACAAATTACCGAGGCTATAAGTTGAATGGTAAGTGATCTACACTCCCCTGATCATATCGACTAGTCCTAGCTAGTCTGGGCAACTGGATCGTTCCTGCTCAACCCGAGACTTGAGATAGTCTCTCAGTTTTTGCCTTCCTCTCCACATGACATCAAAGCTTTTCAGCAAAAAATATGTGGTACTCATGCAGCTGGTGACCACCTTTTTGGAATCAGTATTTTGCCAACTTTTTACGTTGGTACGCAGCCCATCACGACGAGCTGATACAGCCAATCGCATATTAACTTTAAGCAGGAGGTGCTAACATGGCGTTTGATAGAAAACCTCACCAGGTGAACTTAATAGTGTTAAAATCCAGATGTCACAAGAACTAATTATTCAGTCAATATTGGAAATTTTCGTGTCACAGTTTTTAGTGTTTATACTCTTCCGAAATGGCTTAACTGATTTTAATGAAATTTAATATGTATATTCAGTTAGTCTAAGGGCCCGTTTCATAATCTCCAGATAAGTTCCCAATAGGCTATCGGCAACATATTTGACAGATATTTGACAGATACTCCATACTCTATCTGTCAAATATGTTGCCGATAGCCTATTGGGAACTTATCTGGAGATTGTGAAACAGGCCCTAAGAATAGGTTTAAAACTAATATTAGAGGTTAAGGGTAGATAGATCACCCAAAAAAAATTTTTTTTGACAAATATTTTTGATTAAGTATATTTTTTATACATTTAAAACTACACACAACCCTAAATTCACACTTTTTAACTGCGATATTAGTACTTTTTACAGGACAAAGTCTGTCGGGACAGCGAGTAATTCTAAAAAAATGCTTTAAAATCTCGTGTCCTTAATTAAAAATGGTCCTGTCCAACTATCGTAGCTGATAGGTCGTACGCAATTTTATTGTAATTAAAAATTGTACGAAAATTACTTTACAAAAACTATTTTACTCAATGGGAAAATAGTTTCAGTGTCGTATATTCATACTATAGGGATTTCAATTAACTATTGCTTATGTCAATCAGTAATTATTTTAATCTCGTGAGAAATAATTTCATAGAACTTTAACTATTTAAACTGTTTAACGCGTTAGAAATTTAACGCTTTCTTAAATAAATACAGTAGACTCTCGATAACTTAAAGTCCAAGAGTAACACAAAATATTTTAAGTTATAGAGGTTTTAAGTTATCAAGGGTCATATTAATGATAGGTTAAGGGAAGGGAGCATATTATTTTTTGAAGTTATTGAGGTTTTTAAGTTATCGAGGTTTGAGTCATCGAGGTTCTACTGTATATACAAATATTATTCAACAACCTGACCACGTTAACGAAGTCAGATACGTACATTAGTAGAAGAAGAAGTAGATTATAAGTTGTAGGCAAAAAAAAAGAAAGGCACTTATTTTATTACCAATGTAAATACCACAATACAATGTGGTGCTGGAGAAGGATGACGGATGGGTTTAAGTTGGACATAAATAGTCTCAAATGCAAATGATTTGGAAAGAGTAAAAAATAAAAGGAACATTATTAATACCATAGAGTATCGAAGAGGAAATATCATTGGTCGCCTAAAACAACATAACTCGTTTATAAAAAATATCATAAATGGAAGGATTAAGGGAGAGAGAGGAAGAAGTAGACCGAGAAGAACTTATATGGAACATATAACAGAGAAGGGAGGAAGTGTCGTATCAGAAGGTGAAGGTAATGGCGAATAGGAGAAATGAGTGGCGAATACTCCAGCGACAGGAGCAAAGCGAATAGAAAGAGATCGATAGCGAAAGAGAGAGATAATACAACCAATATAATTATTAACAATATAAAGAAAACAATATGATTTTCTAACATTTTCGTGTATTTCTAATGAAACAATTTTATACGAATTCTAACGTGGGTTAAGATTTTTTGATACTCGTATTTCGAATACTTTACAACACTCCTTGTTTCATTATAATTAAGAAAATTTAAGCCTAATATATAAAGGCCTAGTCAATTATTTGTCGTATTTAATGAAATTACATTTCAATTAAATATAAATTATATCTCAACAATGTTTCGAATTTGTCTTTAATTACCGTCATTGCGTGTGTCCACGGCTAACGTCAACGGGAACGAGAAATCGGCGCTTAATTCTTGTTACTAACTTAAGCATTAACATTGGCAAATTTAAAAGTGCGTTTTTAAGAACAAAAAATGTTTTTATTTTTTTATTTTCAAGAGTTACTCTGTCATTACGTTACTCTATTTTACGTTCTTCAGTTTTGTTTGTGGACTCACTAAGACTAAAAAATCGAATCGACTCCACGCCAAAACAATTATTTTTACATTTTCATTCAAGTTACGGAGCCTCATGCTTATATTGCAAGATGATAAGAAAAATTAAATGTGAAAAATATTACTCTTCATTCCAATCTTCTAAAAAGTTTTTCCCCGATTTTTATCCTATATTTTTATGTCCGATTTATCGTGCTCCTTGATATCAACAATGGCCAAACGCCCACGCCACTCCATTAGCATTTGATTCCAATATGTTACGGATATTGATTTTTTAATTATAATAACTAACTGAAAGTTAAGAAGTTACTGTTTTATTTTGTGCTTGATACATATTTTTCGTATAACGGTAAACGGAGAGAAGGAGTAACGCCGGGTTTTAGTGGGTAGAGGCTGCATCCATTTACCATCTTTCGGGCGCAGCAAGTCCCACATACCCGCCTGAGGAGCCCCCGCTCCCCCGTGGGATGCGTAAGAGCATTTCCCGGCGAAAAAAAAAAGAAAAAAGTGCGATGCCGCCATTATTATGCCACAACGCCAATGCCGTCAGATACTTAAACGTCAGCAGCAACAATGTAGATTGTAAAGTTGATTGTATTAAATATGAATCCTTTCAAGTTTTCAATATAATTTTTACCCGACTTCTGCAAAGCATGTCAATATACGATTTTCTTGAATTACATATCAATCGATTATTTATTTAACCGACTTAAAAAATAAATACTCATTACTACTTGGGTCAAAGGTTTTACACATTTTAATTGACTTCAAAAAAAGCTCCGCAATTCGTCGGTATTTTTGTACGTATTACAAAATTTGTATTTCATGAGAAGCGTGTCCATACTCTTCAAGTCTATTATACAAGCAATACTCATAAGCAATAAGTAGGCAGTAATAGCCGTTTTACTGCCCCACACACGCGGCAGTATTCTGTCCCACCCTGTCCCATTAAACTATCCGCCGACGATCGCGGCAGTAAATGAATTATCAGACGTGTTATCACAGATGACCTTATTTTGTTACGCGTGATTTTTGTGTCCAAATTTTTTGTGCCCCAAATTTGAGGGATATTAAAATAGTAAAAGGGACTACAAAGACTGACAGTTTGCCTTTTTTTATGGCATAAGGAGGCAATCGAGCTGTCGGAACCTTGTGGTGACTTCCGACACCAATAGATCTGCACAATCAAAGGTTATGTAGATGCTCGAAAACGGGTCGGCTCGACACAAGCGTTAAATGCTACAGCATGGCTGTCATTTTACTCCGGTATTATGTGAGCGACAGGTACCATCCTGGTCAGCTTCAAAGCAGCATAAAGGTAGTGCTAGCAGCATAACACTACCTCGTACTAAATTCTTGCCTCCATAAATAATCTCACTTAAGACCTAAGCAACTCGTTCATGCGACTATCTTAAGAATTAAGGTATTAATTATCTATGCCAGTAATTACACTATCTGTACTGCCCATCTCACTGAAACACATTAGATAGAGAGGGAGAAGATTGTGGTATCCATGCACGGCACACCGCATTCCCCTCGCTGGTGGAATTCTCTTACATGTAATATTGCCCGCTAAATATGTTTGTTTTATTTAATATTTCCCAGTATTTACCGGGAATGCCACGAGACATACGCACACATGAAATATTGTAACACAACTTTTCACTTCGTAATATCGTGATATTTTAAATTTAAATTCGTGCTTTTGACAGGTGACATCAGTCGTCATAAGGCCATTTATAGAGGACGGGGGTTCAAATTCGTCAAGGATATAAATTTATTTCACGAAAATGTCTATTCGGCAGTTGTACAGTGTCACTAAACTCCTAAGCGACTGGACCTATTTTAATGGATTTTTTTAAGTGTGCTAAAGTGAATTCGAGAATGGCTTAGTTTACTTTTTGAATAGTCTATTAGACCCACTAGTGTACTCATATTTATAGGAAAACTTTGATTTTTTTAGTTATAGCCTTAAACTCGTTTTGCGGGTTTGAATTCTGCTACGTCAATTCTGCTTTTGAAAGTTTGTTTCGGAGATGCCGGTTGATATTATCATGAACATCTTTTCTCTTCTCCTCTTTACAATTAGGCAAAGAGAGGTATAATACGGAATGGTGAACCTCATGCATTGTTTCCCGTTTCAACACAACTTTCCACGGCTCTACGCATGAACCTCGTGAAAATACGCGAGGATCAAGACATCATTGTGGATATTGTTTAATGTTATTTAATAATTTTTACGGGATCGGTCGTCTAAGCGTTTATTAAGGGAGGCTTGAGATTAACAGTGGGCGGATAAAGGCTGACGATGATGTAAAGTTTGTACGCAGATACGCTTATGTTGCACTCTTATAAGTTGTCTTGAAAAAATTTAACCTGCCGATCCTAAGACTTGCCGTCTTAGGATCGGCAGGACCTTATATTGGTGCCCTGATTATATCCCTGACCCAGCCTGTCCTGTCCTTTCTTCCGAAATACTGCTAACCTGATTCATGGTAGAAGTACTAGACGGAGCGCGGGAAAGTATCCCTTTTTATTGGAAATAGTTTCGATATTAAAATAAAGACATCAATACAAATGTATCATAAACAAGATTTTAAATAAAATTTTCATTACTAAAATTATTTAAAGCGGAATATTTACCATGTTTTTTAATATTATTTCGCGGGGCTTGATATGTAGATAATATTGTCTATGAATGTTTTTTCACGAGATTAATTATTCGTAGACAATATAGTAATATCGAGCTCCGTGAGATAAAGATAAAAAACATGGTAAATATCCCGCATTGAAATCATTTGAGCAATTAAAAATATACTATATTCTGGCACTATATTTCAGTAAAGTATCAACGGATTACACAGTACTGACACGGGTCTCCTCCTCGAAATCAGGCGAGGAGGGTATTGGCCCATATTGGCCCAATGCATATTGTTGGAATTCACACACGTACAGAGACTTTGAATTTCTTTAGGCATGCAAGTTCCTTTACGATGTTTTTCTTCGCCGGTGAGTGAACAATTGTCTTATATTTAGAGTGCACTTAGAGAAAAACCCATTTCAAGGCACATAGACGTCAGGATCAAACCCGGACTTTTCTGGTGAGTTTAAGCCACTGGACTGTCATCGCTCTGCATATTTCAGTACAGGTAATTACTTAAAACTAAAATCTTTCATGATTTAAAAGTTTTGTACTATATTTTCAGTTCTGGTAATAACTTGCGATAAAGTTTTAACAGGAATATTATGAATAGTGGTTTTTAAATGTAGTGTAAGCAGACTTTATTTGAATACGACTTTTTACTCATCTTATTTGAAAACGAGAGGCGGGCCATAGGCCATCTTGGTGTTCGGTGAAAGAGACCTACCGTCAACGGTGGACGGAAGAGGTTGACAATAACGAATACTTAGTGTTAGTCATACTGACAATATGTAACAAAATATCCTTGCTAATATTATAAATGTGAAAGTAGGGATGTTTGTTACGCTTTCACGCGAAAACTACTCAACCGATCATCATGAAACTTTATACACATATTCTCGGGGGTACTAGAAATAACATAAGTTGCATAAAAAAAACATTTATGCTAACGCGGGCGAAGCCGCGGGTAACAGCTAGGATGCAATAATTTTGTTATTATATTTAATACGCCCGCGGTTTTAACCATTCCCGTAATAGTACGGGGTTTAATTATAACCTATTTATAAGCTTTATTATTATAAAGCTTCAACAAAATCCATTGAGTAGGTTTTGCGTAAAAGAGTGTAACCCAACCCTTACCCAAGATTCTTACAAACTCTCGCGTTTAAAATATTACTAGAATAGTAGAGTAGATAATATTTTAACTTTAATAATGTATTTCATATCGAAACTCTTTAGTTTATTATTATTATTTTTTAGTTTATTAATATTCATTCGCATATAGTCAAATATAAAATGTGTGTTAAAGAATTTACTCATACCAAGGTTATGACTCGAACAAGGTGGGAAGCTACCCTGAATTATTAAATATTATTGGTAAGGCTTCGCCGGTATTAATCATTAAATATTTCAATACAGAAATGTATATAAGGTTAATAGTATGTAAGGTTTCAATAAAATTAATCAGTCGAATAAAATGTACAGAAAAGGATTTTATTTTCGATGAAAGAAAGGGATGTTTTTTCTGTTTAAAATTATATCTACACTGAAATTTAACGCAACAGTATATAATTTTAAGTTTGATAAGAATCTGAAAATTTCATTAAAATATTGGTCACAATTACTACGAACAGTAATAATATAAAACTGTTATCATTTCAAACATAGCTTTCAAATGTTTGATAAGTTAAAAGATTATTTGTAATGTTAAATATAAACGACTTCAACCACGAAACGGGTTCAATTAAACGCAAAAGGTTAAACAAAAATAAAAGAACTTAAAAATTTAAATATGATATATGAAAATCATTTAAAATATTTACTCTATCACTTACCTCTATTATTTTTTGGTGACACATTAAACACAAAGTTACAAGTTCGTTCTCGATCACGAGACTTTCCCGCGGGAGACGAGACCACCCCCGTCGAAGGTTGCCTATCGACTGACATTGGTTATTTGGTTGTTCACAACATTCGGGAGCAAGCTGCAGTGGGCTCTGCGCATGCGCCATGCAACCTTCCTCACAACATCCTCGCCAACTTATTCTTACGCCGACTTATCCGTTTTGACTCTTATGACTTTAGAATAAGCATTATGAGTGCTGTATCATCTGCATATAATCAGTTGTCATAATATTTGAGTGTAGAGTGGACCAAAGCACATGGAGTTAGATCGTTTGATCTTGTTTTTAGTGAATTAAACAGTAGAACTTTAAGAGAATATTTGTGAATCGCAACTCAATTTTAGTGTAAACATTTGTTATAGATGTTAAATGTTTTTCTTAGTGTCCAATAACAGCTGTTTCCAGAATTCGCCTTTTCGAAATGAATGAAGTTTTCGGAAAATGAATATAGAATTCTCGTGAATGGTAAAATAGCAGTCGTTCTTTTACAATAAAAACCTGTTTAATGCTAATTCAGTTCTAGAATAGACCGCAATTTCTGCTTATAGGCATCGGATGGGAACAGTCTATCTCCTCTGGCAGAGATTTGAGAAGGTAGCCTACCCTGATCCGCGTATACCTGTGGAGGAAATAAATATTCAGAAAGGTTAAGATGTTCAGGTTCTGACAAGTCAAGAATGGAGGCGGGAGATCATAAGAATTTAGGTCTATTCTCGTGACCATTTACTTTTGAAATCAGAACGGGATAAGCATTTAATTGAATTATAATAATATTATGTTCTAAAAATATCGAACTCTTTCATACTATGTTTACCATACTCATACTTGTTTTTTTTTTTTTTTTTTGCTGATGACCTTTTTTTATACTGAAAATCTATTTTCTAATCATTAATGAAATCACGCAAAATTTGAAGTTGAAAAACGGGACAATTTTACGTTATATTCGGGACAACGGTAGAGGTTTGGTTAGATTTTGAAATACGGAATATCTTTTTGTGGTTACCGCCAGATAGGTGAGATAGATGGGTAGGTATGAGAGATAGATAGGTGATCCGAAGAAAGCTGTTCAGTACACACACTCCTTTTTTTTCGAAATGTCCCATACTTATGGTCTTAAGGCCTTTAAGCTCCATCGGAGCAATAGGTGGGCCGGATAATTCATTTATGCATAAGAACGAGGAGTTACCCCCCGCCGCCATGGAGAATGCAATCTTCCAGCCTTCTGGCATCGGGATATTAATCGTCCTATTATGATGGAGTAGTCCAAGGGTCCAGCCATGGCCTTTTCGTGTGGTGCGAATTTCAAGTGTGATCCCAGGCGGTCTACCCTAACCGAGTGAGATCACCTTCTCTCTGTTATACGGAAAATAATATAAATAGAAAGGGGTAGGCCATGAGGCTTTTACACCCCAATAAAATGGCACTGTGTCTTGTCGAAAAAACGTGCTTTTTGAACTATAAATTTCCATATCCGATCTGATTTGCTTTTAAATAGCAGAGGATCCAAGTGGCATTTTTTAAGGACGCTTTTCCTTACAGCGGATTCGTTTAAAATGAGAATCGGTCATCTTGATCACTTATATCGATAAAAAATTGGGTCAAATCGATAAATATGAGTGATGATGATTATTTTTCAAATGAAATTCCTTATCGTGAATTATGCCATAACCAGTTATTTATGATTTTTTCGCTATTTATCCTCACGAGTGCGAAAACCAATAAATTTTATCACCCTTTTGAAAATTTCTAAATATCGCATCCAATAAATTGCAATGATATTCCACAGCACCCTCATTGCTACCCCTATTCTAGTTAATAAAACGCTCCCCGTTTCAACCCCTATTCTCCTTTTAACAATGGGTCTATGATTATAATTTACATTTAAAATTTTATTTATTTGTTCTACTACGCGATATTAGCAAGTATGAAAAAGGTGCCGAAGAAGTATCGTAGAGTTCTGGAGTGGAATCCTGGTTCGGTAAGACGGTGGTCGACAACTCCAGGATGGTCTTAGTTGTATGCAAGTGACGTGGAATCAGACATCTTGAAGTTCATCGAAAGAAGCCTATGCTCATCCCGGGAGAGGTAATCCCATAAAGGTTATAATAAAGACTCATAATTTGGACTTTTAGCATAATAGTATTTTTTACGATATACTAGATAGCTAGAGATCTATTGGTAAGTAAACGACATGTGGACAAAACATGCACAGTAAGCGGGTTCGAATCCCGTCATGTATGGAAAAAGAAGTTCTGGATCATGGAAGTTAACATAAATTTTTAATTTCCAAATACATGTAAAACAAATTGCAAATTTACAACGAGACTATTTCGACTACTAATATTAGGTTTATGTTAATTTATTATCAAATCCGCAAAAACTTACAAATGCGCTTAAAATTATCAACGGAACCAGAATCCATAAACAGAACTAAACCATACATAATTCAAGTTAAGAGGATTTCAAATGAGGCGACGTATCAAATATTTAAAAGAGCCTGGAATCATACGTTACCATTACAGTTATTCACGCTATGGGAGCTATACCATATATCCTACTCTTTACGTATATTGTATTTATAGAATTTTATATCAATTCTTTTGAATAAGAGCTTTGAAATTTAAGTCTAAGTGTGGGAAGTTCTTAGTGGAGAGATCGACCACAAAATAGGATACCTGGGGGCCTAGCCAAAATGCCAATAAGAAAGCGTTAGCGAAGTTCGAAAATGATAAAATGTATGGGATTGACATAAGGCCGCGCTTAATCACGTGGTCCATCCTATACATTTTATCATTTCGAACTTCGCTAACGCTTTCTTAATGGCATTTTGGCTAGGCCCTCTGCGATTCTGACGAAAAATATGTAAAATTTAGAAAAGTTTCCTTACCGGCATAAGGAAAAGGGACGTGTTGTAAGTTCACCCCATATAAGGTCAGCGCATAGGGAAACTATGGCCCAATACGCTCGCCTTATTTCAAGGATCACGTGTCTAGCGCCATGTGAAGGTTGTTGAAAATAACCATGTTTTTTTTATTTCATAACAATTACGCTGACAAAACGGCGAGCGACAGTTAGTCGTAACAACAGTAATATTAAATTATAAAACAACATAATGCCTAAAATCCCTAGCGCCTTTTGACATGCTATTAATATTGAAAATAGTTTAAAAGGCTCTCGTGAAGTTATAACCAAAAATGCTGAGCAGCACAACACAATAACAATTGACCCAAGCTACTGTAGCCTATATGTAAAGGGTCGTAAAGGTTATAATGGAGTATATGTATATGATACTTGTTATTTGCCAGGCAAGCGCATCTGAATTCTCAACATCTTTCAGTGGTGCAAGACAAAGCTTTGGGAGACTCTCCCCTAAATTTAGGGAGAATATTTTAAAACTATTTTACGGGGAAAAATTAGTTGAGTAATTTTGTGATTAGTTTATGAAATTTAAGTAGTCTTAAAAGAGATTTTTACTAAACTAACATTAAGCCTTTGTTTCTGAATCTCCAATACCAAACAGGCCGTCATGTTACCTGATTATAAGTAGCCTGTCCTGTCTTTCTTTGCATGCAAAAGCAGCAGAGCTGTTTTAGAGAACAATTTAGCAGTAAGCACCCGCCGAAATAAAATTGTTTATATAATATTATGCTATATAAATTATGATTAAACAACTTTTATGGATTTTTCCGCGGCTTATTAAGGTTACATGCCCGACTTTTCGGATACTCTAAAGCAACTATAACGGTAAGACTGGGGATCGAGGATTCAATCCATGGTTGTTGTAAAGTATCCGAAAAGTCGGGCATGTCAAAATATTAATTAAACGTAATAAAAAACGTAAAAGTTGTTTCGTTGTAATGAGTGAATTACACTCGTAAACATTAAAACAATATGATATTATTAGTATATATTTTGATAATTATATTTAAAGAACAAAAAAATAATGATAAGCTTTGTAATAATTCTTGCTCGCAGAGAGAGAAATGACAGCCAAACAAAATACATACAAAACGCCGCGAACTTCTCTCTCTCTCTCTCTCTCTTTTTCTCTCTCTCGTCTGTCCGTTGAGCTATCCTTAATCTTGATGTAGCATAAAGAATCTTTAGAAAAATTCAGCTTACACATTTTAAGGACATTAATCTTCTTAGTGCTGGCAACTCTGCCATCTTCATATTCATGAGCGAGACCTCCGGTTCCGAAGATTCGATGGAGTCGCTAAGTGCCTCGGCTTCTAGTATGTTTGAACTGTTACATAGAACGTATGAATTATATACACACGAAGCACACGGCTTTACCCGCTTGGACTGTAGGTATATAAATATTTTGATTTCAGATAATTATATTTTTTTATGCTATAAGGAGGTAATCAAGTAGTCGAAGCCTAACGACACAGCTAAAGGTTATAATGCATATGCGTTGCCCTCCTTTATTCCACACTTCCAATGGACCACTAGAAATTCACTAACCGCACGAAATACGACAGCATAGCTGTCACTTTACTTCGGTATTACGATAACACCGTCCATGCCGACCCAATTCAGCAGCCAAGCATCGCACCCCTCACTAAATAATACGTTTTAAATGAATGTTTTATTTTTAAAGTTAACAAAGTTTTATGAAACAAAACATACCAATAGATCACAGCATCATAAATTAGTTTTAGTCTGTATAGAGTTGAACGTGGCGGTCTCTTCTAATGAAGGCCGAGACCGCCCTATTATTGTATCTACATCATCATCATCATCATCATCCTCATTATTAGCTTTTATTTGTTCGCTGTTGGGAATAGGCCTCCCTTCTACCTTCTTTCTACATGGAGGATTTTATAACAAGGCAGGCTAACAGACGATCAGTAGTCTTTGGAGCAGCCTTCGACACCCTCCTCAATATTGTTTGGTTACAGGTCTTTTCCTTGAGGTCAGAGGACTAAAGGTCGTAACGGATCGGAAATTTTACTTCCAACATCTGGTCTAATGAACCCTTTAACATAAGTATTTATCAAATTGTTAAACTACGGAAATTAATAATAATAATAATAAGATGCTTTATTTTGTACCATAAAATTGATAAAAGGTGACAACATAAAACTAGGACTATGGACAAAAATGGCAGTCTTACCGAAGCGGTCTCTGCCAGACAACTATAGGTAAGAAAGAGAAAGATTATTAAGCTTAGATCATTAATATGTCTATATGGAGTGTCGCCCTACAATCAAAACAAAAAAATTAATTACTTTCCTTAGTTTTAAAATTTACAGTAATAACTGTCACAAAAATTTATTGTATTTTCACTTGATGGATCTTTAGATGTTCGAAGGACAAAAGTAACGAATTCATTCGAATAAAAGTTTTCAACGTAACTCAAAGAATTAGCACCTAAAAGTGACTTTGAAGGGAATCAGTCGGCCCGACGTGAATTTAAACTTTAAATATTAATCCGACCCCTTCGTTATGATCATCTGCTGGAAGAAATTTCAGTTTTCAACAAGTTGTAGCCTTTGTACCTGTTTTATTGTCTGTATTCAATAATTTGCTTGTCTTATGGCAGTGTTTTAAATTCTCGAAGTTTTAATTTTTTTATGATGCGACATTCTAGGTAGTAATATTACATTAAGATTTTAAAAGCTAGGCTACCTAAATAATTTCATCATCATCAACTTCATTATCATTAATATCATCACCATTATCATCATGACCATCATCATCATCATCATCATCATCATCATCATCGTCATCATCATCATCATCATCATCATTATCATCACTTCTTTATCCGTCCACTACTGAATTTAGGCCTCCCTTAACGAAAACCATAAGGTTGTAAATGAAACTATTTCTTGTTCTTTGTCAGTTACGGTAAACTATTTCAGTGTAAAAAAAGTATTACTTTTTCTTCGCCTTATCTTAAACAGTTGAGTTAAGCCCGGTATTATCTATCAAACGAGTAGACATTAGTATCTGCAAAGTAATAATCAGTCTCTACGTAAGTAAAATTCAGTAATAAGTAAAAATCTGTCTACAAAAGTGAAAGAAAGTCAAAAGCCATTTAAGTTCCCCGCTGATGCCGAGCTAATTCCTTAAACAGTTTACCCCGGTGTACTCTATCAACTTTCCACCCCATAAAAGGCTCCGGAGGGCCATTGATTGCGCCACCGATTCTCTCGCATTTGCATTTTATAATTAAAGAATTAGACAAGGCTTTTAACTTGGTTGTTTTATTTACATTACCCTTCGCGTCTTACATTCTGATTACTTGGTAACCTTGAACGGTATAGTGGCGAGCATGTTAAGACAAAATGCGAATTCACATAGAATTCAGCTACGGGTAGCTTAGCTTTTTTTTTTGTTTTCCTTTTTTTAATTTGTCCGTGTAATATGGAACTGTGAATAAAAAGTTCATCTATCTATCTATCTACGGATATTTATAAGAGGTAGCATAATCAACACATGTCCCATAGTTGGGCACGCGTTTTCTCCTCAAAATCAAACAATCACAGAACTAGAGCTCTCGCCTACGCTTTGCCCCAGTTCACATATATTGAAAGATCTATACAATCTTATCAGACATGCAGTTTTTTACCAGTTAGCAAGCTATATTGATACATTCAAAAGTACATACAATTAGTAAATAGTAAGTAAGTAAGTAAGTATATATTAATAATCTTAACAACCGTTATAAAATCCGTAAAAGTTTTTTCATTATAACACTATAAAAAGTATTCCAAACGAATGCCTACTCAGCGTGAAGAAGCCAGTAGTACACCCAAAAATCTAACAATCGAAAAACATGAATGAATATTATATCATAAATATAACATAGTATTAACTTCGTATTCAATTATTTTGTGCGTTCCATGAAATGTTTGAAATAAATTAGTTCTGAGAACTCTCTGCCCACACAACGTATTAGGAGTTTCTTTAACTACTCGTATTGCCTTTTTCTTTTTCATCTAGGAGCAAGTCTAACTAGGTCTGTTAATTTTTACGTTTAGTAATTGAAAATTATTTACGTTACTACGGTACGGTACGAGAAACGAAAACAAAAAGAATTTTATATTATATACTATACCACTAACACGTGAGCGACGATGGTCGACGAGAGGTTCCGGGTTTAATCCTGGTCTCCCGTGTGTGCCTTGGAATGGTTTTTCTAAATTTCTAAGTGCACCCTAAACACGCGACCATCGCTCGCTCAACGGTGAAGGAAAACATCGTGACCTGTATGCCTGATTAGATTGAAAGTATTTGAAGATGTGTGAAGTTCACCAGCCCGCATTTTAGGCCAGCGCGTCGATGAACTATGCCCCGATACTCTCCTCGCCTGATTTCGAAGAGGAGACCCGTGCCCAGCAGTGGGACTTATGTGGGTTGATACTTTGATATTATATAAATACCTCATATTATACACCTTGAGCTGGTAAAGACATCAATCATATTATCTGCATTTAACTGTATTAGAACTTTGTATTAAAGACATTTAACTTAGGGATGCTTTGTGCCGTACTACCGGAAAAATGAGGTACCCATACCTCATTTTTCCCGTAAAACAGTTTTGCTGTATTTCATAGGAGAGGGCAAGACAGGCAGCGTAATTATTGGCACAGAGACTTGATTTGCTTGATTGGCTCAGGGTCTCATATACACATAAATGACTCGCCTGGGCTAGTTCCGGGTTATGTTCATGGTAACGAGAACCACTCACCATCAGGTAGAACATCTGCCAGTCTATACAAGTTACATGAAAAAGCCACGAGCCACGGTGATGTAAAACATCTGTTTCAAGGTTTTTTGTCAGATTTGTAAGCTCGCTGTGTACTAATCTCGCATTAAGCTCACTAGCCTCAACGAATAAGTCCGTTAAAGTTAAGCGCTTTAAAAGCTCTTTATATTCTTCCATTAATTTTTATTAGCTTGTCGCTTTTCAAGATGGGTGCCATTTTGGAGTTTTATGACGTAACTACCTACTGTTTCCTTAGTCGTGTTTCACTAACTTTATGATTGGCGAAATGGGGATACGATGAAATTGGCAAATAAAGTGGGCTTACGATTTTTTTTTTGTGACAAGGGAGCAAAACGACAGTTGTTTCACCTGATTGTCAGTTACAGCGACATCCGCTACACCAGAGGATTCTGGCCTTTCAATGAATATGTTCTTTTCTTGAAGGTCCATAAGTAGTATCAGTTAGGTAATATAGTTGATAGCAACTGGTTCCATATAGTCGTCATGAGAGGTAGGAAATGCTGTAAAAGTGAAGCTGTTCTGGACTTCCGAAGATTGAGGTGGTGTGAGTGAAATGTCCAGTAGAGGAAATGAACCCTCGACTATGGTGATTTCCGCAGAGGCTTCTTTTAATTAAGGGGCCTCAACGGATGACCAGTTCTGGAATGACCACCAGAAAACACTGAGTTGAGACACACTGGAAGAAGATCCGTGATGCTAAATGGTTGAGACCAATTTGTGAACTTAACTTTGTGTAAGTGAAGTTCACAAATAAATAAATCTTTCTTTCCTTCTAATTTATTCTTATCGCTTGTTTCGATGTTCATGGAAAGAAACGTCCAGCTACATGCGTCCTGGTGATGATGATATATCAAAATTACGATTCACAACACTCCTCAAGTACAGAGTTGAAGTAACATAAAAATAACATTTCAATATATTTCAATAAGAAACCAATCGAAGGTTCTTTTGAAGTGAATTAATATTCCAATCAAACAAACCTCTTTTGCTTTTGCAATTCTGGCTAACTTTTACATTTTTATTAATGAATATATTTCATAGAAATCATAATGAATTTTTAACTGATAGTAAAGTTAAAATATACACTTGGAAATATTCGAACAGTTTTTATCTTAAGAAAGGGTTTGAAATGTATGGATGAATTAATAATTCAAGAACAGCTGATATTTTTCATATTTCAAATTTTTTTATATAAAATATTAATCATCAAATAAATATATATATAATATATTTAATAATATATTTTAGTTATTATAATATAATATTTATATTTTTAAGGATTATAGTTTTAGATTATTTATTATTATTAGATTATTATTTTTTTATAATATTATGTAATTAGTTTATAATTTTTTAAATTATATTGTAATTATTGTTATATCTTAGCCAATATATATAAAAAATCATTAAATCATAGTTTAACGATGTTTACTAAAAAGAAAAATATTATGTATGACCAATTGCACCACGTCTACCTAGTCCCATTGTAATCTCGTTTGAAGTTACTCTAAGCAATTAGAAACAGAAAAAAAAACTATTTACACTAGTTTCATAAAACGATCAACCTTCTTCGATTTTAAAAGTAGACGAAGACAGGCTGATGATGATGATGATAGTATTTAAGATTAGGTACTATTTATAACTTCTAATCGCATTAGTATATCGAGTATATAACCGGATAGAATAGTAGTAATGTGAGCCTTAAAATTCGAAACTGGTCGACCAATCATCGGGCAATGGCTGTAAGTCAGCCAATCAGAGCGCAGATCCGACGCAGCGTCGCAGCACAAATTTGGCGAAATTGTTTTTCATACAATACACATAACATTACTGCTCTATTCGACTTTGCTCTTTGCATCCAACTTCATTATGTTTTCCTATCACACATAATCAAGCGACATTAACAATACCAAGGTAAAAAATGAAAAACAGCCAGATCTGAACTCGTACGACAATCTCTCTGCAAGTATAATCTGATAAATATGCAATAGTCGTCACGGCACGACATGGGCATATTCGAAACGGGTCATAACACAACCGGAACGTACCCGGGTGTATCACGGAATATCCGGGTGTATCAACACGGAATAAAACCGGATATCAGCGCAATCATTACCCCCTTTCTGTACAATTCATACAAATTGCCTTCAAGATTCCAACGCAGTAATCGTTGGCCCTGAGTTATTTATAGTCCACGACGTGAGATACGATATATCGTAAGAGAAAAAGTTCTTCGGGTGTTTTACAAACTTTTCTTAATTCAATTTTCTTAATACCGACAGATATTTTTTTATTAAATACGGCCAAGTGTGAATTGGCAAGTAGTTTTCACGCGAAGAATTCAATATCACAGACACAGCACTTTGTGTATATTATGCTGTAATACATTTTTAACGGCAAGAACAAGCCACTGGGGCGCGATGTCGTACGGCGCACCGCACCGCATTGAATTCGCGCATCACCGCTTCGCAATCGCGTTCGCTTTCTCGTCTGCGTAGGACGTAGGCTTATTATAAGAAAGACTTAAAAAAAAATGACAGTCATGGGTAATGAAGTGGAAGCTTACAATTATGACATTAGTTTAGGTTTTAATACAAAGAATTTTAATTTCATAACCATGTCATAATGTCAAATTGGTCGGTAACGCGAACGGCACGATACGATAAATATAAGATTTGTCTCTACTAAAATATTAACGACATGGCTATAAAAGATTGCACTCCAAAAAGTTACTTATTCGCTTCTGTTACCATTTGTTTTTTAATATCGGTGCTACTTATTACTATCGGTGCGGCTGTTAAAGCCTATAAATATTTGATTTTAAAATTAAATCTTTATATATCTATTTTTGTGTAAGACCGGCTATCGTACACTACAGTGTTTAAATTTTAAAAGTTGCGATACGATAATGTTATTTCATTTTAAAAGTTTTCTTCTTAAATTTAAAAAACATAGCCCTGTGACCCACTAGGGTCTCATCATTGGGATTCCGCTGTTTGTGTATAAAACCATTTTATTTTATTGTATAGATGTAGTGGCATACATTATGGTTTCATAAAACCACAGTAATTTTTTTCCTAAATTACGTGATTGTGTAAAAAACATCGCACAATATAAAGAGATAACTCGTCAAGCGTCAAATACAACCCTTTTAATATTTTAAAGTTCATTTCATTTTATGGGTCCAAATAAAAACTCTGTTAACTGCACTTGGACTTATATGTTCAGTTTAAGGTAAAATGGAAACTTCTAGGTTTTTTTTCTTCACAAGTTTTGATCGCTTTACCGGTGACTAACAGAATACGATTACACTTGTTGTTTGGTAAAGTGGTAATTAAATGAGTTGGTGAATAAGGCTTTGCTAGGGCTTGACTGGTGTTAACTTGGCAAAATATATACAGATGGTTTTTATGATTTTGAAGCTTGATGAAGTATTATCTTTATAATTTAATTTATATGTGAGTATAAAGACACATTATCTTAAAAGCTTACGTGGAAAATACGCAATTTTTTTAATATGTTTTTTCAGTAAGTACATTGAACTAAATATAATAAAACTTCTGTTGTGAATGCGACAATTTATATGAATGTATGTTTGTTACTCTGTCACGCAAAAGCCACTGCATACTATATTGATTAAACTAAAATAATATAGCTTTAGGTGAATAACTTAGTAGACGAAGGCCATTAACTAGATGGGAAGACTCCGTATGGGAGATCTACGAGCAGTGGCTGGTCCGTATTGGATGCGAGTGCCAAGAGATCGGCCGTCTTGGCGTTCATTGGAGACCTATGTTCAACAGTGGACGGATAAAGGCTGATTATGATAATGATGATATATCATGCGATATCGCTGACGGTACAAACAGGTTATGTAACGTTTAGTTCCGTGTAGTAGTGATAGGTAATGATAGCATTTAAAAAGCAATCATCATTATACATATCGATTAGTCCTTTGAATAAATCAATGTTTGCACTAAATATTTTAAAGGCACAAATTCAAGATTACAAAGTATAAGTGACCCTAATATGTTAGGGAATAGTATTCCTGACTCCTGTCCTGCCCCCTAGACAAGACACACGCAAAACGAATTGAATAGAATAGAATGGAATAGTTATTTAATGGACATAACACTTACAACATGTAATTTGACAGCTAGTGAATTTCCCATAAAATGTATTCTATTCTATTCGTCTAGCGTTTGCGCCCCTTATCTAAGGGGGCTGTTCTTACTATGTGTCTTATGTCTTGTGGGAAACTACTGTTTCGATATGAAATACTACTAATATTGTGCTAAGCGTGTTATATGTGAAGCCGCTTGTGTGCGTAAGTGGCACCGTAGCTAGCGATTGTTTTTATTTGAACGCAGATTTTCTCGATGATATATGACTTTTCTGTTTTTCCAGTGGTTAGTGATCGTGACTGATAAATCAAAAGGTCGTGGGTTCGATTCCCATCCAGGACAAATCTTTGTATGATGAACATAATTGTGTGATCAAATCTGTGTCTATTATATGCATCTATTTAGAAGCATATTAGTATGTATTAGTTGTCTGGTTGCCATAATGCAGACCCTGCCTAGTTTGGGATCAGATAGCCGTGTGAGTTGTCACAACATATTATATTACAATCGTAATAATATACAAAGCTAAAGGGTTTTTTTGCGTACGGGCTAATCTCAGAAACTATAGGTCGGATTTCTATAATTCTTTAAGTTTTAGATAGCCTATGTATCAAAGAAAGCTACAGGCATCATTAGTTTAGCCGTTGTTAATCTTAGTTAACGCATGCAAAGCTGCGGGCAACAGCTAGTTATATCGTATAACCATTTATTCATTGTTATTTCAATTCACATCTTTAAAACCTGTCCCAAATTGACGAAGCACCAAAAGATGCAAATACATTTGTCGGGAATCAACAAAACTGTTCCCGCAATTCACGTAAAAATTCCAACCGTCGAAGTCACGGAGTAAAAGTAATGAAGCAGGTGATTCGGTTATCACCAGATAGTTCGGACTATTTTTTGGAGGCGTCCAGGGGAAAACCAAATTGCTTACATTTACATACTAGAATACCTCCTATATTGAATAGTAGAATAAGAATGGGCGATGGAATTCTTGTGAATATTGTGATCTTCACAAAAATTATATCTTTATTTTTATTAAGAGGCGATTGCTTCATTGCAGCTGAATTTTTCCTTGTTCATATAATTATAATAAACAATGACACCCTCTTTTGACGACCTCCGTGGCGCAGTGGTTAGCGCGTTGGCGCACAAGCCGGAGGTAGCGGGTTCGAATCTCGCCAGGGAACAAAAAAAAAAAAAAGTTTATATGTTCCTGGGTCATGGATGTGTATTAAATATGTGTATTATATAATAAAAATCTTAAATATAAGTATTAATATAAAAAGTATTAAATATATGTATTTCCGTTGTCTGGTACCCGTAACACAAGTCTCTTCGAGTACTTAGCACGGGACCAGATTGACGTAGTGTAAAAAGCGTCCATAGATATATAATGACAGCTATGCTGTTGCGTTTGGTCTAATTTGTATCTCGAGGTGGCGATGATTCTGCATTACCTCATCTTGTGCGTATATTAATTGTATATTTTGTATTTTTCATTACTCTTATTATTATTGATTTTAAAAAGTTTTCAGTTTTTTGAAGCAATAACAAGTTAAGATACATCTTAGTGGTCTTAAAAAACAAACACGGGTATACTTTACCGACTTGGAATTAAACAAATTTTTACAGATTTCAATTACGGCTTATCGTGATTATAAGATTACAGAAATGCAATACGCACGCAATAAAACACTTAATTAACAGTTCTAGTATTACTCCTTCTTTTAACCCCAATATAAAATATTAAAACATTTCAATACTAAGCACGAGATTAAGCATTTCTAAGCTGAATTTGATGAAACTCTACAACAACCGATTAACCTATCCCCTGGAGAAGATCCAGCTATTAGTATTTGATTAGTGAGCATAAATCAAGCGACCGTAAGCGCTCGCTTGAGTTCACCGAACTACGGTTAAGTAAGCTACGGTGACCAAACTGGACATATCTGTTGTCATCGTAAATTAATTGCAATAGTCAATATTAAATTTATTTATTTTGATGTTATAAAATTGACTTAAATGCCGTCACAGCAAACGGCAAGACCCTGACCGGTCGTAATTTTTTTTAATTTATAAATTAGTTTACCTGGAACTAGACATAAGATTGCCAGTAATTACATGAGAACTCTTAAAAAACTTTAAAAAAATTGCTAGAGCCCAGTCATTATATTATGTGGGTAGGATTAATTTTAGTGACAAAGTATTCAAAAACAAAGTAGATTTAAAAAAAAATAAGTACTTGTTAATTAAGACGTAGGTTCAACGCATATAATAATTAATATGTCCCACTCCTGGACACGGGTCTCCTGGTCAAAATTAGGTCAGAAGAGTATCGGGCCATAATTCACCGATGCGCTGGCCCAATGTGAATTGGTGAACTTCATACACCTTCAAAGACTTTCAATCTCATCAGGCATACAGGTTTCATCACGATGTTTTCGTGCGAGCGAGCGATATTCTTGTCTTATGTTGCACTTCGAAATTTATACAAAATCCATTTCAAGCTAGTACTTAGGGTTACGATTGAACCTGAATCCTCTCGCTTAAAGGGCTGAGCCCATACCATTCCTATATGTTAAAAAGTACTCTGTGGCCCATACCTACTGGACCTTCGTCGCTCATAGAGAGCAGCGTAGTAAAAGTAAATAATAGAATCCTTGACTATTATCATTTACCCGATCCGATCACCCACAACTAAGTAATAGCGTCCACCATTTTATGGTTCATAGTAAATAGTGAAATCGTGTCGCGGGAAACTCGTGCTTATTCGATTATCCATTTTAAAGTTGTCTGGTAGACAGGGAGAGCTGTAAAAGCTGAATTTAGTTTATAGTTTAGTAAATAACTTGGGGAAAATAGTTATAAAGAAACATGAAGGCTTAGACAATGTAGCATCGTTTCGTAGCGGAACGATACCGAAATTCGTCATCGTCTCTGAGTTATCAACGACAATTTCCTAGCCAATAAGATATTGACAATAACGATTGATAACCAATAGACACTTTGTGATTTTGTTGCGATAACGATTGGCCACGTGATTTAGCGCGACTTATGTCAATGCCACACATTTTATTCTTTTGGAACTTCGTTATCGTTTTTTTAATGTTAATTTGCATAAGTTGCAAGGTCGTTGGCGGAAATAATAAGACATTTATACTGTATGCTAGTAACAATGTATAACGATGTGGCAAGTAAGAGATCAAATTATATGTAGATTAACGGTGGTTTTCAATATCCTATCTATCTTAAATTTTCTGATCTATCTTATAATTTTGACAGATTTTGTAAGAAAATGTGTCAAAATGTCAAGATAGATAAGTAAATATTAAGATAGATAGGATATTGAAAACCACCGTAAAAATACAACAATAATATATTTATAAGACCGGTGCCAAAGCCTTCAAAAATGGTAAAAAGTAAAAAAAAATCAAAGTAGGATAAAACTCATTAGAAAAAGAGGGGAAGCTGATATTTTGACGCGAGAATTTGAAGGTGAGAGTGTTTGAAGGTGTGTGAAGTTCACAAACCTGCATTGAGCCAGTGCCTGGTAATTTATGACCCGATAAGGGTATGGGGAAAGGCGACGCCCCCTGCCTCGCCTGATTTTGAGGAGGAGACCTGTGCCCACCAGTGGATCATATTATATGGGTTGCTACTTTACTTTTTAAATTAACATCTGATTAGCTTAGTAAATTGAATCAACAGATATTTCTTACATCTTAAACCACCACACTTTTAGCAAAACCGTAATATCTCCGCATCTTGCAGCTAACTCCATAACAACAAATGAAATAAGAAACTCAAGCTGTAATCGCGACTCGAGTTTTCGTAAAGCGCTAAGCAAATTAGTCAAGGCTTGAAATTAGCGTCGCTCATATAGTGTTCATTCAGACAGACAGCGTTTCGATATAGCGATATTTAAAAAATTAAGTTATCTCGCTTTGGCAAGGACGTTTTTTTATAGCCCAGAAGAACAAACGAACAGTCGAAGACTTGCAACTATCGACGCCCATTAACATCCACATAACCAGAGGTTAAGCTAATTTCTTCTCCCTTATCAGTCAGTCTTTCCAATCTTTTAGACAGAGAAAGGCATAATCAGAAAATTATTGTCATTCCTCCATTTTCAATCGTTTACATCAATATTGAGTTTTGTGATCTTTCTTTCCAATAAGTCTTATGGTGTTTTCCTATCTTCTGATTATTATCAACAAAGTGCATAATGAATAGGTATTGAGCCCAAAGAGTGGTTTTGATGTATAATTTGATATCATATCAATAAGATTTTTATACTAATATGTTTTAATATCCTTTTTTTTATTCTAAAATTCTCTAAAAGGTTTGGTGCATTCAGCAATATGAATACAAATCAATTAATCTAATTTCCCATATGTTTCGATAATGGATCTCATTTATTATTGTCTAATGCTTACGCAAATTTCATTCATTATAATGAAACAACTTTACGGATTCGCACGGTTTATAAATATTTCTACATGCCCGACGTTTTCATCATATTTGCTCTATGTTTATAAATTGTTATATATTTAAAAAAATCAAAATAATAAGCTAAGTTATGTTATCGTATTAACATAGTTATAATAAAACTCAGAATAATTTACTTACACACATTTGGTGAAATGTTTTTATATAATGTATTAATCATAAAGCAAACGCGAACGCTTGAACGCATGACCCCGTTCCGTCTGTGTGATCCCTAACAATAGATCCGCGGCTACGGAAAATGTCGTCTCGTTGTTTTTGTTACAAACCTCTATTAAGTTTTGAAGTGCTATTGAGTTTAAGAGACGTCTGCTCTACCGCGACTTTGTCCATATTCAGATTGTGTCAGGCTTAAATACGGTTTATTTCAATTTCCATTCTTCTCCAAGTTTTCGGTTAAGGAAAAATCAAAGGCGGTGTGTTAAGTTCACCATGCTGATTGGAATAGCATAAGTGAATTATTACCGAAAACGCTTCTTGCCTAATTTCGAAGGGGAGACACATGCTAAACAATGTATGAGCGTTGGACATGATGATGATGATGATGATGATGATGATGATGATGATGATGATGATGATGATGATGATGATGATGATGATGATGATGATGATGATGATGATGATGATGATGATGATGATGATGATGATGATGATGATGATGATGATGATGATGATTGGATAATGATGATGATGATGAGGATGACTAAAAATTTTGGATTTGGATAATGTGTAGTGATTTCATAGTATGTAAATAGATTATTTTCTTATATTTACGCGCATTTAACTTATTATAATGAAATAACTTTTATGGACATTTCAGATACTTTACAAAAACCATGGCAGTCCTCCAGTGACCGCGGTTGCTGTAAAAAATTCCGTACATGCCCACGGCATGTAAAAAATTGCGATAAAATTCGGACAAGTTGTTTCGTTATAACATAGTAAGTATGTTTTTGAATTGACAACATCTAATAACTTGATATTACGGGCAGCATACACGAAAAGGGTGACGTCATGTAGCGTTCCGAAAGCGAGAGCGCGGCACGAACGAGAAAGGGGCATGATCGGCTCGAGCGATCGGCTCAGTTCGGTTCGTGCTGCCGTAAACCGACTTTAAAGACAACCAATTTTTCTTATTTACATTTTTTATGGCATTGGTACCAACCAAATATCATGGAAATATTACTGATTGAGATAAGATGTTGACTTTCTTAAGAATTCGATCTTTTCGATGTAGCATTCATATGCCAGAATTCATTAAGAAGTAATTTGTAACATCAATTATTTCTCGTTAGAGATGTCTCGCTCAATATGCCTCGGTAGATATTAACGTCGAACAATCTTGTCAGCAAAACGCGCTAGTAACCTGTGCGTCGGATCAGGCGATCTTGGCGTTCATTGAAGGGGGCCTATATTCAACAGTGGACAGATAAAGGCTGATGATGATGAATGAATGAATGAATAAATAATCAGTATGTAAAAAGCATTTCATAACCCAATTATTGAAGGAAAATCTCTTAAATTTCATAGACCGAATGTTTATTTTCAGCGTAAGTTTGGCGTAAGTTAATACTAGATCCAGTATAAATCAGGTAATTTAGAAAAAACAGAGCACAAGTTATAAGTAGTTAGCGCAGTTAAAGATAGCCGGGTTCCTCCGGGATGCTCCGGGAACGGCATTAGTAAACCGAATTAGAAGCGACATTTGAGATATTTACATTTTGAATGCCTCGCGTTTGTAGTTTAAGAGTCAGGGCTTTATGTTTACTTTTGGGGAAATTTGTTCTAATTAATTAATTATAATTTAGAAATTTTTCAGTAGTTTGATTTTTTTCTACTTTTAATTCATATATACATGATATATATCTACAGGACAAATTTCTACAAAATTTCTAAAATATATCTTCACACGAAAGAAGAAACAAATTCTAAATACTTACATATATTTTTTATGGCACAAAATACTAAATAAGGCGTTTTACATATTATATTGAACTTATTAATTATTCAACATTTCTCTACAACATTCACTAAAATATAATAATTGATAGCGTTACTAATTTAAAACTAACATTATAATTCTGTGCATACGTAAGTTATCTACCGGTCGGTATCTCTTTAACTACAAGTGACAGCTCGCTTAAGATTCACACGAAATGCTTAAGTTTAATTTTATCAAGAGCATAAGTTCAAAACAGCGCTGCTGTGAATAAACAGTCTTACTGTCTGCCGTCGACCTCACGTAGCCTTACGTCTATTCTGATTACAGCATCTTGTTTAGAATGTGTTGCATCAACATTATCTCTATCGACTGTTGTTGTAAAATAGTAAAGTGTCAACCCAAATATGTGGAACTGCTGGGCACGCTCCTCATGCGAGGAGGATATTGGGCCATAGGTCACTAATGCGCTGGCCAATGCGGGCTTGTGAACTTCACATACCTTCAAAGACTTTCAATCTCGTCAGGCATGCAGGTTTCCCTACAATGTTTTCCTTCACCAGTGAGCGAGCGATGGTCTCATGCTTAGGGTGCACTTCGAAATTTAAAAAAAAAAAACCTATTTCAAGGTATCACAAGAGGTCAAGATTAAACCCGGGTATTCTTTTTTATTTCTCTTAGATAAGACCCAACCATTATCGTTTTAATATTCGTCCTTGTAAAAGTATGTTTGCCTTTAATTCTTATTCGCATTTCATCCCAATTTAAGTGACATTATTGCAAGGAAATTTTAATGACAGCAGCAGAGTTATGCTAATAAATATTTGCACACTCGACACCACATGCCCTGAAAGTCTCCCCTCATCATGCTCCAAGTAATATAAACACCATCTGTCAGACAATCATTACGTGCAGATTTTAAACTGAGTAATGAAGCTGAGTATTCGAATTGGTTTTGTGTGCAGGAGATGCTGCACAACCTAAATTAATCTCGACGTGTGAGCCTTATAATGAACTTGAACAGGACGAAAGTCATGTTCAACGAATACGTTCTCCCTAGGCCAGTTAACGTCGATGGCATAACTCTCGAAGCCGTGTCGAAGTCGTGATGATGATGATTTTTATTTGCCAAAAATGATTTCGGATTTACTGATTACGCTATCAGTGGTAGTCAAGTGGCTTGACACTACACGTAGTTTTCATAAGTTAGTTAGATAGACGGCGTGTCACCTTATTCCAGTGGTCAAAGTCACCCATGAAGATGATGTACTTTATCTGCAACTAGCCCTGGCAACACATTTATGTCTTATCAAGGCGTCGCATCGACCAATCATCCGCCAATGGCCATCAGTCAGCTAATCAGAACGCAGAAATAACTGATCTATTCTGGTTATGCTCGACACCAGCAATGGACGTAAAAAGGCTGATAATGATGATGTTGATGATGAAAGTAAGTTAAAACCCTATCTATTGTAGATCTTGGGGGTAAACCAAAACCGAGAGGGTAATTATATCCTTTGTATTAAGTTAAATGGAAAGCTTTGAGGTAAGCACTGAGGTAATCGCATAGCAAAACAACTTGAGAGTTTGTTTGGTACACAAAAGACGTGTTATTTTGAAAATTTCCTTACATCTACACGAACATTTTATGCAGGTGGGGAAAAAGAAAATTGCAAAATACCAAACGTAAAGATTGAATGTCCAATAAAACCTTTTCTTTTTCTTTTACGCCGGGAAATCACTGACGCATACCGCTGGGGAGTGGGTCTCCCCAGGCGGGTATGTGGTAATCGCTGCGCCCGAAAGATGGCAAGTGGACGCAGCTCTACCCACTAAAACCCGGCGAGTGCCACCACTGCCGCCTTTGGTAAGGTGCCCCGGATCTACAAGCAACAGGGCACCTCGACGGCTAGTCAGTCCCTCAGGGGACCAACACCACCTCCACAGAGTGGTTGCCCCGCACCACAGAACAACCACTCCCAACATTTGGACAGTCAGTCTGGAGGTTCCCATCCTCACCCCTTGTCCTATGCTCTGTTGTCCCCTCTTCTTATAAGAGGGGTACAAAGAGCCCCCTCGCGTCGGCTCAATTTGCTTCGCCCAAGGTCCAGTCGTCAAACCCAGAGGCGCCTATAACGACTAAGACTAAATAATAATAATAATAATAATATATATGGACGCTTTTACACCACCTCAATCTGGTCCCATGCTAAGTTTCCGAAAAACTTGTGTTACGGGTACCAGACAACAAAAATACATATATTTCATAATTTTATATTAATACATATATTTAATTTTTTTTTTAATTAACTTATGCTGTCCTACTGCTGGGCAAAGGCCTCCCCCAAGATCTTCCACGTATCACGGTCCTGCGCCACCGCAAGCCAGTCATTTTTATTATATAATACACAAATTTAATACACATCCATGACCCAGGAACACAGAAAACGTTTTGTTCCTTGGCAAGATTCGAACCCGCTACCTCCGGCTTCAGCGCCAACGCGCTAACCATTGAGCAACAGAGGTCGTCAAAATGACTTGCCCGACTTTATATTATTATTATTATTAATTTATTAATTTCAGACTAAATAATATTGTGTCCATATCATGACTTAGCCCCAATTGAGCATTGATGTCAACAACCTTACCTTCATATCGAAAAATATTATATTCATGACACAAGTTTACGGATCTCGAACCAACGACTGCTAAGAACCTGGCCACTCGATCAGTAAGGCAACTAAGATCACTACATAAATTGTAGTATAAGATCCCGCTTCACTTGAAACGCGTCCACCGAATTTACATGTTTATACGTATTCTGTGAAGATGACACTATCCGGGTATACCCAGAGATAGCCGCTCGTAAATCCCAAATCCTGGAATGGTTCCAGATCGCCCGTCCCCGTGCCGTAAAACTATACGTTTATAACTAAACTTATTTTCAATATGATGGAGTTTCAAAAATACTAAACCATGATTTAATGGTAATTTTTTTATTTAATTAATTCACCATGTGATAATAAAGTCTCACTACTTGGCAGTGGAACTCGAAATCAGATGGGGATATGTCATATTGACGGCATATATTTTGCGATTAAGCGGCATTCTGTAAGCTTAACACATCCTGAAAGACTCTTCAATCTGCTAGTCTTGTTCTACTAACGCTTACTATACTGATGAGTATATTATTATAAATAGGCCTTTTTGAAACTACTGTAACATTTCAATTGTAAAAACCAAAAGCAAAGTATTATTTATAGCCCGCTTAACGAAAGAAAGAGAAAACCACAATGTCCTAGTTAACTGAAACCAAAAATTTTCTGACAAATTCAACTACGTTTTCACAACATTTCATGAATTATTCTTACAGGACAAAGTATTCCTTTAATTCTTTCCTCGAACAGACTTAATTTCTGTGAATCGTTCGAAAAGCCAGCCATTCGAATCATTATTATTTCTGTTTATTTGTACCAAAAAAATATTAATATTATAGTAAAATATTTTCGCAGCAAGTTCTCAGCATCCGGTATTTCGACACACATCCTGTTAAGTCTCGTAAATTATTTTATTACAGACATATTTATCATGTTTACGTTTATATTGCAAATATCATATTGTTTTTTAGGCGTGACTTGTTTATTATTTTCTTATATATTTTTGTACAAAAAATCTACGTTTAACATTCGTTTCAGAGTGCCATAGAATTTAATTGAAATAGAATGCAAAAAAATAAGTGAGAAATTTAAGTAAATGAAGAAATATAGTATTTTCAGGTTTCAAAAAAATCGATAAATAAGGAAACTGGAAAGAAAAAATACCAAACTGTCAGTCCGCTTTTATTCCAACAGTTTTGCTAATATAAGTGTTTAATATGCAATATTTTGAAGAGGCGTTTTAGTAACTTGTGTTTCAAATTTTGTTTTTAAATTTTGACCTTATTGATCTTACGTATGAATAAATGACTACTGAACAATGAAATTAATTAATACTAATAATGGAATAATCATACAGTTATTAATAACAAAATGTAGTATTAAAGACACTAAAATATAATTACTTTCAGAACTCTTTAGCAGACCATAAATTGAAAAACATTGTCATTTTTGAAAACGAATTAAAAGCTAAAGAATCTATAAATATCTGTGAGGAAAACACTTTGAAACTTCTTTCCAATTACAAGGAAAACAACTTTATTGTTAAAACTATAACAAAAGCTAATTAATAACGACAATATTGAAAAGTTACGCAGTAAAGTGGTGGACATTAAAAATACATTCGTTAGGACATAGAATGGCTTCTCTTATCTTTACGGCGGAACTTATGCCTCCCTCTACGTTCGCTAACATCTACGAGGACTTAATGCTGCATGGAATTTTGAGACGTATTTCAATAAATTGAACTTGGACATATTTCACTGTAGATCCTGTTCCCGTTAGAACTTCGGAATAAAAATTATATGAGACATTTATATATAAATACACAATATTGTGTGAAAATTTCAAGTAAATCCATTGGGTACTTTTTGAGTTTTGAGGCTACAAAGTAATAGAAGCTAAATTTCAGAAAGCAGTGTTAAGGGTGAGAATGGTTTGCAGGTTTTGCGTCTGAATAACAAAATATAGTTGTTTACATTTAGGTGCAAGTTCCTGAGTGCGCTTGTTATTACAAATGTCCTATAGGCTATCGCGGTTATGGATACACTAGTCTGTGCCCCTGGATTCACCTGCGTGGATTTAGAATTACTTTTATATGTACAGGTGATTTCACACATTTGACTTAAAAGCGAGTTAACAATCAGATGATTTCTGCCTATTCCATAGGAATCTATTATGATTTTTTTTTTTTTGTAACCAGGCTTAGTGGTATTTCAGTAAAATAAATGTTTAAAAAAATTACAATTAAGGAAACCATCTTGTATTTATCATATTTCAGATGACCGCCGACGGCGAGTGAGCGACAATCAAACAGTGGGCTATCAAACCAGCCTCTTGTGCGAGAGGTATCGGGTTCGATCCTGAATCTCCGTGATGGCTTGAAATGGTTTTTTCTAAGTGCATCCTAAACACGGATCCTATAATATTTGTGTTCCCGACAACGGATTTATGGATCCTATTATGATATTGTTATCAAGCGAGTAGTAAGGGATTGGTCTTCTTGACGTTCATAAAGGGAGGCCTTTGTTCAGCAGTGGAATTTGAGAAGCTGATGGTGATGATGATGATGTTATATCATAATATTATATGCAACCATGATCGGGTGCGGATATAATATAATATTCATCATACAAATTATCTGCACTTGGCAGGATTTAAACCAGCGACCTTTGCGTGTTGCATCCCGCCATTTGACCTAGATAATATTATAATCTTTAGGAATATACTTTGACGACCTCTGTGGCTCAATGGTTAGCGCTTTGGCGCTCAAGCCCGGAGGTAGCGGGTTCAAATCTCGCCAGGAAACAAAAAAGTTTCTGTGTTCCTGGGTCATGGATGTATATTAAATATGTGTATTATATAATTAAAATCTTAAATATATGTAAAAATATAAAAAATCTTAAATATTTATGTACATATTTTCGTTGTCTGGTACCCGTAACATAAGTTCTTCAGAAACTTAGCTCGGGACCAGATTGACGTGGTGTAAAAGCGTCCATAGATATTATTATTATACTAAAGAATATCCTTTATGCATCATTAAAACTAAAAATATTGTAGAAATAATTACGTTATATATATTCTTCATTATAAACTAACTCCAACAAGTTTTCTAAGAGCGATATTTTTCTCTGTACACTATTTTTCTAGACTTATCTTAGGTATAAAGATGATCACTTTTTCCAATTTAACTTCAGTGAGTTGACTGCGGTAGCGACTTCTGCGGTGTACGATCGACTTATTATATACTTTACTTTGGATATATATTTTTGTTACTTACATAGGACTGATAGAGGTGTTATTGTCTGCGAAGGGGCTCTTTGTACCCCTCTTATAAGAAGAGGGGACAACAGAGCAGGGGGCGACGGGTGAGGATAGGAACCTCACCTCATCGTACTGTCCCGATGTTGGGGGTGGTTGTTCTGTGGTGCGGGCAACCGCTATGTGGAGGTGGTTTCGGTCCCTGAGGGATTGACTAGCCGTCGAGGTGCCCTGTTGCTTGTAGATCCAGGGCACTTCACCAAAGGCGGCATTGGTGGCACTCGCCGGGTTTTAGTGGGTAGAGCTGCGTCCATTTACCAGCTTTCGGGCGCAACGAGTCCCACATACCCGCCTGGGGAGACCCACTTCCCTGCGGGATGCGGAATGCGGGAAAAAAAAATAAAGGTTTATTCACGTCACGTCCCCACCATGGTTCAAGCCTTGTCGTGGCGGTGGGGCTTAGTAGCCTAGGGTGAGCTCAACATCTTGGGCGAAGCTAATTGAGCCAAGGGGGCTCTTTGTATCCCTCTTATAAGTAGAGGGGGCAAAAGAGCAGGGGGCTTTCGGGCGCAGCGAGTCCCACATACCCGCCTGGGGAGACCCACTCCCCAGCAGGATTTGTCAGTGCATTTCCCGGTGGTAAAAAAAAATAGTTTATTCACGTTTTGACTGAGATATAATGCCAGTAATAACCTCACCTGTCTTGCTTTACATTCCGAAACAGCACAGCTGTTTTACGGAAGACGTCATTGACAAACGGCACAGCACAAGCACAAACCTAATATCTAATATATAAAATTTCCCTGTCACAATGTTAGTTACCGTACTCCTCCGAAACGGCTTGACCGATCTTTATGAAATTTTAATCTATTTTTCATCCCCCTAAATGTTAGGGGTAGTCCTCCCCTATTTTTTTATTTTTATTTTTTAGACAAAATTTTTAATTACTATTTTTTTATGATACAACATACAAAAATACATACAACCCTAAATTTTCACCCCTCTACGATCAACCCCTATTTTTTAATAGCGATTTTAGCAGAACGAAGTCTGTCGGGACAGCTAGTAATACATATAAATCACGTCATCTTATTATATAATACTTGTATCACTAACAATTGAGATGCATTGTAATTTTATGTAAAGATATTTTAATTATTTAAACCGATCCAAGTAGATTTCTAATTACTAACGATGCTGTACGCTGCGCGCGTTGCTACGGCACCAACTTAACTAAGTTTGAAGAAAAGACATCGTACAAATATTAAAATTCATTCATAAATAATCCATTAATTAAGGAAGGATATATTTTATTACCCGCTAAGATTCCGTTGCAAATCTTAGCTAACGCAGGCGAAGCTGCGGTCAACAGTTAGTTCTGTATATATCAAAAGTCAGTCAAAGTCAAAAATTTTATTCAAAATAGTACTATCGAAGTATCTTTTTGAAGGTCAATTGAGTCTACCACCGGTTCCAAAGCAAGTCCACTGAGAAGAATCGGCAAAACAAACTCAGTGGAACTATTCTTTTCAAATACACTATTACAAAAAAAAATACAAATAATACATACTACAAATGTATGAAACTATTCGTACACGAGTCGGACTAGCACTTGGTTGTTTTTTAATATTGTAAATCGGATAGCTTATTCATAAAAGCCATACAGACTTACCATGCATTGCAGCCCTGTAATCTATAACTTTTTGTTTCGCAAACTGGCCGGATATTAAAAAGGATAAGCCCGGTTATTCGGGACGGTAATAAATGAATAAAATCGGCTGATATCCGTGCGTTTAGGTCGTGTACGTTTTGTCCGGGTATTGATTGTTCTATCGACCAGATACGTCGGTTATAAGCGTTTTATGGGTCCAATGTTGTTTTATAACGCAACGATTTTTTGTCGGGCTTAGCCCACCGCTTATTCCCATCTGCAACTTCTGTATAGCCAGGATCAACAGTGGTGTTACTAGGATCAAAAGTCGTCTTGGTTTTATCTACATCTACATCTACACTAGTATTATAAAGAGGAAAACTTTGTTTGTTTGTTTGTTTGGTTGTAATGAATAGGCTCAAAAACTACTGGACCGATTTCAAAAATTCTTTCACCGTTTGAAAGCTACATTATCCACGAGTAGCATAGGCTAAATTTTATTCTGGAAAAAATAGGGTTCCGTAAGATATTTGGGTTTTTCAGACACAAGGTGTAAAAAATCAACCAGAAAAGTTACTTATTTTGCGTATTAAGATCCCGTTGTCAATCTTGGTTAACGCAGGTGAAGCTGCGGGCAACAGCTAGTTTATAATATTTCCCTTAAAAGACAAAAGAATAAGATCCTTGATATAGATAACTTTTGTATTTACACTAATGGTTGGGACTGTTTCACGCTTTGGTTATGGGAATTGAAAAATATGTCATCTATACTTCCCTACTAATATTATAAATGTGAAAGCGTGGATGTTTGTTACGCTTTCAGGCAAAAACTAACTAACTCGACGAATCATCATGAAACTTTGCCCACATATTCTGGGCGGTACTAGAAGTAACATAGGATGGATAGATAAAAAAAGGTTTTTTTATGCTAACGCGGGCGACGCCGCGGGCAACAGCTAGTATACTTTATGAATTCTTCTTGTTGAATTCGTTACAGGTTCTAAGGCAGTTTAATTGAATCCTTTGTTTTTCCTTAGTGCCAAGCACATTAACACAATTTAGACCACATTGACACCATTGCGCCAACCCAATTTATTGTTGAGAAACTATTTTTGAGCCTACCCAGCCAAATGAATATGGTCTAACGATTCTAAGGGCCTGTTTCACAACCTCCAGATAAGTTCCGGATAGGCTATTCACAACATATTTGACAGATAGAGTATGGAGTATCTGTCAAATATGTTGCGGATAGCCTATCCGGAACTTATCTGGAGGTTGTGAAACAGGCCCTAAAGGAATACGTGAATTTCATAGGTTAGTCTCTTCTATAGTCAAAATGCGATCAACTCAATTGACGTTCACAAAGATACTTTTACGGTACTATTTTGAATAAAAATTTTGACTATAACTCTGACTTTAATCACAATCACTAGTCCGTCGAAAATGATTTACACCCAAAAGTGATGATTACGATCAAGGCTTATCTCATAGAACTTTCCATCTTCAAAACCTTTTTGAACTTCCATCATCGTTTCTCGTTTACGAATCAAACAACAGTTTCACAGGCAACTAACCACCAATTTCATAAATTGAAAACATCAATTTCAATATTAAAATATTCCAACAAACTGTTTTCAAACAAAAAAAAACAGCGTGATTTCATTCAATCCAACCGCAAAATAAATATTGCGGTGTTTTCATATAGTTTTAGATAACCGTGGTCTCGTGATATTCAGTCTGTTTTTTTTTTTTCATATATAGCTTTCGACTTCGCCTACGTTGACTTTACTTAAGGCAATTAAAGAAGCGCTGTAAAGCTGTTAAGAGGGTATCCCCTCGAAATCATACGAGAAGGGTATTGGCCATAGTTCACCGATACGCGAGCCCAATGCGAGCTGATAAACTTCACACAGCTTCAAAGACTTTCAATCTCATCAGGCATGTTTCCTCACGATGGTTTCCTTTATCTGTGATAGCATAAGAAGGGGTCAGAATCGAACTCGGAACTTTCACCCAAGACTGAGCCGATACCCGCTGAATAATCGTCGCTCAATCGCATTGAATTTTTTTTAAATTTATCTCAGTTTATATGATCATTTTTATAGTCTTCGCATAGTTAACAAAGCAACGATAAGCTATTTCTTAACTGAATCTGCAATTTCAAACATGAGAGATGTCACTACTCACTGAGGTTGTTTTTTTTAACAATTAAATAGTTATAATAACAGTTTTAAATTAAAAAAAAAATACAGAAATACAGAGAGACAAAAAAGTTTTAACTGTGGTAAACTCAACATACCTCCTGTTCATACGCTACTATGTTTTTATATTATGAATTTTGTATTGATAGAAACGATTGGCATACATAAAATGTCATCAAAAAAATAAACTCGTACACAATAATAACATTTATGACAGATATAAAAATGATACATCACGGGAATATTCACGTTAGGAAATTGAATTTCGCAGGTAAAGTGAAGTGTTGGTAACACTGTACACATACGAGTCATATATAACCATCGATCACACAACCTATAGACTCCTAATGTTTGATTTTTCGTATTAAATGCATTCTGGCAACTAGCAGAAAGGGGAAAGGGGTTTCAAATTGCAATGCTGTGATTAGCTAATTCAATGTCATACATTACCAGTCACGGAACGTTAAAAAGAAATGGATATATTTCGCAGCGGGAAAGAATGAGACGACACGATAGTTCGAGTGCATTGCTTACGGCTTACATCGGAACTATAAGTCAGATGTGTCGCCAGAACCCGTTCCCCTGTTATTAGGAGTCTATGGGTTATGTGGTCGATGTATATTACACACGGGAAAGGTTTTTTTCTATTCGAACACCCGTTTATAGACGACGCTTACCTCATTCACACAAGCGCTTAAAAAGCGTCGCAGTTGGCTCGAGTCACGAGTTGGCATGCTAAATTCGATTTAACATCAAACAATCAACGTCGAAAATCCAACAGCGCTCGATAAAAAGCGTTACGGCTTTAAAAACGCTTTCGTGTAAACAGATACATGGCGCTATATTTTGTCTCATTTACGCTTTTTTAACAATCGATAAAAAAACGCTCGAGTGAACGGGACTTTACGTGTCAGTTGTTTTAAATAGTTTTAAATTTATAATATAATATCTAAGAAATTAGACCCGAAACCTTTTATGTAAGCACTAGGTGCGCCCGCGGTTTCACCCGCGTAATTCCTATTCCCGTGGGATTACGGCTATAAATTATAGCCTATGTGTTATTCTGATGTATAAGCTATATTATTGTAAAGTTTCATTAATATCCATTCTCTGGTTTTTATGTGAAAAACACACACATTTAGTTTCACATTTAAATATTTATAGGATTGTCAATAGGGGGTTGAATTACTCCCTGGCCCCAAAGCTAGTGCCATCAATGTGTCTGGACCACAAATGTGCCGTCACCGTCGCCGCAGAACCGATGAAATTCTGGCGAGAGGTTTGGTATTTTATTGGTTTATAGACAGTATTATAGATATTCTGGTATTTCCATAACTCTATATTATCTTGTGATAAAAAACAGCCGATATCAAAAATAATAGCAGAGTATGTTAATTATGCTGGTTTCTACTATCTTCTCTATCCTCCTATCTATCTATCTATCTATCCTCCTTGAAATCAGGCGAGGAGGGTATTGGACTATATATAGTTCACCGAAGCGCTGGCCAAATGCGGGATGGTGAACTTCACATACCTGAAGACAGTACTTGCATTAGGTTTCCTCACGACGTTTTCCTTCATCGTTTTTTCTGTATTTTTTTTTCAAATTTTGCAGCAGATACACAAAACAAATAAACAAACAATATATACTGAAAATAAACAATTTAGCAAGTTATAAAAATATAATTACGGCAACGTTAAGAAAACAATAATTTATTGCCAACATTAAAAACATGGCGAATACAAGTTTTAAGCGTTGGGGCAACTCAGCGGGTTTTTAGCGGAGTTGAAACTAAGTTTCGCGAATCATGTTGCTGCTTGGCCACTCAAACGAGACGTAAGAAAACTTGCAGTCCACCAAAACTCTTGAACAATCCACTAACTTATTTCTATCTGTTTGCTTCGTTTTGACAAAGTTACAAATGTATTTACAGGACATTTTGTCAAGGAGCATGGGTTGAGATCTCTCTCTATTTAAGAGCTTTGCTCTTGTCGGTGGAGTATTCGCCACTCATTCCTCCTCTCCGCCAATTCCTTCACCTCCATATACGACATAACCTGTACCTTCTCCTTTATTTGTTGCATATAACTCCTTCTCGGTCTACCTCTTCCTCTTTTTCCATCAATCTTTCCCTCTATGATATTTTTTATAAACAAGTCATGTCGTATCAGTCCTTCGGTTCTCAACAGTTTTAATAATATTTCTTTCCTGTTTCACTATCTCCAAAACTTTTGCGTTTGTCACCATGTCTGTCCATTTTATCCCCTCCATCCTTCCATCCTTCTCTGGGTTGAGATACGTATTGTATAATCTACATATTATACATAAAAAATAATGTTGCTAAGCGCGTAACTCGAAAATTGCTTTACTTTATTAGCTTAATTCGGCTAATATTTCCTAAAGGCCCACGGAAGGATATGAAGATGGTAAATGTCCAAAACGATATTCACGGGTATTAATAAGAGCAACAATAACTACCAGGAACGATGGTTATCTGCCATAATATGGTGGTCGATCGACTGCAGATAATGGACGACCATACATTTATTAAATTTTATTATTAACGTTTGACAGGACAAAATCGCTCCGGACAGCCAGTCAATCATAGGTAATCAGTTTATTAAGTTTTTCTACATCATCAGTCATCTCTGATAATTTCTTATGTAGATCATTGTACTAGTTCTAAAACCTTCCATCAACGCACTGATGTTTTTCGAATTTTCGGCAAATCAGACATCGTGATCATTTCGATTAGACATTGGTGATGTTGAGATAGCTATATAAACTCAGTATGGTCTAGTTTAAATATTTATTTACATACGCTACTAGATTGCACGATATACTTTTTGCACGTGATTGCCAGTTTCTGGCTTCCTGCCAAATGTCAGTGTGACGCCTCAATCGCAATAGATTCCAGTCGAGTTGATATCGAGCTGACGATTTTATTGAGCTCGCAGTGGTCAGGGAAACCTTTAAGGTTATGAGTTCGAACTCCAAGGAGATTTCATATATTAATTTAGTATATTTTCATTTTTATTTATTCCAATACTTTATGTACGTTCTTAAGCACTTCCAATAGGACTAAGTTAACGTTTTATATCCATTATAATAAAACATGATTGATTCGGTTGATTGACAATGGTTTTTTTATGCCCGAAGTCTCGGATACTTTACAGCAACCATGGTCACGTGAAAACAGTAAAGTAATGTCAGGCATATAAATCATAATATGATATATTCTTGTATCCATTTAATTTGTCAGTTAATATTACTTCAATGAAATAAAAGAGCAGGTGTAAAAATACAATCTTGGATAGACGCTATAAAGGGCAAAGAGATAAAATTTAGAAGTCGTACAAAAAAATCCTTTATTTTCAAATGCAAAATATTGCAGTGGCTCTATCTATATCTATATCTATGGATGCAACCAGTTATTCGGCCATTTTGGTTCGTTCCTTAAAAGAGACATATGGATAGAAAAATCCAATTAAGATGTACAATCCTGGATGTAAGCAATTGTATAGTTCCTAATGTAATCATTTCAACACTGGATGGGTGTTGCTGATGCTGATGAGGATGTAAGTACACAGTTTCTTTAACACAATAAGAGGTGAGCAAGCACTCGGATACAGAGTGCGGGGTTGGACGCTAACGTGTAACAAATGCACCCTGTATACAGATATAAACCCTACGACACACTCACGCTAACAGAACATACACATTGTCGCACGTTATCGGAAACAAGTCACAATCACAATTTGTTGATAATTAATTATTTTTATGACAAAACGATAGAATTTTCCATCAAGTACGGATTATTATATCGTCAACTTCATTTGTTAATATTGGTCAAAAATAACTACGAGCAATTAATTTTAATTGCTACAATTTGAAACCCAATAAAACATAATATTTTATTTGTATAAATTCACATTTACAATTTATCCTTAATTCAAAAACATTGTGTTTTTAAAATAAATTGATTGATATCACAAGATCCCTTGATATTCATTAAAAATTATAGACCTACAAATTGTATTATTTCTTTCTTTCTCTAAAGCCTCGTTCTTATGGGGTCGGTGTGTTTCCTTAAAAAAAATCCCTTGAAGAAATATTACTTCTTTCTAATACATCTTATCTTATATCTTTTCTTGTCTTACTCTATTCTCTCTTCTCCTATACAGTATCTACCAAATTGCATTTTGCCCAGTCTTCCTATTTATGTTCCTTTTTTGTGGCATAAGAAGAATCAGAAACGACCAGGAATTTACCGTCGCCCATGGACATCCAGATAACTAGTTGCTATGCAGATGCATAGCCCTCCCTGTCCTCAATGCCAGCGGAAACTCACAAGCCGCACAAAACTTGGCAGCGTACCTATCACTTTACGGTATTATGTGAGCGATAGGACCAGATCAGCCGTAATGCGGAAAAAATACCAGTTACATATATACATTTCAATTCCTTTTCACTTACTTCAAACTATTGACAGAAAATTAGTATCTTAAATAAAGTTCTTCTTTGGCTTATTTTAGTTGTCCCTATGATTGTCATTCTTTAGGGACGCGTAAATGACCTTAGATTTCATTAAACAGGATATTTTATTCAAATTACATCATGCTTATATAGCTGCAAAATTAAAAAAAAATATGTAACACACACACACACACATACACACACACACACACACACACACACACACACACACTCACTCACAGTAATAATTTTATGTGTGTAAGTGAGAACTACTAAACGGCTGTATCGATTTTGACAATTATTTTGTGTGTTCAAGTGTATTTAAGAATGGTTTAGTTACCAATTCGCACTATAAAGTTTTGTACAGAACAACGCGTGCTGGGTCCGCTAGTACCTTTAGATAAGTATCAACCCTTTATATCCCACTGATGGGCACGGGTCTCCTCCTTGAAATCAGGCAAGGAGGGTAATGAAAGTACCTTTATTACCTAAATTGTACCCGGCATGGTGTGTGTCCTGGCCGTACAGAAACCGCAATGATACGTTACGGCAGGTGCAGCACTTGGCTGTGATGGAGACGGAGGGACGGAGGTACGATTTAAATCCTCCCATTTTAATGGACCATCAGGCCAATTGCCAAAGCAAAAGGATATGAATAAATGGCATCATGTATGTTTCTAGATGCTACTTCGTTAATATATTATTATTTCCTGTCAATTCCACTGACAAAGCTTTGTTTTTGGAGTTGGAGGCTGTAGGTTTTCTGATCTTTAACTTTATATATCTTTAATGAAAAGTAAGTAAAATGGAGGAGAACAGAAATTTAATTATAACTTGAAATATCTCTAAATATGATTAAAAATAAATTAAAATTGTCACCTGCGCCGCACTCTTCATGACTACCGCCATGATTGCTATAGCTTCGTAAGAAATTCAGCGTGTGGCACAGATACGTAACATCGCATGCTTCAGGATAGGCAACATGTGAAAATATCAGAGCTAGTTTCAAATTACGATGTTTTTTTCATGAACGACGCTGATCACTTACCAACAGATGTTACATCGGCCACTTATCCAACTAAAAAAAAAACAAATATTTATATGATTTCAGTCAGTAGCTCTATCTCATCCCAAAGTCTGACTAAGATCTCTAATTTTTGAACACTAAAACAATCCTGCAGCAGAGCTTAACTGAACCACCAACCACCAACCACTGCTGAACATAAGCCTCCCTCAATAAACGCCAAGACGACCGATCCCTTTCTACTCGCATCCAACGCGGACCCTAAAATCCTGAGGAGTTGGAACCGATCTAAGATTGTATTTTATATGTCTAGTGGGAAATCTTCTAAGTCGTGATAAATAGTCAATCAGAAATAAAACTGTGGATTCAGTTTCTGGGATTGGCTGTGATCCTTTGATCGATTTCACTCTCGCGTGCCGAGGATTTTCAGTCACTCTGCATCTGTTTAAGATTAACTCACGCAAGTCAATTTCACGGGGAATTCCCGCGTATCTGCTGTATGGATTTCTGCCTCGGTCTGTTTGTGGAAGAGATAAGAAAAGTCAAATTAAAGATACAAATGTTGCTATATCTAAAGGAAGTGTGTTTAATTTTTAACTGTTAAAAATATAAAATTTCGTGGTATGAATGGAAATGAAAATCTATATGGAAATTTTTACTAATCGTGTTTTCCTATCCAGGTTCGTTAGAATACTAACAATTTCATAACTTTTTTTTTAATTTAGAACGCTTCGTCTTGAAAAAACTTATTTCGAAGTTCAAAGTTCAACTAATACAACTATCAGCGCTGCTACGCCACCGTAGCAGTCATGAGTATGAGCGAGACTTCAATTTCGTAGCAGTACTAAGCTGCATACACATTAATAAGCTCTTGCAGTACTACTAAAACTTATTGTTTTTTACTAACTTACAGTTTACTGCAAGTTAGAACAAACAATAAGTTTTTATTTTATCTTTTCTATCATCAACATCATCAGTCTTTATCCGTCCACTGCTGACCATAAGCCTCCCTCAATGAACGCCAAGACGACCGTTGCCACTGCCATCCAACACCAACATAATATTATTAATGTTTTTTTTAACTTTGTGCCGTTTAATTATATTCCATCCATTCACTCATTGCTAAATTGGTGGATGACCTAATTGGCCTTAATAACAGGAATGTCTAGCATTGACTGATTGCACTAGATTACAGCTGACTGTGCTAGAACCCTAACCTATTGTGCTAGCAGCTAAGTGAATTAGAGAAATAATAATATATAATAATGCTGATGAATTGGTTTAAGTCAACCCTTATTTAATAAATCAATAAAATAACACTTACTTTCATAACCTATTTACATTTATAAATTGGTCAAAACACTCATTGTTCTTTTTTTGAAATATATTTTTGGCTCTATCTTTTACAACAATATTTGTTGAGCCATTTTTATTGTTTACAAAAACACATAAGTTTGTTTAACTTGTTTGGACAGGTGGCTGTATTATCAAAGTAAACACCGCCAGCATTGACACAATGCTTAGGTATACAGATCTCTAATCACAGAAATACAAAAATGATGAACAAAAAAAAATCAGTTTTACTCTTTTTTTTTTTTGTTCGTGAATAATAATTTACTGAAATATAAACTTGCTTTTAGGGTTCCATAACTAAATGATAGAAATGAAACCTTTATGGATTCGTCATGTCGGTCTGTATGTCTGGCTGATTATTCGTGACAGCCACTTTTCACCCATACGTGTGGGGCATGTCTATGGATAGATCTTTAAAAATGATATTGAGGTTTATAATATCATTTTTTTTTAACTGAACAGTTTGCGCGAGAGACACTTCCAAAGTGGTGATACTAGTATCGTATATGTGTTCCACCCCAAATTTTTTGTAACTTTAAAAAAAAATGATGAAACTAAAAAAAAATATTAAGCACATTACCATGCAAACTTCCACAGAAAATTGTTTTGATCGAGATCGAGTAAATAGTTTTTTTAATACGTCATAAATCGTGAACAGCTATTTACCTTTCATTCAAGCAACTATAACAACAAAAACATTAAAAAAACATTTAATTTTACTAACGGAACCAGTCATGTTCGAGTCCGACACGCACTCGGCCGTTTTTTATTAAGTTAGCATTTTTGACAAAATAAACAATGTTTTGTTATTTTAACGATAAGAGTATTAGAATAAGCAGAGTAGCGCGAGTCTAAACCAGACCACGCTCTCAGTGAAGAACCTGTATGTTTTGAACTTTCCATCTGGCTTAAGTCAGGCCTCTTGAATCATATTAGTCACACTTGATTCTATAAAAAAACAGTATGTTTGTAGAAATTATAGGAAATTCAAAATGATCAGAAATAAGAATCGTCTTAAGCATCTATTTAATGCCAGCGCGGTATAATCCAAAACGGCAACCGCGCGGTAATCACGCCATTTCCATAATACCAAGACACATTTCCACGAGCGCTCCGTCCTCCGTCAATTGTTTTTGTTAGTTCCTCCGCCGTATTCATAAGCACGCCTCCAGATAATATCGATTACGTAAACTAGCATTTTAAATTACCGGGCTATTCCTCGCGACTTCTTTTGCGTAGATTGTAACACAGATTTAGTTTAAAAAATTGTATTGTTTTCTTATGTTTATACGAATTTCAGCGACGGTGGTCCAGTGGTGGACGGACTCGGCCTCTTACGCGAGGGGTTCCGGGTTCGATCCTGACCCGTCCGTGTGTGCCTTGAAATGGGTTTTTCTAAATTTATAAGTGCACACGAGACCATCGTTCGCCCACCGGTGAAGGAAAACATCGTGAGGAAACCTGCATGCCTGATGAGATTGAAATTCTTTGAAGGTATGTGAAGTTCACCAATCCGCACTGGGCCAGCGCGGTGAACTATTGGCCCATTACCCTCCTCGCCTGATTTCGAGGAGGAGACCCGTGCCCAGCAGTGGGACATATAAGGGTTGATACTTTATACAAATTTCACTCATTATAATGAAACAACTTTATATATCACTACTTACTTTACTTTACAGCAACCATGGTCACGGGAGGACTGGAGGAGAATTGAAAGTATCCGAAGCGTGGGGCATATAAAAAATTTAATAAGCCGCGATAAAATCCGTAAAAGTTGTTTCATATAAAAATTGTGTTTTTATCCTACTTCAATACACACAGGCAAACTAGCAAACGTGCCACCTGATGGTAACTGAATATCGTTGCCCGTGAACATATGTCTCAGTATGTTTGTCTGTGATAAACTCCTTAACTGCTAACCGCTTTTTGTACAATGTGTGGGGCTTATTCTGACTTGAAGAATAAAAAAATAGTTTTGGACACAATTAAAACACTGTCATCATGAAAGTATTACTTAGTAGTACTATTTTTTAGGGATAGACTTTCTCTACCAACAAGTTTTCACTTAAGAAATCTAGCAGGTTAGTTGCACCGTTCAAATCCAGCAGAGGATGGAGTCGGGGAGGTAACGCGTGAGAAAATCCTAGACTAAGCTAATTAAATGGCGAATTAATTCCTTCTGATAAGCTTATTTGTGAAATTGAAAAAATATTTTTCATTCAAGTAAACAGTAAATTCATAATCGCAACAGCTTGTCATAAATTAAAAATCAAATAAATTAAGTGACGTTTGCCATCTGATGCTCCAGTTCAAGAGATCCAGTGCAAAACGTTTGAAGATTAATGGCCTGGTCCTCTAGTCCACTAGTCAGCTGCGAGCTAATGAAAATGTCTGCTCGAAATGTTATTTAAAATTAAACGCCTCCAGTTGACTCGTTGTTATTTAAAGCTAAAGCTATTGTGAAAGATTTGGCCTGGTCCATTGTAAATAGATCCATTGTAGTGATTTTTAAGTGAATCCTCTCTCTCTCCTTTAATGGAGTTGAGTACTTTTGGTAAATCTAATAAGTTCGCGTCACCGACATGCTAATGTGAAATGATGACGACATTTTCTGTTACAAATCTATTTAATATTTTTTAATATGATGTGGTCTGGGGTTAAATTGTTAATACTGGGGTAAATTCTTGGGGTAAATTCTGTGAAGTGAAAGCTATTGAATAATTAATAATCCTACTAATATTATAAATGTGAAAGTTTGTGAAGGTGTTTGTTACTCTTTCACGCAAAAACTGCTGAATGGATTTTGATGAAACTTCATAATAATATAGCTTATACATCATATTAACACATAGCCTATAATTCATCCCCGTAATCCCACGGGAACGCGGTCGCTGCTATACTATATATAAATGCCGGTGTAAATCTTAGTTAACGCAGGTGAAGCTGCGGGCAAAGGCTTTGGTACGCCTGGCGTCTAACAAAAGCGCAGGCGCATCCATATCGGGTGAAGGCGGAGCAAACCCGAGCGCTCGTATGCAGCTATGCGTATGTGGCGAAATCGTATGATCTTCGTGCTTGGCCTAACAACATAAGCGGTGGCGGGAGCGGCAGCGGGTTGGGACACTACAAGCTAGTAATTAATAATAACTATTATTACATATAAAATAAATCCCGATCCAACCTTTCACTTCAAAGCGTGACGAATCTCACACTCACAGTCTACAAATCTGTCGGCGATGCGCCAAAAGAAATTTTCACTTCGAAAAAAAGGGAAGAGAAATGCTTCCATGATATTTTTGTTTTGCTCTACCGACTTTGTTGAATACAGAAAAACATCAATATTAACATTTTGCCATTTTTCACAAGAATAAATTACTTCCTGCCACAAATACTAGATATTTTTAGATCTCCAACCGTCGCGTCTCTAGAAAAAACATACGATTTTATAGCGGACTCAATAACATATTCTCACTCATATTTTATATCGCGAAGGAAAAAAATACTACTAATAACCGTAATAAATACACTTTATAATATTGGTAAGTACTAGGCGTATGTGCTGGCTAATAAGCCCTTAGTGTTGCTATATTTATAAATCTGTGATTGCTATAATATTATTTTGTGTAACATTAATATTATGTATCTAAAATCTCAGTTATTAAAAATTGCATGCTGAAAACTAAAATCAAACTCGTAATTATAAAATGATGTATTTGTGAGTAATGTATACATAATATTTAGTTAAGTAGATACTGTCTGTACTGTCCATACAGTCAGTGATGTCGCTCTGAGCCATTGCTGTAATGATACGACAAATGCTGAATGTTAACAATAGAGATAGCTGTCTATTGTTAACAATAATAATATTTATGTCCAAGTATAATATTATGTATCAACCCTTGTATGCCCTACTGCTGGGCATGGGTCTCCTCCTCGAAATCAGGCGAGGAGGTTAATGGACCATAGTTAACCAACACGCTAGCCCAATGTAGGTTGGTAAACTTCACATACTTTCAAAGACTTTAAACCTTATCAGGCATGCAGCTTTCCTCACGATGTTTTCCTTCGCCGGTGAGCGAACGATGGTCTCGTGTTTGGGGTGCACTTAAAATTTAGAAAAATCCATTTCAATGCACACACGGGGGGGTCAGGATCGAACTCGGAACCTCTCGCATAAGAGCCTGAGTCCATCAACCATTGGACCATCGTCGCATAATTGTACTTTGTAATTATGTCTTTTGTTGTTAGTAATACAATATTGTCCTTTTTTTCATACAATCTTAATATTAAAGACATAATATAGTATATGCTAGACGATCTAGAATCTAGATCATCAGGATGCGATGATTGCAGCAATCAACGCGTCAATCGGCCTCGCAGTCCGGTCCGCCATTTGTCAGATGACGGTTTTAGTGATTTATTAAACGCTTGACGTATTGCATTTGATGACGTTGATGACAATTGCACCGGGTTATTCTGGTATAGTCGTCGCCACTTTTAAAGTCCTGCGACTAATGGCCGAACTAAATTTGACAACATTGACATCTTGACGTCTGTCTGGAGTAAGAAGTTGTGATATTTTAAATTGTTTTACGTGAAATATGGAGCATATAATGTAAAGTGAGGTGTAAAAAGTGAAGGCCGTAAAATGATCATTAAAGTGAAATAATTTTGTGAATTAGAAAGTAAAAATAAACAACAATTAACCCCGTTGAATAAAATGTTTATAAATGTCACTGACATGACAGGTAAATTTTAGAGATGCCAGAGTCACTTATTTTTGCCTAATTTATGGTTAAAATATTATCATTAACTCTATACCTACATTTATCTTATGATATTTTATATGAATATAAATACAAGGTATAAGAATTAAATCCTTGCTCAGATGAATTATATTTTCAGGTGTTTCTGTAAAAAAGGTCGAATAACAAAAGAAGTAACAATGGCAGCAATTACTTCTGAGAAAATCGTCACTCCTGGCAAAAGCCGAACACAACCGAAGAAGCTTGTTTTAGATGAATTCTACTAATCGGTTATACGTAAAAAATACGAATGAAATATTTACAAAAAAAAAAATGTTTTATTTTACTAAAACCTGGCAGGGAGATTTTTATTTTGCTGCTATAATTATTTTTGTCATTATTATCATACTCACTCTTTATCAATCTGACTAATACTGACCATAGGCCCTATAATTATTTAAATTTTTTGTTGTACTAGACTTGGTGGAAAATCATTACACTATAAATTGGCAACATTGAGTTATGAGACCGCAGCGCCGCGTCTATCGGACTTCTAAAGTGGCGATGACTCTACACGACATTTTCTATTAACTTTGTAATGTTGGCACCTCGGTGATCCCGTGACATCCTTGAAGTATTCAATACTTCGGTTATTTAAAAGATTGATGAAATATGTAAAAGTTATTTTATTATAAAAAAAAAATACTCTTTTGGGCTTTTATGTATAAACTTAGTTATTGTTTTCTAATATTTACGCGAATATCACTCATTATTATGAAATAACTTTTACGGATTTTATCGCGGTTTAATGTGATTTTTACAAGCCCGGCGTTTCGGATACTTTACAGCAACTTTGGTCGCGGAATAACTAAGATGTCAAACGTCCTTATGTTACAATGTTATTCTAAGGGCCTGTTTCACAATCTCCAGATAAGTTCCGAATAGGCTATCGGCAACATATTTGACAGATTAAGGGCCTGTTTCACAATCTCCAGATAAGTTCCGAATAGGCTATCGGCAACATATTTGACAGATACTCGACAGATACTCCATACTCTATCTGTCAAATATGTTGCCGATAGCCTATTCGGAACTTATCAGGAGATTGTGAAACAGGCCCTAAACTAATTAAAGTAGATGTATTAAACGTTCAAACTTAAATGAGTTTCGGAATTTTTGTATTCCTTATAAAAGAATACACCAAAACAAATGATTACTTAGCAAACATATTAACAAAACAAATGATTACTTAGCAACCATAAGCCGTCCAGGGTGAGATCTTTAATGGCTGGACCTAGAATATTAATGTCCATCTCCTGGACAATACAGGTCCTCCGAATAACCTGGTTTGCCTATACTTTTTTTATTATTCCAATTCTTGCGTGTAACAATTTATTTTTTTCCATAAATATGTTTTTTTTTTTATTCTAATAGCTAATCGATTTGTTATCCGGCTGTCAGTATTATAGCCTTATTCTTTCTATCAGAAGTTTTGTATTAAGTATTTAAATTTTATTTCGAAGCTTCACACATCGCAATATACGTACATAATCGATTGGGTATTACCAATGCATTTAGTCAAATAAGACCACTTTTGCCCGAACCAGTGCGTCCAATGTTCAACGCAATTAACTAAATATAAAGCCAGGAAATTAGTACGATTCGAACACATTGCCTCAAATCGTGCATCGCCATTTGTTAATAATTATAATTGGTTTTGGATTTTGCTCATAATATCGGTACACTGTATTTACAACAAGCACAGACATACAGAAAGCTCTATACATGTTAAAATTAAATTGTATACAAATACCCGCACAATGTCACTTGATAGTCGTTTACAGAGCCTGATATCTGAGAAAGAAAGAAGAAGAAACAATTGAACTGCTCCTGAAAAAAAATTGTTTCACACTTTGATATCGTAGAAGTTTATAAAACAGTCCACTACCATTTATACAAATTAAGAGCCACGTAAAAAACGTTTTTTTTTTTCGGATTTAATAAATTAAATAAGTTGTTCATCCCAAGTGGTGAAGAAGAAGACACAAAAAGATTAAATCATAACTTTATCCCTCTCGGCCATGGAAGATAAAACATAACCCTCGAAAGAAGACCAAACCAAGATAGTGGCACTCATGCAGCCGGAAGCGTGACAAAGCACATTCTCTCTGCCCTTTTCTTACCGACTTTGTGTTGGTTGCATTTTTCTATACATACCCATAAGTTAATGTGGAAGATACTGCAATAGCTTGTATGATATTATACAATATTTCTTATCCGGGAGTCCGGAAAATTTATATTCGCATGTGCTTTAACCGGGTCTATAATGGTAAACCACATTACCAGAGGGTCGATAAAAACGGTATATCTCTTCCGGGGAACACGGAAAATCAGGTTTGTGGTCAAAGACCTCTGTATTCAAAGGACCATTTGTAATATTGTGCAGTTTATAAAATGTAATGTTATTATTTTACTTTGTAAAGTTTTAGAAAGTACTTTAATTATGCTTTTTTGATTCTTCTCTGAAAATCTATTTTAAGGTCTTGTCGTTCATTGAAAGAGACCTATGTCCAGAATCCAGTCCGGCAGACAAAAAGTTGATAACTATGATGATCATAAAGTAATTGTAATTTTTTTAAAGGTCAGAAAAAATAATTCTAGGAATAAAGTCGAAAACAACTTTCACACGAAATTTAATTTCACCAAACACTAATTGTCCTAATTAAAAAGTCACTCAAGCCTTAAGAAGTAGCAGAGACTAATTTCATCTATTTCTCAAATAATTCATCCAAAAGTCAGACTCATAACAGTATTGTGTAACGAAATCCGCCGGAGTTTTTGAACTCCATAACCTACTTACACTTGGCAAACTTTTTCCCTTTCCACTAATAAGCCTCCTACTTACATATTCATGTCCTATCTCTTGGCTGACCGCACTTACATATAATAACACCTAAAACAAAATATTCACGAGTACATGAAGTCTGGTAATTTTGTTCTTACGTAATGTATTTACGTCGGGTATCATAATTTTTTTTCTTTTTTTCTTTTCTTTTAAAGGTAATGTATTATAAATGTTGATATTCTTTAAGGTTTAAGTTGAGCAGCCCCTCTAGACAAGTTGCAAACGCTAAACGAATAGAAATAGAATAGAATAGAATACTAGAAATAGAATAATTGTATGGGAATAACAAATAGCTGCTCAAATTACATGAGGTAAACTAGTATCATTCCCATACATTAAGTATTCTATTCTATTTCTATTCGCTTAGCGTTTGCCACTTGTCTAGGGGGCTGATAAGTGAGTGGTAAATAGAGTGGGTTGGTATCACTACAAATGTGAGCTAAATTTTGATGTTCATCATCTTAATTATCATTTTTAATGTATAAAAATATTACACTTTTTTAGCATTTGAACATTTATAACAGCTTAATAACCGGCTGAAATATCCAAGGGCACGTTTGCGTGTTGCATCAGAAAAGTATCAAAGTATCAAAGCTCATGACATTGAATGTTACAAGATGAATTCTCATAATTAAGCCGTAAACAGATGAATTATTTTAAGACGTCTCCACAGACGCAAAAAAAAAACAATTTCAAGTAAATATTAAAAGAACGACAATATATTTAACACATTAGTGCTAATATATTTGACAACACTACGATATTGTAGTAATATAAGATAAACGATAAACACAGCTTAAAAACGGCTTGTACTACTACAGTAGCGTAGCGCTACTCATAAATGTTACATTACTATTTTATGTGCGACTATAGACTGCTACGGTTTTGTAGCTTATTGTGCTCTTGCGTAGCGCGACTGAATTTAGCAGTCTTGCTAATATGATGTAGTACCACTAATACAACTATTTCTATTTATACAACTGCTTTATATGTAATTAGAACGTTTACTTATTTTTTATGTCATAGGTTTTAAGTAAATTTATAATTTATTTGAAACCTATTTATTTAATTTTTTTTTTGAAATAAATGATAATATCGACTGTTCCATATATCTGCTTTTATAAAATCGGTATATTTAAACATGTGTTTGTTGGTTGTGTCTACGTTTATTCTAAATTTTAATAAATCTTGAGACTGACTCATTGTCATTGAGTTTTTGAAATCTCTGTGCATTTATCGTTCGCAGTACAAACTCTTTAAATTTTAAAACACACTCTACCTTTTCCGTAAGTCCATCATCCCGTCGGAGAGGAGGCCCCGGGCGGAAAACGCTTTTGTATTTTTTCTCCTTTTTAAATGTTTTGAACCGTCTCTTTGACGTAAATTGTGTTAAAATTAAAGAATTTCGTTAGTACGACAAGCGAAATTGTTGAATTTAGATAATTATGAAGGGAATTTCGTTGTCTTCTGTCGCTAATGAGAATGAAAAAATATTTGTTTCCGAAATTTCCACTACCGTAGAGTAAAAGTATAATCAAAGTAAAAAACAACCTTAATTGAACGTCAAGGTCAGTCTACCTTTATTTTCAAAGCTAAAATACCGAAAGTATCCGGCCAAACAAACTCAATATGTTCTTACTTTCAAAAAAGTTGAATTCGCTTTCAAATGACATGATTATTAACGTCACCTAAAAACACCAACAAGTCAAACCACTACAGACATACATTTTGCCACGTCCAGAACTCCTGTGGCAAGGCGAAGATGGAGCTAGCCACTTGCCTGTAACGTTGTACTTATGGTCAAAGTGATGGCGCCTACGCAGACAAGAGCATTTTGTCTATCGATTCTCAGTAATCAAACATACAGCTGACCATGTATTTGACCTCAGTAGGTGGCTATTTGATAAATATGATATATATTTAATTCATAAATATATTACTCACTAGCTGTTGCCCGCAGCTTCACCTGCGTTAACTAAGATTTACAACGGGATCTTAGTACGCAAAATAAGTAACTTTTCCGAATGATTTTCTACACCTTGTATCCGAAAAACCAAAATATCTTACGGAACCCAATTTTTTTTTTCAAAATAAAATTTAGCCCATGTTACTCGTGGATAATGTAGCTTTCAAACGGTGAAAGAATTTTTGAAATCGGTCCAGTACTTTTTGAGCTTATTCATTACAACCAAACAAACAAAATTTTTCTCTTTATAATATTAGTATAGATAAAGGTGCTGCTGCGTGACAGCAATGTCCCAGAAGGAGGCCGATGAACGGGTGAGAGAGGAAGCCGCTGATGTGGCCTCCCCCCGTAGACGACGAACGGGGGTGCGTCGGAGGCGGTACTTAATGCGCTTCCAGTGACACCCCTGTGCCCTTAAGACACGACGTCGTGGGGACTGCCAAGTCGTAGCCGGGCAGTCCCCCTATTGTGGAGAATCTGGTCTTGCCGGGACCAGTCTGTCGCTGAGGGTATCCCGTCGCCTGCACAGATCCGGGTCCCTCAAATAGCGGCTGAAGGCTCACGCAGCGGTTTTAGTGGGGTAGGGCACCGAAATGCGAGTCCCCACACACGCCAGCGCGCCTACCCAGGTCCTGGTAAGGTCGTAAAGGATTTCCGCTGCGTCATCATGCGTCATCAAAAAAAAAAAAAAAGATAAAGGTGGTGCCACCGCGGCGCAAGGGGAGGCTACGCGCGTCCGCTTTGAAAGAAAATATCAATAAGTATCATCCGTGGGCTACGTCGAGACGATAACATACATTTTCTTGCAAAGTGAAACTTATTAAAGCATGTAAAAGCCGCCATAAGGCAGTTTTTAATTTTTCGAGATTTTTTATTTTATTATTATATTCAGTGAAATCTATACTATATCAAAGGACTATTTATAAACAAACGCTAATTAACAGGAATTTTCCTGTAGATAAATGTTTTTTTAATTAAACACAAAGCTTTGTTCTGGTACAAAGGATTTCCCTAAAACGTTGAGACGTCTTAATTAAATTAACTCAAATTAGGGTTCAGCAGAGCCAGGTGTTAGTAAATATAGAAAAGATATATATATATATATATGTTTACACTATCACTTACTATAATATAGGCTTTGAGATTCGCGAATGTTCAATGTTATTAACATCTTTAAATAGTACTCATTTAAGTCGATTTTTGTGTCGGCCTATTTGTGCATCGATGTTTTCTAAACTACTCAACATAATATTATGATATAATAATAATAATAATAATAAATCTTTATTGCAGAAAATGTCTTCCATACAAATTTAAATTTTGTTAGCTTTTACATTCTTAATTTGATATGATTTGATATAAACTAATACAGGTTTCTAAATATTAACATAAATGTTTTATCACAAAAAGCATAGGAAAGTTTGTTTGTTTGGTCACGAAATAACTCGGAAAATACTCAACCAATTTTCAAAATCCTTTCACTATTAGAATGTCAAGTTAACACTGAGCTATGAAATCTATATGTAAGTGAACACTGAGCTATGAATTAATAGTCATCAATCCGAATTCGTCTGTTGTTGTTCATGCGGACGAAGCTGCGGGCAAGCTAGGTGAAATTGAAGAAATCCCAGCGACTGGAGAGATCAGCACCCCTAGACAAGTGGCAAACGCTCAATTCTATTCTTTTGCGTTTACTCGCTAACTCCATAGGGTTGCTGCAAAAATTTTTAAGAACGTTTATTAAGACACATTAAGTGTATGGTTTTGTTTGTAAAAACGTCTAAAAACGTATGTAATTCGTTCCCCCTAGAAGAGTGACATAAACGCTAAACGAATATAATAGAAAAGAATACTTATTGTATGGGAATTAACTAGCTTACGATATTAAAAAAAATTCAAGAAATATTATAACAATAATACTCGTTTGAAACGAAGTACACAGGTTGTTAAACGTTTTAAAAAACTAAACCATATTCATTATGTATCTTAATAAACGTTCTTAAAAAATTTTGCAGCAACCCTATGGAGTTAGCGAGTAAACGCAAAAGAATAGAAGCGAGCGTTTGCCACTTGTCTAGAGGGGCAGACGTCTCACCATTTAACGAGACCTGCGTCCACGAGAGGACAGGTCATGATGATGATGAGGACACATTATTAATTAATTTTAGGGAAATACTAATCAGTAATAAGAAAGGTCAATGACTTTAGATAAAAAAATTCATCTTTCAGTCATCTTATATTAGTTCCACTCTATGGCCCATTTTCTTTTAATACGATTTTAGTATTAAGCAAGCTGAACTAGGCAAACATAATGCCCTGCAATCCTACCATTTAGACTTGCCCATACTTCATTATCATCATCTTAATATACAAACGATGTTCAATGATCAACACAAAAAAAAATTAACTAATTTGCTTCGGAAGTTATGGGTGTGCATAATATATTTCGACGATAATTTACTTATATTATTGTTGAAATATATATTATACTATTAAAGTAGTCATCGAAAGAAATGAATTCTGAAGTTTCTATCTCTATAATTATAATACAAATTAATTTAATGAAATGATTCTGGACGGTTCTGTGATGGCGCCTCTTCCTCTTCACCATCTCGAAACAATCTTTACCCCGACGTGGCGCCTGCGCAGCAGACGCGGGCAGCGGGGCGGTATTAATAAAATAAGACTAATAATGAAGAAGATATAATAAGTATTACATTTTTTATTAAACCTAAGTATAAGTTAAGTTAAAAGCCATTCTAAGCGAGTGTTAATTCGTTCTCTAACGACCTAGTCGTTGATTTCACTTGTTTTAGTCATAAAACAAGTGAAATCAACTAAATGACTCGTGATGGCCGGTCAGAGGTCGGTCTACTGGATACTCCAAAGATATGGCGGGTTTGATTGCCTGGTGAAGATAATTCTATTATCGGTTATACCGACGTAATATACGTATCATCAAAAAAAAATACCATAGCTTGTACTCATAATATGAGTATGAACATAATATTATATTATTGTGTCGTAATTTTATGATCAAAACTAATTGTAAGTTATATCAAACGGATCTATTCAAAACTTTATTAATTATAGTTAAAGAAAGCTTATGCTTAGATCTATCAATTAGTAAGGTTTGGAGGTCCCGGTTCACTTTAAGGTTTATTTAAATTTCTTCATCGTCCTTGTAACTTACAGTGGCTTGCTTCGTTTTAGGATTATTTATCTTAATATTTTTATAATCACGTCCATTATCTTAAAATATACTTAAGTGACTTTCTAATTAATATGACAGTCACCTAATAATGATTGTGTAAATGAAAGCGTCGGATGAAATCGGTCGTCTTGGTGTTTATTCTGGCGGTCTGTAATCAGCAGCTCATGGGTAAAAGATGATGATGATGAATATAACATATTGTAGAGATAAATAATATTTATGTGTAGTGCTTTTGCTACGTAAGTTATATAGATTCAATTAACCTAAATCAAGCTATAATAATAATAAAAAAATAAAAAAAAATATTCAAAATAGTACCATCAAAGTATTTTTTTGAACGTCAATTGAATCTACCACCGGTTCCAAAGCAAGTCCACTGAGAAGATTGTTACACTATTACAAAAAAAATACAAACAATCATACTACTATAGTAGTATAGTATAGAAGAAGAATTCAGCAAGAAACTCTGTTGGGTTGCTCCTTTCAAAATATAGTTTACAATTTTTATAACAACCATAAACAACCTTTACCGATTTATCGCGGCTTATTAAGTTTTTAAATGCCCGTTAGGTGCGGTATTCAAAAGTAGATGTAATCTTAATAATCCGCGATAAAATCCATAAAATTTGTTTTATTATAAAATCAAAATCATAATTAGTGAAATTCACATAAACAGTTGAACGCAATCTGTGTAGGTAAAGTGTTTATCTAGAAAAGTTCTAGGTATGTATATACTTCTAAGCTTTCTTGGTTAATACTCCAAGAAAATACAAATTCATGTATAGAAATAAATCTGTCTTATATTTAGTGAGAATATACGAAAGTGTCCCCAAACAAAACCTCAGTCCGATGAGTTTATTTGACGTCACTTCGTCCATTGAGTCGAATGTTTTAGTGGACTTACTGAGTCTTAGTTTTTTTATTAACGAGAAAAAACCGTTAGAAATGAAAGCAATTTATTTTTCAAGGATTAAGAATGGTGTAAGAACATCGTTGCTTTGCGTTTTCACTATCAAGTGGCTTGTCGCAATTTTCCTCTTACAACTACATATTACTTTCATATATTATATAAAATGCGTATCCGTATATCCTTTGGGGACGGCAAAGTCCACTCCGGCGAAATGCAATTAAAAGTTGTCCCGAATTCTGAGCAAGTGCTTATAAAACTTGCTTTATTTATGTAGTAAACTTTAACTAAAACAAATATAAATATTATTGACATTAATAACATTTTAAAATTTGACATTAATAATAATTTGACATATGATAGGTATTTCCTATCTCAATTTTACAAAAGACAAATAGCAGCCTCGCTATTATATTTTTTATCATTAAGTCCAGCCAAGTATTTGGCTAATCCGACCACTGTTTTATTTGAACAGTGTGATAATAAAAGCAATAATATTAGTTTGGAATATGTTCCAAATAATTTAAACTAGACTATAAGACAATAGAGGAAATCTCTAGCCCATTAGTTAATAAGGATACAAAAACTTTTCATGTAAATTTAAAGAAAATTAATGAAAATAAATTAAATAAAAAATCATGTTCATTGAACCTGGTGCATCAAAATCTACAAGGAATGTTTGGCAAAGATCTAGAAATTGAACTGTTTTTAAAAAAGTACAATATAGATGTACTGTGTGTTACGGAACACTGGTTGAAAAAGTTTGAAATTATGTTTAACTTCAGTGAGCATCAGGTGGCAAGTTCGTTCAGTAGAGAAAAAGCCATAAGAGGTGGCTCGCTAATAATAACTAGAGATAAATTAAAATATAAGGAACGTAAGGATATAGTGGGCCTCTCTGCTGAGTGTACTACTGAAATAGCCTGTGTAGAGATGGAGCGCCTTATTATTGTAAGCGTATACAGACCACCAAATGGATTATATGATTCTTTTGAGAAAATTATGGAACAATTATTAATTAAAATATGTGGATCCAACAAGTACATATTCATCTGTGGTGACTTTAATATTAATTTATTAGAAAATAATTCAACCACAGTTAGATTCACATCATTGTTAAAATCATATAATTTGACAAATCTCTTTTCCGAACCTACAAGAATTTGTAGTTCCACAGCTACATGCATTGATAATATTTTTAGTAATGTAGCTCCAACCCGTAAAGAAATTATTAACAAGTTGAATTCTGATCACTGTGGTCAATTAGCCGAATTTCATTTAAGTTTTGGCAATGTAAATTGTAAGAAAAAAAATGTGCTTATTCCCGTGAATGTAAGACGTATTGAGAAATTTAGGAGTAGTTTAATAGCTAATATTCCATATTTGACAGATCGAAATAGTCCAGACTTAGCCTTTAGTGAATTGTTTAAATTAATTAATACACATTTTAAAGCCATTTTCACCCCCAAAACGGTCAGTTCTATAAATAAAAAGGGCTTTAACGATTGGGCAACAGCAGGAATCCGTATTAGCAGATGTAAACTGTATGATTTATACCAAGAACGGACATACAATCAATGTCAAACATTTAAACAGTATGTAAAAATGTATTCAAAAACATTCAAAAAAGTTTGCATTGCGGCTAAATCACTTTATATTAAGGAAAAAATTAAAAACGCAAGCAATAAAATTAAAACAACTTGGAAAATAATAAATGACGAAACAGGAAGAGCCGGTAGTCATAGCTCCGAATTTAATTTAAATATTGAAAATAGAATAATAAAGTCTGACGAGGAAGTTGCAACAGTGTTTGAAAAATACTTTGCTGACATTCCAATTTCAACAACAAAAAATTTAATTTCATGTCCTGCCACTGCTGAATCATTGCTTAAAAACAATGTTAACAGTTGTAAAGCTAACTTTAAGTTTAAAGAGATAGGACCAAAAGATATTATAAATACTTTTAAACTATTAAATAATAAAAACACTGCGGATCTATGGGGTATATCTGTAAAAGTCACCAACTCCATAGTTGATATTATAGCACCTCATCTAGCAAATATTTTTAATAAATGTATTGAAAGTGGCGTTTTTCCTGACTTGATGAAGCATAGTAAAGTTTTGCCCCTTTTAAAATCTGGTAGCACATCGGATGTAACTAATTTTCGGCCAATATCTATACTCCCAACATTTAGTAAAGTATTTGAAAAAATTATGTTAAACCAGTTACTATATCACTTTGAAAACAATATGTTACTGCACAAAAACCAATTTGGATTCAGAAAGGGTTGCTCCACAACAGACGCTGGTGTAAATTTAATTAATCACATTTATGAGGCCTGGGAGAAGTCACATGATGCGTTGGGAGTTTTCTGTGACTTGTCCAAGGCGTTTGATTGTGTACAGCATGAGACATTAATTAGGAAATTACGCCACTATGGAATAGAAGGTACGGCACTGCATATTTTGAGTTCATATCTTAACAATAGGACTCAAAGGGTACAAATAAATAACAAAAAATCCTCCGGGACTAAAATAGAGATGGGGGTTCCACAAGGGTCAATTTTAGGTCCGTTTCTTTTTTTAGTTTATATAAATGATTTAACATATCTGGTTAAAGACAATCAAGAGATAGTGTTATTTGCTGATGATACTTCACTGATTTTTAAAATAAATCGAAAATTAGACATACATTATGACGAAGTAAACTACACTCTCTCTAGGATGTTACATTGGTTCAGCGTTAATAATCTACTTTTGAATAGTAACAAAACAAAATGTATAAAATTTTCCTTGACAAAAATTAAGCAAATGCAAACCAATGTACTTTTAGACAATGAGAACTTGGAATTGGTAGACTCTACAGTTTTTCTAGGCATAACTTTAGATCGTAAGTTACAGTGGGGACCCCATATAGCTAAACTAGCGAACAGACTCAGTTCAGCTGCATATGCAGTGAGAAAAATAAGACAGCTAACTGATGAAGATACGGCACGAATAGTTTATTTTAGCTATTTTCATAGCATTATGTCTTATGGGATACTATTATGGGGAAATGCTGCCGATGTAGACAGTGTTTTTGTGCTACAGAAGCGGGCTATCCGTGCAATTTACAAATTGCCCCCCTACTCATCATTAAGAGAGAAATTTAAAGAGATAGGAATTCTGACAGTTGCTTCTCAATACATTTTAGATAATTTACTGTACGTCCGGAAGAATATAAATGATTTCAATAAGAAAAGCGACATTCATAGTAGGGATATACGTAATAAACACAGGCTAGATGCCCCAGTGATTAGACTTGCAAAAGTAAGCAACTCTTTTAAAGGAAACTGTATACGCTTTTACAATAGGATCCCAGAAAACGTTAAAAATCTATCAATCAATAAATTTAAAAAAGTTATTAAAGAGCGTTTGTGTGGTAAAGGATATTACAAAGTAAAAGACTTCATTGAAGATACCACACCTTGGGAATAGGGCGTTCCTCCCAGGCATGCAGATAAAAAAGTGTATTTTAAGACTAATTAATAATTATTATTTCGATGACACGAACTCTTGGGATTGTATTGCTCTTTTATCAATTGTCTATCTAGATTGTGGGTAAACTTTGAGCCTGCAGTATTTTTAAGTAAACTTGTGTAAAGGTGAAACGTATGACATGTCATGCTCGCTTATGCCATTGCAGTGGTGGCGTTGTGGGATGGGTCTTCCACTTCCCTCTAATATGTGGAAGAGGTTGATGCTGGCTCACGCGTCCTGGCCTGTGTGGAGGTGCTGCTGTGGTGGCTGGTCGTGTTATGCGATTTCTACCTAGCTGATTTTCTTTTTTTTTTTTTATTAACATCCTCTGGTTTGTTTTGGATGCTGCGGGGTCTAAATTTACCTACTCATTAATCTTAGGCTAGTGTGCAATTATTTTTAAATATTTTGTGTTTTAAAAAAGAGCAACCCAGCAGAGTTTCTCACTATACTAATAAAGTATTATGTATTTTATTTTTTGTATGAAAATATGAAAAGATTAGTTCCACTGAGTTTGTTTCGCCGGTTCTTCTCAGTGGGCTTGCTTTGGAACCGGTGGTAGACTCAATTGACTTTCAAAAAGATACTTTGATTGTACTATTTTGAATAAAAAATTTGACTTTGACTTTGACTTTGACTTTAGTAAATGTTGCCTCACACATGTGCGTGGTGACCACACGTTTGGTGGTATTGTGGAATAAAATCAAGCGAACTCGTTTTTTACAAAATATTGAAGATGATTAGGATTTTTATCCATGTAATATTTCAAATATTTTTTACAAATTATTTTGAAGGAGTTTCGAAGCTTTGCTTCATGTTATATGCCCGTTAACGAACATAAATATTTAATACGCTTATTATAGCAGGGTTTATTTACATGTATCGAACAATATATTAAAGATGAAATTAATGTTCTAACTTACACTTCGAAATTACTCTTGTAATTTTACTAAACAAAAATAATGAGAGTCATATAAAGTGTACGTTCGCCTACACTCCACACTGTCTACAGTCACAATCATTAAAAACAAGTAAAATTTTGCACCTATTAAAAAGTCCTCAAATATCTAAACTCGTGGTCACAGCTCGGGTGTAATTCCATCACTGGTTAGATTTGACGCGAGATGTGTATGAAGAAAATATTTGTTGAAAATTGTGTTTCATCAGTGACGTGCGGGATATAAGAAATGCTAGGAAAACGTTATTTATGCTGTTCCACAATATCGTATTATGATTACATTTCAGCTGATTAAAGTGTATTTCTGATATTTGCTTTACCGGTTCTTATAATATAACTCTATCGCTTCTCTAGATTTTACGTTTTTTTAATAAATTTTAAACTACTTAACATGGTTATAAAACTGTTTGATTTCAGAAGATTGTCTCGAGCGTAAGACATTTGTAGATAAAGTAGCTAATTTTAAATCTAAGTACCTAGTTTACCGAGCATTTGCACGGTTTTTTATATATTAATTTTTTTCTTCCAAAAAATGACAAAAAAGACAAAAAAATGATATTGGACTTGAGATACGAACCTGGGTCTTTCGATTACCACTGCCTAATTTCCCCACTTAGCTATTTGACATATTACTTGACTGCGAAATTTACGTTCGTATTGAAACGATATTTTTTCATTGCCTCAAAATATGGATAAAACTAATTTTTTTAAAAATGTATCCTAGCTAGATCGACTATCGCCTTTTTTATATATATAACTATAATATTTTCATACTCTGCGATGATGATCCAGTGGGTAAGGAGCCGACCTTGAGCAAGAGGTTTCAGGTTCGATTCTGGCCCCTACCGAGGGTAGGTAGTAGATATTTAGAAAAATCCATTTTAAGGCACCACGAGGGTGGTGCCTTAAAATGGATTTTTCTTAATTTCTAAGTACACCCATATCACGAGACCATCGTTCGCTCATAGATGGTGGAAACCTGTATGCCTGATGCGATTAAAAGGCCTTTGAAGGTCTGAAGTTCGCCAACCCGCATAGGGCAGCGCATCGATGAATGGCCCGATACCGATCAAAATTAGGCGAGGAGGAGACCCGTGCCCAGCAGTGGGACATATTTGGGTTGATACTTTACGTTTTAAAAGTATCTCGCGAAAAAGTCATTCGCCGCAACGCCAAACAATTATTCCTCAAAATAAAAGTGAATCTGTTAATGAATATAAATATGATTAACACAAACCTTCTCGGTCGGAGTTTTATGGATTTGCAGGTAAACGGGAATCTTTTATTTTTGTTAGGTGGCTTAAGAAAAAAAAATCATTTATTTTACTTACAACGGTGGTCATATGTTTTTAAACATCATCAAATTGTATCCCTGGTCCCTAAACTACAATTCTCTGTGGTGACCAGTCTCTTCCCTGAAAAATAAAGAAAGCTTCCTTAAGAAAGCGAGCATACATAGTTTCGACATCTATTAACTGTGTAAACGTGTTTATCAATGTCTGTCTGTCTGTAGCTTATTACTTTGTTACTCAGTCTTCATATTCATTGAAGGAGGCCTATTTCTAACGGTAGGCGGAAAAACGTTAATGATAATGAACTTACTGTGGCTTTGTCATTGTGTAGCTTTTAATTAATGTCAAAATCAGCAAAATAACTATTATGATACTAGCGCAGGTAAATTATACAATTTTTGTATAAAATCATTAGATCAAAATTGAATTTCATTGGTATAAAATTAATTCAGTGATTATGTGGTTTGTAATGCAAAGGTCATCAAACGTTTTTGATTATATTTGCTATTCGGTTAGTTAATTATTTTGTAATTTTCCACTCAGTTATTTTATAACCGATAGGAATATTTACCTTTATTTCACCATTTTTATCCCGCGTTTCTTTTTTTTCAATTTATTGAATATTTTATTTTATCAATTAGGTAAGCTAAATCATCCCAATTCGGGGGGCTCAGTCAGCCCAGGGTGACCCCAACACCTTGGGCGAAGCGAATTGAGCCGAGGGGGCTCTTTGTACCCTTCTAATAAGAAGAGGGGGCAAAAGAGAGGATGGGAACCTCGCCTCATTGTACTGTCTCGACGTTGGGAGGGGTTGTTCTGTTGTGCGGGGCAACCTCTCTGTTGAGGTGGCATCGGTGCCCTGAGAGACTGACTAGCCGTTGAGGTGACCTGTTGCTTGTAAATCCAGGGCACCTCATCAAAGGTGGCATTGGTGGCACTCGCCAAGGTTTTAGTGGGTAGAGCTGCGTCCACTTACCAGTTTTCGGGCGCAGCGAGTCCCACATACTCGCCTGCGGAGACCAATTCCCCCGCGGGATGCGTAAGCGCATTTCACGGCGTTAAAGAAGAAAAAAAGGTAAGATAAATCAAATTACATTGGTCCATTACAAAACTATTAAAGCTGTATATGCAGTGAAAACATCCACGTTACAAACGTAGTATTGGTGATCAAGCTGTTTTACAACGGTCAAACTCGTCGTCGTTCGTCTTTACTCGAGTGAGTCTACTCGTAAAATAAACCCAATTGGAAACTACTGCGAATCTGACTGAGAATATATAGCACTTGATTTAGCTCGAGCTCACTCCAAACCAGATTACCATACATAATACATATCGAACTCAAGTATGTAAACGGTCATAGAAAAATATTTACCTAAGTAAAACTGAAGTTTTAATTATTTTAGGAAATCCTAATCATTAAACTATGTGATATGAGTATTTGTATTTTTATATTAGTGATGGCGATGAGAGCAGATGAGTCATCTCAAGTTGTAAGAGTCGCTTGTAAACATTTTTTTTTTTTTGGGAAATGAAATTAAATAGTAAATGTAAATAAAATGGGACTTTTGAATAGTAAACGTCTCGCCTTTCGTGTGGACTCACAAAGCATTTTGATAGCAGTTTCAGAAAAGTTCGATGTCGCTTAGACCCGCCGAATCTAGCTTCTGAAGCTTGCGAATCCATGAATAATTTAATAAATTAATTAACATAATGAACGAATTTCAATTAACTTGAATCGGATTGTACTAGGACACTATAGGCATAGGAGAGAGTAGACTAATTGAAAGCAAACAACGGAACAAAGGCCTGCAGGAGGCGCGTGAATAACTAACCGTGCTTGAAGCGTATGATCCCTGGTACCCTCGGGCCACTGTTTTTATTCTATCGCTTTTTCGTGCATTTTTGTAATTTAACCCTTACAGCTTTTTATTTAAAGCATTAAAAGTAAGTATAACTTACCCGAAATTTTAGATAAACAAATTCGAAACACTTTAAAAATATATTGTTTTAAACTAATGCGATCAAATCAAATCAAATCAAAAATATCTTTATTACGTAGGTACAACTTACACTTGAAATAAGTCAAAGATCATTGTTCTTTTTTTTAATACAATACCGTCATAATACTTGTTCGGGTGCTTACCACATTTAAAGTTCTTTCCATAATCATTGCGATAGAAACATTTCCGAAATATCGCGAACTTAATTATAAAATTTTAAACACGGTGTGGGTAGTCCTTCCACTAGGTGGACTGACGACCTGGCAATTGTCACTGGAATTCGCTGGATGCGGCTGCTTGAGACCGGTCTTTGTCTGGGGGAGATCCTTGGGGTTTTTTCGGTTGGATCTATGCTAATGGTCCTAGTGACCGTTATGCGTCATCGGAAATGGGATGATCCGGTTGGATCATCCTATGACGTTATAATTTGGGGGGTTTCCCCCCGCCATGTTCATGGCGTCGGGTTTGTACCTAACTTGGTCAGCTACGGTCGACTGGTTTGGAACGGGTGACGTTAGAAACCTATCGTGAGGGCCGGCCCTCTCGGGCGGCGGGTCAAGCGCGGGACCCGAGCAAGCTGCCGATAGCAGAGTGCTATCGGTGTTTACACGGTCTGTATTGGTGTCGACTCGTAGCTGATCTGAGCCTATGCTGTCGCGGTTGATCCGGATCAACTGGTCAACGGAGTGTAGGGTTCGACGTCGCATACGACCCCGGGGCCCATGCGGTGTGAATGTGTGCCTAACACCGGCTGTGTTTTGTCTGAGTGTGTGTTGTAGCTTACGTCGCGCTTCAGCGTCGCGCTTTAACAGTTCTGTGATTTTATCAACAGGATCGGTTATGACATTCTTAGGTAACCTAGACTTATTAGGTGCTAAGCTATCGGGGGTGTAGTTTGCCGCACTCACGACGAGTGGGTTCGGGTAATCCTTGGGGGAAGCCTTCTTCCAGCTATGAACTTGTTTTGACCGAATCTATAAACACGGTAAGCACGCGAACAAATATATAAAAAATGTCAAACAAGGATAGAATAAAAATATACATAATATATACCGTTATAGATAAGATATATTTAATTAATCGAAATTAAACTGTAAAGCGTCATAAGACCATTTAAGGATCGATTCGATCAAGGAAATGCACTAGAGGGGCCAACAAGAAACATTCCTGCAATAAAACCAGCAATTACTAAGTGCTCGCAATAAAACCTGGGAAAATACAGCGCTAACGTGTTCCACGATAGCTCTAATGACCGCCATTTTTTCATTGGGGTTCCGTATCTAAGATGGGAATCGATAACATCAGGTTTCTTCAATTCGCTACCTGTAACTATAGTTGAACTAACAATGTCTTTTGCCACCAAAAGACAAGGGTAATTCATGTCAATTGACTAAATAAATTAAGGTTCCAAGATGTGCCTTAAATGAGTTCAAACAATATAGTTAAAATCGAAGCCTTATTCCTATAATGCTAGGTAACGAAATCGAATACTATCATTATATTAAAAGTAGAAGGAATACGGGCTAACTTCATAATAACGCAAATCCTTATTTCGTAGGTGACAAATTTCTACTATTTAAAATATATTAAAGTTCCGTTTGCCTGTATTTCATCAAGCGATGGCCGATGGCCCAGTGAGCTCCAAAGTAGACGAAGTATTGTTCGGCCACTGATCCGGTGGGAAGACGATCTCCATGCAGTAACGACACGAATCGGATGCGAGTGGCAAAGAATCGTTCGTCTTGGTGTTGATTAAGGGAGGCCCAATCAGCAGATGGATAAAGGTTAATGATGATGATGAGAAGTGTTTCTATACTTATTTGTAGAAATATTAATCAAGTCATGATTGTATTAATCAACACTTTCTACCACACTCGTTGTAACCCTCCATAAACCTTCTAAAAAGCGCGGAGCTGACAGGTATTTCCATCAAAATAGAACTAACATGCAATAATACATTTTTGAAACTCCAATAGTTCTGAGGATTAACAAAATAAGAAACATTCTTTACCATTATCTCATTAGTACACGCATACAAAAGAAAGAGTATTGGCATTATTTAGGCAGGTAAAAGATCGAGGGTCATATTTTTGACGTGACAACGTCTAATAACTCCATATTACGGGCAGCATGCACGAAAAATATGACGTCATGTAGCGTTCCAAAAGCGAGGGCGCGGCATGAACGAGAGAAAGGCATGATCGGCTGGAGTGATCGACCCAGTTTGGTTCATTCTGCATAAATATTGTTTGACGTTGTCACGTCAAACTACCGTCCGTAAATCGACTTTTTTATCATAAGGATGCAACTGAGGAGTCGGTGCCTTATGGTGAGTAGCGACACCCATAGACATTCATACGACCAGAGGCTAGGCCGATGCGTTGCCCTTCTTTTCCCTATCCCCGCAACGGGCTACCGTAAAACACACAAACCGTGCGATACGCGACAGCATAGCTGCAAATTCGGCTCCAAAGCAGCAGCCCCACCTCTTACAAAATTAAAATCGTCGTTATCGATATTGACAGTAACTCGTCCATCTGTCACTCATAATTTTCGCTTTTAGCTCGTGCATCAACAAGTGTCAGATTTCCGTTCAGCCTGACTAATAAATCAAAAGCTTTTGATTGGGCTAGCCCGGCTTAGATCATGTCAATTCTATAATTCAAACTTCGAAAATAAATTGGGAATATTTGAAATGCAGTATACAAATATTTAGGTAGACGAAGTGTTGATCGGTTATTAACCAGGTACAGTGACCGGTCTGTGTTGGATGCGAGTGGCAAGAGATCGGTCATCTTGGCGTTCGTTGAGAGAGGCCTATGTTCAGTTTCCCATACATAATTGTTGTCTATAATACTGGTACATAAGTAGTTAAGTCTCTGTGCCAGTACACTGTCTGTCTTTATCTTCTCTCCATTCACACTGCATCGTTACCAATTTTAACACCCCTATTGAACCAGCGATGTGAACTATAATAATCGTTTAACAGAGCTCTCTTGAGCTAACTTCGAAAAGACGCCTGCCCAGCAGTGGAACATATACCCGTAGCTTGTAGCTTTAGTATCTGAAATATCAACCTATTTATATCCCACTGCAGCGCATGGGTCTCCAAAATCAGCAAGGGTATTGGGCCATAATTCACCAATGCGCTGGACAAATTCGGGTTGGTTAACTTCACACACCTTCGAAGACTCATCAAGTATACAGGTTTTCTCACAATATTTTCCTTCACCAGTAAGCGAGCGATGGTCCCGCTGAATGAATTTAGAAAAACCCAGATCCAGATCCAGACCCAGATAATCCAGATCCTCGAAGAGTATCCATGAAGTTTTAAATAAAACGTCATATATTATGTACTCGTAAATACTAAAAACATTTTCATTCTTAAATACTAATCGAGCTAGACTAAAAATAACACGGTTTGTTGATACTAAAATTACGCTATAACAAATAGATCGAACGATTTCGGTGTCCGAGCCGAATGTTGGCAGCGCTAAATATAAGTGCATTAGCTGATTCGCTCTCGTGTGCACTAAGGAATGAGTGCCTTGACGACAGATACTACTACTGGAAGGGCTTTCGGCCTTTTTAGTACGTATATTTATTATTTATTGATAACAAGCTAAACTAACTAAACGGTTCCTCATCATCATCATTTTCTTGTACAAACCTTGTCCTGACAATAACAAATACAACAAAAAAAATATCTAATCTATCTATTTTTAAAAATTTATTCGCACTTTTTTTTCACTAAAATTTAATAATGCTAGCGGTTCGTTTCGACTTCGCACGGATAAACTATGCACGATAAGTTACTCGCTGATAATGTCGTTCTCGATGAAATAATTTCTTTAATTTATTTAGAAACCCATAATTAATATAGATAATATGCAGATCGTCAATAACATTGATAAATGAAATTGAAAGTATTTTTGGAACGAAGTTCCTTAGGCAGGCTTGGAGGGGATAGGGATTTTGCTGCGCGACCGAACTGAAAAAAATGTGATAGTAAAACCGTAAGAGAAAGTGCGTGGAATAAAAAGCGTTGAATGAGACGTTGCGCAGGCGCGACAGTCGCATACACAAGCGAGTAGTGTATAATACCTTCCTTTTTAGCCGAAGGAACTTCGTTCCTACCTAGTGTCCCACGACACCACATTTCTTTTTTTTTATCTTCATCATATTATGAGTTTTTTATTTTTATTATGATCACCCAGGCCTATATTTAAAAAAAATCCATTAATCGAAACTGAAAATACACATATCGCGTGTGTTATTTTCGTGCGTTTATTTAACGTACCGTGTGTTAACGTAGAAAGTTTTCATAGTATTTATGACTTACCTCCAAGTATATGATTGAGGGACACGTTATGGCTTTATTGGATATAATATGTTACCTTATGTCATGGCGATGCACGCAATATTGGTTCCCTTAAAAAATATTAGAATAGTTTGAAAGACAACATGAACAAAGTCATAAAAACAAATTCAAATTTTATCTATTAAACATTATAACGAGGTAAAGCTTTGTGATGAGGTTGTAGCCGGTTATGTCTGGATCCACGTTACTGATTTCGAATCCCATCAAGGTCATTATAATGAAGACCGATTGATGTTGCCGCCATCATTCGGCGCGAACCATCAAGTCCTACGCTCCTACGATGAGATAGACAGACACCAAGCAATCGATTCACAATGTTAACCTTCTTTGATGTTTCAAGGCTAAATGCCCTTTGGCGACATGTGGGAGGCTTGTTCAGCAGTGGAAGAATAAAGACTGATGATGATGAAGATGATGATGAAGAGAATATAGTAATATAAATATTTCTAAGCGTGAGTGAAACACCAATATACATCCGCACCGCTCTCACCTCGAGCCAGTTCCACAAACTCTACATCACTGCGACACCCGTTACTTACAAAGGCATCGAGCGCTGCGTTTTACGTGTAACATTTGCATTTTAGATTTAATGCCGTTTATATCTGGAAATACTTATCGCCACATTAACTCGGAATTATTACACTCCGATCGATATCTGTTTAATGAAACGCTTGATGAAATTACCGATGGGGGAGACGGAACGGTAAGTACTCGTTTCCCGGTGAAAAAAAAACTGCTGAGTTCCAGAAAGAAGTACAGGATATTCAATATAATTATTGACACCAACTTGTGACCTTACTTCTTAGAACCTGGACCAGCCAGGCACCTAGGGTTCACTTGCAAGGGAAGGAAAGAAGATAAAGTATCAAGCATATCAAGCATGTAGGAAAGAAGCTGTATAACATCTCAATTCTCCTCCTGAATTCTTCTAATTCTAATTCGTAGACACTTTTCAAAGACGCTAAGCATATCCCTTGGCTTCTCTGAGATTGTATCGTACTATAATATGTCTGCCTAAAAAGCATTCTCCAGGAGCAAGTGGTGGGGCTACAAACAAATTTTCGTCATTTCCTACATCTGGTAAAATTCAGGAACAAAATTATACTTAGGAATATTTTTTGAAAACTTTAATTTAATAAAATTTAATTAAAAACCCAGATGTCCTAAGAATAATGGCTATGCTAATTGTATTTTCGTGAAATTTGTGAACGCTGCGACGTCCTGGGCCACCAGTCACTACTAATTAAATTTGAAGCTAGTTTATAACGGCGCCGCAAATCGGTATCCTAATACTACTAATTCTCCTAATACTCCTAATACCAAACGCTTTCAACAAGACTTAGTGAAGTATCTTCATCGTTGTACATTCATTAAGAGAATGCAAAATACGATTTTCTTCCTCTGGGACACCTTTCAACAGATAATTATGAATATATTTTAGTCTCGTGCCACCGTGTTTTAGGTGGCCGTGCAACGAACCGGCTCGGCCGATTTTTATGATTTTTAGTGTATTTGGTAGGTATGAGTAGTCGTTAAATATATTTTATTCCGCTGATGACTAGACGATAAGGGTATATGAAGAAAGAAACTATTTTTACAAAAAAATATTCAATGACTCATCATCACGTTATTTATTAACTTAAGTGACCGACTTATAACGGTCAACTGTTAAAAAGTATATTTCCTTTGTATGTTTTCAAAGTCAAAGTCAATTTTTTTTGGAACGAAGTTCCTTACGGCAGGCTTGGAGGGGATAGGGATTTTGCTGCGCGACCGAACTGAAAAAAATGTGATAGTAAAACCGTAAGAAAAGGTGCGTGGAATAAAAGCGTTAAATGAGACGTGCGCAGGCGCGACTATCGCATACACAAGCGAGTTGTGTATAATATTTTTTTAATAGATAGGACAATTTAAGAGGAAGGTTTATGTATATAATTTATTAAGTTTTTATATACATTAGCTAAGATGTAACAATAATTGTTGGAGTTGTCGGAAAAAAATTGGCCGCCTGGGAGTTTTCAACGAAAACGCTGCCTAAACCCTTTGAGATATAACAAAATAATGTATGGAGGAATTGAATATATCTTACATAGGTCTACAAAAAGTCCGCGATGGCATATGTCTATCTCTTAGGGATATCATACTATATCGATTTAATACTTTAAATAAAAATGTGGTGACGTGGGACACCAGGTAGGAACGAAGTTCCTTCGGCTAAAAATATATAAAGAAATAAATATCTTACGTAACCCCTTTTTTTTCAGAATATAATTTAGCCTACTCGTGGGTAATGTAGCTTTCGAATGTCGAAAGAAATTTTGAATGTCTATATAACTAGGTTACATTTTTAGAAAATTTTGTTTAATCCGTGTTTTAAAACGGCGATAAATCGATCTAGCTAGGATACATTTTTAGAAAACTTTTTTTTATCCGTGTTTTAAGGCATCGATAAAATATGATTAGAATACAAACGTAAATTTCGCTTTCAAATAGTCATGGTAGCTTAGTGGTGAAAATAGGCAGATAAGTTTGAACGAGCCTGGTTCGAATCTCCAGTCCGATTTTTTTTTCCTTTTTTTTAAGATCATTTTTTTGGAAGAAAAATTTTATTGTATTTTATCACTCAACCAAGTACTTTTTATTAAAAATAGTACAATCAATGTATCTTTTTAAACGTCAATTGATTTAACCACCGGTTCCAAAGCAAGCCTACTGAGAAGAACCAGCGAAACAAACTCAGCGGAACTAATCTTTTCAAATATTCTCTTACAAAAAATTAAATACATACTACTAATATATAGTATAGTAAGAAACTCTGTTGGGTTGCTCTTTTCAAAATATAGTTTAGAATTTTTATAAACATACTACTACTACTTAGTACACACTAGCCTAAGATTAATAAGTAGATAAATTTATATTTATATATTAGGAACGATTTGTCACTGAGCGATAATAAACGTTTAAATGTCTAATTTAGACGAAAGCGTTTTTTAAAGCGTGGCCTTTTTAAGGCGTGGCCCTTCTCGTAGATTTTTTATATTAATACAGTAAAGCTGAGGAGTTTATTTCATCGGGCTGATATCTGAAAATATGGGTTTTGTAATGTGATTGCTGAAAAGTTTAAAACTTTACGGGATGTTAACTTTAAAATTTCTCAAATACGAATTGAAAAATTACGATAAGAGTTTCCAGGTAATAATTGTTAGTTTATGCAATAAGTGTACTGTAAGGCCTCTGCCTCGACTTTGGCGGGCAGCGGGTGGTAGCGGTGGCGGCGCGGGAGCGGCAGAATCTTTGCCTAAAAATCAAATGGACCGGTTTTCGAAAACAACGGAGCGGCAGCGGCGCGGGTCTACGGCGCGGGTCTACGGCGCCCGCACCACCACCTAAATTCAAGGCCTTAGTGAAGCCTTCGATTTTGAATCTTTGCGAGCGGGAATTATTTTTACTGTCGGGAATTATCTTTGTGTAATCATAAATCGAATGACAGTTCATATTCCCATATAATAAAATGACAACATATTTATTATCATGTCAAATAGTTTTCAATAACTAAAACAGCACTATAACATAAAATATTTTGCCTGGTCAATTCTAATCCAAACATAATCAATACAGGGCCAAAACCAATACATGAGTGCAAATTTGATGAATTTGTTAATTAGCTGGACTAATCGTGAGGACAATTAACGTCCACCGGGAGGACCATTGCGAACTCTGGTTATATACGTGTCCAGCGGTCAGGTTCAATGACCTGTCTAAACCTTTAATGCTAGTATATATATTTAATTTATTTATATGTTTATGTTTATGTGGCGGACATTTGAATTTTGGAAATATAGAATTAAGTAGACAAAGAAAATTGATAAATGATTCTCCTTTATCTCGTTAGGCGGTTTTAGCTATAGGATATGGCAACATTATTTAATGGATATCTTTTTTTCCTTCTATTACCCACGCTAGTAGCAGGGCTGATTAGATATATAGATAGTTCTACGAATGTCTGTCCTTTATTCTATGGATATTCCACCCTCTCTCTCTATCCATATTGCGCCCTCTTTGTATGAAAATTCCGCCCTTCTTCTGTTGATATTCCACCTTCTTTTAATGGATATCTCATTCTCTTTCTATATCTTACACTCATTATAACTTTGACCCGCCAGCGAAGTATAAATTAAAGATTACCCTGTCTATGGGCAATTAAGTAAAATTAACATATTAATTAATGAACAATATTAATTTTACGATTGTCTGATGAAATGAACATTAATTATTCAAAAGTACTTCAACTTTAATCTTGTAATAAAATTAACGTTTTTTGTATTAAACTTGTAATTACATTATAATTTTGGTGAAGATTCAAAACATTACGTTAAATAATGTAGTACCTAGTCTTCTATCTCTACTTTTTACATTGTCTCTCTGCCACTTTCTATCCTATCCCTTTATTAATCGTAAATATGTCTCCTCTCAACAGAATATGTCCGATGGGCCAATAAGGTTCAAGAGTGGAAGCTACCTTTAGATAGACGAGGGTCGGTCATTGACCAAGTAAGAATACGATCTCCATACAGTGGTCCATGTTGGATGCGAGTGACAAGGGATCGGTCGTCTTGGCGTCCATTGAGGGAGGCCTAGATTCAGCAGTGGACGGATAAAATCTTTCACTTGTTGAAAATTCCACTTATCACCAATATATTTAAACCAATTTAAGCTGCTCTTGGGTTTTTATAAGTAGGTATTATTCTTTGCGTGCAAAATCTTATTCTACAATCTGATTATTATTTTTACTTAGTTTTTTAATTTTTAACCTTTTACCTATAAAAGAAATTTTGTTTTTGCAACAAAAGTTTTGTTTCATTTATATTTATGTGGGCTATTTAGTATAAAATACAGCAATAGACACGAATAGTGCTACATCGATGTCACATATCCCTGCGGTCGGGGACGCTCGTCCCTCACAGCGCCAATGCAGCGTGCCTGACTGATGTGCCTGAAGGGCCCACGTGCCCGGGATAAATACTTTTTGTATGGGTTTTACACGTATTGTGACTTATTATAGGAATAGGAAACAGTTGGATTTAATAAATAAATTGACAGAAGTAAAATGAATTTAATCGATGCCAATGAAACGATTTCACAAGCCACTCTAATATGTCCCACTGCTTGGCATTTTCACATAATTTACCTCTGGTCCAATATGGGGTGATGGAGTGACATCCTCAAACTTAAAACCTCAACGTGCACTTAATGTCAAGATTTTAATCGGATATATAAACTGGCAAATGTGACATGCGATGATAAAACATGAAAAGAACTTCCTGTGCCCAGCTCAAGTCTCCATAAAATTAGTAACTCCTTTATGGGTAATTGTATCGTTTTTATAGCAAACTTTCCGACAGTATAAAACAGTTGACAATTAATAAATTTACATTTATCATCAAACAGAAACTTATATTAAAATCATTTTATAATGTAAAAGGATGTATAAATGACAAAAACGCTTGGAAATGGATTGCTCTAGATTTAAGTGACTTTGTGAAATAATGATCACAATTAAAAGAATGATAGGAACCCAGCAGAGTTTCTTGTGGGTATCTTCTCTGACATGGGCGCGTTGCGAACCCTCATTATAAACTTAGCCGCTAAGATGATCGTAAGCGATCATTATCAAGATCTTACGCGTCTTAAGTGTCGCGTATGGACTAAAATGAGTTTCCCTGGAAGTAGCCTAGTCAATTCTTTTGTATCCTAGGACATATGATTTTAAGTCTCTGTGCCAGGAATTACACTTACACTTCCCTCCGAAACACAGCAAAGCTGTTTCAAGGGAAAATAGCAAAGTAGTGATACCCATGCAGCCGGAAGTATACCTAATGTAACATTAATCTAAAATGCTGCGTAAAATACGAAAGGAGTTTTGATATCTGTGGACATACCCTTGGGGGTTCGAGCGGACACGGAAGGGGCGGGGCCTCAGGTGATGTACCGAATGCCTTCGGCGTCCAATTATCATCCGCACATCCTGGCCTTAGGCATTTCAGCTGATTTTAGGGTCTCATAAAATCGGGGTACATAATGTAGTAGTTTAAAGTATTCATAAAAATACTCTGTACGGATAATGTGTGTTATTGGTACTAAAACTAAAAGGAAATAAATTTAGAATTTAATACATCTACATCATCATTATCAACCTCTATCCGTCCACTGCTAAACATAGGCCTCCTCAATGAATGCCGAGACTACCGATCGCCTGCCACTGGCATCCAACACGGTTCAGGAGATATTCTTGACCACGTGGTTATGGCCGACTAATACTTTATATCCAAAGCCTGATTATCCCATCCGTCATCGATTGTCTTGAGTGTATGATCAGCCCTCAGCCAACTTTGACCTTTATAGTACTATATACTAGTACTACATAGTGACCAGTGCCAGTCAGAACAGTGAGTGATAATATGTCCCACTGCTGGGCACGAGTTTCTCTCTCGAAGTCAAACGAAATGGGCCAATGTGGGTGGTGAATTTTTATACACCTATAGACTGCGTATATTTATATTGCTAAGGATTCTTCAGGATATTTTAGGTACTGAGCCCTAAACACTAGAAACTCGGGTTAACATTAATATGTAAAGGGTGGTCAATGGATTCCTCAAGTCGTCGAGTACTATGCAAAAAAATGATTGCGATTTAGGGTTGTCAACTATGATATTAAACATATTTAAATTAACTTCACCTATAATATACAGTTAACCCATGAACATAATTTTCCTTCGAACCGGTAGTAGAGTTAATTTGATCTTTAACTTTAGTACTTTTTTCTTTTACTTTATCTTTTTACGTAGCTTTTATTGATAGACATAGAAGTAATTCTACGTCGTTTATGAAGGTTTTGTCTATAATGTTAGTTATATTTTATTAAATTGTCACTACAGAGGTGGTACCATAAATCATTTGTAATTAAACAGTGGACAATACTGATCGGTCAAAACTTGGTCTGGACTGGGCCGGTCCCCCGGGCGCATCAATCTCAGACCACGTCATACTACAGGGTATTTGATTAATTCATTGCTTTAGTTAACCGAATAAAGGCGCCGAACTGTGTTGAAGCGTTGCTATGTCGAAGCTATTTTTGGAACGAAGTTCCTTACGGCAGGCTTGGAGGGGATAGGGATTTTGCTGCGCGACCGAACTGAAAAAAATGTGATAGTAAACCCGTAAGAAAAAATGCGTGGAATAAAACCTTAAAAAAGACGTGCGCAGGTGCGACAGTCGCATACACAAGTGAGTAGTATATAATACCTTTCTCTTTCTCCCTCTTTCTTTTCGTTCTCTCATCACTTCTCTTTCTTAACTTCGTTCCTACCTGGTGTCCCACGACACCACATCATTTTTTATTGATTGGGCAGATGATAAATGATAGATGTACGGTTTTGTGGATTTATATAATTATTTTTTAAGCTTATTTATTTATATATTTATGCACAGATTTATAAATAAAGACAGATGGGCCATGCTGAACACCCGAGTGACGCTTCAAAGCGAATACAAATTCTAAAGCGCTCTCAAGTGCTTGACATAGCGTCGTACTCTAAACATCTATTAGATTGTATTCGCTTTTGAATTTATATTCGCTTTAGTGGCGCCACTCTCGTGTTCAGCATGCCTTATCTGTCTTTATTTATAAATCTGTGGATTTAAGAGTAAATTTTTTGTAGCATGTAATTATATATGAAGTCTCGTAAAATGTACACGTAGGTACTATCGGCATAAAAGTTACGCGTATCGCTCAAAAATGATTATAAGTAATCTTTTCCATTTTATTGCCGCTGTAGTTAGTATAAGGTAAGTGTATCAACTCTTCTTATATAGTGTTGGTTTTTAAAACTTAATATTTGTATAATGCGAATTGGCAGATATTGTGGTGGTGTTTTGGTTAGATGGAGTTGGAAGTGATAGTTGATTGATAGGGACTGGAAGAACGAAGGTACAATCCTCGGTGCTTTCAACTATTTCTTCATGCTACAGACAAAGCACGGCTTCTGGTATCTTAGCCAGTTCTAACAGAAATGAAAATAAGAAAAAATATATCTCCCAAAATCTCCGCTCCCAAAGGGCCGCGAGGGCTCCGAACAAACTAAAGCCGCCTTATTGTTTCTCTAAAGTTGATTTATCATTTTCAGTTGTTGACAAGACCAACTGAGATCATTTTGATCCCAGTATTATTAACTACTTCGCGATAATCCGTTTCATCCGCTATACATTTTCCCTGTCAAAATATAAGACTGTAATTTCAGGCGCAGCCATTTGTCAGTGTATATTAATCGTTTATTGACCAAAATCTTGTTATTTATGTTGTAACGTTGCGCTAGCTCGTTACATGATTTAAGGTTTAAATTAAAAATTCAACAATAGATATTATGTTTAAGTAACCATACTAATGGTATAAGCGCCATCTATCGTTAACTAGTGTCAACTATTGACATACTATATTAGCTCATTAGCGACCTCTTTAAAATTCAATAACCGTTTCTACTTTCGTTTTTTCAAATAAAATTAATTTACCTCTTGTAATTTATAATAATAAATATAATAATTTAATCTAATCCCTAAACAAAATTACAAATAAACTAAATTATAACTTAATTAATTATAAAGTCTGTTTGACAATTGACTATAGAACTATATTGTTTATGGAACGATAGACAAGCTGTGATTGGGGACCTTTTTTTGATTTGCTGTCACTTCTAACCGACCTCTTGCCCTTTTTCTTGTCCTGACTTCGTGGCTGGCGGTAGCCGAGGCTAACCCTCGTCTAATTTTATTGAATTCCGCTGGGAGTTCGCGGAGCACAGTTCGGATATACTAAGTATCCAAGTATAGAAGACCTAACAGCCGGCCGGCTGAACCGAACGCCCAGCGTGAAGACCCAAGCTGCAGCCAACCTACCATCGCCAGGAGTCCAGTCAGGCCAGTGATTCCTTCTTTATTACCCCTACGCAATGCGCTGTCGGAACGTGGGCCAGCTAAAGAAAGTTTCTGGCTCGAGATAAGGTGAGACTTGTCCGAACCTACTCTATTCTACCCCTTCCTATCGTGCTCGCTGGGGCCATCTACCACCCCCACGCGCCAGCTGGCGCCCAACGTGTATTCTTTCTGAGGCCTGCCCAAGTTCTGATAGCGTATTTTTAAGGAAATATAGTGTTTTTTCTAAAATTAGTATCTAAAAATTTTTTTTCTATATACCCACATATACTAAATGTTGTAAGCGTGAGGTGACGCCGAGCGAGCTGGTACGTAATTATTTAACTAATTAATATCTGTTTGTTACTATTTCATCTATATTTCCTTATTTTGTGCCTATATAATAATATTTTCCTACAATATTTTTGTTTCGGTCGTGCTAGACGTCAAAATTTAAGTTTAATTATCTAACCTTTTGTCTTTAATACTATTGAAAATACTATAAAAACACTAAATACTTATTGTGATACGTAAAAGTTCGCAAAGCTTTAGTAATAATTAGTAAATTCAAGTTCTATTTTCAAAATATTTAAATACTTAGTTGATCTTCAATTTTTATTTTAAATTCATAAACTTCTATCGTTGATATTTTACATTTCACTTGTCACTTAGCGTAATAGGGAGATTGCTTTGTAAAAAACACTATTTAACTATAACTACTTGTAAACAGCTGATCTATCGTTCGATAATCTTTTAACTACTTAAGATTTTTAAACCTACATAACCAAATTGTTTTCTATAGCATAACATTAATAGTTTTGATAGCTATATAATATGGATACTTACCCAATTAAATTCTTTCTGCTAAACAAAAACGAATTAACCTATGAAGTACTGATTAGAGGCGAGGATGCTGCCCTTGCCCTCTTCAGGTTAAGAGTATTGATATAGTAGGACCCTACATCTTACTAAATCAAATATCTTTATTCTTTAGGTTATAAGTATTGATTTTGTAGGACTCTATCCCTACTAAAATCAACTATTTTATTCTAGTTGTGACTTGTTGTTTTAGTATGTATTGCTTACTTTTTCTAATCAAGAGAGCAACCGCTGAAACCATTACTAAGATTTATTTGCATTTATTCAATTAATTAAATGTAATTAATTGTTAAAAAGTCTCCACTTGTCTACACACTTGCTGATATGTCAAGTAAACCTCTAGGTGACTGGCATATTAAGGATATTAAATTAGTAAACTATAAATCATAAAACCTACTTAAATAAAACTAAATAAATTACTTTAACAAACCTAATTGAACTTTAACTTAAATTCAAATATTTAAATAATCTAACCTAACCTAAATTAAACTTAACTTAAACTCTTAATATTTAACATCTATTACCTAAACTATGCTGTATTAATTAAACTAAATAATACTAATTAATACTCTTAAACTAACTTATTGAGTCAACAGCGGCTGGGTTGTTTACTCTATATGTAAGGATCTTTAGGTTACTACTATTAACTTAAAGATATCATGAGAGATGCAAGAGTGTATGTGATGGGATGTATGTATAGGTGTGATGTATGTATAGGATGGAAGTGTAGTAAGTTTAGTTCTATGCATAGTTGGTATGTATGACTGCAGTTCAGTATATTATCTTGCAGTGAGTTTAATAGGTAGTTAGTTTAGTCGGATTTTGCTGTAGTAGGCAAAATCCTACGCTTTTTGGCGGGGTACTGTAACGTTGCGCTAGCTCGTTACATGATTTAAGGTTTAAATTAAAAATTCAACAATAGATATTATGTTTAAGTAACCATACTAATGGTATAAGCGCCATCTATCGTTAAATAGTGTCAACTATTGACATACTATATTAGCTCATTAGCGACCTCTTTAAAATTCAATAACCGTTTCTACTTTCCTTTTTTCAAATAAAATTAATTTACCTCTAGTAATTAATAATAATAAATATAATAATTTAATCTAATCCCTAAACAAAATTACAAATAAACTAAATTATAACTTAATTAATTATAAAGTCTGTTTGACAATTGACTATAGAACTATATTGTTTATGGAACGATAGACAAGCTGTGATTGGGGACCTTTTTTTGATTTGCTGTCACTTCTAACCGACCTCTTGCCCTTTTTCTTGTCCTGACTTCGTGGCTGGCGGAAGCCGAGGCTAACCCTCGTCTAATTTTATTGAATTCCGCTGGGAGTTCGCGGAGCACAGTTCGGATATACTAAGTATCCAAGTATAGAAGACCTAACAGCCGGCCGGCTGAACCGAACGCCCAGCGTGAAGACCCAAGCTGCAGCCAACCTACCATCGCCAGGAGTCCAGTCAGGCCAGTGATTCCTCCTTTATTACCCCTACGCAATGCGCTGTCGGAACGTGGGCCAGCTAAAGAAAGTTTCTGGCTCGAGATAAGGTGAGACTAGTCCGAACCTACTCTATTCTACCCCTTCCTATCGTGCTCGCTGGGGCCATCTACCACCCCTACGCGACAATGTTTTTAGCCGAATCTTCTTCCTGTGTTTTATGATTTGCAATTAACATGGTTATTTTTACTCTTAATATTATATAAAATATTATATCTGTCACGTTTTTTTTTTATTTTTATTTATGGGGCTTGACTGTTCAAGCCATCTCGTTTTGATGCGAGAGCCAATTAATATTTATCGAAATTACATTAAAGATAAGTTAAGTTTTTTTTTTCCTTTTATGCGTATATTTGAATCAATAATAAACGTAAATTATACATTTTAAAAACTTTACGTTCTACTGTAAGCTGAGAGAAACCAGGTTTCAGGAGTGATTTTTAATAATAATTTGCATTTTATTGCCTCGATAGTATAATTCCATGAATAAATAGTTTATCGCTTTTGTCAGCCCTGAAAGTATCGATATGATGTGCTAACCTTTACAAGAGTCAAATAATTATCAATAATGACCACGAAATGGCCGCACTTGTGGACAATGTAAACCTACACAACATGGGCCGACCCTCGTCCCTTCTCGAACCTTCTGGTCTGTTTATACAGCTATACCTACACCCACATTGTTGACATAAGTTTTCGACTTCCAACAATATAATATACATACAAATAAACTTTTTAAGTATTTTCCGAACTTAATTGGGAGTTAAATTATCGATGTGAATGTTGGTTAATATTTATTATAATAATAATAATTATTGTTTGACGACCTCTGTGGCTTAGTGGTTAGCGCGTTGGCGCACAAGCCGGAGGTAGCGGGTTCAAATCTCGCCAGGGAACGCAAAAAAATGTTCCTGGGTCATGGATGTGTATTAAATATGTGTATCATAGAATAAAAATTTTAAATATCAGTATCAATATAAAAAGTATTAAAATATGTATTTCCGTTGTCTGGTACCCGCAAACACAAGTGTCTTCGAGAACTTAGCACAGGACTAGATTGACGTGGTGTAAAAGCGTCCATAGATATTATTATTATAATTATTATAACTGTTAAATAAATGTATTTCGAGAGCCGGAGAATTCAACTTCATCGTACCGCAAAAGCCGCTAAAAGCATAAAATTAGAATTTGCGAAATATGTTAAAGTTTTGGTGGTTGACCGCGCCCCGAACTTTATAGGATTCGCTGTGTTGTTTCATATTTTTATTGTACCTATAATCAGTGACGGATTTAGGCTTGATGCCGCCCTAGGCCCTGTTTATGGCGCCCCCCTAATGATAGGATAACATTCGGTAAAGGCTATATTTATCTTTTAAAAATATTTAAAATTAGGTAAATAAAAAAATTGAATTATTACAAATATTCTATGGAAAATTCTTAACAAAAATTAATCAAAATCATTTTTTTTAAATTAATCAAAAGGAGTCTGTCTTTACTTTTTTCACCTCTGAAATTTTGGAATTTCAAAAATTTTGCCGCCCCTCAAATCATGCCGCCCTAGGCCCGGGCCTCACGGGCCTAGGCGTAAATCTAGCACTGCCTATAATCTTTTAGCCGTGTCGCCTATATTCTTTGAAAATAAAAGCAACATAAAATAATTTCCAATGTTGTATGTACTTAAAAATTTTAGCATAATATTAGTTGTACTACTCATTTTATATATTAACTCACTTTATTAGGGTTTTAAAAAACAATTAAAAATATTATAGATAATATTTAGACGCTTCGAAGCGAATACAAATTCTAAAGCGCTCCCAAGTGCTTGACATAGCGCCGTACTCTAAACGTCATTAGATTGTGTTCCCTTTTGAATATGTATTCGATTTAGTGGGGTGTGATCGCGTGTTCGGCATGCTCCATCTGTTTTTATTCATTAATCTGTGATTAAGATAATCTGTATCAGTGTCCGAGAACCCACAACTTGGGATTTTCTGGGCAATTCAGCCAGCTACCACCTGCGATATTTCAGAACCAATACGACATACAGACGAAAGCTCGGTTATTTTTTCTACTTGAACTTTCATGTTCAACGCTAACTAATTGCCATCAGATGGCATTCAATGTACATCACCAGTAAATATACTCCCAATCCCCAATTAGACACTCACGGTTTCGGAAAGGCTGATCAGCCTAAATATTAACAAACTGTTAAACCTGTTTTTAAGTGTCGAATGAGTTGCTAGAAGCATGGTTAAATTACTTAATTAGATCAGGCTATCAGTTGACATAAAAACTACAATGAAAAGATGTCAAACTTGACTCTAGAATCGTATGTTACAACAGTAGTTGGTAGACTACTACCAAGCTAGTTAGTAACAGCCATATTACTTGACATAGTTTGACCAACGTTTCAGAAACCGGGTGTAGGACACGCATGCCTAAGAAAGCGGCAGATCAACTAAACCCTAATTGGATATTAAAAACGTATGCCCATCGGAAAAATATGGATCGAGCGTGGGCCAGAATGGAAATCAGGTGGCAGGTGTTTGGTTATTGTTTCGGTCATATTGAATTTTGCCGGAGTTTATTTTGCAGGCGAATTAGGGGACTGCATACATTTGAATAATGTACCGGTACGGGCGGGCCCCGGTAACCATTTAAATTCTCGTTTGGATATCGTCCTGTGTGCTGTATTCTCGGAGGATTGAGGGTTCGAATCGCGAACTATCTTTCATTTAATTTGTAGAACTGAACACATTCCTTTCAATAAGAGGGGGGAAACGGTCCGACTGTATTGCGATGGTGTTACAGTCTACTGATACGATCAGCTTTTAAGTATGAATACTTGTTGGGCCCTAAATTAGCACATTGGCTCATATTACTAAGAAACTTCTTTGAATCGATTTTTCATATTAGTTACATATTTTAAATCTAACATACCCGTAGAATTTTGGTGAAGGTTGCCTCAACAGCATCATTAAATAAAGGATAGCTCCTTTATTTTGCGTTCATTGAGAGAGGCCCACATGGCTTTAACATGGGTTCAGCACGGGTAAGGTCCTGGCGCAGTTGCGGGACGGGCAACGTACGTCCGAGGCACTACGTCTGGTCCTGACGTGGATGCGACGCCGGAAGAAACTTGGAGACGCGTCCCATAAAACTCTAGAGATATGCGATGCGATAGGTCACACAGCGACACGACCAGTGATTTGAGTGAACCTCTCGCTCTCGAGTGTAGCGTGCTCGCTCGAGAGCCATGAGACCTGAGAGGTGGGCGTCCACTTTTGCAAAATTAATTTAGCAGAATAAGACCGTAGAAAGAGATAGAGAGGATGACGCCACGTCCGTCCCGCTCCATCCGTAAAACATTTCCACTGCAACAAAAAGGCTTGATATGTTCAGCAGTAGACGGTTAAAGGCTGATGATAATGATTCAAAAACTTCAAAAGAACAGACGATAAGGATAAGTCCTGAAGAGGCTCAATCAAGAAACATTCTCACGTACACGATACGAAACACATATTAGAAATAATTACAGAATAATCCCAACAGAACAAGCACGGAACGTTTCAGATGACCAAATTAATTAAGTTACGGAGAAAAAAGGGTTTGGCATAGACGGACAGACTCGGTGCAACTGAGCCCGACTGACAATGATTTATGTCCGGGAGTCTGGGAGCTGGGGGTGGGCAATAGTAGGGAGTGGTGGGGAATAGGTAGGGAATAGCTGCATTATCGTTACCAACTTTTATCTATGCTCTGCGAGTGTTTTTACATATTATACGAAAGTAACTGTTTTAGAGATATTGGTGTGAATAGCTGATGTTTTCTTGACCTAAGTCATCGCTATTTTGTACTGTCAGTCACTTTAATTTGGAAGGAAACTGGAAATATTTCTTACTCCTCTCTTGATGGTAAGTGCCTGAATCTTCGTGAGTAATGATGGTAAAGGCGATGCAACCTCGACGCAAGGGATATCAGTTTAAGGCTCTGTTCGCACTTTTTTCGAGCAGTAGAAAACCGTTTGAATGAGACATATGGACACTCATATGTGTTTTTAAAACGCAACGCTTTCTTATCTAGCACTGTTGGATTTTAAATCGTATTTAGCGAACTTTGAGCACCTTATGCGTTGATAAACTTTTATAAGGTTGACAACTTTTCATTCTTATGTAAACGGATTTTTGTAACAGTATACTTATTTTATATTAAAACAATCTATACATATAATAAATTTGTAGAGGAGTCGTTTCTGTACATTGAAAATATTTAAAAAAAGAATAGCCTGGGTGTTAAAGGATTACTAACAGAATCCATTTCCAGCATTTTTGGAATTTTTGTCTGTTTGTCTGTATGTCTGTTTGTCTGTTTAGTTGTGCACGCATCACGTGAAAACTACAAAACCAGTGTAAATAAATTTTATCCATAAAAATTAAGCGTAACTTAGAGTAACATTTAGTTTTTGTTTCATCGCAATCGCTTCACTCTATCAAAAGATATATGTATTTGAAATGTAGCTAAATAAGATACTTAACAAATAGGATCAGATCAACGCCATCTATTGACCATTTACGGCGGCTTTCAATATCCTATCTATCATAAAATTTTCTTATCTATCTTGAAATTTTGACACATTTTCTTAGAAAATCTGTCAAAATTTTAAGATATATAAGAAAATTTTAAGATAGGATATTGAAAGCCGCCGTTATAGTACCGATTTATTGACGATTTACAGTACCGACTTATAAGTAGGTATGTAGGTTGTCAACAGATGGCGTTGCATGTATCAGATCCTATTTGTTAAGTGTAACGAATTTGTTATTATATTTTGTTAAAACCTTAAAACGTTAGAAAGGAATAGTAATCCTTACTAATATTATAAATGCGAAAGTAACTCTGTCTGTCTGTCTGGCTGTTACGCTTTCACGCCTAAACCACTTAACCGATTTTGATGAAATTTGGTACAGAGATAAATTACTAGAGCTTGGAAAAGGACATAGTCTATTTTTTATCGCGAAAAAAAGCTTAGGGGGGTTTAAAAAGGGGATGAAAGTTTGTATGGAAGTTTGTCATTATACATAGAAGATGACGCCTTAAAACTTTGTATTTAGGCACTTAATAAGAATTAAATAACCATGATTAATTAATTGTTCCACCGTTTTTAAGGTTTTCGCCTATATGAGCATTACATAGGAGATAAAAGTTTTAGGGTAGTTCAAAAAAAATCTGGGTTGCGTTGGCGCAGTGCGACGTAGTGGGGGAAATGTCTCTATATTGCTACCCACAAACTACCAAGGGATACTACCGTTTGCTACCCGAACAGGCAGACACGTGAGGGCACTTTTCAGCTGTAACAATTTTGATTTGTTCATAGAATTTTGCTTTCGTTAATGTTCTTAATATATTCGGCGAAATACAATGTTTCATGTATTGTTATTTGTATTTAATTATATGTTATTGAATGGAAAAAAGGGGGCTGCTGTATGTGCACGTTCTAATAAAGCTTAAAAAAGAAGATGCGGTCCATCCAAATAGATAAAGAATTGTATGACACTATTATCCAAAACATGGTACACGGTCCCTGTGGTGTTAGAAATTCAGCCTCGCAATACATGAACATTGGAAAATGCACAAGGATTTTTACTAATCAGTTGATAAAAGAAACTGTGCAAAATGACAATGGCTACCCGTTGTACAGGCGCACAGCGCCCGAAGACGATGGCCGAACAGTTACAATTAAGACTCGATCTGGAGCGAACGAAACCTTAGACGTCCCGTATTTGCCTATTTTATATAAAATTTTCAATGCTCATATTAATGTAGAAGCCTGTAGCTCTGTCCGCGCAATCAAATATACAAATATATAAACAAAGGAATTGACAGGCTATAATATTTAATCTCAGGAATGAAGGTGGAGCACATCTTCTGAATGAAGTGCAAACATTTCAAGCAGGACGTTACGTCAGCAGTAATAAAGTAGCGTGGCGGCTCCTTAGCTTCCTCTTGCCTGAAAGACATCCAACAGTAACCTATCTTGCTGTACACTTAGAAAATGAAGAGTGCATATATTTTACCGAGAACAATTTCCAAGAAAAAGTATCTACACCACCCAAAAAAACATTAACAGCCTTTTTCCATCTTTGTCAGGCCGATTCCTTTGCCAAAACGTGTTTCTGTGCTAAAATCTCCCGTTGTTATACCTGAAACACATCTACAAAGGACTGCGAACGCCGTTTTCAATGTCTGTTGAAAATTGGCCCAGAATGAAATCATCTGATGCCCTTGGTCACATGACCAAGGGCATCAGATGATTACACCGTCCACGATACTAATTTTGAATGTTTCTGTTTACGTTTGCTGCTACACCAAATTCAGGGTCCTATAAGCTATAATGATCTTAAAATTGTCAACAGCCAGAAATTCGGAACATATAGAGAAGCATGTGAAACTCTGGGTCTGTTAGAGAATGATAATCACTGAGACGAAACTATAAAGGAAGCTGTCCAGTGCAAATCACCAGCCAAAATCAGAGACCTTTATGCAACCCCTTATAATATTATCATCTTGCGGGCTATCTTATCCTAATGAATTATGGAACAAATATAAAGAGTACATGGCGGAAGACATTTTGGGTAGGCTACATTAGACACACACGGACATGATATACAACGAACACATTTATCATCATCAGCATAACGAAGACCCTGGAAAAATTTAAGACAAAGTAATGGCTATAGTGGGTAAGCGTTTGAATGAATTTGGAATGATTAGCCCTCGGAGAACGAACGAAAATGAACTATCAGATGAGATTATACGAGAAATAAACTATGACATACCAGCTTTGCAGCAGCAAGTAGCTGAATTGATACCCAAATTACTACCAGAACAAAAACGAGTATTTGACGAAGTGTTGCAGCTAACAGAACCTGGGAATGGCGCGCTACTCTTTGATCTCACTCAGGAAGATTCACCTATCTGTAATTTTAGTAAAAATAGCGCATGACACTTGCAGACGAAATTAAAGCATGTCTCAAGTCGTTCACTATATGGACCACCGTAATGAAGTTCAGTTTGACTACAAATATAATGACACAAATGCTGGCAACTATGCCGTAACACTATTTAAAATAGGAGATGGTCGGCTAGAAACTAATGTAGAGGGCTGATTCAATTAGTACACAGTGGTTTAGAATTAGTTGCAAGTGTTTACCCAGACTTACAAAACAATATACAAGAACATCAATATTAATGTGAAAAAGCAATTTTAGCACCCAAAAATGATATTATCAACTAAGTAAATCCTGACATATAAGTAAGAGTCAAGTACCAGGACAGGTACAACAGAGTATTTATCAATAGACACAGTTATGGTACAGAAAAGAGCATATCATATCCCGTAGAGTTTCTAAATTCGCTTGAGCTGTCAGATGTACCCTCACAAAAGCTTAAATTAAAACTAGGTGTCCCAGTCATGCTCATGTGAAATTTGGATGCCCAGAGACTATGTAATGACAATTTTTCTAATTGACAATTGTATGTAGCATGTTCGCGTGTGTCCAATGCCCAGAATGTCTACATTCTATCCCCAAATGGAAAGACGATATATAATATTGTTTACAATAGTTTATTAAAATAATATTCTGTTCCGAGTTGTCTTCTTTGTTCTAAATCAGGAAAGGGGAACTGCGCTACTCCAAAATTTACGCGAGCGACGCCGCGGGCAACAGCTAGTTGTAAGTAAATTGTTAGTTGAAGACGACTAGCTTCGTGGCTGGTCCGTGGCAAGCGATAGCTCGTCTTGGCGTTTATTGAAAGAGGCCTAGTAGAACCTTGATAAGTTAAAGTTCAAGGGAAACACAAAATATTTTAAGTTATAGAGGTTTTAAGTTATCAAGGGTCATATTAGTGATAGGTTAAGGGAAGGGAGCATATTATTTTTTGAAGTTATAGAGGTTTTTAAGTTATCGAGGTTTGAGTTATCGAGGTTCTACTGTATATTCAGCAGGGGACGAATAAAGGTTGATGATGATAATGATGATGATTGTTGGTATATAAAAAGCATTTGTACTAATATATTATTTTTATTATATAACTTTACATTTTAAAAATTCTGAGGGTTTTAACACATAGATAATAATGCAGACAAACAGACAGAACAGAGTTACAATGAAAGGGTACTTTTTGGACCTTTTGTGGCAATTCCTAAAACAAATCAAATATAATTAAATAATAAGTAATTCATTAAATTCCTAATGTCGTTATTAATGAATTAACATAAAATTACTAATACGCATTAAACATAATATAATTACAATTACTCATAATATTATGTATACAATGTAAATGGGCGCTAATAACTTGCTAGCTTGTTAACATTGTGTTTATTTGGATGTCTGTACAATCATTATGTATGTTGGATATTACATTTTAGGGTTTCTTTGAACCCTCATAAAATCCCTCCATTTAACGTCAAAACCTATTGAGTGCTTCGAACTAATGAACGATAAAACGGCAGTATCTTTCTCTTGCCCAACATGGATCGGCCACTGCACGGTGCTCGTCTTTCCATTTGGCCGATCAACATTTGGCATCGACTCTTGGCAATTTTATGAGCTAGCCCTATCTTAAGCAGTAGAGGCTGATGATGATATTAAGTATAAGTATTTTTAGCATTACTATGGTGGTGATACTGATGATGATGATAATGATGATGATGATGATTTGAACAAGGAAAGAAATCACATAACTAGAAATTAAGATAAGGCATACCTCGTTAACCCAGTCCCATGGTAAACTTGTGACAACTCATCTTACGTGTCGGAATCGAAAGTAATTGGTTAGTTAGGACATAATATTATTGTATCTAAATGCAAACATACATAATATTATGCTAATTATCCAATAAGATTCGAACTAAGGACCCCTGTTACCAAATGACAAGACACGTAGTAAAAAAAATATACAGTATAGTTATATTGTATAGTAGTATAGTTATGTATAGTAGTATAGTAGATGTATTTAATATAATATCATTGAGATGTATGAAAAGATTTTCCTACTAAGTTTGTTTCGCCGGTTCTTCTCAGTTGGCTCGCCTTGGAATTAGTGTTAAATTCAATTGATGTTAAGAGACTTCGATGGTACTTTGTATTAAAAAATGATTTAGTTTTCGATTATTATGAAGATGATGTCAACGCTTACATAGGTACTCATGTACGTGTAACCGAACAAAAAATAGGGAAGCTCTCGATTTTAATTTGCTGATTCCGTCCCAGATCTCGAGATGCCCTGAGTTGGGGCTGATAGGGCACGACCTTCGAGTGCCCCGGGACAACACTTCACCTGACAGGAGTGTGCCGGGAGAAAGGAGAAATGGATGTGGTGATTTTCTCATTAAAAAAAAACTGAAAAAACTCTTTTATTAAAATTATATTTTTAAATACTTACCTTTACATGAGAAATTCTTATACATATTTATATATAATCTAAATCTCGGAAAAGGCTCCAACGATTTTCATGAAATTTTGTATACATGGGTTAAAAACGGCGATAAATCGATCTAGGTAGGATACACTTTTAAAAAACTTTTTTTATCCGTGTTTTTAGGCAATGATAAAATATTATTAGAATGCGAACGTAAATTTCGCTGCCAAAAAGTATGTCATGATACACTAAGCAGTGTAGAAATTAGGCAGTTGTGAATCGAAAGGAGCCTGCCTGGTTCGTATCTCCAGTCCGATCACTTTTTCGTCTTTTTTAACTTTATCATATTATTACTACGGGTATATAAAACAAAACAAAAAAAACCGACCAAACGCTCGGTCAACCAGGTACTGAGAACAATAAAGTACTTAAAATAATTATTGAGGTAAAAAAGACCTCCGTTCCTATCTGGTGTCTATGTCGACACAGGTTTTTTCAAATATACATAAATGTTTAAGAGAGATACTAAATCAATAAAGTATCAACACATTATATCCCACTGCTGGGCATCAGTCTCCTCCTCGAAATCAGGGGAGGACAACATTGGGCCATATTTCATGCGGGTTGGTGAACTTCACACCTTCAAAGATTTTCAATCTTATCATGGCGCGAAATTTTGCTCACGAAGGATAACCTCCACCATCTTACTAAACCGTCATTATCCTAATAAATCGCGATAACTTTCATAAAAGTTTTTTCAGTGTAAAGAGCTTTACTACTATTTAAAGCTTACCATATTTATTTCAATTTTCTAGATTTTTTATTATTTCGGAATCAAAAATTACATACGCCTACTTAAGAGACTAAAATATGTAAAACGTGGTAAATATCCTCTTTTTGATTAAATGATGAAAATAAGGCTTTAATGTAAACTGATAGAACATGAAACATGCCACAGACTAAAGCCTCTGTGGTTCAATAATTGGGACGACGGACATATTCCTGATAACTAGAAGTTTCCAAGGCGTATTTAAGCTTATTTTGAAACTATCTTGTGTTAACAGATATTATAGAGAACTAGTCATACGATACCTTACATACAGACATGTTGTGTACAAGACGATTATTTTAAAATTGATTTCAATAGGATTCATACAACTAAAAAAGTTAAGGTGAAAGTAACTGAAAATTGTATTATTTAAGGAATACAATGTTTAAAGATAAAATGTATAGTTTTGAAATATATAAATATATAGATATTTTTATATTTCAAAATTATACATTTTGTTCAAAATAATATCAATAGTTTAGATCTTCTGGTGGACATAATAAATGTAAATACAAACTTAAAAGTTACATAATTATCTTCGTCATCCGATATAATATCCGGTAAAATCCTTTTCGACCTTACAGTAGTGAGTCAGTAAGATTCTAACTATGTAGAAGTGTCAAGGATTACTTTATACTAATATCCAAAATGTCGAAATTTAAAAATCCTTATAGTACGAGATAAAATCTTTAAAATAGTGTCATTAAACCAAGCATTGTGCTCTCACCGTAACAGGTAGTTAAATGAAAATCATTCGATCTTTCTTCGAATTGATCTTTCCGTACTGAGTTGTATTACCTTTTAGCGATTCTTTAACTCACTGTATACTTAGTGTGATATAATTCCAGATATTTTATTTATTAGTTTTTATTTCACTTTTTTAAATGTGTATGCGTATAGTAGAATTGCGAATGAAAAGCTTATCAAACTAAATGAATGCGTTGCATTAGAAATGTTTCTTTCTTTCTGATATCTAGAAAGAAACAAACAAACAATAATAATAACGCATCTACATATTAGTCGTTTCACGTGAGTGTAAATATCGCAGGCGAGGCCCGACGGTGCATCACGCCACTGTCAGCCAACACTCTGTCAATTTATGCTGTATAGGGGTGGGGAAGTGACGGCTTCATTGCCCACTTCAACAGGCTATATGGCCAATGCTATAATGGCCTATTATATTACATCAACAGGCCTACGGCTAATGCAACAGTATCCTATTACTTCAACAGACAAGCTAATGCAATAATGGCCCAATAACTTGCAAACGGACTACGAGGCCAATGTAATAATGGCCTCTTATATTACCTCAATGGTATATGTTATAAAATATATTAACGTGTATTTTCCAATGTTTACGCGAATTTCACTCATTATAATGAAACAACTTTTAAGGATTTGTTCGCGGTTTATTATAATGTTTTTTATGTTGTATTTATACAGTAATATCTAAAAAGATTGAGAAATAATATTTTATCTACGGTTATCATGAAGTTTAATCAGCCGTGCTATTCTGTAAGAAACGCAGCGCTATCGCAACCTTGTGACAGCGCCGTGAATGCAATTTGGTATTCACTAAGCTTGTCAAACCATATCAAACACACACTAGCGTCATCAACGCTGTGACGGGAGGGACAAGAACTACTCTACGGCGTGTTCTTGACGTTTCTTCATACATTTTGGTATTCCGTAACGAAAAATAGTGTCGAGCTCGCCTCACGGCCTCGCCTACATGCTCGCTTTTAAGTGTCAAATCTAAAAGCTACATTTTTGAGGCTGAAAGTATAATATTGTTGTTAAATTATTTAAATTCGAAATATATTTTAGTCACAAATATAGTAATTTATAAGGCAGATCGATTTTTTCAATGGTTTATTCTTCGGAAGAAGCAAAAAAAAGGACGACATAGACCAAACTCGACAAGCTTACGAAAATTTCAAACCGTTTCCTGTGATATGGATTTATTCGATCGCGATAAAAACTGTTTTCTTGTTGTGTTTGTTGTGATTATTAAATGATAAAGAGTGAGTTATAATCTATTGTGGAATCGGAATTGAAACAATAAAGTATGTGTACCACATACGTATACTATATTTATAAAATAAATAATTAATATTTTAATAACTATGTTTACTATTTCGTATAAAAATAAAAAAAGGAAATAAAAAAGGTTGCAGGTCCACTATGGACCCGAGTAGCAAGAGACAGGGGGATGGAGGGGGATAGATTTTTAATATAGTAATCATAATAGGCATTTGTAGATTGTAGATAAATGATTTTGTAAGAAAACAGCAATAAAGGCTATTTTATTTTATAATTAAGTTTATTAGAATTTCGTATATTTCATATAAATACCTACGGGGCCGAAACGTGGTCTCTTAAGTTTCGACTGGTCCGAAAGTTTGCCGTAGCTCAACGTGTTATGGTAGTGCTACGCTAGGTGTTTCTTTGGCAGATGGGATTTTAAACAAAGACCTCTGCCAGAGAACTAAAGAAATCGATAATCGATATTACACGAAGACTAAGCTTGTTGAAGTGGCAGTGGCGGATGGGCCAATAAGGTTCAAGAGTGAAGGCCGCGCTTAATCTTACCTACGCCGACCAACACTTCGTTTACGATGTTTTGGTCGGCCATTAAGCAGGCGGGAAGACGATCTCCGTGCAGTATCCAGTCCACATGGATTAAATGCACATGGCAAAGGATCAGTGGTCTTGGCGTTTATTGAGAGAGACCTATGTTTAGCAGTGGTCGGATAAAGGGTGATGATGATAATGATGATATGTTTCTATAATGAGGCTCATAAGAATTCGTTATATTTTATATAAATACCTATAATAGGAAAAAAAATGTACAAAAAAACAACGTATATAAAATGTATATTTTTATTTAATAAAGTTGTCCACACGAGAGCACACTTCACCCAACCACACTCATTATTATTAAATCTGAACCTCCGGTGTAATAGTTTATAGTTGGCTGTGCTATCTCTAAACCTTTTATAGCCAACAATAGTAGAGACGCCATAATGCTATAGGTCTACGTGACTTCGAGCCAGTGGCCTAACAAATAGATTATACCCATCACCACTAGCAAAAGCGTCTCCACCCACCAAACCAATTTTTTCTACTTTGACCACAACCAAATAATATGTATTTGTCTCGCTATTCATATTTCAGCTGCCTTCTTCTTCACTGCAATCTTCTTATCCTTCCAATACTACAACAATGAACAAAACATTATAATATGTTAGAGCATCATCATCTGCCTAACCTTTTTCCAACTATACATTGGGGTCAGCTTCCAGTCTAACCGGATTCAGCTGAATACCAGTATTTTACATGGAGCGACTGCTGTCGGACCTCCACAACCCAGTAACTGGGTGATACGGTACCCCACGGTTAGACTAGTTGTCAGATTCTCGGGCTTCTACCCGTCAACCCGTAACGACCATCAAAGATCCACGAATGACAGCCGGGACCAACGGCTTAACGTGCTTTCCGAGGCACGGAGGAGTCTCGGTATTTAAAGATGGTCACCCATCCACGGACCAACCTTGGCAAGCGTTGCTTAACCTGGTGGATCGATCCGCGCGGATAAACACACATAATATAATATGTGAGAGCAATGGGTATTAATTATTTAGATTGATCAATTGCTATTTGATAGTGAATAAATTAGGTAAAAAACTCAATAAACCGCGACAAAATCCGTAAAAGTTGTTTCATTATAAAAGCAAATAAAATTGACAAATAGACAATATAAATTACCTTTGCCCATTGCTGCTGAGTTTTTACGCAAGCACTGCAGGCTACATCTTGCCAAGCTGCTCGTGTAGTGTGCGATCTCGAGCATATAAGGTTCGAGCCACCCTGTGACAAGATAGCGTCTCTCTTTCAAACACTTCAATACCTTCTCCACTTGACAGTATGATCCTGTAAAGATAAATAAATATTTAAAAATAAACAAGGAAATCGTAAGTTTGCTGTGATGATTTGTTATGTTTATACCATGAATACTATGGACACAAGTTTAATAACTTCATAATACCTATAATACTTGAGAATTATTAGCCTTGACACAACATGGATTAATTATTCATCAATATATAAGCTTTAATACGTACCTTTTAATGTCCAAAACGTTTAATTAAAGACAAAATAAATTTCATAACAAATTTATTATTGTTTTAAAATTATCAATTGTCATTATTGTCAACCATTTGTCTAATGCCAAGGAGGTTTTTTGTTTGTTTTAAATCTGTTATTTAAATATAAAATACCTCAATCTCATGTTTTGATGAAAAATCAAGTGTAACAATAATATATTGTGCTAGGTTATTAAAAAAACCCTATTTTCCATTTTTATGACCTACTAAACAGTTAACCGATATTTACCGATTATTTCGTTAAGACATTTGTGTCAAGCCCTAGAACTTGTCGACCTCACTACGCTAAGAGGGCGTTTTCACGTACGGCCACGATATCGTCGACGAGCGCATAGTAGCTACAGAATACCGATTTGCTCAGACTTAAGCTCGTCATCGAAATAAAGGCGATGGGCGAGACGAGCTCGTCACCGCGCACTACCTAGAAAATGACTCTTACAGAATAGCACGGCAGGGCTGGCCGGTGATGATAAATTTAAGATCTAGCTTTGTCCTCCATCGTGTTATTAAGATTTTGTAATATTACGATTCGTAATTTACGAGTATATCAAAATCTTTACACTTAGATTTCGACCAACGCAAAATTATCTAAGAGCCATTTCAAAAAACAAACTTATTATACCTATCTAAAGGTATAATTTTGACGTTTTAAATTTTCGCTTCTTTTCTTTTTACATAATATTAAAAGATGCAAGTTATACCAACAAGCGAACACAAATATCTCCATAAGTATGTAAGCATACTTTAAGAAACCACATGTCTAAAGTGTTGAAGTATTTCGCGTCATTTTCTTGCAATTACACGCCTGAAAACATACACAAACATGAAACACATACTGTAATGAGCGCTAAAGTGTTTTTAAACGACGTTATGAAGTAGATTTTGCTTTAATGTAATATTTAATGTATATAAAAATAAGGATCAACGCTTAGGTAACCGTCCCAAGGGTGTATCTGTACGTGCTGGGCACGGTTTCCTCCTCGAAATCAGCCGTGTAGGATATTGTTTACCGACACCCTGGCCTAATGCGAGTTGGTGAACTTCACATAACTCAAAATACTTTTTAATCACATCAGCCCATCTAAACAAGTGGCAAACGCTCCCATTCTATGCAGTTGTGTTTTACGCTAACTGCATAGGGTTGCTGCAAAATTTTTGAAGAACGTTTAATCAGACAAATAAAGTATAATAAGATTTTGTTGGTAAAAACGTTTAACAACTCCTGTACTTCGTTGAAAACGAATATTATTATTACTATATTTCTTGAATTTTTTTTATGTCGTAAGCTATTGTCATTCCCATACAATAAGTATTCTATTCTATTCGTTTAGCGTTAATGCCACTTGTCTACTTGGGGGGACGAAGTACATAAGTGCTTAGAAGTTTTTTACAAACAGAACCATATTTTGTAGCTTTAAGTATATTGTGTCTGAATAAACGTTCGTCAAAGATTTTGGAACGGCCCTATGGCGTTATATTTTTAGCGTTTATTGCAACTGAGCTTTGGAGCATTTCCCACTTGTCTAGAGGAGCAGACATGCAGTTTTTCTTATTAACCAGTGAGAGAACGACGGTCACGTCGATGGTTGAGCGATGTTCAGGATTTAGAAATTTAGAATAACACGGAGGCATTTAGATATTACGAATAACACGGTGTCAGGATCAGAGACCGAGTTAGCCCATAACGCGAAATTGTCGATATAAATTTTATTTAAAAAAATGCAAACACAGCTGATTAAAGAACTACTCTTTTTTTACTATTTACATATTCGATTCTGAAGCGTCCTACAGTCTGACCTTAGCCTGACTATAATAAGTAAATAAACAAAAATAACATTAATCAACAATTTAGACGCAAACAGGCTGACAAATATAATTTACGAGGGAAAAATAAAACACGATGTTACTAGCAATAACTATATTTATAACATTGGAAACACTTGAATAAATAACTTTGAAGACTTTGAATAACAACAACAATTTTTCTCATTTTATTATTCCAATTCACAATTCATTTTTAAATGGACTTGATAAAGAAATTAAACATCAAACTGCCAGAGGATTTTAACAGATAATAAATTTTCAAGATATATTGTGTATGCTACCTAAATGTAAATTATTTGAAATTTGAAGAAATATTATAATCAGCTAAATGTTATTATTGAATTGTCATTGGAAATAATATTCTAATTAGTCAGGTAACGATAGAGATCATATTCGCTAAAAATAAAAAAGCACATTTAAAGCTTTTATACCAAAAGTTAAATGTTGCCATAGCAAGTATTTATAAAAAAATCGTCTTTTTAATATAATAGTCAATTTCCCCCTAAAATAAGATCTGACATCAAAGGCTTTAATGGCAGCCGAATTTAACATTTGAGTAACTAGCAATAATACAGTAATTCGTCTATGCTGCATGGTTTCTCGCAACATTCGTTGACAACAAATCTTTTTCCTCGAATGGAGCCCATTTCCCTAGCTTTATGATGAGAGATCCAAGGCCATCCCGCTTGGTTTTCTTGTTCTTTATAATATGGTGACAAAATGGCATCTGCAAATTCATTTTATATAAATAGAAAATAAAATAAATACTTGCATAGACCTTACATATTAGATGGTATATTAATGTGTCGTGTATTTTTTATATTATTTTTGTTCTTCGAAAGACCATAAATAATATTATTTCCAACTATAACTCCATCGAAACTCGATATAATGTAGACCTAGGCAATCGTCCGACAGCAGGGGTAAAAAACCTTTTCGCGTGATGCTACGAGTCATAATATCATGACCCTATTCACTGCTGAGCATAGGCCTCCTTCAATTAACGCCAAGGCAATCGAGTGATGTTACTGCTAAATAGACGAGTCATATAATATGTAGCAGTAAATGCAATATAAAGGGTAGTTACATAACGTTCCCCAGACACTTCACGCTAAGATGGTAGATCGACTCACATTCTCGGTACTATCTCCACCATCGGCCCATCCAGTTGGTGGGCAACCGAACCTTCTTGGTAAGTAAACTTTAAGAAATACTTACTGTACATAGTTCCTTCATTAGATCGCTTGTTAGGGCTCACATCCATGCAGAACACGGCCAATGCTCTGGCCAAGGTTCTCCCACAGTACACCTGAGGGTTCACGTCTTGGGCCATTTGCATTCCACCAATATGGGCATGGCTCATGGAGAATGCCATCAGGATTGTCAAAAGAACGAGGGAGTGTTGAGAGTTCATCTGAAAATTAACAATTTATGGGTGAAATTGAAATAAAGTGACCGCATATTACGCAAAGAATAAGCTCATTTAAGTGGCAGGCGGCCAGCACACACTGAGAACAGATGTCTGATGGGTCAATGAGGTGCAAGAATGGAGACCGCGTTTAAGTAGACGAATATCGGCCAGGTAATCCAGGTTGGAAGACGAACTTCGTGCGCTGGCCAGTCCGTGTTGGACGCGAATGACAAAGGATCGGTTATCATAGCATTCATTTAGGCAGGTCTATTCTCAGCAGTGGATGGATAAATGACGATGATGGTGATGATGATGATGATGATGATGATGGTTTTAGTAATAGCATGTTCAATCTACTGGTGGAAGGGCTCAGCTACCATCGGTATTCTTATTTCCGTCATGAAACAGCTTTGCTTGTAATTGTAACGAAGAGTAGCACCCCTAGACAAGTGGCAAACGCTCAATTCTATTCTTTTGCGTTTACTCGCTAACTCCATAGGGTTGCTGCAAAATTTTTAAGAACGTTTATTACGTTACGTCTCTTACGTTAACAGATGATTTTTAACAACCGACCCTAAATGCGGTTTGGTTAACTTTGCCATGTGAGCGACGATGGTCCAGTGGTGGATGGACTCGACCTCTTATGCGAGAGGTCCGGTTTCGATCCTGACCCCTCCGTGTGTGACTTGAAATGGGTTTTTCTAATTTCTAAGTGCATCCCAAATACGAGACCATCGCTCGCTCACCAGTGAAGGAAAACATCGTGGGGAAACCTGCATGCCTGATGAGATTGAAAGTCTTTGAAGGTATGTAAAGTTCACCAACACGCGCGGTGAACTATTAGCCCATTACCCTCCTCGCCTGATTTCGAGGAGTAGGCCCGTGCCCAGCAGTGGGACATAAAAAGGGTTGTTACTTTACTTTTTTACTTTAAATTTACCACACCTTCATATACTTTTGGATCTCATCAGGCATGTGGGTTTCCTCGCGATGTTTGCCTTCATCTATGAGCGAGAGGTGGTCTTATATTAAAGGTGCAATTAAAAATTTTGAAAAAAGCAGGGTCAGGATCGAATCCGGACCCTCTCGCTTATAAGGAGTTTTAGATGATATCTTTTAATGAATTAGGCAATCAGCTGTGGATTGCTTACCTTAAAACAGATAGCACTTACCTTCGCGAGGTGTGTGTGAGCGAGCCCGATGGAATGTGCTGGGACGATGTATTGTTCCCGTTTTATATTCCCTCAGGACGATAAATATTCAACAGCGTGTTTAGGTGATTGATAATTGCTTAATGAAATGAGAAATTGTATAATATAATTTGATTTGAGTGTTTTCGGTATTCAGGTACTGTATTTTCCACTTGGTTTGACATCGAAAACACGTTTCGGAAAATTACATAATTTATTATGGTATATTTTCCATTTAGGACACGATTTTCAGGTAATAGCTGCTTTCAGACATTGTTCTCTTATTGTTTGTAAGAGATTGGGATTCGAAATTGATAATTAGGAATAAATCCAGCAACCTTATCTCGTACTCATTGTGGTTGCCTTTTATTGTTTATCCAATGCGGCTATCTGCGTGGAAAATAAAAATCGTTTGTTACTGCAATTATTGTAGTTGCAGTTTAATTTCTGGCACCATGTCTTAAGGTGCTGTAAATGGACCAGTTCTAAATGATTTTGAGGGCAAATAAAGGGCGGGACGTTTCGCTCTCAGAACTCACTGTCCCTATACGGAGAAATGAAAGAGTAGCGAAAGAGGAAGAATAGAAGAAGTCGCCGCGACGACATTTCGTTCGAATCACTCGACTTACCACTTATATTATGTTATTTGTTCAACTACACTAATATTATAAAGAGGAAAACTTTGTTTTGTTTGTTTGTTTGGTTGTAACGAATAGGCTCAAAAAGTACTGGACCGATTTCAAAAATTCTTCACCATTCGAAAGCTACATTATCCACGAGTAACATAGGCTACATTTTATTCTGAGAAAAATAGGGTTCCGTAAGATATTTGGGTTTTTCGGGCACAAGGTGTAAAAAATCAAACAGAAAAGTTACATATTTTGCATACGCTGCCTAAACTATAAAAAATAGAATCCATATAAAACCATAAAATGTTCTAATTAATTGTAAATCTTATAAATATCTACAAAAAAGTTCACGACACACTATACCTATCTATGTCGAGTGAGGCACAACAACCATATTTTATTCAGAAATTTTGACTTTTTTGGGCTACATTTAAACGGGTTTATTTTACTCATGCTTTTAATCCTTAAGATACGAAGTTAAAGAGTTTGTTTATTTGAACGCGCTAATCTCAGGAACTATCGGTCGGATTTTAATGAAACATTTCAGTGTTCGATAGCCCATTTATCGGTAAAGATATATCATCCCGCTAAGATCCCGTTGTAAATCTTAGTTAACGCAGGCGAAGCTGCGGGCAACAGCTAGTCGATAAATAAAAACAATAGTTCCCTTTTGTATCATATATATTAAATCACTGTTATAAATTTCGTCAAGGTTTGTTTACATATAGTATGGATAAAATGACTGAAAAATTAATTTAGTTATAAAAGATTTTTTTGAGAAATACGGTTTGAACACAATAGTCCCCTATAATATGATTGATGTATGTATGTTGATGATGTATTCTTTATAATTATACTCTCACATATTATATACATTTCCCTTGAAATTATTTAACTATTTATATATATTTGGGACAGTTGCCTTAGTTCCTTAGTGGGGCTATATTATATTGGATATTTTTATGTTCATTGGAGATGCTATATATTATAAGGCTTGCCAATCTTAATAATTAAGTACTTGTTAGTCTTAATTTAGTCTATATAAATATTTATCTATTAATCGCTATGGATATGCTCACATCCTTCAGGTTATTGGAAACCAACAGCGATCACAGCCAAAAAGAAAAAAACTTCTACTTATCCTTATTTTACAAGGCTAGTTAGAGAAATATTGCTTAACGCATTATTTATCTTATTATAATTTTTTCATACTAACTCTTATTATCATAAACTCCATATAATATTAAAAAAGAGAGTAACAAACATAATTGATTTATCGTTAACAAATAATATCTTAAAAGCGTACATTTTGTTTTTAATTCACACTCTAAATCCTGTGTCAGACAAAGTTTATATTGAGTATACTAACTTATTCTCAAATTGGACTACTTAAACTTAACTTGTTTACTCGTTTGTGCCAAAACACTAAAAAATTAAAAGTAAAACTTCCAAGTTAGCAACTGGATCTTTTGGCACCATATTTTCCAAGGAAATCGACAAAAACTACTAAGTTATTGTTCGCCGGAGGAAAGTTGTGAATGAGAGAGGAACAAAGTCGAAACTTGTATTAAATTAAGCTATCCAGCGAAGTTCCAGCGAAGTTGGACAGCTGTAAACAAACGTTACAAGCACTTTTGGCCCGGCCTTTGGACAAAGAAATTCACTTGATCGGATACTTCAAAACAAAGTGACACACAGAATCCTAATGACTCTTTGTGGCTTCAATCTGTCTCATCAAGTATCTTTGAATTGTAATTTACGTCAAATCTAGTTTTCGAAGTATCGTCTAAAAATTATAAATTAGAGACATGATAAAAATATATCATTAAAAATAGGAATATGCGTACCTACTCTCAGGCCCGTCTTTTCCATTGGGCACGCTGGGCAACTACCCAGGGCCCCGCGATCCACGGGGCACCGTGATTTATATCAGAATAATATGATCTAGTGATAATTTTGGGAAGTTAAACAATGATAACTAATCAGTTAAAACACTTAGTAGTGTCCTAATTACTGTGATAAATCTTTCTAGCCCAAATTGAAGCCCACAGATATGTAAATTGTTATTAATGTTGAGGCCCCATGACCCTAGTGCCCAGGGCCCCCGATAGGTTACAAGTGGGGGGTGGCCTAGCCTACTCTTTCGATTACACCAATTATAGGCACCATTTTAATTTCTGTATTATTTACGCTCCCGTGATTATATTTTATCGTCAAAATTTCGTACACACGAAATTATAAAAAGTAAAGTATCAACCCTTATATGTCCCACTGATGGGCACGGGTCTCCTCCTCGAAATCAGGCGAGGAGGGTAATGGGCCATAGTTTACCGATGCGCTGGCCCAATGCGGGTTGGTGAGATTTCGGTGCGTGTCCGCCAACACGCACAGACCTATCCCTACGCTCTCTGCGCAGGTACAAGTTCTCGCGCTCCATTGTTCTCGTAGACAAAGGCTGTGCCCCAGTACTGTCCTTTGTCTATTGTTAGAGTCAGTGTTGCGTCATCCTAGTGCGTTTCGTACAGTTTACAAGTGCTCTTAGATATTGAGGCCGTCAAACGACTCAATCGCGTTTAAACCCGTCCGTTATATCGCGCGCTTAGAACCGCGTTCGTAATTAAGTGGTGTTCCGGTGCCACATAGTCGCGTTCGTTGTGATAGTGCCGCGTTATTAATCGCTCGCATAGCGAAAAGTGTGTTCCCGAAGCCGAACACGTAAGTTGCTTTCGTTATTTACACACCTACTTGGGTTGCGTCCCGGTACCTGCCCAGGTAGACGACCGTTTTTATTTCCTTTGTTACACACCTCCCGCCAGGCGGGAGGGTAGGAACACAATGGCGTCTTAATGACGACCGGTTTTTTGTTAACACCCAAAACAATATAACAATGGCGGAACTAAATGACATCCCCAAAGAGGCCCTTATGGCCTTCCTGCGGGAATGCGTCCCCGATTTCGAAAACAAAATAAAAGCCTACGCGCAAAAATCAGGCAGTAGCCACAGAAAACCAGTGAGGAGGCTCTCGACCGACTCACCCGCGTCCCCCGCCGCGTCAACCGACGACGGCCCGTTAGGAACCGAGTCCGGCACGACCGAGGCCAGATCGGAAAGCACGCGGACTTCCCGCTCGTCAACTCCGTCAGAGGAGGAGATGTCGGTAGCCGGCAGCTCTTCCGAGGAGGAGACCACCAACAGCGGATTTACGGAGGTCCGCAATAAAAAGAAGAGGCGGCGCCCGGACACCGGGTCCGCGCCGTCCTCCGCGCCATCCCCCCCGCCTAAGGCTCCGAAGGTAGGGACCCCGCCCCCTCAGGGCAACAAGGTTAAAGCGGCATCATCATCATCGCCGCAGGTCACCAGGCGCGACCAAGTCGCGTCCCCCGCGCCCGGTACATCGGCGTCCACCCCAAATGAGGGCATGGACACCGAAACGCGCACGAAAGCGCCCCCCCCGATAGTCGTCCAGGACACAAAAAGCTGGACTATAGTCTCGAAGGCTATTTACGCGAAGCAGATTTTATACAAATCTGCACGTTCGTGCGCAGACGGCATAAGAGTCCAAGTGGCGGACTCTAATGACCACCGTAGGTTGACCGCTTTCTTAAGCGCCAACAAAATAGGATACCACACGTACGCGCTCGAAGATGAGCGCGTACTGCGTGTTGTCATCGGCGGTGTCCCCCGGGATATGGACCCGTTCGAAATCAAGGAGGACTTGATCCTCCAGGGATACCCTGTGGAGGAGGTACATAGGATGTACCACCCCCGCAACAAATTCAAGTACAAGATGGTACTTGTCATCCTGCCGCTAACGCCGGCGGCGAAAGCAATATTTAATGTCCGGGCCGTGTGTAACATGACCGGGCTAAAGGTAGAGTCCCCCCGTAAAAGGGGCATCATAGGGCAATGTCATCGTTGCCAATTATATGGTCATTCGGCAAGAAATTGCCAGGCGCACCCCAGGTGCGTTAAGTGTCTCGGCGACCACGGGACCCCCGACTGTCCCCGCGATAGGGCCACAGCTACGGAACCACCTAGCTGTGTCATCTGCAGAGGCCAAGGGCACCCGGCTAACTACCGCGGCTGCCCGAAAGCCCCCGCGGTGGTAAGGAAAGGGAGGAGAGCCGGGAAAAAACCTGGTCCTGCTCCCAGATCCACCACCCGACCCAGGGAGGAGAAGTTTGTCCCCGCTCCGCCCCCTAAGACGAACGCGTGGCATGACAGAGCGGCTTCCCAGCCGTCTGCACCCGCAAAACCCGCTCCGGGCCTTCCAAGCCCCCCAGCGGCAGTAAGCAGGCAGCAAGCCCCCCCTGCAAGTACGAAGGTACGAGCAGCCCCCAGCTGTCCCGCTTCCCCCACCGACGAATTCGGGATAAACCTAGCGTTTGTCTCTCAGGCTCTCTGCGGTATAGATCCAGAAGAGCTAGCCGTCCTGGCCCGCAAACTACGCGCCGCCACCACCCTACAGCAGACATGCCAGGCATATAGTGAACATGCCACCCTGGTCGCCAAGATTAGGTCCCCCCCCTCTCAAAGCCCTTAAATGGCTACCACGGCTAGGACAAAACCGCGTTCGCTCCGACTAGTGTCGTTCAACGCGAACGGCATTAGCGCGAATTTAGAGGAAATTCGCATTTTCGTAAAAAAATACGATGTTGACGTCCTCCTTGTGCAGGAAACGTTTCTAAAACCATGTAATAGCAATCCGCGTATCCCTAATTATAACATCGTTAGGAATGATAGGTTGCGATCCCGACTCGGAGGTACACTAATTTATTACAAAAGAACACTCCATTGCATCCCATTAGACACACCGCCTCTAGCTTCACTGGAGGCGTCCGTCTGCCAGGTGAGCATGACCGGCCATCAGTCGATCATCATCGCCTCGGTATATCAATCGTGCAATAAAACATTACTCTTCAGCGATCTCAAATCGCTATTAGAACTAGGCAACGCCGTCTTTATAGCCGGCGACCTAAACAGTAAAAATCAGGCATGGGGCTGCAGAGAAAACAATAAAAATGGTATAATTCTCTGCCGCGCCGTCGATGATCTAGCCTGTACAGTAGTCGCCCCAGATGAGCCAACACGCTACGACTTCGCAAACAGCGATAGGAGTAATGTGCGGCCATCCATATTAGACATATGTATAATACGCAATGTATCCCTTCTGGTGCATTCTATTCAAACAGTACACGAGCTTAACTCAGACCACAGACCAGTATTAATTCAATTAGGTAACCCCGAGAATAATACTAAAAATCTAAAGAAAAAGATCATCGACTTTAAATTATTAAACGAAAATTTAAATTCACTTCGCTCGAGTCAACTCGACAACATCCCGGACACTATAGATAGTCCCGAGGCGGCCATTGCGGCCAGTTCCGACCTTACCGACCATCTGGTAGCGACGATGGAAAAGTCATCTAGGGAGATCTCAACGTCCAGCGATGGACACTGGGAGCTCCCGGATGACATTAAAGCACTCATACGCGCCAAAAACACCGCAAGGCGCAGATACGCTCGCTACCCGGCGGACGAGTATCGTCGTGACCTCCGTAACCTCGAAAGAGACGTTAAAACACGCATCTTAGAGCACAAAGCCGAAAAGTGGGATCGCCTCCTTAGTGAAATCTCACCCTCCCATGTGGCCTACTGGCCACTCGCTCGTTCTTTTAAAAAGAAAACGGAGGCATCTATGCCGCCATTAAAAAGACCAAATCGCGCGCCTGCACTAGAGGACGCCGACAAGGCGGAACTATTAGCCGACACACTAGAGAGCCAGTGTACCCCCAACATCACTACCCCCTCACCCTCCATAGGCTCCCACGTAGAGGAGGTAATTAGGGTAGTAGAGTCGAAGACTTCTGCGCCGCCGGAGGGGGATCCTATCCCTCCGACGGATGTAGAAGAAGTCCAAGACATTATCAAACGACTTCACTCCAAGAAGGCCCCCGGGCCGGACGGGATTTCCAACAAAGTCATTAAAATACTCCCACCCGCTCTTGTTTACCTCCTGGTTAGCATTTTCAACGCCCTCCTAAAGGGCTGTAGGTTCCCAGACCAATGGAAAGAAGCTACGGTTATCGGCATACCTAAGCCCGGCAAACCGGGCACGGAACCGTCTAGCTATCGGCCCATCAGTCTACTAAGCTCGATTGGCAAAATCTACGAACGGGTTCTGCTTAAGCGGCTCAAAGCCGTTATAGGCGAAAAGAACCTGTTCATAGACGAGCAATTCGCCTTCCGCGAAAACCACTGCTGTCCAAGGCAAGTCCACCGTATGACCGAAGACATACTCAGAGGTTTCAATAAAAAGAACTCCCGCGATACGTGCGCCGTATTTTTCGATGTAGCTAAGGCCTTCGATAGGATATGGCACGAAGGCCTCGTGTACAAACTGTACAAGCTAGTCAGATAGGCTAGTCATCATCATCCGCGACTATCTGTCAAACCGGTCATTTAGGTATAGGGTCGAAGGCACCCTCTCTTCCCTGAGACCTCTGAGGGCCGGAGTCCCCCAGGGCTCCGTGCTGTCCCCAACTCTATACAATCTGTACACATCAGATATCCCCAGACCTCCGGACGTCAAACTGGCTCTCTTCGCTGACGATACAGCTCTATACGTTACCCACCCTAATGCTAATAGAGCATCGCTATTTCTCCAACGTGCCGTCACCGAACTAGGCAACTGGTTCGCAAAATGGAGAATAGCTATTAACCCCGATAAAAGCGCGTCGATTCATTTCTCTCGTAAGAGAAAGACACGCTTACCTAAACGCAGACAAACATGGTTCACGATGAAACCAATCTTACTAAATAACGTCGTTATTCCCAGAGTTAGACAGGTCAAGTACCTGGGGGTCACCCTTGACAGGTCGATGTCGTTTAGACCACACATCGCCGCGATTTCTAAAAAAGCCCGTTTCGTCAGTAGTAGACTGTACTTCCTCATAAACAAAAAGAGCAAAATGCCCCTCAGGCACAAGCTCACCCTCTATAAATCATGTATCCGCCCCATCATGTCATACTCCTGTGTGGCATTCGCGCATGTGCCTCAGCATAGACTCAGAGGCCTCCAAACGATCCAAAATAAATTCTTACGTGTGGCAACCGGTTGCCCGTGGTACGTAAGGAACATCGACCTACACCGCGACCTCAGACTAGATTCGATTAGGGGCCATTTCAAAGCGATGTCAGAACGTCACTTTGAAAAGGCACTTCTCCACGCGAACCCACTCGTCGTGAGTGCGGCAAACTACACCCCCGATAGCTTAGCACCTAATAAGTCTAGGTTACCTAAGAATGTCATAACCGATCCTGTTGATAAAATCACAGAACTGTTAAAGCGCGACGCTGAAGCGCGACGTAAGCTACAACACACACTCAAACATAACACAGCCGGTGTTAGGCACACATTCACACCGCATGGGCCCCGGGGTCGTATGCGACGTCGAACCCTACACTCCGTTGACCAGTTGATCCGGATCAACCGCGACAGCATAGGCTCAGATCAGCTACGAGTCGACACCAATATAGACCGTGTAATCACCGATAGCACTCTGCTATCGGCAGCTTGCTCGGGTCCCGCGCTTGACCCGCCTACCCCGCTACCGGGGGAGGGGAGGGCCGGCCCTCACGATAGGTTTCTAACGTCACCCGTTCCAAACCAGTCGACCGTAGCTGACCAAGTTAGGTACAAACCCGACGCCATGAACATGGCGGGGGGCAACTCCCCAAATTTTTAACGTCATAGGATGATCCAACCGGATCACCCCATTTCCGATGACGCATAACGGTCACTAGGACCATTAGCATAGATCCAACCGAAAAAAAAAAAAAAAAAAAAAAAGCGGGTTGGTGAACTTCACATACCTTCAAAGATTTTCAATCTCATCAGGCGCGTGAAGATAGGTTTCTTTACCATGTTTTCCTTCACGAAATCATAATAATATTTATATAATTTTAAAATCTCTCATATTTACCAGATAATATATGAAGCGAAATTATAATTTTGTTTAGTACACTGTATAACGAAAAGTTTAACTATTAGTTAACTATCGATTTATCTTAAAATAACTAATTTTCATAAGCATGACATTATATTCAATCTACACTTCTACACTAATATTATAAAGAGGAAAACTTTGTTTGTTTGTTTGGTTCTAATGAATAGGCTCAAAAAGTACTGGACCGATTTCAAAAATTCTTTCACCATTCGAAAGCTACATTATCCACTAGTAACACAGGCTACATTTTATTCTGCAAAAAATAGGGTTCCGTAAGATATTTGGGTTTTTCGGACACAAGGTGTAAAAAATCAACCAGAAAAGTTACTTATTTTGCGTACTAAGCTCCCGTTGTAAATCTTAGTTAACGCAGGCGAAGCTGCGGGCAACAGCTAGTGTAGATATAAAGTCGTTTAATAAACCGGTTGACAGTAATTATTATACTACTTTAAAGACATAATACCACCATGGATATAGTAGTAAGTTATATTAGTGCATGCATATCACACACTCTAAAGCTAAACTTGAAGCATAGGTGAAATAATGACATATTTTATGAAAAAAATTTAGATACATTGTTCCAATTCAGATAGGCATCTCTAATTGTGTCTGTTTTTTTCAAATTGGTCCATTGAGATTTTCTTGGACGAATTTATTATCTGAAATATCATAATGACGTTGAGGAAATAATAGTGAAAGGCCCCAAAAGGAGATCCCCGACTGAGAGAGATGGTATGCTCGGCCAAGACGAAGCGAACTTCTTATCGAAACAGCTGGTATTGTATGTATATGTAACGGTAAAACTGTCAAATTCCGATAGCGCGATTCAGGATTAAGGAGCTGATGCTCCGCTACAACGTCACTACCATGTCGGTGACGTGAACATATAAGATTATTCCCTAACCAAAAAGTGCTTATAGCGGCTAAAGAAGTGCTCACTTCAAAAACCAAGACAATTGGATCTTAGTTTTTGAGGTGACAACTTCGAATTACTAGGTATTACGGGCAGCATTCACGAAAAAGATGACGACATGTAGCATTCCGAAAGCGAGAGCGCGGCACGAACGAGAGAGAGGCATGATCGGCTCAGTTCGGTTCGTGTTGCATGTAATATTTGACGTTGTCACGTCAAACTACCGTCCGTAAACCGACTTTACAGACAACTAATTTATTTTATAATATAAAATTAGTCGCGAATTCTGCAGATCTTTGTAAAGATAATTAAACACGTCTTTAAAATTATGGCGCTGTCATCCGTCCATAATATGTACGTGGCCAAATTTCAAATTAATCGGAGAAATACAAAACTTGAAAATTGAATTTTAAGGTTCCATTACATACCCTCATACACACATAGATTATTATTAAAGATAATAATCTACAAACTCTCTTTTTTTTCTTTTACACCAGAAAAATATGGTAAGTGGACGCAGCTCTACCCACTAAAACCCGGCGAGTGCCACTAATGCCGCCTTTGGTGAAGTGCCCCGGATCTACAAGCAACAGTCCAACGCCACGTCCAAAGAGCGGTTGCCCCACACCACAGAACAACCACTCCCAACATCTGGACAGTACGATGAGGTGAGGTTCTCATCCTCACCCTTTACCCCCTGCTCTGTTATCCCCTCTTCATATAAGAGGGATACAAAGAGCCCCCTCCGCTCAATTCACTTCACCCTGTCACCAGTGGCGTAACTACAGGGTGACAAGTCGGCAAAATGCCCCCAGCTGAAAGGGGCCCCCGGTCGTAGGAGAATTCCAACTTTTATTATCAAACATTTAGTAAAAAAAATGAGTCTATCCTAGCATCCGATGAATTTGCCACGGACCCCGAACGGTATAGTTACGCCACTGCCTGTCACCCTGGGCTACTAAGCCCCACCGCCACGACAAGGCCTGTACCATGGTGGGGATCTACAAACTCTCCTAAGTTTATAGATTGGTATCCTTAAAAACATAACAATTTAAAAATAACTTAGACATCAACTGTCACTTATACGGGTTATATATGTCAGACATTCCCCACACGCTAAAGGCGTCGCTAAACATCATTATTCAAAAGTGACGTCATAGTTTCCAACAGGGCGCACTTAAACTGTCGCGCGTCGGTGGAAGTGACAGGCGTCGAACCGACTTGCATCCCCGACCTGACGTGTTCCGCGCCACTGAACATATCTTAACGTGTTTGTTTTTAATTAACGCATTTTGATTATCATATTGGATATGGAAAAGTAAACGCGTAAGTGGCAGGTCCGTGTTGGATGCGAGTAGTAAGGGATCGGTCGTCTTGGCGTTCATTGAGGGAGGCCTATGTTCAGCAGTGGACGGATAAAGGCTGATTATGATGACGATGATGATGATGAAACACGTATCCGTTATATTTAATGTGAATGTGGAACCCTAATTCTTTTTCTAAAATAAAATTATTAGGTAGTTAGGTACTTCTTGTTACATTAACTATGAAGAATTCTTATTAAAATAACTTTATATAGCTGATTGCCCTTGCTCTTACATAAAGAATACAATTAATACCTACTAATATTATAAATGCGAAAGTAACTCTTTCTGTCTGTCTGTCTGTTACGCTTTCACGCCTAAACTACTGCACCGATTTTTATGAAATTTAGTACACATGTAGATGATGTAGACCAGAGCTTGAGAAAGAGCATAGGCTACCTTTAAAAAGGAAAAAAAGGCTTCGTGGGGTTTGTTTGAACGCGCTGATCTCAGGAACTCTTGGTCAAATTCGAATGATTCTTTCAGTGTTAGATAGCTTATTTATCGAGAAAGGCTATAAGGCAATATACCATCTCGCTAAGTCGCCGTTATAGATCATAGTTAAAGCAGGCGAAGCTGCGGGCAACAGCTAGTGACCATATAAATTTTGATCGATTAAAGTCTGAACAATTTTTCAACGATGCGTAATTTTTTATGCAATGCGCGCGCAAACATAAAACTCATTTTAGCGTCTAAAACACAATCTAATTCTCAGTAAACTTCAAGATCATAATCCTCAGCATTCATTTAGAGGGATTTGATAGTAATTGACCCGCTCAACAAGCAATTACACAGCTAAATGGCGAATAGCGTCGGCGTAGTTATATTATGGCACTCACACATACTATAATCGTTCTCTAAATGTAAGACTTGGAAGCTTAACAGTTCCGTAATGTTGATAGGAATAACCATTTTTGAGTTCCTAAGCCATTTAAGTTGAATCAGAAACCTAATGATTTGCAAGCGTATGTTATTTCATCTGTAAGGCTACTGAGGTGGAAACACACATAGTTGGGTGGAAATTATATAAGAAAAAAAAACTACTTTACTAAGGGCCTGTTTCACAATCTCCCTTTAAGTTCCCTATAGGCTATTGGCAACATATTTGACAGATGTTTGACAGATACTCCATACTCTATCTGTCAAACATCTGTCAAATATGTTGCCAATAGCCTATAGGGAACTTAAAGGGAGATTGTGAAACAGGCCCTTAATAGTGCAATCTTCGATACATCTTAAAGAATTATAATATTTATTTATTTTTACGATTCAGAGTCGTTCGTCATCAAAGCGTTATTTAGTATTGAACTTATTTCGTAAAAGTTGTATTTTTATAGTATTTTTTTTTTTTCTTTAAAAAAATAAACTATCAGCACTCTGGGTGCTTCCAATGTAATTTACAACTTATTTACTCAGAAATATTTTATTAGAAATCCAATGATTTATTACTTAGTTTTCTTACTCAGATTATTTAGCATTTTAATGCCAACAGAACCCTACTACCGAGAACCCATGCAAGGGATCTGCTTACACGGCGCTGAGCATAGTATTACCTTCCAGCTTACTTATTCCATAAAACAGCTGCGCCATGTTTTGGTAAAGAGAGTAAGACAGGCAGTGTTTATTGACACCAGTGACTTATCATCTGCCGCACGCCACATAAGGAGTCCGAACGTAATGTTGAACGAAAGGTTGCAATTTAGATGACAGAAGTTTTGCCGGTAGAGCGCGCCTCCTTTATAATAAGTACTCGTTTAAATCTTTACTAGGGTTATTTTTGTGTATGTAAATACTATGGAAAAGCCTATATCGTTAGAACTCCTTATATCTATAAAAAGTGGCGTGCCTTGGGAGAGTCCTATGTCCAGCAGTGGACTGCCGCAGGCTGATTATGATGATGATGATGATGATATCTATACTTCTTGATCTGCCGTCTTAAAATTATCAACTAATAACGTAGCTCCCGCTTATTTGACAATCCAAAGAACAAAAGCCTCTTAAGCGATCTAGAGGCTTCTTCATTTGAACTGTAAGGGTAACTTTAATATTATACTTTTAATTAAAAATCACGAAATATTGTGTGTTAAAAAACAATACATAAAGACAAGAAACGTTAACAAAAGTAAAAAATATTATATAATATCTATTAAATGATATAATCACAGATATAATAATATGATTTAAAGATAGTATAATGTCAATAGAATTTACACGTCTAAGTTCTTACATAATATTATAATATACTGTTTACTATACAATGGTCTTAATATCAAGCTTCGTTATATAAAAAAATATTTAAATATTCCGTAAATAAAATAATTTCAGTAATGAAAATAACAATGTTAATTTATGGCAAACTGACACTCGTTATTATTTGGATTCTACTTTACTTCAAAATTGTGTATAAAAATTTAAAATACATTCTCTGCTTATGTTCAAGTCACGAAGTATACATAATATTATAAGGAGTCCGAACGATATGGGCAGTATACACATACACAATAATAAACCCTCCACCAGACCCAGATCTTAGTTCTTTTAAATGCTGCTGTCTGCGCTAGGATCGGTTGCGTATGGATGCTATTGTAGCGGATCAATCAGCGCCACAGTACTTCCCGCGAGCGGACCAATCAGTGCCAAATTACTTCCCATGTAAAGATTTAAAAGAGTACTTATTAAAGTACGCGTGCTCTACCGGCAAAACTTCTGTCTTCTAAATTGCGTACATTCATTCAACCAAAGAGTATAATTATATTATATAGTTATGCGTTCAACATTACGTTCAGACTCCTTATATCTATACTCCGTGGTTCAAGCCGTAATAAAAACAAAAAAATATATACCAGCCAATCAGCTGACGACTGTCAGCTGTCAGCTGTCAACTCTTTGGATGTCTTACGTCAGTATTATTAAAGTTAAGTCAAAAGTGTAAACATCTAACATCTTTATATAACTTTTACTAGAGTACTAGAGTAGGAGGTAGTACCGTTCACCCGTGACCTGATTATCTTATAAGTGCCGCTATGTCCTACATTTTGCTTTATTATTAAATACGATCTCGTCCTCAGGTTTAGACGTATTAGAGAGACAATGTTGAACATATTAGATTTAGGATTTTTATCTTTAGCATTATTTACATTTTGCACCGGCTATGTTATTAAAGAATACGAAAAACATGTGCCGGCTTTTATAGTAAAGAGTTTTAAATATGGAAGCTTCGCATATCAAGGATCTGGCGGGAATTTCATACGGACGATAGAAATCCCTAAAGCACTCTACAAACATTTCTACTCTTTCTCGTCAATCTTCAGTATACTAACACTTACATACGCAGTTTGTGTTTATTTCCTAAACTTGAATACAAATACATATGTTGTCGGGATACTGAAATTACTTTTGGAGTCGAATGAACCTTCAGGTATTTATGAGTTTTTTTTTTTTACATACTACCTACCTTATTACACTTTAAATTTTCAAAAAAGAATATTTCATTTCTAGATATAGTATTTTTAATATAAAATATTAAATTTTCCTAAAATTTAACAAGCAATCAACTGATTTTTCCTAATCTTTTCCTCTCAGTGTCCGTGGGTGCAGCTTTAATCGCTTTGCTGCTGATGGTGATACAGTGTGGAAGAAGATACTATGAGACATATCATCTTCAGGTATTTTCAAACTCTGGTAAAATGAACCTGAGTCACTACCTGGCCGGATATTATCATTACTTCGGCATCATTGTGGCTCTTATTGGAGAAGCACCATTATTTTGTGGTATTTATTTTTTATTTTAGTACCCTACAAAATAAGTTTTTATGATAATAACTAATTTTTCTTTTTACCTCTTATCTTTGAGAGCTATAATTGTGGAGTAGGGGCTTCTAAATATTTGTGATAGATTGTAAAAGCTTATATATAAATATTTGATATTGATTAATTATTATTTACATTCACTTGGGCCTGTAATATATGTATATACCATGGTATATGTATCTTATACCTAAGATATAACAACCAAATAATAAGTGGATCTAGAATCTACACTAGAATCTACACTTATCTACACTTATAATATTATAAAGATGAAATCTTTGTTTGGTTGTATTATAAAGAGGAAAACTTTGTTTGGTTGTAATGAATAAAGTTAAGGCTCATAAAGTATTGGACCGATTTCAAAAATTCTTTCACCATTTGAAAGCTACATTATCCACAAGTAACATAGGCTAAATTTTATTCTGGAAAAAAAATAGGGTGCCATAAGATATTTGGGTTTTTCGGACACAAGGCGTAAAAAATAAACCAGAAAAGTTACTTTTTTGAGTACTAAGATCCCGTTGTAAATCTTAGTTAACGCAGGCGAAGCTGCGGGCAACAGCTAGTTATTATATATGATTGAGGCAAGAGTGGACATATATAGAAAGGAAATGTTGATTATCATTTTTATTTTCAAGTGCATGAAAGGAATGCAATGAACAAGTCGGATCATTTGATTTGTTTTAATTATGCTCTATAATGGAATCTCCACAGTATACAATACTACCAACTGGGTGAGGCATGTGCCTGCCTGCTTAAACTTGCGCTTAGATATATGCCTACACAATTCTTAAATATTATGTATTTCTTTTTAGGCGACCAAAACAGAGACACTATCCAATGGATGGACAGCAGAACTTTGTTCTTGGCTGGACCTTGTGTTGCTATTTTTGCATGGGTATGGTACGAACAATACAAAACCAATGTTATCCTAGCAAATTTGAGGAAAGACAAGAAATCCGGTGAAGTAATAACCCAAGAACATAAAGTGCCTTATGGACGGCTCTTTAATTATGTGTCCAGTCCACACAGATTCTGTGAAATAATTATATATATCATACTATTAATTCTTATGCCTACAAAGACAATATTTTTCATTTTCTTATGGGTTGTAATCAATCAGGTAACTTGTATTTTATAATATTATACAGGCAAATCATAATGTTTGCAAGCTGTAGATTTTAATTTACTTGCAACCTCACTGTGGCATTTTTCAATATGCTAAGCTAATAATATGTAACTGCTGTTGTTTTGTACAGTATGGTATTGATAAGCTAAGGAAATTGACCCCAATTTGTCCAAAAATTTGATATTATGTTTTTTTATATTTTTCTTTTTTTTTTGTAAAATACAGGATACTAACTTTATGCTAAAACAAATTAAAAGTCCAAATAATTACGTTTTTCTCACGAAATAAATCAACAAACTGAGGTCAAAATGGCTTTTTATTAGAAAATTGTACTTACCTTTTTTTTTGCAGTATCAATTTTTTTCAGACATGAGCGCATTTTTTTAGCAGTTTAATTTATATTTGTATATATTTGGTAACGTCTAAAGAACAACATATAAAAAAGTCATCATGCTAAAATAATGCGCTCATAGTAAAATAAAACTTTTTTAATCTTGAGCAGTCGTATTCAAAATATATTATCGTATGTTATTACTGCTATCTTCATTTGAAATTGACTACCAGATAGTGAGATGATCGTCAGATGATTCTGATGCAGAATAGATATAATTTTTTAAATATTTTGTTTCATTTTTCTTGTGAGTTTTAATTTATTGCAAGCTAAGCCTACAAATATAAGTAAAATTCAAAATAATTATCTTATAATGTTACTATTACTTATTTGAATTGTGTTCTAAAAAAAATAAAATATAATTCTGGAAAATGAATTGTATTTTCTTTACGTATAAGGCTCATGCTATTCAAAAAACATAGTATGTAAAATTTTCTAGAGAGGTCATTTTTCTTAGCTTATTGATACCCCTCCTTTTAATAATCCTAAATTACTGTACTGATTTTGTTGTGACTCTTCAAACTGTATTGTGGATTTTACTATTATTATAGCTTTTAACATATATCCATTTTTTTTCAGACATTTGCTGCAATTTATGTCCACAAATGGTATAAAAGTACATTCAAAGATTATCCAGCTAACAGATATGCTATTTTGCCTGGAGTTTTGTAATATCTAGCTCGGTTATTTCCATTACAGAGGCTTAAACTATCAGGGTAAATGTCTAAATAAGTGTGTTTTAAAGACTTGTCATGTCTAGGGAATTGGTGATAAAAAAATTTGCATTTAATTGTTATATGAGAGTAAATTATTTTTATTATGTATGTTTTTTTTTTCGAGGCTTCCGACTTTTCAAGACCTTCTTGTAAGAAAAAAATATATAATTTGTAATCCTACTAATATTAAATGCGAAAGTTAGTAAATATAAATGGATGGATGGATGTTTGTTACTCTTCCTCGTAAAAACAACAAATGGATTTTTATGAAACTTTACAATGATATAGATTATAGCTTATAGATCAGAATAACTCATAGGTTATAATCTATCCCTGATCTCCCACGGGAATGGGAAGTACGCGGCTGAAACCGCAGGGTGCTACTAGTTTTTCATAAAAATTATCAAATCCTCTGAAATAACTTTATCATTGGTAAAATAATTTATTTTCATTATCAGTGTACATGGTGTTTACAAAATGTTGATTTATTATTGAAGGAAAATGCTCTATCTATCTCATTCGCCTATAATACTACGAAATTGCATACGATTAGAAAACTAGCACATTCGGAGCTAAATAACGGGCCGATAAAACAGGTTTGCTCATATAATACGTTTACGTCTCGCCACAATGTGAATAATACGAGAGGCACTGAAATTAGTTGAAGTACCCCCGTGTCTAAGGAGGCTGTTGGAGGCGAACCTATCCTGGAGGAGGGTAAGCTACGAGAATCAAGTGGTGGTGAGTCGGTCGGTGTCCCACAGGGATTGGTTTTGGGTCCGATCCTGTGACACATCGGGTACGACTTCGTCCTGTGATGCCGTCTCCTCCCCGGGATTCACATTCCATTATGTAAAAAAGTGGATGATGGCGCTTGCAGATGATTTAGTTATACATTAGATCTCACACAGGCGGTATACAATCTCCTGCAGCGTCATGAAAAAACAATAATACGCATTGAGGATATTATTTTATATTATTTTTTTTACTTTCCTAGGTAAAAAAATATAATAGATTGCCTATGATAATATATAAAAATGTCTAGCCTATTTTAATTTACGTTTGCAACAAATTATTTACATATAGCAGGGAAATTAGAGTGCTTAAAGGAGGTAATTAAGTTTCAATAATTCTAAACGTTTTAAAATTCTTGAATGTTGGTATAAAAAATGTAAATAATTTACTTTTTAATTGCTGATATTATAAGTCATAAAATATTTAATAATAATTATGCGTCATAGACTATTAATAAAGTTAATGTGTATAATTAAGTATACTTAGGTACATGAAATTTAAATAGTATCTATCTACCTATACCTTCATAAAAATATTATGTGTTCATTTTGAGAAACCAATTATAAAAACAGAATAATGTTTAATTATCACGTGTCGGTATAATAAAAGGCGAAAATAAATTTAAATTGACTTTAAAATTCACATAAATATATATGTGTTTAAATAGGAGCTAAATATGCGCTATGTAGGTACCTACTTACGCATCTAGTGTTTTGAATTATAAATACTACTTCGAAGGTCAGTCGGCGTGCATAGGAATTATCTAGATTCTAGACCACTGATAAATAACCTACTAGGGTGTAGATTGCGCTATTAGGCAACAAATGATAATACAATATTTTGTGTTTAATTCTTAGAGCAACGCTGTCCTTCTTCCTCCTTACGGCGTAGGAAGACCGCGTTACTCTAAGGTTTAATTATTATTTTAGTATTTATTTACACAACTCTGCCACACAACCGATTCTTTTTTTTCCTTATCACTCAAATCCTAATCCTATCCTAATTAATATTATAAACGTGAAGGTTTGTGAGTATGGATGTTTGTTACTCTTTCACATAAAAACTACTGAATGGATTTTGTTGAAACTTTACAATGACATAGCTTATACATCAGAATAACACAGGCTATAATTTATCACCTGCAACTGGGTGAAACTGCAAGGCGCTATTAGTAGTTTTATATATTAGCGATAGTCGTATTAACCCTGGTATAATATGAATGAAAGTAACTGTCTATATGTTACTAATGTGACAGGCTTATGTTCGGGACGGACGGACAAAGGCCGGTCATGATGATTGACCAGTTATACCGCCGGTACCTAAACACATTAAAAACGCTTCCGCTCAGCGTTATTGGCGTCGCTATTGAAAACAAGTAGACGTAAAATAATATACAAAAATTATTGACTTACGACCTTGTAACTTTAACAATATTCTCGTAGAAAAGAATTTGAAGAAGTACCCAGAGCGGTACTTCCTATTAAGATATGTATGTTTAATTCAGATAGAACCTGGTTGACCGAGCATTTGCTCGGTACCCTTAGTGATTAACTACGATAAAAATTTTCTTCCAAAAAAATTATCTTAAAAAAAGGAAAATAAAATCGGACTGGAGATTTGAACCAGGCTCGTTCGGATTTAACTGCCTAATTTCTCCATTAAGCTATCATGACTTACAATTTGACAGCGAAATTTACATCGTTGCCTCAAAACACGGATAAAAAATAGTTTTCTAAAAATTTATCCTAGCTAGATCTATTTATCGCCGTTTTTAACCCATGTATACAAAATTTCATGAAAATCGTTGGAGCCGTTTCCGAAATCCCGATTCTATATAAGTATATATAGAATCGGGATTTCGGAAACGGCTCCATATATATATATCGGTGAAGGAAAACAAGGTGAGGAAACCTGCATACCTGATGAGACTAAGTCTTTGAAAGTATGTGAAGTTCACCAACCCGCATTGGGCCAGCGCTTCGGTGAACTATGGCCCGATGCCTCGCCTGATTTCGAGGAGACCCGTGCCCAGCAGTCGAACATATATGGTTTGATATCTTTATCTTAATTTCAGTGGTAGGCGGATCTACAAACGAGCTTTTTGGGATGCAGCCCAGGGGGTCATGTTGAGAAATAATGAATACAATATAATTATCAAAGTATGTCCCAAGCAGCCGAGAGCTTGTCAGAATTACTTAATTTTAATCAAGTAAATTGTTTTTAGTAGGCGCCGGCACCTCTTTTTTTTCTTTTGACGCAGCTTAATGCTTTGGCATAATCCAGTACCTCACATTTGGGAAATGCACTGTTCCACTAAACCACCTGCGAGCGCGTTCAGCCGCTTGGTGAGGGTCCCAGTTTCCCAACAGGATTAGCACCCGGCACCCTCTACCACCATTATAGAGAAGTATGTTTTCTTTCGGTGAAAGTTTGACAGCAATATCATCAAAGACATATTGAAACATTTTATGATTACTACACGGTAACAGTTTAAGGCATCGTCATAAGAGTTGAGACATGTCTTATTGTTCCAGTCTATTAATATGCGATGTGTGTTGTCTGTATGTGCGTTACGCTTATAAATAGACTGCGTTATAAATCAATGCAACAACATGCGGGGTCGCCGTTAAGTATTTTACAAGAGCAAAAAAGTGATGGTACTCTTTGACACAGCGGCGATGGTCCAGTCAGCGACAATGGTCAAGTGGTGGGTGGACTTGGCCACTTATGCGAGAGGTTCCGGGTTCGATCCTGACTTCATCCTGACTGATTCCATCAGCATTAGTCAAGTTTTTTACAATTGCCTCTCCGCTTAATACTTTTTGCATTATATTAGAAATACGTGCTAAATTTTAAAATTCTTGTCTGGATATAAAATGGGCTACGATAAAAATATTAAAAGAAAATTGTAACAAAATGTTTTTTATTAGCGTAAACTATATAATTTAGATGAAAATGGACCATTTTCAAACCATTACTCCCATCTTCTATTTGAACAGGAAACTGAAAAAACAAATTAATCCATGTTAACTTTTAGCGCCAGACACTGCGCCCTACCACGTATAAATAATATGTGGGTCCCAAACAACAGTGGTCCAAAATTGTGTAAGATTGTCTTAAAACTATTCAAAATCTTATTTAAATTCTGCCAGATATGTCGCTACGGGGCCTCTAAAACAAGCCACACCACTGGCTATTCCCCCAGCCTCATGAAACTAAAGTCAAACGGAAAGATCTCGTCTTGATCCGTTGTCTTTCGACTCTCCTCATTATTCGTTTAAGTTAGATAACTCATAGAACAAAAGTTGATGCGTTCAACGGCTCTCTAAGCCAGAATGTAATTTTCGAGAAGATTAAATCTACTGAAACACAACCCAGCTTTTAAAGTGAAGCGACTAAAGGCCGAAGTTACCAGTACAGATAGACATTGAAAAAAAATATAATTCATGTGTTCACTTTACGCGTAAGGCTAGGCGCGCACGGGTTACTTTTGTCACCGTGACATTAAAGTTTTTGTCATTGTCACGTCACGTTTCCAAAGTGGTGCGCTCACGAAGGGTGACAGTGACAAAACTTTTTTGAAATCGAAGCGTCATTTGCCGATATGTCTCTGTCATAAAAAACTAATGGCGTAGTGACATTTTCGTCACAGGCGTGTTCGCCAGTCGGCCGGCGTACATAAATGTCACCCACTTGTCACGTCATAACATGCGCGCATCTCCATACATATCCATGGACTTGATAAGAGTGACGAAACAGTCACGGTGACAAAAGTAACCCGTGCGTGCCTAGCCTAAAGACTCGAAAAATATTTGATGATTTTTTTTTTAAAGTGATTAGGAAATGACAGCGTCATGCTGTTTGCTGTTACGGCATTTGACGTTTACTGACAAGACACGCCATACTCTGATAATGGCAAATCCTTCAGGAAGCCAAAGTGAAAGAAGAAGAACAAGAAGAAAATTCAAAAAATTAAAATTTAGTTTAAGTAACCAAAATATCTCACCTATAGGGATACCCTTGAGTCTTCGTCCTGAACACCGAGAGGAGGAGAGAGAAGAACACACACACCAGCACCAGTCCCACCACACTCTGGAACCGCCGTCTCTTTCCGTCCTGCACCCTGATTGGCTCCGTTCCTCTCGCTCCCCCCGCCGCTTCTATCATCAAGATCATGCCTACCACAACAGCACCGTCTGATTGTGATATAGGAAACTTATTTCAACACAAAGGACAACAATGCATAATAAGTATAGTACCTGGTTGACCGAGCATTTGGCTCGGTTTTTTTGTTTTGTTTTTGAACACCCTTGGTGATAATATGATAAAGTTTTTCTTCCAAAAAAAAGACAAAAAATAATAGGACTGGAGATACGAACCAGGCTCTTATTGATTCATAACTGCCTAGTTTCTCAATTTAACTATCATGACATTACTTGACAGCGAAATTTACGTTCGTATTCTTATAATATTGTAGCAGTTTAACATTGCCTCAAAACACGGATAAAACAAAATTTTCTAAAAATGTAACCTAGCTAGATAGACTTATCGCCGTTTTTAACCCGTGCATACAAAATTTCATGAAAATCGTTGGAGCCCTTTCCTAGATTCAGATTATATATAAATATATATATACAAGAATTGCTCGTTTAAAGGTATAAGATATTATTTTCTAATGTTTAATGATATGCAAATGGTGCAAGTTTTATGGTCAATTCTGTAAAGTATTACAAATCGCGATAAAAAAATATGTAGTCTTCTTTTTAAGAATTGCTGTTTATAAGTAAGAGACATGCAAGCTGTGCCGCAGTCCCATCTACATTGGTTACATTATATTCCTTCACCTCTCAAACAGCTTATCATACTAAATAAATAAATTATGACAAGAACACTGTTCCACATCACGGAAAGTGAACATAAACGCTCATATGACGATAAATTTTAGTGTATAATTTAGGCTGACAAAGATAGTTTGAGTAGGCTTCTTGAAGATCTTTGAAGCCCTATAATATAAAATACACTGGATTGTAGCTATGTACACTCTGATCACCACACCACACCACACTTATATCAGGCAATGTGGATGCCGTTCTGATACCGGATCCGCACGTTTGTGGCTTGCCGCAAGCTCCAATCCTCCACAAGTCACAAGCATGTGGACGCCTCGCAAGCGCTTGCGGCAAAATCTCTTTTGTTCCCTTTGGCTTGTGCACAATACCGACGCTCGTCGGATCGGCCACAAACCCTTGCAAACCTACGCAAGCCAAGACAAACTCTGTAACCACACGTTTGAATTTGTGAAGGCTTGCCAAGCCTCGGCAAACGTGCGGTTCAGGCTTGACAGTTCAAGGTTCTTAGGTTACATAATTCTGTGACACAAAATAATTATAATTACACTGCCTATATATATTTGAAACTTTTAAATTAACTCAGCTTTGAAAAAAACTATAGCAATAAGCAATATAGTAATAAAACTAATTGAAAAGGATACTCAGTATAGCCACAATGTAGCTTTCCAATACGAACTGTCCGTGGGATCCTCCATTAATATACACAGGTCCGTTCTTAGTCCTATGGAAGAAAGGAGGTCCCCTTATTTGATTCCACATCTGACCAGATACCATGGCAAAGCAGAAGAACACAGCGCCTATGGCCCACATTTGCTTGTTGTACAAAAACTCCAGATTGTTGCGTCGCATGTACAAAAATCCTGCCACAAGCCCAAACATCATGGAAATAGCCACAGCACCAGAATAATTCGGTGGACGGAATATTCTAATCTGAAAATTAGGAAATAAATAGTATTGACTTTTTTTTAATTAATTGATTATAATGAAACAACTTTTACGGATTTTATGAGTTTCATTGTTTAAAATGGATGACATACCTGAGTATCTGTTCTGTCTTGTATCCACTTTGCTATAGCCTCTGCATGAATACCAGCTCTTTCAAAGTCCATGGAATCAGCTGGTTTAGGCTTACCCTTGGCAGGGAAATGCATTATTACAGGTGCTGTATTCAGTCTTAACTGGAATTATACATTTTAATAAAATTAGTAATTAGTAGAGAGAAAAAACATGTATTATTGATATATTATATGATCTATACTTATGATGTGGTTCTAGTAACTCATAATGTCACATTACACAAGACAATTACTTAAATAGCAGTTTAGCATACAGTGGGGTAACTACAGGGTGGCAAGTCGGCAATATGCCACAGGCCCCCAGCTGAAGGGGGGCCCCGGTCGGAGGAGAATTCCAACTCCCATTTATTATTACACATTTAGTAAAAAAAATGTGTCTTTCCTAGCATCCGGTGAATTTGCCTCGGGCCCCGAATGGTATATTTATGCCACTGTTAGCATAGCAAAAAAATTTCAGTAAAAAGCAGAAAAAAATTAATCCCATTATTTAATTTGAGTGTTGCAATCTATGGAAAATAATAGGATAGACTTTGACTTTGTGGTGATAAGTTGAAGGGAAATGATATGAAATAATAAAGTTTTAGAAATGGTAAAAGAGAAACGAAACATACTCTGAACCATAGAGAACCGGAAAGAAAATACTATTGGCCACCTTAAGACATGACCATATTTAATAAATATCAGAGAAAGAAGCATAGTTATAATATCTATGGATGCTTTTACACTATGTCATTAAGTAAGTTAGAGAAGAACTTGTATTACAGGACAAGGCATAATACATAATATATTAAATATTTACTACTTTTATATCAATACATATATTTAAGATTTTAATTATATGGTACAATTATTTAATACACATCCATAACCTAGGAACACAGAAACTTTTAGATACATGGCGGGATTTGTTCCTGCTAACTCTTACTTGAGCACCAACACGCTGGCCATTGAGCCAGAGACGTAAGGAGCCATAAATTTGGCATTCAAGGTAAGAGAAGAGATAGACTAATTAAAAATTATATAGAGCAGATGAAGATACACCTACCATCTGGAATATATCTGATCCCTCGTCAAAATCGACCATCCCAAAGAACAGCTTGTTATTATAGGCCTGGGAGAACCTAAAGGAGTTGGCCACAACCAAATATTCATCGTATACATGCTGGCAAATGGCACAACGACGCGCGGGAGCCATAGCAGTGAACATCACTATGAAAGAATAGTCCCTTGGTGGGGATTTTACATATTCCTTAAATTTATTAAGATTCAAAGTAATGATGGACTGTTTTGCAGTCATGTCTGTCAACTGCTGTACTTTTTCTTCGAGCTGCAATAGAAAGTTAAAAATATTGTTAGTCATTTGTACAAAGATTCACAAAATAATACCGGTATAGTTAAAACTTACGTTTTTATTTGTACGAGTTTGGGCATTTGCAAAGTATAATACAATTAGTAACATAAACCCACATAGTGTTTTTCGCCTCATTTTGCTTTTTTTTTTCTAAATAACTAATTATTTTAATTTACAAATTTTTGTAATTTCGTAATAATTTGACCAATAGAATAACGCCAACCATCCATCAAAATAATTATGCATTTGTCAAACGTCAATTATTTTTTTTCGTTGCTATTAGAATACAAGCTCAGAACAGAGGTCATGCTTCTTATTCTGTCGTAATTTCTGTTTTTTATTTTACAAAATGTGTTTATATGGATAAATTATTATAAATTGTTTATAGCCAGATTTGAATGTACAAAGCAATTTGTTTTTGGATGCTAAGAGAGCTGCATAAAAGTCACAGTAAAATGTGGTAAAGCTATGACAGCTTGGTAGCAAATATTATTAAAACCTGTTTGTTAGATTCCGGTAGAACAAACCACTCCGAACGAATTAAATAGAAAATAAAAATTAACTATCGGAAAACAGAAAAACACAACCGCGCGTCATGACGTTTCCCTCCGCCTCCTCTTATTTAAATGTTTAAGGGTGTCGACTATCGGTAATGAGTAGTCACCTTATTGCTCCAACTGTTTTTTAATTCCGTACAACACGTTGAAATAAGTTCTTAATATTTCTATGGGTAGACGCGTCCACGAAGTATGGACGACTGTAAAGGTAATTCCTCTCGATAGTAATTTCAATCTTCAGAAGCAAGCCTACTTCGACTACGAGCGGCTATTAAACTTCGTGATTCGCCCTTCGAGATTACAAGTATTCACAAGTAGTACCACGCGTACGTGCTGCCATCATACACACTTTTAAAGCAACTCTGGATAAAGAAAACTTGTTTTCTCCCCACTCACGCCTTCCTTAACAGCCCGTCGTCGTCTGCAGTCGCATACACGTTTTGTGTGCCGGCCATCGCACACGCATTTTTCTTTCTAAGTGAAGTTAGCATACTGAAAGTTCGTAGCTGTGTCACTATAGAATATTAGACATGGAAAAACGCAAGAATTACGATGAAAAGGAAAAATAAAGGATTGGAACGAAAAATGGCTAGAGATCGCAAAATATGTCTCCATAGTTTTATTCGTCATGCTCAAAATAATAACACGAGCGAATACAATAAATGAAGGTAAATCAAAAATTATTTATTCAGTTAATATTATCTTTTGTTATTTTTGTTTCTTCTTAATGCGATATTGAGATTGATCTGAAAAATTATTACCCACTAAAAAAAAAAAAAAAAAACAGCCTAGAAGGTTGTGTCGTGAATACATTAGACGTTTTTTAGAGTACAGCCCGTGATACTGTATCACAGAAACTATGCAAAACAGTAACGATCATTGACAAGATGAGCTTTACATAACCACACTTAACAATCATGGAGTTATTTTTCTGGACTAGGCGTTGTGGTTTTTATTGATGCACTTTATTCTAGAACGCACTCGTGAGATTGTTCGTGAGCCCAAATCCGTGAGATTGTGTCGTGAACACAAATCCGTGAGATTGTGCCCTGAACACAAAATCCGTGAGACTGCGTCGTGAATACACTGGATGTTTTTTCGAAGTGCAGCCAGCCCATGAGGCTGTATCACAAAAATGATACCAAGCATTAACGATCGTTGACAAAGATGAGCTTACATAACCACACTCAACAATAATGGAGTTATTTTTCTGGACTGGGCGTTGTGTGGTTTTTATTGATGCACTTTATTCTAGAACGCACTCGTGAGATTGTTCGTGAGCCCAAATCCGTGAGATTGTGTCGTGAACACAAATCCGTGAGATTGTGCCCTGAACACAAAATCCGTGGGACTGCGTCGTGAATACATTGGATGTTTTTTAGAGTACAGCCCGTGAGACTGTATCACAAAAACTATACTAGAAGCTAATGATCATCGACAAAGATGGAATTAACAGTATTTAATATTTATATTTTTTTTTTGATACCCTCAATCTGTTGAGTAGTAGTGGGTAATAATCTTTCAAATTTATCTCGCGTCTGAAGATCAGCACCCTATCCTGGCTATCCTTGGCATCAAGGCTATGAGCCAAAAAATCAGAGAAACATTGGGGACTAATAGGTACATAAATACAGCTAGAGCCGATAAGCCTATATTAAGGTAAATTACATTGGAGAAGATATTAAAGACATTTTGGAAAATGTTAAAAAGGCATAACATGTTATCAGAAAATCCACTAGCTGTTGCCATGTACGGTGTGACTCAAATTCTAACCTCATAATTAATGATCTTCAAGTCTCGCAACAATGGCGATAATCAATAAAAAATATCGAGTGAGGTAAGTCGTTTTTTTATGCTATGTTGACTATATGGGAATACTTTAACGGCTTCTCTAGACAAGAGCGTAGAAGATAACGAAGTATCTTAAACGGGACCAGCTCAGCTTTTTCGGAGGAGATTTACAAGAAAAGTTGACATCTATAAAAGCCATTTCTTACGACTGACGCAGAGTAGGTCTGCTATAACAAAGACTAGGTCGCTAACGATCACGAGTCGTAACTAACTTTTCCACCTCTAGTACAGGTTAGGCTTTAAACTTGGGTAAGAGCCGCCACCGACTCCGGGTGCTCGGTACACGCAACCGAATCCGAGCTAATCTCGCCGGCTGGCGGTGCCAGCAACAGCCAGCAGCGGAGCGGCGCCAGAATAACAAGCGGACACCGGTGCTGAAAAAAGCGGCGGTTTCATGTGGATCGGTAGATGGCGCTCCTGACCAACACCCGCTGGAAGCAGGTAGACTTAAATTTTTTAAATAAGGCGTAGGCGCAGATATTGATTCTTGATATTGCCTTGAGTACAAGGTTTACGTATACCTTTTCTTTCTGCTGTTAACCAGACTAACATACCAGTCAATAGACCCACAAATATTGCGTATGACAGGGAAATGACTAGGGAAATAAATTATTTACTTTCATTAGAGGCGATACATGAATGTAAACCATGTTCTGGTCAATTTATATGGCATATTTCTTATAAATAAGAGTAATCGAAATAATGGTTTATTTCAACTGATGTATATCCGCGCCACACTTTCAAACTTGATTATAGAACAGCTTTAAAACTTATTTCTAATAATTGTCAAATGTCAAATGTGCATAAACATGCCAATATTTTTTCTATAGCTATTCATAATCAGCACAGATTTATTAATATATATTTATAAATCTGTGATAATCAGTGTAACAAATACTTGCGTTTTCAGTGGTTAAAAAGGATCAATGAGTCGCCTTACATTTTACAGAAATCATGCAACCAGCTTGTGCAATTTTTACGTAACCAGGACTTATTATATCTATTTTTTAGACAAACAAAAATAAGCAAGAGCCTCTACGATTTATTTATTTAACGACCTCTATGGCTTGAGCAACGCGCTTACCATTGAGTTAGCGGGTTGCACGGAAGGTGGAGTTAGAGGGTTTGATTCCCACCTGGGAATAAAGAGTTTTTTGTATTCCTGGGTCATGGATGTGAAAATCTTGCATATCTTATGTATATTAAAAAGTATAAGATATGTTTCGTTGTCCGAAATACGTACCTTGACAACTTAGCGTGGAACAAGATTAACGTGGTGTAAAAGCGCCCATAGATATTACTACAATAATAATGATAATTATTAATAATCTAGTTTAAACATTTTTTAAGAGACTAAAGAAATTGCGACGCTTTACACACTTGATAGAATCACTAATATCGGTTTGTTTAACATTACAATATGGCTGGTTATATACAAAAAACTTATGGGTTAATTTATCTTTATTTACAAGAAAATGATTACGACCAATATATCTATTTACCAATATGTTTATTTACGATTTCCACTATTAGATTAATAATATTGATGAATGTTTTAGCCCATACGGTTAGGCGTTTGTCGAACGGCATTATTTTCTGACTAGTCTCGTACAGGTACAGGGGATGAAATAGCTATTCTTAGGCAGGATTCTACCATCACATCGATTACTTATAGCTAAAGGTGCATTTTGTTGTCGCATAGTAATTCGGAATCAGTAGATTATGCAAGACATAAAATTAAACGTTCCGTTGAGAATTGACAACTCCACTGCTATATACATAAACAAATAATATTTATGTAAATAGGATGATATTAACCGACACACTTGAAGTGGTATCAAAAGGTTCTATATCTATATAATAATGTGTTCGCATCCTACGTTAGCTCTCAAGACAACTATGAGGCCGACGCAGAATCCCGTTTGCGTTAATTCTGATATAGAATAGGAGTTAGCCGATGCTTTTCAAAATTTAATAATTTCGAAAAACCTGAAGTAGATATTCTTGCCAGCTGGTTAGCAAATCAAATCATGATATCTTTTTCATAGGTGACGACTTGTACTCTTAAAAAGTAGTCAAAGTAAAAAATAAATAAAATATAAGTCTTCGGGAGTCGTAATTGTACCTGATAGTCTAGCCAGCCTTTTTTACAGAACATAAGGATTATCAGGGCAGCATTCGCAGGCCCCGAAACGCCGTCGAATACAACTGATATTAATAATATTAATAATAATATTTTTACTATAAATTTTGTGAGTATCTTATATGCATAAAGATAATAATAATAAACATTTATTAAGGGTTAAGTAATGTTATTTTGGCGTCTATTATGGATAATACCATAAGACAATATCTGTCCTTGTTTCTATCAATGGTACAATTTTTTATCGTCAATAATATACATTTTATAGGATTAGGATTGATAACTAATAGTTAATTTTTTAAATTATTCCCCATTAACTTCGTTAAATGAGCTTTAGCACTAATTGTATTCAAATAATACGATTTGAAAATGTAATATCAAATATTGTAAACGATTTAAGAATTATTTTATGAAAATAGTACGCAGTATATATGACTAAGCACTCCGCGTCCAAAATATTATAATACAACTGAAAAATTGTGCTCTTTTTTTAATATTAAGTATGGGTATCGTGTTTAAATATTCTTAATTTCAATTATCAAATAATATTCAAAATTAAGAAAATTTTATATTATAAAATCTGGGTTTATTAGAACTCAACCAATTTTAAATATACATTAATATGAGACGCCTTCTTTTTACCTTACTAGGACCTTAGATTATTATTTGAAAATGTCTTCTGAGAGAATGCCTTTTCAAATGTTATTTACCCTTTGTTAGTTTTTCAGGAAACTTTTGAGCCTGTAAGTTCACAGATTTTTAGCCGATGAATAAAAGCTACCGTCCAGGATAGTGGGCACACCAGTGCTTAGTGCCTATAGTACGAGACATGCAGCTACTTGATCTGTTGCCGCATGACTGGTGTCAACATGGATGTTATCAAACGAACCGCTGGATGGATTAGATGTCACAAACTTAAGTCAAATTTTAAAACTGAGAAGTAACTACTGGTATCAAAACATTTGATTCCTTTTCTCACTTTCCTTGTAGGTTGGGGTTTTTTTTCAACTTCTATTGGTAAACGTCAATTCTAATGTATGTATTATATATATATACACAATATATAGATTTTATTTACTATATGAAACATATTTTCCGATTATTTTAATAAAAGCCTTGTAATATTATCTAAAAAACTATTGTTATAATATTACCTAACTACACTAGTGTTTTCACTAGTGTAGTGAGCTATTTCGTAGTTCTCTAAACAACTACTTGTGAATACTTGTAATCTCGAAGGGCGAATCACGAAGTTTAATAGAGAATCAAACGAACTTACCTGTAAGTGAAGTTCGATGATTATTAAACGAGTGATTCGCCCAAGAGATTACAAACCCTCCCAAACCCTAATTACATACATATTTTTTATATTGATGTAATGCCCTTTCGAAATAGCTAACAGGAAAGCCGTACACGACAGAAACGTGTATGAGACTGCAGACGACGACGGGCTGTTAAGGAAGGCGTGAGTGGGGAGAAAACAAGTTTTCTTTATCCAGAGTTGCTTTAAAAGTGTGTATGATGGCAGCACGTACGCGTGGTACTACTTGTGAATACTTGTAATCTCTTGGGCGAATCACTCGTTTAATAATCATCGAACTTCACTTACAGGTAAGTTCGTTTGATTCTCTATTAAACAAGATAATATAGATAACTAATTTACATTAAATCTATATAATAGGGCAATATCTAGCTCGTAGTAGAAACATCATATTCAATTTAAGTCGATTCAAATGACTATAAATACGTTAGCTACTTTATGTGCCTACCAATATAATAATGTCTTGCGTTTATACTTTATATCACATTACTAATACGCGCGAGTGTGGTTGGTTGTCACTTGTCACGCCCCACCCTTTCCGTAGTATCAAATTACTCCTCTATGCCCCACCCCCTCTGTATGAGATTGCAACAAAGAGGGATATTGAGGTTCGTAAAGTTTTTACGAATTCGTTATATTGGTGACGTTGAGGCCGTACATATAGCAAGAAAGGCCACCTTATAAATAAAAAATGGTGTCAATACAAAACAACTCAAAATTGATAGTTTTTATTGAGATTTATAGCAGCACCTCGCGGTTTCACCCGCGTACTTATCATTTCCATTAGGAGTACAGGGATTTATCTTATTATAAATCTGTTTTTTTGCTTGAACGCGCTAATCTCAGGAACTATACAGATCTGATTTGAAAAATTCTGTTAGATTTAACCCATTTATCAAGGAAGGCTCATCACGCTAAGATGCCATTTTAAATCTTACTCGACGCAGGCGTAGCTGCGGTCAGCAGCCAGTTATAGACAGAATGTGTCCTGAATTCAGATATTACTGTACTTTATTTCACCAAAATCCGTTCATAAGTTTTTGTTTGAGAGTAACATACATAGATCCAACATTCTTTTGCATTTAAAAATATTAGGCAGGAAGTATATTAGGATTCAAAACAGTATTTCGTTCGTTCTTAACCAAGATATGGTGTAAGGTTATGCAATATGCACCTAGTCTACGTTATCCAGCAATGGACGTAGACTGATAATAATGATGATAGTATCACTCCATCTAGCTGTTGGACGTACATATTTACGCTCGGAACGCTGCAGATCTTCCGCATCTACGGAATACGGATATTTAGTGCAGACTCCTACAGCTCGATGACAAGCCTTCACCCGTAACAACCTTAATCATAGGTTCATATAAAATAGTTACGATAGCGGTAATCAGAACAGGACAAAAGAAAAGTTCAAAGTCCCAAATGATTATAAATAAAGCGTATTTTCCTCTAAATTGTGTTCGTTCAGAGAACAGATTGTTAAATCTTTGTGCAAGGCACGTAAAATTATTATTTAAAATGTTGCGTAATTTTTTGCTACTACCTTTCACTTTTGAAATTGGCATAGACTTGAATTGAAACTTTCAAATGCCTAAGGCAATGTCGATAAAAAAAATAATTAAACGGAGCAAGGTATTGGTGTAAAAGAAATATTTGGGGTATAACTGAGCAAACAAAGTATCCGGAGCATTGAACTAAAACACTCGATTCATAATTTACAGTACTTTTCAAAATATTTTATTAACACAATTCATTCAATAACACCAAGATTATAACATTCTCTAACATGAAACCTAAAATAATACAATTTCACCTATATATGTATTTATTTTACTTACCAATTTATATTCATTCAAACATCATTTCGACTATGAGGTATACATAAAAATATTTTGAAATATATTTCACATAAGTCGTCAGAAACGTTTATATTATTAAATATATTGTATTTGATATAATATTACAGTGCCTTGTCATGTAGCATCTGTCCATTCTAATTTCATATTATATACTTATATCTTGTTCGCTCATGAGAAGATCGTAAAGGTAAATAAAACACACAAAACAATCAAGTAGAAACAAAATAATATGGAATGTACAAATCATGTTTATTAACTGATCCCTGGCAATACATTTTTGTGACTCGCTTCAGAATACTGGTCACACAGTAGACACAAAATTCAAGACTAAGGTATAAATAGTGTTGAATAAGTACACCACTATAAACATTGAAAGCTGTAACATGTATAATCAAGCCAGGTTCAACCTTAAACTCTCAGCAATATGTAATGGTACACAGTACCTTGGGGTTTAACTGTTCATAAATTATTTAAAATTGTTTGGACTTAAATTTCTACTCTAACTGTACATTAGTTTCGCCTTAACGCTAAAATAATCTAAAATTCATAACGTCAGATATAACAGTTCGAACGCGATAGATGTTAAATACGCAAAGTAAATTGATATGTTGGTGAATAAATCTCCAGTCACCGGAACATAAGAATAGCTGTTAATAAATTAGAAAAATAAATTAACTTCGTCATCGCACGGTAGCGGTAAAACCATGATTCGGATTCGTTTTGATGTTCAAAATTAGAGATAAAAGTGTTTACACGGGTCGAGTCTCAGGGCAGGACACGGGCGCAGCATCTAGCCCACATCATGCCAGAGATGCGACGGTATAAGGCATCCTCACTTTAGTTCCATTCCGGCACCACCAACATTATGGAATTGTTTCGGTGACGTGAATACTACCGCGGTGGTGCGGGAATTAAAACAGAACAAAATTGAGATGCCCCGCTAAGGAAGAATTAACAATCTATACAGGAATATTTTGTGCCTCGGGGCGCTATGCGGTGCTACCGGCGACGACGTCCCCTGTGCGCGAAGAGATTGATGAGCGGTTGAGGCATAGAGCTCCGGGGCACGGGCGACACGAGTGTGCGAGCAGATTTACTGTTTCGTGTAAAGGTAGATGGCGACGATAAGTCCGTACAGACCCAACACTTCAGCGAAAATGAGGATAAGGATCATTCCGACGAATAACCTCGGCTGTTGAGCGGTACCACGCACGCCAGCATCACCCACGATGCCTATGGCGAAACCGGCCGCAAGACCAGAGAAACCGACAGCGAGACCAGCTCCCAGGTGGATGAACCCTCTGAAATGTTAAGCATTGCAATTATTAGTACAACCAGTAGTCATTATATAAATCAGAAGCACCATACAATATATAATTCCTTTTTATTGATGGGTTTCAATAAAGTTTATATAATTAGGTAAATATAACATTTTGTGTAACAATTGGTTTTGTTACCTATAGATTAGACAGTTTGGCTTTCAGTCAACCAGTCAATGATATAATAACAGTTTGAAGACATTAAAAAAATGTTCTTGCATAGTGATGAATCATTGCCTTTTGCCATGTTATTTGTTGAAGGACTTGAAAGTATGGTAGAACAATACAATAACTATTCATCATTTGACATACTTTTGAACAAGTAAATACATATTTTACAATACCTTACCTTTAAAATGCTTAAGAAAATATTAGATTTACCTGTATAGGGTGTAACTGGCGGGGCTCTCTAGGGAACCGGCGATTAGGACAGCCACGACCAACCCGTAAATGGCGATAATACCCGCCATGACAACGGGAATAATGGACTTCATGATCAGCTCGGGTCTCATCACCGACATGGCGGCGATACCCGTGCCTGACTTGGCTGTTCCATAGGCAGCTCCCAGTGCTGAAAGTTTAAAATGGAAGAATTTTAAAATATTGCAAAGGATGATAAGATGAACTGGATTTAATTATATTAATTAAAGTATTCAATATTATTTTCTTAGCTTTTCAGTTATTATTAACTCTATTAACATATTTAGCATAAGCAATCAACATTGATGTTAGTTGATTTGCATTATTTGCAAGGAAGGTGAATTGTAAAAACTGAATGCATGTTCTGTAACTTGTTAAATTAAGATAAACTTTTGGAAGCCTACCACTGTTCTCTGTATTAATACACTATCACATTTAAATCGAAAGTCTTTTGTCTTGAAGTCTTAATCTTAGTACTCATATGAGATGAGTGTGTATACTATCACCATGTTTATTTCCCACTGTTTACTGTTTCATACGAGGCAGACTTTATCTTTCCTACTCAAGAGAGGCAGAATCTGTACCATGACAACTTGTGTTACAGTATTCTAACCCAAGACCTTTAAACAATACTGTAAAAAGAAGACAAAGTTTGTAAATCTATTAAATAAAGAATACTAGATTGATATAGCTGAGAAAAGAAACTAACATCCTACAAATATGACTAATCAAATGCCACTCAGAATTTAATATGTTTGGCTTGTTACTAGTGTTCTTGCTGTGACAACAAGAAAATACATATAGTCCATCCAGCCAGTTACCTTGAGGTTTTAAACTTGTCTAAAACCTAATAGTTTGACACTAGATAAGTGTAGTACTAAAATTAAGTTATAATAGTGTTTTATTAATCAAACTCCTAAATGCTATTGGTACAGATGGTATGTATCATATTATAGAGTCCTGTTTTTAATTTCTACCAAATTGGTTAAGCTGTGGATGGATGAGTCTGAAATTAACTAACCCAAGAATTTATAAATTAAACATTGCCCTCACTATTCTAAATGTAATCTGTATTTTCTAAGTACCAAAATTCAAGAATAAACTCATTGAAACCATGTACAAAAAATAACCTTGAAAGATAGAACAAGGTTCATTATCATTCTAATCAACTAGTAAGCTTTTATTTCAATATTTTGTGCATTGACTGATTGAATATTATATATAAAGCATAGATAGAAGAGTTCTATAAGACATTTATTTCCACTATAGAATAACCATTACCATATTACATAATTAATGTATTTTAAAGTAAACATATGACCAACTAAAACATTGCTTTACAGAAAAACTGGTTGTCTGACTGTCATGGCTTTTAGTAAAATATACCTACTTTTATGATTATTAATGTTGGGATAATGGGAGTAGAATCTCATTCTCAATTGCTTAAAGAAAATGAAGGGCTTTGACCTGCAACATTCTTAGCAGGTTCAAGTATTCACTTTCAAGTCACATGCATCTTTGATAACAGATAACCCTGATAAAATCATGTGACATCACAAGTTATGTCATTTTTATTGATTTTACCCCAATTTCAAATAGAATCATGCTATTTTATCTCTACCATCATGAATACTTATATCGATTAACACTGATCGACATAGATTAAGCTAATTTCACATAAACTAAAACATAGAATTATCAATATCACGTTTTTTTAATATAATGATTTCATAAGTGTAGTCTATAGTATGGTCCAGATCTTGTCAATGGAGATATAGTTAGTTATTCTATAAGAAAATGTTATAAGAAAAGACAGATATTTGGATCAGTCAAACCCAGATTCTTGTCTATTGGTTAACAATTGAATAGCAGTTGAAATGGTTGCAAACAGACTCATGACTAATAAATGAGCCCTAATATAATAAGGTCATGTTTCTAATGTCCTAATATAATAAGGTCAGGTCATTAAACATTGATAATTTGAATGCATATTCAATGTTCCATTATTCATATGAAAAATTTAAAATGCTGTGAATATTTATCACCATAAAAAAGGAGTTCCCATTCCTGTACTTCATTACTCATTAGATACTGTTAATGAAACATGCAATTAAGATCCTATGTGGGATAGGCCTCACATGATGTGTCTGGACAGCTGACTTAATCACATGATCAATAACTTACTCATGTGACCATAGATTTCATAGAATTTTAAGCATCCCAATCTCATTTAGGAGGGTTAAATTAATACCTATACTTATTAGTATAGTCTCTACAGGCGACATCATATAGATTTGAAACTTTGAAATCCATTGTTCAAATGATACAACACTATTACTAATTTATTACTTTGTGCGTAACGAAATAAAGGCGATTTCTGAGAAAAAAAATCACGACAGGCTTTACGCTACATCACCAGTGCTGCCAACATAAAAATGCAATCATTATATTAATCACATGACGCATTTGAAGCATATTTTCCATATTTCATTGTAATTTCCACGTCTTTCTATCTTTTTTGGATGAAATTAAACACATTTGTAGCCTAACTAATGAAGATGTGATGTATAAAACATTTTTATGCATACCACAAGGTGCGGCTATTACTATAATTAGAGGCTCTTAAAATAACTACTAGTATTCGTATGTAATTCTTGATAGCTAAAGTTAACATTCTAAATACTACAAGCATGAAAAGCAACAACAATCAAAGTCGAATTCAAGTTGGAACATCAACTGAAAATCGATATCTGAGTAACGACAGCCATTTCAATTTAGTAAAATTCATCAAGATACATACCGCTAAAAATGATAGCAGACGCCGCCCCCATAACTCCAAAGAAGGGTCCATAGATGGGATTTGTTGATTCGGTCGACATTTTGATGAAGTGTGGGAGTATTTACAGGTCCCAAAAACTGTGATGACTATCTGCACACACTCACTCCACGGAACTATTTTAGCACAGACAAATATGGCCCAAGCTTTCCAGACACGACAGAATGGGTCATATGACGATTGATGTTCAAGGCAGTACTCAATATGCCCTAAGTTCTGATTGGTGTAAATACGTAACTTCCGAAATGCGCGACCAATCCTGAGCTTAGAAATTTGCAATGGTATGACGTATTACATTGATGTGGATCGCTGGCCAGCTAATTCCTTCTGCGCATGTTCCATTTTGTCAATTTCGTACTTTTTATATTAGTAAGTAACAAGATAAGACATTAAAACAATTAAATAAATTATAGTTATAACTCAAATTATTTATAAATGTTCATAATATTCATTTTAGTTATTTATTATTTAGAATATTGAAATTACATTTATGAGTAATATATTCGGTCGCTATGACGATATGATTGGCGCTAAATTCAAAACATTTTTGTGATAAGATGAATCTTCATCGTTAGTCGTTACATGCTCGTTTATAGTAATAATAATCTAAGTCATTATTTTTTACACTTATTTATTTATATAGTAATATTACTATTTATTGCAGCCTTAGCCCAGCCAATAGATGCTGCCAATGCTCGCTTAAAATCAGGAAAAGGAACGAACCTTGAACGTCTATGCTTTGAATAAAATAAATACCATGTATCATGCTTGTACCTTAAAATAAAATAAATTTTATTAAGTTTAAGTTTTTCCCCGTATATACGAACAAGCCAATGGTTTCTCCCGCTGCGATCTCAAAGACCGTAGCTACCTGCCCCCTCCCCCCTCTGGTAACGCTGCAGACTGGCATTCGTGTCAGAGTTCATGGGTAGTATTGGCTTGGAGTGTTTTGCAGGCCTTAGGCGACCACTCGGCCTCCACCCGCCCAAGATCAAGTTCCTACTTCACGCCAGAAGCAAATAAATGCATACCTGCATTTATTTGCTTCTGGTACTACATGACTCTAACTCATGAAACTCTATTTTCATCGACACAGTTGATAAAACGCAGGTCATAATGAAAACGCGTTCCACAGAATCCATTATTTACACAGCAGACGGGATTATGCACTTATTTACACCGCTCGGGTCTTGGCGTCATGAGTGACGATAACAATTATAAGTGTAGGCAATACATGGCTTACGTCTATCCATAATAATTACGATACCTCGCCTTCGCCCTCCGCCCTCGTTGGCTATCGAGATGAGCGAAGTAAAATTATCCGATAAAAACTACCCTACTGCTAGACCGATTAACATCGATGGCACTACTGCTGAAGCCTCACAAGACTATGTCTATATAGTGCATGCTTTGTAGCTATAGGTCGACTGAGAGAAAAGCCGATATGAAGATTCAATTGGCCAGCATTCAGGAAGCTTAGATATATTTTCACATCGTCTAAGCTGCAGAGTTAGAAGACGAAATTCCTCAGTTGCTTAGTCCCCAGTTGACCTACGGACCCAAAATATGCCCTCAAACGTCTACGTCTCGTCCTTTACCGTAGCTCGACGTGCAGAGCATAATATAATATTTTATTTATTTATTTCAAATGGGATATCAACAATATAAGCATTAATATACATGAAAATATTATTAATCATAATATTAAAATTAGAAACCGATACCTACTTGCATATTGATATGCGGTAAGATTCAAAACGAAGATATCTGGGAAAAAACTAAACTTAAGCCGACATCATGCAAGGAATAAGCAATAAGGTAGTGAGCTGGTCACACACTCAAGAGTAGGTATGACCAATGGGTTTATACCCAATAATATACAAGGACTGCGGAGGTTGCGTTTAGGTATAGACGATCAGGAAGATGATCTCTGTGTAGTGAAAGGTCCGTGTTTAATACGACTGGCAAGAGATCGGTTTGGGATCGGTCGCCTTAGCGTTCATTGTGGTAGGCCTATGTTTAGCAAGCGCATTGAGCCGAGGGGGCTCTTTATTAGTAATAATCACAGCCTACTTAGTATGTAATAATAATAATAAAATTTGTTTATTGCAAAAAAATAAGTTTTTACATTTTTATATTATTTGTACCCCTGTACCATTGAAGAGGGGGCAAAAGAGCAGGGGGCAAAGGGCGATGACGGGAACCTCGCCTTATTGTACTGTCCTGAAGTTGGGATGGGTTGTTTTGTGGTGCGGGACAGCCCCCTCTGTGGAGCTGGCGTCGGTCCCCTAAGAGACTGACTAGCCGTCGAGGTGCCTGTTGCTTGTTGTTGCATTGTTGCAACTCACTGGGTTTTAGTGGGTTCCACTTACCAGCTTTCAGGCGCAGTGAGTCCCACATACCCGCCTGGGAAGACTCACTCCCCCGCGTGATGCCTAAGCGCATTTCCCAACGTTAAAGAAAAAAAAAGCCTATGCTTAGCAGTAAATGGATAAAGGTTTATGATGTTAGTAATGATTATTATTAAGTTACGAAAAAATTATGTAAGTGAATATCACATAGATGATAGAACAATTACTTTAAATTAAAGATAGGTATTATAATTATGATACCATTCTTGGCACTGGCAAAACGCTTAATTATTTATTGTCTTAAGTAATTAAAAAGAAGACAGATGAGAAATATCAACGTCGTTAGCCGCATAGTATGACAGATGACAGTGTGACATGTGTATAATTTAATATTTGGTTATGTTTACTATTACATTTTACACATGTTGAATAAAAATATATATTTAACAAGAGCCCTTAACAAAACAGATGCAAAATGAAGTATAACTATAAGGTAAGGTTATTGATATATTTGAAATATAACGTATTCTTCATTAATAAATATCATTTTTGTTATTAATACTTAAATGTTTATTACTTTCAGTTTCAAAATCTCTTGGGGACTGTCTACAAACGTGGAGATATTTTGTTTACAAGCGATGGAAACTGTGTAATAAGTCCAGTTGGCAATAAAATAACGATATATAATCTCAAGCAGTAAGTAAAATCATGAGTATGTGCTGAACTTCTTGATTGTCAATTAGTCGTTGTAAATCAACTTTAACTACTTATATTCTTGAAAAATTTGATTAAAAACGATTTCAATATCTATTTTCTTATTCATCACAACATAGTCGGAATAAGTTTCACTCAGTAAATGCCGAATAAGTTTCCCATCCTTGAGATTTACATAAAACTAGGGCTGGCCACTGCACGGATGTTGGAATCTGATAAGAGGCCATCAAATTCTCCATTATACATAATGACTGTCTCCATGATCTTATTATCACATGAGCTACAATTTCTTTGTCTTTTAGGTTTTTTAATGGCTTACTGTCACTTCATTGTGAGTTAGACTGTTTTATTTCTCACCAACTTCAACTGAACAACTATAATAGTTACAAAACATTTTGGCATAGTTGCATACTCTTTAGTTTCATTTTTTTTTTCAGGAATAAAAGTAATACTCTGCCAATTGAGAGTCATTTCAATTATACAGCTGTGGATGTATCACCAAATGGATCAATTTTACTTGCCATAAATGAAAGTGCGTATAATTATTAATTATGTATACCATATTAATTTTTGTGAAGTTTATAATAATGCATTTAGCACTTAGCTGACCGTAGGAGATCAGTTGACAAAAACTAGTAAAAGTGTCAAAACAATGACGGACCCTAAGACACCCTACATGAAATCCATTTGATATATATCTACTTAGTTGTGCTTTAGTCAACCTTAAATTTTTCATTATGTAGTAACATGTGGGTGTCAACTGAAATCTAAAAGTTTTGTTGCAAATCATTTTACTGTACACTGATAAGATTCCAAGTCAAGCAGCTGCTTGTTGCAATGCTTTACAATGATTATGAATTTATGAGAACTAGCTTACAGTTTTGTTAAGACTTATTACTACTGATGCATTGTTTGTGTAAAATCTTAAATAGAATGCTAATAAACCGATAAGTTATTTTGATCAACAATTATCTCCAGAGTCTATTAGTCCTAGGCTGAACCTAGTCTTCCCTTAATAAATGCCAAGATGACCAGTCCCTTGTTTATTGCATCCAAAACAGACTGACCACTGCACCGGCCATAAGGTGATTTGAAAATTGGTTAATAAATATTTTTCAGAGGGGGAAGCTCAAATGATAAGCTTGTTAACATGTACGGTGATACACAGATACAAATTCAAACAACAAGTTAACGCTGTGAGATTTAGTCCTGATGGCAAACATTTTGCAGCATGTTGCGATGATACAGGTATATCTTTAGATTTTATTTTTTTTAACCTAAGCTGTAATAATAATAATAATAATAATAATAATATATTTATTTGTGACACATAGGTGAAATGATGGTACAGTTTGAATATTAATTAAATGTTTCTCTATGGTCTGCCTTTTAGGCTTACAAATATGTTGCAAAGTCAATATTAGGTACACAATCAGTCTAAGTCATATTATAGAATATTTAACACAATTTAAAATATTATTTTACTAAAGTCAAGATAGAAAAATGTCAAATTATAGAGTAAGTACTAATATAAATTATGGAATTTTATCATTTAAAAAGTCAGTAACATTATAATACACCCGGTCCAAAAGTAAATTTATTATATTTTTCTTCAATTTGTCGGCATTTAAGTTTCTCCAATTCATTGGTAATTTATTAAAGATCTTCGGAGCCATACAATATATACTTTTATTCATTAATGTTGTTTTACATTTTTGTAAACATATTCTACTGTTATCTCTTCTTTTTCGAATTACAATATCAGAGATACGACTAAATAAATTACTATTATTTTTAACATTGTAGCACTGAGATTTTGATGGTTATTACAACCAAGGGCAAAGTCAGGGTGGAGCCATATAGGTCTAGTTAGAACACTGAATATGTTTGAAATTTAGTGCAAATAATACATTAAATGAAATAGCAATAGTTTTTTAAATATAATAGATACATAATCATATTTCAAAACGAATTTTCCTTTTTTGTGTTATTTATTAATATTTTTATTACACATGAGTTATTAATGTAAAGTCATATTTTTTCAGTATTCATTATGACAGCTCCCAGTTGTTTCACTGGAGAGTTCCGTTCATTTGTGATGAAACGAGTGTTCAAAAAAGCTAGGGACGATGTCACATGTTTGGACTGGTCAAGTTGTGGTAAACTCCTCGCAGTTGGTTCTAAAGATACCACAACTAAGATATACACGATTGAATATTTGGACAATTTAAACATGTACTCTCTAAGTGGTCATACTGATAAAATAGTTGGTGTCTTCTTTGAGAAGAAAAGCTTAGATCTTACCACAGTTAGTCGTAATGGTCAGGTATGCTTATGGGAAGCAAATATAGACTCAGATGATTTAGTTACATCTGAAGTGCAGATATCACATAAGAAACGTAGAAAATTACAAAAAGAAGCAGAGGAATTAGAAGAAGATGATATTGATGAAAGAAATATCATTGAAAAGGATAAAGAATATGTGAGTAAATTTCTTTATAAGCAAAGCATGTATGCAATGCAATATATGCAATTAATTTTATTTGGGTTTTTCTGGAAAAAAAAATTAAAAGTACACAGCAATGGAAATTATTCATTATATTTTAGGAAAGTGATGCAGAAGAAATGGAGGAAGAGAGAAAAAAGTTTGATGAAGAAAAGAAACTAAAGTACAAAAAGTTGGGTCGACATTACATCGGAGATGCCATCAGAAACGCACACCACAAAGTGAAACTCACAGCTGCTGCATATCATAAAAATACAAAGTTATTAGTCACAGGTAACAATCTTTTTTGCCGTAAAGATAATGTGGTTTGCTTGTTGTCAAGCCTAATACCATCCACTAAGATTTAAAGACTAAAGCATTGAATGTGTCTATACATCTATACAGATAAATAAAATTGCATACACCAAATGCATATGGATGTATACATGATACATACAACAAAATAACGTTTTTACAATTTCTGTCTCTATGTTTTTGCTAATTTCGAAACGGCTAGATCGATTTTGACGGGCCTTTTACTGGCAGATAGCTGATGTAACAGGGAGTAACTTAGGCTACAAAAATAATCATCATTCAGGATCCTACACTACATTATTAATCGTAATGTTAAAAATACTTCCGTATTAGCAGCGGCGAAGCTGTGAGCAACAACAAGTTTTACAGCAGAATCCGGACAAATTCCAAATTACAAACCAACACTTTAATTTTATGATTTGTAAAAAGAAAATAGTAAGAGCTAAGTGCTTGTAAGTAAATGAGAAATTTCCGTATAACACTTTTTTCAGGTTTTTCAAATGGGATATTCTTTCTCCATGAGATGCCGGATGTGAATCTTATACATACGTTAAGTATATCGGAGCACAGAATAAGCAGTATTGCGGTATCCGAGCAAGGCGATTGGATTGCGTTTGGCTGTCCCAACATCGGGCAATTGTTGGTTTGGGAATGGCAAAGTGAGTAACAGTCTTTTCTAAAAATTATGTTAACCGAATCATGTTAACCTGGCTATATGCTAAGTTCCTAAGAGCTTGTGTTACACGCACTAGGATCGAAAATTAATTAATAAATTTATAGAAATACAGTGACCAAATAGACTTCTTGACTACTGTGTTGCCTTTAAATGGGTTTTTCAAAATTTTCAAGTGCGCTTAAATCCTCGCCCGCTCATCGGTGAACGAAATATCGTGAGGAAACCTGCATGCCTGATGAGATTAAATCTTAATCACACAATATTATGAATATACATTCTTTCAGGTGAGCAATACGTTATGAAGCAGCAAGGACACACATTGGACATGACCTGCCTGGCCTACTCCCCAGACGGTCTATACATAGTCACGGGGGGCTACGATGGCAAGGTCAAACTATGGAACACGACCTCAGGGTTCTGCTTTGTGACCTTCAGCGAGCACAAGTCATCCGTGTCCAGTATAGTTTTTAGTGCCAACAAAAAATTCTTTGTCTCAGCGTCGTTGGATGGAACGGTGCGCTGCTATGATTTGACGAGGTAAGTTAAATGTATTATTAAAGTCATGGATAGATAAATAGATAGGCAAATAAATAGATAGATATATTGATAGATAGATAGATAAATAGATAGATATATAGGCAAATAAATAGATAGACAGATAGATATACAGATAGATGGACAGACCGACAGATAGATATATAGATAGCAAATCAGTCCGGCAGATGGCGCTGCAGTCTTTAAGTTATTTATCTAAACTGCAACTAAAGGGCTGGATCGATTCGTCGAGGACGACGTCTGTTGGGTCCTCTGGTTATTTATATATTTTAATTTAATAATGACCTCCGAACTTCAATATGAAGATGGCACCTGATGATGATGATGATTTAATATTATTCTCCGTGTGACGTGTCAAGTGTCCTGCAGGTACCGCAACTTCCGCACCCTGACGTCTCCCAGCCTGGTGCAGTTCAGTAGCGTGGCGGTGGACGCCAGCGGGGAGCTGTGCGCGGCGGGCGGGCAGGACGTGTTCGATATCTTCGTGTGGTCCATCAAGTTCGGGAAACTTCTAGAGGTATATACGAATTAATGAATTAACTATATTAACCTAACATGGTAAAGAGTTAGTTTGTTTGTACTTCCTAATCTAGAAGTATTTGAAAGCCCGTCAATATTTTATATAGGTATTGAGGTACGTTTTTGATTTGTGCTGGAACGTCTTTGTTATAGTGCGAATATCAGCTGTTGAATTAAAATAGACTAAATGCCACAATAGCTTGTCTGTTGGTCTAGTGGCTAGCGACCCTCACTGCTAAACCATAAGGTCGAGGGTTCGATTCCCACCCGGTAAAAATGTTTGTGTGATGAGCATGATCATTTGTTCTGTGTCCGAGCGTAATGTATCTATAGTATGTATGCATTTAGAAATATATAATTATGTATCAGTTATCTAGTTACCAAAATACAAGCTCTATCTACTTTGTGATCAGATGGCCGTGTGTACTCAGTAGTAAAAAATATAAAGTGTACGTACGAGGTTTCACGTGCAACCCGCGTAAAGCCTCGAACAAAAGTTTTGTATTTTTTTAAGACTTACAATGAAGGTACAATGGTGATAATAATATGTATAAACTGCATTGGCACGTCCGCAAGTGTATTGATTTAATAATAATAATAATAACTTTTTTTATTTGCAAAACCAACAATTAATCATAAAATAACTTATGTATATAAACAATTTTAAATTGAGGGCATTGCAAACCCGGTCTCAAGCTCGGCATTTGCTGAGATATTTTATATAATGAGATACCCCAACACCCCAAGGTACTGAGCGGCCACACGGCGCCCGTAGCGAGTGTCTGCTTCAGCCCAGTCCAGTCCAGCTCGCGCCTGGCCTCGGCGTCGTGGGACAAGACGGTTCGCCTGTGGGACTGCGTGGAGACCAGCTCCGAGTCTGAGACCATCCAGCTGTCCTCGGACGCTCTGCAAGTGGCTTTCCGTCCTGATGGGGAAGAGGTGAGTCGCATGAGCTGCCTATCTTGAGACGCAACAAGTTCTAGTACCAGTGATTTGCACTGAATATCCAAATTCACCCCCGATAGCTTAGCACCTAATAAGTCTAGGTTACCTAAGAATGTCATAACCGATCCTGTTGATAAAATCACAGAACTGTTAAAGCGCGACGTAAGCTACAACACACACTCAGACATAACACAGCCGGTGTTAGGCACACATTCACACCGCATGGGCCCCGGGGTCGTATGCGACGTCGAACCCTACACTCCGTTGACCAGTTGATCCGGATCAACCGCGACAGCATAGGCTCAGATCAGCTACGAGTCGACACCAATATAGACCGTGTAATCACCGATAGCACTCTGCTATCGGCAGCTTGCTCGGGTCCCGCGCTTGACCCGCCTCCCCCGCTACCGGGGGAGGGGAGGTACCGGCCCTCACGATAGGTTTCTAACGTCACCCGTTCCAAACCAGTCGACCGTAGCTGACCAAGTTAGGTACAAACCCGACGCCATGAACATGGCGGTGGGCAACCCCCCAAATTTTTAACGTCATAGGATGATCCAACCGGATCACCCCATTTCCGATGACGCATAACGGTCACTAGGACCATTAGCATAGATCCAACCGAAAAAAAAAAAAATGAATATCCAATGCTGTGCTTTGATATCATCATCATCAGCCTCTATCCGTCCACTGCTGAACATAGACTTTCCTCAATGAACACCAAGACAACTGATCCCTTGCTAGACGTATCCAACACAGGCCTGCATCTCTGTGCAGTAACACTTCCCACCTGGTTAATGGCCGACCAACACTTCGTCTATCTAAACGCGGCCTTCATTCTTGAACCTTGATGGCCCATCGGCCACGCGTTCTTCTGAGTGTGTGACCAGCCCATTGCCACTTCAACGTGCATATTCTTCGCGTGATATCGGTAACTTCATTTCTCTAGCGGAGGTCTTCGTTTCGAATCCTATCTGCCAAAGATACCCCCAGCATAGCACGTTCCGTGCTGTATTAGCTGGGACGGCAGATTAGTCCGTCAACTGATCTGTGTCCATTAGCGAATTCGACCACTTACTATAAGATGCCCCCCGTTTCACTATCTAATTGGTACAAATACTTCACGGTATTCAGATAGCGGTGTCGACCCTGGACGGCAACATAACTTTCTTCAACCTGAGCTGCGACCAGACCGGCAGCATCGAGGGCCGCAACGACCTGGGCTCCGGCCGCGCCGACACCGACCTCATCACGCCAGAAAAGATGCTCAAGACTAAGTGAGTTCCGAAGGAGTCTGAGCTAAAAAATATTATATAGTCTTAAGTAATTAGCCACGGATAGATTTTAAAATTGTTCCCAAAGCTTTTGTATATACGATTACATCCAGGTAAAAGTTCGAAAAAGATGCGCATAACTAAGTGAAAAATAAATTTGGTTATATAGTATCGAAGCATAGATGAAACTCAAATAATGTATTTTTACGTGGATCCCCAAAGTTTTCAACTTGGTCCATATTTGTTTCCAGTGACCAAACCCACATATACACCTTGTGTATCGACGTATACGTCCAAGGTCTAACCTTACCTAACCTTCCTAGGCTACATCTTTCGATGTTATAAGTACTAACTGATGATATAATATTTAAAATCATTTTTGAGTAAGGAACAATATTCAAAACCTTCATAAGCATCTGCTACTTTGAGCGACTTCCCGCAAACCTTACCAAATCGGCGGTTCACTTTAGGGGCGTTCTTAGGGGCGTTCCCACTCCAGAACGTTCACGCCCCTCACGGCACGCGATACATCTTATTATGTTTTTAAATGAGGAACACCTTTCAGGGCGTTCACGAGCATCTGTTACTCTGCGGACGGGTCGTGCGTGCTGGGGGGCGGCAACTCCAAACACGTGTGCCTGTACAGCGTGCGCGAGAGCGTGCTCATCAAGAGGTTCGTCATCACGCAGAACCGGTCGCTGGACGCTGTTAATGTGGGTATCAAGTTAATAGGTGGTCAGTTCATAATTATAGGTATTGAGTAGGTGGTATTCAAGACTTCTGTTGAGGTTTTAGACTTATGCCCGAATACTCAAACGCAACTCAAATTTGGGAGCTGCTTACATTTTGATATCATTGATTTATGGTCTCTGATTGGTCCGCTATAGATTTTCGTCTCCATCCGCTTAGTAGTTTGAGGAGCCCCCAAGTATTTAAGTGGCGTTTAAGAATTCGGGCATTAGATATTAACTTTATAGTTTTCACTCTGGTCATCATATTATGTATGAGTACCTGGTTGACCGAGCAATTCCTCGGTACCCTTTGTGATAAAATACAATAAAATTTTTCTTCCAAAAAAAAAAAAATGATTTTAAAAAAAGGAAAAAATAAAATTCGAACAGAAGATTCGAACTCTCGTTCGGATTTAAATGCCTAATTTCACCACTGAGCTACTATAACATATTATTTGACAGCGAAATTTACGTTCGTATTCTAATCATATTTTATCGATGCCTCAAAACACGGAAAAAAAATCTAAAAATTTATCCTAGCTAGATCGATTTATCGCCGTTTATAACCCATGTATACATAATTTCATGAAAATCGTTGGAGCCGTATATATATATATATATATATATATATATATATATATATATATATATATATATATATATATATATATATATATATATATATATATATATATATATATATATATATATATATATATATATGTACAAAAATAGAGGATATTATGATAAATCGTATGTACATATCATATTTTATCAAAAAAAATGTCATTTGCCCTGAATTTGTCATTTACTTTATTCCAGGACTTTATAAACCGGCGTTTCCTCACCGAGTTCGGGAACCTGGCGCTGGTGGAGGAGAGGGGCGACCTGGAGGGGGGAGACGTGAGCGTGCGACTGCCCGGGGTCAAGATGGGAGATATGGCGGACCGGAACGTCAAACCGGAGGTACAGCGCTCTTATGATGTTTAACAGCGCACGCGCACCAGTGAAATCGACTCGGGTGACGTGACATTGCTGCTGTTTATTTTCTGTCAAATAGCTTTGGCGGGCTAAGACTTGGCATCGTTTGTTCTGGAGTACCTAGTAAAATAAAAATATTTTTATTCAATGTTGAACCTAAAAGTTTCTTATTGAACGTTAAAACGTTAAATGACCACTGCTACCGGTTCCAAAACATATCGATTGAGTAGAACCGGCAAAATACACACATGAACGTATAACATATACACGAAAGCCTCGCAGTGAACGCTTTTTCCCAACGTGTGTCATATCATTTACCACAAAAACGTTCTATAAGTTTTTTTTAAAAATCATTTAATAAAATATTTTAAACGTTTCCTGGGATCGTAATTGAAGAACGTATAGATTGACCCATAGAAGAATTACTGACCTTACGTAGCCCCAAAAAAAAGTGAATCGTTTCGTCTAGTCCCAGATGGAGCTTGTATTCATGACGTACCATTAGTTTAAGAATGTGGCCCTAATCCGTTATCCTCGCAGGTCCGCGTCCACTGCGTGCGGTTCTCCCCGACGGGGGAGAGCTTCGCAGTGGCCGCGACCGAGGGTCTGCTGCTGTACAGCCAGGGCGCCGGCATGGACGGCTCCTTCAGGTGAGATACTCGTTAATGTGGAATGCCCTTTCGAAACCCCTGATGCAAAAATCATGTGATGTAATTGTTAATATCGTTAACGGGTGAATTTTAATGTGTTTATTTCGAAGTGGGTTTCAAAATGGCGGTTATTGGACAATTTATCTCAATTGGTTTAGCGGCTTTAGCCTTTCAAATCAAATCAAATGAAAAATATCTTTATTACATAGGTACAAATTGTACACCTAAAATAAGTAAAAAAAAGTAGTAAATAAGAAGTAACAATTAAAAAAAAACCTCGTTTGAGATGCAGGATCCCTTAAGAAAAACGAGAAAAAATTTAGGGGTTGTTCTTTTGTCAACAAAATGAGATACATAATATTTTATAAATATAACAATAAATGTAACATCATAACACCTTAAGAGTGAATGTCTTATTCCCAAGGTGTGGTACCTTCAGTAAAATCTTTTATTTTGTAATACGCTTTACCACACAAACAGTTTTCCTTAACAGTTTTCTTAAATTTATCTACCATGTCCACTTGTTACGTATATTTTAGCACGAACACTTTGTACACCCGTTGGTATCTGTGACTCATTTGCGTCAACGCTCATGATCCAGGCCCTACCGCCTGGAGACCAGCTCGACACCCCTGGGCGTGCGGCAGCGGCTGGCGGAGCGCTCGTGGGGGCCCGCGCTGCTGGGCGCGCTGCAGCTCAACGAACACGAGCTCGTGCGATCCTGCGTGGAGACGGTGCCTCCTGGGGACGGTGAGTAGTCTACTTTGGTCACGCTGCTAGCGAGATACACACAACGGACACACCATACGGACAAGCGAGGAGAAGTTATTTGGGGGTGATGCTGCTGCAGGCCTGTGAAGATGGTACTACCCGAACCAGATTCAAGATCTTGAAGTAAAGACCATCCGTAAAGAAAGGCCGGAAATGCGTCTGCTTGGCTGTAGCTATGGGTGTGGCTTATCAATTAGATACAACAAGGTGGGCTGATCCTCCGTTGGCCCCTCCCTCCTTCCATGAAAAGGACGGTAAATAGACAGGTGTATGCATATGTATGCTAATTTTATACTGACTTTACAATGTCACATTAGCATGTCGATAACGCGTACCTATAAGATTTTATATTAAAAGTGCTCAACACGGCCGAGAAAGATATCGTTTAGTAAATATTTGTACACATAAAACAAGATATCTGTTTAAAAATCTTAAGTCTACTATCCTAAATCCAAACCTAATAATTGTAAAAAAACTAATAACCTAAATTAACACTAATAATATATTTGGCGACCTCTGTGGCTCAATGGTTAGCGCGTTGGCGTTCAAGCCGGGAGGTAGCGGGTTCGAATCCCGCCAGGAAACAAAAAGTTTTCTGTATGTCTGGGTCATGAATGTGCATTAAATAAAATATGTATTAAGTATATTATAAAAATCTTAAATATACTATGTACAATATGGAAGTATTGAATATATTTTCTGGTACCCGTAACACAAGTTCTTTGAGAACTATAGTCCATATATGTTATATATAATGTCAATTCTATGAAAAGAGTTAATTCATGTTTTTTTACAGTAAAACTGACGGTCGCTAGTCTGGAAGAAGACTACGCTCACCGCCTCCTCAACTCGATCGCCCGTCTTCTAGAAGATAGCCGGCACTTGGAGCACCTGTTGCTCTGGGTCAAGCACCTCGTCACCGCCCAGACGAAGGTCCCGCCCAGCGTGCTGCTGGCCTTGGAGAAGGTTTTGACTGTCAAGTACTCGCAGATCAGTAAGATGTAAGTATGAGATCTCCGGACTCCGAGCAGTGGCCGGTCCGTGTTCATTTTCACCACTTTTTAAAGGAAATTTGAAGCCAAACCAAAAACAATCGACGAAACAACCTCGAAATTTCAGTTCACACATGACATTTTTTTTGGATCCTTATGAAAATCACTATTTAAAAAAAAATTGCTATCAGATCCTGGTAGACCTGGTAGACATATAACTTGTATCATGGATCTTAAGTGGTAGTGCTGATGCAGCTAAATTGGATCTACAGGATCAGGGCGATACCTCCAACCAGCGTAAAGTGACAGCTATGCTGTCGCGTTTCGTGCGGTTCCAGTGGCTAATTGAGGTGATACGGAAATGGAAGACAACGCATCTGCGTAACCTTAGGTTGTGAGGATGTCTAAGGGCGTCGGTGAATAAAGATGTGTCCTCATTTGACTTTTTTGACCTAAAAAATAATCATCTTTATTGCATCCAAAATACTAATTATGTCTCGGAGTATTTTGGTAAATTGTAATTTTAGTGGGTTACTGTTATGTAAACGGTATCACATGTTCCGTTATCATAATTGATAAGGTCAAGTGTGTTTGAGATAAACGCACAGATAATATTTGATTTGATAAGTATTAGAAAATTTTTTGGTATACTCGACGCAGAAAATACTGCTTACTGATTATTCGAACAATTCAACAAAAAATCACTGTCGGTATTTTTCAGAGATTAGCCGGAACAAACGGGTATACAGACAAAAAAAAATATAGAAAATTGCTTTTTTTTATAAACGTACTAATAAACACTCACATATTTTAATTTATTTGTATAAGTTGAAAATAGGCGTAGCGATTTTTTATGATTTTCACATCCACAATGTTTCGCATATTACTACCATTTAGAAAGATTAGAACAAAAAAAATAGAAAGCCTCATAGATTGATTTCTCTTAAAAATAATTTCTCCTAAAATGGACGATGATGCCATGACAGCAAACGTCATGACGCTGTTACGTCGCTGATATTTTCACTAACGATGGATTCTATCATCTTTTTGACGTGAAATCGTCTAATAACTCGATATTACGGGCGGCGTGCACGAAAAAGATGACGTCATTGTCACGTTCCGCAAGCGAGCGCGGCACGGAGGAGAGTGAGGCATGATCGGCTCGAGCGATCGGCTCAGTTCGGTTCGTGCTGCATGTAATGTTGTCACATCAAACTACCGTCCGTAAACCGACTTTACAAACAACCTATTTTTTATCTCCAGATGTGACTTCAACAAGTACACGATAAAGTGTATCAAGGCCGTGGGTGAGATGACTCCCAAACCCGAGGATGTGGAGATGGACAGCGACGGGTCCAGCGGCAGGGGCACGTTCTCAGACTCCGACTCCGATTAAATAAATATATTATATGAATACATGCTCTTTACTTTATACACACGCTAGGAGCGCCCCGCGGTTTTACCCGCGTAATTCCCGTTCCCGTGTTAGTACGGGGATAAATTATAGCCTATGTGTTAGTCTGATGTATAAGCTATATTATTGTAAAGTTTCATTAAAATCCATTCAGTAGTTTTTACGTGAAAGAGTAACAAACATCCTCAAAAACTTTCGCATTTATAATATTAGTAGGATACAACTTCATTTTAATCCTTTCAAAATTAAACCCTGGTTTTTACCAGCGATATCAGTACTTTTACGGAACAATATGTCTGGATAGTTAGTAAATAATAACTTTTATATTATGTTATTTTTTTAACATTTTTCAAGTGGAACATCTTTACGTGCATGAGGGTAAAATTATTACGCATGAAACGAGTCACGAAAATGTGCAACGTTGTCGCAGAAGAGGGAGAGAGCGATTGAGAGAGAGTGAGAAAGGGCGAACGTAGCATGAAGCAACGCTATTGGTTGGCGTGTTCTTAAAATAGTTAAATATTGGAAAATAAAGATTCACTACTGTCATGTGTACTTTGTACGCATGCACTGTTTTTATAATCAGCGGCTCGGATACTTTACAGCAATATTAATAATTATTGCACCGACTGTACTTATCTTAATATTAATCAGATAAAATATAACAGAGCTGCGTGAATCCCAAACGTAAATTCTTTTACCAGCTTACCATAACGGAACCGATCTAAGTACACTACAAATCTTATAGGATTCCCTTCCATTCCAACTAAAACTCAAGGACACCCGCGATTGTCACACCAAACTAACCCTTCGGCCAAGTGCCCAAGGAGTAAGTAACTAGTACTTAAATTTCATTGAAATTCTTAAGTTTCTGCTCGCTAAAATAATGAGAATTGAGACCAATGGATGTATATTTGGGCTATTGTTGATTGTCTTGTATAAGAAATGTTGGCAAATTTAATTGGTTTAAATCTTTAGGACGACCTTTCAGAAAAATGTAAGTGTTACATCCAGTCAATGCAATAGTCCAAGCATTAGTCACTTCGTGAGTTTTTTCTCCAAAGACTTTTAAGCCTGATGGCCTTTAAGCTCAGTCGGTAGGTAAACTACGTTTGAGGAGATCATTTATTGTAAGGTATCTCAAAATTTTATTTGCGAATTATTTAAATATTATCTAGGTATTTATGTATTTTAAAAATTAAATATATTTTGTATGTAGTGCAAACCGCCTGGATAGTTAAATAATAACATTTAGTATTTAACTATTACGAAAAATAACTTTCATTTTAGAGTCACGTATTTCTGAGATATAGTATAGAGATAGACTTTATAGTAAAACCAATTTTGTTGACAAAAGTTTAATCTCATTCAAGACATGCATAATTTAGTAACTGTGTCGTGTATCTCAGGGCGGCGTTCTCGGATCAGATATAATAAAAAAAAAAACTTAAATATTTATCTCGCACAGATCTACAGTAAACAAATATATCTTTATACATTATTTATAATATTATCTGTCAGATATGTAAAAGACTAGATACCATTTATCACAGTTTGTTATTGATATAGCCAAAAGTCCACAATTCAATAAATTGATTGATAGATTTCTGAACGCGAATCTGAATGTGTTTTCCCTTCCATTAATTCTTGTCTATGTCAAAGGTCTTGCAGAAAATATATTTCTTTTATTTGGCCAACAATAACATAATCCCCTGTAAGCCATTCCTTTTATGGGAACACTAGGAGCGCCCCGCGGTTTCACCCGCGCAATTCCCATTCCTGTGGGAGTACGGGGATAATTTATAGCCTATGTGTTATTCTGATGTATAAGCTATATTATTGTACAGTTTCATTAAAATCCATTCAGTAGTTTTGACGTGAAAGAGTAACAAACATCCATACTCACTAACTTTCGCGCTTATAATATTAGTAGGATATTTGGTATGGCCAGGGTTGGCGCTCTTCGGAAAAGCATTTCGTTCAGCCATCGAGCGTATAGCCGTCAATCGGATGTAGTTATGTGAGCTATAATAATCCGAAACTAGTTATTGATTTGTCATGGATGTATGGCGAATCTCGTCGTGGTCACCAATAAGGGTGAAGGGCAACAAAGGGAGATTATCAACCGAGGCCCGGCCAGGCCAAAGCCCACTAGATATGATTTTATCTGTTGTATCGCGGCGAAATATCGATAGTGAAAGAGGAAAGAAATATTATTAAAACTGTTGAGAACCGAAGAGGAAATCTGATTGGTCACCTGATACGACATGACTTGTTTATAAAAAATATCATATAGGGAAAGATTGATGGAAAAAGAGGAAGAGGTAGACCGAGAAGGAGTTATTTGCAACAAATAAAGGAGAAGGTACAGGTTATGTCGTATCGGGAGGTGAAGGAATTGGTGGAGAGGAGGAATGAGTGGCGAATACTCCACCGACAAGAGCAAAGCTCTTAAATAGAGAGAGAGATCGCGGCGAACTGTGGAACTTCGCTAGCGCGATTCAGGATTGTGACATGTGACAATTGCTAATTGGTTCATCACATCACTCTCGATGGAGAAGTGTCAATAAATCTATTTTAATTATGAGATCGACAGTGAGATCTATATAAAATCTAAATTGCGTTTGTAAACTAACCGGGATTAATATTTAAGGTTTAGGTACGTCTAGGAGTGGTAAAACCAAATCTATTCCTAATTCCCTTTATTAACATTAAAACTGGTGTTGCCGGGTCTCATGACGAAGCTGACGCTGTTGTTGTTCCTCGGCCAGCCGTGCAGCGCGCCCGACTTGAGGACGCACGCCGCGCTGATGATGCAGAGCAGAATGGTCGCGCTGAGGATGACCCAGCGGAGGGCGTTGGCGTAGCTGATGAGAGACTGGGCGTGCTTCACCTCGTCTATCAGCTCCTGTGATAGTTCTGCTCCCTGGAAGTGCAATAAATAAAATTGTATACCATTGTTATGGATATTGTATGATGTACGGCGACATACGGAATACTGATAAAATCAAAAAGGGCAAGGTAAAAATAAAGTAAAAGAATCAACCCATATTTGACCCATTGCTGGGCGTGGGTCTCCTCGAAATCAGGCGAGGAGGGATATTGGGCCATAGTTCACCGAGGCGTTGTCCCAATACGGGTTGGTGAACTTTACACACCTACAAGACTTTCAATATCATCAGGCGTGCAGGTTTCCATACGATGTTTCGTTTCATCGGTAAGCGTGCGATGGTCTCGTGCATTTATAAATTTGGAAAAACCCATTTCAAGACACCATTTCAGTCGGAATCGAACCCGGACCATCTCGTTCGAAAAGCCGATCCCATTCCCCTGGGCCGTCGTCGCTTACAGGTTTTATGAACCTGAACCCCCGGTAAATATAACCATTTAAAAAGTGTCCATCTAAAAATGACACAAATACTTTAAGCAAGATCGTTCGTTGTCCACCTGTGATGAGATAATATACATAACATATTTTTCATTGAATTTTAATTATAGAAATAAATAAGGCTTAATGTAGTTATTGATTATATTAACACAGATATTTGAAATAAGTTCAGAAATAAGCACATAATATTTGAAATAAGTAACTGTTCTTAATATTACTATGATTACTAATTACGTACACATTTTATTAATATCTGAGAATTACTTATTATTAGGAGCAGTGTGCTGTGTGATTCTTAGATGGTCAATATTATATAAGCAGGCGTTGCGCATCAAGAATATACAGTTCATATTCTTCAAAGGATCTGTATCTTTGATACGGTGCCGTCTCAGCTATATTGAAATCTCCTCCCTAAATCCATTCATCAAAATGAAATCCGTATTCCATTGAGAACCCACCTCCTCAATCCACAAGAGCGGGAACAGGCCCGTCCTCACTTTGTCCAGCTGAGGCACGTTCTCAATTTGTCGTAGTTCAATGTTGAATTGCAGTCGCTGGATACCTTTCAAGACTGCTCCTGTTTTCTGAAAAAGTGAAGTAACTTAGAGAGTATAATTCACATTTCAATGTAATGTAAAAACAAATGAACGATTTTTAGATTTTTCTTTCACTTATGTGAGATGTGATTCCGTGTCAATCTGAAGCTTCTATAGGTCAGTGGTTTCCAATTCTTTTAATAATAAGGATTACTTTGGTTTCAGTGTAATTAACATTGTGGTCCCACAAGCTAAAAAACAGAGCATTGCACGTGTATGCGGTAAGTAAATACACAAAAATAACATTTTTACATTTTTACGTTGTTTTGGCTAATCGATTTTGATGGGACTTTCAATGGAAGATAGTTCATGTAACAAGGAGTAACAACAAGGAGTAAATGAGTTTATAAAAATAGTCATCATCAATCCGAATACATCCACAAACCTAAAAATCAAAAATCAAAAATATCTTTATTACGTAGGTATAACTTGTACACTTGAAATAATTAAAAAAAGTAGTCAATAAGACAGTAAGTTACTTTAGCTGTTCATTATAGACTAGAGTCTAGTCAAAACCTCAAAGACACTAACGGATTCTATATACACGAAGCTGTTATGCTTCTCCTTATCCGGTTTCACTCCACTCTGGAAGTATTCTAGAAGCTCCTCTGAGGCGAGGTAGAAGTGGGGCAGGGAGACGATAGCAGGGGCACCCTTGCACGGCTCTATGTTCAGCAGACCCATGAGTAGGCAGCCGTCGTGGTTGGCGCTCCAGTTTCTGCAATTAAAATAATAAAGAATATTGAACGCTATTCAAAAGAGCGGTAGACATGGAACGGCTAAGCCAATTTCTGTTAATGTCTAAGAAACATAACTAGAGATATAGATTCTGTTTTTAAATAAAAATTATGTGTAGGAGGAGTTGCCTTCCATCTGCCATCCCAGATCTGACTAGCACGGGGCCCTTACTAACTTGCAGTCACTCAAAAGGGCTAACCGGGTTTCCTCGCAGGATAACTCCGACAACCTGGAGCTCTCCCGCCGACGAAGAAACATTATTACCGGGTCAGGTGCCCAACCTTACCCCGAGTTCTATTAGACGGGAGGGAAAGGAAAGAGTAGGAAAGGTACGTATAGGGCCTTTTTCACACTCCCGTCCTACGATATGACGGGACAGAAGTGACTTCGTACTCTCTGTCCCGGTCTACGGCCTCTTGCGACACGACGGTTTCGGAGAAGATGACTGCGACTCACCAGGCCTGATTACGCTCGAGAGCGAGAGTTCTATTTCAAACACTGCCAGGAGATCATGTCGCTGTGCGGTCCATCTACGACCCACCTCTAGGGTGTGCTGGGCTGTGTCCTCTACAGCATCACACTCGGCAGGTGGGTTCTCTCCTGGCCACCCGACACAGGTACACATCGATACAGCCATGTCCGATTAGCACTTGTTTTGTACCTTTCAGTCTAGCTAGCCAGATAATATCTAGGTTATTCAGCGTAGTTACTTAGTATTTAAACTCGCCTAAATTGTTTATTGATCTTTCCTTTCAATTAATTAAGATTTCTAATTTAAATTAATACCGCCAATAATAAATTACTATTCAGCAATCAAAGGAGAAGACATCGAAGATTACTTTTAATTATTATTTATTTTAGGTGTTCAGGGACATCGATTAAATAGAATTTATGTCGCGCTGTTTAGATTAAAGCCAAAAAACTAGCACAAAGTGTAAGAACCGGGATATTAGTCTAGCGTTTAATGAAACACTAACGAAGACAAATTTATAGCGAGTTTATTACAGTATTTGAATATCTGTGTTTCGGAAAGAAGGTCAGTGTAATTACTGGCATTGAGACTAAACATCTCATGCTTCGGCTAGTTCTATAGATCGTACATTTACCATTCATCATCATCATCATCATCATCAGCCTTTATCCGTCCACTGCTGAACATATACCTCCCTCAATGAACGCCAAGACGACCGATCCCTTGCTACTCGCATCCAACACGGACCTGCCCCTGCACGGAGGTCGTCTTCCCATCTGGTTAATGGCCGACTAAAACTTCGTCTACCTAAACGCGGCCATTATATTTTAAAAAATATAATCTAGGTCTTAAAATATCGTCTGGTCTTGGATGGATTCAAGGCAGTAAAAAAAAGGTCACATCCATACTAGCCAGCGCCAAAAATATGTCAACAGCCTCATAAAAATCCGCTCACCGTTTGCAGAAGCACTTGTTGGCGGGGTTGGCACTCTTGGACGCGAGCGCAGACTCATCGATCTCGTAATAGTATGAGCTGACGTTGAAGATGCTTCGCTTGCCAACCAGGCTGGCGTACATCGACCTACAAACAACAAAATATTAAGGCAATTGTGAAAATTAAAATGCACGTTGCCTAAGCCTGCACGAGTAGCGACATCTTGCTTATTTGTTCCGTGAAAATGATTTGCCCTTCTCAACTAATTGTGTAAAGTAAAGTAAGTATCAACCATTTATGTCCCCCAGCTGGGTACAAGTGGACCTCCTCGAAATCATACGAGGAAATGGGCCATAGTTCACTGATGCGCTGCCCCAGTACGGGTTGGTGAACTTCACATACCTTCAAAGACTTTCAATCTGATCAGGAATGCAGGTTTCCTCACGATGTTTTCCTTCACCGGTAAGCGAGCGATAGCCTGGATGCACTTACGGCGGTTTTCAATATCCTATCTATCTTTAAATGTTCTTATCCATCTTAACATTTTGACAGATTTTGTAAGAAAATATGACAAAATTACACGATAGATAAGAAAATTTTAAGATAGATAGGATATTGAAAACCGCCGTAAGAAATTTAGAAAAAACCATTTCAAGGCACACACGGGGTGGTCCTGATCGAACCCAGAACCTCTGGCATAATAGGCCAAGTCCATCCACCATTGGACTATCGTCGCTCAACTACTGGAGTACTAATGGTGAGTGAGACTAAACTTAGGTGAGTGATACTTATTACTTATTTGTTCCCTATTCTGAGATGTAAACACCTGTGTCGTAATATTTGTAATACATAGTGTGAAACGCCATAGTACTAAATTAGATGCCTCAAATACTCATTCAACGCATTTTTTAAAGTGAAACTTTTATTACATCGTCTAAAATTTTTTGTTCGTGTGTTGCATGTCGCGTGACGGTCGGAGGCCAATATGGCGGCGCCTATAGTTCGCTTACCGTGTAATAGCTAACTATTACTCATGTTTGTACCAATGATCCACGCTATTTTTTTGTTAAATGTCCATAATATGAAAAAAGTTTAACTTTTACCGTTGTTTCATCAAACCACACAATAAATAAAATGTTATTTATTCTTATGATTGGGAATTTCCAAGGGCGGAGGATCATTACATGGGATAACCTTCCCTCAGGCTTAGTTCTTTGGTATCACATTTCAACTTACCTACACAGCTCTGGTTCAAACGTATAAAGCCTTTCTGGAACGTTCGACTCGTCTATCGGCGGGAATATCGACGCGTCACTACCGTTGATTTGCCCACAGTAGGGGTCTCGCCATTGCTTCATGCTGGGCATCCCGTCGTAGGCCACAATATGGCCTAGGTCTCGGACGTCCTTCGTCCCTCTCACCATATCGAATGGCCCAATCTCAGTTCTGTTTAGCTGAAATCAGGAACGTGTAAAAATTACTAATGTAGGCGAATTCTTGAAATGAATTATTCATGAGAAGAATTCATTTTAAATATCTAATCAAAGACTCGTTAGATCAGAGGCTAAGCTTAATTCCCAAAAGCGTTTTGATCATTTTGTAAAAGTGTTATATAATAGTTTACGCTATTTATATTGCTATTTGTATTTCCTGAATCCTTCCGTTTGAATTCGTGGCTCCAAGACAGTTTTGAAGTATCCCCCGGGCTCCGGGAGACCGTATCAAAGGGTCATTTAGTGGTTACCACTGTTGATTCTAGTTATGCAGAAGCAGCAGCGCTGATTCTAACCCGAAAAAAAAATCTATGCTGTTCTCTCAATATTTTAATACGGGAACTAAAATTTGTTTGTTTGAAGGATCTCTGGAACTATTAGTGAGATTAAAAAACTCTTCTCGAATTTGATATGAGAATTTAAAAAAAGTACTTTTGGCACAACTGGTGGATGGTGTTTTAATCTTGGAGAAAATTAAAATCTCCACAATTTTACACAGCTATAAGTATATATTCTTTCCTTATTTATAGTTCCAATCTGTAGTAATATTATAAAGAGGTAAAATATGAGTTTATGAAGTTGTAGTGTGTAATATCTGGATTTATTGAACCGATTTAAAAAAATCTTTTACTTTTGTAAGTGATAGGCTAGGCTATAACTTATTCCCATGCTCCCACGGGAATATAAAGTAGGCAGGTCGAACTGCGGGGCGCTGTTAGTATAAAATATAAAGAAATATACTCACATGTGAAAACATAGAGAAGTAATAACCATTGCCATCTTCCGACGGTCTCATCGCCACAGGTTTGTCTACTTTTATTTTTCCGCATATCAACGCTGAAAGTTATATAAAAAAAAAAAATTAAAATAGAGATTCTCTATTCGAATGGTTATAGCTTAGGGTTCAGCTATGAACATCGGTAGTCGCAGGTTCCAATCACGTTGCAGTTCATCGGTTATGGATAATATAAGCATGAGCTTAATGTTGAAATAATAGAGTAACGCCCGGTTTCTGAAACGTTGATCATAGTGTATGTCAACTAATGGCTGTCAATGACGATTAACCAAGTAGATAGAGCTTGTATTTTGGTAACTAGATAACTGATATAATACTTCTATATTTTTAAATATATACATCATCATCATCATCATCCTAGCCTTTTCCCAACTATATATTGGGGTCGGCTTCCAGTCTAACCGGATTCAGCTGAATACCAGTATTTTACATGGAGCGACTGCTGTCGGACCTCCACAACCCAGTAACTGGGTGATACGGTACCCCGCGGTTAGACTGGTTGTCAGATTTTCGGGCTTCTGACGACCCGTAACGACTGTCAAAGATCCACGAATGACAGCCGGGACCAACGGCTTAACGTGCTTTCCGAGGCACGGAGGAGTCTCGGTATGTAAAGATGGTCACCCATCCACGGACCAACCTCGGCAAGCGTTGCTTAACCTGGTGGATCGATCCGCGCGGCTGTTACCACTGCGCCACGAGCTCCTCGCTTATTTTTAAATATATAATATTATATATAAATTGAGCCAGGTCACAGAACAAAATGATCGTGCTTATCACACAAACATTAATTGTCCTGGGTGGGAATCGATTATCGAACCCACGACCTTCTCACAGCAGTCAGGGTCACTAACCACTAGACCAACAGACAAGCTATTGTGGCATTTACGCTTGGTTTGAAACGTCATTCAAAGTGTATGTCAACCATGGATGTAGTATAATAACAGGATGGCTTACTCGGAAAAAATATATTTACGAAAGTGAACACTAACTCAACGCATTAAGTATTATATTCTAATGGGCATTACACAGATGCTGATCCGAGCCGAGCGGGATAGCAATATGTAAGAAGTGTGTCTCGTTCTTTTATCTTGCCAGCTTAAAAATGTATTTTATTAAAAATTTGGGCTGATCAAAAATTTCATCGAAAAAAAATGTCTTTTTAATATTATTTTGACAATTGTATGTCTAGAAATTGTAATTGAATTTATTTATTTAAATATATTTCCAATTCAAAAAGAAAACATAAATTATTATTTTGCTTATTTCTTTTATTTCTTATGGTAGCCCAGTTAAGTGTCATCTTGACATTTTGTATTGTAATGGTTGCTATGGTTACTTAAATAACATAATTAGTCAATCAAACTACTATGGTGACCATGATTTTTTGAAACGAAGTTCCTTACGGCAGGCTTGGAGGGGAATAATAGCAATGCGAAAAGCAATGGTCAGAACGTGAGACAGAGTGACTCCGTACTAAACTTCCCACGTTCCTAATTATTTTAATCAGTTTGAATCCATGGCATCTTTAATTGTTTTGTAATCTTAATTCAAGAATGCGTTATAATGAGAGTAAACCTAAGATTTGCAGTTAATATTTTGGGATGATAATGATAACTTGACCACCTGATGACGGATTCCTGTCAAGTCTGTAGTATGGAAGTATTTGTATTATGTATTTCGTAATCCATCTACTATTCTTCAGATTTTAACCATTGCTAATGTTGGTATTTTCGTTTATAAGTAAGTATAATACTTGTGTCAGATTTTTCAAGCACCCTAAATGCATTCAAGCTAGCTTGCGATATCTGCCGGGGCTAAACGCGCCTTTTGAAGAACTTAAAAACTCGAGATTTATAATATTATGGCAGACGTGGTAAACTCATGCAGCGCTTAAAACTGCATACATCAAGTATGTACTAGTAGGATATAAACCTTACAAAAAAAAAACCAATAAAAAAAATTAAAATTAAATAAAAATTTTCAATACCCATTTCCTGACAGTTTGAATTTTTGAAAGACATTTGTCCCACCTGTCAAAATCTTATTGTCACCTTATAAGAAAGGGACACACTCCCTAACACTGGCTATCTCTGTCGGCTCGTTTTTCTGTTACGAGTTCTCAGTCCTGTTATATATTATTACGTCCATTATGTCAACTAGCATGGCTCTTAATGGCGGTTAACATACGATTCTAGAGTCTTTGACAGCTTTCAATTTTAGTTGTTATGTCAACCGACAGCCTGATCAAATTAAGTAATTTAACCATGCTCCTAGCAACTCATTTGGCACAAGAGACTTGACAGTTGATTTGTTAATTTTTGCGTTGATCAGCTTTTCGGAAACCGAATGTTAGTGTTTATTTTTATCGTAAGTATTTTTACACGTTGACACCTCTTTTTAAATAAACTCATACTAAACTAATAATTACTAACTTAGTATCAGTAATCCCAGGGATCGTCCTAATCTAAGGGTATAATAATCACCTCATTTACCAGCCTAGTCATCTTAGAACCCTAATATCCGTAAATCTAGATTGTAATGAGATGTCGACATAAGCCGCGGCTGTAATAAGATTAACAAGGTCGTTATCCAATTTAGGAAACAATCTAATTTAGTTGCATTTGCTCGACGGTATGTAAGGTGACTGTAATTTAATCATTTTCTTTATCACAATTTTTAAACGTAATAAAAGAAAGTAGTTTATGTATGATATTATGAAACAACTTTTTACTGATCTTTTACAGTAGTTTTCACGTAGGAAGTATATAACTGGAACAGAGCAATACTGTTAAGTGTTTTGTTTCATACAAAACACTTAATTTGGCACTCTGATTTGACTCTGATGCCAATTGATGGCCTTTGATGGATGATTATCATTAGTTAGTGGATCATTATTGTAAGGTTTCGTTTACTTTGTTTACATTTGCTTATAATAATTTTGGCATTTTTAATTTCTTGCACTGGCCACACTGGGAATCCAAAGAATAAGTGGGGTAGGAAGGTATTAAGAGGAGCAGTCTTGCGGACTAGTGGGCAGTCGGTCTCAGGCCGTCATTGTGGTTTAATAAGTGTTGTTGATATTGTTACTAGTTGGATAAGAGTTCAGAAAATATAGTGCTATTGGATTAAAAATGATTTTGGAATAAATACTGTTATTCACTGTGACTGGTTGTTTTTCTGAAGAGTCTTACATCTCAGAAGTGGAACACCGTCGGAAATTCCGTAAGTACACGCCTGCAATATTTTATTTTTCTTCTTACACTACGTAATGCATATACTTATTAAGGAAAGAAAGTTTAATTCATAACTACATGAAAAATTTCGTAGCGATTAGCAGCGACCTACCCTCAGGAGTATATTTGATGTGTTCTTTAGAAAACCCATGTCTCTAGCTCAAATAAGAATCAATTAGAAATTATCAAAGTTATAGATATATAATTTTTACGTCATGGACATCTAAACTTACAAATAAAATTGGAATGCCTGTTTCTAATATTAAACTAACCGCTTTTTACTACATGCGTAGGAGTATAATACAATATATGGCACCTACATAATATACCAAAGTAACGTTTTACAATTTTGTCTGTCTGTTCGTTCCGGCTAGTCTAATGGCTGGACCGGTTTTGACGGGACTTTTTTTTTGGCGGGTAACTGTTATAACGAGTAACTTAATACAAAAATAATAATTATCATCAAACGATACCGTACATATTTTTATCAAAATGAGGGTACATTGGAAAATTAGCCAAGGGTGTAAGAACTACTAAATATACACAGGAGCTTTGAAAGGGAATAAAAAAATTATGTCCGTTTTGTCTAGAGTGCACCGTTTAGTAGATGCCGACTAATAATTTATGTTATTTTGATATATTTTTTTTTTTAACAAAATCCTTTTTTTTTTTGGTTTCATGTGACGAGTTATGGATTGATGTGAACATGGAAAAGGGAACTTGGAGAAGCGGAGAAGTCTACGAGATCATTTTCGCACTAGGCGTCAAGGTCGCAGCCGCAGCCTCAGCCGTAATTGGCCGAGAGCGGGTAGGTGTCGAGACCATAGCAGCAGCCAAAGCCGCAACCGCCGGCTGCTGGAGCGCTAGCTGGCATTAAGGCATAAAGAGGAGCATCTCCTTCGTATGACGCTGCAATTGGGAAGGACAGCGAGCAATGGTGTCGCAGCAGCGAGCGACGCAACTTCCGCAGTAAGGAGATGGAACCAACTAAGCGCAGCCGTAGCAGGTTGCCGGGCCCGTGTGATAAATTTATTTTTAGCTGTTAGTGTTGGCGGTACGCTCGTAGAAGTTTACGTTGATCTTGGTAGTGAGGCGACATTGATTAGGCAATCCACCCATAAATAGCTTGGATACAGTTTAATGTTTTATGCAAGGTAGTAGATGATTGTAAATCTAGGCGAAGACGACGAATGCTTAGAAAAAGTCCGTATGATGATAGATGGTATGCTTAAGGAAGGGATCATTAGGGAGTCTGTTTTGAACTAAGCAAGAGTTGAGTATTATATATTTGAGTGATAAAATAGGACTTAGACTCTCATTATTCGTTAACTTTCGTTACATATTCTATGACATGTAGGTAGTAGGTACATAAATTGAACGATTTTAATATTGGTTTATATTATATATTAGATGATAGGTGTTTTATACACAGTATATTGCCCTGTATTGTTTCAGACAGAGAGCGGGTGTAGGCCATGGTTTTAGGCCACCACTCGATCGGATACACAAACATAAATGGATATTGTTTATTGTTTAACTTCACGATCTTTATAATGATCACTTATGATCGTCTTAGCGGCTAAGTTTATAATGAGGGTTCGCAACGCGCCCATGTCAGAGAAGATACCCACGAAGAAAAGAAACTCTTCTGGGTTCCTATCATTCTTTTCATTGTGATCAATAATTCACAAAGTCACTTAAATCTATAGCAATTAATTTCAAAGCGTTTTTGTTATTTATATATTCTTTTACATTAGGATTTTAATAAGTTTCTGTTTAATGATACATCTAAATTTATTAATTGACAACTGTTTTATACTGTTGGGAAGTTTATTATAAAAACTTATATTATTATAACATATATAATTACCCGCAAAGGAGTAGCTCATTTTATGGAGCCTTGAGCTGGGCACAGCAAGTTTATTTTTATTTCCAGTATTTAACATTGCGTTGATCACATTATTCTTGAATTTTTGGATATTTTTGTGTACATACATAAGATTTTCAAAATAGATAGGCTATATAATGTCATAACATTTACTGTTTGAAATTTATCTCTTAGTGTGTCTTTTGGACCCAAATCATATATTGCACGAACAGCTCTTTTCAGCAGAACGAATATAGCATCAATATCGGCAGCATTACCCCGTAATAGGATACAATGACATAATAATAATATTTAATAATGCTGTTAAAGTAACCAAAATAAACTAAACCTAGCTGTATTTACGTCAGTTAATTGTCGAATATTTTTAATGCAAATGCTGCAGATGAAAGTCTGTTGGATAAACTAGATATGTGAGGGTCGCACTGAAGTTTAGCATCTAAAGTAATTCCTAGAAATACCGTAGTACTTTCCATATTTAATTCTTCATTGTTAATATTTACAGTTGTTTTATTTAACATTAGGCAAAGTGAATTTAATACATTTCGTTTAAAAATAGGTTATTGGCATTGTACCATTTTACAATTTTAGAAAGAGCATTGTTCACATCGTCAGTCGCAGGTTGCCACCTATGTGTCTTTAAAATAACTGATGCGTCATCTGCAAACAATAATATTCCATGTCTATCATTTACAAGATACGGTAAGTCATTAATATAAATAAGAGATTGTTTTCCATTCACGTCTACCTTCTGGATTATATCACTTAAATAAGAATTAATTAAATCTAGCGCGATATCTTCTATGCCTTAGTGATAAAGCTTCCTGACCAATGTTTTATGCTGTACACAATATTAGATAGCCTTAGATAGATCACGTAAAATGCCTAATGCATCATGTGAATTCCTCCCAGGCTTAAAAAAATATTCTGTATTAATTCTCCAGCCTGCATCAGTTGTAGAGCGACCGCGTGTGAAACCGAATTGTTTACTATGCAGTAATTTATATCTATAAAATGATTCATTGATTGATTTAGAATAATCTTTTTAAAAATTATGCTAAACGTTGCTAATACGGATATCGGTCTAAGATTTGTGGGATCTAAAGTACTACCTGATTTAAACAACAGGATTATTTTGCTATGTTTCATTAAGTCAGGAAATACACCACAATCAATGCAGTTCTTTTTAGGGTTTAACAATTTATAGGTTTGATAATATAATTTCTGATGCGGTAACATGATTGAATTTAAAGGTATTATAACATTCAGGTACATTTAAAAAAGGAAATGGCGGCAGCAGGTGGAAAGTTCGGAGATAAAGTAGTAGAAATAGGAATGTTAGAAAAAAATATATTTAAAAGAAGTAGCTTTTGCGAAATCTGACGTGATAGTTGTTTCATACATTTAATTTAAAATCTTTGTTTTGTGGTTTGACTATTCCTATTTCATTTTTAATAATTTTCAAAGTCTTTTAAATAATATTACTTCTGTTTTTAATTTTTGAACTTATATGTTGTGATTTTAAAATTTAAAAAAATAATGGATGAAGTGATTTAAAAATTATAAGTATATATAGATTGATCACAAATACAAACAACTAAAACAATGATAATTTCCAAAACCATGACAAATAGCAGATCAATTACATTAAATAATAATATGTTAGAATAACAATTGTTTAACAAAAAAAATACATATTCAAAAGCAAAAACATTTCATTAAACATTAGGAAAAGGTTTATTCAATTATTCAATCTTATATTTGGAGCATTGCACTCTATGGAAGTGAATCATGGACACTGACGCAAAAAGATAGGAAAAGAAAGTCTTCATAATGTGGTTCTGGAGAAGGATTGAGGGGATACAATTGACAGAAATGGTGACAAACGCAAAAGTTTTGGAGATAGTGAAAGAGGAAAGAAATATTATTAAAACTGTTAGAACCGAGGAGGAAATTTTATTGGTCACCTGATATGACATGACTTGTAAAAATATAGAGGGAAAGATTGATGGAAAAAGAGGAAGAGGTAGACCGAGGAGAAATAGAGAGTTAGAGATGTTGTGATTTAATGACTCTGCAATTTCTCTTAGTTTTTTAGAAAAGGTTTGACATAATTGCAAAACTCTTCACTTGTATAGTATTGTCTTTCCGCATATAGATCTTACAACATTCGCCTATTTTTATGTATTTCTGATGTTGCCCAGTTATTGAACATCATTGTATCGCTAACTAATAATGTTTTAGGGGTAAATATTGATTGAAAAATTGGAGTATGCTATACATGATAAAATTGGTAGACTTTTAATTAAGGTATGTCTCTAATTGTTTAAACGATCTAATCTTACTGGAATATTTTGTGCTTATTTATACTTATTCTTTTATTTGGAAATTTCATCAGCTGTCCACAATGCTGAATCTAATTTATTAATTATAGATTTACACTAGTAGACGTTATTCTTGTAGGTTCCATAAACATGTTATTAAGATTGTAAGATTTAAAAAAATATTAATCTGAAAATGATTCCAATCCGTTTTAAAAAAAATTACATTGAAGTCTGCGCACACTATTAATAGCTTTTTTTATTAGAATTTGATGATTTAAGTAGGACCTTTTCCATTACTTTTTCAAAAATATCAGAAGAACCTAATGGAGGTCTATATGCTAAAGTTACAATGAATAATGCAAATCAACACAAATGATAAAGGACGGATAATTGGATTGATAATTTTATGGATAATTTGATGGATAGTTTTATGGATAATTTGATGGATAGTTTTATGGATAATTTGGTGGATAGTTTTATGGATAATTTGATGTATAGTTTTATGGATAATTTGATGGATAAAGGATGGATAATTTGATGGATAAAGGATGGATAATTGGATTGATAAAGGATGGATAATTGGATGGATAAAGGATAGATAATTAGTTGGATCATATAGCTGATAAATGTTAAATAGATATTGGTTTATAAGTACAGTTTTTTTTTAATGGCATAAATTACATGTACTAGGTTTCTATAAATATACAAATGTGAATATTGCGATTTCTTGAGAATTGGTATGGTTTATATTACATTTTTTTTGTGGACTTTTACTTTATATCTTAGGCTAGTGTGCAATTATTTTTAAATATTTTATATTTTAAAAAAGAGCAACCCAGCAGAGTTTATCACTATACTAATAAAGTATTATGTATTTTATTTTTTGTATGAAAATATGAAAAGATTAGTTCCACTAAGTTTGTTTCGCCGGTTCTTCTCAGTGGACTTACTTTGGAACCGGTGGTAGACTCAATTGACCTTCAAAAAGATACTTGGATAGTACTATATTTTTTTTTGAACTCGAATGTATTTTTATAAATGTATAAATTCAAGCTTTGGTTTCTTGGTCCGCCGAGTGTAAGGTTCCACCTGGTCCGTGTATGAGGACATACACGTTATCAGGATGGACGAGTGTAAGGTTTCGTTTACTTTGTTTACATTTGCTTATAATAATTTTGGCATTTTTAATTTCTTGCACTGGCCACACTGGGAATCCAAAGAATAAGTGGGGTAGGAAGGTATTAAGAGGAGCAGTCTTGCGGACTAGGGGGCAGTCGGTCTCAGGCCGTCATTGTGGTTTAATAAGTGTTGTTGATATTGTTACTAGTTGGATAAGAGTTCAGAAAATATAGTGCTATTGGATTAAAAATGATTTTGGAATAAATACTGTTATTCACTGTGACTGGTTGTTTTTCTGAAGAGTCTTACATCATCATTAGTTGGTTAAAATATTGTTACGTCAGTGACAAATCACTGACCAATTTTTTTTCAGGATTTTCATAACTAATATCACTGTCCGCTTAAATGCTCGATGGATCACATAACTTTTTCATAATATATCCTTAAGTTTAGTATGATGGAAGCGAAACATTTAGCCTACTATGTATATAATATTTTAGATAAATCTACACGAGTACTAGATATAAAAGTCCCATTTGTCAAAGAGACTTAACCTGGTTAGGCGAGCGCTTAGATTTATCCTGATCTGAATCCATTACATCCTGAATCTAGGTTGGGTCTAACATCCATAACATATTAATTTTACCCTAACAGCAATTTAATATCGAGCAAATAGATTACTTTGAGATTTTAAACGTTTTGTCTTAATAAATAAAAACTTATATACCGAAGATTTTGTTTTCATGTATGTAACTTTTTTTTTTTTTCTTATTTGTATTTTTCGCGAATTCACATGTCCATACATTTTCTATGAATGCAGATGCAACATGGGTAAAAAGTCGACCCGGAAGTCTTATTACCGGTTTAAATATATATGTACAGTATTATATAAAGTATTATATATCTTCATTTCTGTTGTCGTTGTGTGGAAAGTTTCCATTGATATTATCCACTAAGAAGAACTACTGAAACGAAGCAAAATGGTCTGCCACGTGCCTGAATTTAGCAGATTATTTTGTAAACTTATCTATAGTCATCGCCACTTTTAAAGTCCTGCGACTAATGGCCGAACTAAATTTGACAACATTGACATCTTGACGTCTGTCTGGAGTAAGAAGTTGTGATATTTTAAATTGTTTTACGTGAAATATGGAGCATATAATATAAAGTGAGGTGTAAAAAGTGAAGGCCGTAAAATGATCATTAAAGTGAAATAATTTTGTGAATTAGAAAGTAAAAATAAACAACAATTAACCCCGTTGAATAAAATGTTTATAAATGTCACTGCCATGACAGGTAAATTTTAGAGATGCCAGAGTCACTTATTTTTGCCTAATTTATGGTTAAAATATTATCATTAACTCTATACCTACATTTATCTTATGATATTTTATATGAATATAAATACAAGGTAAAAGAATTAAATCCTTGCTCAGATGAATTATATTTTCAGGTGTTTCTGTAAAAAAGGTCGAATAACAAAAGAAGTGACAATGGCAGCAATTACTTCTGAGAAAATCGTCACTCCTGGCAAAAGCCGAACACATCCGAAGAAGCTTGTTTTAGATGAATTCTACTAATCGGTTATACGTAAAAAATACGAATGAAATATTTACAAAAACAAATGTTTTATTTTACTAAAACCTGGCAGGGAGATTTTTATTTTGCTGCTATAATTATTTTTGTCATTATTATCATACTGAGTCTTTATCAATCCACTACTGACCATAGGCCCTATAATTATTTAAATTTTTTATTGTATTAGACTTGGTGGAAAATCATTACACTATAAATTGGCAACATTGAGTTATGAGATCGCAGCGCCGCGTCTATCGGACTTCTAAAGTGGCGATGACTCTAGTGTCACTTTCATAGGCGAAAACGTCATAATCATTTAACCGACTTCATTAAAAGAAGGAGGTTATCAATTCGTCTGTATGTTTTTTTTTAGCCAATATAGAGCCCTGCTGCATGTAGACAGAACTAATGTTTGTTTTCGATTATTTGCAAAATGATTTACCAGATGCGTGATGTTAGCAGATCATTTATTAATTTTTTTAATTGTTATTTTCGAAGTTATAACGATAGAACCATATGTAAAATGTCTTAGGAACTATACTTAGCTGTATGTAAAAAGGACTCCAATCACAGACATACCAACCTAGGTTAGGTTAGGTGGTCTGTGACTCCAATATAGTTATGATATGCTAGACAATGATCTGCTGAGTTCACGGGATCTGCTATGTTAACCTTGTTATACTAATAACCTTAAATACTTACATAAAGCAGATTCTTCACCCACGCAGCTTAGGTAAATGCCATCGAACAGGAGGTCCTTGACTTGCACCCGCAGAAACGGGTCCGTCAGGTTGCCGAAGAACTGTGTTAAGGCTCTGTTGATGAGAGGAACGGCCGTGGGCATCAGCGACTGGATGGTGATGATGGCGGCCTGGAAGAAGTTAGAAAAAATAATATAGCTGATGATTAGGTCATTACATCGAAAGATTCCGAAAAGAGGGGCATATAAAAAAATGCGATGCAAACTAGAAAACAGCAGGTTATATTTAGGTAGCAATCACAACAGAATGAGGGAAGTCCAGCAACGGTAAGGAGAGGTCAAGAAATTATATCTTCATATGTCTTTTCTTATAAATTGACCAAAATACGCTCAGCCGAGAATAGATATTTCAATTTCGTGAGTGTAGTGGACAGAACATGTAGCTGTCACGTATTCGTATCCCGCCAACTGCAGATAATAAACAGATAAGGTTATGACCAATGTAGAGATGTCATAGATGGATTTATAAACATTTCTTATTTTATTTTATTCGTATTACACCTATTTTATCTTATATATATGTATAATATATATGTATATAGAATCTGAAGAAAGGCGATAAATCGTTCTAAATTTAGTTTTATCCGTGTTTTGAGGCAATGAAAAAATATCATTAAAATACGGACGTAAATTTCATTGTCTATTAATATGTCATGGTAGCTAAGTGGACGAATAAGGCAATTATGATCCGAATAGAGCTATTCGATTAGGGATAATCGATTATCCGAATAGAGCCTGGTTTTTTTAAGTTCATTCTTTTGGAAAAAAAAACCGAGCAAATGCTCGGTCAACCAGGTACTATATTATAATCTTACGACGAAGCAAGGTGAGCATGGTGTGATTTTATGTATTATTATTATTATCACTCTTTATCCGTCCCCTGCTGAATATTGGCCTCAGTAACCGACCGATCCCTTGCCACACACATCCAGCACGGCCCCGCCACTGCACGGAGATCGTCTTCCCCCCTGGCAAATGGCCGACCAACACTTCGTCTACCTAAACGCTTAACTTTTGATGTAGGTAAAGGCTATCTTATCGTAACCATGTGAAATGAGCCATTTTGGTAATAGGTAGTGCCATGCTGGTTAGCAGCCTAATTAGGCCGAAACGACCTCTAGCTCACATGAAACCGGCGTAAAGTGATAGCTATGCTGTTGCGTTTCGTGCAGTTGTGAGTTTCTGGTGACAAGTTGGGGGGATAGGGAAAAGGAGGGCAACGCATCTGCATAACCTGCGCAGATGTAGATGCGCAAGGCTTCGTTTGCCCTTCAATGCTATAAAAAAATGGATGGAAGCCGTCTTGCTGTCTCGTCTTAAAGAACTTATTTAATTGAAAATAGTGCGACCTGTGCACTTTGAGGATTCTCATAATAATGTAATCACGAAGATTATTGGACCCTAAATAGGTATTTTGTGAGAAATAATTGTCGAGTGTATCATAATCATTAATCACATAATATAAACTCACTTGTATCTGTTATTAAGTGGTGCTTACGACGTTATGCCTCTATGTTGTTAGAAACGTAAGCGAAGTAAAAACTTCGTACGCATAAACAACAATTAACTATTGTTTCGTATTGACGAAGTAATTGCATAAAAACCATCTATAAAGTATTTACGGAGGTTTTATTGCCTCCAATCAAACACGTGGTTGGAAAAGCTGTGATTAGTTTTCGCACTTTGATACCGGATCTTACCGAGATTAAATTATATACAAGAAGAGTATAAAATAAATAGAGTATAACATAAGGACCACAGGTCCTCGATTGATAGTAAGACGTAGTCGATACGTTCCAAAAAAGCGTTTGAACGAGACAAATTGATACTATAATGTATCTGTTTACAAGAAAGCGCTTTTAAAACGCAACGCCCTTTTATAGCACTATTAGATTTTGACGAATTGAGCATGTCCAACTCGCAACTCGAGCTAACCGACGTTAGCTCGAGTTTTACCGCGATGCTTTTAAAGCGCTCATACGAACAGGGGCTTAGATTTGACGTTGTGATCGTTCACTGATAGGTTGAATTTTGTGCTTAGTTCGTTAAGGGATAAATCTCTATATTACTTTTAATTTTCTACGATTTTTTCTAAAATTGAGAGACATCAGTAGTGGTCGTAGATGGGTATTTTAAATGTTTCTTGGATAGGGAAAAGAGCTGATGCGTCATCTGATGGAAAGTGGCCAAAAGACATAAGCAAGTTAACTTGAATCTAGCAAGCAAATCACGTGTTGTCTCTTTTGAGACGAATGATGATAAGCTTGGTGCTAGTATTTACACTGCCTTGCTGTCCTCTGAGAAGCACAGCAAAGCTGTTTTACGGGGGAAATAAGCATAATGTAAGCGAATCCATCCCGCCGGTGAACTGTAGGTAATTTTTAAACGTGGTGTGGATGTTCATCTTTTCAAAAAAGACTTTACCTTTCTCTGGAATAAGTCCCTAATAATCAAGTTTCATAGTTTCAGCTTCAGTCGCCCCAAGTTAATTTACGGATTTCCATATGAAATTACATCCCTAAGGATAAATCCTTTTCAGGTCACAAAAGAAAACTTGTCCAAAACTTACGTGTAATGCTCTAAGGGTCAGTAATGAAGCAGTGAGAAGGGACGATTTTATGTGTTTATATAGTGAAAAAGTAGGAAAAAAGAAGGCACTTTGCATATCCAATTATAATTATGCTTTACTAGCATTATAATGACAATATCTTATGGACGCTTTTACACCACGTCAATCTGGTCCCGTGGTAAATTCTCGAAGAACTTGTGTTGTGTGAATCAGACAAGAAAAATATATTTAATTCATTTAACTATACATATAATATATGTATTTGACATTTTTACTTTTAATACGTAAACATTTAATTCAAAAATAAAAATTTGAAAATATTTAATACCTACATATTATCCATGACCCAGGAACACAGAAAACTTTTTTCCGTAGCGGGGTTCGAACTCGCTACCTCAGGCTTGAGAGCCAACGCGCTAAAAGTCGAGCCTCAGAGGTCGTCAAACATTCCTTTTAGGATGATGTAAAATTTTCGAGATCTATTATAAGATATAAATAAGCAGGCAATGTTTTTTTATTGATGATATTTGTGCATGTAAAAAGACTTACGATATAATATTAAATCAATCAGAATCAAAAAATCAAAATCAATTTTTTTTATTTAAAGTAGTACCATCAAAGTATCTTTTTGAACGTTAATTGAGTCTACCAATTAAATCTTTTCGTTTCGCCTATCTAAACACAATTAACGGAAAAAATCGCGGTATTGGTGAATATTGTTTTCTAATGTAAAACCTGCATGCCTGATGAGAATATGACTCCTTGAAGGTGTTTGAAGTTCACCGACTCCTCGGTGAATATGGCCTCATAATACCCTTCTCGCCTAATTTCGAGGAGGAGACCTGCCAGCAGTGGGACATATGTAGGTTGCTAATTTACACAGTATTTGCATTAAACCTTAAATACAATTCGTCCCCTGGAAAACACGGGCGATCGCTTTAATGAATTCGAAACTTCGAAAATGTATTTTTTTTATATACGGCGATAAAATCCTTATAAGATTTATCATTATAAGTGATATTTATATGAATATTTTAGGATTGTACATAAATTAATTGAGAAGTTATGCCAAGAACGTGATGAAAATTGCATGTCTAACGAGAATGTCGTGCTAAGTGCTAATTAACTTACTGTGCAAATTGCTCAGGAGACAGCTTCATGACCTTCGAAACGAGACGTGATTTTGCCGATTACTGATAAGATTGACTACTGTGCCTTTTATCTGAATGTTTGAGGCTAAACCATATTAGTAAAATATAAAAATAATATCGTTTTCTAATTATTATTAAGACGAGCTACGATTGTCCAGTGGGTATGGCTCGTCATTAAAGTGAGAGTTTTGGGTTCGATTCCGACCGGGTGTATTTAAAAAAGGTTTCAATTAAATTAAATTTTTCGTGCACTAGAACATTAGAATGTTTAAAGATGTTCACTGGTGAGAGAAAACATAGTAACTAGTTTTTTTTTTGAAAATACTTTTGACCTGGTGGCATTTGGGCTTAATCGGTAAAGTAGGCCAGCAAATGGCTCACCTAAAAATTACATAATAATAATAATATCTATGGACGCTTTTACACCACGTCAATCAGGTGACAGGTCCCATGATAAGTTCTCGAAGAGACCTGTGTTACGGGTACCAGACTACGGAAATATACTTAATACTTTTATTCTATACATATATTTAAGATTTTTATTATATTATACACATATTGATTAATACATGTCCATGACCCAGGAAAACAGATTTTTTTTTACCTGGCGAGATTCGAACCCGCTATTTTCCACAGAGGTTGTCAATAATAAAAAAAGTAACTAGTAAATCCTGCACGCTTGGAGAAAAGTCTTTGAATGCTGTTATTCCGTGTATGATATTCCGTATTATACACAAGGCTCACATGCGATTTATAGGAGACCAGTACCCCGTGCCCAACTGTGGACAAAAACCCTTACAGATGGGAGACGATGATGATAAAAATGATGAATAAATATATTAGATATAGATTGTAGATTTGTAGATAAATTAAAAAACGTTATTTGTTATAAATAAATATTAACTAATGCACCATGTTAACGCATATATCCCTTTTTTTCTTTAACGCCGGGAAATGCACTGCGGCATCCCGCGGGGGATAGGGTCTCCTCAGGCGGGTATGTGGGACTCGCTGCGCCCGAAAGATGGTAAGTGGACGCAGCTCTATCCACTAAAACCCGGCGAGTGCCATCAATGCCATCAATTGGTGAGGTGCCCCGGATCTACAAGCAACAGGGCACCTCGAAGGCTAGTCAGTCCCACAGGGGACCAGCGCCACCTCCACAGAGGGGCTGTCCTGCACCACAGAAAAGCCTTTCCCAACGTCAGGACAGTACAAGGAGGTTAGGTACACGTCCACCTCTTGCCCCCTGGTCTTTTGCCCCCTCTTCTTATAAGAGGGATACAAAGAGCCCCCTGTTAGGCTCACCCTGGACTATTGAGCCCCACCGCCACGATAAGGCCTGAACCATGGTGGGGACTGTATACATCCTGACCCAGTGCAGACATGCATCTTTGTCGTGCAAATTATTTGCACTGTAAGAATTCGAACCCGTGACTGCTGAGTGACCTCGATAAAACAACCGCCTGTTGCCCACTTCTTGCATGATTATTATTAATACAAAACAATTGGTCGTTTAAACTTTAAAGTTATCAGTAGCGTTTTTGCGTGCTTGTTAACGTGGTGATAATTATTTCCGTGATGCCTGTATCAATTATAATCCATTGATATGTTAGGACGTGATCATATCACGTGATGCTATCACGTGTGAAATAGCCATTACTTGTATCCTATCATGCAATATTTAGGCGCCATTGACCAAGTGGTTATAGGTTTTTTGACATGACGCATTATTGGCGCGCTTTGGCAGTAAATTTTGAACTGCGTCACGACATGCGTGATGTCCCCATTATGCCACTCTTGTCTCGTAGGTGCGAAGGCGTATCCTATATACCTTTATTATATTGTTCAATTAGATGTATATTTTATTGATTGTGAATTTTAACATTAGCAATCTACCATTTGTTAGGCCTTTTGTGAGCGATGATGGTGTATGCCACTTGGCATGCGTGCCAAGTAGATAGTAATAGTGGTGAGTTGGCGAGTCCCATTGTAAGTAATTACACTGTCTTCATCATCAGACATCGAACAGCTGGAGCTTCGTGATGACCAGTGATGCTCGTACATCCGCACAAACAGATTTTATGCAGTTGCATTGCCCTCTTTTTCCCCATTTCAATCCTCAATGGTCCACCAGAAACTCACAATCTCACTGTCATTTTATGCCGATATTATGTGAGCCAGATGTAGGCTGGGTCCATCCCATCCTTCTGCATCCAATTCAGCTGCAATGCAGCAATGTCTACTGTAAATAATATTGCCTTTTATTTCATTATTAGGCGACTTACCAATGTTTGTTACAGAACAGGCAACGCATGATAGAATAATTTGCATGGGTGGGTTCTGCGTGAACTCAAATATGCCCATGGGCGACCTTGCCCACTTAGTGTAGCGTCTGCCAATTTGCCCATCTATTTAACAAGACAAAGGCGTTACATTCAGCTAATTGTATTTAAGCTTATTGTAAGAGGTGCCATGCTGCTTTGCAGTCGAATTGGGTCAGCACATGAAGCAACGCGGAGCTCCTGCCTCCTTGCGGTGTCGGAGGGTCGGCACGACCGGGGTACCTCTCGCTCACATAACACCGGCATAAAGTGGCAGCTCTGCCGCGTTTGTGAGATTGTCCATTGGGGGGATAGGGAAAAGGAGGGTAACGAATTTGCATAATATTTAGTTATCGAATGTCTAATAGCGTCGGTAGTTGCAATTAGGCTCAGAATGGTTTGTTGCCTTCTATTCATAATAAAAACATGGACGCACCACCTAACTCTATAAAAACTATTTCTACGTCAACTTGTCCAATCAGGGTTTGTATCGCCTAAATAAAAGGACAATATAAGACTTCGCGATAAATGTTAAAGCTAATATGGTGTAGTGCACCAATTTGCCAATATAGGCTACTAGCTGTTGCCCGCGGCTTCGCTCGCGTTCAATTCGTAGTAGCGCAAATCCGTACATACGTATAGTAAACACAGACAGATTTTTTTTGAACTACCCTGCGAACTTTCATCTCCTATTTCATGCCCATTTAGGTAAAAACCTTAAAAACGGTGGAACAATTATTAATAGTTATTTAATTCTTATCAAGTGCCTAAATGCAACGTTTCATGGCGTCATCTTCTATGTATAATGACGAACTTCCATACAAACTTTCATCCCCTATTTAAATCTAACTTTTTGTTGCGAAAAAAAGCTTTAAGCACCCTAAGCTTTTTTTCGCAACAAAAAGTAGCCTAGGTCCTTTCCTAAGCTCTAATCTATCTCTGTTTAAAAAATCATCAAAATCGGTTCAGTGGTTTAGGCGTGAAAGCGTAACAGACAGACAGAGTTACTTTCGCATTTATAATAGTAAGGATATTTTCGGGACTGCGAGAAGCAAGAACCTTCAATACGAGACCTTGGAGAGTACGTCAGGTTACGTCAACGCTTATCGTCGGTCGTGACGGAGTGTTTGACAAATTGCGTTGAGGCATTACATCATAACGCGCAGACATGTCCCGATTTTACCATATTATATTATAGTTTGTTTCTAGGTTCATATTCACAACAAAATTACTAATAGTATCTATGGACGCTTTTTACACCACGTCAATCTGTTTCCATGGTAAGTTTCCGAAGAACTTGTGCTACGGGTACCAGACAACGGTAATACATACCTATATGTAATTCTCTTCATATGAATACATACTATATTTAAGATAATTTATTATATAATACACATATTATTTAATACATATCCATGAGCTAGGAACACAGAAACTAGGTAGCGGTTCTTTTAGGTTTTAGTTTTTCTAGTTTTTACAAAATAAGAAAATTGAACTGTCTATTTACAGGACAGTGAAAGGATCACTTCTTTGTACTCGTACGTCTTATTATCTATATAACAAAGTAACTTTATTGATCTTATCTCTATAGATTTAATTATATAATTTATATAGATTTAGATAATATAACATCATGAGTGAAGGAACAAATCTAAAAGCCTACTAATTGTTGCTCTTTAATAAATTAAAATATTTTACGTAACCTCTAGCGCGAGTCTTGCATTTTATGGTTTTTTTGAATATATTATTTTCCGTCGTTTAATTTGACATAAAAACATCCAAGCCTAACTCAAATTATTCCATAAATAAATAACGGTTCCGTAGATAAGCATGATAAAACAAAGAACTTTAATATAATATAAGTATAGTACCAGTAACCAGACCATCGCTCGCTCGCCGTTAAAGGAAGACATCGCGAGGAAACCTGAACGCCTGATGAGATTGAAAGTCTTTGAAGGTACCTATGTAAAGTTCTCCAGTCCGCATCGGTAGCGCATCGGTGAACTAGCTATTGCCCATTCACGATTCCCCTCTTCGCCTAATTTCGAGAGGGAGACTTGTGGAAGTGGGACATATTATGTGGGTGGGCAGATACTTTTGCACAGAAATGTAAAGATTCTTTAAAGGTAATCTTCTAAACTGTACATCCGTGTTAGTTGTTTACAACATCTCAGATCACGAACATCTTTTTATTATTAGTCTATACCCATTACATACGAAATAAGTTTTTTAATTGATGTTGAATAAAAACTACAACACGATTTATAATAAAGAGTATAATGTACAAAAGGACGTGACTGTCGTTATCAGTTTGTTTGTACAATAATAAAAATAATAAAATAAGCTAAAGACGATCATTCATTCATTTGTTTGTCTGTATGTCTGTTTGTTCGTTAGTTTAATTGATTGTCCCCGTCGAATATTTATTGCATAAAAAAGTATAGGGGAACTATAATAAATATTCGTATGAAGTTAAAGTATTACACACTGGCAACGCTGAAACCGACGGTTTATTGGTTTGTATGATTGTGTTTGTGTAAGATACACAGTAAATACTTCCTTTGACTTTTTATTTATTCTACGTAGTCCAATATAAATCCTTTTGCCCAATCTACACTAATATTATAAAGAGGAAAACTTTGTTTGTTTGTTTGGTTGTAATGAATAGGCTCAAAAAGTACTGCACCGATTTCAAAAATTCTTTCACCATTCGAAAGCTACATTATCCACGAGTAATATAGGCTACATTTTATTCTGAAAAAAAAATAGGGTTCCGTAAGATATTTGGGGTTTTCGGACACAAGGTGTAAAAAATCAACCAGAAAAGTTACTTATTTTGCATACGCTGCCTAAACTATAAAAGATAGAACCATAAAATGTTTTAATTAATTGTAGATCTCAGTAGATCTTATAATTATCTACAAAAAAGTCCTCGACACACTATACCTATCTATGTCTAGTGAGGCACAACAACCATATTTTATTCAGAAATTTTGATTTTTTTGGACTACATTTAAACGAGTTTATTTTACTCATGCTTTTAATCCTTAAGATATGAAGCTAAAGAGTTTGTTTATTTGAACGCGCTAATCTCAGGAACTATCGGTCGGATTTTAATGAAACATTTCAGTGTTCGATAGCCCATTTATCGGTAAAGATATATCATCCCGCTAAGATCCTGTTGTAAATCTTAGTTAAGGCAGGCGAAGCTGCGGGCAACAGCTAGTGCTACATAAATATATACATACTAGCGGCGCCTTTTTATCCGCGTACTTGTTCTATGTCACTCAGGAAAATCGTAGCTTTCTATTGGTAAAAGAATTTAACAAAAAGTTCAGCATATACCCAGAGATTAGCCAATACAATCTCACAACCTCACAAACTCATACTATTATTATTATTATTATTATATTAATAATTTTCTTGAATCTTGCAATAATTGTTAGAGCCTATTTATTCAAATCTATTATTAAACTCGATAAATTATTTCCTATTGTGTATTGCAGCGGTTCTAGTAATAAAATATTCTTGATAATCATTATCGCTGTTTTAACTTGTGTTTCTGTTTCGAGTATATTATTGTATCTGTTACATTTTTTTGTTGTAGCATTTATTATTTTACCGGTAGAAGGGATGGTGGGCTGCGCTTCCGGCTGCATGGATACCATCATCCAGCAAGTTAGTCCCGTGAAACAGCTTAGCTGTGTTTCGAAGAGAAGGGCAGGACAGGCAGTGTAACTACTAACATCGAGACATTTTATGTCCCAGGACAGACAATATGTAAAAGAGTTGCCTGGGCTAGTTCCGGGTAGACTAGTTTATGTTCATGAACGACCTGTACCACTTTCCATCAGTTCATTATTAAAATTTAGAAATCACAGCCTCTTGTTTTCCGCTGCCATTTACAAAAGAAATAAGGAAAATTTAAATAAATATTATGAAACATAAAAGTGTGATATCTAGACCCTCAATATTTGAGAAAAAATAATGAAAAATAAAGGAAAAGATAATATATAAAACATATACAGTTGGAGAGATTACAACCTCAAAGCAGTCCATTACACGTTTTGATATTATATTCATGAATTTAGTCTAAACGCCTGCCATTTTGAATTAGCAACATGTAAATTGTTTCTTTGACATGAAAATTAAACGTCGAAAATAATACACGGAAAAAAAATCATGGAGAGTTTTCTTAACAATAATAAGTTAATCATATCACTTTAATGTCACTTATAGGTGTTCAAAAAATTTAGTTCCTAAGCATTGCTGTCGTTGCGACAGTTAAATTGTTTTCTTTGCCCAGAATAAGCTCTGATTAAGCAATTGCCCAAGTAACTACACATGTAGCCTGTAGGTATCCTAAATCTAAGTTTAGTGCTGCAAGGTGCAAGCTAAGCTTTAGAAGTTCTCTCTTCTTGGACCTACTTTTTTATCGAATGAAATAAGCAACTTAACAAACGCACAAATGTCTCTCATCAACTAACTTAAAACAGGGTAGGTATTAGATTTCTGCCTAGGATGTATCTCTCATGCAAAAAATAAATAAAAACTGCATTCTTTACCTTAACTACAAAAAGGAAAGCAATATTTCTATGTCGCTTCAACGAGGGCGAGAAAAAAAGCATTTATTCTAGTTTTTTAAACCTTTTTCTTAAACTTTGCTTAAACTATAGCTTTCAATTTAACTTTTAATTTTATTTCGATGCTTCAAATTAAATCCTACTAATATTATAAACGCTAAAGTTTGTAAGTATGGATGTTTTGTTATGGATGTTGATTGTTATAGCATCAGAATAATACATAAGCTATAATTTATGCCTATATAAAATCTATGCCACGGGAATGGGAAGTACGCGGGTGAAACCGCGGAGCGCTGCTAGTCTTGTAATAAATAATAATATTGAAATAGTTTTCAAAGATAGTCAAAAGAGCTCACCATGTAGGAATAGTTGATGACAGTGATGTCATCGGTCTCGCTGAGGTCTCCAGAAGCTTCTTGATCAAAGAGGAATGTCTTCTTCAGCGTGTACTTTACCGTGTCGTTCTCCCCGTAGCCCAGGATTGTTTTCTTTCGATATTCTCTGCAAGAAACAATTAGTCATACTCTCATATCATTATCATCATCAGCCTTTACTCATCCACTGCTGAACATAGGCCTCCCTCAATGAACGCCAAGACGACTGATGCCTTTTCACTTGCATTCAACACGGACCAGCTACTGAAGGGAGGGGTCTTCCCAACCGGGTAGTGGCCAACTAACACTTTGGCTACTTTCATATGGCCAATTTTTTTTTATCCGCCGTTTATTTATCCGCATGGACTGTAACTATATTATAAGTGGTACTTAGTTTGGTTTGCTAGTAGCCATTATACTTTTTTTTCTCGAAAGGACCTGTGCTGTTGGACTTAAGGCCTTAAAGCTTATGTACAGGGATATTTTTTTTTAAATCGGGATAGGTATTATTATTCTTATTATAGAATTTTGCTCATAATAACCATACTGAGCGATTGTGCTTATCGCATAAAGTAGGTAATATTAATTGTGATATTTTATTACGGTATTTAAGAACCGATACGACTTCGAGAAAAGATCATCCTCATATTTGATAAAGTTAATTTTAAACAAAAAACCAAAACCGACTTCAAACCTACACCTTTATATTATGTGTAACTAAAAAATTAAAAATAATATTTAAATATTTCGAGGTGAAGATCCTGCCCAGCAGAGGTGAAGATAATTAACAAAATGAATTAATCAATAAATATAATAAAACTTATATGTCTTACTTATACTTTTTAAAATTAGTTATTTTGGGAGTCGGTGCCATTCGGCAACACATCAGGTGAATCGACTGTCCGTATACCCTCTGTTCTACATAAAAAAGTGTCCTTGCGGACTCAGTCTTCTTATCGTTCATTATCATTTTTTACTCCGAAAAACTTTTAGGCCTGATAGCCTGTAAAAGCTCATATATTTAAATGTTCATTATCATGTAAATATTATTATTCAACAATCACAACACCATAACTTAACCCCATGGTTAGTTCGAAGAACTAGTGTTGCGGGTTTTAGGTTTTCTAGTTCTGCTGGTCTAACCGCTAAAAGCTTCTTTCAGTTCATACTAGACAACTTACTTATACACATAAGGCCCTATCTCCTTCAGGACTGGCCTGGCTCCCGTGTTGACCTCATCAGCGTTGGTCACGTTGAACAGGTACACCTTGAAGGTCAGGGGGATGGGCAGCTCCCGCCACTTCTCGAACATCATCGACGAATTGTCGATCTCGATGTTCTGCAAAAAAATAATTAAAGGTTATGAAATTATCCAATACAATAACCATATAGCTAAATAACCTTAAAATAGCCAAGATGATTTTGATAAATCATATCTTAGAACCAACGTATTTAAATCCTTACTAATTATAAATGTGAAAGCGAGGATTTTGTTACGCTTTCACGCAAAAACTACTCGACGAATCATCATGAAACTTTGTACACATATTCTGGGAGGTACTAGAAGTAACATAGGATACTTTAAAAAAAGGAACTTTTTGCTAGCGCGGGCGAATCCTCGGACAACAGCTAGTAAAATAATAAAACTATCTTTTAATTAAAAAAAAACTGTTTATTGTTTGTATTGGAAGTACAGTGGTCATACATAAAGCCTCTTTCTCTGAGTCAGCGGGTCCAATATTGATTAAACAATAGTTTGCAGGATGGCAGATACCGTGTTACGGCCGAATATCCGACAATGCGGTTACTGACTATTACGACGGGTCAGGGTATCCCCCCACCATGGTTCAAGCCTTGTCGTGGCGGTGGGGCTCAGTAGCCTAGGGTGAGCCCAACACCTTGGGCGAAGCTAATTGAGCCAAGGGGGCTCTTTGTACCCCTCTTATAAGAAGAGGGGACAAAAGAGCAGGGGGCAAGGGGTGAGGATGGGAACCTCGCCTTATTGTACTGTCCCGACGGTGGGAGGGGTTGTTCTGTAGTGCGGTGCAACCCCTCTGTGGAGGTGGCGTCGGTCCCCCGAGGGACTAGCAAGCCGTCGAGGTGCCCTTTTGCTTGTAGATCCGGGGCACTTCACCAAAGGCGGCATTGGTGGCACTCGCCGGGTTTTAGTGGGTAGAGCTGCGTCCATTTACCAGCTTTCGGGCGCAGCGAGTCCCACATACCCGCCTGGGGAGACCCACTCCCCAGCGGTATGCGTCACTGCATTTCCCGGCGTAAAAGAAAAAAAAAGGGTCAGGGTATCCGACAATCCGGTAACCGAATATTCGGCTGCAAATTGATTCAAAACTTGTTAACACCTTTGTCTATTTGATTTTCGGTAATAATTGTAGTAATTACTCAGTCCTCAATAATAATTGTGTCAGTAAATATTTACAAACATAAAAAACTTAAAATGTTAATTAACACGATTATATTAACTTATAACTACTGGTTATTATCTTATTGAAGAAATAGTACGAAGATTTAGGTATATAGTACATAATATACGGTCTATAATATACGGTCTATAATATACGGTCTATAATATACGGTCTATAATATACGGTCTATTTGAGAAACGCCTCCTACTTTGAAGTCGTTTAAAAAAACAGCAATCGGTTTTTCAAAACGAGTGCCAGACTCTTATACTATCCCATTGCTAGGTATATTTTCTCTCATCAAGAAGAGATCTCCGAAATCGTGATAGTGGGTCATTTTTCACCTATGCGACGATGTAATGAAATTCACGCGCCTTTAAATACTGATTTCACCAAATATGCAGAATTCCTCAAGATGTTTTCCTTCACCGGTGAGCAAGTGATATCATGTTTAGGTGCACGAGGATATTTAACCCATTTTAGAAACACCGGTTAGGTACGACACTCGGACCTTTTACTTCGAGGTCAACATGTACTGGATGGAAATGACAAGATAAAGTGGGTAAAATGGTGTTTGTTACATGCAAAAGTTTTAAAAATAATAAAAGAGGAAAGAACCATCGTTATAACCATAGTGAAACGAAAAAGAAGCATAATTGGTCATTATAATAATATTCGCGTAAACATAAGAAAACAATACATAATTGGTCACCTAATACATGACTCGTAAAAAAAATAACGGAAGGATTGGGGGAAAGAGAGAAAGAGATAGACCGAGGAGAACGTATATGGAACAAATAAAGGAGAAGGGAGAGGAAGTATCGTATCAGGAGGTGGAAGTATTAGCGAAGCGAATGAATGAGTGGCGATTACTCCACATACAAAAGCAAGGCTCTTCAATAGAGACAGAGAAAGAGACAGAAGAGGGGAGAGAGATGTATAACCTACAAGGTCATGGTTGTTTACATTAAATATACTATGCTATTTTACCGGTTTTTTATAATAGCGATGCAAAAAATTGTAATTTATCGAGGTGAAAGAAGGTCAAATAAATAAACAAGATAATAGAAATAAATATTTATGAACATAACGCATAACATTAAACTGGTGTTTCGTGGTGAGCGACGATGGTCCAGTGGTGGATGGACTCGGCCTCTTATGCGAGAGGTTCCGGGTTCGATTCTGATCCCTTCGTGTGTGCCTTGAAATTGGTTTTTCTAAATTTTCCCAAACACGAGACCAACGAGTGTTCGCTTACCGGTGAAGCAAAACATCGTGAGGAAACCTGCATGCCTAATGAGATTGAAAGTCTTTGAAGGTATGTGAAGTTCACCAACCCGCACTGGGTCAGCTCGGTGAACTATTGGCCCATTACCCTCCTCGCCTGATTTCGAGGAGGTCTCCACCTGTGCCCATCAGTGGGACATAAAGGGTTGATGCTTTACTTTTTTTCGCGGTAGCTGGATAGGCAAACCGGCAGACGAGTCACCTGATAGTAAGTGTTCAACGTCGACCATACACAGACGAGTTCTTTTTTTCGAAAAGTCCTTTTAAACTTTTAGGCCTGATGGTCTTTAAGCTCAATTGGTAAACAGAACAGTCCACCGACTAGCCTAGGCAACCAGTAGTTTATTATAATAAACCAATTTAGTTTTTTTGAGTGAATTTTGCGTAAACATTTCATAAAATGTGACTCAGTAATTTATTTTCGTTACTTTTGATACGCTGCGGAATTCAGCTTTGAGCATAACAATCATGTAGATATAGAAAAAGCTTTTGAAATAACATTTGCGACGTCTCTAGTTTATTTTAGTTCAGGGAACTTAGAAATACAGTCGCACATGCTGACTGCCTTTTTGACCTTTTTGCCCTTTGTATTTAACCCTATCATAGTATTATAATGTTATAATGTGTTTTATGTGTCAAATAAATATTCTTTCTTTCTTTCGATAAATGATAAAGTAAAGGAAATGTGTTAAGTTAAGACCAGACACCCGACATTAGTTTCCACGCTCGTTTCGCCCATTTCACATAGTTTTGATGAGATAGCTTAATTTACTTTCGTGTGCAAACAAACGAGACAAAAGATTAATAAGCACAAACGCGTATGTGCATCGCAAGTATAAAATAAATCATATATAAAATAAACGACACAAGTCATCATTCGCTATATTCATCATACCAATTCACTAGATAAGTAGCACTTTAATCCTCTTTGAAAATTTCGAAGTATAAATACGTATAGTTCCGACTTCCGGCATATTGCAAAAAAGGACTCTTTTTAATTCAAATCCATCGGGAAAATTTTTACTAATCGTTTTTTCCGATCCCAGATCGTTAAAATATAGGATGAAATATAACATACTATAATTTCATTTACGTAGTTAGCTTACTGTGATTACAATATCAAAAGGTGCACTGCCAAAAAATTCGAATGTCTTTATGCTAATGATACTGGCAGAAAACTGGCAACTGGCATATCGGTGAGAGTAGCGGGAGAAAGGTCCTCATGGCGTCCATGATGATACGTGACCAATACGGAACTCAGAAAGCAAAACCGCAAATAAAAAGACTATAAAATACAACACGGTCAGAGTTATATGTCGGTCGTCTTAAAGCGGATATAATGAGCTAGGAGGAAATTTAATTTGACCTTATTATACAGTTGGCTCGAAGGTTAAGATGTTAAGAACCAGTTTTGCATTGAAATATGGTTATTAATTCATAACTAAATAAATAGCGCTGTTGGCCTATATATAAACTAATAAACATAAACTTCGAGTTTTTTAAAATATTCTCGTGCCCCTGAAAATAAGAACATTGTTTGCGAACCAGCGAAAGAAAACATTCTGAAGAAAATGCATGCCTGATGAGACTAAGCGTTTAGGGGGTGAAGTTCGCCACCCCGCGTTGAGCTAACGCACAGGTGAACTATAGAGTCATCTGCTCACCTACCTACCGTTTGAGAATAAAGCATCAGCTAAAAGTTCTAGACCTTTCGAAAAAAAAGTGAACAATGGCGGAACTCATCCTCTTCGCCTAATTTCGAGAGTTGATATTATGTGACGTCAATGATAGTTATGATGATTAATATCAACTAAAAAGATTAACTCAACCAGAACCTGTGTATAATATTATACTAGTGGTCAATCTACTACGTCTGCTTGTTACTCGAAAAAACAACATAGAAAAAACATCTTTCCCTTCCTTGCTGGAAGGGAAAGAGAGGAAGAGGTGAACTAATATGGAACCGATAAAGGAGAAGATACAGGTGGTGACGTACCAGGAGATGAAGTATTAAGAGAAGGAAACCTCTTAAATAAAGAGCGAGTTAGAGATTGTTCCGGACAGCATTTTGCGTGTAATCTGTGACAGATAATGTCCACTAAAGTATGAGACGTAACTGTTTTACAATACATCATGGGTATTTCGCATTATCCCAGATTGAATTGGTAAAATTTACACGCTGACAATGATTTTCAATCCTTTCGTTTAGCGCAAATATTAGAATTGTCGGAATTAGACGCGAGGGAAAAGGAGGGCAACGCATCTGCATAGCCTCTGGTTATGGTGATGTCGATGGGCGTCGATAGTCGCAAGGCTTCGACTGTTCAAATCAAATCAAAATCAAAAATATCTTTATTACGTAGGTACAACTTGTACACTTGAAATAAGTCAAAACATAAGTAGTCAATAAGTAGTAATAGTATATAAAAAAAAAAAAAAAAAAAAAAAAAAAAACTCGTTTGAGATGCAGGATCCCCTAAGAAAAACGAGAAAAAAACTTAGGGGTTGCTCTTTTGTCAATAAAATGAGTACATAATATTTTATAAATACAACATGTAACATCATATCTTAAGAGTGAGTGTCTTATTCCCAAGGTGTGGTATCTTCAATAAAATCTTTTATTTCGTAATAGGCTTTACCACACAAACGTTCCTTAACAATTTTCTTAAATTTATTAATGGAAAGATTTTGAACGTTTTCTGGGATCCTATTGTAAAAACGTATACATTGTCCCATAAACGAAGTACTAACTTTATTCAGTCTAAAGAATGGAACATTTAATTTATTTTTGTTTCTAGTATTTATATTGTGGTTATCGCATTTTTTTACAAATTCATTAATATTTTTACGGACATACATCACATTAGCAAATATGTATTGAGAAGCGACAGTCAAGATGGCAATTTCTTTAAATTTATCTCTCAATGATACACGGGGGCCTAAACAATATATGGCTCGAATAGCTCGCTTCTGCAACAAGAAGATCGTATTAATATCCGCGGCATTCCCCCACAGTAGAATGCCGTAAGACATAATACTGTGGAAATATGCATGATATACTAATCGCGCCGTATTTTCATCCGTTATGATTCTTATTTTCTTAACTGCAAAAGCTGCAGTACCGAGCCTACTTGCCAACGTGGCTATATGTGGCGCCCACTGTAGCTAAGTATCTATGGTAATTCCGAGAAATTTGGTTGAATCCACAAAGTCCATCACCTCTCCATTAAGTGATACACTAGTTTGCACCTGCTTAACATTAGGGAGCGTAAATTTTATCAGTTTTGTTTTATTTGAGTTAAGCAATAAGTTATTGGCGCTAAACCAATGCACCATGTTCGAAAGAGCATTGTTTACCTCGTCAAAGAGCATTTGCTGTCGTTTAATTTTAAAAATTACAGATGTATCATCAGCAAACAATACAATTTCATGTTTATCCTTCATGAGTGAAGCCAAGTCATTTATATAAACAAGGAAGAGAAATGGACCAAGAATGGATCCTTGAGGCACCCCCATTTTTATTTTGGTACCAGAGGAACTTTTACCATTTATAATTACTTTTTGAGTTCTATTATTTAAATAAGATGTCAATAGTTTAAGTTCAGCACCCCTGATACCATAGTGGTGCAATTTCCTGATCAACGTCGCATGTTCAACACAGTCGAAAGCTTTGGACAAATCACAGAATACACCTAGAGCATCCTGGGACTCCTCCCAAGCTGTAAATATATATTTTAGAAGATCAACTCCCGCATCTGTTGTAGATCTACCTTTAGTAAATCCGAATTGCTGTTTATGTAGTAACTCATGCTTATTAAAGAACAGTAAAAGTTGATTTAAAATAATTTTTTCGAATATTTTACTGAGAGTTGGAAGAATGGAAATTGGTCTGAAATTCGAAGGGTCTGTACTGCTACCCGATTTAAAAAGAGGTAATACTTTACTGTGTTTCATTAAGTCAGGAAATTCACCACAATCAATACATTCATTAAATATGATAGCTAAAGTCGGTGCAATGATATGCACAATGTGTCTTATAATTTTTACAGACATGCCCCACAAATCTGTAGTATTCTTAACATTAATTAGTTTAAAAGCACGGATAACATCTTTTGGGCAAATATATTGAAATTTAAATACATGTTTATTTTCTTTGACACATTTTTTCAGTAATGTCTCGGCGACGGTAGGAGAAGATATAAGATTTTTAGTTGTTGTCAGTGGAACATTAGCAAAAAAATCGTTAAAAATAGTTGCTACCTCTTTATCAGTATCTATTCGCTTATTATCAATATATAAGGAATATTCAGTATTTTTGTATTTATTTTTCCCAGTTTCTCTATTAATTATGCTCCACGTTGTTTTAATTTTACAATCCGATTTCGAAATAATGTTTTTAATATGTAAAGATTTAGCTTTAAGACATACCTTTTTAAATATTTTAGAATATGTTTTTACATATTTCTTAAACGCTTCACTAGTGTTGTACGACCTCTCATCATAAAGTTCATACAATCTCTGCCTACTTCTATGAATTCCTATGAGTTCGTTTGCCCTCTTATGCTATAAGAAGAAAAAAAAAATCCTCCCCTCAAGTGGAAAATTCCTGATAATTATCAATGATACTACCACGGGTTTTAGCTGAAATTACGAAAAGCTTAAACCATTAGCTTGATGGAATAACCCTACATATATTAGGAGTCATTAGTAAGAGAAGAGCATCCAAACTAAGTCAAAGCTAAGCTAATCAACGCTAGATGAGATGTTAAATCCCCTTGAATACCAGAGCGTTGTTACACCGGAATAGAGTGCTTAGTGCCTAGATAAGGAGTTTAGATCTAGAATCATTTCCAGGCATTCTATATGCAAAATGACTGTATCATCATCATCAGCTCACGTCTATCAAGATATTGTTGACTTTTTAGACTTGGGTAAAATATAGGTTTATATGATTCGACGTCCTTCAGGTCAAGAGGTCAGGCTATTGGACACTTTATTTAGCGAACGTGGATTCGAATTCGAAAATCGTTTACTACGAAAGGTCTAGACTTTTAGGCCTAATGGCCTTTAAGCTCAATCGGTAGATCCCATCAAGTGATATCATGTATGATGTACATACATATCTGTACTGGGCCATGAATGTGTACGTACATGTGTGTATAATACACTTCTTTAATGTATTGTATTTGTAGTGCTACTGACACAAGTTTACACGGACATACTATGGGACTAGGTTACCGAGTGGTGATTGTCGTGTAAACTAGTCCATGTGAGAGGACTTTTCAATGAACGCCGAGACAGCTGATTTGGAATCAATAACGCATCTACACTGTATTTGTCTGTAAGCGACAAAACTAGTCAAGTTGTAACTACATTTTATATTATTATAATTCTAAATGTAATAAATAATACAAGTAACATAGGCTCTGCTCCCAGGGCCCCCGATAGGTTTAAGGGGGTATCCCCTTAAACCTATCGGGCGCCCTAGCCACTAATAATGAGACCTCGAAGAAACCAACGATTTTTAAATTTGTAACCTGAATTTTGGACTAGAGAAGATTAGGGCCCATTATACTTTCCTTCATTACGCAATCATATCTGGTAGTAATAACGGGGGTCCATGGATCACGGGGCCCTAGGCAATGGGCACCAGCCCACAGTCCCCAATGAGAAACACGGGCCTGGCTATGCTTTAATTTTATTTTACAATTCATTTCACGCAATTAAAGTTATACACAATAGAAATTTTAGAAAGTTTAGTTTTTATTTTGTAGGTCATAAATGGAAAAAAGATGCGTCAGAGTTGTTCTTTTCTGGAGATCGGTAAATTATTATGAAATGAAATTACAAATCGTAAAAATGACATATTATTATCGTTCTTAAGATAATAATAATTTATTCGCGGTAAGAGTTTTTTATGAACATACAAAAAAACTATTTAATTACTGACATTATAATCAGTAACTTCCTTATATATTAACTTTTCATGTAATGTACATTATGTAATTATGGCTTCATGTAATTATATGCAAAATTCTGACAAGGACAAAGCACAAGAAAAGACATAAAAAGTATAGTTACTAACCACGCGATCTGTGCAAGACGTTAGCAGTTTTTAGCAGTGATGATTATTAGTTATGGACCCAGGCAATTCTAACGCCCGGTCAAAGTGTATGTCTAATGTCAACTAACATGGCTGTTAATGGCGGTTAACAAACGATTCTACAGTCAAATTCGACAGCTTTTTATTGTAATGGCGCTGTCTATTATATAATAATTCGATTTGAATTCGACTCGAACCAGCTACCCTCTACCGGCTTGAATACCAACGCTCTCACCATTGAGCCACAGAGATCGACGAAATAATTATTTAGAAAAAAAAATTAAAAAAAAATATATTAAAAAAATATTAAAAAATAAAAAAAACATTTATTCTAGTTTTTTAAACCTTTTGCTTAAACTTTGCTTTAACTTTAGCTTTTAATTTAACTTTTAATTTTATTTCGATGTTTCAAATTGAAGTCTTCCAATATTATAAACGGGAAAGTTTGTAAGTATGGATTTTGTTACTCTTCACGTAAAAACTACTAAATGGATTTTTATGAAACTTTACAATAATACAGCTGATACACCAGAATAACACATAGGCTATAATTTATCGCTGTACTCCCACGGGAATGGGAAGTACGCGTGTGAAACCGCAGGGCGCTACTAGTGTATAATATTTGTATTGTATTGGTCGTGATACTCTTGTTTTTGTACGTTTTGTATAAACTCCGGTACACCTTGAGACGGCGACCCGTTGAAGATACCCGTGGACCTTGTGTTTGCGTAGCTGTTATGGAAAATATTATATTTGATATAAATAATGAATTCATTTCAGAGTTCCTTAGTTTATATTGATTCCTAAGGTTTTACTTCTTATGTAGAATAGCAAGCATGGAATCGGTTTATCAGTCGTAAATGATACGCGACTCAAAAACGATTAATGTTGGATAAAGCTTATCTGTTTTGACGTCTTTATCTCAGGAACTTCTGTTGGATTCGTAAAATTCGTTATACATTTGAAATCAAAATCAAATCGTTTCAGATAATAGGTAGAAAAAAATAGAATGCCATAGTGATAAGATTTAGCTTCAGCTTAAAATGTCTGTCATTTTTATATAATTCCATAAGGCATGTTCGCACGAGCGCTTTTCTACCGATAACCGAGCGCTAAAATAGCGTTTGAATAAGATAAAGGGATACCCATGTATTTGTTCACATGATAGCGTTTTTGAAGCGCGACGCTTTTTAAAACGCCTATTTTTCAAGTGCTGTTGGATTTTCGACTTTGAGTGTTGGACGTTAAATCGAATTGAGCATGCTCTGCAACTCGAGCCAACGTCGGATTTTAACAAGACGCTTATTAAGCTCTCGTGCGAAAGTGTTCTAATATCGGGAACATCAAATACGCAACATGGGGTACAACAATAATTGCGATAAAACATAGTCTTGGTATGGTCTGATCTTTCTCTTATATTTATTGCGTTCATTGCTTGTCTGGGGAAATCCTAGTTCCATAGAACCAGGTGTTATGGCGATGTCTCGATAATACCATGGAATAAATTACTGACGTATCATTGGAATATTGCGGTACTACTACGTAAACGATTAATTAACTAGTGACTTGCTTATTACTTTATTAATAATGGATTTAAATCAATACTATAATAAACTATGTTTGTATGCGGTTATCTTTAAAACTACGTGTTCGATTTAAAAAATATTACAACAGTAGAAAGAGTTCTACTGTTATACCGGATCCACACGTTTGTGGTTTGCCGCAAACTCCAAACCTCTACAAGTCACAAACTCGTGGACGTTTGCGGCGAATTCCCTTTGATTTGTTAACAAAACCGACACTCGTCGGGTCGGCCACAAACCCTTGCAAACCTACGCAAGCCAATACAAACTCTGTATCCACACGTTTGAATTTGTGAGCGCTGGCCCAGGCTTGGCAAGCGTGCGGTTCCAGCTTTACACTATTACAAGACACACACAAAAGTGACAGTGGTATATAATAATCATCCGAATAAATACACTCCTCTCGATTGGTGGATTAGCTGTAAGATCAAATCTCTCTTAAAACCTTTCGTCTGACACAGGTGTGTCACTGAACATGGTGGGCCTACAGGAAGCAGATGACAGTGTCACAACTATAACACGGTGGTTTATACGAGCAAGAAATGCCATCCCAGGGAATCGAGGGTAACGCCGAGGTATTATGTTTTTGATGACCTCTGTGGCGCCCGCGTTAGGCGCTCAACCCCGGAGGTAGCGGGTTCGAATCTCGCCAGGGAACAAAATAAAAAAAAATGGATGTGTATTATATAATAAAAATCTTAAATATATGTATTAATATAAAAAATATTAAATATATGTATTTCCGTTGTCTGGTAGCCGTAACACAAGTTCTTCGGAAACTTAGCACGGGACCAGACTAACGTGGTGTAAAAGCGTCCATAGATTATTATTATTATGTCTCACTGACTTGAGGCACCACGTTTTCTTAGAGGAAGATTGGACCTCAATACCTGCATGGTCTTGTGACGTCTATGACTGTCACCTCCGAAAGCGCTTGCGCGAAATCACGCTGCTTCTGTCAGGTTTGGCAGAATTCTGCCATTTCCTAAGACAGACGTGTGCATTAACGGCTTTCTATAGTCTCATCTAAACCATTTAACAAGTCAACTTGATCATGAAGATATTATGTTGCTGCCTGACAGCCTGAACTATATTAGTATCCTTAGTAACGCGTTTTTTTGGGGTAATTCAACTGTTAAAGTTTTCACTCAAATAATCGTTATTATTTACCTAAGCATTTAGTTTCAACAGTATTTAATATTTATCATCATATAAAATAATTAAAACGTCTCATTTGAATACAATGGGACAAAAAGCTATGAAGTGGCAATTCAATAGTGCAAAATAATAGTTTGCTTAATGAATATCTTAAGACTTGCTTAAACCAGGAACAAGACGTCTTATTGTTTAATTTTGATCTCCTTCCTCTTAAAGAGCGCGAAGAGTAATTTCAACCTTAAGATTTGTTTGCGTAATATTATGAGAGACGTACACTGACAGTCGGCTGATCGAGTGGTGATTTTACTGTACCCACCGGTCGCTAGTTCAAATCCCGCCATGGGCAGATAATTAAACGAATATATTATATTTCTGCGCCAGACAAAAGAAGTGGTTTCTATGTTTTTAAATATTTTTTTAAAAATTGAATGTTTTCGTTCCTATCCGAAACACACGTTCTGCTCACAGCTATCTATAATTAAATTAAAGTACTTTAAGTACGACTTTTTGCAGGCAAGTTTGTATGACTGATTTTGTAATAAAATAATCTTGGAAAAATTGGATATTATATCTTTCGATAAGTTAGCAAATCGATCGAGTCACCTATATTGACTTACCTGCTTACATCTGCTTGCTAGGTTAAATGACTAGGCATATTCTGTGTGTTAGTGAAATAAAATTCATTCATCAAAAGTATGAAAGTGATGAAAAAAAAATCGATTAAAGTTAATTTAATTAAATATTTTTAATATGAGCACTTTTGGCTAGGCAAGTAATAGGCATATTTGTTTATACAAAATATTTGATAAAAAAATATGACTCATCTGGTTATCAGATCGGTGAAGAACTATCTCCTATGGTCTCTTCTACTATAGGTACATTTGTCAAATCGTTATAATATTAATTTATTTATTTATTTATTTATTTATTGGGACATAAAACAGTTATACATTATGACTTGAAATAAAAAAGAAGACAGAAACAAAACATAAATCTACGTTAACGTATAACCCACACCAATGTCCGCGGAGTAATTTACAATTATTTGATTTTTAAAAAAAATCACGCACTTAGGCACTACATATTATACAGTTACACTTATTTGTATACTTAAGATTAACAACTAATATTTGTACTTGTATTAATTTGTTATAGACTTTGTTATTTACTTATTTTGACTTTAATGTATTAACAACCATGTTTTTAAATTTTGATAATGAGTGTGCAAAGATGTCGACATCAGAAAGGTGTGCATTATAATTATCAATAAGACGTCGTAGAGGAGCGCGCGCCCCGGCATTGGTTCGACACCGGGCGGTATAGAACAGCCGGGGCACCCGCACCTCCCGACGAAGGACACTTCTAGGTACGTTATATGCTAAGTTATTAGTTAATTCAGAACAATCATATTTATTATTACATATACCATGCAACATTGTAGCCATAAGAACAATACGTCTAGATTCAAGGCTTAAAACATTATACTGCTGTAAAAGTTGGACATATGATGCTTTACACTTATGAAGTTTATAATGTATACCACGAAGAAATTTTTTCTGTACAACTTCTAGTCGCTTGATGTACGTATCATAAATAGGACTCCAAATTTGAACGGAATATTCCAGTTGAGATCTGATTAATATATTAAAAAGTAATAAGAAGGTACAGGGTCGCTTAAAATCGAAGGAGGATCTCATGACGTAACCATACATGCGATAGGCTTTGTTTATTATATTATCTATATGAACGTTAAATAGAAGTTTTGAATCTAGCGTCACTCCAAGATCTTTAACGCATTCAACTCTGTTAAGAATTACATTATCCAGGGTATAGTTAAAGTTAAGTTGGCTTATATTTTTTGTAAACGAAATAACATTGCATTTAGGTAGGCTAAGGCATAGTTTGTTATCAGAGCAATATTTGGATAGTCGGTTGAGGTCTTCTTGTAACAATAAGCAGTCATGATAGGACTTGCACGATTTGTAAATTTTGACATCGTCAGCATACATTAAGAAGCGGGAATTAATAAAGCAAGAACTGATGTCATTAATGAACAAAACAAATAGCAATGGTCCCAAAATGGACCCCTGTGGCACTCCAGAACTTACTACAATGGAGGCAGACTCAAATCCTCTTATGCAAACCCTTTGAGTTCTATTGAAAATGTATGATGCGAACCAGCGAAGTAGGTTTCCACGTATCCCATTATAAGCTATTTTATTTAAAAGTAATGTATGGTCCACCCTATCAAAAGCCTTTCGAAAGTCTGTGTACACAGCATCTACTTGTATGCGTTGGTCCATATTTGTAAATAAGTCATTAGTAAAAATCATAAGGTTAGTTACTGTTGAGCGTCGTTTAACAAATCCATGTTGTTCAGACACAATGATGTTGTGAAGAGAAGGATAAAGTTTGCTATGTACAAGACTCTCGAAAAGCTTCGATAAGGTAGACAGAATAGAGATTGGGCGATAATTTTCAATATTGTGCCTAGACCCGCATTTGTATATTGGTGTGATAAAAGCCCGTTTCCATATTTCAGGAAAAGTGCCTTCAGCTAGACATTTATTGTATAAAATGCTAAGTGGACCACAGATATGTTTTGCAGTGTTCTTAAAGAAAATAGGTGGTAGGCCGTCTGGGCCAGGCCCTTTCTTTATGTCTATATTATTTAAAACTTTCAGTACGTCATCACTAGAAATAATTATATTCGCTATACTAGTTGAATTGGGTGCGTAAGACTCAGGAGCCTTCCACTCAACAGGATCAAAATCTGATGGTTCATATACAGATTTGAAAAAATCGGAAAAGAGATTGCATATATCGGTGGGATTATTAGAGTGAGTAGCCCTTAAATGCATATCTGAAGGTATACCCACACTACCCTTACGGTGACGAATATATGTCCAGAAATGCTTAACGTCAAGCTGTATACAATCCTCGACCAAACTCATATACCTTTTAAAACACTTATCTGACTCTGATTTAAACCGTTTACGAAGTAACGAGAAAGTCTCATAATGAGAAGAGTTGCCATATTTCCGCCACTTAATCCATGTTCGTTCTTTTTCTTTATATATGCGAATAAGAGCTGAAGAAAACCAAATGGGAAAAGAATTATTTTTAGAACGCGATAAAGGAACGTGTTTTTTAGTTATGCTGTAAATATTTTCATAGAATGTTAACACTCCTTCTTCCGCTGATAAATTATCGAATAGTTTAGTCCAATCAAGCTTACCAAGATCATCATTAATTTTTCCATAATCTGATTTATAATAATTAGGTCTAGGAACAGAATTATATTTAATAAGCTCTAATTCAGTCTCTAATGCACACAACACGGTGAAGGGGGGATGATAGGCATCCGACGGTATTAAACCAGCACATGCGTTTGTCTGACAGCTGGTGTTAGAAATGAAGAGATCTAATATTCGATTTAAATTATTTCGACACATATTATATTGAGCAGCATTAAGAAATGCAATGAAATCGAATAAACAACGACTAAGGATATTAGTGGGTTGTACTACTACATAATTTTTACCATCGAGCCACTCAGTGTCAGCAAGATTGTAGTCTCCCGTAACATGAAATGTTATATTAGGATCGTTAAGAACGTCCTGCAATATATTAAAATGAGACATATACACATCAATAGGCGAACGAGGTGGTATGTATACAGCGCTGATAACATGACGTTTATTCCCTTTAGATCTAGGTATTTGAACTAAAACATGTTCAAGATCGGCTCGAGCGTTATTAGTTAGAAGGCTCACCGGACGCAGCTCACGTCGCACAGCGATGAGCACGCCGCCCCCGTCACGCTTCCCAGTGAGATCGCGGTTACGATCACATCTAAAAGTTATATATCGATCATCAATAAACTCATTGTCATATATGTTTGAAGTGAGCCAGGTTTCAACCAGTATGATTACGTCATAAGAGGAAGATAAAATATTCATATATAATGAGTGTAGCTTAGTTCGCAGCCCCCTGCAATTTTGATAAAAAAACGATAGGTTGTAATCAAACATTTTTTAGGAAGATAAATATGATTCGAATTATAGTTCATTTGAGTACTTATGTATTTAGATAATCATTTGCATTACGAGATATAATTAAAATGTAGGTATACATAACATAGTCAAAAAATGTTATTTTCCATAATATATCCACTGCCCAACTGATGCTACACTTTGATAAATATGACGCAAAATATAAAATACCTGTATCAAAAGACGCAAAGAAATAGTAAAAGATGACTGGACGTATTATTATATGGATCATTAAAATAACATAAAACATCATGAAATACCACTTATTTAAAGAGTGTAAATATTGATTAATTATGTATAAAACGCTAAATCTTTGCGTACTTTATACTTAGCCAGTTGAAACTTATATATTATTACAATATTATTTTGTATACGTACCTTATGATATCTATGAGTATTTGTATGCACACTGTAAATATAATTATTTATAATCGACATCTCAAAATTTTTAACCATCACAAATAAAACAGAATTAGCAGCGGTAGAAAAAATATAAATTGCAATGCCGTACAAACAAGTCGTAAACAACACACAGAGTAATGAAATGAGAGAGGAAATTAAATTATGTTTAACTAAAGAACTATGAGCGTAATGAAATATAATGTTGTGGTTAATTATTAATACTGGGTGTAGACTTAAGTTTTGATAAGTCATCGCCGGAACGAATCGCAAATATGGCTGAAGTTTCACTAGCGCGGACCAGAATAACACCATGCTTGATCCAAATGAAGCGGTAACCATTTTGCTTTGCTGCTTCTTTGGCTTGCCGAAATAAGTTCTTGCTGCGTAAAGTCAGGTGTTCGTTAATGTAGATTTTACGAGACATTCCCTGAATATTAATGTTATATTTGGTGATAAAAGTATTCATGTTTACGAATTACAAAAAGTAATGATTTTTAAATGCTCATATTTCTCATAATTATGATAATAATATTATTAAGGCACAAAATTATTGATAAATATGATAAATAACTTATTTAAATTTTTGCTAATTCACTCATATAAAAAAATACCCTGTGATCTAAGTGCATTAATTAAACGAAATAATAATTTTAATTATGTATCTTTATATAGTCACTATAAAGGAAACTACCGTTTGCTAATTTTAAGATTACTACAAAAACACTTTATAAATTTTAGTTGTACATAGATTCTCAACCATATTTTAATTGTTTTCCATAAATAGCTTTGCTGTATGAAAAAAAGTCAGAAAAAAGTCAGTGGCTCAGAAACTGACCAAGAGGATAGACAGACACATACACCGGTTGCAAGTAAACTTGTGGGATTTAAGGTGAAATCTCTTCGGGCATCAATGTGGAAGATAAGTGAAATGTCCCAAAGGAGAAATATCTGACCGAGCAAGATGATATGCTCAGCCAAGCCAAAGCCAAAGCTATCGTATCAGGCGTTGTATATATATATAGCGGACGAACTGACAAATTCCGATAGCGCGATTCAGGCCTGTGACGGTGATTGGTCCGCTACAAACTTTTCATGTTCATCGTGCCTCATGCGTAATAAAGATGTTCAAAAAAAGGAAGGAGGCGTTTCTCACTCTGCGACCACTTACCATCTTTCGGGCGCAGCGAGTCCCACATACCCCCTCGGAAGACCCACTCCCTCGTCAGCGCATTTCCCGGCGAAAGAGAAAAAAAAAATGGAGTCGTTTCTCAATTCACCGTATACATGCTTTTTTATTATACACATACAATGCTGACCGCTTGCACTTGTCATCTGCGTACGCATTTAAGATAAACGGACATTGAGCTTACGCTGAGGAGTTAGGAACTTACAATTAATATATGTGTACATACTGTTTCTCAATTTGATTAATACCTAAGCTCCTTGGCAATGACTCACTCTAAGGCCCTAATCTGGCTTTCCTAGACCTATTCCTATACTAGTCTAAATATAGATATGTATTACCTAATTCCTGGAACAAGTTTACCTACCCGAGCTTGATAACATTCATTTGAAGGTAAAGCTAATTTTGTTTCTAAAATTATAAAAATAATTTAACTAACAATATAATGACATAGTTGCGGGTCCGTGTTAGATTGTGGCAAATGTGGCTTGCGAGTGGCAAAGGATCGGTATTCTTTGCGTTCATTGAGGGAGGCCTATATTCAGCAGTGGATGGAAAGAGGCCGATGATGATGATTATAGTTATAAAATTGAAATAATATATAAAGTACAAATAACATACATCATACATCCAGCAATTAAAAACTAAAAATGAAATTCGATATTTGCTTCTTAGTAACGTAAATTGGTTTTACCATTTTTTTAAATTCAATTCGAAACAGATATTATTACTATACATAGATAATTTACTTTTCACCAATACAAGGCTACGTAATTTGTGAGTGACATAGGACTTTATTTATCCCCGTACTCCCACGGGAATGCGAAGTACGCGGGCGAAACGGAGGGCTGCTAGTGACAAAGAAAAACAAGAGATGAATGTTAAGAAATAGAAGACAATACAAACACCGGTTTGTACAGACTTTTGACCCTTAAGATAAGAACAAAACTTAATAGTTCTCTTCTTTCTTGTTTTTTTAGAGTTCAATCTTTTGTTTTCTTTTATACAGAGTAAAACCACGGCTTATTTTAGTAGTCAGATATATTATAGACACTATTATGTTAGAAATAGCGTGAAGTTTACTACCATATATTGGGTAATCGCACGGTGAAATGAGAGTACTACTTCCTCGCCTTTGGAGGAGGAGACGCGTGCCCAGCGGTGGGATATATAAGGGTTGATCATGATGATAATTAATATCATACAGGAGATAGAACACTTTTGGAGACCATAGGTAGCGCTGTTGTCTATGGTTAGACTGCTAGGAAACTATAGTTTGCATTTTAAACTCTATTATATTGGTGTCATTTCTAAAATTTTAATTTTTTTAAATGTATACTTTTTAGTTTTTACTTATAATAACTTACCTTCTGTATTTGATGGCTGATGATCTTCGGCAGACCCCACACTGCCAGCACTATAGCCACAACCAAAGCACATAGTGACGTCAGAAAGAACAGCTTTGCATTTTTCCCCAACATTTTAAACACTTCACTTGTAAACACACGTAACAATATTCCCGACCGGCGCGCGGCGAGGACGACTACGGTTTGATCTCGTGTGTTTCTTATCCGTGTTTTTTATGATTAAAGCGAATCGACTAAATGGTATTCTATGATAATTATGTATGATACAAACGTGACAATGGAAACACGCGAATCTGTGTGTAAGTATTTTATTATTTACAAACCAACAGATTATCGGGGTAAATGGAAGTTAATGTTTATTATGTTTGAAAGGATTCTTTTATGTTAGTTCGATATTAAACCTAGCAAACGTATCATTGGATGGTAAGTGGTTAATGGCATCCACGAGCATAAACAAATTTACCAGCAACTGGCCCAAGCAAGTCATAAGTGTCTGCAATGTGTGCCGCGCTGTGACTCGGGCCAGCACATACTGTGGTGTCCGTTAGGTCGTGCAGCGTCCCGACCTCGAGTGCTTGGAGGGGACCTCTCGCTCTCGAGTGTGTTGCGCTGTATGCTCAAGAGGTCTGGGAAGTGGTATTAACCTACTGCGAAACCGTCAATTTACAGAAGAAGGCTACGGAGCAGAGAGAGAACGACGCCACGTTTGTCCCAAAAAAGACGGGATTGCGAAGAGAGCGCTAACACTAGACAGAAGTCGGGCTAAGGTTGGCTAGCTGTGCCGGTAGAAAAGTTACGGCTACGTAGATGGCATGTTAAAGAGCTCGGTAAGCTAGTTTGAGGGAACCAGAAGGTCGCATTAGATTCAAAATAAGCATGGACGTTTACATTATCAAGTAGAAAAATATCGTTTGTTTAAACAATGTGTCCGTAATAATGAAACAACTTTTAGGGATTTTATCGCTGTTTAAGTTTTTTACATGCCCGACGTTTTAGATATAATATTATGGGTACGGGTCTCAGGAGAGGGTGTGAAGCCAGGAGCTGGCCTAATGCAGCTTGGTGAAGTTCACACCCTTTTAATGATTTTCTAGTCTCATCAAGCATGCAGACTTCCTCACGGTGTTTTTCTTCACCGGTGAGCAAGCGACTGTTCATGTTCAGGTGTAATAGTCCCACCAACCCATGGTCCTATCAACCTGTCGTGGTTATACGGGCCTAATCTCGGGAGTGCGCACCCTAATGTCTGGGGTTTTTTCTCTGTCCTTTGGGTGCGCACGCTTCCGTTCCCTACAAGTTATTTTATTCTCTTTCACCTTGTCCCTTAAGTACTTCTCCCCTTTCTGGGGCGGACGGTGTAGATGCGCCCTTGGTGTCTGCCGATAGTGCGTTCTGCTATATGCGATGGTCTCCTTTATGTTCAGGTATACAGAGAAATTTAGATTTTTTTCTATTTCAAGGTACCACAAGATTTAAGAAAGAAAGAAAGAAGAAATCTTAACCTCTGACTCAAGAGGCCAAGTCCACACCACACTTGCTCGGATACTTTACACTTTTCAGCAACCATGGTCACGGGGGACTGAGGTTTTAGCAGACGTTCTAACGTTACAAAGTTATTCGTAACATAAGTGGTTTCATTAGATTAAATAAAAATTCACGTTGCTAAAAACCATATGTGTCCAATCAACAGCTTGTGGAAAATAACGCAAATATTGCGTCATTTACACCATCAAAATAAAGCCATGTATTGCTTATTTATTTCATTACTAAAGATTAATTCACGATAAGTTAGATTATAAAATGATTGTATTAATATAAATAACGTACGTACGTAACGTAATATTTTATTTAAACTGATTCTATGATAAATAATATAGGGAAAACGCGTTTATTATTTTCGTATGTTTATGATTGTTATGGATATTTATATATTAAGTATTTAATATACCGTTAAATGTTACATACATATTTTAATTTTCAAAATAGTTTAACATGAGAATGCTGCGTGTGATGCTCATTAAAACAAATGTATTTGAGCATAGGTGCGATATTTTGATTTTACTTTCTAGTTGCGACTTGAAACCGCGGGCGCTGAAGGGAATGGTTTTTGTTTGTACGTTTTAAGCTGTAATTTTAACTGTGGGATTTATAAAGGCTTGACCGTTTTTTGGCATATAGGCATGTAATGTTTAAGTTTTTGTTGCATTATACTAGCTGTCCCAACATACATTTTTACGAGTACTGTAAGTGTTCGTACATTAGACTGGCCTTTGTAATCCGCACATTCTGTCTGTGGTTGTTTTATAGCGCCCACTTTTAGTGAATTGTCATTGCCAACGGGCATTGGCAATCAAGGGCTAAGTACAAACCGCGTTAACTGGTACAATTTGATATTCTACCATTATTAGGGCTATCTTGTTTTATGTTGAATATCTCAAATCAAATCAAATCAAAAATATCTATATTTCGTAGGTAACAACTTGTACGCTTGAAATAAGTAAAAAAAAAACTAGTCAAGAGTACCTAGGTAAAAAAAAAAACTCGTTTGAGATGCTGGATCATCTCACATAGCAACAAAATGTACTATTAGTTACGCCTATTATTTGTTTTTTTGAAACTTTTGTTCAATAGCACTGATTTAAATGCTAATTGTTAGTTAACTATGAATGTCTAATATATCCTACATTACATACATTTAATGTGGCGAAACGAATCTTGTAATACGTAAACCTCCTTGACAATGTTAGGTTGTATAAAATGATGACGTCACTCAGTACTAATAAATATAAAGTGTTCATAAAATTTTCGCACCGTTATAAAATATGTATATAAATATGTATTAAATAAATATTTAAATAGTAAATAAAAAATATATTTCTATTATGATTTTTATGTTGTCTGTAAGTGATAAAAATATATTATTTTTTATGTTAAATAATATTAAAATGAATTATTATTTCATTTTAAATCTGTCTTTTTTTCGGTTGGAGCTATGCTAATGGCCTTGGTGCTTTATCGGGTATGGGGTGAACTGGTTGGCTTCACCCTGTGATGAGAAAAAAATGGGGAGTTGCCCCCCGTCAGCCGTGAGTCGCCACGGCTTCATGGCGTCGGGTTCATTTCTGTGGCGGGTCCATACCTCACTACCGTCGGACAAAGTGAGACGCCAAGCGGTCTACCCCCACCGGGTGGTGAAGGTGAAGGCCCGGCAAAAGGTACCTCGGTCAGGGTCGAATCCGAACCCTCTCGCTAAAGAGACCGAGCCCACCCAGCTATAGAGCCACGAGCGTTATAGAGCATCTCTATAACGCTTGCTAGTAAAGTACAATCAATATGAATTATAATTCAACTGTAAAACTAAACAAAAAGCGGCGGGATATTGTATGTAATTAACTTGAGCTATTTCGATCTGACAATAGACACAATGATATCTATGGCAATAATCTTAATATGCAAACATTTTTGTAATATATAATATAACGTTAATGTAACATTAAATTGCACGTATCCTTAATATTATACATCTATGATGATTATAATAAATATATTCGTCCTTATTATAATTTTACTTTTATTTTATGTAACGTTTGTATCATTTATTTTATTTTTAATCTTAGCTTGCGAGATACGTCTCTGTTTATTTTTTATTTATCTATAACGATTTTGTCATACGCTTTTTATAAGGAATGGCAGCTAATAAACTCCCCCACACAAGTAGCGTGGTATAAACGCTAAACGAATAGAATAGAATACTTATTGTATTGACACTAGCTTACGACATGTAATTTGACTAAAGGAAGTTTAAAATAAAGTATATAGACGTTTTTAGATGTTCTTACAAACAAAACCATAGACTTTATGTGTCTGAATGAGTATTCTTAAATTTTTTGCAATAACACTAAGGGGTTACGTTTATCGCAACTGAATAGATTCGGCGCATTTGCCACTTGTCTAGGGGGACTTTACAGGTCATCGGGAACCAACTAGCAATTACGGCCGGTACCATATCGACTGACCCTCATAAAAAATATAATTGAGCCTAAAATAATGATCACGATTATGTTGAAAATTTTTAAAGTAGATCGCAGTTTATCGGACGATCAGTCCCGAGCGAAAACTGCGAATTTTTTCCAGCGGGCATTTCAGGGTATCATAACAATATATATATAACAGTTATAGGTTATTTGAAAAAATATATGTTATATATTTATATCGAGTCAATACCTATTAAAAGACTTTTTGTAACTGATCAAAATTTTAAATATAACTAGAAACGTCATTATTTTTATCAATTTAATTTCATGGAGTATAAAAGTAAGGAGAGCTTTTTCAAATGAGAGAAAAATTTAAAGCATCCATTTATCCAAATGCAAATAAATTCATCCACACTTGCGTTGGTGTACAAGTATAGTAATGTTGCAGTTTACGAGAAGATGAATTGAATGTTTAATTTATGTATACATTAATTTAAATTTTTAGTACAGTAGCGCTCTACCTTTATTTAAGGCTTTTAGATGGACACTCCAAGTAAAATTTTATTGAAATTTCACATCTTACCCCTTTAGCCTGTAAGTAATTGATTTCGACACTGGTTCTACTTTAGCGGGTATCATACCAGCCGGCCTAAGATGCGCGCCACGACAAAAAGACATATCTCTTCCGAAGAGAAACTCGTCGAAATTTTTACTTAAATCTTTAAAACTACGCAACGGATTTTGATTTGGTTTTTTTTAATAGATAGGACAGTTCAAGAGGAAGGTTTATGTATATAATTTATTAAGTTTTTATATACATTAGCTAAGATATAACAATAATTGTTGGAGGTGTCGGAAAAAAAAATCCCGCCTGGGAGTTTTCAACGAAAACGCTGCCTAAACCCTTTGAGATATAACAAAATAATGTATGGTGGAATTGTATATCTTAAATAGGTCTACAAAAAAGTCCGCGATGGCATATGTCTATCTATTAGGGATATCATACTATATCCATTTAATACTTTAAAAAATTAGCAATTATAACGCGATAATTTGAAAGTTATTTACACAAATACTGTATGAATCCTTATCATTTTAAATCAGTTAATTAGCTTCAGCACTTCATGAAGATTAATCTTCCCCTTTACATCATGCAAATTAAATGAATACTTTAGGAGATATAGCAAAATCAAAATAATACGCAAGAAAATAAATCGTGTTGCCGTGATTTGAATGGGTAGTGTAATAAGAGAAACCTAAATCTACACTAATATTATAAAGAGGAAAACTTTGTTTTTTTGTTTGGTTGTAATGAATAGGCTCAAAAAGTACGGTGCCGATTTCAAAATTTCTTTCGACATTCGAAAGCTACATTTTCAACGAATAACATAGGCTAAATTATATTCTGAAAAAAAAAGGGTTACGTAAGATATTTGGGTTTATAATTTTTCTCGTCCCTTCTCGTCCATATGTATTGACATCGAGAAATTTCTCTTACTTGAACGACAAAATTCGAGAGAATTACGATGTCATGTTGCGTCCGTAGATATTAGTACATTATGTCTTCGATGTAGACATTATGTCTCTCTCTCGTGAAGAGAGCGCGGGATTTTTTTTTCCGACACCTCCAACAATTATTGTTATATCTTAGCTAATGTATATAAAAACTTAATAAATTATATACATAAACCTTCCTCTTGAATTGTCCTATCTATTAAAAACAACCAAATCAAAATTCGTTGCGTAGTTTTAAAGATTTAAGTAAAAATTTCGACGAGTTTCTCTTCGGAAGAGATATGTCTTTTTGTCGTGGCGCGCATCTTAGGCCGGCTGAATTGCATAAGATAAATCGTGCTAGCAAGGCTCCTTGTAAGGTCAATATTATGTTAACATTATAGTTATTGATTTAATTAATGAGTCATGGAAAAAACGTTTATAAAGTGTCCCTGAATTATATTATGTCATATGTTATATTCATATTATTATAGTTGATAACTAAGTAGTAATTTTACACGTCGAGATACCGCTTAAAATCGTATCGTGTGAAATCGTACAGTGGCGAAATTTGACTGATAGAGCGTATGTAAATTCTTATTCTTGTTTTAATCGCTTTTTACTTTTTTTTTCTGTGAAGCGGCCTTGCTATTCGTGGTGTAAGAAGACTGTAATTACGGGCAACACGACTTACCATCATAATAATAATGTTTCAGGACAGATAAAATATTTGCTTTTTGTTTAAATTCAATATTAAATAATATAATAACAACAATTATTCAATATTAATAAACAGCTAAGGCACCTTTCCGCATAGCACACGAACCTTCATATTATGAGTTTTTACCGCAAGTAGAATTCCAACTTAGTCATTGTTTAAGAACTCTCACTATTATTTAGAAAATGCTGTAACGTAATATTTTAGTATGTTATACATTATTATAATCATTATGATTGTATTTATTTAAATATTTTGTGACTTAGTTTTGACAAATAGTTTTAAGTATTATTTGTTTTCTTGACCTTTTTTGAGCTCATTTTTGTTTAATTTTATTTGAATACTCGTAAACTTTTATATTGTTATATGGTGAAGGAAAATGCAATCAAACCGGTTTATAAGACGTATCATAACCGCTCAAATTTGGTCAAGATATCAACCATATATTCCTTAGCATGGCTGATAATCTACAGGTGTTCAAATACATCAAGTCTAATATCATACATGAGTTTAAAATAATTCTTATTCAATAACAATAGAACGTAGTATCCTTATGTAATATGGAGTGCAAATATATGATAATCTCAGATTTATCACAAAACCGTATGAAACCATGATAAGCAATCTGGCCTAGTTAAGGTAGCGATTCATAGATGGCTAAATGTTTACTCTTGCTTGTATGCAGCGCCCCGCGGTCTCCCCTCGTACTTCCCGTTCCCGTGGGAGCACGGCGATATATAACAGCCTGTGTAATTATTATGATGTGTAAACTATATTATTGTAAAGTTTCACACATTCACACTCACACACAAACAAACACATTCTTACGAATTATGTAGTAGGCTTCAAGCGACGATGGCCCAGGGAGTATGGGCTCGGCCTCTTGAGCGAGAGGTTCCGGGTTCGATCCTGACTGGGGGACAATCTTGACACCCTGTAGTGCCTTAAAATGGGTTTTTTCTGCGTGCACTTTGAACACGAGACCATCGCTGGATCATCGGTCAATAAAAATATAATGAGGAAACCTGCATGCCTGATGAGATTATAAATCTTTGAAGGTGTGTTAAGTTCACCAACCTACAGTGGACCAGCGCCTCGGTGAACTATGGCCCGATAGCCTCCTTATCTGATTTCGAGAAGGAGACCCGTGTCCAGTGAAGGTCGGCTCTGCCTTATTCCGAAAGCGGGGCGACCGGTGGTGCTGCCGAGCGAGGCTGGGAAGGCTCTGGAAAAAGTGATTCGGAACCTAGAGAAGGACTCGGGACCCGAACTTTCAGAGTCTCAATATGGGTTCCGCGCACACTGGTCGACGATCGACGCCCTCAAACGCCTGCGGGCGGTGACGGGTGAGGCGGAATGCAATGGGGAGGTGGTGGTCACGGTGTCGTTGGTCATCGCGAATGCCTTCAATAGTCTCCCGTATAAGGTGATACGGGAGGCACTGGCCTACTTTAGTGTTGCTCGGCTGTGACGTGTCCTAGACGGCAATGAACTCTTTCTGCGAGTCAGTAATGTCCCAGAAGGAGTTCACCAACCTACAGTGGACCAGCGCCTCGGTGAACTATGGCCCGATAGCCTCCTTATCTGATTTCGAGAAGGAGACCCGTGTCCAGCCATGGGACTTATTATATGGGTTGTTATTATACTTTTTTTAATATAGCAAGATTTACTATGTTTATATAATTTCGTTTCTCTCGTCTCTCATTAAAAAACCATTCATAGGCAATGCCTAAATATAGAGCTCCTTTAAAAAAAAGTAAAAAAAAACACTGCAAAATTTGGTCTCAAGCGGTTATATTTGTAAAATAATGTCTACGTTGTGATTTCAAACAGGAGGCAACGGAAAAACCACAGGTAAGAGACACAAATACAAAAGAGCGACAGAGCAAATGTCGGTGTGTATGTGTATTGCACACCGTTTAATACTTGCTTGTATTTGAGAATTTAATGCGTGTTTCACTTGTATCGTGTGTGAATCGCACACACACCTTTTTTTATGCTATCTTTTTATATATTTTTTTTGTGTCAACTTCGGAATAAGAGAGTGCTTATTTTATCTAATATAATTTTTAATTGTTATGGATCGTTTATACAATCCTTTATGTTTTTGTCCTGACCACTATTCATCTTATTTTAGTATAAATGTAAAGAGTTTATGTAAGAATCTATCTAAAATCAAGAGCATTTCAGACTAAAAAAAAAGGCAAATCAAGCAAGTGAATTAAAAGAAACTGTTGATTTTTTAAATAACGCAAATTACTTTCACATAGGTATATTAATTAAATATCCCTAAATTTTAAAAATAAACCGATATCCCAATAACCGTATTTGAATTTTATATTTTTGATTTTAATGAATTTATCACGTGTTCTAATAGGTACTCGTATAGCACTAGAATTTTTTAGTTGAAACACTGCGCGTGACTGGCGGATGTTGATGACTGGCCATCAATTCCGCTGATCAATCAATGATAATGACTCGTTCGGTCACGCTAAACGCCACATAATCACACAAAATGGCGGATCACAATTCATGGAGTATTGATGTGGACTAATTAATATACAGATTATACAATCACCATTTTATGTTACTTGGATAGGTTCAATAGATGAGCTATCGAAAAGTAAGGGACTGGCTTCAACATAGAGGTATGTACTAATTAGTAAAAAAAAAGTAAAGTATCAACCCTTTATGACCCACTGCTGGGCACGGGTCTCCTCCTCGAAATCAGGCGAGGAGGGTAATGGGCCAATAGTTCACCGCGCTGGCCCAGTGCGGGTTGGTGAACTTCACATACCTTCAAAGACTTTCAATCTTATCAGGCATGCAGGTTTCCTCACGATGTTTTCCTTCACCGGTGAGCGAGCGATGGTCTCACGTTTGGGGTGCACTTTGAAATTACAAAAACCCATTTCAAGGCACACTCGGGGGGTCAGGATCGAACCCGGACCTCTCGCATAAGAGGCCGAGTCCATCCACCACTGGACCATCGTCGGTACTAATTAGTATCAACCCTTATATGTCCCACTTTTGGACACAGGTTTCCTCCTCGAAATCAGGCAAGGAGGGTTAATGGGCCATAGTTCCCCGATGCGCTGGCCAAATGCGGGTTGGTGAACATACCTTCACCACGATGTTTTTTTTCACAACAACAACAAACAATTCCTAAAAACCCTAAACTCTTAGAAATTTAGGAAAACCCATTTCAAGGCACACACAGGGGTTCAGGATCAAACCCGACATATCGTCGCTCGTACTAATAACAACCTGGGCAAATACTTATCCAGATGTTAAAAAATCTGTTTCATACCTGGTTGATTTCAAAAACAGGTTAATCTTGCCTGGAGTAGTCCCTTCGTTCTCAAGTTTGGTGCACTAAATGCTGCAGATAGTGGTCATCTTCAGCGAAACCGTTATTTCGCAGCAGGAGGCCGTGGAGTGGGATAATGAGGACGACTCCACTGTCCGTCCTGCCCCTCTAGACAAGTGGCAAACGCTCAATTCTATGCAGTTGCGTTTACTCGCTAACTCCATAGGGTTGCTGCAAAATTTTTGAAGAACATTTATAAAGACACATAAAGTATATGGTTTGGTTTGTAAAAACGTTTAAAGACCTCAGGACTTCATTTAAAACGAACATTATTATTATAATATTTCTTGAATTTTTTTTAATGTCGTAAGCTAGTGTAATTCCCATACAATAAGTATTCTTTTCTATTATATTCGTTTAGCGTTTATGCCACTCTTCTAGGGGGGACGAATTACATAAGTTTTTAGACGTTTTTACAAACAAAACCTTAAACTTTATGTGTCTTAATAAACGTTCTTCAAAAATTTTGCAGCAACCCTATGGAGTTAGCGAGTAAACGCAAAAGAATAGAAACGAGCGTTTGCCACTTGTCTAGGGGTGCTGTTCCGTCGACGTAGGACAGAAGTGCGGAGGAGACGCTATGCGCATCTTCTGCCTCCCGTCTAACGGGACTCGAGGTAAAGCTGGGATCCTGTCCCGATAGATTATACGGCGTCAGTTATTTAGGGGTGCTTTATAATGTCGAAGTTATACTAAGAAAACGTCGAGTTAGTTCTTTTGTGAGAGCCGGCCTGGCCTGGAGTTGTCCTGTGTTAGATGCGGGAGCGGCTGAAGGTAGAAGTGGTCTTTGTGCGGTAGACCATCGCCAGGGGTAGCCGGGAGTACGCTGAGAGTTCCACATATCCCTGACCTACCCCTGAGTGAATGCGAAAAGCATTTACAATTAGCATTTTCAGTCATAAAAAGGCAAAACAGCGGGCAGCATGCAGTAAGTATAATGAAAAAAAATACATTAAAAGGTAATAATAATTGATCAAATAGCCTTTATTTATAGATAAAATGATCGTAATGATTGTGATCATTTCATTAAAAGCCTCTAAATGATCAGTGATGTGGGCACTCATATGTATTAAAGATATTATAAGATAACATAATTTCTTTGTAATTGTTATAATAGGCAGGAACTCGCATGGGACAAAATGTACTATTTTAATATTTATTTCTTATTTATCTATTAATTATGTTATTTCAAGGTCTACTTGGTGGTAAAAATATTAAAGGTACTAGAAATTAATTAAAAACACTTACAGATACGGGACTTGATAGAGATGACTTCATGATGATCAACTAAACAACAATAAATATAATGAACAACATAAAAAGCAATAAAATACAAACAAAACAATTTCAACCGTCTGTTAGCACAAGTCTCCTCGTAAGCTTGGAGGCTGAAATGGAGGCGGTTCTGGCCCTACTCCAGAGTAAGAAGAGGGCGCCGGCTCCGGACGGGGTGCACGGGAAAGTGTTGGCGATTGCTCTTGTGCACCTCGGGGATAGCCTTCGGGAGCTGTTCGACCGCTGCCTGCGGTCCAGTCAGTTCCCGGAAGGCGGAGCATGGAAGGAAGGTCGGCTCTGTCTTATTCCGAAAGCGGGGCGACCGGTGGTGCTGCCGAGCGAGGCTGGGAAGGCTCTGGAAAAAGTGGTTCGGAACCTAGAGGAGGGCTCGGGACCCGGACTTTCAGAGTCTCAATATGGATTCCGGGCACACCGGTCGACGATCGACGCCCTCAAATGCCTGCGGGTGGTGACGGGTGAGGCGGAATGCAGTGGGGAGGTGGTGGTCACGGTGTCGTTGGACATCGCGAATGCCTTCAATAGTCTCCCGTATAAGGTGATACGGGAGGCACTGGCCTACTTTAGTGTTGCTCGGCTGTGACGAGTCCTGGACGGCAATGAACTCTTTCTGCGAGACAGTAATGTCCCAGAAGGAGGCCGACGAATGGGTGAGAGAGTAGGCCGCTCATGTGCCCCCGCGCCGGAGGCGCTACTTAATGCGCTTCCAGTGACACTCTTGTGCTCGTGTCGAACTTGGGATAGGGACCCAGGCCTCACTAGGGACACGACGTCGTGGGGAGTGCCACATTAGTAGCCGGGCAGTGGCACGCAGGTTACCTCACGATGTTTACCTTTACCGGCTAGCAAGCGATTCATATTCAAGTGTACGTAAAAATTCAGAAAACTCCATTTCGCCGTACCACAGTACTTACTCTACCTATACTATTATAACCTGTAACCGCGTGTGTAACCCACACCAGAACTTACCAGGCAGTTCATAATCATCATCATTTATTTCAACTTATGAGCCTTAACAGAAGATCTGAGCATTAATTTGTGGCCTAAAATTAGGAAAACCCCCAAGATTAAGGACATATTGTAACACCAATACACATAGATATATGTGACGATAAACGATATTCAGGTAAAGTAGGTGTCATAATCCAGGGCTAGCCCGCATGCTTAGGTAATAAAGGACCGCACACTGGGCGCTGTAACTCAACTATGATGTATCTCCGACCTTCGCACCAGAAACCTTAAATAGATACTAGCATCATCATAATCACTCGATTCACAATAATCAATATAATATGATATAGCTGGGGGGCTCGCTTGACCACTAACATGAACTTCGGGGGATTTTAGTGGCGCCCAGGCAGTCCCCAATGTTGCTAATCTGGGATCCTCACAAAGCGCCTGAAGGCGCTAGCAGTGGTTGGCATGCAGCCCAATGTAAGTCCCCATACATACCAGTGTGCCTACCTAAGGTCCTGGTACGGGCTATACGCCCGTTTCCGATTTAAAAAAAAAAATCCCCATTACATAGTGTTATCATTATGCCACGATTTACTTCAAACTCTCTCTCTCTCTCTCTCTCTCTATTTAAGAGCTTTGCTCTTCTCTTTACTTCAAACTACTGATCCAATTTAAAAAAATCTTTCATCAGTACAATACGCTATTGACATTTATAATCATCATCAATAGTCCTGATACAGGTGATCTGTCATCGCGGACGAAGCTGCGGGTAACAGCTAGTCGATAATAAAACGAGATCACATCACTCAGAGATACCCGAGGATCGTCTGCTGACATAAGGTCAATATGTCAGCTCAAACGAAGCAGCGGTCAACAGTATCTCATTGTTAAACTTTAGAAACTTCTATACAGAAACCATTAGGAACTAAATGTACATTTCTCCACTTTAGATCGTTCCAGAAAAGTTGCAGTTGAAGTTGTTATTTCCAGAAATTACTCGAGAACTTTCTTCTTTTTATTAATTACACTATCACGTTTATTTAAAAATTATGATAAAAATACGATCATTATTTTTAGTCTTACTTGTGGACTAAATCTCCTGACAATCTGACATAGGCAATTATGTAGTTTAGGTATAAACCATTTACATGGATATTGTTTTTTCTTCAAATTTATGTGAGTAGGTCAATGACTTTAAAACCACTAGGTAGTAGTAGTGTATGGATGTTTCTTATTATTCATGCAAAAACTGCTGAATGGATTTTAATGAAACTTTACATGTAGCTTACACACCAGACTAACACATAGGCTTTAAATTAGCCCCATACTCCTACAGGCTAATCCCTTGTCACTCACATCATGGACTCGGAGACATATTCACATATACTTAATTTATTCAGATATTTATAGTCCAGCGAGACGAAGTGTCGGTCGGCCTTTAACCAGGTGGGAAGACGATCTCCGCGCAGTGGCCGGTCCGCGTTGGATGCGAGTGGCAAGGGATCGGCCGTCTTGACGTTCATTACGGGAGGTCTATATTCAGCACTTAACGGACAGAGGCTGATGCTGATGATGATGATGAATTTATTAGGTGCATTTCATCGCATTTTCCTTCTTTGCGGTGCACCAATCAATTACAAACCAAGGATAAAACAAGGAAAAAGCACCACACAAGTCCGACTCTATTGAGGGTAACGTAAACATAAACGTAAATTTATAATTTCTCTATTTATATATAAATACATTACACATTAAAAAAAAAACTATTTTTTTTTTTACTTATCTATGTATATTATGAATGTTGGTATATGTGTATATATATGTATATGTGTATATATATGTATATTGTGTATATATATGTATATGTGTATATATATTTATATTCTTATAAGTGTGTCTTTTATGTGCTATTTAATGTATTTCATTTCTATAATATCTTTTAGTTCTCTTGATAATTTTGTTAAAATAAAATAGAATATGTATATGGGAGAAGCCACTGACTCCTGAGATACGGGCATCTAGCCTAGTTTAGGTGTCAGAGACTTTATAAAAAATTGTAAAAAAATCATTAACTAAACAAAGAAATTGTTGTTGTTGTTGTTGTTGAAACAGTATAATTTTTTTCATTTATATACAAACTTTATACTGTGACGTCTATGGGACTCTGCCTCTTGTGTAAAAAATGTGGGTTCAATCCTGATAATGGCAGATCCTATGGTACCTTGAAAAGGAATAAAAATGCATCTGAACACGATACCATTTTATGACCATCGCTCGCTCACAGGCAAAGAAAAACTTTGTGAAACCTGCATGGCTGATGAGATTGAAAGTCTTTGAAGGTGAATAAATCACCAACCCGAATTGGGCCAGCGCATTGGTGAACTATGGGCAAATATCCTCCTCGTCTGATTTTGAGGTGGAGCCTTGTGCCCAGCGGTGAGACAGCCTGGTACTTTAATATATGCATACAACGTTAAGTATATATAATTTATCTGTTCGTGTATGGTAGGTACCTACGGAAATACTAAATGGCTGCACCTATTTTGTTTAAACTTTTTGTGTATCCATGTTTAAGTGTATTATAGATTGGTTTTGATTCAAAAATCGAAATTACGAAATGTTTTATATAGCACTAAGTATGCCTGTCAGTCGTATTATTTTATTCCTTTTATTATATTATTCTTTGAAAGGGTTTTTCAAATTTATTCCTTTATTTATAAGACATAGCTTGCCAAATTAAGTGATTCTATGTCGATAATAATAATAATAATAATAATATCTATGGACGCTTTACACCACGTCAATCTGGTCCCGTGCTAAGTACTCGAAGAGACTTGTGTTACGGGAACCAGACAACGGAAATACATATATTTAATACTTTTTATATTAATACTTATATTTAAGATTTTTATTATATAATACACAAATTTAATACACATCCATGACCCAGGAACACAGAAAACTTTTTTGTTCCCTGGCGAGATTCGAACCCGCTACCTCCGGCTTTAACGCCAACGCGCTTACCACTGAGCCACAGAGGTCGTCATGGTCGTCAGGTCGATGGGAAGAAGATAGACCTTATATAGGACGAACGACAGAACCACAAGGACAAAGACAGAACACTCCGTTTTGTTTTGTATACGGATCTCTAAAAACCTCAATTCTAGGAAATATTGACGAGCTGTCATACTAAGGCTAATTTCTCGGCCCATAAAAGATACGGGTGTTTAGTATGCTGCATGGTAATGAGGGGAGGCTATATAGCGGCAGTGGGGCAGATTGGAAAGTGAGTTGGTGACATGTGGCGCTTCGTGGTTTGCTTGTGCATGGCCCCGCTGGTGGTGCCAGGTGAGTTTCCTAGAGGCATAGCTTCAAATCGCTTGTAAGTGTTAATGTATGGTATGTAGGAATACGTTGAAAAGAATTTCGGGTTCGAATACTGCATTTATGTATATGACGTCATCAAGAGTCCCATATCTGGGTGGATGGGAAAGTCCGTGGGAGTACAGGGATGAAAATATATAGCCTGTGTTATTCTATAAATAAATTATAGCTACAGCCACGGATTTATAAATAAAGACAGATGGAGCATGCCGAACACCCGAGTGACGCTTCAAAGCTAATATAAATTCAAAAGCGCTCTCTAGTGCTTGGCATAGCGTCGTACTCTAAACATCTATTATATTGCGTTCGCTTTGAATTTGTATTCGCTTTTAAGCGTTATGCTCCGTCCGTGTTCGGCATGCTCCATCTGTCTTTATTTATAAATCTGTGGCTATAGCTATATTATTGTGAAGTTTCATCAAAATCTATTTAGTATTTCTTTGTGGTAGAGAAAAAAACATAGATACATAAATTCACATACATAAATTGACTACCGTTTTTATAGGCAAGTCAACTTGCTACCATAAGAACTAACTATATCTTAATAATTGGCGTTTATTGCAAGAGGTCTTATTCGAGTGAAGGGTGGAGAGTTAATGATGATGATTGAATTAGCGATAATAATATGCTGGTCGCGTACAAACTATATTCTATCCTTGAACTGTGCATTAATAACTAGTAAATAGTTATTTCGTAACAGTTAAGTACATTAATAGGCTACGTGATAATCTTCCTCCCATAGATGTCCATAAATGGTTATAAATGAACTTTGATATCTTATTCTATGGTTTGCAAACCATCGTCTACCTAATCCAAAATACTTAGGTAATACCGTTCATTGAGGGAGGTCTATGTTCAGCAGTGGACGGATAAAGGCTGATGATGATTATGATGATGAATACTGTTAACAAATAAATTTCTCTGTATGTCAATCCCCTTTCTGGAAAATTGTCTTGAATGGCCCCACAGGACAGGCTACGCCTAGTGTGGGGATCCGTTATAAATCCTGTGTAAAAGTTTTTTTTTTGGAAATAAAGTCATGTGTGTTTGTATATAAATATACGATAAGCGCTTTGATGATAACCGAGATACCTAAAATTTAAAACCAGCTGCCTGGTAAATTGTCTAGAATCTTGATGGCCACATTACTGTCTAGAAAAGTTGCAAGATTCCTGCCCTTTTCCTAAAACGCAGCAGCTGTTTCACGGAAAAAGATAATAGAATAACAATAGGTACATCGTACATAATAAATGTGTTTTTTGTGTATGTGTGTATTTATGAGTGTTTATAGTGTTGTGTGTATGTTTAGTGTATGTGTGTTTGTGTGCTCTTGAACTTGAACCCGGTAAAACCGTATTGAGTCACGTGTGCGATAAGAAATCGCAACGAAACCTTACGTGAATGTTAATCAATTATGTACATTCAAACGATAAAGTGTTAAAATACTCATAGAAAATAAATATTTATATTAGGTCTTTGCCCAGCAGTGGAACAGCATAGGCTAATAATAATACATAATAATAATTAGGTATTATTATATATTTATTTTACCCGTAATCGTTTATACGTGCAGTGTCTTGGAGTATGATCAATCATGCATGTGTCTTATTTGAGAATCTTACTAAAAAAAAAACTGTTATTTACGTTATTAGATAACGACAAGCAAAAGCTGGTGTCTAAAGCTCTCTCCATGGTTCATTCCTTGTCGTGGCGGTGGAGCTCAGCAGCCTAGGGCGAGCCAGCAGCAAGGGCGAAGCGAATTAAGCCGAGGGGGTTCTTTGTATCCCTCTTATAAGAGTGGGCAAAATAGCAAGGGGTAAGGGGTGAAATCATAAAATCCCACTCAGATTTTGCGTTATTATTATTTAATTAAAGAGGATTTGAAACGCGCCTATCCATATTTCATAAGTATAATTTCGCTTCCTTGAAAAATGTTTGCTGTTACTTGATCAGGCACTAAACAAATATCTTATCTTTTCAATTATAGGCATTATTAGCTGTATTATATTATAATGATCGTAGCACGGCGCATGGGTACATACATCTTGATTGATTATAAACAGTTTGTGTGTTTTAATATAACGATGGCCAGATAAAAGCCAATATTTATTAATTTAAGAAACATATTTTCGTCTCGAATGTACCAGTACTTTCTTAATACTGCGTCACACAGAAATATTTGAGAGTTTTTACGTACACCGAAATTCGTATCTAATGTTCCGAATATTAGATACGAATTTCGAAATAGGAAAATTGATTTTTTGTAAATTACAATTTAATGCCTGAAATTTTGGGGTAAAGATGGTTATTTTGTCAATAATATTATTAATACGCATATATTCCATCCTATATGAGATAATATGAAATGCAAAATAATAGCGTCTTACTTCAAATACCACTTTTATCTAGACATGGTTTTAGAATCGAATAAAACATCAATGTCCTGTGTCAATCAAATGTTACTCTCCTATTCAATTCTATAAAAGTAAAAGCCACTTGTCTAGAGGCACAGTAATACTGCTTGTTGGGAGGAATGGGCAGTATGTAGGTAGGACAGGATTCCACCTCGTCGCTAGTATTATTAATAAGCCAATATTTTAAAGTATTATCTTTAATTATTACACATTTCCTTGACACTATTAAGTATTATTCTCACGATATTGATAATGTAAACATTGAGTTAGAGGCAATCGTATCACGTAAACCTAGATAGAAATGAAAAGAATTTTTTCTTTCAATATAAATATCTACTTAAAATCATGAATTACATCGGGGAGATGAAAAGTATTGTAAAAGATACGCCGTGATGTTATGTTGTACTGTGAAAGAATGAAAGTAAAATAAATATACTAAATGTATCATAATCTACTAAAATTCAGCTTCGCAATCACACGCGCAGACGCTGGATTGTGATACCGTATTCAGCGGTTAACTCTTCCACAGCATAGCATTCGTGATTAGATTTTTGTAATTTTACTATTTCTATTTATTAACACTTTACCATTGTAGGTTGATATTGAATTTGTTTTTCATCCAACCACTAAATAATTTTGCACCTTGAAGTGGGGATACGCTCAACTTTTCTTGAATGGTTACAGTTGGCTTTAAATTTGGCAAAATGCTTTTAAGCCATTCCTCAAAATACTCGAGAGCTTCAAAGGCATTTTGGTATTGAATAAAAAAAATGCTATCTCGGCTAACTTTTAATTGTAAACATTCAATTCGACCACATAACTATTTATTTGGGACTAAAAACCTGCAACACTGAACATGTCATGTTACTGACTACAATTAATAATCGTACTACAGAATATTTATTTGATACATTTGTATACAAGTCATAATATTTGTTGTGTTATCTTTGTCAGATAAGAAATTAAAATTAAATTATTGTTTCAGATATCACATCCGTTTATTTATTTCCATGTAAGTGATTCACATTTTTACTTTGCTTATTTTACTTTCTTCTTCTTCTTTTATGTTCTACCTTCCTCTAGGATTAACCAATATCAGAGTGATCGAAATGGTTTGGTCTTATTTTACTTTATTATCAGAAATACATATTGGCGGATATATTTTTTTTTCGGTTGGATCTATGCTAATGGTCCTAGTGACCGTTATGCGTCATCGGAAATGATTGGCGGATATATTTATGACATTTATTATACAGACGTTATGTCACAAGATTAAACAGAAAAAAAATAACGTCAGTCCTATTAAAAAAACATGATCATCATCATCACCTATAACGCATTTCTACAACATGAGACATTAATTAATGCAAGATGCTTTACAGCTACTGCATCCAATGAAATAATAACACTAACGCCCGGTTTCTGAAACGTTGGTCAAAGTGTATGTCAACTAACATGGCCGTTAATGGCGGTTAACATACGATTCATGAGTCAAATTTCACAGCTTTTCACTGTAGTTGTTATATCAACTGAAAGGCTGATCAAATAAAGTAATTTAACCATGCTTCAAGCAAGTCATTTGACACTTAACAAGAGATTTTACAGTTGATTTGTTAATTTTTGCGTTGATCAGCCTTTCGGAAACTCGGCGTTAACTATTCTACACCATTACAAAAGCTGTTCTATTGTGAATGGTTGTTAAAAATATGTACAATATTAAATTAACATAAACAAAATCAAATCCATATATTATTATGTCGCCGACATGTGTTGTAACAACGTTCAGAAATAACTATAAATTGGCTTTAGTTTATGATTACATAAACCAATGTCACGTAGAACTGCCGTTTAATATTAATGGTCAATGTTAACATAAATACAATATAACCTCGACAACACACTCAAAACAATGACAATACTTCGTACAGGAATAAAATAAAAGAAAGAAATAAAATATGGAGCAAGCGTATTTCCTCACTCACTTTCGACAGATACCGTTCCCTTGGAAAGCATTTCCTTATGCTTACGCGAATTTCACTCATTATAATGAAACAACTTTTACGAATTTTATCGCGGCTTATTGAGTCTCTTATAAGCCCGATACCGAAGCCAAGTCATACCTAAGGCTACAATATATTATCCTATGCTATAAGAAGAAATGATATTTTATTTTGTTATAAATAAATTTCAGGACTGACCATTGAACCTGGCACCCATTTAGATCTCACTTCTTTTGTCGTTGGAGTCAACAAAAAGGCATATTATATCTTAATAATGAACTTGGCTCTCATTTCACATTTATGTTTTTGATGGGATAAGTACTTACCCATATTATGGTGAAATACGTGTTTTGTGAAGTTCTAAGTTATTTGGGATATTGAAAGGGATCATCTTCAAAAAGAACCTGTAAGTTAAAGACTGAAAGTAAGGAAGTTGTATGCCACTTATGAAGGGGGCGGCGTTGAGTATTGCAACGTCGTTCCTATAAAGTTTAAGTGTCCACAATTGTTTTTAAAATTGTGAAAGTGGAGCTTCAGTGTGCGAGACATCAGCGATTGTATCTCACTTTTTGGAACGAAGTTCCTTACGGCAGGCTTGGAGGGGATAGGGATTTTGCTGCGCGACCGACTGAAAAAAATGTGATAGTAAAACCGTAAGAAGTGCGTGGAATAAAAAGCGTTAAATGTGACGTGCGCAGGCGCGACAGTCGCATACACAAGCGAGTAGTGTATAATACCTTTCTTTTAAGCCGAAGGAACTTCGTTTCTACCTAGTGTCCCGCGACACCACATTTCTTTTTAATCTGAAATTAAGACGTCATGTCAAGACATGAATAGGTATAACATAAACTATGATCGCGTGGAAAACTACCAGACTCTCAATATGTTATTTTTGCAGTTTTTTCACAGAGGATCATCCTATCAGAGGTGGTTCCTATTTCTGAAGATGCGACCTTGAAGCCACCAGCCCACGTCGACAACAGGATAGTAGGGGGTGAGGAGGCGGATATCATCAACCATCCTTACCAAGTGTCCTTCATCGTCAACAACTCGTACTTCTGTGGTGGGAGTATCATCAGCGAAAACTACATCCTAACCGCCGCTCATTGTGCCCAAGAGTGAGTTTCTTCAGTTGAATAGCAACGCAACGACCGATGAGAATATTGTACAGAAAAAAATAGAAATGATTTTTTTAAAATATTTTTTATGAATAAACTTCAAAAGGGTTTTTTCTCAAATGAATTATTATGCAACATGCAAAAGTGAGATAGAACAATTGATAATCATCATCATCATCAGCCTATATTCGTCCATAGCTGAATAGCCTCCCTCCCTGAACGCCAAGACGACTGATCCGTAGCCACTCGCATCCAACGCCGACCTTCTACTGCTGCCGGCTGCTGCTGCTCAGAGAACGTCTTCCCACCTTGTTAATGGACGACCAACAATTTGTCCTACCTAAACGCGGCCTCCACTCTTTAACCTCATTGGCCCATCGACCATCCGTTCTGAGTGACCAGCTCACTGTCACTTCAACAAGATTATTCTTCGCGTAATATCAGTAACTTTAGTTCTCTGGCTATGAATAAATGATAATGCTATCATCGAAATGTATCATCGTGATAATGAGATATCCCGAACACTATGGTGGAATATTCCTCTGAGATTCCCACCGATTGGATTCCAAATCGGCCTAATCATCGCTCATTGTATTGAACAAACAAAAACCTAATATAAAAATAATAAGCGAATTCCTATTACTTTTTTCCATATCAATTCTGTATACCAATTACTGATATAATGAGATATTTGTTTTCTTTTGTTTACACGAATTTCACTCATAAATGAAACTTTATGGATTTAATCGCTGCTTATCTTATAATAATATATAAAGCTGAAGAATTTGTTTGTTTGAACGCGTTTATCTCAGGAGCTTTAGAACTCATATCATAGATTTTATAAAATTCACTCCTGATTCTATTATACAACCAACTGATTCTCTTTAGGAAATCTTTTTCAAGGCACCACAAGGGGGTCAGAATCGAACTTGGATCCTCTCGCTCAAGAGGTCGACTCCTTTACCCACTGGACCATCGACTCGATCACTTTATAGAGTGCAATATCTAAATTTTCAGTGTGGATCCATCAACGGTGGTCTTGCGAGCTGGTAGCTCCTACCGGAAGAACGGGACGATAATACCAATAGCCGAAGTCACCCCATATCCAGAGTACGATGACCCACCGTTCGATAAGGACGTGGCTATCATGAAGACTGCAGAACCCATCCAGTTCACAGACACCATCAAGCCGTTGCCGCTTCCCCCTAAAAATAGACCACTGTCAGGAAATATTATTGTCAGTGGATGGGGCAGGACGCAGGTAAGAGGGACATTGCCTCATAGCCCAGGAGCCAGTAACAGGCCTTCATGACCAAGTTCCCCAAGCGATATTTAGTGAAATGCATCAGTACATAGTACCATAAAGCCTCGTGAACGTCAGCTGGCGCGCGGTTGGGGGGATGAGCGGTGGGAGCCCCCCACGCATGAAGAAAAAAAAATCAGTAATTTACTCAAACTACTACTCTCAGCTCAAATATTTGATAAATTGTAGTTAACCCAATATCTCAACGAAAAAAATAATCAGCTGTTTATGACATGGTCAACTGGTGGAGAGGTTTATCTGGATGATAGCTTAATAATATATGCTTACATAATATATTAAGCTACATCCAGTTAAAACACTCCACTGAAAGTGAAAAAAAAATCATGTTGGAGTCACCAGCTGACGTACAATGTACCATTTCATAATCAGCTGACTATTTTTTTTCGTTGAGATATTGGGTTAACTACAATATAACAAATAATATTTGAGCTGAGAGGAAATTACTGAATTTTTTTTCTTCATGCGTGGGGGGTTCCCATCGCTCATCCCCCCAGCCGAGAGCCAGCTGATGTTCAAGAGGCTTTATGATACTGTTCTCTGATACGTCTCACGAATTATCTCTCTGGAGGAAATAATTAACCAAACTTTTCACCTGGCTCCCGGACCATCAAGTTATTTTTTTCCAAAGGACAAGCTGTTAGAGATTTTGTCGCAGATACATTTGAATATTTGAATGAAACTAAATTCTACTCCTAGCCAGCGTACTAGAAGTCGATTTTATTATTTTAGTCCCGAATTTTAACCGTGGAGCTTTTACATCCTTGTCGAACACGAGACCAAACTTAGGAAACAAGAATTACAAATGGGTCTTTTAAGTTGGAGAGACTAAAGATGCAATTTCTAATAGATTTCAAAGTGAGACCTCTTAATGTTGAGTCTTAATCATATTTCATGTGAGGTAAGAGGTACCTCTTTTGATGGTGAGAAGGCTTGTTCTTTGTATTAATAATTAATTATATTAGATATTTTTACACTTATTGGAAAAGTCCACATAGATTGCTTCAAAGTCTACGATCCTACAATATGAATGTCATGTTTCAGCAAGGAGCGTCTTCTATCCCAGAACGCCTGATGGTGGTTGAGCTGCCCGTGGTGAACTACTGGCAATGTTTCCTCGTGTATCCCACGGTGTTGACGAGGAACATGTGGTGTGGGGGCAACTTCTTCTTAGGCGGAAAAGGAACATGTCAAGCAAGTATCATAACTATTGTTTAAATAGATATTCTTTTAGTTAAATCACAATGGTCGTAGTTGCGACATTAATGCTAAAAAACTCTATGGCCCAAAGTGATTGGTAAATTTTATTCCTATTCCTATAAGACCAAAAATATCAATAAGTAATTATTTCTTTAATTTGTGTTTAATCTATTTTGTGGTAATATTCTGAAAATGTTCTTTGATGTTTATGTAACTCGAAGCATCTGTATAAATATCATAACAGCAACAAATGTTCAACACACAAATTGTCTGCTTTTATCTTCAAATCTGTCGCTTCAGTGTATCATAGCTATCTGATCACTACACTAGTCAGTCAAGAAATTTCTTTTTTAGGACCTACAAAGTTACACGTTTGTAAACTGTAAATAGCATTATAGACAAAAAAAAACATTTTGCATGCTAATGTATATTTATAGCAAAACATGATGTTCAAAATTGACTTAAACACCTTTATATAACCATGTTTTATGCAAATAAATATAATAATAAGTATTATTATCTACCACTGATTCCAAAACGAGTCCAATTAGAGGAAACTGAGGCCAGTGGAGCAAAAGAGAATGGTCATGAATATATATTTAGGATTTGGATGTTCATTACTATGTTTTTTACAGGGTGATTCTGGTGGTGCTGCCATCCAGGATGGCATGGTGGTGGGAGTGGTGTCCTTTGGGCGAGGGTGTGCTCAGGCACTGTCTCCCAGCGTGTTCGCAAACGTCGCAGCGCCCCTGATGAGAGACTTCATAGAAGAAATAACAGGCCTGTAGTTTGACAGTAATTGATCCAAAACTGGGTACATGGCTTACAATTTGTGTATGTACAAGTATTTAGCTATTGTGCGTTTCGTATTCGTTTTCTTTTATTAAGATCAGTTATTTTAAATGTCTCTGCTTGTGATGTTTTATTTGCATTTGCTTCTAATGTACTTTTCTCTTTCTATGCCAATCTTTTTGTATCTGGTAACTGGACCACTTTACGGTTAGCTATCATTATTGCCAATCACTCCTGAATTATAGCAGTGTCTGACGTGGTTGACCACTTATAAAAATGGATTCAAAATAGCGTCAGACGCAGCATGGTTTTGATATGCACGCTAGAATAATAGGCATACAACATTAAGACATCACAAAAAAAAGTACAAAGGCAGTGTTAAGCAAACCATTAGTTATATTTATTGTGAATAGGAATTTTAGGAAAATTAGGACTAGATTTCCTTAGTATTTCACTGTGTATATGTAATCTAACTTACTCAATCAATTTTATTCTCATAAATAATGCATTTAATAAACAACATAGTTAGAATTGTAGGAACTAAAGCAATTTCTGTAAAATTTCTTTCGTTCCTACCCTTCTGTTCAAAGTTCAAACTATTTTTCCTGGAATTTATTTCACTTATCTCGATGATAGAAGCTTGCCCATCCCGTTGGATCTATAGAAACAAATAGAGTATAAATAATTTAAGATTATTGTTGTTATTTATTATTCGTTTATTGACTTTTCGAATGTTATTTAAAATAAATTATATTCTGTATTGAACATGTATTTTATTATGCCTGAAAAAGCCATGTTACGTTTTTAAGATATGTCGTTCTTTTATCGCGAAGTAAATTTGACTAAAGTAGATGAGAAAAAGTAAAAATTGAAAAAAAAAATGGTGCACATATAGAATTGACTGTAATCAATTCATTAAATGATTACACGAACAAAATGGATAGCGAGTGCACGGGGGAATATTGGAATAAAAAGATTTTCCATCAGATATGATTTAATGTAGATTTATATCGTAGTTGGTTCAAAACGGAAATAGCCTATTACATACGATGATCAAGGCTGAACTATACATCAACATCATCAGCAGACAGGAATCTACCTTCAGCCCTGGTTCATTGTCTGTAGGCACTATGGTCTATGATCATGGGCTTTGGACATTTCAACAGCTATCTATTCCTTGTTATTGTCACATTTGTGACACTCCTTAGTGTCGTCACGTCATATTTTGCAATTTTTTTACATATTGAAATTGGTTTTAAACTATAATTCGACGACCTCTGCGGCTCAGTGGTTAGCGCGTTGGCGTACAAGCTGTAGGTAGAGGGTTCGAATCTCGCCAGGGAACATAAAATAATTTTCTGTATTCCTGGGTCATGGATGTGTATTAAATATGTGTATGATATTATAAAAATCTTAATTATAAGTATTAATATAAAAAGTATTAAATATATGTATTTCCGTTGTCTGGTACCCGTAACAACAAGTCTCTTCGAGTACTTAGCACGGGACCAGATTGACGTGGTGTAAAAGCGTCCATAGAAATTATTATTATTATTATTTATTTAATTTATTTTTCTTTAGTGGTATAAAATTTATGTTCTTAAAATTTTGATATGGAAATGTAGCTTCTCAAAATGTGAGGGATCACAATCCATGCCACACAATGCACTTTTTGTTGACCCCTGCTGCACAATAACGATATGCACGGTCCATACATTTTATATAATATGGAGTAGTTTTTATACAGCATTGTATATTGATCTCTATTGTAATCATGTAAAAATATATAACCTGATGACATTGAAACTGCAGAATCGATTTTGGTTAAGCATGTCTAGTAACTACCACTAGAAAATCTACTTCTAAATAAATCTGGTGAGAACTACGGTACGGGTCCGTTTGAAAACTACGGTGCCACAAACACGCTAAGCGTTTAAACTTCTATTCCGTCGTTTAACGTGGAACTAAAACAATGTATTCCATCACCGTCATCAGCCATTAACCGTCCACTACTGAACATAAGCCTTTTTTTCCTACCCTTAGGACAACCCTTCCGACGTCGGGACAGTGAGCCCAGCAGCCACAAAAGGCCTGAACCATGGTGGGGCCGAACATAGGCCTCTCTCAATGAACGCCAAGACGACCGATCCCTTGCCACTCGCATCCAAGACGGACCGGCCACTCCACGGAGATCCCACCTGCTCAATGTCCGACCTTCGTCTACCTAAACGTGGCTTCCACTCTTGAACCTTATTGGCACATTGACCATCCGTTCTTCATCTGTTCTATGTATTTACCGTTAATTTTATGAATGGTTGAATTGGAAAATATTCAACAATCGTTTCCCCGGAGTATCGTTTCCTCGACATTATCGATAATGTATATTGATTTAAAATCGATACCGTGTTCTCTGTGTAAGCTTTATTGTAAAGCAAAATATTTTTAATTTCAGGGATATGTTCAAAAAATTCAGCCGCGAAATTTCTTTGGATATTGAAATTCAGGTCTCGCTCGTGCATACGAACGCTGACATGGCCAATGTGAATTGTCTGAGGGTTCCTTTGGAAAATAAAAGATTGTTGTATATACTTTTGTGCCTTGAGACTATTATCTCGAGATTCTCGAGGCCTATTTAAAAAAATTATAAAAGAAAGGTTTTGAGAAGTCTCAAAATACACTTTCAATCTTCTTCCTTGGGGAATACAGCTAGCTGTGGTCTTACAAAGTAACTTATTAAAGTCTTAATTTGGCCTATTACCTCAACCAACGGTTCCAAACGAATCCACTGTGGAAATCTTATATTTAATTATTATATTTAATAATATTTTTTAATATTTTTTTCTTCAAAACTTCGGAGTAACTTTTTATTCCCAAGACCAACGGAGCTTTAACTTTACCTTAGCCTTTGTAAGATGAAATAAATTATCATTATTTTTGTCTTTCGCCGGATATTTTAATTAAAAAATCGGTTGTCTTTAAGTCGGTTTACGGATGGTAATTTGACGTTACAACGTTAAACATTACATGCAGCACGAACCGAACTGAGCCGATCGTTCGAGCCGATCACGCCTCTCTCCCGTTCGTGCCGCGCTTTCGCTTTCGGAACGCTACATGACGTCATCTATTTCGTGCATGCTGCCCGTAATATCGAGTTATTAGACGTTGTCACGTCAAAAATAGTGGATATACCGTGCTGCTGTTTTTGTCGAAACAGCATTAATCCACCGCCGCACACTGGGCAGGTTAGGTTCATCTTTTTCTCGTAAGTCGTCCCGGGAATACCATAAATAATATATTATTACTCACCAGACATTTTGCAAGATACGATTTATCATCTCTTTAGATATATTTTTCGATATAGAACTGGAGAATTTTAATTTTCGAATAATAAATATTATTCAACACTCACACATCGTTAACATGGCTTCATGGTAAGTTTATAACAAATTGTATTACAGGTACTAGGCGTTTATGATTAATATTATAATATAATAGAGTTACGGTGGTCGGAGTTGGGGCTCCAGTTTATAATTCTGCAGCAGTGCGCGTGTGGTTTTTGAAAGCGATCTCCTGAGTAGACTGGGTGCTCCGGCATCGCGTTTGGGAAGCATTGGTGAAGTTCCTCCGGAGAACTCAAAGTTTATTACGGAGGTAGACCACACGGGGAGATTTTTAGTGGGTAAACATCACCATATACAAAAGAATAAGAGTATGGATGATGTCATAGAAAATTTTCGCCCTCGTCAACAGAAAAAGGAAGGAATAATAATAATTTTTAGAAGTAAATAAATAAAATACATTGGAGGTGTATAATATGATAAATTAAAAAAAAAAAAAAAAATTGCGATTTCAAATTTGAGAAATAAACTATCCTATCTTTTAAGTTGAAAAAATATATGAGCACATAATGTACACATGTACACGATCCGGTGGGGATATCTATATTCGTCGTCAAAATGATCGAATTGTCGAACAATTTTAGAGTCCGTAACCGCTGCGTAAAGTGTCGAGTAGCCTGATCGTTGTTAACTGGATTAACGTCGAAGGCGAGCAGATTGATAATGATAATGGTCTACTGCAGAGCCGTAAATAGGGCGGTGCCATCGGTACCCAGGCACTCTCACTCGGACTCTCGGCGGCGCAAGAATGGTCAGACCAGGCAGGACTTTTTTTCGGTTTGCTAAGGGTGCAGTTATAAAAGCTCGCACAGGGCGCCAAAAGGGCTATTTACGGCTCTTGTCTACTGATGTCTTCCATGAACTGAAGGAATGCCTAAGGTAGTGGTAATTTTGTTAGTGAATCGAAGGACTAGGAAAAAAAACGATAAAACAACAAACAACGATTAATTATCACTTTCTATAAATACTTTAAGCCTTGTTCAAACTTTACACTGTAAGTTATACTTAAATTTTAGGAGACTATTTCGAAATTACACCGCGGACATAAAACTTTCATTAATTTTGGAAGCACTTGGAAGGAATAAACTCGAAATATTATTTTTATGACGTCTGGAAATATTTTTGATTATAAAAGCTGTCCGTCGAAAAAAGTGTTCACTATTTCGCTTGTTGCTATGGAGATAAAGTATTTACTGAAAAATGAGTAAGGTAGTGCCATGCTGCTTTGCGCCGGCATGACCAGGGCTAGCCTCTCGCTCACATAATATACTAAAAGTGACAGCATTACTGTATAACCTTTGGCTGTGGCTCTATCTGCTCTCTTGCCTCCCACTGACATAAGAAAAAAAAATCGTAAATACCTGGAATTTTAGGACTATTAGAATTCTTGGTTCACTATAGAAACAGTGATGCGTAGACATACATTATTCTAGCCTAGACTTTTCCTAACTATATTTTTGGGGTCGGCTTTATGTAAATGGAGCGACTGTTTATATTCTGACCTCCACAACCCAGTGACTGGGATGTACGGTACCCCGTGGTATGACTGGATACATATTATAGATGATAAAGCATTAGCATCTTTCTATTATCTATTTGTACGTTGAGTTAGACATGTCGCAGATAAGTCACGTGATCGAAAGTGGTAAACGACACACGTGTTTACCCGAGATCAGCCCTTCGTGTGTCAGGCTCACGCGGCATATCTGTTCATTGCCCATACATCACGACATGATAAAATGTCGATGTCAGAGATTACACTGTCCGTCCTTGCATGTAGCTGATTTACTGAACTAGAATTATTGAGGAAATGATGAATACATAATATGAGGAGAATCCTACTATCCTACTAATATTATAAATGCAGAATGTAAGAATGTTTGGATGTATGGGTGTATGTTTGTTAAACCTTAACGAAAAAACGAATGACTTAATTTTGATGAAACTTTACAATAATATAGCGTAGATATCAGAATAATAAATAGGCTATAATTTATCCCCGTACTACCACCAGAATGGGATAATGAAATATAGACATATTAAAACAAAGTATAGCATTCGTTCAAGAGCGACGATGGTCAAGTGGTGGATGGACTCGGCCTCTTATGCGAGAGGTTCCGGGTTCGATCCTGACCCTCCCGTGTGTGCCGTGAAATGGGTTTTTCTAAATTTCTAAGTGCACACCAAACACGAGACCATCGCTCGCTCACCGGTGAAGGAAAACATCGTGAGGAAACCTGCATGCCTGATGAGATTGAAAGTCTTTGAAGGTATGTGAAGTTCACCAACCCGCACTGGGCCAGCGTGGTGAACTATTGGCCCATTACCCTCCTCGCCTGATTTCGAGGAGGAGACCCGTGCCCAGCAGTGGGACATAAAGGGTTGATACTTTACTTTTATAGCATTCGTATAACGCTCTTGGTGCTCGATCGATAAATAATCGGTTATTTACTTTTGCAAATATGCAACTAAACCTCCAAATGGTTAATTTGATAAAAATTATGTATCAATTACTAAATGGCTAGATCATAAAAAATTGAAACAATTATACGAATATACGTATTTATTAGGCGGAAGAGTTAATTTGCAGGTTGTATCATGACATTGGGTTTCTCAAATTACGGGTTTGCCAGTGATCTGTGAGATTAAAGGCGGTTTCAAGGTCATTCCTTCCTGTAGAGAGTGACTATCATAAATATTATCAGATGCTCAACTACCATCAAGTAGCATCCTTATTTCTTTACTAAAATCATTTAAAATGGATATAAAATTTTAATGACATGACTTTTATGGATTTTATCGCGGCATAATCGCGGCATATTAAGTTTTTATATGCTCGATGTTTCGGATACTTTACAGCAACCATGCTCAAAGGAGGACTGGGATATCATGTTACAAAGTTGTTCGTATATTAACCGCGATTAAATCAGTAAAAGTTGTTTAATATGATGAGTTAAAATTGCGTACAAATAAGTAAACAATTAAATTTTGAATGAAAATTGACGACCTCTGTGGCTCAATGGTTAGCGCGCTGGCGCACAAGCCGAGAGGTGGTGCGCTCGAATCTCGCCAGGGAACCAAAAAGTTTCTGTGTTTCTGGGTCATGGATGTGTATTGAATATGTGTGTTATATAGTAAAAATGTTAAATATACGTATTATTAAAAAAAAAAAGTATTAAACACAATATTTATTTCCGTTGTCTCGTACCCCCGTACCCGTAACACAAGTTCTTCGGAAACTTACCATGCTATTATACCACGTTAATCTAGTCCAGATTGACGTGGTATAAAAGCGTCCATAGATATTATTTTTGTTATTTTATAGAAAATCCATGTTATCATTAAAAAATCCTTTATTTCTTATAAGAAAAACGTTCTATGTTAATAAGATTAGTAGACAATCCCAAATCAAAGGAAGCAGACAGATAATGATGATGAAGATTTTTTTTTGCACGTGTCAAGCAAAATTGTTTGATCATTCTCTGCCACACTTGCAGACACCCCATACTTCTCAGATCCCGACGACCCTAAGTCCCGTTCGCACTAGATTGTTCCGTAATGAACTTTAAATTGGATCTACAGTCTTGCCGCTTTGGTTCATGTCTAATGGCCAGTGGGTTAATGGTTTCGCACTTGTCTGCACTCGTTTCAAGTGCATTATTTCATATCATTCATCTTAAAGACTATAAATATCTATTATCTAATATATAAAATTCCCGTGTCAATGTTCGTTCCCATACTCCTCCGAAACGGCTCGCCCGATTGTAAAATTTTGTGTGGATATCGGGTATATAATTTTTTTATTGACAAAATTATTTTTTACGGTGTGGCATTAAAAATATACACAATCCGAAATTTTTACCCTTCTACAAGCAACTCTTGTTATTAACCACCGATATCAGTACTTTCGACTGAACGAAGTCTTACTGGTATGTATTAAGATTTAAGTTACTAAGATGTCAAAATGTTACATTTAGTTACATTAGTCGCCATGCTACACGCCATGCTACACGCCATGCTACACGCCATGCTACACGCCATGCTACACGCCATGCTACAAGCAATGCTACACGCTACGTTACTCACGCTAAACTACATGCCATTTTAATGCTACGCTAAACGCCACATCACACGGGACGCTTGACGCCAACGCCATCCAACTAGCCACGCTATGCGCCTCGTTTAATTTGATTCGTTCCTTCCATTTCATTTTATTAATTTTAACGAGTTTTCTGTCGGATTCAAATACATAACAAATTACTATATCACGATCACGTTGAATACACTTTCTACGTAAGCTGCTGCATCAATCGCTTGCTGAAGTAATACTATGTAAAGTACATAATATTTCGATTCGTCAGAAAATGAACATCATATTATGTCCGTGTGATGCAGCATTGAAAATATCCGACAGTATTTTAACAATATACTTATATTTTAAATGAATTTTGATTTTTTAAATTCAGTTAAGTGAGGCAGTTTTCACGAAGTTTAGGCCAACCGAATCTAAAAACCGTATTTTCTGTACTGTATTGTCACATAATCTAAGCATAGGGTGATAACCCTCGTAGATATCAACATACCGTCAAGCCAAGCCAAGCCAAGCGGACGTTTACATCGCAGAGTTTGTCCTCAGACCGCTCATCTTAAGAACTGTCCTTCTATGTACGTCTGAATTCTTTGATAATCAATGTATAGACACAACTTTTAAAACAATCAGAAATAATAGAAAAAAGTTAGAAAATTTTATATTTTAAGTCTTAACATAAAAATACAATATTTACACCTAGGAACGTAACGCTGTCACAATTTCTCGATCATCGTTTTGATAGCGAAGGTAACTCCTGACACCATGGCCACTAACGAGAACAGCACTATGAGGCAGTTCTTCCACAACACCCAATGACACCGTCCCAGGTCCTTCCCCCACCTGAAGACAGTTTCTGAGATGGCCGGCAGCGCCAGGCCCATGACGGACAGACACACAGCGCCGACTAGCTCCATGAACATCTCCAGTCTAGGCACAGCTGACGCTAGACCAACTGCAACAAAATAATTACATAAAAATAACAAAAAAAAAAAAATCTAATGTTTACGCGAATTTCACTCATTACAATGAATCAAACAGAATAAGGGCCTGTTTCATAACCTCCAGATAAGTTTCGAATAGGCTATTCACAACATATTTGACAGATAGAGTATGGAGTATCTGTCAAATACGTTCTTCATAGCCTATCCGGCACTTATTTGGAGCATGTGAAACAGGCCCTTAGATATACTAATAGAAATAAATAAGTGGGAAGTATCTTTATTGGGCGATTGACTATTTTTTTTTTCTTTTTTGCGACGCGTATTTATTTCGTGGCTTCACTTGGTCTTAACGGAAGACGGGTGCACGAATTAGCGTCAGGAAAAGAAAAAGAAAAAAAAGGAAAAAAAGAAAAAAAAATATTTCAGACCTATTTGATAAACTTTAATTAATTAATGTTATATCAAACAATGTGGTGTTTTTATTTTCTTTGAATAGACTTTCTAATAGTAATATAGCTACTATTACCTAGCCATATAGAGTTGGCACTTCATACCTATTGCAAGGGTCCCGAAGAACCTGACTCCAGCCAGACTCCAACTGTGCCCTCGAGCTGGAATCTTGTCCTGGATCCTCCTCCATATGACATCCACTGGCACGTAGAATATCAACGCAAACGACAAAAGCATCACCCCAGCTACGAGGGACTTCGCTGTTTGAGCTAAGCTGAAATTGATAACAAAAATTAATACAGTCCTTACACCAATGGCGTTCTTTTCGCAATAACCCCTAAACTACTGAATTATTGATTTTAATCATAATATTTTGCCCAACATTCTCAGTTTGGTCAAACTTGAGAAATAACAAGATTTTGGAGATTATTAGAGGAGACATTGAATGTGGATCTACTATAGCGGATGATGGACTAAGAGATAGAACCTTGCTACAACTTCTACTGAATATTTTGATCTGTTCAAAAGCAATTTCGAAGTGTTAATTTTGGAATGTTTGGCTATAAATTACTAGAATGGATTTTATTTAAGAGTATTTTACACTAAAGTAAACTTTTGTAAGGAGGATTTTTTAATATTTTTATTTATGTAAAGTTATTAACCTTTTATTACCAGTTTTTTAAAAAGACGTAAGCCTCTTTTTCAACGTACCTTCGACTACCGGCGGCTTTCAATATCCTATCTATATTAAAATTTTCTTATCTATCTTAAAATTTTGACAGATTTTGTAAGAAAATGTGTCGAAATTTCAAGATCGATAAGAAAATTTTAAGATAGATAGGATATTGAATGCCGCCGTACGTGGACCATGATAGACTTCAGTGTCAAAAATAATTTAGGCCAAGGTACTACCGTTATAGTACTACACTACACTACCGTGGGAGTAAACCTCCGATTCAAATATGTTAACTATATTGTAGTACTAATACACATGAGATCTGGACTCACATTTCATCCTGGGGTAAGTTTAAAGTAAGACTACCCCTGACTTCCTCGCCGAAGTTGAGGTACCCAGCGAAGCCGATAAAACCATACAGCAGTACCACCGTGGTCATGGCGATGTTGAGGACACCAGGGCATCCCAGGAAGTGGTTGGGCTTGATCATCTCATTCTCAACCGGCATCACCACACCAATACCTTCCATCGCGAATAGACTTGTGCTGGAAACATTAAATTAAATGCTATCAAACATCTTTTAATCGTCTTTTTTTACGGATCGACAGTGGCGATAACTCTTTGATATGACAAGGACATGAGAGATACTTTGGAGCTGTCTTGTAATCGCGATTTCTGACCCAAATATATCATAAGAATTTAGAAGGAGTAGGAAATATTTTCCAGTTTCTCTTCTCTGTTAAAGCAAAGAAAGTGCATTGCAATGGCTTACAAAATAAAATGCAGCAGCTAAGAAAAACCTATAGCCCATATAATGAAACAAATTTACGGATTTTATCGCGGTTTCTTAAGTTTTTTGCAAGCCCGACGTTTCGGATACTTTACAGCAACCATGGTCACGGGCGAACTGAGGTGTCAGTCTCTACTCACGTCCTAGTATTACAAAGTTATAGCCCACATTAAAAGTACCTTATAAAACTCGGCAGACCGCTGACAGACGTAGCAGCGCTCCTAGTCGACAACGCCGGTGGATCTCTCAAGCAGTAGTACACGCATATACAAATAGAGCCCAGCCACACGAAGTTCGCGAGGGCGGAGAAAGGCACCAGGTACTTCAGCTTGGTGATCTGGGTGAGCGGGATCAGGACCACCAGGGTGAGACCACAGAAGGCGGTGACTGACCAGCTCGGTCCACCGTATTGGTCGGAAACCTGTAAAATGTAATGGGTGAAAAGAGCTGCAAAATTTAATGCTCTCTATATTCCAGCTCTATCTATGTAATTTATTTTAATAAGCCTCAATAGTCATCATCAATTATCAATAATTTATCAATATCACTCAATTTTCAAGTCTATCTTAATTAAAGTCTACTTTACTTACATCCAACTTGGATTATAATTGATTGAATGTACCGTTGGTCCTCGTTGGAAAATCATGTTTTAGCCACTGCAATTAAAACTTCTTTTTTACACTTTTTCACTATTTATTTTATATATTTACAATTTTAAATTAAACACGACCGGTTTCGACAAAGTCATCATCACCGGATAAAATAGAATAAATAGTGGGAAAAAGTGTGAAAAAGAAGTTTTAATTTAGTGGCAACAACTTGGATCAGCCGAAAGAAATATCCAGTTATCACCTAATTGTGAGTTGAACTTAACTAATGATTAAATAATAAATATAATATGTAATGCTATTTATTTGGGTCCAGCGAAGATGCTGTCCCGCCACTTCAACAGATCTGTCAGTTTCTAACACAACATGTTTTTAGGACTAATACTAAATTAAAGAAAGTTTCGCAATTAACGATCTGTCACCATAAGATATGCAAAAAGCTTTGCTTCGAGTTAAATTACTTGTTAAGACGTAGTTCACAAAACTATTTAATTAAGCTCTGACTCTTGTTGAAAGTCTGTAATTACCTGTTTAAACGATTCTGCAATAACCACAACGTACACGCAGCAAGCTCCGATATGCGTGACAGCCAGCGCCCAGTCGGCTAATTCTCTGAAAAAAATACCACTATTGATAAGAGTCCATGGCGAGTACAATAACTTAAATTACACTACCAAAAATATGGTATTTTGATGTGAATATCTATTGGAGCTCTTTGTAAATAAATTCCATTTGAATTCCAGAATCAAAGTTCACGAAATAAACTGTTGCCACTTTTTTATCTATAGTTTTTTTATTCATTATGAAAGTCTTAGGACAACCAACTTTACATTGTGATGGTATCCGTGTAACAGACTTTTATTATGTAAATGTCTAATGAATTCTGACTCAAGATCGAGCGAGAAAAGACATTATCCATATCTTGAGCGATCTTGAGCCAGTCCGTCTCTGCCGCAAATATCGGTCTCTTCATGAGATAAAGGAGTGGAGAGTGATTCAGATCACGCGAATCTTCACGCTGTGCGTAATGACCGCTATCTTTGATTGGCTCTTTTTCACTCATATCACACCACTGTACATCAAGTGGTTAGAAAATATAGTGCGTTTTATTAATTTTATATACAAACATTTGCTATAAATTATTGATGAAAACATTTTCTACTTTGTTAAAATGAAATAATGTGATGTACCGCAAGCTTGCATAAAATATGATTTGAACATTGTTTATGTTTGGAAATAAATACCTTTACTAAAGCTTATTCCCATGAAATTCATATTTGGATTATATTATAAATGGAAAACAATTCAAATATAGAATATAACAAATTAGTTTAACGTAGTAACTGAATTTGTTGAATCTTCAAGCTCCTCTTTAAGATAATAAAGAGCTACTTGTGTGTCTTTTAGCAAGTTCTAGAAATAATAAAGTTTCTGGAAGCTAGCTTGGATAAGATCTATTTTGGAGTTAAAAATGATTTTTTCTTCACTATATTCTATGCACACACACATTTTGTTCTTTCTACACTACACATTTAGGCAGTATATAAAAACTTTTTAATTCAAAATGGTACCACCAATTTCTCTTTTTGAACGTCAATTGAATGTACTACTGGTTCCAAGGCAAGGTAAGCATGACAAAATTAAAACCACTGCGAGCGCCTTCAGCCGCGAGGTATGTATCAGCCTGGGTAAAGACAGGAGTAAGAATTTTTTTACTCTGTCTTTCACCATGAGACAAGTGCATTTCTGAGTGTCCATAAAGTCCTTATTGGAAAGAAAGTCAGGAAATGTAATTTCCAAAACTAAAACTCTTTGTATCAGAATAAACAACAATTATTTAATTATTTTTTTTGTATAATAATTAGGTTTAGGTAGACGAAGTGTTGGTCAACCATTAATCAGGTGGAAAGACGATCTCCGCATAGTAGCCGGCCCATGGATTCGAGAGCCAAGAGCTTTAGTGGTCAAATAGAGGCTGATAAAATGATGAACGACAAAATATAATTCGTGAGCGCGACTATTTAGGATCTGTTAAGTTTTTAATATGATTAAAGATATACCTGGCAAATGACGCATATTTTTGGACCGGCTTCGGTCCGTTTTGGAAAACCATTTCACACGTCTCTGCGTATCCTAACGACGGCTTCTTGACCTCAGCGCACAGTTTCTGTGACGTTTTTACCTGAAATCAATATGAATGGAAATATAACATGACGAACTGTGTCACCACGTTAATATACTCTGGCAATATTTAAATGGAGCTGAATTGATTGCATTAATTTGAATAAATTTTTGATAGTTTTTTTAGTTTTTATTTAATTGTTCCGTAGAGTTGGCGCCGATCCCCCGAGGGAATGACTAGCCGCCGAGGTGCCCTGTTGCTTTTGAAAACTATCAACAGGAGCACCTCACCAAAGGCGGCATGGCTCTCGCCGAAATTTTAGTGGGTAGAGCTGCGACCACATCTTTCGGGCACAGCGAGTCCCACATCATCCCTCATCTTTAGTTGTACCAAAATGGACGCCTTTTTTTCTTTTACTCCGGGAAATGCGCTGAAGCACCCCTCGCCGGAGTGGGTCTCCCCAGGCCCACTCTCCAGCCCTATTCCTCCGAGGGATGCCTAAGCGCATTTTCCGGCGTAAAAGAAAAAAAGGCGTCCATTTTGGTACAACTAAAGACGGTACTATCGCATGATGCGATCGTCAGGAATAAAATATGAGTTCCTTTAGAGTTAAGGTTAGGGATATGTTTTATGGAAATATTTTTTAACTGCAACTCTGCTGGATTTGATGCAAAAATCTCATCAGATTGAAAATCTTTGAAGGTATGTGAAGTTCACAAGTTTTATTGGGCCAGCGTATCGGTGAAATATGATCTGATACCCTCCTCGCTCGATTTCGAGGAGGAGACTCGTGCCCAGCAGTGGATCATACACGGGTTGATAGTGTTCTTTAATTTTTTATGTTTTTGTACAAACAATGTATTTTAAATCCTATTTCATGCAATTTTTGTAGTATATTTTTTTATTGTTTTATTTTATTATGCTATTGTATTTCCTTAACTAAATTATAATGGCTATGTGGAACGGCACCGGATGACACGGCTAGTCCAACATTGACATTATCTCGCACGTGCACGTAGAACTAGAAAAACGTGATATGTTCAAGGCCACAGTTTAGCTTTGCAAATATTTTTCATCATACTTAAAAGCAGAAGTTTTTTGAGAGTTGGCCAAACTGGATTTTTATATAGAAATATGCTAACAAAGGGGAATTTTAAATAGAACTCGCTCTACATTAACTTTGACAGATGTCTGTGTGCTTGCCTGTTGAGACAGGGTGGGATTGAGGGTCTGCATATTTCAGCTGTTGTATAGGCTTTTTTGTATCATACCTTTAAGTTACTGCGGTTCTATATTCTATAATCAAATCACGGATTAAGCATTAGTTACTATGTAAATCAAATTAACAACTATTTACTAAATATTAGTATGTACGATACCTACATCCATACCAATATTATAAATGTACAAATAGGGATGTTTGTTACGCTTACACGCAAAAACCACTCAACCGATCATCATGAAACTTTGTGTACATTTTGGGAGGCACTAGAAGGATGCACTTAACTTAAAAAAAGTTTTTTTGCCAACGCTGGTAAAGCCGCGGTCAACAGCTAGTTGAAATATATTTTTTTTATCTGTAATTTAGTCTGTATGTTTGTTTCGGTTACTTTCTCAAATGTCTGACAGATTTTGACGAATACGGAAGACAACATCTTATACCTTTATATAGGGTTGCCAGGTCGCCAAGCTAAAAAGCCGGACAGACCACCCAGTTTGGCCGGACATTTGAAAAGAAAGACCGGACACCCTATATTATTGAGGATTTTGACTCAGTATTAATAGTTTCGACAAAAAAAAGTATGTAAAATCAAGCTTTGTTGATTTGTCTAAGACTGAATTGGTATCAGTCGTGTGCGAAATGTAAGAAGCCTAACAAATATAAAATGCCGAAATCGAAACAAAATGTAAGAAGCCGGACATGGTTTATTTTGGCCAGACACGCCATCAAAAAGCCTATCTATGTCCGGCCTTATCCGGACGCCTGGCAGCTACCCTACCTTTATATGACCTTTATGTAAAACAAGAAACCTTACCAAAATGTGTATAGCATGTGCGCAGATTAGCCCAATTAGTATCGTGCCAAAGCTGCCAACCAGGAGACCAGCGTTTTTGAATGCCAGCGGCATAGCCAGAACTCCAGAACCTAGGGACGCCTTTAGCAGATGGGCCAGAGCTCCAAAACTCCTGAAAAAGTTAAATTTTAACTTATAATCACACGTTATTCAATTCATTAGTATAACGGTCCGTTGTGGGTAAGCAAAGGAGTGAACACTACACACATCCTTACTAAAATTATAAATGTGAGAGTAGGGATATTTATATACTTAATAAATTAAAATACCAATTCAAACAGGAAAGTTCATGAGATTAGTACATTTTGTCTGACAAACTTATTATTTGTTCGGACAAAGTTTCTACAGTATTTTTATTTGTTTGACCTTTGGCTTATTATTTATTAGTAAAAAAATATGCACAAAAAGATGTCTAAAACATCATAAGATACCACAGCAATGTTTTGCAAGTTTTTATTGTCCCACAAAAACTAGGTCAAGTGATTGAATTTATGAGGGTTCTGCAAGATTGTTCTTAGTTCTATAAAATACTAGGTGTTGCCTGCAGATTCGCCTGCGTTAACTAAGACTCACAATGGCATCTTAGCGGAATGATAATATATATCCTATAGCCTTCCTCGATAAATGCGATATCTATACTGTAACAAACATTTAAATGCGACCAATAGTTTCTGAGATTAGCGCGTTCAAACAAAGAAACTCTTCAGCTTTATATATTCGCATAAGATAGTTTTTCGTTTCAACTACTTTCCATGTGAAATATCCATTGGCGCTCCTTGGCAGTAAAACCGATTCAAATGTCGTGACCGAAAACGGCCTGAACGTTATCTTTTACGAATATATAAAGCTTAAGGGTTTGTTTGTTTAAAAGAGCTAATCTCAGGAACTAAATAATTCTTCGAATTTGAATGATTCTTTCCGTTTCAGATAGAACATTTATAAAGGTAGGATATAGGGTTTATAAATATCAACCCGCTAAGATATCGTTGTAATTTTAGTTAAGGCAGGAAAAACTACGGGTTATAATATCTAATATATAAAATTCTCGTGTCACAGTTTTCGTTGCCATACTCCTCCGAAACGGCTTGACCGATTTTGATGAAATATTTTGTGCTTATCCGGTATCTATGAGAATCGGCCAACATCTATTTTTCATCCCCCTAAATATTAGGGGTAGTCCACCCCTAAATTTTATTTTTATTTTTTAGACAAAAAATTTAATTTATATTTTTTTATGATACAACATACAAAAATACATACAATCCTCAATTTTGACCCCTCTACGATCAACCCCTATTTTGTAATTGCAATTTTAATATTGGCAGAACGAAGTCTGTCGGGACAGCTACAACCTCACCGCGTAGTAATAGAAAACCACTAATTAAAATAAATAGTTCAATATGCGCCAGATTTGCTTAACTAATAAATTGCGGTTTTGTGAATCAATACGGCGACCTCGGCCTTCATGAATCAGGCTCGCACTTGACCGTTTGCTAAATTCTGTGAAGGCTAAGCAGGCTGTATATTATGTGAAGGCTAAGCAGGCTGTATATTATGTAAAGGCTAAGCGGACTGTATATTATGCGAAGGCTAAACAGGATGTATATTTTATCTTAATAACATTTTATCTTGTTATGGACATATCCTTATTGGGTTAAACAAAAAAGTATTTTCCTTATTATTTAACTTGTATAGTATTGAAGAGACTCCTCGAAATCAGACGAGGAAGTGCAGCCTTGGGATCTGATGATATTATCTTAGTTCATCAGGGTTTATACACAAGTCCTAGTCTAGTTGTGTGTCAAGACTAAAATTAAAAATATTGTTATACATTTTAACGTGAAAATTAACAAAGATTTTCACCGTTGGGGGACGTAGTGGGTCATGGAATTGTAATGTGTATATATATACTAATACTAGCTGCCCCGACAGACTTCGTTCTGCCAAAATTAAAATTGCAATTAAAAGATAGGGGTTGATCTTATCGTATTTTTATATGTTGTATCATAAAAAAATAAAAACAAAAAATGTCATAAAATTGAAAAAAAAAATTGGTGAAGGGGTGGGTCACCCCTTATCATTTAGGGGGATGAAAAATAGATGTCCGATTCTCAGACCTACCTGATAAGCACACAAAATTTTATCAAAATCGGTTCAGCCGTTTCGGAGGAGTTCAATAACGTACACCGTGACACGAGAATTTTATATATGAGATATTAAAGCTAAAGAGTTTGGTTTTTTGAACGCACTAATCTCAGAAACTATTGGTTGTAATTAAATGATTATTTCAGTTTTAGATATTCCATTTAACAAGTAAAGCTATAGGTTATAACCCGCTCAGATCTCGATGTAAGTCTTAGTAAACGCAGGCGAAGCTGCCGGCAATAGCTGGTGTATTTATATAAATTTATCTCTGTTTCCAGTACCTACCCGTAACCCACTTTTTTACGATGTTACAGCAGGACTAGGTTAACGTGGTGTAATTTTTGAGTAAAATTTGCATTTGTTTATTAAATTATTATTATTATATTTAAAAAAATGGGTTTTCCGATTCTTCTCATTTGACTGCAAAATACATCACATCGTTCTAAAAGCTGTTTGATTCAAATTTGGTGTTAAACTTACGATGTATTGGACTCCAGCGGTCTGTGGTCAGCTGGGACGTAGGGGTCCAGGTCTTCTCTCGACCCCGCATACGCCAGCTCTATCCTGGAAACAAAGTACATTTAAAACATTAATAACGTTAAGATTCAAGCTTTAAAATAAAATGATATCAAATTATGGATATTGGAGGTTGCGTAGAAGTAAATACAATTAGTTAGGGATAAACATATTATTATCACTTGTTGACTCTGTAAACGTAGTTTTGACATATTATTATTTTTAACTTTGTATTTTGGTAGACAATTATAAAAAAAATCCTAAATACCAGTATTGTTTAGGCGAGGGTTCTCAATAAATGTAGAGTCCTCTTATATAATATACGACATACGATTGTATTTAAAAAGTTAGTGGGAAAAAGTTATTCGCCTCAAACGCTTTAGTGGGAAATAAAAATCCACTTATTTCCTTGGTCAAGGTCAAATCGTTTAAAAGATCTATTTGATGTTTTATTCACTGTAACGCGAGATTAAGACTAAGATTAGTTCTTAAACGCTTAGTAATCTATTTTATCTTTAATGGCGACAGACAGTGACATTTTAAAACCTTATTAACTTGGTAAGCCTTTAACCAGGTAGATGACGATCTCCGTGCAGAGGTCCCTGTTGAATACGAGTGGCAAGGGATCGGCCATCTTGGCATTCATTGAGGGAGTCCTAAGTTTAGCAGTGGACGCAAAGAGAGATGACAACATTAACCATTAACAATCTTAGAGCAACGCGGTCTTCCTTACGGAGCACCGTAAGGAAGACCGCGTTAACAATAGATGAATAATATTCGTCACAAGCCTTAACAATATAATAAAAACCCTTCATCACATCCATTTACGATTAAGTTATGAACAAATTAACAAACCAACGAATCCTCTTAACCGACTTTAGTATTAAACGGAAAACGAATTACGGATTTTGTCGCGTTACTATGGATTTTATAAAAAACATTCGGAATGAAAAATCTTAGTAAGCCGCGATGAAATGCGTAATAGTTTTTTATATTCGTTGCAAACTGACAGACGTGAGTACCTGATTCTAAGTGATGAACTCATTTATATGTTGTTTATCCTTTTTTTGACATGACATCTAATAGCTCGATATTACAGGCAGCATGCACGAAAAAGATGACGTCATGTAGCGTTCCGAAAGCGAGAGCGCGGCATGAACGAGAGAGAGGCTGATCGGCTCGAGCGATCGGCGCTGTTCGGTTCGTGTTGCATGTAATGTTTGACGCTGTCATGTCAAACTACCGTCCGTAAACCGACTATACAGACAACCATTTTTTTTACGCCGGAAAATGCGCTGAGGTATTCCGCCGAGGAGTGGGTCTCCCCAGGCGGGTATGTGGGACTCGCTGTGCCCGTAAGATGGTAAGTGGACGCAGCTCTACCCACTAAAACCCGGCGAGTGTCACCAATGCCGCCATTGATGAGGTGCCCTGGATCTACAAGCAGCAGACTAGCAGTGGAGGTGCGACTGCTAGTCAGTCCTTCAGGGGACCGTCCCCACCTCCACAGAAGGGTTGCCCCACCACAGAACAACCACCCCCAACGTTGATACCGTACAATGAAGTGAGGTTCCCGTCCTCACAATGATACCTACTATTATTATTACTTTCGGTTTTGTTTTCAATCAACTCGAATATTCATTAGGTAAGTATTTGCTTCTTGTTAATAGACAGTATCTTAAATGATGTTAATGATGGGAATCACTAAGTAGAAAACTTCCCCTGAGCTTCAAAGAAAAATAAACAAATAAAAGATCCGGTATTACTTTCGAAACAAAAACAAGGTAATAAGGTAAGAACTGATGTGTAGTTTGTTAAATAACTTAGCGATAAAAACGTTAAAAATAAACTGTTTAAATACACAAAAAACAAACATTTGAAAATTGATAACGTTCTTTACATGACATTCATTATCATCATCATCACCAGTCCTTACCTGTCCACTGCTGAACATAGGCCTCTCTCAATGAACGATAAGACGACCGATCTCCTGCTACTCAAATAGCGCATCGGTAAATTATGGACCAATATCGTCCTTGCAAGATTTCGAGGAGGAGACACATGCCCAGAGCTGAGACATGGGGATATACACACAGACGGACAGAAACTGTATCTATATACAATAGATCCTGAATTTGCATTTAGCAAAAAGTGTTAATGTTACAGACAGACACTCCAGTTTTATTTTATCTGAAACAATTTTACACGTTCTCGTAACTATTAAACATTGTAATAATCAGTTTAATTAAGACACCAGATAATATTCACTCGTATCACCAGTTTGGGCTCATACGTCATACTATGCTAAACGGTTTCAAACTCATTTCAAACTACATGACATTAATAACAAATATGAAACATTCTCACATCTGTGTGGGATGGTGTTGTATGACACCTGCCTATTTCCTCCGTGAAATTGCTTTATAGTGAGAAATGTCTGGCAAAATTATGGAAACCCAAATGCTTAAGTAGCGTTTGGTTGAGCTAGGTAAGGGAGATCCCCACCATGGGTCAGGCCTTGTCGTGGCGGTGGGGCTCAGTAGCTTAGGATGAGCCCGGCACCTCGGACAAAGTGAATTGAGCCGAGGGGCTCTTTGCTCTTTAAAGTAGGAGAGGGGACAAAAGAGCAGGTGCCCTCTGCTCTTTTGTCAGGGATGAGGACGGGAACCTCACTTCATCGTACTGTACCGACGTTGGGAGGGGTTGTTTTGTGGAACGGGAAGCGGGAGAGTTGCGTTCACTTACCATCTTTCAGGCACAGTGAGTCCCACATACCCGGCTGGGGAGACCCACTCCCCGGCGGGATGCCTCAGTGCATTTCCCAGCGTAAAAGAAAAAAAAAGGTAAGGGAGATTTGAGACGAAGATAAGAGATTACGATACATGGCTTGTATTCCGATCTCTATCCAGGCGTACTACTGATATCATCCTTATCAAACTTCCATCCACTACATCTGGTCTCTTTCAATGAATGCAAATACTGAAAAGCTGAAAAATTATGATATATTATGTCCAAAGGTGCGTTACGGTAACGGTGCTCAGAGTCCAAAAAATACACTGTCATTAATCTTTGTAGTAGGGAACAGGTAAAACGTGTGCCAAAACTAGTCTGCCTAAACGAAGAAGAAAGAGGGTAGACAGATTTTTCTGATCTTACGCCATCAATCGGTCGTCAGTTATCCCGTGTTCATGGTGATTAAATCATTTACTAAATGTCGGAATCTACACAAAACTACGCGGTAAGTACAAATTTTTAAATCAGCTGAAAATTATTCGAAAATAATGATCGTAAATAATTATCCCGCTCTGATTCACGCTGGGTCCTAAAATATAGAGAATCACAAAATGATAATGCAGTTTTGTCTTAAATAACGTGTCGCTCACATGGAGCACAGACCTCATTCGTCAAAAACCCTTTTCAATTTGAGAATTACGCGGCGTTTTTTGGTTTATGTCCTAACATATTTTTGATTGATTTTAGGGTATTAGGGTTCATTGACTTTGATGCATTTGATGGATGAATAAGAGAAGAATTTTTTACAACTCTCATTATCATCATCAATTTATAATGGTTGACTTGAACTTATGGAGTCATACAGTCATTGCAAAAAAGTGATGTCTTATTTTATATTCGAAATATTGTGGTGATGGTAAACGGACAATAATTTCATAGCAATATGTGGCTGAAATATTGGCAACAATAGGCTGGCTATCACGAAAACATTTTGATACAGCAAATCGTCCGAAACAAATTACCGAAACATGTTGCTGTATGGAAGAGCCGTCACATTTTTTTTTCGTTATTGCGTCCTAGCTGTCATTGCCGACAATGCTGCCGGCAATTTTGTTGCGGTCACACATTTCAGTAAAATGCTTGCCCTTTTTAAGCAACTTTAAATTAAGAATTCTTAATCTAACATTTTACTGATATGCGGATACAAATATATTAGAACTTCCTGTGCGGAAAAAATTATAAATGCATAATTGAATAAAATGAATATGATATTTACGTTAACCAATACAGTATTATCTAGAACTCCATCTTTATCAAATGGAGTCAGTGGTGTTAATATGGCCCTTTCAGCATGATCACCTCGCTTCCGTCCATCCTAGATCTCTTTCAATAAATACCAAAATGTCTTAAGTTACTCGTATCCGATTTGGTAATTGCACGAAGAACATTAAACGTCATCACATCTTTTAGGAGGTCAGCGTGTCTTCTTGATGATCAGACTGTATTCATCTTATGCTAGAGAGTTTTCAACGCTCAGATATCTGATTTCCCTAAAATAACATCCGTCTTGGACTGGCCTTGGACATTATCCCATTTTCAAGGTCGACCCCTTCTCCCCCTCCCATCCTTCCCTTTCAACCCTCGGCTTCATCATCATCAACCCTTCCCATCCACGCCTGAACCTCTTTCAATGCCAACTTATTGATAATAAAAATTTAAAATGGAAAACCTGATTTTGAGTCGTTCGAACACGCTGATATTTGAAATCATGGTTCACAACTGAGCAGCCATCTTCAGTGAGGAACGTTAAAAGTATGGAGGAGGGGAGAAAGGCTAGGCCGTTGATTGAATGTCGGGATTTAACCCCAATCTGCGCGGTTCATGTGATGTAAATCATGTTTTGAATTGCATCAGCCACGTTTGCTGGAGTGACTTTAATTTTATGGTCAGTATGTCTAAGACGATGTTCGTGCAGTGTCCGATCCATGTTGGATGCGAGTGGCACAGGATCGGTCGTCTTGGCGTTCATTGAAGGCCTATGGTTAGCAGTAGGCGGATAAAGGCTGATGATACTAAAAATAAAGAACTACCCATATAACAAAAGGAAATAAGTTTTTCAGATATGACGGACTGGGATACTAATAGTATTTGGATCAACCATAAATTATATTGAAATAATTATACCGATTTTGTTGAGGTTTTTTATTCTTTTTTACAAAAATTCTAGATAACTATTTTATAACTTAAAAAATGGTCCTTTCGTATGTATTAGTAATCAAAACTTACACTTTTGACAAAGGGAAATCTTAATTGGAAATCCAGGCACTTGAGTGGTTCCTGAACCAACGTGGGGCTTACGCTAGGTCTAGGCCTACCCAAACGAAAACCACAGCCTTTAACCGCTTTTCGAGGATCCCCGACCATCTGTCCTAGTAAATTATATTACTACACATTCATGACCTAGTAAAGACATATTCATTATACAAAAATAACTTTTGGGAAGATGGAAGCCTGCGACCTCTACGTGTAGAGTCCTAGAGGACTGGATCGCTTTATATTTTATTATTATTTATAATAGCCCGGGAGCCAGTAACAGGTCTTCATGACCAACTTCCTCTCAAGCGATATTTAGTAAAATGCATCAGTACATAGTACCATAAAGCCTCGTGTACAGCTGGTGCGCGGTTGGGGGAATGAGCGCTGGGAGCCCCCAGAACAAGAAAAAAAATTCAGTCATTTCCTCTCGGCTCAAATATTTGATAAATAGTAGTTAACCCAATATCTCAACGAAAAAAAATAATCAGCTGGTTATGACATGGTACATTGTACGTCAGCTGGTGACTCGAACATAAAAAAAAATATTCACTTTCAGTGGAGTGGTTTATATGGATGATAGCTTAATATATGCTTACATGGTATATTAAGATATCATCCATATAAACCACTCCACTCAAAAGTAAAAAAAAAAATATATTCTACTCACCAGCTGACGTACAATGTACCATGTCATAACCAGCTGATTATTTTTTTTCGTTGAGATATTCGGTTAACTACAATTTAACAAATATTTGAGCTAAGAGTAAGTGACGGAATTTTTTTTCCTAACGCGTGGGGGGCTCCCACCACTCATCCCCCAACCGTGAGCCAGCTGTCGTTCACGAGGCTTTATGATACTGTTCTCTGATGCGTCTCACGAAGTATCTCGCGGGAGGAAATAATTAACCAAATTTTGACCTGGCTCCCGGGCTATATTATATTCTATACGACAGAACCCTGAGTGTACTCGTAACAGTATTGTTTCTTACGCTTTATCTAAATACCCTTTAAATACGGACTACTGTATAGTATAATATACAGAGGTTTTTATTATTAATGGTGGGTGGGTTTATTATTATTAACAAAGGTTTCCACAATGGAATCGACAGTAGACTAATTATTGTCTTATATATTAAATTATTATTAAATAATTATTTGTTTGATTAAACATATCTTTATACAGAAAAAAAAATCAATAAAAATCACCAATAGAAAGATACATTATTAGGGAGTAGCAGTGTCTATTTTTTATTCGTGTATTCTTACGGGACTAGGTGAGAACACCGAAATAAATGGAACGCGGGTGAAACCGCGAGGTGCGCTACGATAAAAATAATTGTATCAACAATATTATTTATAATAAACAAAACATGTCAGAAATTGCTTCCTTATATTTACTAGGAATCCTTGTGGCAAGTAATTAGTGTTAAGGTGACTTCCCACGACCTGTTAAGTTTAGTAAATTATCACGTTTCTAAGGAATATTGTTGTGTATATTAATATATTTCTAGGAATTAACTATAATAATATCTATGGACGCTTTTTTTTTATACCACGTCGGGTCCCGTGGTAAGTACTCGAAGAGACTTGTGTTACGGGTACCAGACAACGGAAATGCATATATTTAATACTTATATTTAAGATTTTTATTATATAATACACAAATATTTAATACACATCCATGACCCAGGAACACAGAATTTTTTTTGTTCTCTCGCAAACCCGCAACCTCCGGCTTGAACGTCAATGCGCTAACCATTGAGCCACAGAGGTCGTCGAAAAACTATGTAATTCGTTGTCATCATATCATGGCCTGGTAATTCTAAAAATTGTATGTCCGATTCTTGACGATAACCTTTAAAGAAAATATTTTATTTTAATCATAAATTTTGCAATACTTAACGTTTCAACCGATCGATCGTTCGATTTCTGAAGAAGAAAACTAAATTACCCATTTTAAACGGTTCTCGGAGCATGATGAACATCATTAAATTTTATTGATGTTTACAGTGCTACTCACGTGAATCAATAAATTAGTGCGAGACATAATGTATACGCTCATGGGCGACGCTGACCACATGGCATTTCCTCATCTTTCTCATCTCGTTTCTCGTGTCCAACTAGAATGTCAAGTGGAAGACGTAAGGTCAATCGATATAGACAGTAAGGCACTGGGTCACTTGCCACTGATGGCATTGAACTAAAAACTGGTAATTACAACAACATGATTATGCAGTACAGCAACGCACCGTAGGAAATCAGCTTTATAATTTTTCCTTTAAGAACATCAGGTATTCTACATTAAAAACGTGACTTACTGTATCAAGTTATCGTCACTCGTTGAAATTCTAGATACAACTTGAAATGAAATTAGCTATTGTATTTTACGAATAGAATCTTGGGCTTTATTTATGTAGCACAATATCTATTATTAATACAATTTGAAGAAATAAATAAAAAAATATTTTTTGAAGTGAAACTTCTTTAGAATCAAATGTGATTTCAAACCGGATGCAACGGAAAAAACGACAGGTAAGAGACACAAATACAAAAGAGCGAGAGAGCAAATGTTGGTGTGTATGTATATTGCAGACTGTTTAATACTTGCTTGTATTTGAGCATTTAACGTGTGTTTCACTTCTATCGTGTGTGAATCGCACATACAGCTTTTTTTTAATTTTCATTTCTTAAACTCGTAAAACAAATTCCTATGAGCATTTCAACCTGACAGTATTGCGTCTGGGAATTAAAATCAATCATTTAATTAAAACGTCATTAAAGCGATGGAGCTAACGACGGCGTCACTAGATTGATCTGCAAGGAGCATCGTAATTAAATGATGTGTATGTTAAATGCTCACGATATTCTACGTGTACGATAAATAATGGTAGAAATGTTGGTTATAAGCAACGGGTACGGTGTGGTGAACTTGACTTTTGATCTAATCAGGCTTCACGTTGTTTTTCTTTACTGGTGAGCAAACAATGCAATTATGGTCAGGTCCATAGAAATGGAAATAATAAGGTAATACAAGTCCTAAGTCCGCGTGGTCTTGTCGCCACACAGGTGACTCAGATGGCACCAACGCGCGTACTTACGATTAGTCGCTAACAGAAATTTGTCATAGCAAGTGAGGGCAAAAATAATTATTATTCATCATATTTAATATATTGCTTCTTATTTTAGAAGCTAATAGAAGAGCATAGTATTACAAAAAAAGAATCGCAATGAATAATAATTTATTCCTTGGTATTTTAATATATATATATATATATATATATATATATATATATATATATATATATATATATAGTTTCGGTAGATTACTGCGAAATATACCATTTAAATAATAGAGTCATCGCCACTTTAGAAGTCCGATAGACGCGGCGCTGCGATCTCATAACTCATTGTTGCCAATTTCTATTGTAATGATTTTCCACCAAGTCTAGTACAATAAAAAATTTAAATAATTATAGGGCCCATGGTCAGTAGTGCATTGATAAAGACTGATGATGATAATAATGACAAAAATAATTATAGCAGCAAAATAAAAATCTCCCTGCCAGGTTTTAGTAAAATAAAACGTTTTTTTGTAAATATTTCATTCGTATTTTTTACGTATAACCGATTAGTAGAATTCATCTAAAACAAGCTTCTTCGGATGTGTTCGGCTTTTGCCAGGAGTGACGATTTTCTCAGAAGTAATTGCTGCCATTGTTACTTCCTTTGTTATTCGACCTTTTTTACAGAAACACCTGAAAATATCATTCATCTGAACAAGGTTTTAATTCTTTTACCTTGCATTTATATTCATATAAAATATCATAAGATAAAGATAAATGTAGAGTTAATGATAATATATTAACCATAAATTAGGCAAAAATGAGTGACTCTGGCATCTCTAAAATTTACCTGTCATGGCTGTGACATTTATAAACATATTATTTAACGGGGTTAATTGTTGTTTATTTTTACTTTCTAATTCACAAAATTATTTCACTTTAACGATCATTATACGGCCTTAAATTTTTACACCTTACTTTATATTATATGCTCCATATTTCACGTAAAACAATTTAAAATATCACAACTTCTTACTCCAGACAGATGTCAAGATGTCAATGTTGTCAAATTTAGTTCAGGCATTAGTCGCAGGACTTTAAAAGTGGCGAGGACTATAAATTACCATACAAAGGCCATCAAGTCTACTTGACACTTGCAAATGTTGCACTGCAAATGTTGCACTTGCATAAGTCAGGATCGAACCTGGACCCAAATGGTTTTTTCTTAAAAGTATTTTACTTGCTTCACGGTTTCTGAATAGAACAGCAAGCGGGATGATAGTTATGAAAATAAGCCACACGTTCATACTTAGATTTCCTGGAAGCCTAGCAAATTGAACTTTAAGTTTTCTGTTGGTTTGAGCAAAGTTTGTGCTCAGATTAGATTACTATCGCTACAGTATTATTAACCTTGATCTTGCTTGGATATACTGAATAGACAAAAACTATATGCATAGTGGTTAGACTCTCAAAAGTAACAAATTATTTTAAAAGTATTATAGACGCTTTTACAATAGGATTCCACAAGTGATCAAATCTTTTCAAGAGCAAATTAAAAAAGTTATTAACGAGCGTCTGTGTGGTTAAATACTTTATAGTACTTAAAGTAAAATATTTGATGAAAGATTCCACAGACGTATTACCTAGGGTATTTGGGGATAGCATAATGAGTTTTTTTAAGAATATTTAGAAAGATTAGTTCCACTGAGTTAGTTGTGGTGATTAGATTCAATTGACTTTCTAAAGTTTTATATGCGGGTACAATATTGTTATAAAAATAGTAATAATAATAATATAATTATATCTATGGACCCTTTTACACGTCAATCTGGTCCCGTGATAAATTTCCAAATAACTTGTGTTACCAGACAACGAAAATACATAATATATTTAATACTTTTTACATTAATACATATTTTTTTATTATATAATACACAGTATATTTAATATAAATGACACAGGAACACACAAACTTTTTTGTTCCCTGGCGGATTTTAACTTTCTACCTCCGGCTTGAGCGCCAACGCGCTAACCATTGAGCCACATAGATCATCAAAATATATGTTGTTTTTTTATTTGAATTTAGATTTTCCTAATAAGCATAATGACGTGTGTATGTCTGTCAATCATTGATCTCCAATCATTGAGTCACACACGTGATTTATTTGTAACCAATTGTTTTTTGTAACCAATTTTTGTAACCAAAGTGTTATTTGTAACCAATTTGTAACAGTTGATCGAATTGGTTAGAGGAGGTGATAATAATAGAACATAAAGAATATTTTATTATTATTATAATTATTATTATTTTGGATTTTATTTTTTAAACTTTAACCGTTTCTTGGGTTTATAAGTAATTTTTTGGATTTATAAGGATAAGTTTTAAAATTTACGTTATAGTATGTCGATAGAAATTTCCTTACGATTTTACGAGTATATAAAATTATTTATTTATAAATATTGTTATGATTATTATTATTATAATAGTATAAGGATGTAAGTAAAATGTTGCTGATGATGAATATAATGATGATAATATTTTCAGTTCTGCGAATCCGTATTTGCCGTGTACACTGTACACCACAGTACGTTGTTTGCGGTCCACAAATCTCCCTCGCAGCATCCGCGTTGATTGTAATGACGATACACCATTGTTTAAGCAATTGATGACTTTTGTCTATATTGTCTGTTTAATAAACATCGCAATGGGCTAGACATAATAAAAATAACTGAACTGTTGATTGACGGTAAAAGAATGCTAGATGATTCGACTTTTTCTACATCTACACTAATATTATAAAGAGGAAAACTTTGTTTGTTTGTTTGGTTGTAATGAATAGGCTCATAAAGTACTGGACCGATTTCAAAAATTCTTTTACCGTTCGAAAGCTATATTATCCACGAGTAACACAGGCAACATTTTGTTCTGAAAAAAAATAGGGTTCCGTAAGATATTTGGGTTTTTCGGACACAAGGTGTAAAAATCAACCAGAAAAGTTACTTATTTTGCGTACTAAGATCCCGTTGTAAATCTTGGTTAACGCAGGCGAAGCTGCGGGCAACAGCTAGTATTGAATATACTTAGTACAAAATAAAATTTATTGAATGTCAATTATTAAATCCAACTCTAAGGAAAGTATATAGAGAAAAACTGCTGCTGACAAAAAGCTAGCCAGGCTCGAGGTGTACGTTAAAAGTACTACAACATGTTACCGGGGGGAATACCCATGCAGCTTTGCTGTTTTTCGGACAGGGAACAAGGCAGACACTGTAATTACTATCGAGACTTGACATATTGTATCAGAATAGGTGACACAAGAATGAGTTGTCAAGGCTGGTTCCAGGTTAAACAGTTTATCTTCGTGGGTGACGTCAGGCACTTCAGGTGGCACGTCTACGTTTGTTTTATTAAGAAATAAGTGGGATGGTGGTAATCTATTGTTGAGCGGCTCAAGGTATCTTCCACAAATGCTCATTCTTATAATATTCCGTTTTCCAATGAATCCAGGAATGTACCGAATCCACTTAAACCACACGTACAATATTAACCGCAAAATTACTTTGGATATGACATGCATTGTGTGATAATATTAGTAATGTAACATTATGGGGAAAACCACATAATTATGATACACTGGCTGTAGCCCGCGACTTCACCCACGTTAAATTAGATTTACGGACGTGTCCGGAGTGATGATCATCATTTTCGATTTTTGTAGATCTTTAAAAGAGTAACATTCTACCATATTTTTTTTTGTTAGAAGTAATTAATGTAAAAACGATATACATTTTCAATGTAAGCCAGTAAGGCTATTCTGTGAGGTCGTTTTCGAATCTTGAAAGCGGAATCCGCGGTGATATGACGAATTTGACGAATTTGTATTATTTAAAACTCGACTCTCTATCTTTAATAATAAAGTTCGCTTTCAAAGTGGGCGTAAAGTAAGCTGTATCACTCAGGTGAAGTTCGATATATCGAAATGGTTTTTACAGAATAGCCCTACTGCAAGCGACTTCAATATTTCGACTCTTACAATGAATTAATCTAAAAAATCAAAGTGTCTTATGTTAAAAACAGTAAGCGAATCTATGGAGTAGTTTTTGAGTTTATCGCATACAGACAGACGCGAAGGACTTTGTTTTATAATATATAATGATTGGCTAACACTTGAATGAAAATTACTAAGTCGTGAGTTTTGTAGCCTTCGACCGTAAAGCAATCTATGCGCTTGCGCCGTCGGACTGCATGGCTGTGGCAGGCATTTTGAAGACACCTAGCTTATTCTTCCTAAGAAACAGCTTGTGTTCTAATGAAAGAAGAGCGGGACAGGCAGAGTAATTACTGGAGATGAGACTTAATATTTTATCTCAGGATGGGCAACACAAAGGAATAGCTTCGGATAATCTAACGGATATTAATAACATAAGACAAAGTTTAACTAATTGTTACCTTTTACCTACCGACTGAGCTTAAAGAAAGCTAAAAGTTTAGACCTTTCTAAAAAAAATTGTAGTTATGAGACAGGCATGTTACTGATGAACCTGAAATAATCAGTTGATCAATTGAAATGATAAAATAATACAAATAACCAAACACGTGAAAACAGTTCAGCGCTAAGTCTTAATTCTTAGCGCGAAACTATTTTCACGTGTTTGGCTCACTTATAAGAGTAAGAGAGAAAGAATGGTTTTTGTTATTGTCGTAGGTAATAACAAATCAACGATTTTCTGATCATTTCTTTTAATTATGTTGTGAGTACTAGTTTCTTGCCAAACATGATTCGAACCAACTATTTGGAATGTGTATTGTACGCTGTAAAATTACTATGTTCCAAAAGCACGCGGCTAAGGGCCTGTTTCACAATCTCCAGATAAGTTCCGAACAGATACTCTATCTGTCAAATATCTCTCTAATGTTGATGAGACCTAATAGTATTTGTTCTGATAGATAGACAAACGGACAACGATTTTATTCTAAGAGAGCTCATTTTCAAAACGACGATTTGTGTTTTTTAAGAATCCTAATATGATAATATTGCAAAACTGATTGTCAATAAAAATTTAACCGGGTACAAAATTTACAAACAAAATTACACGTGTTTTAGATTAAAATCAAACAACGCTAATCTTTAAACTTTTGGTTACGGTTTATCAATATCCCTTATTAATTTAACAAGTATTGGATTTTAATTGGGGAGGCCTATCGGGAACGTCATGAAAGTGTGTTTAGTTTACTTTATTGATATCTATTTATTTAGGATTGGATATTTTTATTTCCCACAGGATTTATGATTCAGTATCATGGTAAAACTAAACGTTCAAACGATATATAACGTACGGTAGTTTTTGCTCAAATTACAAAATACTACTCAAGTATCTGTATAAGCGACAGTGGTCCGGTGGGAGCTCGGCCCCTTAAGTGAGGGTCCGGGTTCAATCCTGAAATCCCATGAGCACCCTAAATAAATAAAATGATTTTTTTAAAATGTATTTACGCCCATAACTTCAGAACCACTGCAACAATTTAGATATTTTTTTGAATTGAATGAAATGAACGAACATGAAAAAAATGAATGAATGAATAGCCTGGGCTCGTTTCAGGCTAACGTTTTTATGTTCATGGTTGACGGCGACTAATAATAATTTATTCTGCGGTCATGTATAATTAGCGTTTGTTTTTGACGTACTTCGTGACGTCTTCTTTTATTCTGCGACAAACTTTGTACTGAAAACCCCCGAGCTGTAACACCTATTCATCATGTCAGTATTTTTTTTTGTCTGCTGAACAAAACATGACAGATTGCTTGTCACTTGCATCTATGGATGTAGTATAATAACAGGATGGCGTACTCGGAAAAAATATATTTACGAAAGTGAACACTAACTCAACGCATTAAGTATTATATTCTAATGGGCATTACACAGATGCTGATCCGAGCCGAGTGGGATAGCAATATGTTAGGAGTGTGTCTCGTTCTTTTATCTTGCCAGCTTAAAAATGTATTTTATTAAAAAATTCGGCTGATCAAAAATTTCATCGAAAAAAATTGTCTTTTAAATATTATTTTGACAATTGTATGTCAAGAAATTGTAATTGAATTTATTTATTTAAATATATTTCCAATTCAAAAAGAAAACATAAATTATTATTTTGCTTATTTCTTTTATTTCTTATGGTAGCCCAGTTAAGTGTCATCTTGATATTTTGTATTGTAATGGTTGCTATGGTTACTTGAATAACATAATAAGTAAATCAAACTACTATGGTGACCACGATTTTTTGGAACGAAGTTCCTTACGGCAGGCTTGGAGGGGAATAATAGCAATGCGACAAGCAATGGTGAGAACGTGAGACAGAGTGACTCCGTACTAAACTTCCCACGTTCCTAATTATTTTAATCAGTTTGAATCCATGGCATCTTTAGTTGTTTTGTAGTCTTAATTCAAGAATGCGTTATTATGAGAGAAAACCTAAGATTTGCAGGTAATATTTTGGGATGATAATGATATCTCGACCACCTGATGACGGATTCCCGTCAAGTATATACCTGGAAGTATTTGTATTATATATTTCGTAATCCATCTACTATTCTTCAGATTTTAACCATTGCTAATGTTGGTATTTTCGTTTGTAAGTATAATACTTGTGTCAGATTTTTCAAGCACCCTAAATGCATCTAAGCTAGCTTGCGACATTTGCCGGGGCTAAACGCGCCTTTTGAAGAACTAAAAACTCGAGATTTATAATATTATTGCAGTCGTGGTAAACTCATGCAGCGCTTAAAACTGCATACATCAAGTAGGTACTGGTAGAATATCAACCTTACTGCAATTAAAATTTTCAATTTTTGTAAGACAAATTTGAATTTGTCCCACATGTCAAAATCTTATTGTCACCTTATAAGAAAGGGACACACTCCTAAACACTGACTATCTCTGTCGGCTCGTTTTTCTGTTACGAGTGCTCGGTCCTGTTATATATTATTACGTCCATTCTTTCATCAGACTAGGACCGGCTCTGGCACGGGGATTGTCGTTCCATATGCGGTTGACGACTCATTCTTTTCTAAGTGGATAATCTATACATTTTTTGTTACGATTGCCTTACGCCTACTCACGCGGGATGAGTCGTCCCAGGGGACATGTGGGAATCCCCGAATATGATATGGGAATCCCCAGCGGTGGTCGCTAGTATTCTTCTGCCGCTTGATGGGGATAGTCCCGGAGATGACTAATACATGGCTACTTAGTCTATATATAGAGGAAAGCTATAGAACCCACATGTATGCGTAATAAAATAAAATGGCTGTGTTTTTAATAGCAAACATCAGGATGCAAAAATATAATTTTTAAATCTTTTATATATGTATATGAAATGATTTTGTAAGTGTTCTTAAAAGCTCGGCTAAAAAATCCTTTATAATGAGACGTCAGTTTAAGCTCAGTTCTGGGCGAAGTCGCGGGCAACAGCCAGGCTTAAATCTAGAGCTATCCTAATATTGATAACGTAGATATTTTAGGCCGTGGATGGTTTTGTTTGACTTAATCATTTAAAAACCACCGAATGGGTTTTTAAGAAAGCGACAGTTTTGGCTATCCATCTAATCATTAATCATTAATTGTAATAACCATGCATTCAATAATGAACCTTGAACCACTCACTTTGAACTGTACGTATCCATGACCGTCCTGATCGGGGAGGGGTCGTTTTGTTTCTCCATCTTCAATTATTTGATTTACGGACACCCTGTATCACCGCTTTACATCGCCTTTTATCACCTGAAACAACAAATATTCTAATTATAATATTATAATTAATTCATAATTCAAACTAGAGTAACTACTGAACAAGACATTCGTAGACATAGTCGAAATATCGAACTCCGCAGTACAATAATTAAACCATGGTAGATTCATATTCCTGATTCTGAATCGCGCTATCGGAGTTTACACAGTTCACCGCGATATAAATAACAGCTGATCATGTGGGCTTCGGCCTGGCCGGGCATACCACCTTGGTCGAGGATCTCCTTTTGGGGCTTATATGCTTCCACAATAGTGCTTATTATATTGCTATAGTACTGCATTGAGTTAACCGCAAACGAGAGCTGATGTCGACCATTTTCAAGAGGAAAGTGACCTTATTTGGACACTTGTCGAAAGGGTCCATCTTTGAATCTCTATGGATAATCGTCAAGGTCAAGATAGTGGGTAGAAAGCCACCAGGAAGACCAAAATGAAAATGCTTCGACGATATCAGGGATTGGACTAGACTAAGATACTACCAGATGAAGATACCCATGATAGGACGGAGTATCGAAAGCTGACCAACTTCAGAATTAAGTTGGCACCCCATGATGATGATGTTCTTCTTCACGTAGTTTGATATCTTTGAATACAGTCTTTATGATACGAAGGAATGTTTATATCAACTCCGTGTACCATTAAAAAAATTATTGCATGTGCAAAGCCATTGCTAATCTTATTAGTCCTATATACGTATCAGTTATTGCGTGGTAACTCTTGTACGATGTGTTATACAAGATTTGAGGAAGGATTTTAATGGACGCGAATTATTTTTTATAAGAAAAGTACTATGTCAAATTAAGAACAATTTAAATTCGAGCCTAAAGCTATTATACATATTATATTCATTAATTAACTGATATAATCATTATCATCATCATCAGCCTTTATCCGTCCATTGCTGAACATAGGCCTCCCTCAATGAACGCCAAGACGACCGATCCCTTGCCACTCGCACCCAACACGGACCGGCCCCTGCACGGAGATCGTCTTCTTATCTGGTAAATGGCCGACCAACACTTCGTCCACCTAAACGCGGCCTCCACTCTTGAACCTTAATGGCCCATCGGCCATCCGTTTACTGATTATTGATTTTTAATATGATTTATTGACATTTCTTAGTAATGTTTTACTTCAAATGAGTTATATTCTCACAGGCTTAAGGGTACAAGAGCTTCTGTGCTCAGCTTTCAATGTTAATAAGCTTAAGCATGATCCTACTATCGTGACATAATATTTCACTTATAGTATATAATTTTAATGAAATTTATATTATGAAGTAATTATAAATAGTTCAACTCAACTTAGTGCGCGGCTCTGTAGGCGTGTGCTGGTTATACAGTAAATATGTATGGTGATGGAAAACACACGTACGTTTACACGAAAATAAACTTTTTCCATTCATTCATCTTGGATTATTCAGACAGGAGGTGTAATTTTTCATAATATATGAGATTATAGAGCTGATGTTTCAGGATCGCGAGTGATGGTGGGAGTGAGGAGGCACAGATACCACCATCTGCTTGTTTCTCCCGTGAATCAATTTTTCCTAACGAAGGAATATAAACGATAACTGTTTTTTTAACCGAAAAAAATCAATGGTGTCCATTTTTAATTTCATTCCCTATGTCCAGCAGTGCTATTCTGCAAGAAAAGCAGCGCTGTCGCAACGCTGTGTCACCGCTGGGAATTCAATTTGGTATTCACTAAGCTTGTCAAACCATATCAAATACCCTAGCGCCGTCAACGCTGGATTTTCTAGGCTGTGCGCCGCGACGAGTTCGTCTCGGCGCACAGCCTAGAAAATGACTCTCAGAGAATAGCACTGCAGGACTAACTTTTCACCAAATACGATTATAATATGTCAATTAGAAATAACTAATATATTTATTCTTCCTTTTCTTTCACTTTGACACCTACTACGAGTATATTTCTTGGTTAGGCGGACAGACAGAGAACGACTGAGTCATCATAAGTTTAATTTTTTGGCATGGAACCAAAAAAAAAATCAATACGGCCAACAAAAGCTGTTTCAATAAAATAAATGAAATTGCGTAAACAAAAACTATATTAGCATATTTTCCACAAAAACTACAAGTTAAGCGATTATCAAAAGTGTTTTATTGCTCAATCAAAACACTTTTACTAGATCATCGAGTTTCTTAGGCCAATTTAGTGACCACAAAAATGATTATTGACACTTTCCTTGACAAGTGAAGGTGTTGCTATGAATTTAACTTGAAACTTAATTCGAGAATAAATTTTCTTAGCAAAATTTTATCGTGTCAAATATTGACATATAATAATTCAAACACTTTGTAATTTAAATTTATTTTGTAAACAATGTGTAATTTAAACTCATAATAAAAATAAATGCAGCAAAACTGAAGGCGACTATGTGTTGAGTGGCATTTTTTTAATAAATACTTTTTTGTTTATTATTTCCTTTGCTCAGAATTTTGTTAAGTAAAATGAATTCCGTATTTTTTGCCAATAGTAAATAAAACTATGCATTCTTAATATAAAAAGTTGCTAAATGTGTTTTTTTTGCTGCTCAGAAATTAATAGTCGACTTTGATTAGCCTTTATTTAGAGAAGTTTATGGATTTTATATTTTAATGATCTTTGTCCAACAATATCTTTGAAATGACCAGTGGATTTTGTTTCTGACTGTCGGTTAACATTCTCGGCACCCATCTTGCGGAGACTTTTCTCATATTCAAAGATTGTTTCAATATGGATTAAATACTGAAATGCCCATTTCTTGAATTAAGTATCGTATAGTAACTCTTCAATCACTCAATACAATTTTCTCGACTTTCCCAGCATTTTTTTGGGTGACTGACGTCGATGGACGGCCGCAACGATGTTCGTCTTCCGTGCTCGTTCTCCCTACTCGAAATTGAGAAGCCCACCTTGCGACAGTCGAATACTGGGTAGCAGACTCTCCTAATGTTGCCTCCAAATCGCAATGAATCTCTTGCGTCGTTAACTTTTATAAACAGAGATATTTAATAACAGCTCGCACTTCGTTTTTCTCAATTTTCGAAAAACGTTCCGACACGAAGCAAACAAATGACTACATTCAGAAAAAAACAAAAGAGAATAAAATATTTTTTTATTTATTAATATTACAAACATGTATCTGAGCTATGCCTGTCAGTATTTATTTTTTTCCTTACCTGTATGTCGTTCTCACTACTTTTTGATCTCCCCTCGTATAACCTCTGGTTATGTAGATGTTAAAAGGCGTCGATAGTGGCAAGGCTTCGACTGTTCGTTTGCCCTTCTTTGCCATAAAAAAATATATTTACATTATTAATAATAACTGTATGCTAAAATTCGAACAATGAATTCATATAGGCATTTCGTAATGGAATAATTATCAAATCAAATCATCCTAGCCTTTTCCCCAACTATATATTGGGGTCGGCTTCCAGTCTAACCGGACTCAGCTGAATACCAGTATTTTACATGGAGCGACTGCTGTCGGACCTCCACAACCCAGTAACCGGTACCCCGCGGTTAGACTGGTTGTCAGATTCTCGGGCTTCTGACGACCCGTAACGACTGTCAAAGATCCACAAATGACAGCCGGGACCAACGGCTTAACGTGCTTTCCGAGGCACGGAGGAGTCTCGGTATGTAAAGATGGTCACCCATCCACGGACCGACCTCGGCAAGCGTTGCTTAACCTTGTGGATCGATCCGCGCGGCTGTTACGACTGCGCCACGAGCTCCTCAATGGAATCATTATATTACGTATTTTATTTATGTTCTTTGTATTCATAACAGATATATTACGAGAATGTTCATGTCATAAAGAGTCCAAGGAATCGGAGTCAACTTGGGTTGACTGCCGACGCCCATAAATATCCACACAATCAAAGTCTTAGCAGATTCGTTGCTCTCCTTTTCCCTAGACCCCAATGGGCCACAGTAAACTCACAAACTGCAAGAAACGCGACAGCATAGCTGTCAATTTACGCCGGTACCATATGTGCGAGAGATACCACCCTGGTCGTGGTGGGGACTATTAGAGAATGGGAAACGTGAATTCATTAATGTATGTATGTATTTCATAGCAGCGTCTCAGTGGTGAATGGTGATGCATGGACTGTTTTGGCGTTCATTTAAGCGGGCCTCCAGCAAACGACAAAAGTTCGATCGTGATATATTATGATGCATGTGATGCACGTGATGCACGTGATGCGTATAGATGATGGTCCAGTGAGTATGGACTCGGCCTCTTGAAAGAGAGATTTGGATTCAATCTTCACCTCTGGCGCCTGAAAATGGGCTTCTCTCATTTCAAAGCGCATCCTGAAAACAAAACTATCGCTCAACGTTGAAGTAAGACATCGCAAGGAAACCTGCAAGCCTGATAAGATTGAAAGTCGAAGATATGTGACGAACCTGCACTCGATACACTCACGTGATTTCTAAAAGAGACCTATGCCCAGCAGGGGACAAAATAGTGTTATAAAGGCTGATAGTTTATTTTTGTGCATGAGGTCAAAGAAGTTTCATTATTTGTTATCTCATTGTAATTAAACAACTTTTCACAGATGTCCCGTAACTATGGTTGCTGCGTCAGACACGTGTATGGAATTAAGTGCTCGATACATTGCAAATAGTTGTTTTATCATGAATGAAATTCACGCTAACAATTACTCGTTTTCAGTTCGACAAAATTGACGTAAGGCTGTGCTACAAATACTTGTCGTATCAAACAATAAAACAATTGCTAGAGTAAACACTAATATGACATAACAAAGATAGCGATATAAGTTTATTTTACAAGTGTATTTTATTGTCACTTTTAGAAAGGAAAATCAAAGGTAACACGACCGATTTAAGGATACATTTATTTACAAAGAAAACGTTGAAGATCGGGTTATATTTGAAGAAGGTAAAGATACGTCGTCGTTATTTATAAGATATCTATTTGTAAGATATCTATTTATTCCAAAGATTGATGCAGCTTGTCAATGATAAAAATATTACCAATAGTTTTCTTGGAAAATACTTGACAGAAGGAGTGATAACTTCTATTCTTAGTTCTTAGTTTATGTATTACAAATTATAAGGCTTATTATGTCTGCTATGCTACTTACATCGCATTAAGCAGTGGCTATTTTTTTTTTCGAAAGGCTAGACCTTTTAGGCCAGATGGCCTCTAAGCTCAATCGATAGGTAGGTGAACAGATGGCTCACCTAGTAAAATTCGAAAGGGGGCGCCCCCCTCCGTGCCCCGCAGGGGGCGCGGTATATCGCGCGCGCTACTCTGGAGAGTAGGTGTTTGGCTAGTCAAATCCAATACGGTCGACGTCATTAGCGGATGAAGTTAAACTATTAGTCGGAGGGCCGGCCCTCTCCTCCCCCTCTGACGGGGGAGGTGGGTCATGCGCGGTACCCGTGCAATCGACCGATAGCAAAGTGCTATCGGTGTTTTCGCGGTTTTGATTAGTGTAGACTCGTACCGGATTCGAACCTAATCTTACCCGATCGATCCAGATCGATGTATTTACCATGTGTAGGGGTCGACGTCGCTCACGACCCCGAGGCCCAAGCGGTGTGACTGAGTACCTAGCCCCGGATGTTGAATTGTTATGTGTGTGTATTATATATTCTATCTTGAATTTCGCGTCGCGCTTTTACGTCGCGCATTAATAGCTGAGATATTTCGTCAGCCGGATTGGTAGTAACGTATTTAGGTAACCTAAAACTCTTTGAGACTGAGCTATCAGGGACATAGTCTGCCGCGCTCACTATGAGCGGGTTTTAGTGGAGAAGTGCCTTTTCAAAGTGACGTACTGACATCTCTTTGAAGTGGCCCCTAATCGAATCTAACTTGAGGTCTTCTTATGTACCATGGGCAACCGGTTGCTATGCGTAAGAATTTGTTTTGCAATATCTGCAAAGGTTTGAGTCAACTCTGTGGCACGTGCGAGAACGAAACACAGGAGTACGATATAATCGGTCTTATACACGCTTTGTATAAGGTAAGTTTATGCCTGAGGGGCATGTTACTTTTCTTGTTTATCAAGAAGTATAATCGGCTCAAAACGAATTTGGCCTTTTTTATTATGTTATTTATGTGCGGCCTGAATGACATCGACCTGTCTAACGTGACCCTCAGGTACTTCACCTGCCCTACTCTGGGGATTATGGTGCCGTTTAGTTTGATCGGCATCATTTGCCGACGACGAAGCAGTGGCTAAAAAAGTTATAAATGTCTCGTTTTATGTCGTTTAAGGAGGCCTATGTTCCGCGGTGGACGGACAAAGTCTGATGATGATGAAGCCGTTTCAGCGCCTTTTAATATTATAAATGGTTTTCTCGTAAATATGTAAGTTCAAAAGAGCTCGTGGCTCTGTGGCAATAGCCGCTCGGATCGATTTACCAGGTTAAGCAACGTTTGCCGAGGTTGGTTCGTGGATGGGTGACCATCTTTACATATCGAGATTCCTCCGTGCCTCGGAAAGCCGTCACGTTGGTCCTGGCTGTCATCTTTGACAGTCGTTGCGGGTCGTCAGAAGCCCGAGAGTTTGACAACCAGTCTTACCACGGGGTACCGTATCACCCTGTTACTGAGTTGTGGAGGACAGAAAAGCAGTCGCTCCATCTTAATACTGTTATTCAGCTGAATCCGGTTAGACTGGAAGCCGACTCCAAAATATAGTTAGGAAAAGACTAGGCAGATAATATGCAAGTTCAAAATTTTACAAAGAAAATGTACATAGTCATAAGTGATAAATTGTAAAGTGGTTTTCTTTGATAACGTATGTATGACATGTCGTCGGGAGCGGAGCGCACATCGACTCGTGTTAGACACGAGTGCCAGTTTCTACAGAGTGCTTCTTTTTGTTAATATGAAATACAAATTCTTATTGCTTTATGGAATCATAATTATTAACCTCTTATCGCCCACTGATGGACATTGGCATCCTGTATAAGCCCCAAGACATCTGACCCCTCCCCGTATCCGACCAATCACCAGCCCCTCTAGACAAGTGGCAAACGCTAAACGAATAGAAATAGAATAGAATACTTATTGTATGGGAATATCAATAGCTGTCAAATTACATGTCGTAAACTAGTGTCATTCCCATACAATAACTATTATATTCTATTTCTATTTGTTGGACCTCGGCACGGAGAATGCTATTTTGCCTAGTCCATTTTCACCTTCTGTCATGGTACCAATTAAAGGCGCTTACGTTATCCCAATCAAAACATTTCTAGTGGACCGAAATGTGAATCTAAGTCTCTCTCGAATTTCCATTCATAACAAAATTACTTATTATATAAAAAATAAAATAAACAATATTTAATTTTGAAATCAGCCTGTATACAGGTGTATTAAAGTGGCATTATCACGTTATCTTGTAATCACTACAACCATGTTAACAAGTTCAGTTTTACAGATATGGGAGTTCTTCTATTGTTTTATAACAAAGTTATTTGAGAAGGAACCCATTTTATTTGACCTTTAGTTTTGGCTTTTTAAGATACTTTGGTTAAGTCTCCTACTGACAGGATCTAGGAAATGCAGAAGCGCTTAACCATATGTCAGCCGGGGAACATCAGTACACAGGGTGGGTCTGAAACTGTACGGGATGAACAGAAGAGAGCACTCTGCCAAACACAATAGACGATTAAACATTTCAACCAAAACTATACTTTATAATAATGACCATGAATCAATTTATGATTTCATGTTAGAAATCTCAGTTAAATGCAAAAAAAAATAAAATGTAATGAACTGGTTCCAGTTTTTTTTTCAAGTTCATATTTTTCGTCCATCGTAAAGCTAGCACCATTTTTTGCTTACTTTAGGTCACCTTTATTGAAGACGCTCCCAAACAATTTATTAATATTAGAGGATATTTTTTGTTAATATAATATTATAACATTTTAATTTATTATGACAGACATGCTGTCAAGGTTTTGTTGTTTTATTAATAATTAATTAAATACAAATTATTTATCTTCTTCTATCTTTCGACATCTACACCTTTATATTATTTACCTTAGAAATGAAATTCTGAAAAAAGATCTTTATAAGAATCTTACTATTATAAAATGGTAGGTTTTAAGTTTGGTAAAATTTTGATTTTTTAATGGATGGACCATAATGATTTTTTTGAAGGCTGCATGAGTCAAAAACTGCTTCTTACCGGATTGAAGCAGTTATTGCTTTAATACATACGTCATGTATACAATGTGTGTTACATACAGATTGTATGTTTCACGTCAATCAATACAAACCCTGCCCTGTAATTGTATGGACACAATAAATAGTATTGGATTCCACAGTACCAGATAACACAATCATCAACCACTAGTTAAACGCTCGTCTCTACGATAACCATTTTCCTGTGAAACAAGATTTGGTGATTTCTGAAGGACAGGCAAGATGATTACTGGTCCGAGACTTATTTATATTTTATATTAATTTGGGAAACACACAGTACATTAACACAGAATCAATAATTCACAAAAAAATACACATAAACGATCAAAGTTTCCACATGCTAAATATATAACAGATTTACAGCAAGCAAGACAACATGACAATAGTGATACTAAAATTAAATTAAATTAGATTAACTAGACACAATATTACAGCAGCATCCACAACAATAATCAGACAATAACGACTTGACAGGACTTGACGAAGCGAAACCTTATGGATGTGGCCAAGGTACTTGGTTGGATCCTGATCATATGTGAAACTTACGCTTGGGCAGTACATTAACTAAAACCACTGCGAGTGTCTTCATTTGCAGGCAATAGAAACACCTCAGCGACGAGACATAACCTCAGAACCCAGGTTCTATCCCTCACAGGATAAGCAATATTTAAATGAGTTGCCAACCCTGAATAGTCAACCCTGACTATGTTTATTTTAATGGAAGTAATCGATCCATTTTAATTTGATTAGGGACTTACATTTCTTTCAGAATTTCATCATGAAAATGAATATACCTAAATTTTTCATCAATATATCATTAATTATTTTTATCACATCGCATGTGATAAAAATAATTAATGATATTTATTCTAGACAATATTGACACAGATGAGCAAATTTTATCATAATTGGCTAATAACACAATTAATATACAAGCTAGCCTTTGTAATTATTATTGAATTCTTTGCAAGAACAATATAATATTGAAAGATTGTATCTCAATAACATCTACAAAAAATGTGTAGTTAAACGATGAATCATAAACAAATATTAATTGAAAGGTTGTATTTATAATTAATTATAATTTGCTGAGGGTAATTAAACTATAAGATGTTAAAAAAATAAGTTAACATTAAGAATATTTTCGTGTAAATAAGACGATCTTCGTGCAGTAGCCGGTCCGTATTTGATGCGAGTGGGCAGTGGCCTATATTCATCTCTAGTAAGAGGTAGTGCCATGCTGTTTGCAGCCAAATCAGGCCGGCACGACCGGGGAGTCTCGTTCACATGAAATCGGCGTAAAGTGACTAAGCTGTCGCTTTCGTGCAGTCTGTGAGTTACCGGTGGCCCATTGAGGGAGATAGGTTAGGTTAGGGTAGATTTAAATTGTGTTATAATATAATAGCAACTAGGTGTAGTCCCCCGCGGTTTCACCGAGCATTTCCCGTGGACTCTGTGGATAAATTGCAGCCAAAATGATATTCGCATGTAAAAATAATAATATCTTTATTTGGCACAAATATTACATGATATGGTATGTATTAGAGTTGACAAATTAGTTAGTGCTTACACAAATTACAAAACTTACAGTTCACAGGGGGCCCCAAACTAGGCAGCGACAAACATATCCAAAAGTTGCGCGATAAGTAATATAGAGGACATTTTTTGAAATCCTAAGCATTAACTAGTACTACATTCCACGCAAGCATTGTCAAATGCGCAGCTAATCTGTAAAATAAGGATATGGCTACCTATATCTTGTTATAATTGAAAATGTTAAAATATGGCACGAAAGCTTGCGATTGTGGCATAACAAGTTTGTATCGTTTTATTAATGAACATTTAAAAAAGTATAAGTTTTTATTATCCTTGAAAGTTGTCTGATATAATACACTCGCGTGCATTTAAACCGGTATAAAGATAAAAATGTCATCTATGAATACTTGTATAAATAATGATATTCTGTCACAACATTTGTAACTCAAATCAATATAACAGACTTAGAAACAAAAATGCTAAAGTCACTGAGCTCCTTTCTGCTAAAATAGCTTTTAATTTCGTTTCATTATTTTGTAGCGACATAAAATCAAACGATTTCGATACATATTTTTTAAAATCCTTATTAATATAGTCAAAATTGCATGTTTTATGAGTATTATTAGGGTTCACATTAGGTTAATCTTTTAATATATAAATTGCTTCTGTACGCGTTTTTGTTACTGACTATCTCCTAAGTGGCTGGACCGATTTTAATGAATTTTTGTATGCCTTCAAGTGGATTCAAGAATAGCTTAAATCTATTATTTAACCCACTAGAAAAAAAAATTTACAACATCTGTCCGGGCCTCTAGTATTTTTATTATTAAAAAATAAATGATTTGATTAAACAGGATTTTGCTCGCAAGTGTATCCGTATCTCAGATCAAAAGAAATGTATTAATTTATTAACTTATTCATTATTATTATTAGTCGATATTTAAATGAGCTACTTTCATCTGCCTCAATATGATTACGGTATTTTACGTAAAAACTCCTTTCGAGATGTCTTAAAAATATAACAATAACAGGAAAATGTACATTTAAGTGACCTCAATAAAACATTTTGGCGGTCAAATGGTTATATCCTAGTGAGTAATTTACTATATTTGATCATCTCGTATCGTTTACAGGAAAAATATAAGGATATAATTACTGGCTGTTACTCTGTTAATGAAAACCTATCACTTGACCTACTTCAACGTAATAAAGATTAACAAATTAAAAGTAAGTTAGAAGGAGCGATGATGGTCCAATGGTGGGTGGACTCGGCTTATGCAAGAGGTACCGGGTTCGACCCGGACCCCTCCGTGTGTGTCTTGAAATGGGTTTTTCTAAATTTCTAAGCGCACCCCAAACACGAGACCATCGCTCGCTCACCTGCCACCAGGAAACCTGCATGCCTGGTGAGGTCGAAAGTCTTTGAAGGTATGTGAAGTTCACCCACCCGCAACGGGCCAGCGCATCGGTGAACTATAACCCATTACCCTCCTCGCCTGATTTCGAGGAGGAGACCAGTGCCCAGCAGTGGGACATATTATAAGGGTTGATACTTTACTTTTTTTAAGGACGCGTTTACAAACTTGATAGGTACAGAATTGAACAACTACATTGAAAAAGTCACGCACACAAGCGCACCCGCGCAATACGCACGCTTGCGTGCGGGAATAGTAGTCAAGTAAACGGATTTGATACTTTACAAATATTTGTTATTTTGATTATTTATAACACAAAATTATATTTTATTTCTGTTTGTTTTTACTAATTATCTTTTTACTTAGAATTAGTATATTAAATATATGGTCATAATTGCCACGTTGAGCAGGCCCATTGGCGATCGCAGATGTTGATGAAGTCGCATCGGCAGCACTGCTGCCTGATCCGAGTGGCACGGGATCGATCGTCTTGACGTTTATTGAGGGGGGGCCTATGTTCGGCAGTGGATGGATGAAATTTGATGATGATGACGATGATGATATCTATTTGTTTGCGAGTGGAAAGGGATCGGTCGTCTTGGTGTTCTCATTGAGGGAGGCCTATATCCAGCAGTGGATGGATGAAGTTTGATGATGATGACGATGATGATATCTATTTGTTTGCGAGTGGCAAATGATCGGTCGTCTTGGTGTTCATTGAGGGAGGCCTATATTCAGCAGTGAACGGATGATGTTTGATGATGATGATGATATCTATTTGTTTGCGAGTGACAAGGGATCGGTCGTCTTGATGTTCATTGAGGGAGGCCTATTTTCAGCAGTGGATGGATGAAGTTTAATGATGACAATGATGGCGACATCTATTTGTTTGCGAGTGGTAAATGATCGGTCGTCTAGGTGTTCATTGAGGGAGGCCCATTTTCGGCAGTGGACGGATTTAGGCTGATGATGATGAAGTCGCATCGGCAGCACTGCTGCCTTAGCATAGCACGGGATCAGTCATCTTGGCGTTCATTGAGGGAGGCCTATGTTCGGCAGTGGACTGATTTAGGCTGACGATGATGATGATGATGATGATTATGATGATGATGGTGATGATGATGATGATGATGATAAGTGAGCAAACGTCGAGAGAGAACGTCTTCCCACCTGGTTATAATGACCAACCAACATTTCGTCTATGAAATAAACCGATTCCATAAAAATATATTGTGGTAAAAAAATATTGTAAAGTATCAAATCCAATCCAAAGTATCCAATATCAAAAATAAATCGCGATGTTTTTTGAGTCGAATTGCTGCTAACAGGCGACGCAGTGTCCACCCAGAACCGCGGCCGAGCGCGGACTGAGTTCTCATTTCAAAAATGTAAAAGAAATCAAGACAGAGACAACGATAAAATAAACCTTAATGCAATGGAATAACATTCATCTTTGGTAGCAAAATTGGTAAAAAATTTAGTTATCTTCTTTATTTTTTTTAAGACTATTTTTAGCATTTTTGGGTTATTTTCTTGTCCTTTATTTAAAATTGAATATATTTCCCTGCTCCTACTATTTTTTAAAAACCTTAATAAATGTGGATATTAGACCAAAAGGGTACCGTAATTCTAATCGATTTCGTTCGTTTCATGGAAAATGGTAATGGAAGAACGTTGATTACTATATAAAAAAGCAACATTTATCAAAAAAATATGCGTTATCCTTGTAGATAAAGAACCATTCTATATGAAATAAATAATTTTTATATATGATTTTGTGTACTTTTGTTACAAACGGTACAGAAAAACAGCATAATTTCGTCTGATTCGTAAACGCGTCCTTAAGAAGGCTCCTTTTTCTGACATATTCGGCGCATTTCAATTATGGCTAGGGATGCGGAGTAGATTGAGCAACGATAGGCCAGTGGGTATGAGCTCGGTTTTTGAGCGAGAAGGTACGGGTTCGACCTTGATCTGTGTGCCATCCAAAAGTGAAGTCTTTTTATACAGGGTGGTTAGTAGGTAAGTTTTCTGGAAGTAAAAAACTGAGTTATACAAGCGGTTATTTACTATAAAAAGAGTAGCACCATCTTAGTCCTTAATAAATTATATTATCTTCAGTAAAATAGCCAGGAGAGGCAGTGTTATTTCTGGTACTGAGACTTAACATTCTACATCTCAGGAGAAACGTCGTATGAATGAGCTGTCTGAGTAAGTCCTAAACTCATTTGTCATGTTTTTTTTATCGGACAAAAAATCGATTCCAGGCACCCAAACCAAACTAGAGCCTATAAGATCGCATATATCACAGGTAAATACGCGTAAATAATCACAAATCAAGGATTGTATTTAATCGTTTCAATATTAACTATAAGATTCGAATCTGAGACTTAAATCTAAGAGACAATCGTTATCTTATACTAATATATGAAGTTGAAGAGTTTGTTTCTTTGAACGCGCTAATATAAGAAACTACTGGTCGGATTTAAATTTAACTTTCAGGCTAGATAGTCCATTTATCGAGAAAGGCTACAGAGTATATATCATCCCGCTAAGATGCCGTGGTAAATCTTATTTATATATATTATCGTTAACGCAGGCGAAGTTGCGGGCAACAGCTAGTTTTTAATATACAAGGATGATTATTAAATTATTTAATTTAATAATCACCACTTAATGAGTTTTTATAAGTTTGTAAACACTCGATTGATAACGTTATTTATTCTGCCATCAAGCGCGCTGTCGAGGTTTTTTCGTCCTTGCTGATGTAGTTCAAGGTATGCGAGGGAAATAAAACATGGTATGGGTATTTATCGACTTGTATATAAACATAGATATTGACAATGGTGGTGATGGTGCTGATGATGATGATTAAAAATAATGTCGATACCACCTATACATTTTTAGACTGTTGGAAATAGGCCAATCATGGCTAAGACTCACGTCGGACTATATAAAGGGACCAATCAGCAAGGCGTTAAAAATGCTTAAGTCACTACATAAAAAAAAGTAAAGTATCAACCCTTGTATGTCCCACTGCTGGACACGGGTCTCCTCCTCGAAATCAGACGAGGAGGGTAATGGGCCATAGTTCACTAATGCGCTGGCCCAGTGCGGGGTGGTGAGGTTCAAAGACTTTCAATCTCATCAGGCATGCAGGTTTCCTCACGATGTTTTCCTTCACCGGTGAGCGAACGATGGTCTCGTGTGCACTTAGAAATTTAGAAAAACACATTTCAAGGCACACACGGACGGGTCAGGATCGAACCCGGAACCCCTCGCGTAAGAGGCCGAGTCCGTCCACCACTGGACCATCGTCGCTTGTCATCACATGCCTTTTTATATTGGATAGCTGTTGCCCGCAGCTTCGCCTGCGTTAACTAAGATTTACAACGGCATCTTAGCGGGATAATATATCTTTACCGATAAATGGGCTATCGAACACTGAAATGTTTCATTAAAATCCGACCGATAGTTCCTGAGATTAGCGCGTTCAAATAAACAAACTCTTTAGCTTCATATCTTAAGGATTAAAAGCATGAGTAAAATAAACTCGTTTAAATGTAGTACAAAAAAATCAAATTTTCTGAATAAAATATGGTTGTTGTGTCTCACTCGACATATATATGTCGCAGTCATCTGGTTAAATCAGTCATTTGATTGTATCACTAGCGCGTTAATCAAATGACGACATTTAATTGAATGACTAGGCCGAACGTTTATTGAACAAGCGTCGCTCAACGTCCAACTAGATAGCGGATTGTAACATAGCCTTTTGAACAGAGCGGACGTAAAATCAGTCAGGTGATTGTAATTTAGTTCATTCTTTTGCCACCGCGGCGTTAGTTGTCACCAAAACAAATATGGCGTAATACAGCTCGCGCAGATAACACTGCCTTGATATATTTTTTTTGACTAAATTTACATTTAAGTGACTTATTTGTAATAAAATAGTGTGACAGCATGGATATACCTATTAATACGCCGCCGCCGGTTACTTTTAAAAAAAATTTAAGATGAAACTAACTGAATACAAACATCATAATCAAGGTCTGTTGAATGTTATGGCTCAGTTTATGTGTGAGAATTTGGGCTTTGTAAGTTACTTGTTGCCGTGTACACAATTACAATTTATTATGATTTTATATTCATGTCCTTATTATTTTTATGTACAGGAACTCATGAAACTTATGGTTACCCTAAACAAACATTACAAAGTCGGCTATATCCCATTTAACGACAATGCTAAATGACGTTCAGTCAAGACGTTGAATGTTACATTCAACAACTTGACTAGTTGTTCTTTAGTCATTCAATTAAATGTCGTCATTTGATTAACGCGCTAGTGATACAATCAAATGACTGATTCAACCAGATGACTGCGACATATAGATAGGTATAGTGTGTCGTGGACTTTTTTGTAGATAATTATAAGATCTACAATTAATTAGAACATTTTATGGTTCTATCTTTTATAGTTTAGGCAGCGTACGCAAAATAAGTAACTTTTCTGGTTGATTTTTTACACCTCGTGTCCGAAAAACCCAAATATCTTACGGAACCCTGATTTTTTCCAGAATAAAATTTAGCCTATGTTACTTGTGAATAATGTAGGTTTCAAATGGTGAAAGAATTTTTGAAATCGGTCCAGTACTTTTTGAGCCTATTCATTACAACCAAACAAACAAACAGACAAAGTTTTCCTCTTTATAATATTAGTGTAGATGTAGATAGGCAAGTTGTTAGATGTGCGAGGTAAGCAGTTAACGTCACCCATGAATATGAACTAGTGTCAGTAATTACACTGCCTTAGTTGCCATTTCTCTAAAACACAGCAAAGCTGTTTCTCGGGAGTAATAAACAAGATGGTGGTATTCGTGCAACCCTCCCATCGGTAACAATGTCCTCATGCATGTCTATGTGAACGTCTTTAAATAAACTTATAGTTAAATTAGATCTGTATAAATATTTAAAAAATAAATCGTTGTCCTTAGCTGATGAGGGCCTGGTAGAATCAGGGCATCTAGCTGCATTATCATAATATAATAATACTAGGTCAATGCGACGATGGTCCAGCTGTGGGTGGACTCGGCTTATGCAAGTACCGGGTTCGATCCTGACCCCCAGTGTATGTCTTGAAATGGGTTTTTCTAAATTTCTAAGTGCACCTCAAACACGAGACCATCACTCGCTCACTGGTGAAGGAAAACATCGTGAGGAACCCTGCATGCCTAATGAGATTGAAAGACTTTGAAGGTATGTGAAGTTCACGAACCCGCATTGAGTCAGCGCATCAGAGAACTATGACCCATTATCCTCCTCGTCTGATTTCAAGATCAAGACCCGTGCCCAGCAGTGAGACATATTATAAGGGTTGATATTTTAGTTTTTTTTTTAGTTTTAGGTCAAGGCAAAATCGAGGCAGCGGGAGCTAGATAATCTTTTCGGTGTAAAAAAAATCCAGATAAAGACCCATTTTCGGACGGAACGCATAAAACTGAAATCTGGCGATAGTAGCACTCAACTGGCGCGCGAATTCCAGAGCTGTAATATCTTTAGGATATTAAGTAAAGTATTCTAGCAAAATTTAATTTTACATTGTTCCGTTCGTGTTAACACATAGACGTGCATTTTAGACATGTTTTGATAACGGACTTAAGAAGTCAAGTGTACAATTATTAGACCTATCTGTAATTTAAACTATATTCTTTTTATGTGGTTATTATTATCTGAATTATCTTATAAATGTATGTTAAATAAAAATATATTACATATTGTAATCTAGAAAATTCCTTTTTCTTATTATATTAAAAATAGCAGTTTCCCGCAGCTTCACCTACGTTCACAAAGATTTACAACGGCATCTGAGTGGGACGATATAATATAACCTATAGCTTTCCTTGATAAATAGGCTATCTAACACTGAAATAATCTTTCAAATCCAACAAATAGATTCAATTCTGAGATTAGCGCGTTTAAACAAAGAAACTCTTTAGCTTTATATATTAGTATAATATAAGACATGTGTGTACCTATATCAAAAATATATTCTGATCATCAACAAGCCTGTACAGTTCCACTTCAAGTAGTCCAGCGGAAATCGCCTTCCTATATACTATAAATTATTCAACTGCCACTACTTAGTTTTACTCGGGAACTAGTTTTTCTCTTTGACTCGTGGTATGTTAGAAAAAACTGGCCTGTGAGATGCTTCCATGAATGTGGTTAATACTTAACATGGTGATGGCATGAGCATGTGGATCCAATCGATGATCGTGATTCTGTTGTCAATACCCTTGTCAGTCAAGAGCAACAGACAAATCTTAAAATTATTTAAAGTTAAATAAAAACAGCTGTAGATAGTTCAAATCAACTTTGCGCGTGGTTTTAATTATGTATTTATTTATTCATTTAATAGATCCACAAGGACACACTCTGACATAATATTCTATATTAACATATTCACGAGTATTACAGCTAAATGTGGCCTGAATTAGAAGTGAATGCAGCATGCATAAATGCCATTTTAACACATAACTGCAAAGAAAAACGATTACACTTTTCTTGACCAAGAATATTATGTATGGCAGTGAATAAAGACGGTCGCATCACTCTCAGTTGTCACACAAATTAAAGCTGCGTTATGACAAGCGCTCGCACACATAGCGCCGCGCAAAAAGTTGAATTGAACTATCTATATGAGTTTTATTATAAAGATATCAGATGTATGAGTATTTCTGTGTTTATTTAGTGAAATATGATGCCCGTGATATAAATATGTTGATGACATATTTTAAATTATGATTAAAACGATAAATACATTTATTATATTTTGTTCTAATTAGAACGAGATGATAACAATGACACTTAGGGCCGATACAGTTTGAAGACCAGAAAATGTACTTTTCATATTTTTTTATGAATAAAGAATCAAATGAATTACAAATAATACATCCATGCGAGCCCACGTGCAACAACTAGTTAAAACTGCCAAAGCGGCAAGGCCAGAACATAATTACTGTAATCATAAGATGTACACAGCCTCATGGAATGGATGTCTATATTTTTTGCTGTCTGTTGTCTAGATGTCGATACATCATCGCAAGTAATCGTCTAAATATATTTTAGCCCACCAGAACTAACGAAAAAGATCTCTAATCTGTTATTGTTTCATCATAAAAATAAAAACTTATCTACCGAGTTCTTTTTGATGTGAACCTTCTTTAGAATCGTTGCGATTTTAAACTCGATGAAACGAAAAAGTAAGTCCAAGAGATAGAGAGAGAGGCAATGACGTATTATAGGATTCAGCCGGCGAGAGAATGAGATAGAATGTATTAGACGTTCGGGGTGCGGGGGGAGCTCAAGTAGATGTAGCCATCTATCGCCAAGAAGCTAAAGCTGGTGTACTACAAATGTCGGTAACAGTTCATGTATGATATAGTGTGTCGCTTGTAATTGATATTTTTTTTTCAATACTTTTCAATAAGTATTCATTCTATTAACCTTCCTCGTCTGATTTCTAGGAGGAGAGCCGTGTCCAGCAGAGGGACATATAAGGGATGATACTTTACTTTATATCATATTGAGGATGTCTTAATAGACATCCATGTAATACACATCCATGATCCAGGGTTACAGATAATTTTGTTCCCTGGTGGGATTCGAACCTACAACCTCCCGGCTTGAGCGCCAACTCGCTAACCATTGAGTCACAGAGGTCTTCAAGACGTCAAGTAATTATTTATGAAAATCATGTTTTGATATAAAAATAAGATAATTGCATCGTACTGTTGGTGATTATAATCATTGATTTCTTAGTTGTATAATAAATATTTCTGTTATTTCATAAAACTATCTTTCGAGTAATATCGCGAAGATTCTCGAAAATGAAATAAAATTCTCGAAATACTGAGAACCACGGAAACAATAACGTTTTAGGCATTTATTAAATTCAGTACATTTTCATCTTGTGTAATGAAAATCTCAAAGAAATTATATTTCTCTTTAGCATTATTGTTCGCTCATCATCATCATCAGCCTTTATCCGTCCACTGCTGGACATAGGCCTCCCTCAACGAACGCCAAGACGACCGATCCCTTGCTATTCGCTGCATCGTTATGTCTGTTATAGATACTATCTTTTACTGCTTCATTGCTTACTGTTTATAGAATCACGTACTCAAATAAAAAAGTGTATAATTATAAGTCGGTCTACTATGAATTTACATAAAGATATTTACTATATGTATGTAATAAATTGAACTTTGCAATGATGATAATGTCGTATTACACAAATAAAATTTAAATAAGATAATTAGAACACAATTTAAAAAAAAACGTTGAAAAATAAATTACCACTTATCAAAAAAAAACGCCGAAAAACAAGTTTGTTCGACGCCATCCGATTACGGAGGTCTTTAAGGGCCACTAAATACCGCGAGGTTGGTGCAACAAAGAACCTAAAAGTGGGACATCGAAATAATACCTCTCTCTTGATTTCCTTACCTTATGTAACCGTTGCGTGGATTGTAAATATCAGTTGATGAAACATTATACATCCATCATCATCAGATGCGATGCATAAATTAAGTGTGCATGCATCACTCATCATTTAGGGGTCCCAGGGACCCTCAAAAAGAGACTGAAGGGGCTTGTCGGCGGTTAAGAGGTAAGTACGAGTGCTCACATTGGTCCAGGAGCCTTACACTTAGACCCGGATGATGCAAAAGCATTAACCTGCTTATGAAAAAGGATATTTCCTGGTGGGATGTGCTTACGCCTACCATATACTTATTTTTTCCTAGAAACAACTAAGTTTGGTTTCGGAAAAGCAGAACAATCTGGCATCATGTCTTATCATCTTAGGTTTCATTAGATTAAGATACATTACCTCCCCACTATGGTTCAGTAGTCCTGGGTTAGGTTAGGTTAGGTCCGAGGGGGCTCTTTGTACCCCTCTTATAAGAAGAGGGGATAAAAGAGCAGTGAACAAGAGGGAACCTCGCCTCATTGTACTGTCCTGACGTTGGGAGGGGTTGTTCTGTGGTGACGCTACCTCTGTGAAGTCGGCGTTGGTCCCGTGAGGGACTGATTAGCCGTCGAGGCGCCCTGATGCTAATACTTCACCAAAGGCGGGATTGGTGGCACTCGCCGGCTTTTAGTGGGTAGAGCTGCGAGTCCCACATACCCGCCCTTTCCCGCGGGATGCCTAAGCGCATTTCCCGACGTCAAAGGAAAAAAAGAGGTCCTACCATAAACGAATGTATGTATAAAAAATAGTTTTCGTTCCACGTAATGGCTGTCCTTAGTAATGTTCTTTGAAAATTTGCAGGGAGCTAGCTAGGAGAATGAGCATGTTTTTTACATATTATGGTGATAAAGTAAGGGATAATAGTGTTTGACGTAAATATATTCGACAGACAGATTTTACTGTTCTGTGACGATTACAAGCGCTATACGTAAATAGCCTTTAGGCGATTCAAATTTGTTTCGACAGTTTTGGGGCAAAAACTATTTGCGTAAATTTTTCTCCTAATATAGAAAGCCGATTGGATGGATCTAAAATAAGAAATGTATGTTATTTATATAAGAGTCTGTCTTTTACTCAAAAAAAAAAATATATATTTTAATTTTAATGTCTAAAGACCTTATCAGATAAACAACGTTAATAATTATTGATAGTTTAATTCTTATTGTTTTCTCATATACGTGAATTTCACTCATCATATTAAAACATCTGTTACGGATTTTATCGCGGTTTATTAAGTTTTTTACAACGTTTCGGATACTTTACAGAAACCACGGTCACGGGAGGACTAAGTTATAATGAGTTTAACTTTTCTTCAAAAAGAATGGGACTTACCTTAAGGGATAAAGAGAACGTAATCACGACTCTTAAATAGCCATTTTTATATTTTCTGTGTAAAAAGTTTCATCGTGATCATCATCATCAGGCTTTATTCGTCCACTGCTGAATATATATAGGCCTCCTTCAATGAATACCAAGACGAAAAAACTACTTTATTATTTTTTATTCATGTTTGAACACTATATATTTTTTATTTTTTTTTCTCGGGGTATTTTTTCAAATAATTTTGAGTAGTAGAGCTGCACCGTATAATATTCGGACAGACAAGCTTCAATCGACTGAGTGATAGTTTGCATGAGCCATGACGTCATTAAGTAGGCGTAGTTACATCAATGCCTGAGCATTGCCATATTAAATTAGATCTCAAATTTTAATTTAAATTTGATCACCAAATTGGACATCTGATGGTACGTCAACGACGCTCAAGAACATAACGAGTTCTTTTGGAACTCATTCATGCTTAGTGTGTGCTAGTAATTACACCTGTCCTGCCCTACTGTCCAAAACACAGCAAAGCTGTTTAAAAAAAGGCAAGATGTTGGTACGTACATATTATTATAATGCTAATTGATACAGCCTACCTCTTCACTCAGTTGCATACATGGTTTAAATCTAATAACTGACGATGGTTGAGAGCCTTCATGTACGAATTTTGGGTATTACATTATCATCATCATCATCATCATCATCAGTCATTATCGCCAAGTCGACCAATCCCGTGCCACTCGCATTCACACGGCTATTGCACGGAGATCGTCTTCCTACTTGACCAATGGCTGACCAACACTTCGTCTACCTTCGGTATTTGTCGTTTTTCAATTTCAAAATGGCTGCCGTTTGGAAGATGTATTGTAATAATGTTTAAATAATGATTGTACTAGTATAATGATAGTTAATGCCAGCAATTAGCCCAGTTAGCCTTGAAGAATTAATCGCTTCTTTGTGATTTAATTTCAGTTTTTGGAAAAGACAAAGCAGGTATTTAAAACACATAAAGTAAACATATTTGTACACGTGTCCAATATAATAATATCAGAAAGCAGGGGTGTCTTAAAGGGGACCCGAGGAGCTCAAGAGTCTAAATCCAAATCAAAATTTTGAAGAGGTAGTGCCATGCTGCTTTAAGCCGAATCGGGCCGGCACGATCAGGCTATGCTCACATAATACTGACGTAAAGGGACAGTTATTCTGTCGCGTTTTGTGCGGCTGGTGAGTTTTCAGCGGCTCATTGGGAAGGGGAAAAGGAGGGCAACGAGTCTGTTTAACCTTTGGTTTTGCAGATTTTGTGGACGTTGGTAGTCATTTTAAGGCTCCGACTTTACGTGTGTCCCCTTATAATATAAAAAAAACAAGTAACTATAGATTTTGTAAAGAATAAAAAAACACATCAGGCTTGTTACGCAGTAAATTTCTGAAAATAGTTTTTATTAAAAAATGTTTTTTATCTTCCATTTTAAAACCTATGAAAGATAGCCAATTATTCTTCAAAGTATTGTTTTTTAGATTAATTGCCTTCCAGACTTCGTATATAAAAGGACAAACAAAGCCCTTTCAAATAATGCTCTGATTTGGTCGCGCCAATTTAAAATTTATCTACTTTCATTTAATCCTCCAAAAAACTTTATATCTTTTTGTTGTAAGTAATCATCATCATCAAAATCAATTTCATCTGTTAACCGCTGGGCAAAGACTACAAGTAATCTCCCGCCACTCGCATTGAGCTAGCACCAACCTATCCACGTTAATTTTATCTATTGTCTATTGGCAGTATTAATATAGCTAAAATCTAGCCTTACTCCCGGCTGCATGGCTCATCGTCTCTCTGGAACAGCTATGTTGTCTTTCAGGGAGAAGGTCAGGTAGTGTACTGACACAGACTTGACATCATATGTCCTAGGATAGACAACAAATAAATGAATTGCCTAGGCTAATTCTAGGTGAACTAGCTTATATTCATGGGTGAAGTGGACCACTTACCACATGTGTCACGGATATAAGTTTGCCTATCTAACTAAAAAAAAATATCTTACAAACGTAAGGATAGTAGGGCTAGAATTTACACACCATAAGACACTGGTCACTGTCACAGGTAAACTTATAATGGGCGACTCTAACAGCTTACGATCAGACGAATTTCCGTCCCGTCATGGTTCAGGCCTTGTCGTGGCGGTGGGGCACAGTAGCCCAGGGTGACCCAAACACCTTGGGTGAAGCAAATTGAGCCGAGGGGGCTCTTTGTACCCCTCTTATAAGAAGAGGGGACAAAAGAGCAGGGGGCAAGGGGTGAGGATGGGAACCTCACCTCATTGTACTGTCCAGACGTTGGGAGTGGTTGTTCCGTGGTGCGGGGCAATCGCTCTGTGGAGGTGGCGTCTGTCCCCGGGCACGGGCGTGATCCGGGGCACCTCACCAAAGGCGGCATCGCCGGGTTTTAGTTGGTAGAGCTGCGTCCACTTACCATCTTTCGGGCGCAGCGAGTTCCACATACCCGCCTGGGGAGACCCACTCCCCAGCGGTATGCGTCAGTGCATTTCCCGGCGTAAAAGAAAAAAAAGTCATCCTCCCTAGACAAGTCGCACAAAGGCTAAATGAATAGAATAGAATACTTATTGTATGGGAATGACACTAGCTTAAGACATGTAATTTGACAGTATTCTATTCTATTCGTTTAGCATTTGTGCCACTTGTCTAGGGGGGCTGATCTGTTCCTGATATGACCATGAAAAGAAAAAAGACGATCCTTTGAACACTTACGTTTTTTAAAGATAATATTTTTCTTTCACCTCAACATCAAGTGACTCAGACGAGTTACTTTGGTCACAAAGTAAACACTTTGGTCTTAAAACAAATCTTCCCAAAAAAAAACGACTTTTGGTGGTTAGCCTCGCTAATCAGGTTTTGCACTTTATTCGTTTCAAACGGTATTTATACAAAGCTTATAAATAAGACTGGACCAGAAAAAAGGCAACAAGTGCATCTCGCACGGGCAGTTTTCCATATTACATCTTTTTAACAGTATAACTAACATGAGACTTTAATATATAAAATTATATGAAATAACGTTGCTACTTTCATTATTAAAACTCTTTTGAAACGGGAAATTTATAGCTTTTTTGACTTATATTTCGCGCAGTTCCATATTTCGGAAGGTTCCACGAATGTCTCGTTCACACAACACTCTGTTTTTACCATAAAAATAATTAAGTCCTTTATTTAATTCTAGGGCAATTAGAAGGACGCGGACTCATGATGATTATAGCTAGCATGATATCAATAAAGCTGTAAAGTAGTATTAGTTATATAAAAAATCTAAAATATTCTTTAAACATTTAATTACTTCAAACTTGATCGAAAAAGTATTTTTTTTGTAATAACATACCTATTTTTTATCTCTAATTTAGCACCATAAAGTAGTATAAATTTTTAATATTAAAAAATTATAATAAATGTTTGTGCGTTTGTGTGGAATATTCTACAAAGTGGTGATTTTTAGAGCACAGGAAATGTTAAGTTTCAAGGCCTAAAGCTTTTAAAGTTCTCACTGCTCTAGAATTCTAGTTTAATAGGTTGTTCGTAATATTATTTACGTGAAATAGTTTTTTAATAAATTTTACATACGTAATAAATATCTATTGAAGTAGTACAGTTGAAGTAACAGTATTTGATTTTAATAAATTAGTACAATTTAAATAAAGTCGATTTATATAAATTCAGGAGTTATTAAACTAACAATTAAAATAAAAACGTTTGAATGAACTAGTTTTTATGACAATTACACGCAAACATACATTTAGATTCATGAAATAATTAAGAAAAAACTCACCTTTACAATGTAATATATTCCTTATGTACTATCACAACACACACACACACAACAGACGCGCGAGCGCAACAAACTGCGAGGCGGTACAGACGCGAATCTTATTGTTGACAATCACCTTGCGCTCATATCGGCCTGTGGCGTGATCATGATTGAACGGCACGTGGTCGCCCTTTACATTCCCTTACGTGCATTTTCGTACATGATCATCGTTGGACCAGACCAGACCAAACTCCGTTGTCTGGTTGTCTGTCTAAACCTGGCCCTATAGACAAATGGCAAACGCTAAACGAATAGAAATAGAATAGAATACTTATTGTATGAGTGTAACAATAGCTGCTCCAATTACATGTCGTAAACTAGTGTCATTCCCGTATAATAAGTATTCTATTCTATTTCTATTCGTTATGGGGACTGTAGTATCTAACCTTCTTTTCTGCAACACACAACGCTGTAAACTGTTCCTCGAAAAAAAAAGGAGCAATATACTCGTAGTACGCAGTAAAAAAAAGGGATCTAATCAGTGCATCAGTTGGTGGGGGGGTGGTTATACTCTGTGCCGCGCCTCGTCTGCCATGGGTACATTTATTATTATTATTACAGTGTCTATTATAATTTATGGACAAATTGAGCAAAGATTACTTATTTTAGTAAAAATACCTCTGTAGACTAAAGAGGTCTTTTCTGGGCTGAGCATAGGCTCATTTTATTAGGCAGGATGATCTCCTCGGAATAGAAGAACAATATGAATGTACGAGACATCTAGGGACGTCAAGGACGTTTGTTGGTTGTTGGTAGTTGGTTATGCTCATGACGTATCTAAACGCAAAGTTATTTTTGTGACTAGCTTTTTACCCTTCATAGTGTTTGACAAGCCATATAATCTACACTAATATTATAAAGAGGACCACATTGTTTGTTTGAAATGAATAGGCTCAAAAAGTACTGGACCGATTTAAAAAATTATTTCACCATCGAAAGCTACAAATTATCCACGAGTAACATAGGCTATATTTTATTCTGAAAAAAAAAGGGTTCCGTAAGATATTTGATTTTTTCTGACACAAGGTGTAAAAAATCAACCAAAAAAGTTACTTATTTTGCGTTCTAAGATCCCGTTATAAATCTTAGTTAACGCAGGTGAAGCTGCGGGCAACAGCTAGTATTCTAGAAATATTATTTGTATGTTGAACATAAATAGTTGTTTTAGGGATGATATAAAATTTATTTCTTTTGTAATTTTCTCATGTAATAAATGTAATGTTTTGTATCATGTATCTGTGCCAAATAATAAATAAATAAATAAGTAGATAAACAACCACAGATAAGCGGCCAATACAATGGGTTATGAAACATCAAAGGGCCTACAAAGGACGCACTCTGCGTTTCAAATCGTTTCATGGTGTTAGCAACACAAACGGATTAACATTTCACCACGTGCTGGTCACGTGACCGCTTTGTCGATTATGTTCAATTGGATTTGTCGTTTTTTAAGTCAAGCGTTTTATAACGACCGATTTTAACGAATATGTAATCGTTAAACATAACGGTAACGAACGTTAGTGACCAAAGAGAGTTGTTTTTAACAGACGTCAAAATTTAACGAAGTCTCTTACGTTTACAGATGATTTAAAACAACCTACCCTAAGATGAGCTTTGTTAGTATTTAAGAAGGGTGACTGTAGGTAGTGGAGCTGGATAGGACATAAGGCTAGATGTGGTGATGGCAGATACGACGTTGTAGCGGTCCCCCTTTATCTGAAGAGTTTGGCTTTGCTGGGCCAGCTTGTCGCTGAAGCGGCTGAAGGCGCTCGCAGCGGTTTAAGTGAGGTAGGGCATCTCAAGGTGCTGGTAGGTGCGGAAGTATTTCCCCTGTATCAAAAAAACGTGGACCATGGTGGTAATTTATGGTGGCTTAGCTGGGTCGGATATGATCAGGATGACCTATAGCGAAATGAGCCGATGACATACGAAAGTTGGCGTGTAGAAGAAAAAAGTCATCAGAAAGGAAAGGAAGCTTATGATCAGCAGTGGACAATAATAAAAGGTTTGATATTGATAGCTAAAGAAGACATTGAAAGGGAAAGTCGAAACGCTGAAGTATATTATCGGACAGTAATAAAAATAAAAGAGACTTACAAATAACAATATTAGATACGTCGTGATGTAAGAATTGTTTCATCTTATTTTCTTGCCTGTATTTGTATTTTCTAGATATTGTGTATTGTTTTGCCTAATGCCTTATTCATGACATGAGTTATTGACAGGGCGTTCGAAGACAATATCGAAAATATCCCGTATTGAACGATTTATTAGTTCAAAATAAACACAATTATCTTTGTATAAATTATTATATCAACAAATCTAAAGCAATATTAAAAATCAATTATTGTCAAATCAATTCAGTAATAATACCTGTTGAAAATATCCTGTTTTAGACGATTTATTAGTTTAAAGTCATTAATACAATAATGTTAATTCGAATAAATATACATATCAACAAATCTAAAGCAATATTAAAAATCGATTATTATCAAATCAATTCAATAACTACCTGTTTTTAGATATGCGTAGTAATTTCATAATGCGTCATTCGGTTAGATTCTGTTAGGCAACTGTTATTATTAACCAAATCGCATTTGAAAGGCATTAGCAAACGCTACGCCTAAAATGTAAGAAAGCCAATATTAGAGAACTCTTTGCCTTATTACTCACCGGTGACAATAGAAATTATTCTTTTAGGAGGCTGTATTTACGTATCATCATCATCAGCCTTTATCCGTCCACTGCAAAATATAGGCCTACCTAAATAAACGCCAAGACGACCGGTCTCTTGCCTCTCGCATCCAACGTGGACCTGCCACTGCTCGGAGATCGTCTTCCCATCTGGGTAATGGCCGACCAACACTTCGTCTACTTAAACGCGGCCTCCACTCTTGAACCTTAATGGCCCATCGGCCATCCGTTCTTCTGAGTGTGCGACCAGCCCACTGCCACTACGACGAGGTTATTCTTCGCATGATATCGGTTACTTTACTTCTCTGGCGGAGATCTTCGTGTTTACGTATATTTCTCTTCGCAATGCTAAATTATAAAATTTTATTGAACGATAAATTAAATTTTTATCATAATTTGGCTTTGGTGATTTTAATCGACTCCAATATGGCATGGATTTTCATGGCGAATCAAGGTTTTTTGCCTTTGATTTGTTTGAGGTTTAATATATTTGTTTAAATTAATGGTATTCATTTTACATCAAGTATATCTTCAAGGTTTGTAGAAGTTTAACTGAGAGCAAAGTTTGGAGGTTAATGACATTAATTCGAGCTGCGAAGTTTTCGCTATACCGATTTTATGTGATGCGCTTAATGGATTTCATTATTAGAAAGAACGTTCATTGATTTTGATTAAGGTTAATAAATATAATCGGGGCTCATTTTTGATGTCAGTTAACAGACCGTCATCATCATCAACAGCCTAAAAATCAAAGCAAAAATAAATGTGTTATTATATATTGTGCACAGATTTTGCTTATTTGTTTAAAAATTAAACGCACAAGCGACGCTCGTACCTTACATTGTCGGAGTAATCGGGTGCTTAAATATGGATGCTGATAATTTAACACCCCTTGGAAGATGTGTAATCTCATTATTTATTCAGATGAATATATGTACCCAAGTTTTTTTATTTTTCTTTATGGAGCCAGCCAGCATCACAAAAGATTTTTAAGAATGCAAAAATGTTACGACTCTTATTATTTAGCGAGTTTCAAATGTTTTTTATTTATACGCTGCAAAATAAACATAGCTTAGTTTTTAAAAACAAGTTCTCTTCGGCGTGCTTGTAACTTACAAACATTTAACTGTCCTTAAGCTTTACATAGTTACTGAACTGTATTCATTGTTTACTTCGATCCATATCGGGTTAGTTCTTTGTTAGATGCCAGGTGACATTCCTATAGCGTACAGCTTGCGAAACTTGACTTAATATCTTATGCCATCATCATAAGGCCGATACCACCTAGGGCTTTCGATCTACGAACACGAAATCATCTGAAAGTTCCTCGAAATATGTTCTTTTAATGTCATCAGAGTTAAAGGATTTTCTCATCATTGCCAACCTAATAATAGTTTTCTTCATCATCGTCAGCACTGGCGTATGCTTTCTTAAAAGTAGAGTATATATTAATATTAATGATACTAAACCTTCTTATTTTCAGGCTGCAAAGGCCCATAGATAAATAACCTTATACATAGTTAATTATAGGCAAAATTTTTAGGATATGAAAAAAAAAACATGAAACCGCGAGGAGACCAGAGCCGAGCAGTATAATATAAAAAGGGTGACTTTATTTTTTTTAAGAAAATGAATCTTATAACTATGTTAATAGCACTTCACACTTAAGACTAGGGTTGTTTAACCTTAATTTTAATGAACTACGACGAATCTCTTGCTGCTTTTTCAAACATAGACCATTGTACGCAACCATCAAATTTGAATAGAGAACGGCTTAAATATTCACTCTAAAACCATTGGCTTATTGATGATTGAACCTTTAAGCGATGGGGGCTCTTTCTATCTGAGGGATAGCTTCAAAACAATTCCGTATCTGTCTTCTCCGTTGTTCACGTATAATACCGCAATTATTTGGTAAATAATTGACTTCGTTTGAGTTTCGACCCTTCAAAGACTATTTACACCTAACCAAAACAAAGCGTTGTATAGAATAAATTTCATTGATAAACGTTTCGCAACCGGTCTCAATATCGAGGCCAAGTGACTGTCGAGGTCTGAGCAAGGCTCCTAGTTGTTACCTGCGGCTTTACGTATATTAATTAACACTAAACGAACAAACCGACAAACACCAACCCCTGAGACAGCTAAGTTTATTGTAGAGACAAAAACTTTGCATCAATGATTTCCAACCTTTCGATAAACCTTTGATTTTCTTAGCTTTTTTTCTTTTTGTTTAAGTAATTAATTAATGATTAAATATATATTAATTGTTATCAACTAAGTTTAGGACACGTTAGGGTTCACATGTCTTATGAGACAAATGCCCCTAAATAAATAAGATTAAAAAAAAACGAATAACTGAGATACTAAAATCTGTCATCGTCTCTAAGTTATCAATGACAATTTCCTAGCCAATAAGATACAAAAGTACACCATTAATACTATCTAGACTAGACACAGCATTTGTGAGATACTTCGCGTTAAGTAAGTTGTCTGCTTATTCGCCAGTGAAACTAAATAAAATATATTCTACTGGAATTGTATTTTTTTTTATTTCATTCTACAAACTAGTATTGGGTATTATAAAACAGAATTTCCAATTAAAAGATAGGCTTCTATAAAAACAAAATGGTGACTGAACAAATTGTAACAGTATTGCTTTAAATAATATTTTTAGGAAACACTTAAACCAATAATCAATATCAATTTTTAGGAGGAGACTCGGGTCCTGTCCCACTGCCCGAGTCTCCTCAAAATTAAGCGAGTAAGATTGAGCCATATTTCAACGAAGCGCTTTAATCTCATCAGGCACAGGTTTCATCGATTTTTTACTAGATTTTAGTTGAACTTAGAAATTTTGGAAAATTAATTTCAAGGCACTATAAGGGTCAGAAGCAAACCTGGAACTCCTACTTAAGAGGCCGAGCCCTACCTCACTAGACCATATTCGCTATCTAGTGATAAATTCAATTTAATATTATATATAAAGTGTATTGTACTAAAATACCTCGTATTAAATTTCATATTATAATAGTAATTGTGTTGTCAGTTTTTCGTGTATAAAAATATTTGCGGTTATTAGGCAGAATATAGTGTTGTTTGTTTTAAAGTTCTCTGTAACCAAAATCTTGTGGTTTTCATAAATGAAGAACTATTAAGAATTTGCTGCTTATTTTAACTGCTTAGTCAGAAACTCGGTTAAACTATAAAGCAACACAGCATGTAATATTTTAGGATAGTGCGAGAGAATGAGAAATAATACAATAGTGTATGCAGAATCTATGGTGATGTATGCGTAAGTATTTAAATATATAATAAAATACAAGTACTGGCGTTAAAATGTGCACAGACAAAATAACTTTTTTCATCTATGACTATAAAGAAAAACTGTAACAAGTCTTACAATGACTGTAACCTTTGATGCTGAAATCACTCGTTTCCCATACCATATCCATTTATGTGCCAAAAGATTTTTAGAGGCTTAACCAGTCACCTGATTTTAGGTTCAGAGGTAGCTCAGACTCCTTATCTCGGAGACAGAAGAAAATTATATTTTTTTTGTTTTTATCTAGTTTGTTATAAGATTTGCAGATAGGCAGCTATATAGGTAACTAATACTGCTTCTTGAGTGTCCTTTTTTTGGAATTTTTTATATTTTTTTAAAGTAATAAAGTAGGATATTATATTAATAAATATAAAACAATTTTAATATCAATTATTTCTTTAATAACATTTAAAACAATTAAATGTAGATATCACAATTGTTACACTATTGTTAGTACTTATTTTAATATTATTGATTGGATAAAAAATATGGAACGTATATATACAAATGAATCTTAAGCTAATTAATAACTAAATTGTCTCACTTATTGTAATACATACAAGTATATTACGACCCTTCTGTGGTCAGGTTCTCCTCGAAAATACTCGAGGATAGCCATTGTTCGTGCCTTCAACTTTAAATAGTCTGACATCTGCTACGCAGGTTTCCTTACAAAGTTTTTTACCCTGTAATTATAATTTAAAAAAAATTGTTAGTAGGTACGATTAATTATGTCCTACCATTTAGTAACTAAGTATTAAATTATAAGTTAACGATTTATCGTCCAAAAGACACTTTAAATATTTTTTTTTCAAAAATACTTATCGATCAAAAAGTAAGTATATTTTATAATCCATATAAAACACATCACTTTAAAAGAGTGTTTTGTTAGTTTTTTGTTTATAACTTTCATTTGTATTAGAATAGGTAAATTTGAAATTATTATTCATAATAAAAGGAATTCATAATTCCAGAATAAATATTGTACATCATATTTTGACGGTATTATTATCACATCTGCTTAAATTTACAATATAATTAAAGTTAATAGGAAATACTAGCTGTTAGAGTTCTATCACTCAGTTAATATCTTTATATAAAAGGGGAATTTAAATTTTCTGTTTCACGATAATCCTTTGTATAACAAGAAAAAAATTAGATATTTTGCATACTTTCAATTAAATCGAAATTTGAGGATACTATCTACAAGACTACAAAGTAAAAACATCTTGATCACGTACTGTTTTTAACAATAATAATAATGAAAAATAATAACTAATTTAAAAATACTTATCAAATTAATTGTACTTAATTATTATTATAAAGCTCACTAAAATCTTTATTAGTTTATTCGCATTATAGGTAAACTATCTTTTGATACTTTCTGAATACGTCATTAGCAAACATTTTTGTATAAATAAAAATTCGTAAAGGATACACTTAGGCCTATGTTCAGCAGTGGACGGATAAAGACTGATGATGATGATGATAATGATGATGATGAAATGATACACTTTTTTATATTGGATATAAACGAGCTGTTAAATATCCATTTCGTTCCTTTATCTCATATTTCTTCTATAATATTTTTTATAATATCATCCTTCATCATCATCAGCCTTTGTCCGGCCACTGATGAACAAAGGCCTTTTCTTAATAATCAAGATATATCATCATTCGTCAATTATATAATACATGCTGTAAATAGCTGGCAGTGTTAACATTTTTATAAAGCAGTAGGTCCATAAACATAACATTCATACATTGAATTAGAATACAGCATAGAAGAGAAGAAAATTAGTTCTAAGCTGATTCGAAACGGGTAACATACATACAGAGAAAAACGTTTAGTCATCGCTTGTACCGACGGTTCTGGGTGGAAAAAATATAAATAATTTTATAATAACTATAATAAAAGTTTTTTAAACTTTTCCTACTAATTATTTGTTAGTTTTGTTGTTTTTATAAAGTTGTCTGGTCGGAACCGGTCGCTTAATTTATAATTGTTTACATCAAACAAATAGTGGAAAAAGTGGAAAAAAGTTGCATTGAAGACGTATTAAATAAAACTTTTACTGCAATATGTGGCTACAGTAGCCCGGCAATGACATTTTACTGCAAACCGTCCGAAATAAATCAACCAAACAAAACATTTGCGGTATATCGTGTAGTCTGTCATTGCAGGACATGTTACTGGCATCCTGTTGCAGCCACAAATTTCAGTAAAATGATTTCCCATTTATGAAATCAATTTTAAGAGTATTAAAATTATTATACAAAAGACATGTCATATTAACGCGATACCTTGTAGATGGAGGCTATGAATTTCTATTTGAGATAGAAATTCATAGTCTCTACATTATACATGTTTTAGAATGCTCTAGAAGAATGTGTGTGACGTCATATCGCTAGTGAGACGCTGTGCAGTCTGACTGTTAACGCTAACATCAAATATGAGGTTTTTACGCATATAGTAAAGAATAGAATGTAAACTTCATGTGTGTAATTAAATTGGTTAAATCGAATTACAGTACACGTTGAAACTGAAGGCCATACTTTGTTTCTAAACATAAAAGCCACTGACTGGAGGAGCAGTCTTCAAACATAGACGACAGTCCTGAACTTTATTTTATCGTTTGATTAAGCGTAAAAATAACGTTATATTTAGCCGATTCTATTATTAATCTAGACGTTAGATACGGCATCGCCCTAGGTTTGGGTCGATACAGATTATTTTTATGTGCCTTATAGAAAAATAGAAGAGACATCACATATACTCATTTGTACGCTAAAACTATTTCTCCTTATAGTGTATTTGTGATATTAGCTGTCATTTCTGTTACCGGTACACGGTTGAATCTCTCCGCAATACCCATTATTGAAATGGACGATCCAGCGAAGAGAGCCACGAAAGAGATGAACACAACAATGATATTCTTCCCCAGCAACCAATTGTACTTCCCAAGACCCCTGTCCCAATTGTGGACTGTGTCCACGATGGCTGGGGTCAGAAGACCCAGAGTGGATAGGAAGATGGCTCCGGAAAGGTTGATGAACAGCTCCAAATCGGGGAATGCTGCAGCGATCGCAACTGGAAAGACAAATACATGAATACATAATTATATTTTATTTATTGTTTCTTTTTACGGCCAACTGGACCAGACCTGATCTGGTGTCTGGACACTGATGAAATTGTCTACACTCGATGGGATAGTTCCAATCGAGTGTAGACAATTTCAATACTAAACAAGCAGTATTTTCACCTTCGTAATTGCCATTCCCGTAGGAGTATAGGGATAAATTATAGCCTATGCGTTATTCTGATGTGCAAACTATATAATTGTAAGGTTTCATCAAAATCGATTCAATAGTTTTGCGTGACAACAAACATACAATCATATTAATTACTCTCCATGTATATTTACCTGATCCAATGACAATGGCCGTCCGTATGCTGATCTGCGTGATGTTGTGGTACCGGACGGAGATCTTGTGCTGGATCTCCCGCCAGATCATCTCCATGGGCACATAGAACTGCAGGCTGTATGTGAACAGGATCGCCAGTGCCATCAGGATCTTGGCACTTTGAGCCAGACTGGAAAAAATACACATATAAATAGGAAACATCCGAGTCCAACCTCTACATTAGATTGGTAGAGGTGCCACGCTTACCACGCGTTATCCAACAAGCATCTTTGCCGTATTTTAGAAAAAATAAAGAAAAAACCTTACGTCACTTCTTCTTGACATACGTCAAAAAGTAGTCCAAAAATATAGCTTAAACTCGTTTGAAAAGAAGAAAATATTTTTTTATCTTTTATTTGTAGTTTTTTTTAAAGTAATTGACAGTATTTTCTTAGCAAAAATAAAACGCATAGCTTACATATTTACAAGCTCAGTGAAATTACATATTCCCAAGGTGTAAAGTGTCTTAATTATAAAACGTTCTTCAACAAGTTTCTCTAATACTCGTATATGATTTTTTTTAACATTTCATCATCATCGTCATAATCATCAGCCTTTATACGTCCACTGCTGAACATAGGCCTCCCTCAATGAACGCCAAGACGACCGATCCCTTGCTACTCGCATCCAACGCGGACCTGCCACTGCACGGAGATAACATTTTAACATTTGCTAGGATTCAATTGCTTAAATTTTAAAAACTTTTATGGCAATCAAACGTTCTTGTCGGATCACAGATCGAATATAATATAGAGGCTTGTCTGTCAGTACGCACACTACTGATTTAAAGTGCTATTTTTTCCTATTTATATTTGTTACAAGGATCACAAATCACAAAACGTTTATAGACAATTCCGTTCCGCTCTAAATGTGTTTATTATACACTTCCCAATAGCTATAAAAGTTTTACTGTTTCCCTCTTATGGCGGATAATTTCCAATATATTTGGAAATAGTTTATTTTGATTGGAATAAATTGTACATTGTATACAGTAGTGATCGGTAAAATGATTATGATGATTAACGCTGGTGATTATGATTAAGTGTATCATAGAGGGTAGGGGGTTCGAATTAGAGAGTGCATATAATCATATTTTATAAACGTCTTCTTATTTTGTCATTTTATCGGCCGTCTTTGCGTAAATTGGCCTATGTTCAGCAGTGGACGGATAAAAGCTGGTGATGATGATGATATCAGTTTACTACTAGAAAGCCATTTTAGGGGACAATATAATCGTAATAACCCCAACTGTCGTACTATGATGAAGTGGAGCTCAGGCTCTGACATGGCTAGGATCGATTTCGGGTGCACCTAAAATAAGTTTTGGCAAAATATTTCGTGAACCGATGGTTTACTATTCAAGGTAACCTGGCGAGATAAGGTAGAGGGTGTGTGAAGTTCAGCATCCTGCATTTGGCTGAGCATAGCTGGTGGCACTGTGACAACCGTACCCAGTGGAACATTTAACTATCACTTGTGATAGTGAATGTAATAGTCTAAAACTTTAGGTCCTTACATTTCCTCCTGCGGTAGGTTTAGTGTGATGCTGCCCCTTACGCTGTCGCCATATTTGATGTATCCGAAGAACCCCACCACTCCGTACAGGGATATCACGATGGTCATGGCTACGTTCAGGACGCCAGGACATCCCAGGAACTGTTCGGGCTTGGCCATTTCGTTCTCTACCGGCATCACCACGCCTATACCTTCCATAGCGAATATGACGGTACTGAAAAAGATGAAATAGCATTATTTAAATATTAAAAGATAATAATAAAGAATTAATCATTAAAATTGGCACAAAAAGAAATGTTAATCGAAGGGAGAATGAAGTTCTGGATGAATGAGAGTTTGGATTGAGGGTCGACCTTTAACTAGTTATATATCATTCTGAGCTGAATGTTCCTCGATCATATTGGCAGCCTTTAAGAGTATTACAACCAATTGACAAATATATTTGGGCAAGAGAGGGAGTAACATTTGACTCGGAGACATTTGGAGTTGGGACAGCCACGTGTACCTACTTCTAAGCTTGATTGTTTAAGAGATACACATCTTGGCTATCAATGAATCAATCTCAGTTAACGAACGTGACATTTTTAGATTTATAATTTATCATATGATTTCATCATCATACCGCTGGGAAGAATGCGCTTTACTGTACTCCCAGCAAGAGTACTTGCTGGAGCTTGTTCTTAATATAAAACAGCTTTGCTGCGTAATTACTGGCACCGTCACTTAATAGGTAAAACATAAATGTATTGCCTGGGTTAGTTCTAGATAGATTAATGTTCATGGGTGACATAAGCCACTTACCATCAGGTTACACGTCTACCATATTGCTTATCCAACTAACATAAAACTTATTCTTTGCTGATTTCTCGTCTTGATACCATTAGAATTGGATTTATTTCAACAGCTATTTGGAAGTTCAATATTCAAGTATTTACCTGATAAACAGCGGCCACTGGGTGACGCTGGCAACCATCTCCCTGTCGGATGGGTTTGGGAGGTCAGCAAAGATGTAGTACATGGTGATGCCGAAGCAGATCACCAAAAACAGGTTGGCAGCGGCGGAAAAAGGCACCAACCACTTCAAGTTACGTATCTGACATATCAAAACTAGAGGGACTAGGGTCAGAGCGCAGTAGGTTTCAACTGAGAGCTTGAAATCTGGCACATATACGTCAAGAACCTGGAAATATAGACGAAAATTGATTAGTATGAGAAGTTTTAATATCTTGAATTGTTCTACTGTGTTTGATTATATCTCCTGGGGTAGTTTGAGAGCTAAGGTGTGAGGTAAATAGATGTTTACTTTTTCGTGAGGGTTTCAAGAGATAAAATATAATATGACCACGATGAATAGACATAATAACAATATAATCACAATATTATTATCACTTGCAATCTAATTAAAATAGTAAGAGGTGGTGACGTGCTTTGCAGCCAAATTGACCTTTCACTCACATGGGATCGACGTAAAGTGACAGCTAAGCTGTCGCGTTTCGCGTGGTTTGTGAGTTTCCGGTGGCCCATTTGGGATAGGGAAAAGGAAGGCAACGCATCTGCATAATCTCTGGTTATGGGGATGTTAATGGGCGTTGATAGTCGCCAGGCTTCGACTTTACGTTTGCCCTTATATGCTATAAAAAAAAAACATTTAACATATTTTTTTATAACTGTGGGAAATCCGAATTGTAGAGCTAACAAATATATTATTATACTTTAAGTATTTGTTTCAAGCTTGCATTTGTGTATAAAATATCATTTACTGACTACATTTTAATAACATTTAGCTCGAATTTATGAAAATTTCATTTCCATAAAAATGCTTTTGTCAAACTCTGCATTAGCGTATCGTTAAATTTCCTGATAGAACGTGAAATAATATGCTCCAGATTTCAGATCAGAAGTAAATTTCTCCAAGGAGCTAAAGCTCAAGTTAAGATAAACAAGCTAAGCCCCAGGGTTGTCTTGTCACGCAGACATAAAGCCAAATATATCACCGGCCTTATCCGGTATTAACCAGCTATTGGGTGTGACCCCACTCAATTTGACGGATTACTTCCAAGACTGTTTCAAGGGTTGCAAGCTTTTTTAGCAAAAATTATAATAGATTGGTAGATACAATGTGAAATTGCCTTTATTTGTAAAGTTCCAAACTTTACAAAATGCAATTTTTTTCTAATATTTTTAATGGGATCTTTTAGTAATGAAACAAGATCGCAACTACATTTTTTTTACCACAAATTATTCAAAGTAAAGACGGTTTGCATTCAAAGGTTTTTTTGCAAAGTCAGGTTTTAATATAAAACATTGTTTACATAACATTAATATTTTATATATGATATTAGATTTTTAATAACTTGAAGGCGTACAGTGCATACAGATGCCATATTTTATTTCGATATGAAAATATATTGCTATAATTTATTTGAATATTAAAACTATTTTCGTTTTAAATTCAATATTCTGATATTTTAAAAGGTCCTATTTATTTATTTTAGCTTTAGCCATAAGTATATTTTACAAATAGTCTATTTTAAGAAATGCATACATACATACGTTGCATACAAGCCGGCCCCACGGTTTTACCCGCGTACTTCCCATTCCCGTAGGAGTACGGTGATAAATTATAGCCTATTCTGATGTATAAGCTATATTATCATTAAGTTTTATTGAAATGCATTCCGTAGTTTTTACGCGAAAGAGTTACAAACATCCATACTTAAAAACTTTCGCGTTTATAATATTAGTAGGATAAGGGCCTGTTTCACAATCTCCAGTTAAGTTCCCAAGAGGCTATCGGCAACATATTTGACAGATATTTGACAGATGCTCCATACTCTATCTGTCAAATATTTTGCCGATAGCCTCTTGGGAACTGGAGATTGTGAAACAGGCCCTAAATCTATTATTTAATTGAACATGTTTTCATACAGTTAAAATATTTCTTAATCATTATTATATTCTGATTTTATCCACAGAACTGCTGAACATAAGTCTCCTTCAATGAACGCCAAGACAATATATTTTCAAGTGGGTTATTTTTTTTAAATTTTGTAAAATGTTTATTATTAGTTTTAGTATCTTATTTAATTCCTCTTTATAAAAGTTATTTAGATTTATGTCATCATCTATTATATACCGACTATATACCGGATCCACACGTTTGGGACTTGCCGCATCTCGAAACCCCAACAAGCACAAACATGTGGACGCGTCGCAGGCGCTTGCGGCAATATCTCTTTGATTTGTGCACAAAACCGATACTCGTCGGATCGGCCACAAACCCTTGCAAACCTACTCAAGCCAAGATAAACTCTGTATCCACACGTTTGAATTTGTGAGGCTTTGCCGAGGCTTGCCAAGCGTGCGGGTTCAGCTTTAAAGTCATTAGTCACCGTAATATTATAAATACCATCATATTAAAATTTGTCTTGCGAGATTGTAAACTGTCGATACATTGTGATGTGCATAGAATAAATCCTTTAGTAAGGTTTAAGGCCATAATCCTCACAGTTATATATAGCCTGTTGTTGGAACAGAGAGAATGATTGTATCTAAAAATAATGCCTTAATTGTGTACATTATTCTTATATCGATAGTTTCCAATATCGCACGAAGGATATAACGAGTGACATTTAAATAGTAGAGTTCACAAGATGTGAATATAAAGGTCACATGCACAAAGAGAAAGACTTTACCTCCTTAAAGTTCTCGGCGATGAAGACGATGTAAACGCTCAGGGCGGCCAAATAGGTTACCGACAGCGCATAGTCCACGAATCTCCTGAAAATTGAACAACATTTTAAATATCATGTATGTATCAAAATGTACAACATTTTAAAAATCTACTATGTAAAATTCTCGTTTAATAAATATGTTCGTTCCCATGCTCCTCCGAAACGGCTCAGCCAATTTTTATAATATTTTGTGTGTATATTGGGTAGGTCCTAGTATCGGCCAACATCTATTTTTCATGCCCCTAAATGATATGGGTGACCTAACACATTTTTTTAAAATTTTATTGACAAACATTTTTGTTTTTATTTTTTAATTATGCAGCATACAAAAATACATACAACCCTTAATTTTCACCTCTATACGAAAGACCCCTATTTTTAATGGCAATATTAGTTTTTGGCAGTCTGTCGGAGCCACTACAATAAGCTTTTTTACAAAAAAAGTGGCTATAACATGAATTTCCATCAAGGACCGACGGTACATTCAATCAATTAAAGTCTGTCGGGGCAGCTAGTTACCTTTTAGTTTTTAATCACTTAGAGGGTAAATATATGGTAGGTGAACTATTCTGTATATGCGCGGCCTGTAGATGCGGCCTGCCTTATTATGTTAGTGAACTTTCTTTCAAGGACTTCATGGTTGCAGGTCTCCTCACAATGTTTTTCTACACCGGTGTGCGAGCGATGGTCTTGTATTAGGGTGCACTAAGAAATTTAGGAAACCCCATTTTAATGTATACAAGAGTCAGGATCGAACCCGGTATTATTTCCTGACAGTTTAATAAAGAGACATTGAACGTAGCAACTAGAATAGAGCGGTATTATTATATGTTTTATTAAAAAACGTTTTGTCAAAAGTAATAATATAAAGTTCAGATTTATTAAAGTGAAATGAATTTTATGATTTGCTAGTAGAATTGATATACATAATAGAGATGTATAGACTCTCTATATTAGTGCCACATAATAACAAAGGTATTTCGACGACGACCTCTTTGGCTCAATGGTTAGCGCGTTGGCGTTCAAGCCGGAGGTAGCGGGTTCGAATCCCGCCAGGGAAAAAAAGTTTCTGTGTTCCTGGGTCATGGATATTTATAAGAATATGTGTATTATATAATAAAAACCTTAAATATAAGTATTAATATAAAAAGTATTAAATATATGTATTTGCTTATTTTTTGTCTGGTTCCCGTAACACAAGTCTCTTCGAGTACCTACTTACCACGGGACCAGAATATTGACGTGGTGTAAAAAAGCGTCCATAGATATATTTTATTATTATATCTTATCATTGGTAGGATAATACGTCATTACTGTAAGAAATAATTTGGACGTAGGTAGGTGGTTCTTCGAGTTTCTCATCCGACAAAAAAAAATCTTGCATCAAATATCTTAACACTTAGCAAATTGGCTATCAAAGTAAGCATTCTGATTCCGCAGAAAATCTATGTTAAAGCGAGCGAGTTAAGAGAGTAAATAATCTAGTAAACAGTTTGGAGGAAAAAATATCCTGATGACGTCAAAGACCGATAGTGGACTAGAGCGAGATAATGTAACATCTTTCTCTTTCCCTTATTACCGTTACGATACTTACCTAACAAAGTTGGCCCAGGGCCTTAGTTTTTTGGGTCCAAACTCGAAGGCAGCCCCGCAAGTCTCCGCAAAGCCCATGGAAGGCTTCTTTGCTTCCACGCAAACTTCTTGAGAAGTCCTCACCTGTAATATGAAGGTTAGGTTACTAATTGATGCTGAGTTTTGTTGCTAGATTACAATATTCTATATATCTCATACTAACGAGGAAGAAAGGAATTAAGATTTTTTATATTAGTTTGATGCGAAATGACAGACTTCTCATCTAATGTGATGGAGCTGACTAATTGAGTTAGTTTCACCCATGAATTGGGGGACAGATAAAGGCTGATGATGTTGATGATGGTTTGATATTCTAAAATGAAATATTTTAATTTATTCACAAGACGTAAACTTCTCATTGTAAATTAGAAGAAACTTGATATTCGATTTTTAAATTTTAAATGTTTTCACCATGAAGTTTAGATGTAAGGAGCCTGAACGGTATACGCTTTTTCATAGTTATCATATACACAATAATAAACCCAGATCTTAGTTCTTTTTTCTGCCACTGGCTGCGCTAGAATAGAGTACGTACCGATGCTATTGTAGCGAACTAATCAGCGTCACAATACTCCCCGCGTGAAGATTTAAACGAGTATTTCTTAAAGAAGACGCGTTCTACCGGTAAAAACTCTGCCCCCTAAATTGCGAATTCATTCAACATTACGTTCGGACTCCTTATATCTATACTTCGTGTGTTTTTACGTCCGACTTTGTAAGTAAAGATAACAGATTTATCGCCTCTCTCTCAAATAGCTTTGTTATGTTAAAAAAAGTTAGGATAATGCTTTATTTAGTCAAAAAAAAGGGTACATAACGGGTTGTGTTCAATTTCAAGTAATATAAAAAAGTAGACCACATCAATAAACATCAATATTTATTCTTAACTTACCAGGACATAAACGCAATGTGTGCAGATGAAGCCAAGGACGATGGTGCCTATCGCCCCCAAGGCCAGACCAGCGTTCTTGAATGCTGCTGGCATCGCCAGGATACCAGATCCAAGTGACGACTTCAGGAGATGCACCAGGGAGCCAATAGTTCTGTAAAAAAATATGTAAATAGAGAATACGAAATATTTAATTGTAAATGGTAACGACCCTATGGATACTATCTATAGCAACTGCTTTAATTGAATTCATCACCACGCTAACCTCTCGGTAAGGCGTTTAAAATAGGGGAGTATTTCGAGAGGCGAGCTTGCTCCACAGCAAACTACAGCAACTTCTCTGTTGATTCTGACTATCGCAGAGACTGTAGAACCCCCCAAGAATCCCTTTGAAGGATTCTTCTACGTAAAAAAAATATAATATGATATATATATTCCTAATAATTAACCCTAATAATTGTTTATCCTTGCCGGGAATCGAATTCACTAAAATTATCTGAACGTCGTATGCTTACTTTAATATGAAAGTAGGGATGTTTGTTACGCTTTCGCGCGAATACTTCTCAACAAATCATCATGAACTTTATATATACGTTTCAGGAGGAACTAGAAGTAACATAGGATAATATTATACATATTAGAAAAAAAAAGATTTTTTTAAAGCTAGTAGAGTAAAAAAAATACTCTACTTTTACAATAAAATATAATAAACCATTATATCGGTAATTGATAATATAAAAAAAAAATGTTTTAATCAAATCTAGACGCCCTAATTATTAATTAATCTACATTAACAAATATCGTTTTAAGTCAGTAATAGCCAGAGCTTAAAATTTTAACACCTCATAAATCAAAATTAACAGAAGTTGTGGTCGAGTGATTCGGATTCGTTTAATTTTACAAATTTCACATCAAACAATTAACAACATAAAACGAATTAATAATTATTCTCAAGATGTAATTCCATTAACGATAAAAGCTTTGAAGCGATAAATTCAGAGAATAAGGGATTTATTAGCTAGCTTCGAATAGCGGTTTCGCTCGTGGTCACTCACGAAATACTGGAGGCAAACTCATACAATGTCATTACTGTCATTAACCAAGACACAACACTGTAAATCTTGACTGTTTATACCTAATTAATTGCTTTTGGCATCCAATCAAAGAAACTTTTGTCCAGAAGTGGACATGGAATAAGAGAGGGTCAAAGGACAGTCGGTTCACCTGATGGCAAGTGATAGCAACCACACTACACCAGAGGAAGGTGCGTTGCCGGCCTTTCAAATTGTTCTGTGTTAAAATGATAATGGTGAAATTAATTTTTTATTTAAATTTGCACGTAGCCAGTTTTTTTTTGGGAAACGCGTTTTAGCGTTAAGAATAACTTAGGTTCGAAAAAGATTGGTTGAAAAGCAGAATCGAGTAAAATCAAAAGTTAAAAAAATGAAAAGTTAAGTTATTACTGATGGGCCGATTGTGCCTCTTTGTCGCTCGTTTCACGCTCTCGCGTGCACTTCAAGCTTTAAATGGAACGTCTCAGAGCGAGGTAACGCCGCATGAGTCATGTTTTTTCGTACGTGCAGCCGGTTCCATCAAGTTATAAGTTACGTTGTCACATCAAAAAAGCTCCAACAAGAACAATTTGTAAAAGTAATTACGGCGATTAGCAAACAACTCAAGGATCTTGTATTATTGACAATAATATTATTCGTGCAATCTAATAATTAATAACGAATATTTTAATTAGGTTTCCACTTGTTGTATTATCTCCGTCAATTATATCACAATGATTGATTCATCTTTATTAACAATCTATCTATCCTTACTTTTTAACAAGATTTTTCCTTCACAGTGCTACTAATATATTGTCTTATTAGGTATTTTACTACCTGTTCCTTAAATTCTCAAATCTCAAGGCTCTAATTTAAATTAAATTATATAATGGCTCATTTTATAACAGTTAAAAATCGCCAAATATTAAGTCAGTGAGAAATGTTGTAAATAAATAGTAAAAAGAAAATATAAATATAAATTCGCTTCGAATTTATTTAAGACTAGCTGTTGCCCGCAGCTTCGCCTGCGTTAACTAAGATTTACAGCGGGATCTTAGTACGCAAAACAAGTAACTTTTCTGGTTGATTTTTTACACCTTGTGTCCGAAAAACCCAAATATCTAACGGAACCCTATTTTTTTTAGAATAAAATTTAGCCTATGTTACTCGTGGATAATGTAGCTTTCGAATGGTGAAAGAATTTTTGAAATCGGTCCAGTACTTTATGAGCCTATTCGTTACAACCAAACAAACGAACAAAGTTTTCCTCTTTATAATATTAGTGTAGAAAACGAGCAAAAACTTTTGTAAAAGCTGTTTCTACATGTTGTCAAAGCTGTCTGAAGTATATTTTTCACTTAAAAAAGTTCAAGAACACCGCTCATACTTTATAAATGTTGCCTGTATATCACAACTAAACAATACATCGACATTCCATAAAGCTAGAGTTGCAAACAACTATAAAAACGTTTTACAATGTCGGGACTTCACCGTTTTGTTGTTTTTATTTGGGAAGTAATTAAATGAACGGCATTATAAATTTTGGAGGGGCAAAAAAAAATCGGCATTTAAATAATTTGGTTGGCATACAAAGATTTTGTACGCAATAAAATAAAGCTGGTAGCAATTCTTGTTCCGCAAATAATTTTGATAATGGTCGAAAATTAAATCGTAAATAAGCAGCTTACAATATTATGACCTCGCATAATAAACATTCATCGGGCAAAATAATTACTTGAGCGGCACATTTCTTTGCATTACATTTTATGTCCGGTGTAGGTTTGCGCTATTTACCGCTAGATGGTGTTGTAAGTATGTTATTGAACAAAATTATAAAAATTGAAGAAGAAATTAATAAACTATATTATCATTCTTAATAAAAGACTAGTGAATTAATTCAGGTCATGACGTCGTCAAATCCTGTGTTCAGCAGTGGTCCGTCCACTAAAGGCTGATAATATGATGATGAAATTTTTTTCTTCAAGATTTTATTTTGTTTCAGTTTCATAGATTTATGTAGATAGTAGATAGATTATGCAGGTATTAAAAATTGTAGGTGGTGTGTAAAATAAACAAGCAGTTCAAAAACTTGCAATATTCAATTCAATCATTACCTACAAAAATCAAATCAAATTAAAACATTCAATACGCAAGAATGGATCCACAATTTTAAACTTATTTGTAACAAGACGTACAGCTCTACGGTTAACACTGTCCGCGCGCGCTCAGGCTGTACGCTGTCGTTCGTACGTTCAAATCCTCTTCATACCATTATCTATGAATTTCTTCTTTTGTTTGTTTATACATTTTTAAATAATATTTTTTGATATTACAATAATTATAAATAAGATTTACAAACTAAAATTTTGTATAAAAATTGAATAAGAAATTAATAAATTATATTATCATTCTTAATAAAGGACCAGGGAATTAATTCAAATCATGACGTCATCAAATCCTGTGGACTGGGCTATAACGCAGAATTTAATGAAAAAGAAAGTTGCTTGAAGTTATATTCATGCTACTTATATAAGCAGCACAAATTTATTTTTTTTGCTTACCCTCCGAGTGCTTACCAAAATTTTATTAAACAGGAGCAGCACATTGCCCCTCTTTTAATTAATATGCCTTTCAAAAATAATTACAGCCATAAAAAATGACAAAAATTTCTGCTTGATTTTAAAATGTTTGCTGAACATAAGTTGCCGCTCAATTAGCTATTTCTGCTACCAGATTATATTTTTCTGCTCACAAAAATACGAATATTATGCTAGTCGTTTAAATAACACCCTTTTTATTTGCATTAGCTTGAAGTTTGCCAGTACAAAGGATTTCGAAAAAATGCAGCAATCAGATCAAAGCTTGCACTAATGAAAGGTCGGAATGCTGTTCAAGTATGCTAACTGGTTGAAAAGCGATTGATGGGAAAAAATATTCCCTTTAAATGTTCATCATTACTAACAGATGAGCCTATATGCTTCTACAGTGAAGAAGTTTTTTGCGCTACGAGTTTTGATAAAGGCTTTTTTATTTATTAAAACAAATTAATAGTTTTCAGATTTTTTGCCTTTATCTACATTGTGGAACCTAGTTTTTTACATTCGTAATTCTATGTTAAAGGAAATACATAATTAATTTGATAGAATATAGTCCGACAAAACGGACGATTTTGTGGAACAAAAATGACATTTTGTACAATTCATATCGAGTTAGTTGTTTAAGTTATGATTTTAATCAAATATTTAACAAATGTGCAGCAGTAGAAAGGCTGACTATGATGGTGATGATGATGATAGTAATGATTTACCATTTTTTCCCGAAATAAGAAAAAAATCTGAATTAGGAGATAGTATAAAAATTTAGCTTTAGTAATAAATAAATAAATATTAAATTATAAATTATAATCCTGTTGTGCACCTCCTGACGTCAAGCGCGACGCCATGAAAGGTGACCGCGTTTTAAAGCGTAAATGTAAAAGCGTAAAACCTAGTTCCGTGGTAAGTTCGACAGAACTTCTGTTACGGAAACTAGGAACGAAAATATGATATTATGTAAGAAATTTATCTAAATACATACGGTGCAGATATCTATACACATCATAAAAAGATCTGTACCTACTGGGATTCGAATCTGCGAGCTCTGCGTAAATTAGCCAGTAGCCTCATCACTCGACCTGCCGGCCGTCGAGTTAGAAGTAAATAATTAAATCTCTTAGTCAAAATTAATTTCCGACATGATGAAGACCCATTATCAAGTAATTAGAAATTAACTTGTCTCTTGCGTTGAAAATTAAGAAATAAATATTAACGCCTTAGAAAATGTTTTGTTATTTTCGAATTTCACGATGAATTTACTACGACACCTGACGATGGTGATGGAGCCGCTACCTAGTGGTAATTCGTGAAAACCTATACATATTCTCGAGTTCGCTCGAGGCAACCCCCCACTTACAATATCACAGGGTAAAACCACCCGGCTCACCCCACTACCGATGAAGCATTAGGGCTATTAGGGCAATTATCATAGCCCTAACCGAAAAAACAACATCCACAGAAATAAGATGATACGTTTCAGGGTTCGTTATTACAATACTGACCACTAAAGATGTAAGTCTTGTATTCGCTGGCTATCGTGGTAGATGAGATAGTCAGTACCTATACCCGGACTTTTAATTCGATTCCAGATTTGACAGTTTCAGTGTTGCAGCGTTATGACAAGTATTAAATAGTAACGTTGCGAAATTATTCGATACGGAAATGGAGTATTTCCGAATCGATTCCTCTCGATTATAGTAGTATATCTATACAACTATTACTTTTAATAGAAACTAAGTATATCAGGAAATTAAGTATTTCTGAACGGATTTAGTTATGACCATTAATTTTATTAAGGATCTGAAAGTTTTCTTTATTAATTGTGTGTAAAATAAATAAATAAAAATTGATAATGAAGGAATATGAGAAGATAAACAAAACGGCGATAGCTGCACGAGCGCGCACGCATTGCATATACAGAAAACTATCTATCTAGGCTCTTTTATAATAAGTTTTGTTTTTAATATAAAAAACAAAAACATTAACTTTTTATAAAATAAAGCAGTGATTACTAATGAACATATAATGATTATGAATAATTATGGATTTATTTAAATAAAAATCAATAATTTAGTCTTTAATTGGCACACCAATATTATGATTACATAAACATAAATCGCGATTGTTTATCGATTTTTGTGTTCATCACTAAACTATTATATGTGGTATCATTATTTTACAAAATGACAGTAGCTAATGTCAAATGTGGAATCGAATTATAATTCCGAGTATAAGTGATCAAACATAGGTCTTAATCGAATTATTAAAAACGCCTTATTAAATTATGTAGGCAATTTCATAAACATAGTAAGAAAGTCGGTTTACTGACGCTAGTTGAACATGACAACGTCAAAAGAAAATACTAATGGGCCGAAAGTGGCTCTTTGTCGCTGGTTCCGCACTCTTGATTACTCTTCTATCCTTAAATGGTACGCTTCAGAGGTAACGCCGCATGAGTCATGTGCAGCCGGCTCCAATCTGGCTCGAAATATAAGACGTTGTTACGTCAATATATTAAATATAATTGATTTTCTTTGTCGAGGTCGTACTTATTCCTGATCGATAGCAATAGTTAGAAATCAAAATTCCAGAAAAACTTTAACATTTTATATTTTAGTCTAAAACTTTCTAGAAATTTAAGAAAGTAGCCCATTTGGGAAGTATAATAGAAAACGAATTAAAATATTAATCTCTAAAGTCACTTTGTCAAAAACATTTAATGAGTACTTTCAATTATATAAGTGTCTAGGAACTTCAAGGTAAACGCCATATTCGAAATGCCTTTTATTTTATGTCGCGTAAACATGCCTAAAGTTATTAAGACATTTTGAATTAAATATATTTAAGTATTTTTTGTTATATAATAGTTTATCCAACACCTTTACCGCTGCTTATTCTATATTATTCCTCCAGATTTGTCTGACTGGACTAGGTTCTCATATTAAGCCCGATATAAGCACACGTGAGGGAGATTCCTCCGCACCTTCGTTTGTCACCTACGATGGAGGCCCCGTTGGCAACCTACTCTCTCACCCGTGGTTCACACCGAAATATGGGAGAAGGTCTACCCTCTATCAAGGATGAGCACTGGAGCATCCAGCCATCCTATCCTCCTTTCCTTTCCTTTGGGGTCCTTTCGACCGGACATAAATGACAGGGCTGTTTCCAAGTGAAATTATTTATGTTTATAGGCAATGTTTACTTATCGGGTGCACGGCTTATAGTTTGCCTATATACATAATTGTGTGTGCAGGTGGCACCGGGCGCCCTTACGCAGTCAGCGCTTCTCTTATTGAATAGTATGAAGCCTCCGACAATAAGATTGACATACTATTTGCTATGAAACCTACTCAATTTGCTAAATCATGTTGTATGCATTTAGAATCCTGTTAAGTTGTTGTGTTTATTGTATTTATGTGTAATTAGCTATAATAATTCATTGTTTGGTGTATTCTCGTATTTTATAAAGAAACAACTTTTACCGATTTTATCGCGGTTTTTTCTGTCAGTCCTCCCGTGACCATGGTTGCTGTAAAGTATCCAAAGCGTTGGGCATTTAAAAAACGTAATAAACTGCGATAAAATCCTTAAAAGTTGTTTCATTATGTGTGAAATTCGCGTAACATAAGAAAACAATTTTTGTTTTTGTTAGTTTGCTGTGTTTTAATATTGTTTGTTGTTTCTTGTACGCCTTGGTTTTAATATTGTTAGCAGTTAAAGTTAGCTGAAATAAATAAATTAAAGAACATTTCGTTTCCTCGGGAAAACGAATTACTACTAATTTCAAAACTACTTACACGAAACTTTATAGTTTTGATTTCATTTTCCACACGAGAAACGTTAGCCGATGTTTCGTAACTAGAGTAACTTCCTAACATAAAACTTGATTTAGAATATCATAAATATGTTAATAAGCATTCTCTCATCGATGTCAAGGGTTACGAGTAGAATAGAGCGGAGTAGATCAAGGCTTTTTAATATTATGCTTTCGTGGAGTTTGTTACATACATTTAACGCACATTATGCTAATTTTATATCTCACTTATGTTAAAAATGTTTACATTAACTTAGCATGCTGTTGGTATTTAATCACTAAAGGACGGATGGCCGATGGGCCAATAAGGTTCAAGAGTGGTGGCAGCTTTTAAGTAGACGAAGTGTTGGTCGGTCATTAACCAGTCGAAGGCCTATGTGGTCTTTTTTACCCCCTAGTTGCGTTTAAATTGTATGTAGTTTCAGTTATCAGTTGTTAAATCTGTCTAGGCCTTAGGAGATTAATTTTCACAAACGCAACGTTAGATAGATATAAAATATGAACTTTTTTGTCTTCGACACATCATGTTAGTGAGTATGCGATTCTATTATAATTATTTTATTTATATTAGACGAAGTAGAAAAGCTTTGATTATCTTAATTTTCGGAACTTTCTAATTTAAAAAAATGATTTTGACAATAATAATAATTATTGTAGGAGTTAATAAGCCATATTTTATTTGTTTTGACGCAACTCAAACCGCAAGAATTGGTAAGTGATAATATACAATATATTAAAAAAAACTTACGAATTAGGATGTTCCACTTTTCTGTGTTCAAACGGGTTGTATGATTTCTCGTTGATGACTTCTTTCGATCCTAAGCTGAGCGTTGATTGAAATCCAGGATTTGCTGCTAGGTTGGCTCTGAAAATAATTGTAATTTATGTTTATACGCATCCACCAATAATCACAAGTTAACGAAAAAAAATCTAGTTTTCTCGTGAAATATTAAAAACTTTATAAGCCGCGATAAAATACGTCAAAATTGTTTCATTAGAAACAAAAACATTTTTTGAATCGATTATAAACATTTTCTAGAAGAATTTCTGTAGAAGCTACTAAAGCCATTTTTTTTAATCAAAACAGCTATTCATCATCATCATCAACAGTCCTTAGCCTGTCAGTTGGGCATTGTTCTTCTTCTCGACGCTTCTTTAACTAATTAAGGTTGTCAGCTCTACATATTCTTTTATATACATCACCATCTTCTTCTCTCTATGGCCAGCTTCTTCCAGCACCTTTTGCCAACATAACAAGTAACAGGATTTTATATCGATCATGCCTTAGCACGTGCCCTCAGTATACGATTTTATGTTGTTGGATAGTTTGCAAAAGATTCCGATTTTGTTTCGCTCGTTGCAGAATTTCTTCATTTATGATTTCCTGGATCCAGGATATCAACAAAATACGCTTGTGAGCCCAAAATTCTACAGTGCCTCCCATCCATATAGAATTATTGTTGGAATAATTGTTCTATTCAATTATCATAAAAATTGTATGTTCTTCTTTGTTCGGTAGATTTCTTCTGACATTTGGTTGTGTTTTCTTTTCCACCTTCTTAGTAGTTGCTTATAGATATTTAGAATTGTTTGTTCTAACCTATCCCAAATACTTTCCACAATATTCGAAGGATCTTTCATCTTCTTGTTTGTTGGCTGTTGGTTCATTCGCTGATTTCAGCCACATATATTCCAAGGCTATTTTATAATTGTTCCACCATTTTATTTTGTCTTAGCTAATTACTAGGGAAGGATGGTGCAGTGGTTTCCCGTTGCTTTCTGCATCGGACATAATAGTTTCAAAATCTGGCATGCAGATTCAGAATCAAAATTCTTGTAATAAAACTACTTGTAACGGATTTTATCATGGCTTATGACACTGATATACCCCACATTTTGAATAATGATATGAGAACCGGATTTGTAACATTTAAATATTAAAACAATCCTGTTTTTTGTTTACTTGTGTTTTAAAGTTCAAGTACCAATTACTTATTATTATGCCATGTTTCGCGTTAATTTTTTTGTCGTTTCTTGGTTAAAATTGTTCAGTTATTTTGTTACTACATAAACTTGAATATTTGGTAGGTAATTAAAACTCCAACTAATCTTTAGCAGTGGTTTAATATCTAGTGATAATTGGTGAATTCTAGGGCATCGTATATTTTGTGTATAGTGTATTCTTGTTTTCGATATTTTAAATAGTTTAATAGGAATCATCATAGGAAACATCCCTCGCATCGGTACCTGTTTCACTAATAAAGTACATTCGACAAATTCGTAATACATTAAAGTCGTAAAAATACGCGTTTTTCTTACCAATATACTTTAATATGTTAACTTACGTTGAGTTGAAGTTATCCAAAACGATCGTTCCTTTTTGCTCCTTCCCCATCTTGTTTGATTTATCTGTAACAAATAAACAAACTTAATTTATACATATAAATAACATTATAGTGTCTGTTTGTAATATTAAAACAACCGCTTTTTGTATATGTAGGATATGAATATAATTATACAGTACATATACTAGATATTATTTTTAAATTTTAGTCTGTCTATTTGTTCCGGCTAATCTCTGGCCATTTTATGGCCAAATAATTCTAAAAATGGCTAGACTGATTTTGTTGGAACTTTTACGGGCAGGTAGCTCTTATAAGGAGGAACTTAGGCTATAAAAACAATCATTATGAAATCGGATACGTCCGTAAATGTAAGTTAAGACGGGCGAAGCCAGTGACAACAGCTAGTAATGTTATATAAAACCAACTCCTGGCCTCCCTCCGTAAAAAATGTTGCAAAGTTTTGATTTACGGCGAGTGAATTTTTCGTTATAACTACAAAGACGTCTAAACAAAGAATAATAAAAAGTTATTAATATACCTGAACTAATTTGCATGAAATTTGGTTCAGTGAATACTGGAATTATTGTATTTGTAAAACGTTATTTTGGGTAAAAGTGTAAACTTACTTCTTATTTGGTCTTAGTACTCATAAGATATCTTTAAATACAAACAAAATGAGCTCACGCATTCGAATCCACATGCTAGTCAGATCATATCAGATATCAGATATTCAGATATCTACATCTACACTAATATTATAAAGAGGAAAACTTTGTTTGTTTGTTTGGTTGTAATGAATAGGCTCAAAAAGTACTGGACCGATTTCAAAAATTCTTTCACTATTCGAAAGCTACATTATCCGCGAGTAACATAGGCTAAATTTTATTTTATAAAATTTAATAGGGAATGTGTAAAAAATCAACCAGAAAAGTTACTTAATTTGCGTACTATGATCCCGTTGTAAATCTTAGTTAACGCAGGCGAAGCTGCGAGCAACAGTCAGTTTTTCATATTTTGTGTTTGTTTTTCAGATATTTAATATAAAAAAAATTAGATTGTTTATTAAATTTTGAAAAGTTTAAAATCAACTTTTCTTCAATACTTTATAAGTCATTTTACTTGGTTGATAAATTTGATTATTTTCAGAGTTTTTGATGCTTCAGATAATTAAGTTGCAAAAAAAAATCCTCCTTCTGATCATAATAAATAAAAACTCGTACAACTTTTGTTTTATGAAACACTTGTCTATGAGAATGTTGAAACTCGTTTCGAAACTTACACAAAAAAAAGTAAGTATAATGAACTGACAGTTTTAGAATACATATTCATATTATAATATTGTGTTTTTATTTGTTATGTTGATACGTTTCGATCGTTTCGAAGAAAAAAATTAAAGTTTATGTTTTTTGCATACATTTTAAAAGATACCGGTATTCCGCCATATAACTTGTCTTGCTAAAGATTAAATTTAGGTGGTCAAGATATTATTTGGGTTTATTTCCTTAGGCGCTGTGTTTCAAAACAAGCCGGTTTAATACTGTAACATGTTTTATATATTTTACTGTAACAAAAAATCTGTACCTGTGAAAGATATAACGCTGTTGAGTTTTTTTTGAGCAGGTAAAACCGCAGGAGGCAGCAAGTATGTAGTATAATTTGACATAATCACTTACTACGATGATTCACGTCTTAGGGGAAGGGCTAAGCAATAAAGATACCTAGGTTCGATCCCAACCGTTACACATTATACATATTTTTCGACGACCTCTGTGGCTCAGTGGTTAGCGCGTCGGCGCTCAAGCCCGGATGTAGCGGGTTCGAATCTCAATTTAAAAAAAAACTGGAACAAATAAGTTTTTTGTGCTCCTGGGTTATGGACGAGCATTAAATTTGTATATTATATAATAAAAATCTTAAATATATGTATTAATATAAAACGTATTAAATATATGTATTTCCGTTGCCTGGTACCCGTAACACAAGTTCTTCGGAAACTTACCACGGGACCAGATTGTCGTGGTGTAAAAGCGTCCATAGATATTATTATTATTTTCAATTTCGAAAGAAGTAAAAAATCGTGAGGAAATCCGCCCACAGGTGAACTATGTTGACAATCTGCCCGCCCATATTATATTGGTTGATGATGATGATGATGATGATGATGATGATGATGATGATGATGATGATGAGGAAGATGACACATTACACCCCTTAACTCACCGTATGTACCTTTATGTTAATGATATATAAATGCATCCTGTTGTCAGAGTGATCGATCGTTTAGTTGATCAATAGATAACAAAGTCACGACTTTTGATTGTAAGATACGTGGGGTTTTATATGTGAATCAATGAGTCATTTGACGCCTTTTAAGCAAATTATATAAATTGTCTCAAAATGAAAAACACCCATCATTGTCATGCTCCATTGCACATAGAGTTACGAAAACCCTTCGGACGAGTCGTAAATAATAGCCCAATGTTTCAATCGCAATAATTACGGAGAAAAAATTAAAGAAATGTCGGGACCTCCACAGAACTATTTAAGCGTCGTAAACATTCAAACAGATATATTATATTAAATAACTGTTGCAGCTTCGCTGCGTCAATTAAGATTTAAAACGGGTCCCTAACTTTTTGAAAATTTAATATAGCCTATGTTCACCGGAAATAATGTAGCTTCCCAACAGTAAAAGAATTTTTGAAGTGAAACTTATTTAGGATCGGGTATTTCAAACCAGATGCAACGGAAAAAAACGACAGGCAAGAGACACGAATACCAAAGAGAGAGAGACCAAATGTCGGTGTGTTATATTGCACACTGTTTAATACTTGCTTTATTTGAGCATTTAACATAGCTTTTTTTTAAAACCGGTTAAGTAATTTTGGATCCATTTCAATTCAAACAAACAATCAAATCTTGCCTCTTTACAATATTAGTAGAGATGAATAATAACCACGTTAGTGTAAAACAATAAGCTATGGATTTGCTACGGTACGGGCAAAGATATTGGTATAATAGATTTATATTATTCGAACAGACCTCGTCCAAAACTATCATGTCTCTTAAGTTTTACTGGATCGCACATTGAGCAAAATCGGTTCCGTAGTATAAAGGCTTATAGTTTATCAGATATGTGTAAGTATTGAAACAAAGTTCCTAAATTCATTTTCGTTTGTGGTACCCATAACATAATGAACAACGTTAACATGGTGTTAGGGTTATTTAATAATTATTATTACTATTACAAATATAATAATATTATGGTTAACTTTATATTAATCACTTTGAATAAGATGCGCGTCAACTATGCTCTAAGGCGTATTGAGGTTACGCAGGTAAAAGCACCTACTTTCGGATTCCCTGCACAATTGTATGACCAGAGACTAAAACAATTTGATACAAAAGATCAGTTAAAATTTATTCTGTTAGAACATCTCAATAGCTATCTGAAAAAATATATCCGTTTTTTTAAATATTTTGTATGTAAATTCGTTTCAATTTTTTTGGAAGATTATTATGGGCCCTGATTTCTCTTGAATTTATAGATCTCTATCCTGTACTCAATATGAATATTTGTATAAAGTAATATGTTAAAAAATAACAAGTATAGGTCATAAAAGTGTGTAAATAATAAGCGTTAGTCAAACATTCCATGTATGAATATAATATTGGTAGCTAAATAAGGTATGGTGAATGGATTTAACTTAAATGTCTCTTTACAACATATTTTATTTCAACTTGAATAACGTAAGCTAATTGTTAGTCAAGAATTTTTATTTAACAAACAACTTAACAATGTCGCCTGATGAACATTAAAATGTGCGTTAAAATATGCAACACTAAAATCTTTGTTTTGGAACAGATAGTAACTCAATGAAAACTGACAAGTTGCCGTACATAATCAAATATTTTCATATCCACAAACTTTATATACTCTATAATAACGTTTTAGAATAATGGAAACTTAGATTTTTAAATTCCCAATATTTTTGGTACCATGCAGTTACTTTCTTATAAAATAGTTTTATTTTAATGTTGAAAACCTAAACATCAATAAAATTTATCTCGGAAGTATGATAGGTCGATAATAGGTGCTGTCACCTCACTTTAGTTAAGGTCACTCGTTCCGGATCTGATCAAGGCAATGTTTTGCAACCACTGTTTGTTCACTAGGAGATATATCATCATCATTATTATTATCACCTCTTCCGTCCTCTGCTTGCGCGTCTTCCAGTGAACGCCAAGACGGCAGATCCTTTCCCATTCAACTAGGTCAACCTCAGTAAAAATAATTTTAGAGAATGTATTTAAATGTAGAACACATTCATGACCCAGAGCAGCATCCGGGCAATCTTTTTCATACAACTCAATTTAGGGAATTAAGCCTGTGACCGCATGCTCTACCAACTGGTTAGTAAATGTTGTTTTTATATTCTGATTATTTCTGATTCCCTTATTATGTTGCACGTTAAATATTTGCAATAAAGTTAAAGTACGCTTAAATAAATATTTATCGGCCAATACTAATTAACCTACTTAAGTTTGTTTTTAGCTTGTCTTAAGGCCGAAAATATAATTTTTATAAGATGGTCCGGCGTAGACAGTCCAGTGGGTTGGGCTCGGCCTCTTAAGAAAGAGGGTCCGGGTTCGATCCTGACCCCAAGTGGTGCCGTGTAATGAAACACGAGACCATCGCTCACTCATCGGTGAAGGAAATCATCGTGAGGAAACCTGCATGCCTGATGATATTGAAAGTGTTTGAAGGCATGTGAAGTTCACCTACCCGCAACGGGCCAGCGCATCGGTGAACTATGGCCCCTTCTCGCCTGATTTCGAGGAGGAGACCCGTGCGGCGTGCCTAGCAGTGGGATATTTTATATAGGTTGATAATAATTTACTTACACAAATACAACACATATTGTATATACATTTAATATTACTTAGCAACGTAATATCTACCAAAATCGGCAAGTGGTATAATAGACAACAAAGCTTACGGAATTTTGATGTAGATATTTGAATTAATAATAATTAAAGATAAATCACACCTCGTTAACTCTGTTACTTAGTAATCAATTATATTAAGGGTGGGTACAAAAATAAATTTATTAAATGTATGTAAAGTGTGAACACCCTCAATAATCAATGCAAGTAAGTATAAGCACGTTCCTCGCAAGATTTCGAGGAGACCTGAGCCCAGCAGTGACACAATAGTACATAGCACTTAACTCTAAAGGCGTATATTCATCAAGCGAATAGTATTTACCTCTGTACATCAAAGTTTACATGTTCATCTTAAGAACGATACAACAAGGCTGCTAATAACTCGGAGAAAGTTCTGCAAGAGGCAGCCGTAATGAGACTGCCTCGCTAATTGGCTAACTATAGACGGACGACTTCTGGATGTATTTATATATATTGCTCATGTGTCTGTGTTTTATAAGTAATGTCAAAACTTCTATAGCCTTTTTCCAAATATACCTGGGATCAGCTTCCAGTCCGGATACAGCTGAATACTAATATTTTAAAAGCTGGGTCTGCCTATCTGACCTTGAAAACCCAATAAATGTGTATAATGCAAAGAATTCCTAGAATAAAGTCCAAACTTATGAGTAGGCACTATATTAACCGCATCGCCATATGAAATGAAATACTTAATCAATCAATTTAAATCGAAACCAGAAATAAAATCAGGACTAAAACATAATCAAAAGCAGAATAAATGAATTTTAAGGCGGAATAATTAATTTTATTCTGTGAACGGTATTTATTTAGGATTATTAATATTATGTTATCTTAAATTTTAAATAGATTGAAATGTTGATTTTGAACAGTATATTTGTGTTGTTTTTCTTTTTTGTATAACGAGTTGTGTTGAGTTTTGTATACCGGGTGGTGCTCGCTTTTGTATTTGCTTGATCTCTTTTTACTCGACACTGTCACATGTACAATTTAACAAGAAAAGAAATAACAAAATTAACTGATTGTAACATTCTTAGGATCAAGCTTTTTAAGCGTCGCATTAGAACCCGACGTTGGCTCGAGTTGCGACGTCGACATGCTCAATTCTATTTAATGTTTAGCGCTCATCGTCGATAATCCATGAGCACTTGACAAAAAAGCGCCGAGCTTATAAAACGCTTTAGTTTAATCCATTTGTCTCATTCGAACGCTTTTTTAACGCTCGGTGAAAAGCGCTCGAATGAACGAGGCTTTACGCTAAAATCATTGTTGCGATTCGGATGTTACTTGACTACAAATACATTCCACCCTAGGGAAGGATAGGCTTTTAAAAACTTGGTTGGAGTAATGGAGCCTGGTAAAAAAATTAAAACGCGTAAAGTCGCGCTATATAGCTGGCACTAATACGGAAATCCTTTACCATGTCGTCTTTTTTTACTCGAATAAGCGTGAATGGAACTGATTTGCATGAAATTTTGTACATACAACATCTGCCTTTGATTGTTAAAGTCGAAGGTTTTAAGTGCGCTTACGTCATCATCATCATCATTATCAGCCTTTATCCATCCACTGCTGAACATAGGCAATCTATGAACGCCAAGACGACCGATCCCGTGTCATTAACGTCATACTCAATCGTAATTAAGTTAATGTGGCTAACAACTAACACTATAAAAACACAGTAAGGCAAAAACATTTATTACTCCATCAAATTGTGTTATAATTTGTATTAGACTATAAAATACTATTGTTAAGGCAGACCAAGTTTTGGTCGGCTATTATCCAGGTGAAAACAATCTCCTAGCGATGGCCGGTTCGTATTAGATGCGAATGGAAAGCGATCATTTAGGATGGCCTATTTTGAATGATGATGAAATTAAAGTTGATAAAACTAATAATTTCAGTATCACTATATTGGTAACCAAAATCTAATTTACACAATATTTTCGTAAGCAGCAATTACTACCTTAATATTTCTTTTTATATGAGGTTCTTATCAGTTAGATATTTACATACTTATACAATATTTTTATGCCTTACTATTTTTTTGGGAATCAGCGAAAAAGAAATCCTAAGCTCTACAATATATACTTCCGGGTGGCATATGGTTGAGGCAGCGTTGGCCATAAACCACCACAAAACTGTTATGTTTATCTTAATTCTAAAATCGACAACCCTAGCATTGTTAAGTCTTATAAAATTGACAGCCCTAACAAACCATTGAAGGTAACATTGTTTAGTCATAGCGTTCCCACGGTGTGCTTGCATCAGCGTAACACTTAGTTTAGGGAGGAGGTTAGGACATGATACTCGTTATTATCCCAGATTTAATATCTAGAATTTTGAACCCTGAATGTAATTTTTATTTCGTCGACAATAAATCAACCTTTTCGGAGCTTCGATCTCTTAAGAAACTTAATTTTTTAACAGCCACAAAACCCTTAAAGAAGGTTTTTTTTTTATAAAACAGATAGAGATACTTTCAATTTATACGTATAAATCTGTAAAAATATTCAAGTCCGAATAGTGAGCCCAGAGATTGTTGCGTTCAAACAAACAGACTCTACAGCTTTATATATTAGTATAAAAGATAATGATATAGTCTATAGCCTTACTCGATAGATGGGCTATCTAACACTGAAAGATTCATTCAAATCCGACCAATAGTTTCCGAGATCAGCGCGTTTAAAAAAACAAACTCTACATTTTTATATGATAAAGATATTTATATTAACACCAGTATTTAACTTTATACTTTACTATTTTGTTATATTAGAAATAATTCTAATTTCATGGAAATTTACAATCCTGACCGAGCAGGACTCTGTCTACACTAATAATATAAAGAGGAAAACTTTGTTTGTTTGTTTGATTGTAACAAATAGGCTCAAAAAGTACTGGACCGATTTCAAAAATTCTTTCACCATTCGAAAGCTACATTATTCACGAGTAACATAGCCTACATTTTTTTCTGAAAAAAATTGGGTTCCGTAAGATATTTGGGTTTTTCGGACACAAGGTGTGAAAAATCAACCAGAAAAGTTACTTATTTTGCGTACACTGCCTAAACTATAAAAGATAGAACCATAGAATGTTCTAATTAATTGTAGATCTTATAAATATCTACAAGAAAGTCCAGGACACACTATACCTATCTAAGTCGAGTGAGGTACAACAACCATATTTAATTCAGAAATTTTGATTTTTTTGGACTACATTTAAACGAGTTTATTTTAATGAAGCTAAAGAGTTTGTTTATTTGAACGCGCTAATCTCAGGAACTATTGGTCGGATTTTAATGAAACATTTCAGTGTTCGATAGCCCATTTATCGGTAAAGATATATTATCATCCCGCCAAGATCCCGTTGTAAATCTTAGTTAACGCAGGCGAAGCTGCGGGCAACTGCTAGTGTATTATGTTATGAGTATTAAGGTTTATTAGATTAAAGCATAACTCGCCAGAAATCAACTGCAAAATGTATATCTATTTTGCTATATTAGCAGTATTCCGGGAATGGTTAATAATTATTCAGAAACGGTTTATTAATATAGTTTCAAACGTAACATATTTATGCTGAAATTGTTAGTTACTATTATATTATAAACATACAAGAAAATATATTGAATGTAATAAATTATGAATTCCCATTATTGGCAGAGGCCATTTTATAAATTAATGAACGGATTAAAACCTTTATTTTATAAGCTTTTACTTAATGTTTGCATATAAGAGTGAACCATATTTAGTGAATTTTAAAGTAATATCTTCAAACGATTGAGATAAAATTTCTAAATCCTACTTCCTACTAGTATTAACCTACTAACCTACTAATATTATAAACGTGAAAGTTTGTATGTATGGATGTTTGTTACTTTTTCACGTAATAAAAACTTTAAATAAAAAAACCAAAAACATATACATACATAAACAATACAACAATTTTTTTTAAATAATATTGAAATACTTCGAGGTGAAGTTAATTAACAAAAATAATGAACAAAAATATTAATACTTATAATATTACGGCTTACTTATACTATTTAAAATTGGGTATTTTTGGAGTCGGTGCCAGCAAAAGGAAGAAGAAATTAATGATCAATCACATACACCAAGTATTGAGTAGAGGTCTGTGAAGGTCATCTATGTTTTGGCTGGTACCGACTCCAAAAATACCTTATTTTAAATAGTATAAGTAAGACATAATATAAGTATTAATATTTTCGTTTATTATTTTTGTTCTAAATTTCTGAATTTAAGAAGATATTCTAAATTTCTAAGTGCACCCTAAGCACGACGACGACACGATCATTCGCTCACGAGTGTAGGAAAACGTTGTGAAGAAACCTGCACGCCTGATGAGATTAAAAATCTTTGAAGGTGTGTAAAGTTCACCAGCCCTCATTGGGCCAGCATCGCAAAACTATAGTCCATTACCCTCCTCGCTTGATTTCGAGGAGGAGGAGACTCATCCAGCAGTGGGGCACATATGAATTCATACTTTTTTAAAGTGATTTACCACAATAATAAAATAAAAGAGTTACTAAATTGCATGTTAAATAAAAAAAAAACATTGTAATTAAATATTTATTTTAATAAATATCAACGAAATTCCGAGAAAACGGGGTCCCCCCCGCCGGTTATTAATTAAAAACCCCCTCCCGGGGGTTTTTCCTGTTACTAACAGAGAAAACAATAAAATTAAAATATTCACATCGTGAAATGGACTGTTCTGACTCACAGCAATAATTAATAGTGTTCACAAAACTGGAAACGTTTAAAAAACTTTATTATGGCTGTGAGCATTTGTGAGGATAATTGAGCCAAAATAATTTAATCTGCATTGTATGAACGCCAAGACGACCGATCCCTTGCCACTCTAATCAAGCACGGAGCGGCCACTGCGCGGGCCACGGATATTGTCTTTTCACTGGCCCATAAACCCACTGTCATTTCAACGAGCTTATTCTTCGAGTATCGGTTACTTGGGTTTAAAATCATGGCATATGATTTTTTTTTCGAAAGGTCTAGACTTTTAGGCCTGATATCCTTTTTGCATATTTAATGTTTTTTATTCGAATGATCTTTTAGGTCTGATGGCCTTTAAGCTCAATCGGTAAGTAATGTTTTATTGTACTGTAGCTGCATGGCATGGAAAATTTGTGGACTTTGAGTGATTTAAATATAGACAATCTTTTTATTAATGCATCTAGTAAAACATACTTATTTATTCTATTTATAGCCTAAGAACTGAAGGAATATACAGGCACATGGTAGCGTAAGCGGTGATAAAGTACCGGGTTCTTTGACATAACATAACATGCCAAATATGTGAAGGGTCAGCCTTGAACGAGATGAGTGGACGATCTGTTGTGGCCGGCCTTCGTTGGGTGCGAGTGGACGATGATGAGAATGATGATATCAATGGAAGTAATCTATGCATTTTTGGCCGTCTTGACAATAATATTAATAATATCTATGGACGTTTTTACACAACGTCAATCTGGTCCCGTGCTAAGTTCTAGAAGAGACTTGTGTTATGGGTACCAGACAACGGAAATGCATATATTTAATACTTTTTGTATTAATACTTATATTTAAGATTTTTATTATATAATACACAATCGTCATATTTTTTAATAAACATCCATGACCCAGGAACACAGAAACTTTTTTGTTCCCTGGCGGGATTCGAACCCGCTACTTCCGGCTTGAACGCCAACGCGCTAGCCACTAAGCCTCAGAGGTCGTCAAACTTGACGTTTCTTGAAAAAAATGATACCAAACAGATCCTCATCATCATGATCATTAGCTGATTTATACAGTTATTAATTTTTTTCGTTATCTTGCTAAAACACAAGCTTTCCATAAGACGAGGTTAACTCAGTGGTTGCTAAAAGTTGTAAAATATCGTAATGTTTTGCCTGTATATATTTTTACTAATTACGTAATTATTGGTATCACAAGGAAACAGGAAAATTTTGAACATGTACCTATACGATGCAGTCGTAATGATTTATCATAATAATGTCTGCCTGCAAACCTTAATCACTACATATTATAAAACAAAGTCGCTTTTTCTGTCCCTATATCCCTTTGTACGCTTAAATCTTTAAAACTACGCAACGAATTTTGATGCGGTTTTTTTTAATGGATAGGACAATTCAAGAGGAAGGTTTATGTACATAATGTATTAAGTTTTTATATACATTGGCTAAGATATAACAATAATTGTTGGAGGTGTCGGAAAAAAATTGGCCGTCTGGGAGTTTCCAACGAAAACGCTGCCTAAACCCTTTGAGATATATCAAAATAATGTATGGTGAAATTGTGTGTCTTAAATAGGTCTACAAAAAAGTCCGCGATGGCATATATCTATCTCTTAGGGATATCATACTATATCCATTTAATACTTCAAATAAATGGGCAATTATAACGCGATAATTTGAAAGTTATTTACACAAATACGGTATGAATCCTTATCATTTTAAATTAGTTAATTAGCTGGAGCACTTAGTGAAGATTATTTTTCCCCTTTACATCATGCAAATTAAATGAATACTCTAGAAGATATGGCAATATCAAAATAATACGCAAGAAAATAAACCGTGTTGCCGTGATTTGAGAGGGCAGTGTAATATGTAATAGTATCCTAAATAGTAAATATGCATGCAGAAAGTCTGCGAAGGAATATAATATGTCTTTATATTCAAGATACCGTATTATATACATTTTAATACAAAAACTTAGTCATTATTGAAATGGAAAATGATCGTCATCAAACATGATAAATCCGTAAACCTAAGTTCACGCGGGCGAAGCTGCGGGTAACAGCTAGTAATAATATAAACGCGAACGTGTAAAGAATGTATGGATGTCTATTACTGTTTTTCCAAAAGACTGCCGAATGGATTTTGATGAAACGTTTCAATAATATACCTTATACATCAGAACAAACATGTAAGAGGTAGTGCCATGCTGCTTTGCAGCCAAATTGGGCCAGCTCGATCGGGGTGGTACCTCTCGCTCACATGAAATTGGCGTTTGTGACCTTCAGGTGGGCAACGCAACTGCATAACCTCTGGTAATGTAGATGTTAATGGGCATCGATAGCATGCCTTTGACTGTTCGTTTACCCTCCTATGCTATAAAAAAAATAACAGAGGCTACAATTTATCTCCATACTGCCACGGGAATGGGAAGTACGCAAGTGAGATCGCGGGGCGCTGCTATTAATGTGTAAAAAATTTGGTAAGCTCGCAAATAGTAGTTACCGTGTTTCATTAAATAGCGCGAAGCTTAAATATGATAATAACGAATAGTTAAATAGCCTTCTTTAACAAGACATTCCAGAATTCGTGGTGAATATGCGGTAGCTTGAATAGTGGAAACAACAGACACGGAAATGGCTTAAAGGCTTCGTTGCCCAAATATATTTTAGTTAGTACGAGCTTTACGAAGATTAAAATCATAATACACGCTTGTGAAACTGTGGCAAAAACTATGATTACAGCATTTTAAGTATTCAATAAACTCAATTTATTATTTTCTTTATGGTATTTTATAAAAATATAGTAGTATTAATACTGCAGCTTCGTCCGAAATAAAGATTTTTTTCATGAAAAGGCAACCCAGAAGTCGAAGCCAAAGTGTCTGTTGACACCCATAGTTATCCGCACAACCAAAGGTGTGCGGATAACTATGGGTGTAAAGAATGCATTTTTTTTTCATTTTTTTTTCACTTACGTGTCCTAAAATTTGATGGTAACGTTTAAAATTATTTCAATAGTGGAGGCTGCGCTTAGGTAGACAAAGTGTTAATCGGCCATTAATCACTCGCCGTAAATCAAAAACTTTGCAACGTTTTTTACCGAGGGAGGCCAGAAGTTGATTTTATATAACATTACTAGCTGTTGCCACTGGCTTCGCCCGCCTTAGCTTACATTTACGGACGTATCCGATTTGATGATGATTGTTTTCATAGCATAAGTTACTCCTTATAACACTACCCTACTACCAGTAAAACTCCCGACAAAATCGGTCCAGTCATTTCAGACATTAGCCGGAACAAACAGACGGACAAAAATTGTAAAAAATGTGATTTTGGTATATGTGCTGTATATATTCTATCCATGTAGTAAAAAGCGGTTATTTAAATATTACAAACAGTCACTATTAACCAGATGGGAAGACGATCTCCGAGCAGTGTCCGGTCCGTGTTGGACGCGAGTTGCAAGGGATCGGTTGTCTGTGGTTATTGAGGGAGACCTATGTTCTTCAGCGGTGGACGGATAAGGGCTGACGATGATTATGATGATGATCATTGCCCGCGGCTTTATTTAGAGTTACAGCCGTAGCCGGGTTGATGATAATTACTTATCTATCCTATGTCAGTTAATTAACGCGTAGGACTCTGAAATATATTTCAAATAGGATCTGTAGCTTTGGAGATTCTACAACCAAAGTCACTAACATTAAATCCTTTATTATATTAATGTCTATATTTATAAATGAGTAGAGTCTAGACTATTTAGCGCTTGAGGTCATTGAACTTATTGTTCGTACACAATCTCCATTCACTTAGAACAAAGAATGTTGCAATCTCTTAAACTTGTATGCGTCCTTCATTCTTTCTTTCTTTTCTTCATGGTTTCTTTTATTGTATAGTTATCTGATATTATAGGTACTTCCCCTCCTCTCATTAATAATTTTAGATGAGCGATCAGCTGATCTAATCTTACGATGAAGCTTATAGGCCAACAGGCCAACAGCATGGGTCCATACGAAAAAACACATAGATTGGCGAAGTTAAACTTTGCCATCGTCTAACTGGACTGTACATTACAATATTCTACCAATAGCTTCATGGATACGGGGTACTACCCTAGGCCGTTGTAGAACCTAGCGTGAGCCCTTTATCCAGCAGTGGTATTATTTAGGCTATTGGTAGGCTGTTGTAGAACCTAGCGTGAGCCCTTTATCCAGCAGTGGTATTATTTAGGCTATTGGTAGGCTGTTGTAGAACCTAGCGTGAGCCCTTTATCCAGCAGTGGTATTATTTAGGCTATTGGTAGGCCGTTGTAGAACCTAGCGTGAGCCCTTTATCCAGCAGTGGTGTTATTTAGGCTATAGGATGATGTGGGAATTAGAACACATGTGGTTACGAATCTGACATCAACAACAGCTAATAATTAATACTGTCCGAAAATTTGTAATTCTAATTATTTTCCGGTATACGAATGCTTTTCCTCGTAAGACCTTCTATCTCAAGGCAATGAATATTTGTATGTACGTATCATTCTAACACAATAAAGATATACTTTCCTCATTTTGATGATTCTCATGATTATTTAGCAGTACCTCGCGGTTTCACCCTCGTACTTCCAGTTGGAGTATGGAGATGAATAGCCTGTGTGTTATTCTGATGTATAAGCTATATTAATGTAAAGTATCATGAAAATGAATTTGTGTGAAAGAGTACGAACATACATGAATTCCCACAAACTTTCGCGTTTCACGATTATATTTATATATAGAATTTTGACTTCAATCAATTCGGATGATGAAATATTAATACATTATGTTAGCAACCGTAGCGCCATCTGGCGGCTATAAGTCTGAAACGGGGAACAGGTTCCAGTTTACCTGCGTATGGCGTGACGTAGTCGTTGTCAAAGTGTGGGTAGGACGGCCGAGCGTTATGAAGGTCATTAAGTTTGCCTTTAAATAGCGGGGTATAATTATTAGAGGGGTCATTCGCGTCTGTGAGTTTGAGGAGGACGAAGCTCTGCCCGAATTGTATTGTAAGGTCACGTAAGCCATTGTTTATTTTAATGTGTAAGTGTAATATGGCGATAGTGTGTGTAAATGTATGGGCAGTGTGAGTAAGAATGTATCTTAAAATATGTACCTGTGAACCTTAATATTGTTATTTTATGGATAATATAATAAATGTTTATATTTAAAACGCATTTTCACTTCTGATGTTTAAATCAGAAGTGGGATGGCGAACTCATTGCCCCACAATTTTACTGACGTTAGTGTGAATTGTTTAATTGGCGCATTAGCGCGCCAGGCTTTAGTTTATTTTTACAGACGGTGGTAAATCCTCACGACACTGTGTGGCTATAGTGTGGTTACTAAAATAACAGCTTGGATGCTGTATTATGCTGGGAGTAGCCATATAAAGGAGAAGGTACAGGTTATGTCGTATCTGGAGGTGAAGGTAATGGCGGAGAGGAGGAATGAGTGGCGAATACTCCACCGACAAGAGCAAAGCTCTTAAATAGAGAGAGAGAGAGCCATATACAGCGTGAACACAGCGGAAGGAGAGAGTAGATGGTCAAGACGACTCAATGCGATACAGTGCGAATGTGGTCTTGTGAATGGTTGAGTAATGGATCAAACACAGCTGGTATGTTAATCTTGTCTGATATAGCTGTTGCCACAAAGTGTGAAAGCGATTCAATTTTTTTTTAAATGTTAAGTGATTTGTGATTTTTAAGTGGACAGTCGCGTATTTTACTTGGCTGGATAATTGTAGATATATTATTGCGTGCGTATTGCTGGCGTAATAAAACCATATTGTGGTAACTTAATTTCGTATAGCTTACTTTGTACAATGTGGTATTAAGGGGCTAATTTAGATAAGAGGCAAACGAGTAATGGACAAGATGAGCAGCTTTTAGCAGTGTTAAAGGTACATTCATGGATATTGAAATGAGCCGACGATATGATATTGTCGTATGGAAAGAGGAATTTGATACATTTAAAATGGTACAAAATGTCTTTTAATAGCAAGTGTTCTTTAGGTCAAGATAAAATGTTTTACATAATAATTAATAGTATAATAATTACGTATTTTATAAAAAGAGAAGATCTTGTATGTTGAATGTTCTAGTGTGAGAAAATTTTCTTTAGATGGCATTGATTACTAGATGATGGAAGACTAATTTGGTACATTGAGTCTGATGAAAGGTTTGAAAAAAGGAATTGATCACTCGACAAGGTTAAGACGAGCCTGGTACGTTGAGTATGATGAAAGGTTCTTCAAAAGGTATTGATAACTAGACGAGGTTAAGACTAACTTGGTACGTTCATTATGATGATAGATTATTTAAAAGGAATTGATGACACGACGAGGTAAAGATGAATTTATGTTCGATATGATGAAGATTCGCTAAATGAAAGTTATGTTCTAGTGTGATCGAATGTCCTTTATAGTAAAAATGATCACCAGGTGAATAAAATAAGATTGTGGTACGTTCAAGTGTGACGAAATGTCCTTTAAATGAAAGTTTTATTAAATTTATTGTGGTAAGGATTTAAAGTGGTTTGGTAAGGATAAATACTTTTTATTTAAGTGTGGTTAAAGGAATATGAGTGTAAAAGCAGTGAGGTAACGAGTCGTATGATCAGAATAGAGGGTTCAATTATGTTGTTTAAGAGTTGAGACATTGCAGATTTGTAATTTGATGATTGACGATAAGAACGCCGATGTGTTGGGTAGCTAAAGTTTACAAGGCGCGAGGTGCGTTATGTTGCTAATAAAGGGAGTTACCTGTGTCCAGTTGCGTGTCTTCACAAGTCAAGAGTCGCAACTGAAAATGTTTTATTTAAATGCCAACACTAATGATTATAGGCTTCGGGCCTACCTAAAAATGTTTTAGATAATATTTAAATAATATTTAAATAAATTGGGGAAAGACTTACCGAATCAAAGAGGCAGTGAGATATTTATTGCCATAGTGTTCAGGTAATATTATTCGGGTAAAGTCAGGTAATACATTATTGAATGAATGATAATAATAATAGTATTATGTGGTAGATAAGCAAATGAATTGTTCAGTGTCATTATGTTAAAGTTACCTTTTTCTTTATTTTGTTATATTTTTCTTTATCTTATTGGCCTAATAGAAACAAACTACTAGACGTCACCTAAGACTAAAGGGACGGTGCTAAAAGTTTGGTTGGTTTTGCCTAAGCATAAAGGTGAACCGTGGCCATGTAGATAAAGAATAGTCTAGGGTCATGGTGGTGTTGTTTTCTTTCGTACGTTTATTGGAACCTAAGACTAAAGGTACAATAAGGTTACGCGTGCGAACGAAACTAGCACCAGTCTAATAGAAAGTCATGATAATCGAGACAGTTTATGAGCAACAAACTAATTTGTGTTTCTATACTAATATATTTCTTGTGTGACTAGATATGTGGAAATGTCGTGCCTGAGGGCATGCACGATGCAGGATGGCCGTGTTAGCAACCGTAGCGCCATCTGGCGGCTATAAGTCTGAAACGGGGAACAGGTTCCAGTTTACCTGCGTATGGCGTGACGTAGTCGTTGTCAAAGTGTGGGTAGGACGGCAGAGCGTTATGAAGGTCATTAAGTTTGCCTTTAAATAGCGGGGTATAATTATTAGAGGGGTCATTCGCGTCTGTGAGTTTGAGGAGGACGAAGCTCTGCCCGAATTGTATTGTAAGGTCACGTAAGCCATTGTTTATTTTAATGTGTAAGTGTAATATGGCGATAGTGTGTGTAAATGTATGGGCAGTGTGAGTAAGAATGTATCTTAAAATATGTACCTGTGAACCTTAATATTGTTATTTTATGGATAATATAATAAATGTTTATATTTAAAACGCATTTTCACTTCTGATGTTTAAAATTAATGTTGTAATTTGTAGCGCTGTTGTGTTCCTTTGTTAGCAATAAATTAATACATATAATATTAAGACGAGGCACCCGAAAATAATATCTACTCTCGCCGCTCCCTTTCACATAGTTTATATAAAATAACTAAATTTATTTCCCGGCTCAAACAAAAAAACCAAAGACTATTGAAAACAAGAGTATGCGGTATAAGTGGTGAAATAATAAAATAAATCTTAAAAATAAACAACATAAGTAAATATTATGATTTATCCTAATACGCTAGATAAGTATCATTACTATAGTTTCAGAAAATTTTGAAGTATGAATACACATATTATGTAATAAGTAGAAAAAAAGACACTTCTTCGGAATTAAATCCTTCGGGAAAATTTTCACTAATCGTGTTGTCCTCTCCCTGTTCGTTAAAATATGTGATGGAAAATAATATACTAAAATTTAATTCACGTATTTAGCATACTTTGCTTACCACGGAATAAATAAACAAGTTGCTGACTTTAGCTAAAGGTCGGCCCAAACATGATTGTCCTTCAGTGAGCACTTGTCATAAGTTTACTAAAAATTTGTTTACGTATATCCGAAATAGCGGCTATGTGGGACCCAGCATTAGGCACTACCCAATGCAAACAGCTGAGGGTACTCTTGATCACCTGTGGTGAGAGAGAGACCTCTGCTAGCTGGTGCAGTGATGCAATTGCTTAATTTTTTTCCCCTAAGACTTTTTTAAAATTTCCTAAATCCCAACCAATATAAAGTTTAATTAATTTATTATAAGTTGTAATAAATTAATTAAACTTTATATTTTTTCAACAATAAAACTTCAAGTAGGTAGGTAGTAAATTTTATTTTTGTTACAAGTTGACTGTTTAAGTTATTTAGACAAAAATTATGATTATTAAAAAAAAAATATTTTTTCTCCCTAAAAATACCCAAAGAAATTTTTCACCCTAAAAATCCCCTTTTCTAAATTTAGGGGACAAATCCCCAAGTTGGCATGACTGAGCTAGTGGTCATTCAGATGTACTCGTTTATAATTTATGCCTATATGATATTGTAACCTATCATAAGCTAAACTGGAGGTTTTAGAACCCACTTTCCCCTGAAGTAGAACATTCCATTGCAATTGAACTTATGAAATAAAGATTAGATTGGCGCTCGTTAAACCTCTGTTATCAGTCAAATATTGATAAAAACACGATAAATGTGTCAAACGCACACGACAGTAAAATGCGGTGATTACCAGATTTGTTAGTTATAATGATAACGATAATCTTTATACTAGTTTATTTAGACCAAGGTTTTTAAAACTGTTATAGTGATGATGATGATGAAATACTTTGTTTATTTGATTAGTATTTCAATATACAATGAGGATGGCATGACTTCGCCCTGCAAAATTTTTGACATATCAACGTCTAATAGCTTGATATTACTGGCAGCATGCGCGAAAAAGATGACGTCATGTAGCGTTCCGAAAGCGAGAGCGCGGCACAAACGAGAGAGAGGCATGATCGGCTCAAGCAATCATCCCAGTTCGGTTCGTGCTGCGTGTAATGTTTGACGTTGCCACGTCAAAATACCGTCCGTAAACCGACTTTACAGATGACCAATTTTTTTTAATTTTAAAATAGCTTTGGCTCATAGATTAGTAAATTAAATTTTTCAAACATAAGTTAAGCCAGACTTATTACAATGTCTAAAAATCTGTATACTAACTACTATTGTACATTCAGTTAGATTTTTTTTGTATTTCAAACCTCCGAAATGTGTTCCGTCGCTGTTAGTGTGGCAACCCTAAAGAACGTGACATCTTAGTTACAACCTCTGTGCCCGTTGACTATAATGACGATGATTGTTGTTTTTATAGAAGGCTTAATTACAGCATTGACTTCAAGTCACGCTAGTTATTTATGTTATAATTAGGAAAAATGGCAAATGACTTGAAGTTCACACGGGTCATGACGTTACTAACCGAAAAAAAAAAATCGCGAAGAATCTAGAATGCTTAGGTTTGTTTTTCTTTTCTTAGAGGTTTTTAATACTTTAAATATGGCAAAATCTATGATAGCAGTTAAGCCTATATAAGATAACAGATTTTTTTACATATTACTATTTAAAAGTTAGCAACAATAAAGCGGTAATGTCATACGTATTTAAACAAATGCGATGTTTATATTCCTCATTATCATTTTATGAAACAAATACCTTAGCCGCGTCGGTCTGTCTATCGGTCTGTATGCGATAAACCCAAAAACATCAACAACAACATAAGATACAGTAATTCCTGAGGCCGATATTTTTGTAAATTGACTGAAAGATTCGGAAATATCGAAGCCGCTTCAACTGGAAACGGCGCCTTTTTTTCTTAAGAGATTAGTCCGGATATTTTCGTAAGTCTAAGTTAACGTAGGCGAAGCCACGGACAACAGCTAGTAATAAATATTTTTGAAAAGAAAAGCATAAGGAAATATTGCGAAAAAGTTTTCACAATTTTCCAAGAACACTGAAATTCAATAAATTACAATTGCAAACGCTTTTCTTGTTTTTCACCAAATATACATTCTAAACGAGAAAACATTTTTAGACTATTAAGTCATTTAGGTTTTGACTTTTCTGCGAAGTTTACCTCATATTTTCTACATCAATAATAACTTAAGCATTTAGCAACTTAGATATTACTAATTAATGTTGCAACGTTGATTTAATGTTAATAATTAATACATTAAAAATTAAAATGAGCTGCTTTGAAGCTATTGAGACATTGTTTGTTTTGTTTCATTATAATTTGTATAATATTAATGCAATATAGCTATATTTATAGACTTCTTCTTGAATAACTTGATTTTCTACTGCATTCAGATATATAGTAGTTCTAGGTGGGAGATGCGTTTGCGCCGAACTCCTGTCAGGACGGGCAAGCAACCTACTTGCTCCTTGAAACAGCTATGCCGTGTTTCGGAAATATGGACAGAGCAGGCTGTTTAATTACGCACCAAAACTTCACATTTCATGTCTCAAGATAGGCAAGACGACAATGAGTTTTTAGTTCTTGAATGTGGATCGGTTCGCATATCCATCTTATAAAAAAATCGGGTGTCTGTAAAGTCGGTTTACTGATGATAGTTGAACGTGACAACGTCATAAGAAAATATTGTACTGATGGGCCGATTGTGCCTCTTTGTCGCTCGTTCCACGCTTTCGCTTGTACTTCAAGCCTTAAATGGAACGGATCAGAGCGAGGTAACGTCGCATGGGCCATTTTTTTTCGTACGTGCAGCCAGCTCCATCGAATTATAAGACGTCACGTCAAAACGTACAGGGTTGTGATGATATTGATCATGATTGTTACGAGTACGATCAAGGCCATTTTGAGGCCTGTTATCGACTCGGCCATAATGTTTTCATTTGACGTGTGAACATGTTAATTATACAACGTAAGGTTACAGACATGAGTATGAATCGGTACAAACTAACAGGTATGATATTTTGGGCCTGTTTCACAATCTCCAGATAAGTTCCGAATAGGCTATTCACAACATATTTGATAGATACTCCGTACTCTATCTGTCAAATATGATGTAAGTAGCTTATTCGGAACTTATCTGGAGATTGTGAAAGATGCCCTAAACTATTTAAAACGGTTCACTCGTGAACATGACATTCGTAGACAATGTCGAAATTTTGAGCTCTACGAAATAATACTAAAAAACATGGTAAATATCCCGTTTTTAAATAGTTTCAATAATAAAAATAACCATGTTAATTTAAAATCCCATATAGGTATGATATTATAATGAAACAACTTTTACGAATTTTATCGCGGTTTATTAAGTTTTTTATTTGCCCGACGTTTCGGATACTTTACAGCAAATAGTATTCTTATAACATAAGAACAATATTTGCTATGATTCGCAAAAAATATTCTTATAACTTCGCTATATAATTCGAATAATTTTGTAACAGTAGCACGTCTGACACCTCAGTCCTCCCGTGACCATGGTTGCTGTAAAGTATCCGAAACGTCGGACATATAAAAAACTTAATAAACCGGGACAAAATCCGTAAAAGTTGTTTTATTATAATGAGTGAAATTCGCGTATACATAAGAAAACAATAGGTATGATATTATTTTAATTTTTACTAGCTGTTGCCCGCGGCTTCTCACAAAATATTTGGTGCGATCATTATAGCTATTACGGACTAGCAATTAGTATGACGAGTTATCTTTTATACCGTTTTAATGACAGTGCAAAATACTTTCATCACGAGTTTAACACACTTTATTTTGCATATAATCTAACGTGTAATAAAAGCAGACTATGATAAAACTAGTAACTTAGGTACATAGCCTTATCGTCAGAACCATTTCGCCCAGACAACCTTGGCAAAAAGAAATATAAAAGTAATATAAATAAATTAAGTAAATAAATGAAGTAAAGCATACTGGAGCATATCAAGGCTTCGGCTAAAAATAGCTTTACTCTTAAGATCTTTTAAACCTACTAAAAAAGATTTTCCGACATTGTGACATACATTTTTGCGGATTTATTCGCAACTACGGTCACGGGAGGAAGGCAATCCTGGTTGCTGTAGAGAGTCCGAAACCGCAATAAAACCCGACAAAAGATTTTTCATTATAATGGCTGAAATTTGCGTATGCATAAAAAGCGGCCAAGTGCGAGCAACAATTTTTATCAAAAACCTCAATATCTTAATCCGGTTTACAGAATACTTCTATTTACCAATTATCAACAGTATCTTATAGTTTCGGAAAAAAGTGGCTGTGACATACAGACAGACATATACACAGACATGAAGAATACATAAGGGATCCGTTATTTGCCATTTGACTACGGAACCCTAAAAACAATATGGTTTCCAAACATCTATTAGTGCCATAAAAATAAAGGGCGAGCATGATCCATTTTAAGGTGCTAAGGGTAAGGGTCACCAAACTCCATGGTTACTACCATCCTGCACTGATTCCATAAAACAGATTTGCTGTGTTTCGGGAAGTAGGACAGGAGGCGGTGTAATTACTAGCACCGAGGCTTTACATCCCAGGATGGGATGAATGGGATAAAAAAAACCTGATGGCCTTTAAGCTCAATCGATAGGTAGGTAGGCAGATGGCTCATCTAGTAAAATTCGAAGGGGGGGGGGGGGGGGGGGGGCTCTCCAAAAAGGTATGCGATTGGACACGAAAGGTGTGCGATTCACACATGATAGAAGTGAAAAACACGTTAAATGCTCAAATACAAGCAAGTATTGAACAGTGTGCAATATACATACACACGGACATTTGATCTCTCGCTCTGGCTCACTAATTACAGGCGACTATATGGGACAAAGAGGAGAGACCGATAATATAAAATATATAGGTAATAAAATAGTATGTATATTTCTGTCTCGTTCTTTGCCGGCTTCATCCTACACATTTTTGTATTTGTGTCTTGTCTGGTGTCTTACCTGTCGTCTTTTCCGTTGCATCCGGTTTGAAATCACAACGATTCTAAAGAAGTTTCACTTCAAAAAAAAAAACTGGATGAACACCTGAATAACTTTCCTGTACTAATAATAGTTTATGTCCATGACGTGTGGAGTACGTTCACCACAAATAAAGCAAGTCTTGTCTCCCAAAGTTTCCCAAAAAGTGTCTAAGGAATGCAAGAAAAATCTTACTTTTTTGTATCTCCTGAGCTGAATTTTTCAATTACGATTGAAACATTGTCGAAATATCGACTCAAAAACTTTACCGAGCCAAGCTTTCTCAATTTACATTAAAATATGGCAGATGTTGCGATCTTGGAGAGGCAAAAAATTTTTTGGCGCGCTACAAATTTTAATGATAATGTCCACTGGTTTTTGGCATCAATTCTCAGAAAACCTTAATAACAGTTGGCTGGTCTGGTGATCAGGGTATTTGATAGTTTACTCAGCGCTGACGGGTTCAAATTATTGACTGTTTGTTATAATATTAAAAAAAAACCGAAAATAAAAAAAAAGGTTTATATAAATTAATTCTATATATACATTAGTGCGTTCAAACACTCTTTCGCTAACTAAATACATATTTCAGCTATAGCTGCAAAGATCTGATATTGATTATTATTTTTATAGCTATATGTCAATCAGTGATAATGTTGAATTCTAACGGTGAAAGATTTTTTCAAATCGATTGAGTAGGTAATGAGTTAAATTGTAAACAACTAACAAACATACTCATTTCTACTTTCTAAGAGAAAAATATCCATATAACAATATTATACTCGGGATACCTGCCGTAGTTCATAATAAAGCCGGCAGTGAAAACCGTATCAAAATCCGTTGAATAAGCAAGTTATAAGATATCTATATACAAACAGACCATTAAAAAATGACTGTAATTTATAATGTATAAATTAAAGATGAAGATAAAGATAAGATACACTAATGTCATAAATGAAAATATGATTGTTTGATGAACTATGCAAGTGAAATCGCATATAACATTTTTCAATGTTAGTCGTAAAGGCAAATGGGGAGACGAGCCACATGATGCTAAGTGGTCAGCGTCGTCCATCAACACAAGTTAGCCTCAGACTAGCCCAGGCAACTCATTCATTCCCACCATGGTTCAGGCCTTGTCGTGGCGGTGGAGCTTGCCCAACACATTGGGCAAAGCGAATTGAGCTTTTTATACCCCTCTTATAAGAAGAGGGGGTTCTGTGGTGCGGGACAACCCCTTTGTGGAGGTGGTGTTGGCCTTCTGAGGGACCATCCTGAGACATAAGATGCGCCCTTCTCTCCGAAGCAAAGCTGTTTGACGGGAGAAATAGGCAAGATGGCAGCAATAATAAGCAAGCAACACAGTGCATTCCTCCCACAAGTGAACTATTTACTATTAATATTGTAAAATAGGTACGTATTCTGTGAAAAAATCTTAAAACAAAAATTTGAAACAAGTTTTAAATGGACAGATGGTTGAGTACAGAATGCTTTAAAGTAAGCAGACGGTAGATCGCAGATGCCAAATGAGTAATACTCAAAAATCACGTCCACACCTACTTAACGGTCATTTGCAGGCGAAGCGTTGAAATTGTATTGTTCTGTATGACGTGGTGCTGACCTTATCGAAAACAAAAACACACGATTGCGAGGTCACTAGTTCAATTCCGCCAAGGTTATTATATTATATAAACCTTCCTGATTCTCCGGACTAGAGATGTAGATATAATCATCCTCCTCATCATAATCAGCCTTTATCCGTCCATTACTGAACATAGGCCTCCTTCAATGAACGCCAAGACGACCAATCCCTTGCTACTTGCAACTAAGCTACATCATGGAGATCGCCTTCCTACCTGGTTATTGGCCGACCAACTTCGTCTACCTAAACGCGGACTCCACTCTTGAACCTTATTTATTGGTCAATCGGCCATCCGTTCTTCTGAGTGTGTGACCATTGCCACTTCAACGTGCATATTCTTCGCGAGATATCCTTATTTTAGTTCCCTGGCGGAGGTATTCCTTTCAAATTCTATCTCCTAAAGGAAAACCCAGCATAGCACGCTCCATAGCATAGATGTAGATAGGCATTTGAAATATCTTTATTGTTTAACGTTAGTATGTTTCTAAGTTAATTTATACAATTAAACTAACTGTGTCCCACGGTTTCACCCACCCGCGAATATTGTCCCATGAGTAATATTGACTCTAATTGTACGGGCCAGCGCAGACAATCCGCGACGTAAGCAGTTTACGCCGCATTACTTAATAGTATTAAGTAATTATTTGAGTTAGTTATACTCTAAAGGAGCTCGTGACTCAGTGGTAATAGCCACTCGGATCGATTCACCAGGTAAAGGAACTCGTGCCGAGGTTGGTCCGTGGATGGATGGACCATTTTTACATACGGAAACTTCGTCATGCCTTGGAGAGTTGGAGAGCACATTTTTTCTGTGCCACAGAAAGCACATTAAGCCGTTGGTCCCAGTTGTAATTTATGGATATTTGACAGTCGTTACGGGTCGTAAGCCCGAGAGTCTGACAACCAGTCTTACCACGGGTTACCATATGAACCAGTTACTGTAAATGTTGGTATTCAGCTAAATTCGGTTAGACTGGAAGCCGATTCCAAAGTATACTTGGGAAAAGACTAGACAGATGATACTCTAGCAGCCAAAGTTCATGGTCATATCGTTCTATGATTTATACTTTATTTTATCATAATTATCAGTACAAATATATCATAATTTAATCATAACCTTCTATCAATCTATGAGCCATCTGCTCATCTACTCTTCTGATGAAGCTTAATGGCCAACAGGGCAACATCATAGGTCCATTTGAGAAAAAAGATGCATCTCAGCCCGAACACTTAGAGTAATTATTATCTGAATCGAAATTAAACATCAATTATAGATCTATATCAAGAATACCTAAGTTGGACTAGACTCTAAGCTCGTTTGAAAGTCAGGAACCTTAAAGTAGGTTCCGTTAAAATGACAATTTAATAGCATGTCGAAGGTCTCAAATCAGATAAGTTTCGGGGCTTCATTAGCTGCCCTATAAATATTTAGCAGGAACAACAAAGTCCTAAACAATCTGACGGACATCCTGTTAATATTATATAATATATACAGTTGAATCCGCTAGTGAAGAAATAATACTTGAGATAAAATTTTGTTCAGTATATAAAAATAATATAAGAATACCAACAAGGTAACTCGATTGTTGGGTTGGTTGTTAAACCCAAAACTACTTGTAGTAAAAACAAATAACCATTCAAATCTCAAGTTTTTTGGCATGTTCTCACAGCTACAGGCTATGAAAATCCGTTGCCCTCCTTTTCCCTATCCCATTGGGTCACACGAAATTCACAAATAGCATGAAACGCGACATAGCTGTCACTTTAGGCCGGTATTGTGTGAGCGTGAGGTACCACCCCGGTCATGCCGTCCAATTTGGCTGCAGAGCCACATGATACTACCTCTTACTAAATCTAGTCAACATATAAACGAAGTACAGCGTCTCCATTATTTTACATGTTTACTAGCTAATATAATATAAAAAAGGTAAATAAGTTTTTTATAAAACATTATCCACCAAACGTGTTAATTGAGTATTACGTGACTTTTCCAAATTCTTATATGATATATATTAATTGCATATTTTCTGGTTTTCGACCTTGATCATAATATTATATCGTTATCAGAGCGAGATGTGACTATTTCGCGACTGGCTGCGGTCTGATAACAACTATGCAAAACATTAATGTTCAGACAGACGACCTCTGTGGCTCAGTGGTTAGCGCGTTGACGCACAAGCCGGAGGTAACGGGTTCGAATCTCGCCAGGGAGCAAAAAAGGTTAATTTGTTCCTGGGTCATGGATGTGTATTAAATATGTGTATTATATAAAAAAATCTTAAATATAAGTATTAATATAAAAAGTATTAAATATATTATGTATTTCCGTTGTCTGGTACCCGTAACACAAGTCTCTTCGAGAACTTAGCACGGGATCAGATTGACGTGGTGTAAAAGCGTCCATAGATATTATTATTATTATTATTATTATTATTTATTATGAAAAAGATTTATGGTTTTTAATGTACGCCACATTAACGTGGTCCTAAGTAAGATTATAAGATCTCTAAAATGTGTTATTATAAAGACAATTTTGGGTTACTTTTTTATCAGCAGCAAATGTTTTTGTTAATTATGACGACGATAATTAAAGACGAAACCAATAACTTTATAATGAGACTATTTTAATATGTTTTTTAATCAAAATGCTTTGTTTAAAACAAAATGCTTAGGGCAAAAACTTTGTTTTTGTACATGTACACAGTACATGTTAAATTACTTCAACGTTAAAGTTTAAGATTATAAAATAATTTACATACAATATATAATTGTACCCTTTAGTTTAGAAAGAGGTGCTTCATTGCCTCTTGCTCATATAATACCGGTATACAATGGCAGCTGTGCTGTCGCGTTTCGTGTGGCTAATGAGTTACCCATGACCGGTTGGGGGATAGTGAAAAGGATAGTAATGCATTTTCATAACCTTAGGTTTAATAATGAGCAGTTCAAAAGAGTCAGAATAAGGCGCGACTGCTTGCCTTCTTATGTCATAAAAACCTTATAAATGAAGATAAATGAATTCTTAGAGATTTAAAATTAAGTCGTTTAGTACTTGATGTTGATGCCCTTAGTTATTAAGCTACAAATTTCATCAATGATCTTAATTCTAGAAGTTTGTATGTACGTATTTATATACTTACACGCCTTTTCATTAAAGTACAATTTAGTATAGAGTACGTACAGATTCCGCTATGCAAGAAGCCTTACCTTTGTACCTACCTCTTATTTTTTACAGTTCAAAATTATTTTACTAGGTATTTAGATATTATATTTTTAATAAACAAATAGGTAACTACAAACACACACTTAGGTATACTAGATCACATTTCTTTAAACTTACATTACGAAGTCTTCGGAAGGAAAATTGACAAAATATGTTTTGTATGAATTTGTGATATTAAATTTCTTATGTTGAAGTTATTGAACTCAAGTATTCAATAATAAGCTAATATGACCCGTCTGGTTCGGTTGAGTTGAAATAAAGAAAAATAAAGTTAATCATACTGAAATATTTTTGTAATATATATATTTTTCAAAGTCGCACGCACCATATCCTACGCGATAATTATTACCCGACTATAAATATTACCTGAGATTTCAGCGGATTAATCTGAAGTCCATTGTGTTTACTTCACTCGTAAATCTTCTCCAGATCTCTGTTCATAGCTGAAACCATGTTTGGAAGATTCTTGAAGGAAAACTGAATTTAGTCTTAAAACATAATTTGGTATAAAACAATTGATTTATGATGCACTGATACCCGTTCTACTGTTTTTCATCATTTTTGTCTGGATACTGGATTGAGAACGCCTTGACCGATTTTGATAAAAATGAGTAGGTACAAATAATATTGTGCGAATGATAGGACATTTAAAATCTTGTTCGACCTGTGGTATTGACATTTGCATTTATGGAACGCAAACAGTCAGAGGACGAGTATAATATGCGATGAAATAATCCCACGCGTGGAAGAATAATGTTTGCAACTAATATGTTAAGCTTACAGCGTGAACGTCTATTAATATGTACACTACTCGTATATTATCTCGTAGTAGATAAAATAATTGAAAATCTTGAGCATCTAATTTCAATAGAAAATGGATAAATGGAAATACACATTCATAATTGATATTAACTGTCTAATAACAACACAAACAACACAAATGCCCCGCAGCTTCACCCACGTACTTCCCATTCCCGTGGGAGTACGGGGATAAATTATAGCCTATGTATTATTCTGATGTATAAGTTATATTATTGTAAAGTTTCATTAAAATCCATTCAGTAGTTTTTACGTGAAAGAACAACAAACATCCATACTCTTATTAGGGAGGATTAAGATGAAGTTTTTAATTTTGGTTTGGACGCTTATCTCCGGATCTAAGACTTCAAAAAAGCATTATGTATTATATAGCTTACATTTATAACTATAACTAGCTGTCCCGACAGACTTCGTTCTGCCAATATTAAAATTGCAATTACAAAATAGGGGTTGATCGTAGAGGGGTGAAAATTTAGGGCTGTATGTATTTTTGTATGTTGTGTCATTGTCATGTGAATTAAAAATTTTGTCTAAAAAATAAAATAAAAAAATTTTGGGGTGGACTACCCCTAACATTTAGGGGGATGAAAAATAAATGTTCCTCCGGACGTCAAACTGGCTCTCTTCGCTGACGATACAGCTCTATACGTTACCCACCCTAATGCTAATAGAGCATCGCTATTTCTCCAACGTGCCGTCACCGAACTAGGCAACTGGTTCGCAAAATGGAGAATAGCTATTAACCCCGATAAAAGCGCGTCGATTCATTTCTCTCGTAAGAGAAAGACACGCTTACCTAAACGCAGACAAACATGGTTCACGATGAAACCAATCTTACTAAATAACGTCGTTATTCCCAGAGTTAGACAGGTCAAGTACCTGGGGGTCACCCTTGACAGGTCGATGTCGTTTAGACCACACATCGCCGCGATTTCTAAAAAAGCCCGTTTCGTCAGTAGTAGACTGTACTTCCTCATAAACAAAAAGAGCAAAATGCCCCTCAGGCACAAGCTCACCCTCTATAAATCATGTATCCGCCCCATCATGTCATACTCCTGTGTGGCATTCGCGCATGTGCCTCAGCATAGACTCAGAGGCCTCCAAACGATCCAAAATAAATTCTTACGTGTGGCAACCGGTTGCCCGTGGTACGTAAGGAACATCGACCTACACCGCGACCTCAGACTAGATTCGATTAGGGGCCATTTCAAAGCGATGTCAGAACGTCACTTTGAAAAGGCACTTCTCCACCCGAACCCACTCGTCGTGAGTGCGGCAAACTACACCCCCGATAGCTTAGCACCTAATAAGTCTAGGTTACCTAAGAATGTCATAACCGATCCTGTTGATAAAATCACAGAACTGTTAAAGCGCGACGCTGAAGCGCGACGTAAGCTACAACACACACTCAGACATAACACAGCCGGTGTTAGGCACACATTCACACCGCATGGGCCCCGGGGTCGTATGCGACGTCGAACCCTACACTCCGTTGACCAGTTGATCCGGATCAACCGCGACAGCATAGGCTCAGATCAGATACGAGTCGACACCAATATAGACCGTGTAATCACCGATAGCACTCTGCTATCGGCAGCTTGCTCGGGTCCCGCGCTTGACCCGCCTCCCCCGCTACCGGGGGAGGGGAGGGCCGGCCCTCACGATAGGTTTCTAACGTCACCCGTTCCAAACCAGTCGACCGTAGCTGACCAAGTTAGGTACAAACCCGACGCCATGAACATGGCGGGGGGCAACCCCCCAAATTTTTAACGTCATAGGATGATCCAACCGGATCACCCCATTTCCGATGACGCATAACGGTCACTAGGACCATTAGCATAGATCCAACCGAAAAAAAAAAAAAAAAAAAAAAAAAAAATAAATGTTGGCCGATTATCAGACCTACTGAATATGCATATAAAATTTCATAAAGATCGGTCAAGCCGTTTCGGAGGAGTACGGTAACTAACATTGTGACAGGGAAATTTTATATATTAGATATTATTTTATATTATAATTTTAATAAAAAAGCGAGCTATTCCAAAATATATTTTTTCTATTTTAAATAGAAGGACAAGTAAGGCCGCGTACGACTAGTTAATATATTATGCCTAAGCTTTTCCACTACTCGCCAGTACATGTATCCTTTTAAGTGGGAGGTCTAAAAGATTTTATACCCGGGTAAAGCGGGCTTATATCAATTATATCTTTCTGGGACCTTTTTTGCGGACCTTTCGCCTTGAGGGACTTCTTCGTAATGAGCTGAAAATTTAATTAATAGACTTACAGTTTAAGGGTCGTAATCAGTGTTTATATTAAATATCATCATTTTGAACATGGAAATTGCATAGACAGTTTTAGACATAAATTTTGTTACAGATAGTACAACTTAACTACATATTACGTCAAGAGTAAGCGCCAGTTCAGTCAGTCATTTGATTTCGTAGTTGAAAATTTAACATTTTATATGTACTGTCTTTTCTTTGATTCGCAGTTTTTTTTTTTATATAGCAAAGGAGGGCAAACGAACAGTCGATATCGTGCGACTATCGACGCCCATTAACATCCACACAATCAGAGGTTATGCACTATGCAGACGCGTTGCCCCTCCTTTTTCCTATATTTTATACAATTAGGCTAACGGAACTCACAATCCACATGAAACGCGACAGCATAGCTGTCACTCTACACCAATTTCATGTGAGTAACGAACGGCCCATGGATTCATTCTTCATCACCGTCATTATCATAAGCTTTTTTCCGCCCGTTACAGGTTTTTCCATCGAATCCCAGGATGGGCGAATTACTACTACGAACTATCCTACTATATTATTAACACGAAAGTTGTATTTGTATAAGTGTAAGAATTCATGGATGTATGTTTGTTACTCTTTCACGCAAAAATTACAAATGAATTTCAGCTCACACATCAGAATAAGACACAGGCTATCATTTATCTCCGTACTCCCACGGGAATGGGAAGCACGTGGGTGGAACTGCGGGATGCTGTTAGTTTTTACTTAATTAAAATTGCTTGCGTAAGATCTTCATGATGACTCTCCTAATGTAATGAATTTAACATAATTAACTGTGTATGCAACTAGTAAATTGGTAAAGTTAATTTCTTTTACGTCATACTTTTGTAATTAAAATACTATATAGCCTTAGTATGATGAAAACGAAAGAAATTATGTATATGCATATTAAATTAGTGGAATTATAGCATAGAACATATTCTGCATACATGCGTAAGTATGGATCGCATATATTATTATGACTTTTCGCGGCTTTACCATTTTTTTTCTCTTTACCGCCAAAAAATGCGCTTAGGTATCCGCGGGGGAGGTGGGTCTCCCTAGGCGGGTATGTGGGACTCGCTACGCCCGAAAGCTGGTAAGTGGACGCAGCTCTACCCACTAAAAGCCGGCGGGTGCACCTTTGCCGCTTTTGGTAAGGTTCCCCGGATGTACAAGCAGCAGTGCACCTCGATGGCTAGTCAGTCCCTCAGGGGACCGCCACCTCAACAGAGCGTTTGCCCCGCACCACAGAACAACCACTCCCAACGTCTGGATAGTAAGATGAGGTGAAGTTCCCATCCTCACCCCTTGCCCCCTGCTCTGTTGTTCCCTCTTCTTATAAGAGGGGTACAAAGAGCCCCCTTTTGTCGGCTCAATTCAGTTCGCCCAAGGTGTTGGGGTCACACTGGGCTACTGAGCCCCATCACCACGACATGGCTTGAACCATGGTGGGGAACTTGTGTCCTCCTACCTCGTATAAACTACTCTATCAAAATTTAACTCTACGCAATTCACAGGCTAATATTATATTCAATATAATAAAAAGAACTACGCGTGAGTACACGTGCAAAATTAAATTTATGGAAATTTTAATATTTACGTGTACACGTGCGTTTGATGCATAATATGACCGGTCGAGAAAATACTTGAAATACTATAAACTTAAATTAAGTTTCATGTCTGTTACGTCTCTGCAGATGACGCAAATATAGGAGTACTAGCTGTTGCCCGCAGCTTTGCCTGCGTTAACCAAGATTTACAACGGGATCTTAGTACGCGAAATAACGTTTTTTACACCTTGTGTCCGAAAAACCAAAATATCTTACGGAACCCTATTTTTATCAGAATAAAATTTAGCCTATGTTACTCGTGGATACTGTAGCTTCCGAATGGTGAAAGAATTTTTGAAATCGGTCCAATACTTTTTGAGCCTATTCATTACAAAAATACAAAAATAGATACAAATCTTTCCTCTTTATAATATTAGTATAGATTAAAAATATTATTTATAATAAGTATACAATAATTTTTTGTTCCCTTTTTTGTAGAAACACACGTTCGTTTCTTTTAATGATAAGAGACTGCATACCCATTGCTACTTAAATCAGATGCTGTGTGGTATTGTTAAAAATGCTTCTTCTTAAACTTTCGAATGTACAAAGGATTGTTTCGGTTCTAAAAATAGGGAAATGGATGGCAAGGCATAGACCTTGATTGTGCGTCGGTAATCACCACAAGGCTCCAACTGTTCTTATGCCTCATTATGCCACTAACAAGTCAATGTACTTGTGATAAATGACTATGATTGCAGATAAAAAGAGTAATGTATCAACCCTTATATGTCCCACTAAGTACTGGGCACGGGTCTCCTCCTCGAAATCAGGCGAGGAGGGTAATGGGCTATAGTTCACCGATGCGCTCGCCCAATGCGGGTTGGTGAACTTCACATACCTTCAAATACTTTCGATCTCATCAGGCATGCAGGTTTTCTTCACGATGTTTTTGATTGCAGGTATTTTGCCGGTTTGAATTACGAATTTGCTTTCAAATAAAAATATCTAACTGAGCACTTCAAAATCTGAGATAATTATTTTTTTTTGTGAGCACTGGACTTGTATTTGACCGGTTTCAATATTTTTTTTAGGGCCAAACGATAAAGCCGGTTTACAAATGATTACCAATTACGGACGCTCGCAAACATCTTAGGACACGTCATGCGAAGTTTGGGGGATTTATGTTTGAATCGGGTTTTCAAAAAGAATCGGAGTTTTGTAGGTGTAGTACCTAAAATTCTGCCTCTGTATGGGAAATTAGAGAAATGAAAAAGAGAGAAAGAGAGGTATAACAGAGAGAATATTTACAGAGAGAATCTGAACGAGAGTAGATGATTATCAATAACACGGTATCTTCTTTATGAAAGTAAAACTTAATTTTCTTTTCCAAGGATTTATTTTTAAAGGTTCTTTTAGTATTATTTTTTGCAATTTTACTTGACACGTTTCATGTATTTCAAGAAGTATAAAATAAAGATACTTTTAAATGTCTATTAACCTACAGTCGTTAAATATAAACTCGTTAGTAAAACGTGACTTCAAACAATAAAAGAGACGAAAAAATATATTTCTAGTGCGCAGCTGAGTTGGTTTATAAGTTTCAAATGAATTGATATAAAGTTTTGTGAAAAACGAGGGGTGCTTTTTACATTTAAACGAACTTTACTTTTGGAAATAGTACTTTTAAACAATATTGAGCACCTTATAAGTTTTATATAATATTATATGTATTTTAGTTGTCCATTTAATTTTATATTAAAATTTGTATGTATTATTTTCTAAGTAGTAGCTTGGTTTGCGTGTTTTTAAGTTTTTTAAACTGTAATTCATTATTTATATCCATATTGTCAGCGGACAGATGCGAGGTGATGATACGTGTGCAAATTCTAGATCATAATAAAATATGCATTGTATTTCACATGAACCAGTTCAACGTGAGTCAGAATTATCAAACTGAATTAATATGTATTAAGGTGAACATTAGCATAATTTTACTATTAGATACATTGAAAACGGTTTTTTTTGTCAACATTAAAAACTTTTGCTACTTTTTTGGACTATATGTGAATAAATATTTATTATAAGTTTTGACCCTGGCATAAATATGTCGTCATCTGCATCATTATTATCAAATTATTTCCGTCCCCTAGTCCATCCAGGATCCTCTGAGTCATCATCATCAGTGACGATGCTAATATATTTTAGTGATCCGATTCAACATACAAGCAATTAAAACGAGAAAAAATGTTTTTGAAAAAATAATATACTTAAAAATTTGCACCCACGCAAGCACAGATATTTGTAGTGAGTAAATTAAATAACTGATACATATTAAAAATGTGTGTATGCAGTGTAAAAATTTAATCAATTTTTTTTAAATAAAGTAATAATTAACAGCTGCACGCCATTACAAAATGGCACGTGACACTTAGTGCTAGTATAGCATATTTTATTAGAAATTGCTTAAAATACTGCCTTTTTAGTAAGAAATCTGGAGGTTGCATATGGTCACGGTAGACTTTTCAATGGTTTAATGTGACAGCACCCAGATGACTGAGCTTTGCTCGGTAAAGTTGATGATTGATAACACGAATAAAATGACATTTTCCAAAAATTAATCCTAGTATGACCGATTTATCGCCTCCCTAATTCCATATATAGTAAATTTCGTGAAAATTGTTGAAGCCGTTTCGGAGATTCATATTAGATATATCTATTTCTATTGTCAATAGTTTCCTCAGCGTTTGGGATATAAGGATTTTTTCACGTGTCGGCTTACATAATCGAAGCACAAATGATGATTTTTTTTCAAGTCGGTCCGGAAGTTTTGTAACCTATTCAATGAAAACAAATAATCAACATTTAAAAGATACACAAGTAGTATATTAGTAAAAGGTTATGTGATGCTGTATTGCAGCCGAAATAATCCGGCACGATCGGTAACAACTCACATAATACCGGCGTAAACAGCTTTGCCGTCGCATCTCCTAAGGTTTGTGGGTTTCCGATAGCCCCTTCGATAGTGAAAAGGAGGGTAATGCATCTGCATAACATCTGTCTGTCCGGATGTCGGTATATGGGCGACGGTCGTTACCGTAATGCTCGCTTGCCTCCTTATGCCATAAAGATAAATCGATCAAATCTTTCCTCTATATAAGAGCACTGGGTTTATATAAAATTGTATGTAAAACCTTAAATTATAATTTTTTATCAATGCGATTTCCCGAGTTTGAGTTTCAGACTACAGTGTCAAAGCTAGTTTAAAAGGGCTTATTAGTAAACAGATTCCGTGACTAGTGATGTTACAAACAAATATCGATATTTGATATATTTTAAGCGGTTATTGTCATGTGCCAATAAATACGAAACAATAGTTGATACGAAAAAAAAGACAAGAAGATATCAAAGGCATTAAATTTAAAAAAATCAATTAATTAATTAACTAATATAATTAGTTTGTTTTTTAATTAACTACTTTTTTAACTCTAAAATGAAGTAATAAAAGGTATCACTATCAATCAAAGGTATATTTGGACAAAAACGTTTAAGCACGGCCTATTTTTTTATTTCCTTTTATACCGGTAAATAGATGAATAACATCTGATACAAAAAAGTACAAATGTAGTTTGCCTTCTCCTTGTATTTAAGGCTGTTTTAGGCAGGCTATACTATCTGAGTATATGAAATGTGTAAAATATATACTGTTAGAAATATTTTAAATTCTCATTAAAATGTATCTTAATAATATTTTAAAATTAAAGTTAAACGTTAAATTTCCTGTAACAATTTTATTCTATTTATTTTATAACATAGCGTTGGAAAGTTAAGAAAAACCTCTTTATTTACTTTTGAATAACATAAACAAAATGTCATTGTTTGAATTTTATAAAATAAACCCTGCTTAAATTGCTGTGTTTCTTTTATTATTCTTGATTCAAAGTAAGAGATTATTTTAATGTAATTTAAATATTGACTCAAGAGAAATAATACTTTCTATTAAATCGTTAGTGAAAATAATAACAAAAACTTTTATAAACACCCAATTGTTTGCTATTTACTAATTTAAAGGTTAACTAATCGCATAAATTCTAAAACTACAATCTAAACACTTACAGATTAATTACAATTATGTGACTTACATTATCGATATAAAATTTATTCCCACGTATCAATCATCCACATCACTTCACTCATCGATTCCAAACGTGCAACTTACTCGACAGTTGGTACAACACTGCGTTTAGCGAAATTGCGCGCGCGCAGGACCTTGTATTAACCATTACTTTTCGACCTCTAATTATTGCCAACCACCTCACATAACGTTAATATCTCGACTGACAAATGGTTCAAAGTCGGTGTCTTAATGATCATGATTTTAAAGTTCATTGACTCAGAAATTTCGTAAAAAAGGGAAAAATGTACCAGCGAACGGCATATGGTATTCGGGTCATGGTGGACGCGTGTTATGGCATGCCCACCGTTACTTTGGTTTTAATGCTCATTACATACTGGCACGTACAATCATCATTATGCCATAAGAAGCGATAACAATCAAAACAGGTCCTAAATAATTTATAGAAATTTAAAATAGAAACATCGTAATCTTTTAGGAATTCGTTGGTTTTTTCCATCAATCGCCTATTTTGAGAAACATATTATACGCTTTAACACACACTTTAAAATGATGTATGTTAAGAGCAGCTGCAGCTACAATTAAATAAAGTTTAAAGATGCTGACAATCAAAATTTACATTTGAAGATGTCATATTTCTTATCGCTCGGCAAAAAATGTAAGTTTTGTTCCAAATAACAGTGACAAAAGTGCTTATATTTTCCATATTTACATAATCTGCCTCAAGGTAAACGTAAGTAAATTCTGGGAGTTGAATACTAATTTTTGATAATATAAAGGTAATTTTAGCTAAATTAATAAAAACGGCATTTTAACCATGTTACATTTTTTTTTATTTTAGCGTTATCTAAGTCTTATTTACGACAACATGACACCGAGACACAAATAAAAACATAGTGAATATTGAAGTTAGTTTCATTATTTGTGACCGAGACAAAAATAATGAAACTAACTGTCTGTCTATCTTATACCTTTGTCAATTATTAAATTAATGTATATTATCTTGTTCTCTATATTGTATGAATGCTCTATCTTCTTCTCTTAACAGGCTATTTTTAATCATATTAGATTCGTTTATGTATTGTTTAATTTAGTATATTTTAATCTAAAGCCTGTATGCTCTGAAAAAAGTAAGACTCATATAAGTGCTTATTGATAATATCCTATATTATTTTAATATATATATATTCTGAATCATTCCGAAAAGTAGCTTTTGGACGTCATTTGACGGTAAGTACCAGTTTATTAAACCTAATCGAACGCCCGGTTTCCGAAAGATCAACGAAAAAATTAACAAATCAACTGTCAAGTCTCTTGTCAAGTTTCAAATGACTTGCTAGAAGTAAGGTTAAATTACTTAATTTGATCAGCATGTCAGTTGATACAACAACTACAATGAAAAGTTGTAAAATTCGACTCTAGAATCTTATGTTAACAGCCATTAACGGACATATTAGTTGATATACACTTTGACCAACGCTTCAGAAACCGGGCGTAAGTTTTGTATCCTCTAGTCAGTAACCCGATCATGCGCAAAGTAATAGTTATAGTTACTGGCGATTAACGATGATTCACAAAACAACAGCTTATTTATATAACTAAAAGTATTTGTGTAAAAATGTATGTTGGAATTAATAGTATATGGTTCTGTATAGTATATAAAAAAGTATTAACCTATATATTATGTCTCACTGCTGGGCACGGGTCTCCTCTCGTCAAAATCAGGCTGAGAGGGGTATTGGGCCATTCATCGATGCACTGGCCCAGTGCGTGTTGGTGAACTTCACACACCTTCAAAGTCTTTTAATCTCATCAGGTTAGAAGCAGGTTAGAAGAAATATATATACCGTTTTATCAGTAGGATTCCTCAGGGTGAGGATCTAATTTAATTTTAGTTGAATGCTTTGATTTATGTCTACGTGAACTTACCATCTACACTATCTAATCAATCTGATGTACTAATGTAGGTTGTATACAATATAATTATATTCGAGATTACAAAAGAAATATTATACAAATTTTTAAGTTACAGTAGTGAAGGTCTTTTTGGAATAAAAAATAAACCTTAGCGCAAGTTGTCGCGGTTACGTATCATATCATAGATTGTAAATCAAAGAGTCAATATTATATATACATTCTCTTTATATCAAATATCTCTTATTCTATAAATATTTGAGTCGCCATTTCCGGATCAGACGCTTGTATATAAGCCGTATAATCGGCAAAAGAATAAAAGAGACCGCTATTTCCTTGTTCTGCCGATTACACAATCACAGAACCCTAAAAAAATGCAAATAAAACAAAACATAGTCACACTTACGTTTTCGTCGCGTGCTTTACATAATATGATAAAAATGAAAGTCCGTACGAAATTTCTCGTCACGAAACTTGGTAATTTGATTATAATTTGAGCGTATAGCGCTAAGTCGTAAACTTTGCTATGATATAATTTAATATATTATGAATTGTAATACAATATGTGCAGCGCCAGCTATGCATTGAATCCGCCTTCCTGCTATTTCCTCGTGTAGAACAGCTTTGCTGTGTCTCGAAGAGAAGGGCAGTGTAATTACCAGCAAAGATACCTAGAACTTGTCACTCAGAACAGGCGGTGCATGAATTATTAGTTCCTTTTTTTCGCAGTGGAAATGCCTTGCGCATCGGCAATATATTATGGGATTCTCAACGCCCTTCCGACTAGCAGCCCCGATATACTACACTAAAACCACTGAGAGTTGCCTTTAGCTGCTTGAAAGGGGAGTGTCCCGGATATATAAGTCATTATATAGGACACCCCTTTCGACCGACAGGTTGCTACGAACGACCAAAGGTGTTAACCGGGCTTTTATAGTATAGGAGAACCTGGGGTACCCCCGCCAACGCCGGAATACTTTTACCGGGCAGGTACCCAATCTTAGCCCGGGTCACGTTAGACGAGTGAAGTTAGACAAGTGAGCCTCCTTCGCGCCATCGTCCTACGTCGAAGGAGCGGGACTGATGTGGCGTCGTGTTCTCTTTCACACTCTGCGGCCTCCTTGTGCAGAATGACGGCTTCATAAAGGTGACTTGAGCTTTGAAAACCATTCTTAATACTAAAGTTTACTCTGTCATAATATAAAAGTATTTTTTTCATATGAAAGAACCGATAAATGCTATTTGGACCTTCGAGCCGGATTAGGGCAAACTTCTTGTTATTTAATATCTATTAGTACAGTAGGATTGTCGCGGCAATGTTTTAAAAAGTGAACGCAAGACTCAAACGTTTATAAGCATTTTTAATGCCAGTATCGTATACTTTAGATTAACCGCGGGAGGAATAGTCCGGAAATGTGAAAGTATTTAAGTTCTTAAAAAGTGGTTTTATTACAATGCTGTGATAGACTTTTTTATTTTCTTTTTTTGATTATGATAGGTTGATATTGGCGAAAGACAAATACATCAAATCGATCAGACGGCAATATATTTTAATGAGACAATGTATGGCAAGGACCTCTTGATAGGATTAATTATATTCGCACGTGGCGCAGACGGACAGAACGCGCAGTATAAATACATTGGCCACCTATTGGAATAAGATGAAACTGTCTTTATCTAATATATAAAATTTCCCTGTCACAATGTTAGTTACCGTACTCCTCCGAAACGGCTTGACCGATTTTGATGAAATTTTTTGTGCTTATCCGGTATCTATGAGAATCGGCCAACATCTATTTTTCATCCCCCTAAATGTTAGGGGTAGTCCACCCCTAAATTTTTTTTTTTAATTTTTGGACGAAATTTTTTGTTTTTATTTTTTTATGATACAGCATACAAAAATACATACAACCCTAAATTTTCACCCTTCTACGATCAACCCCTATTTTGTAATTGCAATTTTAATATTGGCAGAACGAAGTCTGTCGGGACAGCTAGTATAATTATATATTTGTAAGAGGTAGTTCCTTGCTGCTTTGCAGTCAAACTGGGCCGCTCGATAGTCGCAAGGCTTCGACTGTTCGTTTGCCCTCCTAATGGTATAAAAAAAATCTAGCTGCCTCGCTGACTTCGTTCTGCCAAAAGTATTATTATTAAAAAATAGAGGTTGATCGTAGAAGGGTGAAATTTTAGGGTTGTATGTATTTTTGTATGCTATATCATAAAAAAAAACAAAAAAAAAGCTGTAGACTAACCTTAACATTTAGGGGGATGAAAAATAGATGTTGGCCGATTCTCAGACCTACCCGATATGCACACAAAATTTTATAAAAATTTGTCGAGCCGTTTCGGATTTTTTTTTTCGAAAGGTCTAGACTCTTAGGCCAGATGGCCTTTAAGCTCAATCGGTAGGTAGGTGAGCAGATGGCTCACTTAGTAAAATTCGAAAGGGGGCGCCCCCCTCCGTGCCCCGCAGGGGCGCGGTATATCGCGCGCGCTACTCTGGAGAGTAGGTGTTTGGCTAGTCAAATCCAATACGGTTGACGAGTCATTAGCGGATGAGGTTATCTTAGTCGGAATTATATTAGTCGGAATCGAACCCGGACCTTCTTGGTAAAGAGGCCGGGTCTATACCCAATGGACCATCGTCGCTCTGTGTCGATTTGATTCAAATCTCAATTATTTCGATTCAACGTGATATAATTTAATAACCTACTTATCCTCATATAGCTATGTTAAATCAATGTAAATAAATACACATAAAACCTCATTACATTCATCAATATGGCTAATAAATATACAAAAATAATTTTGAATACAGATAGGCAGATAGGCAGATAGGATTCGAAACGAAGATCTTTGCCAGAGAACTAAAGTTACCGATATCACGCGAAGAATAAGTACGTTGAAGTGGCAATGGGCTGGTCATGCACTCAGAAGAACGGATGGCCGATGGGCCATTAAGGTTCAAGAGTGGAGGCCGCATTTAGGTAGACGAAGTGTTGGTCGGTTATTAACCAGATGGGAAAACGATCTCCGTGCAGTGGCAGGTCCGTGTTGGATGCGAGTAGCAAGGGATCGGTCGTCTTGGCGTTCATTGAGGGAGGCTTATGTTCAGCAGTGGACGGATATTAAAGCCTGATGATGATGATGATGAATTTTGAATACGACTTGTAGAAAAGTAAGAAAATAATATTTTCTCTTTTCTAAAGTAGACATAAATCACATTTTTAAATCTCTCACATTCACATTTTTAAAGCAACACCACGGCTGACAGATTTGTAAAATTTTCTGTGAACAAATCCGTTTTCTTGAACAGAATTTATTCAGTATAGGTCAGGTTTTACGATATATACCTGTCGAAATTCATTCTGACAAAAATCACGTTCTTACCAGAGTGCGATTTTAAAAATCTTTTATGCAGAAACTGAAGGAAACATTATTTTACAGAACTCTGTGGTTTTATCTGTTCAAAAATAAAAAACCTTAATCAAATAAAATCTTAAACCTTAATCAAAAAGGCGACGATGGTCCAGAAATGGGTTTTTCTAATTTCTAAGTGCACTCCAAACACGAGACCATCGCTCGCTCACCGGCGAAGGAAAACATCGTGAGGAAACCTGCATGCCTGATGAGATTGAAGGTCTTTGAAGGTATGTGAAGTTCACCAACTCGCACTGGGCCAGCGCGGTGAACTATTGGCCCATTACCCTCCTCGCCTGATTTCGAGGAGGAGACCCGTGCCCAGCAGTGGGACATAAAGGGTTGATACTTTACTTTTTTTTTTTACTTACATAAAATCTAAAGTAAGGCATAGTAAAAGTATTTAGCCATAATATTTCTCACTGCTGGGCATTGGTCTCCTTGAAATCAGACGAGGAGGTTAGGCCATAGTTCACCGATACGCTGGACCAATGCGGGTTGGTCTCAATAACTAGGCTATCAAAATATTATGTGAAAAGAATTTTTCAAATCGAATGGTGAATTCCCGTTATAGAAGTCTCACGCTCGGTTTCTGAAACGTTGTTGAAAATGTATGTCAACTAACACCTCTTGCATCCAGTACGGACTGGCCACTGCTCAGAGATTTGAGATCGTCTTCCCATCTAGGTAGTAGCCACTTGGCCCATCATAATATGTAGGTATAATAGCATATTCAACCTGCATCAGACGGAAGGTGAGCGGTTTGCGCTTACGGCTCAAGAACCGGGCGCAGAGCAGCGTTAGGCGTTTGCCATACGGCTGCCGCGCCAGGTCCTCTCCCCACTTCCGCATTAATGCCTCCATCCCTAGTCGGCGGACCCGTAAGACCCCGTCAGGCGAAAGGCCCAGAGACCTCCTATCCGAGACGAAGGAGTAAGGTCCTTGGCCCTGTAATTGCCACTGCCAATAACAAGGAATGTTTCTTAATTTTTTTAATCCCATTACGATTTTTAGAATCTCTTTTTTAACTGTTAAATAATTCCCAACGTAAAAACACGACATTCTCGAGAATAAAAAATAAAAAAACCCGACTGTAAAAAATTACCGACCACGATCGCAAAGCTCGTTGATGTGTCAGCGGCCGATGGACCAATAAGGTTCAAGAGTGGAGGCCGCGTTTAGTTATAAGTGTTGGCCATTCACCAGATGGGAAGAAGACTTCCGTGCAGTGGCCGGTCTGTGTGGGATGCGAGTGACAAGGGATCGGTCGTCTTGGCGTTCTTTAAGGGAGGACTTTGTACAGCAGTGGACGGATAAGGGCTGATGATGAAGTGAACACCCGGCATGTCAAAGGAAAATTCACAATATTGAGACCATTATGGGCTTATGCTCATCAGCTACTACGTTGATCATAATATTATTGTTACATACGCATACAACTTTCGGAATGATATTCGTTTTTGTATTACGAGAATTCGCTTTTTTTAAATTTAACTACTTACGGGTTCATTCCTGTTTTTGTGTTATGTGACCATGTTTTTTGCAAAATGTAATTGTGGGTCAACAAGAGGACTCTGTAGTTTTATTTTCTGTGGCAACATAATTTGACCTCAAATATTACGGCCATGAATATTGCATTTTTTACTTGATAACTTTCAAACTTTTTAATAAAAAAAACACGCTCTTGCTAATTGAAAAATGAAATGATCTTATCGTATTAGTGTATTTTGATAGAGCCAAAGTTTGAACTAAACCTGGCTGTTAAAAGTGGATCAAAATCGCGCCCATAAGTTAGAAACATACATTACAGATGAAGCTAATAAAAAGCCTGTAAATACGACACACCGAAGCCCATAATATTAATTATAACTTTATATTGTTCATTCAAACAACTTGTATTTATTTTTGCTTATTAAATAACCTCTGTAAAACATCTTTAAAAAAGTTTTACGAAACTTTCATCTAAGTTTTTCCTTTAAGAATAAAGTTATGCTTTGTAATAAAGTGTCTGTTACTATGTTAAAGATCTTGCACGTGTCGTATTTGGTTGAAAATGGCGCAGTGCCAACATAAAATTGTAGTTTTCCTTTACATAATAGTAATCTGTTGCTTTTAGTTGCCTTTAGGGATGCAATTTGTTCCGAGAACGAGTTTCTAACACCATTATTATTTTTACCCGCTTCGCTTTGTTTCTAGAAAAAATAGCAAAACAAGAATATTAAATTATGTATAAAATAATATCTATTAATTATTGTTATATATATATATATATATATATATGTCGGAGGAATGCTGACTACATGTAGACTAGCTAAATCAATTAGCGTAGAAAGTACTTTGTAAAATCTTAATTTGAATTTGTTTAAATTGTTACATTGGCCTATTGTAATAATTCGATATTGTTTAATAGTAATTATTTAAAAGACGCTTTATTGTTTTTAAGTCAGAGCGAGGGTAGGCCTCGAGCGGGGTCGAGGCACCATCTGAACGTCCGGTCTTAGAGGATATAAAAGCGGTGATCGATTGCGATTGAGGGGATTCTTTGTAAGATTGTTGTGATAACGGTGTGTTGTGCTGATAGTGTAGTGAAGTCAGATCGGTACCGTGAACCCGCTGCTCTAATTAAAACATTTGCTTAGCGTTGTACGTAATTATTCGTTGTGTAAAACATTTAATAAATTGTATGGAATAGTGAATAGTGTTTTGTGCCAGCATTTAACCCAATCATGACGCCCACGAAACCTACCACTGATGATGATGTCGAGAGGACTGGTGTTTTCTCCGACATCAGAAGTGGGATCGGTGCAGGCACAAAATGTGAACAGGTCGATTGAATCGGACAATGAGTGGCGTGTGTTATTCGAAGCACAGCAAAATAACTTGCGATTACTTGTGGAAGCGCTTCGTAATCCGATGGCTACTGCAGACGAGAAAATCATGCTGCCTGAATTCCCACGGGAGAACGCAGACACTGATGCCCAGGCTTGGCTGGCGACGGCGGACTTCTGCTTATCAGGACGGTGACATACAGGGGAGTAAATTAACCATTATATTTAGTGAGGCAATGAAAGGTATTGCCGCGATATAGTTTTCTCAGGTAGCTTTTTCTCAATATGAAGTGGGTAGAATTTAAAGATGTCTCGTTTTGGTATATTAGAATCGTGTACAGTGACGGTTTTAAAATTTTTTGGTTGTTAGTTGTTAGACAGTGTACGTCTTGCTTCATATGCAAGTCGTTTATTTAGGTACTTCGCTTATGTCGCGTCGGGATGCTTTAGACAATAGTAGTAATCAGTAATACTTGCACACATAGGATAAATTGAACCACGTCTTCAACATAATATTTTTTCTGAAGCTATAACTACCCGCGCTTAGAATGCAACGCGAATTTATGGCGATTTTTCATATCTGGTTTTTTTTTATGGCTATAACGAAACTTTAGAGACGTTTTGCAAGTACTACGCAAGATATCAACCGTCCGAGACACTTCTATAAAATGTTATGCATGTGGAAAACTTGGTCACTATACTAATCTAATGAATGTTTCAGCCTTACGCATCATAAACAGCAAACAACTTTTGACCGATCCAATACGACCCTGGTCATGACGAAGTACAAGTGTGGCGTTGATGGCCACATAGCATCACGGTGTTCACGAATGGTGCCGACTGCCAAGAGCAGCGCAACACCCGTTGCCTCTGCCAGCGTGGTGAAACGAGTAAACATATGTGGCGTGAAGCTTGTCACTCAATTTGGTGAGCAGTTTTCATTTTGGTTTGATTTTGGTGTCGATTTTTCTCTTGCTAAAGAAAGTGTTTCGCGTAAGCTAGTTGAAAGATTCTCTCTAGTCGTGCACTCTTGACAGAGTGTTCGTGGTTTCACTATGATGTGGTGGAACTGCATTAGTTCCCGCGATGCGCCTCCACTTGTTGCGATCTTTAGCATTTCGGGAACATTGCGCTATGGTGGTTAGTGTCACAGCCTTTATCAGGTCTGTCCACGGTGTAGGCGTTCGACCTTGCGACCGTTTGCCTTCCACTTGCCCTTGGACAACGAGTCGTTCCATAGAATTTTGGTTTCGAATGACGTGACCAAAGTATTTGAAGATTCGTGTCTGTACGGTCGACGACAATCTCTCCGTAATGTTTGGAAGTAGTTGGAAGATTACATTCTATTTTTAACGCTGGTAGGTGTAGGAAGAGCTAGCGCGTTGTGCCTTATGTGTGTATGTATTAGATTAAGTAACAGTGTATGTTCTCCAATAAACGTTTATTATTATTATTATTATTAACTAGCAAATTCTGTCGGTTTACACATTGTGCTCATTTCGATAGTTAAAGAGGAACTGTCTGAAGGGCGAGGAGGCCAACAGAAATAAAGGGCGAGGTGGCCTTATGATCAATACCGGGCGAGGTGGCCTTATGATCAATACCGGGCGAGGTGGCCTTATGATCAATACCAGGCGAGGTGGCCTTATGATCAATACCAGGCGAGGTGGCCTTATGATCAATACCAGGCGAGGTGGCCTTATGATCAATACCAGGCGAGGTGGCCTTATGATCAATACCAGGCGAGGTGGCCTTATGATCAATACCAGGCGAGGTGGCCTTATGATCAATACCAGACGAGGTGGCCTTATGATCAATACCAGGTGAGGTGGCCTTATCAACTATGGGTGGTAAAGTGGCTAAAGTATGCAATGTACGGTGAGGTGGTCTTATCAACTATGAGCGGTAAAGTGGCTCAAGCAGGCAATGTAAGGTAAGGTGAGGTGATCTTATGAACTATGGACGGTAAAGAGGCTAAGTAGAAAATGTAAGGTTAGGTGGTCTTATGAGCTATGAGCGGTAAAGTGGATAAGCAGACAATGTAAGGTTAGGTGGCCTTATGAACTATGAGCGGTAAAGTGGATAAGTAGACAATGTAAGGTGAGGAGGCCTTATGAACTAGGAGCGGTAAGGTACCTAAGCAGACAATATAAGGCGAGATGGCTATTTCATTAATATGGAGTTGTATTTTGATAATCGTTAAGATCGAGAATTAGGCGATTCTTATCTGACTAAATTTGAAAAGATGATTGTACTGTTGTCTGTTGTACGTGTAATGAAAAAAAAAGTAGTACTGATGTGCTACTTGGTCAGGAGTGGCCGAACGTTGTAACCCACTTTTGTCGTTTTTTTTTTTTCTGTTTACAGATAATAATGATGCTTGCCCTTCAACATCACACGAGGACGTGTGAAACGTCAGGATGGCCGTGTCGGAGGAATGCTGACTACATGTAGACTAGCTAAATCAATTAGCGTAGAAAGTACTTTGTAAAATCTTAATTTGAATTTGTTTAAATTGTTACATTGGCCTATTGTAATAATTCGATATTGTTTAATAGTAATTATTTAAAAGACGCTTTATTGTTTTTAAGTCAGAGCGAGGGTAGGCCTCGAGCGGGGTCGAGGCACCATCTGAACGTCCGGTCTTAGAGGATATAAAAGCGGTGATCGATTGCGATTGAGGGGATTCTTTGTAAGATTGTTGTGATAACGGTGTGTTGTGCTGATAGTGTAGTGAAGTCAGATCGGTACCGTGAACCCGCTGCTCTAATTAAAACATTTGCTTAGCGTTGTACGTAATTATTCGTTGTGTAAAACATTTAATAAATTGTATGGAATAGTGAATAGTGTTTTGTGCCAGCATTTAACCCAATCATGACGCCCACGAAACCTACCACTGATGATGATGTCGAGAGGACTGGTGTTTTCTCCGACATATATATATATATATATATATATATATATATATATATATATATATATATGTAAAGGAATACCTAGAGATGTCTAGGATCCCTTTATGAATAAATTAAATAAATACTTTTTAAAATATAAAATTTGTGTTCTCTGACAGATGACGTTAGCGAACTAAAAATGTAAAAGATTTGAAAAATAGAAATATTAGGAAAATAATTTAATTTGTGTTATTGTTAAAAGATCGGCAAATAAACTTTAAATGTCGTTTCTTTATTTTACAGGTAATATATTTTGTATATCTAGAGTAAGATATTTATTTGTGTTTTTTTTAATGTTAAAATGAAAATAAAATCTTTATTTTACAGAGCAACACATTGTTTAATTTGCCGTATAAATATAATTATTAGAAAAAGACTTATTGTCTTATAAAACGACATTTTTAGTAAAAAAAATGGAAAAGTTAAGATTTACATTTGCTGCGTTAGCAGGATCTGATAGTAAAAGCAATGTAATTTCAATAATTTCAATTGAGACACCCGATGGACGCGTATTTGACATTCCCGATGATTTGAAATATGTAAGCAAACATACTGCTATAACAGCTACGGATGTTTTCACCAAAATTAAGAATTCACTAAAGAAAAGACACCAGACACGAAAAATATGGATTCCCTTAACCGAAGATTTGAGGAAAACATACTTAGATGAAGGTGAAAATTTACAATTTGGTAACCAATATTTAGATGAAATTACGCACGAAACAAACTTCACTGATAAGAATACTAGTAAGGTCACTGAAAATAAAAATCTAGCGAAAATAGCAGAAAGATTTTTACTCGAGAAGTTTTCAGGAAAAACATCAAATGCCAACCAATGGATCAATGATTTTGAGATTGAATGTACACGTTTTGAGATATTAAAGGATGAAGAAATAATTGAGACTTTAAAATATTTACTCGAAAAACAGTGTATAGATTGGTATACTAGTATGTTAATAAAATGTACAGTAAACGCAGGATGGGCCATATGGAAAACAAATTTTTGTGAAACATACGAAAACAAAGGTTGGTCACAAGTGAAATATGCATTCACATTTAAATTTCAAGGAGGTTCACTACGGGAATATGCTACAAAAAAAGAAAGATTGTTACTAGAGATAAATAAAAATATTGACACAAAGACATTAATTCATCTTATAGTTATGGGTCTACCAGATTATATAATGAATAAAATTAATAATGAATCAATAATATCAACTGCAAATCTTTTCAATGAAATTGGTAAACATGAACAAATAGTCTATAAAAATAATTATAATATATTTAAGAGAAGTACATTACATAATAAAGTAAGAGTTGATAAATATACACCTTGCAAAATTTGTGAAAATCTAAATAAAGGTAGTCGATTTCATTCGGAAGAAAAATGCTGGTTTAAACAAACTGATGATTACGAGAAAAGGAAAAATTATAATAGAAATGTAAACAACACTGTATTAGATGTTGAATTAAGTAATAGTGAGTCAAAAAACGAATAATTACACCATTAATTAAAGTAAAACTAACATTAGAAGAAAAATTAGACATATTTGGTATTTATGATTCAGGCTCTAATGTTTCCTTAATAAATTCAAAATTAGTAAGACTAAAAGAAAAAGAAAAGAATATATACGACAATACAAAATTAGTAACAATTAATGGTGTAAAAAAGACAAAGGGTTTAATAAAAATAAAAATTATGATCTTTAATATCGAGAAGAAAATCGATGTTTATATTGTAGATGGAAAAGACTTCAAATATGATTTCCTAATTGGACTTGATATTATAAAAGAGTTTAATTTGATTCAGAATGAAAATCTGGAAATCGAACAAAAGTCAGAAGAAAATTTAAAAAAGGAGGAAATATATTTTAAAAACAAACCTAGTGAAAATGAAAATATAAAGTACTTGAATATTATAAACTTTAATGAACATATAAAAGATACAGAATTTAAAATGGATCTGAGTCATTTGAATAGTCAACAAAAATCAGAAATAAATACACTTATAGAAAAATATAAATCAAGTTTTGCAAAGGATAAATACGACATTGGAACAGTAAAGGATTATGAGGCACGCATAGACCTACTTGTGGATAAATACTGCAGTAAAAGACCTTACAGATGTTCAATAGAGGATAAAATGGAAATAGAAGAACAAATACGAAAATTGCTTGAAAGAAATCTTATAGAGGAATCATACAGCCCATTTGCAGCACCAGTAACCCTAGCTTTTAAAAAAGAAGACAATAGAAAAACAAGATTGTGTATCGATTTTAGAGATTTAAATAAAGTGGTAGTACCTCAGGCTCAACCATTTCCTTTAATAGAAGACTTGGTCACGAAAACCAGAAATTGTAAATACTTTTCAACATTAGATATAAATTCTGCATTCTGGTCTATTCCTCTGCGAATTGAAGATAGAAAGAAAACTGCCTTTGTTACCCAGGAAGGCCACTACCAATGGACATGTCTTCCATTTGGTTTGAAAACATCACCAGCTATATTTCAAAGAATATTAAGCAACATACTGAGAAAATACAGGTTAACAGATTTTGCAGTAAATTTCATTGATGATATTTTAATATTTTCAAAGTCTTATAATGACCACATAAACCATTTATCACGGCTTTTAGAAGCGATAGAAAAAGAAGGCTTCCGACTTAAGTTTACAAAATGTCGATTCGCAACCAATTCAGTAAAATATCTTGGACATATCATACAAGATAATACAGTAAGACCAGTAAAGGATAATTTAATTTCAATAAGGGATTTCCCAACACCAAAAAATCAGAAAAATATTAGACAAATTCTAGGAAAAATCAATTTCTACCGTGAATATATACCTAACAGTTCAATAATTTTAGAACCATTACATAATCTACTAAGGAAACACCAAAAATTCATATGGACAACAGATTGCCAAGAAGCTTTTGAGAAAATTAAACTATTACTGTGTTCACAACCAATACTAGAAATTTTTGACTATAATTTACCAATAAATATATATACGGACGCATCATTAGAAGGTATTGGAGCAGTGTTAAAGCAAATTCAACCAGATGGAAAAGAAAAACCTGTGGCATATTTTTCAAAAAAATTAAATGTAGCCCAAAAGAGAAAAAAAGCTATATATTTAGAGTGCTTAGCCATTAAGGAGGCCATAAGATACTGGCAGTACTGGCTAATAGGCAAGCGTTTCACAGTATATTCGGACCATAAGCCATTGGAAAATTTGAATATAAAATCAAGAACAGACGAAGAGTTAGGAGATTTATCCTATTATCTGTCACAATATGACTTTGAAATAAAATATGCACCAGGAATTAATAACTTAGAGGCAGATTGCTTAAGCCGAAATCCAGTATTAGAAGCTAATAAAGATGAAGATGAACAATTAAAATTAATAAATTTAATAACATTTAATGACATATTAACAGATCAAGAGAGAAATGAAGATATTCAAAAATACAAGAACAAGCTAATATATAAACGCAATATATATTATAAGAGGATAAGAAAACAAGATAAAATAGTTTTGACAGAGGAGTTCAGTGTAAAACTTATAAAAATAATTCATGAAAATATGTGTCATATAGGTATAAAACAAATGCAAAAGAAAATAGGAAAATTTTATACAGCAAAAAATTTAAGTAAAAATATTACTGAAATGTGTAAAAAGTGTGAAATATGTATAAAAAATAAAACAAGAGGACAGGCAAAATATGGTTTAATGTCATATTTAGGCCCTGCTACGAAGCCATTTGAAATCGTATCAATAGACACAATTGGCGGATTTGGTGGCTCACGATCAACAAAAAGGTTTTTGCATCTTTTAGTCGACCACTTCACTCGATATGCATATATAGTAACCTCAAAAACACAAAATGCAAAGGACTTTATAAAACTTATGAATATTGTACCGAATTGTAATGAAATTGGCATGGTACTTACAGACCAATATCCCGGAATTAACTCAAAAGAATTTAAGGTATTTTTAGATGAAAGATCAATCGCAGTAATTTTCACGGCAGTGAATTCGCCGTTTTCTAATGGACTTAACGAAAGGCTTAACCAAACACTTGTTAATAAAATAAGATGCAAAATAAATGAAAATAAAAATACTAAAGCATGGACGACTATTGCTCACAATTGTGTAGATAGATATAACAGCACAGAACACTCAATAACAGGATTTGCACCGAGATACCTATTGGATGGTACCGATGTTTCACTAATTCCAAATGAACTTAAACTTAAAAAAGAAGTAGATGACTGGATTAGTGATAGGAAAATTGCATTAGAAAGAACAATTAAATCACATGATTATAACAAAAAGTTAATGGATAAAAAAAGAACAAACTATAATTTTAAAGTGGGGGATATGGTATATGTTGAAAATGGTCATAAACTAAATCGAAGAAAATTAGATGAGTTAAGGATTGGTCCATTTAAAATCGAAGAAAAAATATCGCAATCAATATATAAGATAAATACAGGATATAAAAAGGTTGAATCAAATCTATTCCATATAACAAAACTTATTCCTGCCTCCATATTAGAAGAAATTGAAGATTGAAAAGAAAAAAAGGAGTTGTAGAAGAGAAAATCTCCGAGGAAATTTTCTCACCCTAGAGGGGGAGATGTAAAGGAATACCTAGAGATGTCTAGGATCCCTTTATGAATAAATTAAATAAATACTTTTTAAAATATAAAATTTGTGTTCTCTGACAGATGACGTTAGCGAACTAAAAATGTAAAAGATTTGAAAAATAGAAATATTAGGAAAATAATTTAATTTGTGTTATTGTTAAAAGATCGGCAAATAAACTTTAAATGTCGTTTCTTTATTTTACAGGTAATATATTTTGTATATCTAGAGTAAGATATTTATTTGTGTTTTTTTTAATGTTAAAATGAAAATAAAATCTTTATTTTACAGAGCAACACATTGTTTAATTTGCCGTATAAATATAATTATTAGAAAAAGACTTATTGTCTTATATATATATATATATATATATATATATATATATATATATATTGTACCGCTTAATGGGTATATAATATTAATATTAATTAAGCTGTCCGATGGTCGAGTGATAGGGCTTTTACACAGCGATAATGGGTTCGAATCCCGCAAAGTGCGGAAAATAAATATGGATAATATACATAGATATCTGCACTCTTGGACGTGTATATAAGTATTTATTTAGAATTGTAAAAAATAGATATCCGTTTCTAGTAACAGCTGTAACACCAACTTCTCGTGAACTTACCGTAGGTCTAGGTTAGCGTGGTGTATTTGTTAAATAATATTTTTTTGTTAATCCAACCTGCTCATACATCTTGGACCGATAATCATCATCAACTAAGTGTGGCCTCGTACCAATCACACACAGACCACAGTCCAAGACTTAGTTTTGTTGAGTGCATCTTTTCTTATTCAGTACTAGCTGTTGCCTACGGCTTCGACCTCGTTAAAAAAAAAAATTCCTTGTAATGTATCCTATGTTATTTTTAGTACCTCCAAGAATATGTGTACAAAGTTTCATGATGATCAGCCGAGTAGCTTTCGCGTGAAAGCGTAAAGAACATTGTTACTTTCACATTTATTATATTAGTAAGGATTCAACGAAATCACGATGATCTCCGTGCGATGGTCGGTTCTAGTTCCATGCGAGTGACCCTCGCCGCCTTCTCGGTCATTGAATGCCCCGAATTCAACATACAAAGGTCAATGATGACGTCTAGACATTCAACAGCTTCCTACGGTATTACTTATTTACACTGTGGTATTACCAAAACGATAGGACTTAGGACATTTAAAATTTTTAAATTTGAAAGCCCAATAACACACCTGTATCACAGTTATCTACACTGTGCCTGTATCGTGATGTATCGAGTATCTACTGACGTCGGACACTTACCATCAGGTGTAGCAATTAAGTTGTGCCAAAAATGTCAGTTTGCCGCTTTCCTATATTAAAAATAATATTGTTGTTACAGATTGATTGTTGTTGTTGATCAACAGATTTAAAACTGGGAGTGATGCGCTGTGTCGCACTCCTGGCCATGAATATCACCTCCTTATTCTGTGAAACAGCATTGCTGTGTTTCAGAGAGAAGGGCAGGGCTGTATAATTACTGGCGCACAGACATAACATCTTATGCCCCGTCCGATAAGCATCTTTGATAAGGCATTTGGCAAGTCTCAAGGCGACTCCCCCCCCCCTCCTCTAACATGCTTGGGTGAGCCACCTGCCAACCCACAGCTCTGATTTCGCTCAAATATATTTGGGCCACAGAATAGGACATTGCGAAAAAAAAAACATCTTATGACGCTGAATAGGCAGCACATAAATATGCTGAATGGGCTTGCTCCAGGTAAGCTTGTTTAAGGTCATGGGCGACGGTGACCACTTACCATCAGGAGTCACGTCTGGAAGTTGCCACCATAAGTAGCACAAATGCGTGAAGAACATTTTAAGGTCTTAAACAAAACTAATCTTGAAAATACAAGTAAAACACAATTTAACTTTAGTTAAATTCAGTAAAGTTAAATTAAGTGTTTATGTTGTACATACCTTTGTAGATACATATTTGAAGGAATACATATTAGAGAAGGTTTGTTTGTTTCTTCAAGAAATTTCGTGTTTATGTAAAATATTAATAAATATCCTTAATAATAAAAGAAGATAGAGCCAATATTGAGATCGGTTTTGCCGGTTGTTTTCTGCGGATATATTTCGAAATCTGTAATAGATTCTAACTTCTAAGAATCTATCTTAAGCAAATTATAACTTCTAAGAATCAAAAGCTGATAATGGCCAAACATCTTCTTTTGGTATAGTACGAATGTTTGTGGGATTGTTTGTCGTTTGATCATGCGTTTTTTTCTCTTTGTATGAAATATTCCACAATAACCTTCACTCTAGGCGTATCTCAGCGATGATGTCCTATTGTGTTTTTTTAATATAACAGAAAATAAATAAAAAAAACCTCTACATATTCTTAATTGTATGTTCAAGAACAGCTTTTGTGCCCATTATAAGGTTTTGCTAAATCGTTTTTACGTGAATTTCACTCGTAACAATGAAAAATCTTTTAAATATTTGGAACAGGACTTCAAAGAGGTGTTTGTAACGTCGTGAGTAAAGTATCCAAAACGTCGGAATGTAAAAATCTGAATTAATCGCGATAAAATCCGCAAAAATGTCATTGTAATGGCTTGATAAGATAATTATTAACAATAATTATCCATCATTTCTTGTAATTTAACAGACTAATACTATAAGAATCTTTTATAATATTTTCATTTGTGCGTTTTATTAACATTTTATATTTCCGTAATAGGCATCCTCATATGCGAGAGGTTCCGGGTTCGATTCTGACCCCGCTGTGTGCCTTTAAGTGTTTTTTCTAAATTCCTAAGTTCACCCTAAACACGAGACCATTGCTCGCTCACCGGTGAAGGAAAACATAAGAAAAGTCTTTGAAGGCGTGTGAAGTTCACCAACCCGCATTGGGCCAGCGCATCGGTAAACTATGGTCCATTATCCTCCTTGCCTGATTCCGAGAAGGAGATCCGTGCCCAGCAGTGGGACATAATAAAATGCTTGATACGTTACGTTACGTTTAAATTCCCTAATTACTGATATAACTCGGTAATTAGGAAATAGGACTGAGACTTACCATCTCAAGTGTTATCAGGCTATAATAATATAATAATAGTAACCCTTTTATATCCAACTACTGGGCACAGGTCTTCTCCTCGAAAACAGCTGGTTCAGTGCGAAGGCTTTTACACCCGTATTCACAAACAATACTTTGAGGTCTCACAATACTTTAGAACGCATAGGGTCATTCAAGCCAATTCAAAGACGATACTTAAGTGAAATCCGCCACTGTGCGTCTGTCGAACCCAAACTATTGACACGAGGAGCGCTTAGATAGTGCGTTCTTTGCATAGTGTTTTTTCATTAGTCAGTCAAGTACGCCTCTTGTATGCGGCTGCTAATTTCACCAGGCATGCTTTCCTCTCGATATTTTCCTTCACCAAACCAAAACAAACAAATTGAAACCCATTTCAAGACACTACGGAGGTCGGTATTTAACCCTCAAGACGTTACTTACCTACTACAAACGACGAAAACCAGAAACTATTAGATGACTCCTTCGTCCGTTTAATTTACTTGGTTAAAATTAGACTTTTTAACAAACTATTTGAGCTATTTATCCAAATGTTAAAAAAAAATGCTTACATCACAATCGCTTAAGCACGGCAAGTCGTAAGTAAATAGTTTGTGTCACAGAACAAAGCAAAATGACATAATGACGAAACCATGGACCGTGACGCGCTGGCATTACCGTGACATCATTTAAGTATTGTGACACATGTCCTAAGCACTAGCTATCTAGACCAGAGAAATTAGACCAAGACCATTTCTATATTATAGTCCTAGTAGGAATTCGCAATAGAAGAACGTTTTCCAAATAAATAGCCTATCTGAATGAAAGCTCTAAAAGTAATTTCCCAATGTTATTTGACGGAGGCTCGTTTCGCAGTTTACCGTTTTCAAACAAACATACTCTGCACCCCTTTTATTGTGTCATTATAGATATTCATCATCATCATCAGCCTTTATCCGTCCACTGCTGACAATGGCCTCAATTAACCCTAAGACGACCGATATATAGATATTACAATATTATGAAAATGCTTTCTTTCAAATATCATACAAAACATGGTATGTTCAAATTATCAAAAAAAAATAAGATATCAACCGACATGTCCCACTACGCACGGGTCTCCTCAAAATCAGGCCAAGAGGAGTATTGGTCCGTAGTTCACCGATGCATTGGCCCAATGCAGGTTGGTGAACTTCACACACCTTCAAAGACATAATCCCATCAAGAATTCAGGTTTCCTCACAATGTTTTCCTTCACTCGTAAAAAATTGCTAAAAAATTACAAAATTTAAACAATTAACATATCCCTGTAAACTTTAAACCTTATAATATATGTATACCTATATATATAAGTATACTATTATAACATCGTTTCAGACATTTTTATATTATCATCCATCGAAGGATTAAATTTCAGCATGGGAAAAATATTGTGATAAAATATTCGCGCTTGTTAATACAGAATATTATATTATTAATAATTCGTATTAAGCTTTTAAAATATCATGTTTCATAATTATATTACACCTTCATCTATAGTCTATACATAATATAAATAAAATTGTCTGTTTGTAATTTAGAATTAATATCTCGTACCTAAATACATTATGGTCCGGGAGCCAGGTGAAAATTTGGTTAATTATTTCCTCCCGCGAGATACTTCGTGAGACGTATCAGAGAACAGTATCATAAAGCCTCGTAAACGTCAGCTGGCTCTCGGTTGGGGGGTTAAGCGGTGGGAGCCCCCCACGCATGAAGAAGAAAAAAATAAATATTCAGTCACTTACTCTCAGCTTTTTTGGTAATACTATGTACTGATGCGTTTCACTAAATATCGCTTGAGAGGAAGTTGGTCATGGAGACCTGTTACTGGCTCTCGGACTATTACGGTACTTACGTAAATAAAACTTTTAAAAATTTGGTCTGTGTCCGTTTCGGAACGAAATTCTTCGATTGGGGTAACTTAATCGATAGCCTATAATTTCTCTGATATTAATAATTATTCAAAGTCAAAGTCAAAATTTTTATTCAAAATAGTACTATCGAAGTATCTTTTTGAAGGTCAATTGAGTCTACCACCGGTTCCAAAGCAAGTCCACTGAGAAGAACCGGCGAAACAAACTCAGTGGAACTAGTCTTTTCAATTACAATATTACAAAAAATAATAATAAAAACAATACATACTACTATACTAGTGTAGTATATAAGAAGAATTCAGCAAGAAACTCTGTTGGGTTGGGCCTTTCAAAATATAATTTATAATTTTTTATAAACGTACATAATTACATACATTTATTACTATAACACATTTATTACAGTCTTATACACACTATCCTAAGATAAGTAGAATAAGTAGATAATTTTAGACCCCGCAATATCCAAAACAAACCTGAGGATGTTAATAAAAAAAGAAACTCAGCTGGGTAGAAATCGCATAACACGACCAGCCACCACAGCAGCACCTCCACATAGGCCTGGACGCGTGAGCCAGCGTCAACCTCTTCCACATATTAGAGGGAAGTGGAAGACCCATCCCACAACGCCACCACTGCAGTAGCGTAAGCGAGCATGACATGTCATTCACATTCGCAGTAGTGATATACCAATTTATTGCTCTTCTTCATTTTGCCCATCTAGGCGTTTGTTAAAACGACATGGACAAATGTATTACGAGCAGACATGATTAAATGCAATGTTTCCGAAGAGGACGTCAAAGATAGAGCGAAGTGAAGAAGTTTAATACCATGTGGAACACATAGCTAGGAAAAGAGAGTGAGGCGTTTGTTAAAACGCACTTAATGACAATGTGAGAATAACTCGCACGTGACATGGAATTTGAAATATCAAGATCATCCGCCGCGAGCCGTCTCCTCGTTCCTGAAGCCTACTTTACGTGGAAATGATCACATTCACAACATTCTCCAATCCAGAGCATCTATAAATTGAATTAAAAGTATCAACTTTCGCATGTATTGTTTTTATATCATCATCATCATCATTGCCTTTATCCGTCCACTGCTAAACATAGGCCTCCCTCAATGAACGACAAGACGACCGATTTCATTTACTTATATAAAATATAGATAACTTTAAATCCCAAATTACTTTATCGATTTGATGATGATGATGATGTGCGCTGGAGAACTTCACTTACCTTCAAGGTCTATCAATCTCATCAAGCATGCAGGTTTTCTCACGATGTTTTCCTTTACCGGTTCTGGGTGCATTTAGAAATTTAGAAAAACCCATTTGAAGGCACCATAATGGTGGTGAGGGGGGGGGGGGTTGATAAGGATTGAAATCGGATCCTCTCGCTCAAGTGGCCAAGTCCATACCCACTGGACCCTAAATCGTTTCGAGCTAGCATATATACAACGAGCATATATACAGCTAGCATATATATAATATTATCATATTATTATCTCTTGACGAGGGAGAGGAGGCAAAGGAGTACAAAGGCAGTTATTTTCGAGCATTAGAAAAAGCATCATCAGGTAGATATTGCACTTAGCACAGGTAACTGGTCCTGAGGCGCAAAATCTCTATATAAATATATCTGTAAATAAGCTACGAAGATAGAGATTTCACTCATATGACGTGTCGGATTAAATAAATAAAACAAAGTTTATAAATCCATTGTTATAACAATAAATTTTAATTATAAACTATAAATTTCGGATTGAATAGCGTTTTACAAATATCTATACAATCAATAGCACCCGAATCATTATTATGAAGCACTTAACGAATCCTACTCTTCCGCATAGACTACACGAGATGAAGATACGACTACTTTCGCGACACTATTTTGGTGAGTACACCGCGATTGTAGTATAGGGCCGGACTAAAAAAATCCCTTCGCTAGTAATAATCCATTGTACAAGCCATTAATGGCGTACAAAGGTTCTGTGTGCCACTTGGAATGTGATTAAGTATGATTCGATATTATATAAAGATTTATATGAAACAAACCCATTGTTAAGAAAAAAGGGTGCCAATGGGCCCCAACTAATCCGACCCTACTTATCTTAAAATTAATTCAAATAAATCTTATAATTAATTAGAACTATCACAATCAATTAAAGCTTACAAATTGCATACAATAATATATAATAAAATATGAGTTTCGAAAAAACAAACAATTTTATATACCTACTATTTATTAATATTTAAGGTAAAATATTATTCTTAAGTATTCCTTTCTTGCCTTTACCCATCTCGAATAAAAAAAATATTTATAAATAAATATTTATATTCTTTCTTGTGTTGAGAAATTTGATGGATTATTTCAAATCTGACCGATTGTTCAGGAGAACAAATATTTTTTTTTGAGATATTATATCAAATAAATAATAGATTGCTGGCCTGGCAAGCGATGTTATACCATATAACTTATTTTTATAGCAAAATATAAAAAAATCGACCATTAAAGTTACCAAATCACCGTACTAATTCTGACCAGTCATATTTTAAAGTCTACAATAAGGTCCCATAGAAACTCCCGTCTAATAAGTAGAAAGCTACGTATTCTTTCTTTATCTTTGCCTACACACATAATTTTATTTGTAACTGCACCCTGCACGCGTTGCTACGCCATCAAATAAAATTTTGAAGAAAAGTAATATAAATATTGAAAATCATAGGAATGACAGTGGCGCCATCTGTCGAAAATAGATCGTACAAACTCGGAAACGTTCGTGGAATCAAGCACAACAACTTTGTCTAAGATCATCACATGATTTCATGAACTTTCTTATAAATATTGGTACATACAAGTGTTACAAAAAAAAACACGACTAAATTATATATCTAAGAGAGAGTATTATAACACTATAAATGATTTACTTAATCTTTAATAATAATATCCTGTTGATTCCTATAACAGGTAATAATAACATTAACTTGCAATGTGCATAGTAATAATTTAAACAGTAAATATACAATTTATAAAATTGAAACGCTAAAAATTAATATATATTTATATATTATAATATATAAATATATATTAATTTTTAGCGTTTAGCGTATAGTTTTGCATATCTAATTTAAAAAATAAACTATGCATAATTAATTTAACAAATTAATTAAATATATATCGTTATTTAAAAAAAAAGTAAAAAAAAACAGATAAAAAACTACAACACTTCGCTTAAAATAACAATTGCCGTTAAATTGGGGAATGAAAGTTTACTAATCAAATAGAAAACTATTTGCGGTTAGAATTTTCCTTTAATTTAATTTAATAATTTTCAGTCAAGGATTAAACGAAATATAAAATAACATTTGGTGGTGAGATAATTGAATTAGTTTTGGAACAACGATTATATGGTTTATTTAATTACATTCAAACAATAATATTTGTATTAATTGCAAACAAATATTGTAGAAATTAATAACAGTAATTTATTAAATAATAATAATGGGAACTATTGTTTCTATTTATCGATTGAAATAAGATATTTGTAAAAACAATAAGTAATAAGCTCGAGCGATTCGAACGAAACAATGTACCATCGCCGCATCTGTTCGTTTCCCTTTCATGTCTACAAAAATATTAAAAAATTGTCTATTCACCACATTATAAGTGTGATAAAGAACCTACAATCGTAAGCGTACGACACGGACTAGTAGAATTACCTTTAATGAATATATATATATATATATATATATATATATATATATATATATATATATATATATATATATATATATATATATATATATATATATATATTATAATTCTTCTGTACGTGTATTGACAGTGAGCTCTTCCAAAACTGCTGGACCGATTTTAGTGAATTTTTGTGTATGTGTTCGTGTGGCGCTCTGGATGGCTTAAATTCACAAATCTGCCCGGCAGATGGCGTTGCAGTCGGTATCTAGGTTATTTATACTGTACATCGATCAAATATACCCTATATACACTGTAACCTGCAAATCCAAGTCGAAAACGTGTCTCATGCTATTGCTAAGTTGCAAGTGTTGAAAAAACACGTAATGTAATAAAAGTAGATTCTTTTCCTTTTATTTACGTCTTTATTACTTAAAAATAACGTTCTATTTTCAATGACGGTGTTTCACGCTTATGGATTTACATAATGCGCGCATCAACGGAGACGTAAAATTTATTACCAGAGACCTTACTCACAATTGTGCTTAGAACAGTTTTAAGCACAATTGGATCGAGACAATTTTTAGCGTTTGCGCGGTATCTCAGGTATATTTGTTGGATGATGTTTGTCGGGTCCGCTAGTTATATATAATTTGTGTCACTATAATCTATTTTATGTACATATAATATAATATTTGATAAAGTAAATAAATTAATATAAAGTTTTGTGCTACTTTCATCAAAATCATCACATAATATGTAATATGTAAACATCTTTTTTATCAGGTTTGTGCGGTGTGATATGTTTAATAAATCCATTTTTTGTGAATTTGGCCCCGGCCTGGTTTCTTATTTCAGGTTTTAGTATTTACTCAATTTGAGGAAAGGGAAAATTCTGGTGTAGTAGGTAACATATTCGAATGCCGCTAAGACTTGTACATTGAATTGATGAATAAAAATGATCCAAAATAGATGACATATTCATTTTGAAAAAATCAGGAATGATAAAGCCGATTAAGGTAAATATTTAATTCGATATTCAAGTTTTATGATTCAGACTCATTTATCATTACGTTTACTAAGTTGAATATAACGAAACCTTTAAAGGGTTAAATTTAAGCTAAAAACGTTCAGGCATTGTTTGCCAAGAAATAGGTACACCTTCGTACACCTTGCAAAATACAACCCTTCTTCTGATGCACTCGGTTAAAAAATAATAATAGAGAAAGTTAACCTTCTATAATCCTTAGCGCAGATTATGCGCGCTTACCTTAGTACCACGTTAACGTAGTGTATTGTTGAAATTAATTAAAAAAGAGATACTTTCACCTTGTATTTATACATTTCGAGATTTTCTGAAACTAAACGAAACGTATTTTCCGATTAATTGAATGAAATGTTTTTGGGCCTTTGAAGCTCTTTGTTTAAAAATGACAGGTACAAAAAAGGGAACGACAAATAAAGCCTCCTCCTATTACCAGGAACAACTTCCTAAAGGCTCTGTTTATTCAACTCGACGACCAAAAATGTTTTAACCTTAACAAATAGATCTTACATTATACATGAGCAGAAAAATAAAGTCCGCTGATATTTTAGCCGAAATTTAGAAAGATTAGTTTCGTGTTATGATAATTATCTGATAGCAATATATTATTATTTACAACAATGTTTATCTTTTTAAATCTACAAATAAATCCTACAAGTAGTGATCATCCTGCGGTAGGAGAAGATAAGGCAAAGAAAAAGTCATAAGGTAAATACGAGGTACAACTATCTAACAACTTAAACATGTTTTTTTATATTTCAACTGTTACCAAAGAATCAATAATATTATCATGTACAATAAATAAAATTAATTCTCAAAAAATAATTTTATAGTGTTTTATTTGCTTTTTTTAGATTAAAACGAAAAGTGCGATTTAACCACTCACAAAAATTTGAAAGTATTTTTTCAACGTTGTATCTACCTATGTTTGTGTCTTAATAATAAAATATAATGTTTGTGTAATGCTTAGTTTTTCTTTATGTAAGATAGTTTTAGGGCCATTTGACGAACAAGTAATGATTTGTATAAATATTTTAAACGTCTTGACTATCAATTGTTTTGGCGTAAAATATAATTTAATCGCCGAAAACACCAACAAAGATACCATTCAACAATATTATATACATATACAAGGCAATATAGACCTTATGGTTAGCAGACTAATTCGGACGTAACATCGTTATGAAGAGGCCTTCGTTTTCAGTAGTAGGACCGGCCAATACATGGTGACGAAGAGCAGGAATAGCGCAGGGAACACTACCCTTGATAGTTTGTCTATCTCTCTCCAGAGGATCCTCTCTTGTCCTGTGTCCGCGTCGAGCCAGGCTACCTGAAACATAACATTGGCATTGTAATATCATGTATTTTTTATCTATACTACTTTGATAAAGTGATCACGTACCTAATAAATAAATAAATAAATAAATAAATGTGTAGGCGATGATTTCAAAAACGACTTATTGGATTTTAAAAATTTATTTCACTGAAGCTAAATCTTAAAAAAAAAAACCGATAGTAAAAAGCTGATCTTAAAACGACTAAAATAATTTTGATAAAACACATCAAAGAATCAGGGCAAAAAATGATGGATTAAATTTTAAAAATCCTCATCCAACTCGGTTTATTCGTTTGGGAACTATGGTGTCATCACCTCGACTGTGACGAGTCCTGGACGGCAATGGCCTCTTTCTGCGAGACAGTAATGTCCTAGAAGGAGGCCGACGAACGGGTGAGAGTGGAGGCCGCCGATGTGGCCTCCCCCCTAGACGACGAACAGGGGTGCGCTGGAGGCGCTACTTAATGCGCTTCCAGTAACACCCCTGTGCTCGTGTCGGGCTCGGGATGGGAACCCGGGCCCCACTGAAGACACGACGTCGTGGGGACTGCCAAGTGATAGCCGGGCAGTCCCCCTATTGTGGAGAATCTGGTCTTGCTGGGACCAGTCTGTCGCTGAGAGTTTCCCGTTGCCTGCGATCCGGGTCCCTCAAATAGCTCACGCAGCGGTAGAGGGTAATGGGCCATAGTTCACCGATGCGCTGGCCTAATGCGGCTTGGTGAACTTTACATACCTTCAAGAACTTTAAATTTCATCAGCCATGCAGGTTTCCTCACGATATTTTCCTTCACTGGTGAGCGAGCGATGGTCTCTTGCAGGGTGCACTTAGAAATTTAAAATAAACCCATTTCTAGGCACACATGGGGGTCAGGATCGAACCCGGAGCCTCTGCACAAGAGGCCGAGTCCATACTCATATGACTCATTTGAAGTCCAGCAATAGATACGAGCTGATAATGATGAAATGTAACCAGCTCGTGTCTGACAAACTGTTTATAATGAATATCATTTTATTCAAGTCACATCTGAAGCTCACTAAAGGTCACCAAAGGTTTATTCATCATTTCAATTTCCTCAGTTCTAGAAGCTTGGCATTTCTTTAACAACAGCACGAATTTACTTCGGTTCATATCACTCATCATCGTTGGTTAATGAAAAGGAGGTTTTCTTCGTCTAAAAAAATCATCCAAATCTCGTTTCGTATTCAAGACATGGCTTCTTTCAATCTACGTTAAAACCATAATATTATGAGTAAATAATCGGAATCCGCGCTTACTCGTGTATTAAGACAGATTCCCGTCACAGCACGGATATTATCTTATCTCTTCCCATCAAATCAGGACTTCTAATCTTTCTTTTCGAAAAGGTAAATGATAAAAATACAGATAATATTAATAATTTCATTTTCGATACTTTGCAATACGATCTTATTGATAAATATCTAATATTATTAGTATTTCTTCTATCTTTGTTCACATTAGCGTACAGCAATAAAAATAAGAAAATTGAATTACAACTCGTAAGCCTGTACCATCTGTAGATGATAAATGAAGGGTACGAAGGTTGATTGAATGAGTTTAGTTCTAGTTAAAATTACAGCAGCCTATACGATAAAACTTTTTTCACGAAAAATGTAAGAACCTAATAGTTTGCCTGTTCAAAGAAATTGTACCAAGATTAGGATCGACATTGAATAGATGTCTAAAATGAAGTGGGCAAACTAAATAGAAAAAGGGCTGTTTAAATAAAAAATAAGATCTTTTAGAGGCCAAAGAAAAATATTTGAAAGGAAAACGTCTGTAATCTTTTTGTAGTCAAATAAAAATTAATACACATCATTGCTAATGTGATTGGAGATACTCGAAAAAGAAGAACTAACAATTATAAAGATTTGCGGCTACTCAGTGAGTATTGAATATACACAATTTGGTTATGACTCTGTACCTGTAATATGCTCTGCCGTCGCTCAACGCCGACCAGGTGGGACGGTGGGTTCGGTGCTGGATGGACGGCCGGGGTGGAGGCTGGTGGTGACGTGGGAGAGGTGAGGTCCACCTTCCGACACCTGACTCCTCCTCCGTCCCACGCCGCGATCGTCCCACAGGATCCTTTCTCACCATTAAGACGCTGTAAGTCAATAGCTTTTATGAGTCTCTTAACTATTTCTTTTAATGTTAGTTGAACATAAAAAAAAACTGCTAGATGTGCCACCTGATGGTAAGTAGTAGACGTCACCCATAAATATAAGATTACCTACCTAGAACTTTCTCTCTTTTGAGCCGAGAAATGCACTGACGCATTCCGCTGGAGAGTGGGTCTCCCCATGTGAGTATGTGGGACTCGCTGCACCCGAAAGATGGTAAGTGGACGCAGCTCTACCCACTAAAGCCCGGCGAGTGCCACCACTGCCGCCTTTGGTAAGGTGCCCCGGATCTACAAGCAACAGGGCACCTCGACGGATAGTCAATCCCTCAGGGGATCAACACCACCTCCACAGAGCGGTTGCCCCGCACCACAGAACAACCACTCCCAACGTCTGGACAGTACGATGAGGTGAGGTTCCCATCCTTACCCCTTGCCCCCTGCTCTGTTGTCCCCTCTTCTTATAAGAGGGGTACAAATAGCCCCCTCGCGTCGGCTCAATTCGTTTCGCCCAAGAGGTCACCCTGGGCTACTGAGCCCCACCGCCACGACAAGGCTTGAACCATGTGGGGTACCTAGAACTAGCCCAATCCACTCATTTATGTGTCGTCTACCCTGAAATATAATATGTTAGTCTGTGCAAGTAATTAAATTGTCTGTCTTCTTTAGAAACATGAGAGCTGATTCACGGGAGATGCAAGCAATTAGATTGACCAGCAAATGAAATACATGATCGTAATGGATTTAATTATTACTGGCTGTACTTCGTGATTGAACTGGTGACTACATCAAGGACATATGGTGAGTTGACCCTCATCAGATGGGGTCCGCAGTGCCTGGTACTAGTAGGATGCGAGTTGCGGAGATGTGCTGACTTATCATTCAAAATCCAGCAGTGGACATGATTGATGATGATAATGACAATAATGATAAAGTGATTAGTCATATTTAGTACTAAGTTTTATATGCTTTGGCAACCCTGACTTTCAGGTCGGACCTTAGTGAAAAAATCACATCTGTTTTGGCAGAAAATATCAAAATGGCTAGCACGAAGCACTCATTCTAATTCGTGTTCTACTACCTATTGACCTATAGCTTACGGTAAAATGATAGTAGAATGTGTAAGTAGCGTAATAGTAGATTACACAAGCATCTCACCACGGGTATTATCCTCGGCATAGCCTCCTGCTTGCTCTTATTCATCTGGTATTGCTTATCAAGTACTTTGACCACCACGAACTCCCCGAGAGCGGCGAACACGAACATCATACAGCCTGCCATCCACAGATCCAATGCCTGGAAGATAAAGACGATAGTAGTTAAAGAGTAAAATAAGGTTTAGGTAGTCCATTAGATAAAATAATTTATGTTAATACACATTGTACGCATAATACTGCAATGAAATAAAAATCTTTATACTTTGGAAAAAACCCCATACAATTTTCCTTTACCTTAACGTATGCAACTGGTGGTATATCAGCTCTGAGCCCGGTGAACATGGTGACCAGGGTCAGCATACAGGTCACCAGCAGTGTCACTCTACCAGGGATAGCATCTAGATCCAACCAAAAGCTGAACCAGGACAGCATGACCACCAGGGATGAGGGTGCGAACGTCTGTATGAGATGGTGGCCGATCTGCCGCTCGAAACGGAAGTATACCACCAGCCTTGAATAGTTACCTGTGAAATAAATTCACATAAAATATATTATAGCTTAAAAAAAAGTATCACCCCTTTATGTCTCACTGCTGGGCACGGGTCTCCTCCTCGAAATCAGGCGAGGAGGGTAATGAGGGTAAAAATTCAGATACCTTCAAAGACTGTTAATCTCATCAGGTATGCAGGTTTCCGGTGAGCGAGCGATGGTCTCGTGTTTTGGGGTGCACTTAAAAATTTAGAAAAACCTATTTCAAGGCACACACGGAGGGGTCAGGATCGAAGCCGGAACTCTCGCATAAGAGGACGAGTCCATCCACCACTGGACCATCGTCGCTTTATATTATAGCTCACTTTAAATAAATATTTTTACTTATTGCGTTAAAGATGTTGCTTTACCTGTGATGCCTATGTTATTTCTGGATAATACCGATTCTATTAATACAAGGAAGTGGAATCTTCATGGGAAGGAAGATGATAAAGATTTGAATTTATGATTTACACATTTTGCGCCATTTCGTTTGCGTTTTGGAGTCGGTTTTACTTACTGCAAAAGCACGCTTAGGCCTCGTTCGCGAGCGCTTAAAATACGTTGGCGCGAGTTTTGAACTCCGCATGCTAAATTCAATTTATTCAACGCCCGACGTTGCAAATCCAACAGTGCTCGATAAAAAAGCGCAGCGCTTTAAAATGTTCTCGTGTGAACAGATATAGGAATCCAATTGTTTCATTCAAACGCTTTTTTTATCGAGCGTTAAAAATCTCTCGTGTGAACGGGGTATAAGTGTTTCATATCTAAAGATATTTGACTTGATTCAGTAGTTTTGACACAGTACAAAGTGTGTTCACAGTATATATTAAGGACGCGTTTACGAATCAGACGAAATTATGCTGTTTTTCTGTACCGTTTGTAACAAAAGTACACAAAATCATATATAAAAATTATTTATTTCATATAGAATGGTTCTTTATCTACAAGGGTAACGCATATTTTTTTGATAAATGTTGCTTTTTTATATAGTAATCAACGTTCTTCCATTACCATTTTCCATAAAACGAACGAAATCGATTAGAATTACGGTACCCTTTTGGTCTAATATCCACATTTATTAAGGTTTTTAAAAAATAGTAGGAGCAGGGAAATATGTTCAATTTTAAATAAAGGACAAGAAAATAACCCAAAAATGCTAAAAATAGTCTTAAAAAAAATAAAGAAGATAACTATTTTTTTTGCCAATTTTGCTACTAAAGATGAATGTTATTCCATTGCATTAAGGTTTATTTTATCGTTGTCTCTGTCTTGATTTTTTTTACATTTTTGAAATGAGAACTCAGTCCGCGCTCGGCTGCGGTTCTGGGTGGACACTGCGTCACCTGTCAGCAGCAATTCGACTCAAAAAACATCGCGATTTATTTTTGATATTGGATACTTTGGATTGGATTTGATACTTTACAATATTTTTTTTACCACAATATATTTTTATGGAATTGGTTTATTTCAAATACATAGGTAGACGAAATGTTGGTTGGTCATTATAACCAGGTGGGAAGACGTTCTCTCTCGACGTTTGCTCACTTATCATCATCATTATCATCATCATCATCATCATCATCATCATCATCATCATCATCATCATCATCATCATAATCATCATCATCGTCAGCCTAAATCAGTCCACTGCCGAACATAGGCCTCCCTCAATGAACGCTAAGTAGACTGATCCCGTGTTATCCTAAGGCAGCAGTGCTGCCGATGCGACTTCATCATCATCAGCCTAAATCCCTCCACTGCCGAACATAGGCCTCACTCAATGATCGCCAAGACGACCGATCCCGTGCTATGCTGAGGCAGCAGTGCTGCCGATGCGACTTCATCATCATCAGCCTAAATCCGTCCACTGCCGAACATAGGCCTCCCTCAATGAACGCCAAGACGACCGATCCCGTGCTACTCTAATGAGGCAGCAGTGCTGCCGATGCCACTTCATCAGCCTAAATCCGTCCATTGCCGAACATAGGCCTCCCTCAATGAACGTCAAGACGACCGATCCCGTGATACTCTAATGAGGCAGCAGTGCTGCCGATGCGACTTCATCATCATCAGCCTAAATCCGTCCACTGCCGAAAATAGGCCTCCCTCAATGAACATCAAGACGACCGATCCCTTGTCACTCGCAAACAAATAGATATCATCATCATCATCATCATCATCATCAAACTTCATCCATCCACTGCTGAATAAAGGCCTCCCTCAATGAACACCTAGACGACCGATCATTTGCCACTCGCAAACAAATAGATATCACCATCATCATCATCATTAAACTTCATCCATCCACTGCTGAATATAGGCCTCCCTCAATGAACACCAAGACGAACGATCCCTTGTCACTCGCAAACAAATAGATATCATCATCATCATCAAACTTCATCCATCCACTGCTGAATATAGGCTTCCCTCAATGAACACCAAGACGAACGATCCCTTGTCACTCGCAAACAAATAGATATCATCATCATCATCAAACTTCATCCATCCACTGCTGAATATAGGCCTCCCTCAATGAACGTCAAGACGACCGATCCCGTGCTACTCTAATGAGGCAGCAGTGCTGCCGATGCCACTTCATCAGCCTAAATCCGTCCATTGCCGAAAATGGGCCTCCCTCAATGAACACCTAGACGACCGATCATTTGCCACTCGCAAACAAATAGATATCATCATCATCATCAAACTATATCCGTTCACTGCTGAATATAGGCCTCCCTCAATGAACACCAAGACGACCGATCATTTACCACTCGCAAACAAATAGATATCATCATCATCATCATTAAACTTCATCCATCCACTGCTGAAAATAGGCCTCCCTCAATGAACACCAAGACGACCGATCCCTTGTCACTCGCAAATAAATAGATATCATCATCATCATCAAACTTCATCCGTTCACTGCTGAATATAGGCCTCCCTCAATGAACACCAAGACGAACGATCATTTGCCACTCGCAAACAAATAAATATCATCATCATCATCAAACTTCATTCATCCACTGCTGAATATAGGCCTTCCTCAATGAGAACACCAAGACGACCGATCCCTTGCCACTCGCAAACAAATAGATATCATCATCGTCATCATCATCAAACTTCATCCATCCACTGCTGGATAAAGGCCTCCCTCAATGAACACCAAGACGGCCGATCCCTTGCTATGCTGAGGCAGCAGTGCTGCCGATGCGACTTCATCATCATCAGCCTAAATCCGTCCACTGCCGAACATAGGCCTCCCTCAATGAACGTCAAGACGACCGATCCCGTGCTACTCTAATGAGGCAGCAGTGCTGCCGATGCGACTTCATCAGCATCAGCTTAAATCCGTCCACTGCCGAAAATAGGCCTCCCTCAATGAACACCTAGACGACCGATCATTTGCCACTCGCAAACAAATAAATATCATCATCATCATCAAACTTCATTCATCCACTGCTGAATATAGGCCTTCCTCAATGAGAACACCAAGACGACCGATCCCTTGCCACTCGCAAACAAATAGATATCATCATCGTCATCATCATCAAACTTCATCCATCCACTGCTGGATAAAGGCCTCCCTCAATGAACACCAAGACGGCCGATCCCTTGCCACTCGCAAATAAATAGAAATCATCATCATCAAACTTCATCCATCCACTGCTGAATATAGGCCTCCCTCAATGAAATTCAAGACGACCGATCCCGTGCTACTCTAATGAGGCAGCAGTGCTGCCGATGCGACTTCATCATCATCAGCCTAAATCCGTCCACTGCCGAAAATAGGCCTCCCTCAATGAACATCAAGACGACCGATCCCTTGTCACTCGCAAACAAATAGATATCATCATCATCATCAAACTTCATCCATCCACTGCTGAATAAAGGCCTCTCTCAATGAACACCAAGACGACCGATCCCTTGCCACTCGCAAAAAAATAGATATCATCATCGTCATCATCATCAAATTTCATCCATCCACTGCCGAACATAGGCCCCCCCCAATAAACGTCAAGACAATCGATCCCGTGCCACTCAGATCAGGCAGCAGTGCTGCCGATGCGACTTCATCATCATCTGCGATCGCCAATGCACCTGCTCAGCGTGGCAATTATGACCCCCCCCCCCCTCCTCTCAAGGTGAATTACAGATATCAGTTTACTTACATATTATAATATATATATATATATATATATATATATATATATATATATATATATATATATATATATATATATATATATATATATATATATATATATATCATATATATATCATATATTTAATATACTAATTCTAAGTAAAAAGATAAATAGTAAATACAAACAGGAATAGAATATAATTTTGTGTTATAAATAATCAAAATAACAAATATTTGTAAAGTATCAAATCCGTTTACTTGACTACTATTCCCGCACGCAAGCGTGCGTATTGTGCGGGTGCGCTTGTGTGCGTGACTTTTTCAATGTAGTTGTTCGATTCTGTACCTATCAAGTTTGTAAACGCGTCCTTAATACATTTTTACTATTTTGTTAGGGATTAATCTAGTAGTGCAGTGACGGTCCGTGTTGGATGCGAGTGGCAAGGGGGGTTGATCGTCTTGGCGTTCTATGAAGGAGGCCTATGTTAAGCAGTGGACGGATAAAGGCTGATGATGATGAGCACTCTATTCCATAGTCATAGTCATCAATTACAAATTACTAGACTAGAGGAGTCGTTTCTGTACATTGAAGATATAAGAAATGCCACGCATTTAAAGAATAATTAACAGATTTTTTTTCCAACATTCTTTGAACGTTTGTCTGTTTGGTTGTCTTAGAAAGTACAAAACCAATGTAAATAACTTTTATACAAAAAAATCGTTTTGTTTCAATGAAATCTCTCTCTCTCTCTCTTTCACGACAGTGGGAACTACGCGAGTAACACCGCAGGGCACAGCTAGTATCTAACAAATAGACCATAATATTACATTTAGTTTGGTAGAATGACTACAGTGTTAAAAAAAAAGTCGCAGATTCGAATTCCGCCATCATAAACGGGGTCATTTGAAACCTAACGTTGATTTATACCGCCAGGCAATAGCTCCATGAATAATAACGGTGTATAAGGTGCACCATGGTCTCCTGTGTGCGCGTGGGCTCGTATGTGTGTCCGCTTGTGTGTACTGTGTAGTATAAACAAGGGCTCATGGGAGGAATTTATGATGGTTGCTTGCGGGGGGCCCACGCGATGTACAGTATATATAGAAATTTCATCCATCCACTGCCGAACATAGGCCCCCCCCAATAAACGTCAAGACAATCGATCCCGTGCCACTCAGATCAGGCAGCAGTGCTGCCGATGCGACTTCATCATCATCTGCGATCGCCAATGCACCTGCTCAGCGTGGCAATTATGACCCCCCCCCCCCCTCCTCTCAAGGTGAATTACAGATATCAGTTTACTTACATATTATAATATATATATATATATATATATATATATCATATATATATCATATATTTAATATACTAATTCTAAGTAAAAAGATAAATAGTAAATACAAACAGGAATAGAATATAATTTTGTGTTATAAATAATCAAAATAACAAATATTTGTAAAGTATCAAATCCGTTTACTTGACTACTATTCCCGCACGCAAGCGTGCGTATTGTGCGGGTGCGCTTGTGTGCGTGACTTTTTCAATGTAGTTGTTCGATTCTGTACCTATCAAGTTTGTAAACGCGTCCTTAAACAGACAATGTTAAGAAGAATATTAATTTATATTTCGAGTATCTAAAGCAAGGAGCCTTGGCCCGAAAAGTCCAAGTCGTAACTTTATTCATATTAATGATATACACTATCGGTTAGCCAGTCTATAAAGTCTGATGAAAGCTGCATATTAAGTAAAACTAAACGCGTATTTCTTATTCCGATGGTAAACATACGAAGGCTTCCTCAGGGACTCCCATTAATAACAGTTAATTAAGTTAATTGCAACTATATTAAGGTCACTTTGGACATGAAAGATAATTGAAATTGTTTATTTACTAGTGCCACAGCTATATAGAAAGGGTGGCTTTTTAGTTTACGCGTTCTTTACCAGACAAAATGGCATTACGGTCATAATTAACACCGACAATTTAATATTATAATTAACGCGTGAGTGATGATGGTCCTGTGACATGAATTCGACTCTCATGCGAGGGATTCTGGGTTCGATTCTGAACCCCTTTTTATAATTTCTAAGTACACCATCAAACACGAGACCACCGCTCGCTTACCGGTGAAGGAAAACATCATGAGGAAGCCGGCATGCTCAAAGCATTCTTTCTCATTCTTTGAAGGTATGTAAAGTTCACCTAGCTGCATTAGGCCAGCGCCTCGGTGAACTATGGCCCGATACCCTCCTCGCCTGATTTCGAGGAGGAGATCGTGATACCAAAATTTTTCGTTCTTTGAAGGTATGTGAAGTTTACCAAGCCGCATTAGGCCAGCGCCTCGATGAACTATGGCCCGACACCCTCCTCGCCTGATTTCGAGGAGGAGACCGAAATACCAAATGCCAAACCCTAGATTAAAAACCATGATGAAACAATGATCATCTTCGTCGCTTCATTTGTCGACTTACCATCTTTATCTATCATGTATCCGTTGGTCTCTTCCAATCGCAGCGGCTCTCCTATGTGGTACTGCAGAAGCTTCAGTTCAGGGTTGATGGTGACTCCGGACTCGCTCCACCGGAACCTCACCTTCTGGTTACTGTAAGAAACTGGAAAGGATACTGTTATTGATGCTGTATAGACATTTTTATATAGATGAGGGTAAACGGACAGTCAGATCAACTGATGGTAAGTGATAGCGGCATCCACAGACAGCCGCACCAGACGATTAGCAGGTGCTTATTGTTCACGTATTGGTTCACCCAATATAATAAATAATATAGGTGTGGGTAAAAGACCTTTTTTTAACACAGTGGAAATGCTTCGTGCATTTACCCGGGGATGGATCGTCTTCGGGATGTGGAACTCCCGACGCCCTCCCGAAGAGTGCCGGTATACCACACTAAATCCACTGCGGGTTTCCACCAGCCGCTTGAAGGGCACTCAAGCGGCTGGTGGGCAACCCGCTACCCGAGAGCTAACCGGGCTTCTTCCTAGTATGGGGGAATTTCGACAACCCGAGCACCTCCGCCAACGCCGGAACGTCTACCGGGGTAGGTTAGGCAGGCAGGCAGTATAACTAATGTGTGAAAAAACGATGAGAAATCTTTTCAAGCGGACTTCTGTTTGTTCCCCACCATGGTTCCAGCCTTGTCGTGGCGGTGGGGCTCAGTAGCTCAGGGTGAACCCAGCACAGCTAATTGAGCCGAGGGGGCTCTTTGTACTCCTCTTATTAGAAGAGTGGGCAAAAGAGCGGGGGTAAGGGGTGAGGACGGGAACCACATTGTACTGTCCCGACGTTAAGAGGGGTTGCTTGTAGATCCAGGCACCTCACCAAAGGCGTTGATGGCACTCGCCGGATTTTAGTGAGTACAGCTGCGACCACTTACCAGCTTTCGGGCGCAACGAGTCCCACATACCCGCCTGGGGAGACCCACTCCCCAGCGGGAGGCCTAAGCGCATTTCCCGGCGTTAAAGAGAGAAGAACGGCTTCTATTGCAATACATCGCCCTCACTGTGAACTTTATTTTAAAGTCACATGACAGTCCACATACAATTTAATAAATTTAAGAAATCTATTTTCGCTGACTAACTAGCTCACCAAGAAGAACTGGAGAAACAAACTTAGTTGGACTAATCTTTCTCATAATACTTAGGAACAAAATCTTATGTTCTTTGACTCTCGATATGAGGTAAGATTAAAAATAGCAAGATTCCAAACATATGAAGGGTTACATTCCATACTAAAATTGATCACTAAGGAGTACGTGAGGGTCCGCGCAAAATTTTATCGAATATAAAGCAATAACCGAACTGTATATTGGACTGTTACCAGTTTCGCAGCCTTTTCTTTCGGTTTATTATCGCTTCTCCGAACACCATTTATTTCAATTACCACTCCTAAAAAGTGGCAGCGTTGATATAATATTATTGTAGAAACACACGATATAATAAATATTATTTGGTAGGTATTAAAATAAGAGGCCGGCCCGTGTTGGATGCGAGTAGCAAGGGTTCGGTCGTATTGGCGTTCATTGAGGGAGACCTATGTTCAGCAGTGGACGGATAAAGGCTGCTGATGATGATGATGATGATGGCGATTAAAGTAAGTGAAAGTAAGATTTTTAATGAGCATTAATTTTGAAATGTGATATTATGTGTCAGTATACAATTCAATGACACTTTTAGTTTTTTTTTTTTTATTTATTGTGATCCAATTCTACACAACTATGTTTTACCACATTTAAGGATGAGAGAAAAAATAATTAATTGCATGAATATAGTGATTTCAAGAAATTATGACCCCTTTCTTGAATTCAGGTATCTCTCTCATCCATGTAATAGAAATCTTAAAAATAAACAATTAACTCTGAAAGGGTGTTATTTCTTCTGTGTGTTTGTGCTCGTGAGTTTAGGTGTCTCAGTAGGTAATACAACATATTATATACTTTTGTATTAATAATAATATTAAAATACACATAAACTCACAGTCTGTACTTTTATCACAATCTAAATAATAAAATCACCAAAGTTCTAATCTAAAATTTATCATACAATTCCCACAAAATCCTCACTTTATGTATGCTATTTACCATAAAGCAGCAATAAAATAAGATTTAGGTCACATATTGAAACAATATTGTGCATCTAGAATCTCACATCGATGATAAAACTTACAGCTCTCGATGTATATGGGACAGGACTGTATGTCCATGGGGTAGAGTTGGAACTCCATCTGGCAGGCGATGATGGCGTGCATCCTCGCCGCGTACCGCACCGTCCGGTTCCGGTACAGCGTCACCGATGAGAACTTGTGCGTCAGCTCGGCGATTTCTGCAAAACACATAAACTATCATTCATCATCATCATCAGATGTATGATGAGCAAGCGATGTTCTCATATTCTGGTGCAAGGAAATATTTAGGAAAACCCATTTTAGGATTTGATTTGATTGGATTCAGGATTGAACCTTAACCTCTCACTCAATTGGCCGAATCCACTGGTCCATCGTCACTCACGGTCTTTTATTCACGCGTCTTTTAGTATTATTACTACAATTAAACCAACAACAATTACTATAAAGTAACTTGTTAAAGTTGAGGGATTCCCCGAAAAAACCGGATTGAGGGAATCCCCGAAACACGACGAGAATATTCATGTCCTAGTAATGATGTTTATAATATCTGTCTTAATAATTATTTTTATTATGTTCCTTAAGTCAACCTCGTAACTTTTGCAAGTTCGTTAGCTTGTTCTAGGTATTAATAACGCCATTAACTAGACATTTGTTGTTTGCAACAATTATAATATAATAAACAATCGTCCTCTTCTGAAAATACACTTTAATCAACTACCCTAATGACCGCCCCATATTGATGGGCCGCGGAAGCACCCGCTGCCAGGAGGCCTATGGCTTCGGTGCAACATCCGATGGATGTTGACGTGATGATGACGACTACGGCGTTGATCCCAGTTAATTGATTTAATTTTTTTATTTTTTTTATTACCTACTTCAAAATGCATCAAAACTGTGCTTGTTTGTGGATTTTTAAAAATTCTTTATTATTGTTTAAATTTGAAAAATTCTACAAACTATATTTTTATAGTGGAAAATATGGTACAAAACTAATACTAGAAATAAATCAAAATTACATTGAGTGACCATTAACTAAATGAAAAAAATATTAGTGCATAATAACATTATAATGAATCAAATCGAAAAAAATTCGTTCATTCTATGAAGTGAATTTAAATATTTATTCGAAATACGCCAGAATATTTTTCTTACTAAGTATGGCATTAAGTTATTCGAAGTAAATTTAAGTGGCTCGTAAGAGTGCTAAACTCTCAAAGTACCTAACTGTAAATTTAAATATTATCCAAACTACATTTAAAAATGCGAATGATAGCTTGTACTATATCTTAACTACATAAAATCGAATTGAAATTATGTATAGTCGATATTGTAGTATCTTTGTGTAAGTTAAATAGCAAAGCTAAACTTGTCATCTCATGGTAATAGAGCAACATAAACTTACTAAACTAGTTGGTGTTTTTCCGAAGTCTCTTCTTAAGCATTGATTACTTTTTGAGAGGGGAAAATCTTAAAGGTTTTCGTTAGCGACAAACTAACGGGACATTGTGACGTCATTACGATTTTTTTTGAAATCTGAATTTTATGATGTCATAAACTCTAATTTATAATTTTTCACTTTTATCCGCACTTCCTATGACTGACTGATATATTTTTTTGGTTTATTTGTTTTTTTTATGTACACGCCCTCGACGAATTTTAAGTTTTCCTTCACCGGTAAGCGATATTGACATTTCAGTTAACAAGTCAGGTGTACGCTTAAATTCAGTAACCATTTAGGTAAGGATCAATAGACTTTTCACTTGAGGCCTGAGGGCCGAGCCTTAGCCTCTGTAAAGCTTAAATTATCATTGCTCACTTATTTCATTAAAATATAAAATTCATTTTATCGCCATTTATTTAAAAAAAATCGTCCAACGACGACCAGGCCATTTCGACTGTCACCAGACACTCGAAATGGCCTCTTGATTGTGAGGTCCGGGCTTAATCTTTACTGTCTATAGTGCCTTGAAATGGGGTTTTTGAATTTTTAGTGCACTCTTAACACGAGACCATTGCTCGCTCACCGGTGAAGGATAACTTCGAGAGGCAACTTGCGCGCCTGATGAAATTAAACGGTATTTAAAAATGTGTAAATTTCACCAGCCCGCATTGGGCCAGCGCATTGTCGAACTATGGCCTAATACCCTCCTCGTTAGGTTTTGAGGAGGAGACCCGTGTCCAGTGGTGGGATATAATATAAGTGTACTTTTATTTTTTTCCATTTCCAGCGTTTCGGATGCTTTACAATGAACAGTAAAAATCGGGAATATAAAGAAAATAACAAATAAATAAAAAATATTTTTTTACAAATGTGGTTTTCACAGGTCTGTGTCAAGCGTTACGTGCCATAAAATGTGAATAAAAAATATACTTGTGTTACAATCAGCATGATAGTAATAGTGAAAGCGAGTTGTGCTCCGTCTATACAGTGTAAAAAAAAACATCAAAATCATCTCTCGTACGAATATTGCACTCATAATATAGATACAAGTCATAGTTGGATAGATTCGAGTTTTTTGTCGAGGAAAAATGCGTTTTTAAATACATAATACAACGGAGGTATATAAATATTATCATCATCAGCCTTTATCCGTCCACTGCTGAACATAGCCCTCCCTCAGTGAACGCCAAGACGACCGATCCCTTGCTACTCGCATCCAACACGGACCTGCCACTGCACGGAGATCGTCTTCCCATCTGGTTAATGGCCGACCAACACTTCACACATAAATATTATACTGTGTGTTAAAGCAATAAATAGCTGTTTTATTCAAAGGATTTTTTAGGATTAAAGCACTTTATAAACAACTAGCTATTGCCCGCAGCTTCGCCTGCGTTAACTAAGATTTACAACGGGAGCTTAGTACGCAAAATAAGTAACTTTTCTGGTTGATTTTTTACACCTTGTGTCCGAAAAACCCAAATATCTTACAGAACGCAATTTTTTTTTTCAGAATAAAATGTAGCCTATGTTACTCGTGGATAATGTAGCTTTCGAATGGTGAAAGAATTTTTGAAATCGGTCCAGTACTTTTTGAGCCTATTCATTACAACCAAACAAACAAACAAACAAAGTTTTCCTCTTTATAATATTAGTGTAGATATAGATGTAGATGAAGATTTTAGCATAACAACCCTGTCCTATAAGTATATTATTATGAAAAAGAAACAAAGATAATATCAAATACTAATATGATATAATTATGTAGATCAAGAGGAAAATCAAATACACTATCACAATATCATTATTTAGATGAAGAAGTAATAAACATTTAATATCATCGGAGCCGTTTCCGTTCACTCCAAATTTTTTTTGGAAGTTGCTTCTACTTTCTTTCCTTCTCTACTACTAGTGAGATTCCGTCGCTTATTAAGTCGACCAACTCTTCGTCTTTATGACCCTTAACTTAAGTTTTACTTGGTGACCCCTAACTTAAGTTTTACTTAACTTTAGATACACTAATATTAATGACAAAATATTCGTACGAGAGTTTAAATATAATTTAGGAGCATTCAATATTCATACCAGCTGATTGATGACATAAGTTGCACGTCGCCCCTAAAACCAAAATTAGTTGTCTTTTAAATATGGACAAACATATTTATTAGAAAAATATAAATAGAATTTATTATGTACATTTGATAAAGGAATGCTTGAAATCTATGCATGTGAGATTAAATTTAAAATACATACCTAAAGCTTCTAAGCTCGAATTTATGTATAAATTACATAAATTTGTTTTATTTTTGATGACAAAAGGGCAACCTCTAAATTATTTGAATTGAATGACTCTAAATTGAATGACGCATTTCAAACGTGTTTTTATCGACGTTTTTGTTGCCGTATCTCAAGTATAAAAGTTGTTACCTACATAAATAAATCTATTTTGATTTGTTTTTAATCTCTATAATTTACATCGCAGTTATGAAATAGACCAAAATAAGTATTTCGTGTGAATGCCGTGATCCGAAATGACTGACACGAGCAATCAAGAAGCGTACTTGGCCAACTATTAGTTTTATTAGTAACACTATGCAAAGAAAGCACTATGTATGCGCCTCGTGTCAATAGTTTGGGTTAGACGGACGCACGCACAGTGGCGGATTTCATTAAGTATGGTTTGAATGGCCCTATGCATTCTGAAATACTGTGACACTTCATAGTATTGTTTGTGAATACGAGTGTAAGAACAAACATGGTCCAATGTGTGATCCACGCTGCGGTCCAATCGACGATAGACCTAATACGTTTTACTATACGGTCCATGTCCTTGTACTATGTGTTCTTTACATGGGAAAAATAATTATATCTTTGATACTGGTATTACCCTTTTCCTATATCTTATACAATTTAAATTTAAATCCTATTATGATGTTAAAGAATATATAAATGACAAAAACGCTTGGAAACAAATTGCTCTAGATTTAAGTGACTTTGTGAAATAATGATCACAATCAAAAGAATGATAAGAACCCAGCAGAATTTCTTGTGGGTATCTTCTCTGACATGGGCGCGTTGCGAAACTTCAATAAAACCTCCGCTGCTAAGACGATCAGAAGTGATCATTATTTAGATCCTATATGTGTAATTAAAAAATTTCTTTGTGACTACATTCTAATACAAAGTCATTTCAATCACAATCAAAGTAATCAACATTCTTATATAATTAATAATTTAAAATAGACAAAGATTTATACTCAACAATATTTAACTTTTACAAGAAATCTAATATTAAAATTTCCTGTGTGTCTATCAATTTGTTATTACGTTAATGATTTACTTCGACCGCCCTTTTGAGTATTAAAACTTGAGCTTCTTGCAAAAAGTTATTTGTATGGCCTTACGAACTTTATGATTCATTTAAACAAGGGGAAAATATAACGAAAATGTATCTTATAGAATATAATAACAATATAATATAAGCTATAACATTGAAAAGTGCTTGGAGAATTTGAAAAAAAAGTAATCCTGCATACATTACCTGTTACTTTAGAGTTTAGAAAATATGGATCCGGGTGCCAGAGGTTGTCGAAGAACTCTGGTGGTAAGGTCACATGGTCGTCGCCCTCCTCGAATATATCATCAGGAAGCTGCAGCCGACTCTCCACCCACGTCTGTCTTATAAACATATCCACTCTGGAAACATAATATGCAACTAAAGCGATTCATCATACAAGTTGTAAGAAGTTGCGCTTATAATGATGTCATAAATCTTATAAGTTTTTGTTGTTGAGCGCTGTTTAATGCAGATTGTTTTTAGTTTTTGAGGTCCCGCGGTAACTACATGTTTAAATGTTATTATCAATATCAATATGTTCCCTAGTACTGGTATATTAATTACACTTGTATACAAAAATAAGGAATAAATAATAATAATAACAAATGATGGTCGATGGGCCAATAAGGTTCAAGAGTGGAGGTCACGTTTAAGTAGACGAAGGTGTTAGTCGGCCATTAACCAGGTGGGAATACGATCTCCGTGCCGTTCTGTGTTGGATGCGAGTGGCAAGGGATCGGTTATCTTGGCGTTGACAGATAAATGGCTGATGATGATGAAGATGATGTTGAATAAAAAATGCATTAAACACTTATTAAACATCAATGAAGTACCCATCTGACTTAATCAAGATGGAGAATGTAAAATGAATTATTGGCATAAAGGCATATCCTTAGGTGAATCTTATTTCATGAAATAATTTCAAGATTTGATAAATACCCTAAAATATTTCAGAATGTTGTTTTAAGTAAGTATAACTGCATATTACTTATACTGAAGTTCTGTAAGCTAAACATAGGCTTATATAAGCGTCAAGAGTGACAATTTAATTCGTAATGATTAAGAAAATCCTCGATTTCTTACACACAGGAAGAGAAAATTCTATCTCTAAGTCCAAAGAGAATTAAAACTTTTATTGATGGCTTTTTACGTTATCTTCCTAATTTGTTACAAAATTTCGCTTTTTGCTTTTAGTAAGGAAAACTTTTTATAATCTTTAGTGAATTCTTATGTCATTTGGAACCCACGGATACTTAAACTTTAGTAACTTTTATTAATAAAGGTGAATCAGAGAAAAGAACATCATTTAGATATTCTAAGGTCAAAATGTATGTCAAAACCAGTTTTATTAAAACAAGCATTATAGGACTCCCTTAGCGAACGCCTAGACGGATCTCTTGCCACCGCATTCAACAAGGTCCATTTATTTCAGTCAAGGGCCCTTCCGTCTCTCTTGAAACTTATTGGCCCACCGGCCATTTGTTCTTCTGAGTGTCTGACCAGACCGTTGCCACTTCAAGAAACTTATTAAATTTTATTTTTCAAATTTAAATATTATACAAAAGAGTATAGTTTAATTGTATGTACAAGAAGTAAGTGTGCATTTCTTTAATATACTTCATGATAGTAAAGTACGTAAGGTAAAGAACAGCAATAAAGGCTTTATTCATTTATTATAAGCCGGTTGACTTATTAGAGATAATGGCCGCTTGGCCTCTCTCTATTAATCACTATCATCATCATTTTCGTCTACTGGATACATTAACGATCTGTTGTCAATTTACCCAACGCCACCAGGCCCGTCTTTCCCATGGGGCAGTCTGGGCAACTGCTCAGGGCCCCGCTAACCATGGGGCCCTGGTATTTTTCCCAGAGTATGGTCCTGTGATAATTTTAGGAAATTAAACAATAATTAGAATACTTAGAAGTGTTCTAATTACTCATACTATAGATAGTATTTCTAGTCCAAAATAATCATCGATCTTTAGACGATTAAATACATATGTCTGTCCTCCATTACCCTTGTGCCCAGGGCCCCCAATAGGTTAAAAAGGGCCTAGAACACCACCATATAGAGATTACCTTCTTAGCGCAGAGTAACAATAACTACCTGAAGTCCATGTCTTCTACGTTAATGGAATTAACATCGACGACGTATATGCTGAATTCCACCATCACCGGGTGACCTTTTCGTGAAGGCGGTCGCATTTCTGGAACAATTTTTTTGTTATTTTGTCATTCATTTATATTGTAGCAGTACACAAGAAAGTATATTCATTCATTCAAATGTTTAAAAAGCTCGAAAATATTTTTTTACGTTATTTCAGTGCCATCTAGTCACGAACAAAGATGTCATAAAACCGTTTTAAAAAACTAAACAAAGGTCAGCTTACGTGGCAATCCGTCAAATTGCGTGGAGCTTATCGATTTCATAGGAGAACTATTTTTAATCAAATGTAAGAAAACTGTTAAAAAACGTTTGTGCCATATTGTGAAACAAAAAGAAATATTGAAGACCTTGAGAATAAGATATTAATTTTACACGATGTATCTAATATAAATAATGTATTTTATTTTGTTGACAAAAGAGCAACCCCTAAGTTCTTTTTCTCGTTTTCCTTAAGAGATTCTGCATCTCAAATGAGTTTTTTTACTTTTTATTGACTACTTTTTTTTTTAATATTTCAATTAGTGCACAAGTTGCTACCTACGAAATAAAGATTTTCTGATTTGATTTGATTAATACAATGTTAACAGCGGAGGTTATGTCTCAAGTCACCGGCTTTTTACTCAAAAGGGATTAGACTTTTCGGTAAAGGCCATTATGGCCTTTATGCTCAATTGGTACAGTAGGTCAGTAGATGTCTTAAAGAATTAAGTCACAGTATTAGTATCAACCAGTATAGAAACTTCTATCAAAACTTAAACCAGTAATAAACACTTAAAATGGTACACTCACACACACATGCGCAACGTCGTGCTCTCCACGCGGCCAGAACTGCGAGGTTCGCTTAGGGGTCTCGTCCATGCGCATGTTTGTGTGAGTACGCCATTTCGTAGTTTCTGTACTGTATTTATACTGAGCTCAAATCTCAAACATCCGATTTCGGTTCTGAGTATTTTTATTTTTGGGCACTTAACTTTGTCAACGTAACTTTTTTCTAATTTGCGGTGAGGAGCAAACAACCTTTTTTATAATTATTCATTTATTAGCTTGTTTACTCACTTCAAAATAAGTATTTGTCCATCTGCTTACCAACATGATGTATTTGATCATAAATTATAAGAATGATGAATCCATGCAAAATTTTGAGTAGGCCTGTACCCGTGAAACAAATAGCAATTACTATAAGGAGAGACCGCGGGAGATCGACCTGTACCAGAGGTCCTGTGACCAGAGACCTGTGTCAAAACCAGAGGAGATCTATGTTTCACTAAACAATTTTAATATATGCACTTTTTACTTTTTGATAGACAAGCCATTATAAGTGTGTTTATAAATCAAAATATCCCATAAAATAAAGGTCTCATCTGGGTATCAGATTTAGAAAGGTTGATTTCCCACGGGCTCTTAGACAATTAATATTATTTTACATTACATAGTACATACCCTTAACATAGTTCTCTGGCAGGACTACCCTGGGTTTGAGCGTGTGATTCCGTTTTGACACCACGTCATTGCACAGCCTGCAAAAAAAACATTTTTTTAAATTTATTTTTTATTAAGTTGACTTTTGTTTGTTCGAGAAAGTATAGTGTTAATCTGATATTATGGGGATACTAAAACGCATAGTTCATATCTCGCTAAAGACAGAATTTCCATGAAAATAATATTTGTAATTAATTATATTAACTTCAGCTTTAGAAGTTACCGTTATGTCGATTCGTCACCTCTGTCAAAGATCCACGAATGACAGCCGGGATCATTGACTTAACGTGCTTACAGAGACATGGAGGAGTCTCGGTATGAAAAGATGGTCACCCATCCACGGACCAACCTCGGTAAGCTTAATCTGATGTATCGACCCGCTTAACCACTTATCCACGAGATACTCATACTAATTTACTTCATGTTCATTGAAAAAAAAAAACTGATGTCTAGCAGCAGATAACAAAGATTAATGCTGATAATGATGATTATGATGATGATGATTTTTGAACAGCGCGATGACTAATTTTATAGGCAGTCAGAATTTAATTTTGAAGCTCCTACCTCACTAACCAAATAACTGAAAATGTCAATATCAATTTTCCTCAACTTCATTAATCGTTTGACTTTTTACACTGCGGATTTTTTCATAGCTCTCTCGATCACAATGAATTTAGTATAATCATCATCATCATCATCATATGCGACCCTTATATGTTGACACATTGCTTGACACGGGTGGCCTCTAAAAAGGCAAGTTCTTGGCTCCATAGTACGCTCCATACGCTGCTTAAACTAGGGTGGAAAATCTCACGTAAAGACATTAATCTCATCAAACATGCAGATTTATTCGCGATGTTTTCCTTTACCGGCATCCAACGAAGAATTGTTATGTACAGCGTAGAGAAAATTAAACTTTTCACTCTTGGGAGGAATGCCCTGTACCACCTGGCCGCATGGGTATAATCACCTTGTCTGTTCCTCCCGTGGAACAGCTTTGCTGTGTTTCGGAAAGAAGGACAGGAGAGGCAGAGTGGCGCTGAGACTTAACCTCTTATGTATCAGGATAGACAACACATCATTTGCCTGGCCTAGTTACAGGTAAACCAAAAAAAAAAACATTTTGAACACACAGATTAGAATCGAACCCAGAACTCTCCCGATACCATAGACCATTGTCAACAAAATATATTGTAATAAGAAGAATTGATATAAAGCCTTATAAAAATACATAATTTATACATGTATTTGTTCGAATTACACACAAAGTTTTCGAAGTCGAAGTCTTATGAAACTGTTGTAACAACAGTTCGTATGTTTCATAAGTAAAGTCTCAAATCTATTTATAATGTTACTTTGATATTTCTAACTTGTTTTACAAAGGTTCGTTATCCTTAGTAATATAACAAATGTGAAAGTAGGGATGTTTCTTACGCTTTCAAGTGAAAACTACTTAACCGATCATCATGAAACTTTGTATACATATTCGTACATCGGAGGTACTAGAAGTAACATAGGATATATTAAAAAAAGGATTTATTTTGGTAACGCGGGCGATAATATCCGCCTTATATTAAATGAACTCTCTAATAATAAACCTTTTTTCGCTTGATCTAACAAATCAAAATCAAATTCAACAAATGACTAGACGGTAGTTGCAAGAGTCGTCATATTTTTCTATTTTGATTGCTAATTATATAATTTTTTTTGTTAGTGGATAGAGAAACTATCAGACGTGCTACCTGATAGCAAGGGGGTAATGTCACCAATGGGCTCTTGGTTTCGCCCAAAGGTAACTTGTTTCGGCCCGTAAATGTAACTTAAAACTAGTCTCGAGCTGAGAAGAAGCTGCTTATTCTGAAACATTTGATGTTTAGTCTCTGTCAGTAATTACACTGCCTATCTTGCCCTTCTTTATGAAACACAGCAAAGCTGTTTTGTGGGAGAAAAAGCAAGATGATGAATCCCACGGGTGAAAATATAAGCACACAGGTCAAATAAAAGAAATTCGAATACTTTTTATACTCTCAATACATTTTCTTCTGTATATATTTTGTTAGAATTTGTCGCACCAATATAGAATTTTTGTTCGTGCTATATTTGGGGAGAGTTTTTGAGACACGAAATAACTTTTTGAGGTCAGGGCTTTGGCCGAGATTTGGAAGGTCTTTGGAAAAAGCGTTTAAAAATCACTTTCCTTGTAGGATTACCGACTTAGTTGACAGTCCGTGTATTTCATATAAGATTACTTGTATTATTATTTTGGCGACTTTTAGTATAATCTATTTTTATATCGTTATCATCATAATCAGCCTTTATCAGTCCTGCTTAATATAGTTCTCCCTCAACAAAAGCCAAGTCGACCGATACCTTGTCACTATTAATATCAATTTATATATTAAGAAATAAATAAAAACTTTGAAGACATGCTTTATTCCAAATAAAAAATATTTCCTGTATATTATGATAATGAAGATTTACCTATATTATGAATGCCAACCATTCAGGAGGCCTAGCCAAAATGCCATTAAGAAAGCGTTAGTGAAGTTCGAAAATGATAAAATGATCACGTGGTCCATCCTATACATTTTATCATTTCGAATTTCGTTAACGCTTTCTTAATGGAATTTTGGCTAGGCACCCAGAAAAGATTAATTAGAAAACATCGGCACTTCGCGGAGTTAGTGTCTTAGACCGTTACGTATATTACCGTCACCTAACAAGTCAATTAAGTCGTCGATCAATTTATTAGGCGAGGTGTAGTAATTAAAATCAAATAATATAGTTAACAAAGAGAAGGATATTAGTAGAATTATAAATACTTATCTAAAAGAACTAAGACTATGTCTAGAAAACATTACAAACTATAAATTAAGTGGGCCAAAATATATTATGACGTCATCGTTTGCTAACGATGCTGAAAAAACCTCAGTCGTTTGTAATGCAGAGCCTGGCATGAAACGAGTTGGCGACCTGAACTGTGACGTCAATGGAAACATTGTTTTGCCAACATAGAATTTACTTATTAGTACATTGTCTACACATTTTCAAGTTTATGGACATCCTAAATTGTTTATATTAACTAACCTCTTTTCTTTTCTTTAACGCCAGGAAATTCGCTGAAGCACCGCGGGGGGGGGGGGGGTCTCCCCAGGCGGCGGGTATGTGGGACTCGCTGCGCCCGAAAGCTGGTAAGTAGACGCAGCCCTACAGCGTCGGTTGTCGTTTATTACGTTGTGAGAAATTCGCATATTTCGCGTATTCGAAATTCGCGTATTGGCGTACAAAAGACCCCGTACAAATAAACGCTGAATAAGGCCTGGTTCGTACGAGCGCTAATAAGCGTCGCGATAAAACCCGACGTTGGCGCGAGTATAGAGTTCCACAACCTCAATTCAATTCGAAGTGCAACGCTCAACATCGAAAATCCAACAATGTTCTATTAAAAGTGCCGCGCTTTAACCCTTAATTATTCGCACAAAGAACCTTACATAACGCATGGGGTCACAGATGACCCCAAATAGAGTGAGTGGTTTTTAATATATATTGAAGTATATAAGTAAATTAAACTATTTTATTTAAAAAATGCTTTATTTATACTTTAATATTTATAGATAATAACTTGAACTTCTTACTAATTATACACAAACAAGTTAAATTAAAAAGATATAAATAATTAACAATTTGTATTTCGGTATACTGAAATCATAGTTAATACTAGTATTTTTAGGGATTCTCCTAATCACTCTTGTTACACTGTTGACAGTATATTTCAGAGTGATCATTGCACCCAAATCTTGTACATTTCTTCGTTGCTTGACTATTCACTTGATTGGATAGTTTGATAGCTGAGGATTGTAGATCTCACTAGCACTATAGTGATCACTTTGTGCTTTTTCGTCTAACTTTGGCTAAGAATCCGACACTCCGACTACTTCTTTATCAAAAAAGGTGTTCTCTCTTTCATTTTACATACGAGTGAAAGATATAAAACAGTGTATAAGCATGATATATAAAGATATAAAGAGTATAATTCATCGTAATTTTTTTTATCGATGGTATAAGTATATTAAGTTGAGAAAAACCTCTTTTCTAGCTAGTAAATAGTAATTTGCTTACAACAAGGTATGCCTGTAATTCGGTACATGTGCCTTTTCTCCCAAACGGCGAGGCTGTTTGATGAAGGAAACAAATAGGTATTTGGTTGAACGAATATGTTGGTAGGCTGGCGATAGATACCAGTCATCAGTCCCGTTTCCATCGCCACACAACATTTTATATTTCCCTTCTACCATACAAAAAAATTACGCCAAATTTCCTCTAAAATCTTTATGTATTGTCACAGTGTCTGTAAGTTTTAACTTGTAGCGTGCATGAAACAGAACTACTTATCCTATCAAGCGGTTTACTCCATTTCTTATGGTAATATAAATCCCAATTTATTACGAGTATAATTCTTTTCAATCATTCCACGCTCCTATGATTTAGCACAGGAATAGGTTAAAATGGTTATAATATTATCTTCAACTTTTGCTATACTGTTAGGAAAAGTTGAACATAATATTTAAATAAAAAAAATGTTATATTGATTGCCAGATACTTATGGTAATGTATGCTTAGGGTCCGGATTATGTTATCCCCGTGTTATCCTTACAGATGACCTACGTGACATGCGGTAAGGTACTGATCGCTTTGTCCCCCCAAATTGTATAGGGTTGTACTGATAATATATCGATATAACATGCTTGTAAATTTATAATTATTTCCTTAAACTTTGCTGCGTCATAAAAAAACAGAATAGGCCACCCGTAATATAATGCGAGTTATTTTAACGTAAGCTGTGGCGGAAAATGATACGATGCTGTCATGCAGTGATGCCTTCACTACGTGGTAGCTCAAATCCTTTTGTGTGTGCATCAAGTGTGCGTGCATATTATATTATATTTCCATAAATAAGCGCAATATTAACATAGATATTCCAAATCTTACGGACGCGAACGTCCCGCGAGTTCTTAATATTTCTACGCGCGAGGTGTTAGTTTTTTATTACAATAATATCAGCGTTTATGTCTAGGTTGCTTATGGAAATCTTTTACAAGTATACGTTAACTTTTTTTTTATGTTTAACACAGCCTTGCAGATTCTGAACAATAATCTGGCTAAAATAAAATAAACCTAAAATTTTGTAAGAAACCCAAGAAAGTAAAGAAATCCCTCAAATAGCTGAATTAAAGTAAAACATCTCAAATACATTAATTTGTAGTCTTTTTTTGCTCTTCACTTTACGATGTCTGAATACTGTATGGTGGCTCATTAGGTACTAGCTCATTAAGGGTATAAAATGATTCACTTTATCGATATTAGTCCATTTTTTATCGTCAATTTTTCATCCCTAGCCTATTTTCTATTTTCTATCCCTGGTCATGTTTTCTAAACTACTTTGAGTGTGCAATCATTGTTTAAGAGTAATTTTGTTTGCGCATTTAAATTAAGGTATACTTTTAACTATTTTGATAGCTTATCTATTTCAATAATGTTGCAATCGAGTAAGTAACAAAATAGTATATAATATTATCTTACATTTTAATCATTATTTAAAATACTAAGATGATTATGATAAGATAGTTTTATTTTAGTAAATTTTCTTATACTATTTTATTCAAAATGTTCGTCAAAAATATGTTATAATGTTACAATTACACTATTGTTTTTTAAACTCTTATGTTAACACGAATTTCACACGTTATAATGAAACCACGGCTTCCTCACGTAACCCGATGATAGATAGATGATATAGTATGATAGATGATATAGATAGATGTATAGTATCCGAAAAGACGGACAGCTTTATAACAGTGAAAAATATCTTTAAAAGGTATTTAATTATAAAACCATTTTAACCTTCAAATGACCATGAAATTAATATATTTTCTTTTTCTTTATTTTTTTTAGTTCAAACATGTTGGACTTTTTTTACTTTTGTTTTAAAAATCTTTTTAACAATAACACACTGCTTACCTTCACCTAAATATTCATCGAACATTTTTTAATTCTGTTTATAGATTACAAACACGAGTTCGTGAATAATAGAGTGATTCATTTCTTTTGTTTGCTATTAAATAATTAATTAATCAAAATACATAGGAGTGGGTTTTTAGACGGAATAACCCTTGGCATTGTTTGAAAGGTCAGATTCGTCAATTAGGATAGCTGATTTAGATTTTAGTGTAAGCATTTTCGCCGAGGATACACGAGCTATCCAGGTGACGTGATCGCGCTATTAACGCCCGGTTTCCGAAAGGATGCAAATCAACTGTTAAATCTCACGTTAATTTTTTTTTTAATTTTTTAAGAGCTGGATACAAGTCATTTGCCTAAATCTCTTGTTAAGTGTCAAATGAGTTGCTAGAAGCATGGTGAAATTACTTTATTTGATCAAACTATCAGTTGACATAACCACTACAATGAAAAGCTGTGAAAGACCCTAGAATCGTATGTTAACCACCATTAACAGCCATGTTAGTTGACATACACTTTGACCAACGTTTCAGAAGCCGAGCGTTAGTAAGTTTTAAATGATCACTACCTATTACGGTAAATACAGTTAACGAGACGTTCCGAGGTCCCAGAAGCAATATTACCACTACATATCGTTATAATTGAATCTTCCGAGGTCGGGAGTTATCGAGGTATTTAGGGAAATACTGTTTCGATTCCAATTCGAAAGTGAATACACATTCATGCGTTGTGGGGTAAAAAAAACATAAAGGTTCTATAGAAACGTACATCAAACCAAGAGAATGGCCCCGGAAAGACAGACAGCGGACACACATGCTCCTGCCGAAACCTCTCCTGAATTGAAACTGTTTTAAAAACAATTATAAGCATTATGGTGGTTTCCTTGGAGACGGTAGCGTAGCGCAGCAATCTTCCGGTAAAATATTGCAGTCAAGTGTTTGACTAAAGAGGTTATAAGATCTAATCCTAATATAATTAATAAATGATGAACTAGCTGTTGCCCGCGGCTTCTTCCGCGTTAACTTAGATCTACGGACGGATCCGGTTCGATGGTGATTATTTTTACAGCCTGAATTACTCCTTATTATAACAGCTACCCGCCAGTGAAAATCCCGTCAAAATCATAATAAAAATGTGTATTTTTAGTTCTACTTTAACTTCAATTATAGCTTCATCAAGTTTTGCCAATTTCCGAGTATTAGTTTAGATAAGAAATAGGGTTTCGTTTGCTTATTGACACTTTTAAGTACTCGTAATGTAGCAGACAGTCAAAATTTCTAATTCTTTAAAATTTTCCATTTAAGTGGTGCGCTTTAACTGAAAAATAAAATCGAATACCATGTCACCGAACGGCATGACGCAGTCATGCAGTGATGTCCTCCGCCGCGCCACTGCCTTCAACTCTTGCGCACTCTGGTTCATGCGCGTATGCAGTATATACACTCCGTTTCTTTATTTTATTCTACCTATTTTTATAGACTACTATTAATATACCGTTTCGCATCTGCTCAAAGTTCCTTGCCAGATATTTCTTTTTTTTGATATTTATTTTGCAGTCTTTTAAATTTTTCTCATTATATGCTTGAAAAACAAAGATTTTCATTAACCAATATAAAAATTGTCTTAGTAATTTGGTTTCTATACTGCAGGCATGATTGGTTATCTACATCTACACTAATATTATAAAGAGGAAAACTTTGTTTGTTTCTTTGGTTGTAATGAATAGGCTCAAAAAGTACTGGACCGATTTCAAAAATTCTTTCACCATTCGAAAGCTACATTATCCACGAGTAACATAGGCTAAATTTTATTCTGGAAAAAAATAGGGTTCCGTAAGATATTTGGGTTTTTCGGACACAAGGTGTAAAAAAATCAACCAGAAAAGTTACTTATTTTGCGCACTAAGATCCCATTGTAAATCTTAGTTAACGCAGGCGAAGCTGCGGGCAACAGCTAGTAGAGAACTAAAAAAAAGAATAAGCAAATTTTAAAATTTAAATTAGGAACTATGGCAGTTTTCACAGTGACAATTTTCCATTAAAAATGAACACCATTGTACACAGTACATGTAATTGACAAAGATATCGCCAAGCCAAACCAGGCCAAGGCGACACGATCGATTCGCCATACGTACAGCACGCAAACGCTATATATAGCACCATAATAATTCTAAATTATTTGTATCGTCTACACCCTATGGATGTCGTGAGAATATGTACCAGCCGTGGACAGTCTACGTAACTAATAGTATAAGTTTCTATGAGAGCGGGCCTGGATCTGAACGCATGAAAATTCTGGGCTCGCAAAGCAAATGCTCCACATATTATTATCTTCTAAATAAAAGTAATTATTTTCTTTTCTCCGTCACAAAACTCGAAATTGATGTGAACTGAAGAATATCGTTGAAGTGGCAGCGCGGCAGCGGACCGGTCACAGACGCAAAACGGATGGCCGATGGGCCATTATGATTCAAGAGTGGAGGCAGCGTTTAGGTAGACGAAGTCGGTCAGCCATTAAGCAGGTGCGAAGACGATCTCCGTGCAGTGGCCGATCCGTTGGATACGTGTGGCATCGATGTGGGATCGGTTGTCTTGGCGTTTATTGAGAGAGGACTCTGTTCAGCAGTAAATGGATAGAGGTCGATGATGATGATGATGAAGGTGATATTATAATATATTTAGGGCCTGTTGCACAATGTTGGAATAAAGTTATTTTTTGTTAATTAGTTAGTTAAAGAATAAAGAATTAAGCTATTTGCAACATATTTACCGCATAACAATAACGTTCCCGTTTCACAATTGGTAAATAGCGAAAAAAGTTCCCAGTAAACTATTTTATGTCGGATGAACTGTCCATTAGCAAATTCATCTGCCAGGTAAATTGACAGCCATTTAAGTGGTTGACAGCTTGATGACATTTGACAGTTGACGTTCTGGTAACAGTGTCATGACAAAATAACGTATATTCTGCTTTGATCGATTTAGTAATTAATTGATAACATTATATGGTGTATATACCATGTATGGTGAATATACCACCATTAATTTAAATTATAAAAATATATTTTAATGTATATTTACAACAGGAAAAGTTTTCCTAAAATACATAATATATCGTAAAATGGTACTATGAAATGCGAGGTTGCCAAGCCTAACCAGTAAGTGGCAAACAGCGATCTGCCAAATTTTACGGGCAAGATGATGGTCAAACCACGAAGGTATAGATAAAGACATAATAATACAAGACAAGAAGATTCATCTGTCAAGTAATTTATGTGTTAAATCGCTATCGGGTACTTTACTGGTATGTACATTGTGAAACGTGCCTTTTTATTATGGCAATAGGTTGAAGGTAAGGAAGAAAAAATGGGGCTGTGAAAACGTGATTGACAAAAGGACTGTTCTGAAACAGTGACAATATTTGCTAGTCTTTTTTAGCAACAAGACTTAAATTTCATCAAACATAATCCAGCCGTTATCACAAAACCTTGAACAAATCTAAACCATGAAGGCAGTTGCTTTATCTGCAGCATGGTGAACCTTCACCTTGCGCCCTTGCAATGTCTCGGACGTGATTGCCGCATAAGGTCACTAATGGTAGCGCATTTTTTGGCGCAGTGCTATTTTGAATCGAAATATAGTTTAGGTAACATTAGTTATAGTCATCATCTGCCTGTTATTGCCTACTGCTGAGATTTTTTCTGTCAAACCCCCCTTCCCCCCAATCTCTGTCAATATTCTTCAGTTAGGAATGCAATATACTTTTACACAGCTAAATCAGACGTTATTTAAAGGAGCAACGAACAGGATGAAGTTAGTTCGATGAGCAGCTGACAGACGGGCCACCTGATGGCAAGTGGTCGACGTCACCCATCACCATAAACAAGTTTTACGACAACAGGCAACTCATTTATTTATGTGTGACTGTTCCTGAGACATAAGACGATGAGCCTCGGTGTAGCAGGGACCTCACTGCGCGGCACAGAGCATCGCTCCCGTTGGCAGGCACTACTATCTTATACCTTTAAACGAGCAATTCTTGTATATATATAGAATCGGGATCTCGGAAACGGCTCCAACGATTTTAATGAAATTTTGTATACATGTGTTAAAAACGGCGATAAATCGATCTAGCTAAGATACATTTTTAGAAAACTTTTTTTATCCGTGTTTTGAGGCATCGATAAAATATGATTAGAATACGAACGTAAATTTCGCTATTAAATAATATGTCATAGTAGCTTAGTGGTGAAATTAGGCAGTAAAGTTCGAATGAGCCTGGTTCGAATCTCCAGGCCAAATTTTTTTTCCTTTTTTTTTAAGATCATCTTTTTTGGAAGAAAAATTTTATCGTATTTTATCACTTAGGGTACCGAGCAAATGCTCGGTCAACCAGGTACTACTACTATAATATAATACATTTTAAGACACACAGTTTTTGTTATAGAAGCACATACAATAATATAACTCTATATATTTTGGAACATTTTTTAGTTTGAAATCATTTTCTAAATCAGTCTGAGGGGTAGGATTATTTCACACTCGTCTGCCTATTGTAATAATAATAAAAAAAAGTTTATTTAAATACGTAAACCATGTTAAAATTAATCAAAATATTTTAAGCTATCTATAAAAAGATATTTAATTATAAATAACATATCCCTTCACTTTACTCGATAACGTGATCGCTGCACAGTTCCATTTGCATTTCGAAATGCCCTGGGGCATAAAGACTTATTCAGATAATATCGAAAATATATTAATACTTGATTCGCTTGTGTGGATTATATCGAACATACAGACAATCATCGTCTCATCTAGTAGTCCGTACTTCGTCTTCCAGAACTTGAAGAGATATTTATGTCTATTATCATTTGTCTAATCACGCCTACTATACACAAAGTAAAATAGTACATTTTAAGTCAGTCAAGTCCTATAAATTAATAAACAAACAGACAAAATGAAGGTGTCGAACTCGAGAATGTAGAGCACTTAATATATTTCGGAAAGAAAGTTTCGTTTTCTAAAACAAATAACTTGTATGTTTTAAAGTTTTCATTAAGGTAACGTGAGTGAAATTTTAATATCATCCCGTCATATTCTACCCAACTGGGATAGGAAAACACGATTAGTAAAAAAAACCCGAAAAAAATTAATTTCAAAGAAGTGTTTCTATGTCCCTTTTTTCTTCTTTTACGCCGGGAAATGCACTGACGCATACCGCTGGGGAGTGAGTCTCCCCAGGCTCGCTGCGCCCGAAAGCTGGTAAATGGACGAAGCTCTACCCACTAAAACCCGGGGAGTGCCACCAATGCCGCCTTTGGTGAAGTGCCTGTTTTATTCATACTTCGAAATTTTCAAGAATTATAGTAATGCTACTTATCTAGTGAATTGGGATTATAATAATAATAATATCTATGACGGAGTGTTTGACAAATTGCGTTGAGGCATAACTAGAAGACATGTCCCGAGTTTATCACGATAATAATATGTTGTAGTTAGATTCTAGGTATCTATCACAAAATAATAATAATATCTATGGACGCTATTTACGTCAATCTGGTCCCGTGGTAAGTTTCTGAAGAACTTGTGTTACGACTTACGGGTACCAGACATAGGAAATACATAATATTATATTTAATACTTTTTATATTAATACATATATTTTAAAAAAATATTATAATATAATACACATATTAAATATGCATCCATGACCCAGGATCACAGATACTTTATGGTTAGGTATCTAATGCAATTTAAAATAATTATAAACATTCAAATTGAATAAGCTAATAGAAAATGAATTAAAATGTTGGTAAAAGTGATAAGGACTTACGTAATCATTTACCGACGGAGATCAAAATAAACAGATTAGCCCACAGCTCGGGGTTCCCGCGCGAATATAATGAGGGAAGAGGTCTGCACAAACATCAATTGCAAGAATTAAATTCCAACAAAATGACCCAAACTGTTTGTGTTTTGTAGAAATATTTGTTATTTCGTAATAAAATGAAAATTATTTAGTATAATAATAATATCTATGGACACTACACCACGTCAATCTGATTCTGTGGTATGTGTCCCAAGAACATGTGTTACGGGTGCCAAACAACGGAAATACATCATATTATTTAATACATTAAAATTGATACATAATATATTTATTATATACTCATAATACACATATTTAATACACACAAATCACCCAGCAATACAGACTTGTTGTTCCTAGGCAGGAACGGCCGCTAACCATTGAGCCACAGAGGTCGTCTAAAACAAGCATATGTGTACAAAGCAATTTTAATATTTTTTTTTTGTCCACACGTGTATAATATACTGCTAAAATCTGAAAACGCCATATCACCTTCACTATGTTCATGCATTTAGCGATTTTATTACGGCTTTCCAAAATACCTACGAAGCTTCGCATAGCCTTGTCAGATTTTTCTTGAACGTGTACCTATATCCCACACAGGTGATTGTTTTCACCATATTATTTTCTCAAATGATGACTCTCAAAAAAGACATATTGGATACTTTACAGCGATCGTTAAAAGTCGTTTTATTTAATTACTAGCTGGCTATGTCCGCGTTAACAAAAACGTATAATTTTTTATACATCCTATGTTACCTTTGTTGTTGTTTGGTACCTTCGATATTATATTGTTTACAAAGATTAATGATGATCGGTTTAGTAGGTTTACGTGACAGCGTAACAAACATCCCTATTTTCACATTTGTAGAATCAGCATTAATAATTTTATTTTTATTAATTACATTGTTAAATATTTCTTTTATTTTATTTAAATACTTTGCTTTATTTCGTATCGATTCAATTACACTGGCCACATTACACTGGCGACTGTAAAATTTGTCGGTAATCCGAAATTCGAATTTTAAATGTTTAAATCCAGTGATGGTAGATATTGGTGTCTGGTGACTGTGTACTGCTCGCTGAGCTGTCGAACGCTGAAGACATTATCGAAATGACGCACACGCGCCATATTGTCGCTTTCGAACTCGAATCCTGTCGAATTATCGTTTATATAAATCATCAAGAATCATAAACTCAGTGCGTGTGCGAAGTTTTCGTATTCTCGTTAATCCAGGACATTGTCGGATCTGTCGGCGCCGATATCTACAGCAGCTAAAAAGAGACGCTGGTGAGTCGGTTGCATGGTTTTTTCCAATCATCTATTTGTCACTGGATAGCATTCGTATCAAACCTAAATACAGTCCACTTCACTATTAAAATCGATAGTATACATATACAACATTTATAATATTAGTACGAACGTGTGAGTGTAAACAATAGAAAACAGTAGTATTGTTAACATTTGAACTTTATCATACATAAATATCAGCTATAATATTATATTGTATAATATCGTCTTAACTTTCAAGGAGTAATACAACTGCTGGCATAATATTCATATTTGTTTGATATTTAAGTTAATTGTGTAAGGTACGGTTGGAATAGTCCTGTTACCTAATTAGTGCTTTCAAACATAGGTTATTCAAATTCAAGCTCACATAAACTAATATTATTGTATGAACATATCTTGTACAGTCACCTGAAATAATATTATGTAAACATTTCAGACTTTCCCTAATTATGATGGTGTGTCACAATAAAGTTAATTAAGATTTATGTGATTCGCTGAAATGGGTTTTAAGGTATCGTATATTTAAGGGTATTTAGAAGAATGCTTTGTTGTTGAGTAAGCCCACAACGAAAGTCAAATAATAAATAATTGACTGAAAATTTTCTCGCGTTAGGTTCAATTTAACGTGTAACAAGAATTTTAGAATTGCCGCCAATTCACAACAACAAATGACAAATGAATGCAATATACTTAGGATGCAACTTACATTAGGTTACAAAAAAGTTCTAAAATTGAAATTCAAAATAGTTTTCAGTGTTACCCACGTATTATCTTCTACAGATGTACGCGAGAGGTGGACACTGGCGTTATTAGTGATTAAATGAGACTTATGTCTAGCACTGAACACTTAAACCTTAACAATAATGATATATGAATACATTATTTTATTAAGATTTAATAGCTTTACATACAATATATACGTCTAAATCCAAGCATGTATATTAACTGAATATACAGACAGCTTAGCTAGGTTAACCAATTAGTAGTATTAGCTCGCTCCAGCCAGCTCTACTATTTGGTATCAATATTATTAATAATTAATATATTAATTTCCTTATCTAATTAGTGTTTTAGAGTAAACCTCTGCCTAGACTAAAAAGAGGAAACTCTAAAGTAAACCGAGCTAACTCTAGAGAAAGCTGAGATTCTTGGCAACCCATACATGAGGTGGTGCCATTGGTGCTTTGCAGCCGAATCGGGCCGGCACGACCGGGCTACCTTTTGATCATATAATACCAGCGTCCAGTGACAGCTATGCAGCGCTTCGTGAGGCTTTTGAGTCTCTGGGCCCATTGGAGGGATAGGGAAAAGGAGGGCAACGCATCTGCATAACCTCTGATTCTGTGGATTTCTATGGCCGTCGATAGTCACTATAGGCTTTGACTGCCTTCTTGTGGCATTCAAAAAAATATAAGATATAACATGATAATGAAATCTATTAATTATCCTGACAAATTAGAGTCTTTAAGGAATATTATATTATAAGCTGCTAAGTTTTATTAAAATCCATTTTTTGTGTGAAGATAAAACATCAATATAATATACAAATATTCGCGTTTTAATTATAGACAATACTCAAATGAAATCTGCAACTGTTCGTCTGTCAAACCTGCATCTCTCAGCATTAAATTTAAAGCTGTCAAGCTCTTGGCAAAATAATCCTCTTATTAAAATGAACATGTATATCTGAACAACTCTGTATTCCAGCGCAGGGCCTATTTTCAAAGTTAAGACGTAGATTCTTTGAAATCTGACTATATTGTGGGTGGAACAGCTTCGAAGCTAAGTTTGTTTGAATATAAATTCAATAAAGATAAAATCTCATGCCGAGAATTTTATTTTTAAGGCGTTTTTCTTTTAAATATATTATAATCTTCAGGAGTCACGATCATCTAGACTCTAGTTGGTAAGGGCTGAGCCTCTTGAGTGAGCCTATTGACTTTCAAAAAGATACTTTGATTGTACTATTTTGAAAAAAAAAATTGACTTTGACTTTGACTTTGAGGGGTGACTTTCACCGGTGAAGGAAAAAAACTGATTGAATGTACCATCGGTCCTTGATGGAAATACATGTTTTAGCCACTACAATGAAAACTTATTTTACACTTTTTCCAATATTTACTTTATATATTCTTTTACAATTACAAATTAAACGAGTGGTTCCGACAGTGAAAGACCTGGTGATGAATTTGTCGGTCGTTTAATTTGTAAAAAAATATATGAAATAAATATAGGAATAAATGTAAAAGAAGATTTCGTTGTAGTGGTGAAAGAAAACATCATAGGGAAACCTTTTTTTTTACTTCCTATAAAATTAGTGCCAGTTTTGCAGCCAAATTGGACCGGCACGACTTGGGTGGTCACTCATATAATACCTGTGTAAAGTAATAGCTATGCTGTCACGTTTCGTGAGGCTTGTGAGTTTGCGGTGGCCCATTGGGATTTGGGGGGATAGGGAAAAGGAGGAGTCTACGGGCGTTGGGAGTCACTATAAAGCTGCAAAAAAACATGCATGCCTGATGAGATTAAAAGTATTTGAAGACGGTGAAGTTCACCAACCCGCATTGGGCCAGCGCATCGGTTAACTATGGCCCATTACCCTTCTCGACTGATTTTGAGGAGAAGACCCGTGCCCAGCAGTGGGTCATTTGAGCGCTGATACTTTACATCGCTTATTTATATAATCTTAACTGAAAAAAAATATTATGTAACGTTTGTGGGTTTGAATGTAGCTTTCGAAGTTAGATGATTTCCTTTATTCAGTAGACAAATATTTTCTCAGTAGTAACATACAATAATAATTATTTTGTCTTAACTCCAATAGTTTTCAATTCTTCTTTCCTAAAATTGTAAATGGATAATCATTTGGATATAGGATAATCTTCGAAATTACTCCTAGATAAATCTTACGTTATCATTAATGGTCCGTACGCACGAGCGTTTCAAAAGCGTCGTGTTAAAACCGAATGTTGCATTGGCTGAAGTTGCGAGTTGGGCATCAATTCGATTCAACTTCCAACACTCAACTTCGAAAATCCCAAAGCACTCGATAAAAAAAGCGATGCGCTTTCGTGTGAACGTTTTTTTAACGCTCAAATCAAAAGCGCCCGTGTGAATGGGGCCCCTAATGATATAACTATCGGACATAAAAATCATCCATCAAGTAATATTAATTCTATAATTATCAATAAGATCCCGTAGGAAATCTCGTTGGTTGTGTGTTCAAACGATAATAATATTATTATGATGTAAAGACTTTATATTTAAAATATTTGAATTGAAATTTGAAATATTTTCCTTATTCCAACATAAATGAAGAACTCTGCAGGTATTTTTAACCGACTTCAAAAAAAGAAGGAGGTTATCAATTCGTCTGTATGTTTTTTTTTGTATGTTTGTTACACTTATGATATATGATTACTCCGCTGTTTGAGAATGGATTTTGGTGATTCTTGTTATGTTTGAAAGCTTATGTTTCCGAATTGGTCCCATATTAATTTGATCCAGCATTATTGAAAATAACTTAAAAACCGCTGGTTAGATACCAGCGGTTTTTAAGTTATTTTCAATAATGCTTATTTGGTTGGTTTGTATACCCAGACGATTTGCTCATGTTATTACTTGTCGATGTAATATGAACGAAAACCACTGAATGGGATACTTTGGAAAGTATCAAAGCATTGTGAGGTCACCATCATCATCATCATCATCATCAACTTTCATCCGTCCACGGCTGAATATAGGTCAATGAACGCCAAGACGCCAAAAATTTTATGTATAAATTTAAAACTAAAAAGTACAAAATAAAATTAATTTTAAATAAAAAACCAAAAACCGACTTCAAAACTATACCTTAATTTATGTACAACTAAAAAATTTTAAATAATATTGAAATACTTCGAGGTGAAGTAGAAGTATACTATTTAAATGTCAGGGAAGGGCGTCGATGTTTCGTAACTATAAATTATTATCAGAATAAATTTATTACCTAAATAATAAATTTATTCTGATAATAATTTATAGTTTCTGAAAATCACACCATAATTGAAAGAAAACAAAAAATCGTTTTGTAGTATTACATGTTTATGTTATTGTTTTATTGATATTCCCCCTATCTTAAGGACATGAAAACTCTTTCTCCACTAACGAACCAGTAATGACAACCATCATAACATTAAAATATGCGAAAACTCGAGATCCGAGTAATGTAGTTAAAGTATTATGTCGTCGATTTAAAACCCTTAGTTTAACACGACGTGCTTCAATTAGATTGGGCCCGAGTCGACCCTACCGAAGGGACGAACGTCGAAAGTTTGTCAGGAAATTAGGTAGGGCAGATTATATGGGAATTGCAATTGTTTCTACTATCTTCCTCAAAACTTTTACAAATTTTTTCACAATCTATACCTTTCCTGAACTACGAGAAACATTTTAAAATCAAAATCAGCTAAGTCGGCCTAGCTGTCGTCCAGTTTTAGTGAGATAAACGAACATCAATTGATTTTGTGTAAAAGTGCCTTAATGACTACACATAAATCTTGCTTTCAGATGAAATTGCTCCTATATTTTACTAGGCACTTACGGTAGATATATTGAGATTGTAAATATTTATCTTAGCACCTGCTGTTACTTGTTAGCTAATGCTATCAACACTCACAATTGAACACTTTGCAAGTTCTTATTAAGTGAAACGAAATTAACAAACTTTATGCCTTATAATTAATTTTTAGGTTAAATTACGTTGATACAACAGTCTGTTTTGGAACTTTTTTTTAAAGATTTAGACTTTTAGGCCTTATGGCCTTTAAGCTCAATCGGTAGGTTTTGTTTTGGCACTATCCAGCTTATTGTATTATAACAAATATATAATATGGCCTTTAAAATATAATTGTTATAATGTAGGATAATTAAAGATGAACGATAATTCACAATCAATGTGATAATCCACATGAGCAGAAGAGAGGCATGTCCTGGAGCACAATATAAAATATAGGTATTTCTTACCCGTGGGACACTCAACTTTGCGGTCTTAGTACGGTAAGGCTCTTAAAGGAACAGACTACATGACTTAAATTATCTCGTGCACTCAATATAAAGTCAAGATTTTATCAATAGCACTGCAAAATTGCAGCAAAATGTTGAATAAGGCGCCATAGGGAATTTGAACGAACGAACGAAATACTGGGTATTCCGCATATAAGGTAATATTCCGCATATAACCAGCGCGGCGGTTCAATTAAACAACGGGATTAAACAACGCATGGATATTTGCCAGGCACTGCCAGAATAAAGGATAGCATTTGTCCTTTGTGAACTCGTTGTTAGATGGATTATCGTACCTACTCGGTTTATCCAGCTGTTACTATTTCGCTTTGCTAATTTATGATAAAACAAGCAGAATCTCGCGGCTTCCCCCGCGTACTTCCCATTCCCTTTGGAGTACTGATTACTATTAATATTCTGTGAAACAGTCGCGTATATGATATTATGATGTTAGTAGGTATAATGTTGTTATGTAGCAGGAATGTCCGATTAAAACAATTAAATCTTTTCGATCAAAATATATATGGGCAAAATAACGCCCTTATACAGAACAAGATTTATCCGAAATGTCCTATAATTGTAGCCTTAAAATGAGGTCTTTAAGCTGAATTTGAGCAGCTGATGGGCAGGTCGCGGTATATTGCTAATTAATATATAATGTAATATCTTTTTTGGAATGGATTTCCGCAAAGTAACGCCTAATTCTATTAACTACATTACTAATTATTAGAATTGTTAATCTTAATTCGATTTCTTAATCATTTGGATTATTATTAATATTCATTATCTTCACGAATAAATAGCACATCTGTTCCGTGCCATACCCGGCCAGTGCTGCCAGATGTTTATAACATAGAATAATATTATGATATTCCCGTGAAGAGTTTTTTTTACCCTTTAATATATATAGTTATAGTAACTTTAATATCCAAGTTTCTGCCTAGTGCATTGTAAAGCCAGTAAATTTTGTATATTGTTTCCCGGCACCGTAATATACATCTTCATTCAGTATGCTAAGCCACATAAGCTGTGCTATTTATCTCGTGCTTGTTATGAAAACTATAAATATTTCCTCCGGAACACTATTTTTAATTTTATTTGTCTAATAATTTGAAACATAAATGCTTTTGATTTAAATAAAAATAATTTCTAAGAAGAACCACAGAACAACATAATAATAATATTTATGTGATATGTGATCATTATTTTACAAAGTCATTCTAAAATAATGATCACAATTAAAAGAATGACCCAGCAGAGTTTCTTGTGGGTATCTTCTCTGACATGGGCGCTTTGTGAACCCTCATTATAAACTTAGCCTCTAAGGCTCTAAGACGATCATAAGTGATCGTTATTAAGATGCTATAATATGTGAAATTAAGCAATAAACAAACTTATTATTTTCAGTATTAAACCCGTATGAAGAGGATTTAGGATGCCATTGATAACTCAGAGACGATGACGAATTTCGGTATCTTTCTGCTATGATACGATGTTACATTGTCTAAGTCCTGATAATGGTGTCTGTATAATGGTGACGGCACCAAAGGGAGATCTCCGACCGAGCGAGGAGCAATGCTCGGCCAGGCCGAAGCCCAGTAGCTATCGTGTCAGACGTTGTATATATAGCGATTGGACTGTAGAATACCGATAGCGCGATTCAGGATTTGTAGCGCTGACAGGTCCGCTACATCCTCTTGGCCGTTTTGTATTGCGACGGGTCAACGATTAGCCGAATTGTCATCGCACGTCCGTTTCTAGAATATGGCGGCTGACGTTAAGCCTTTTCTCCTTATTCCACAATGCAGGACAACTTACGCAGACAGTAAGATGTTCAGGATTATTATAATAATATAATATAGATATATAATGGCTTATACTTTTTTTTTTGTAAAGTTTTCTAATCTTTAAAGTTATATTCAAATACAATGATCTGAGTTGACAGCGTAACTCTATTATGGAAATTACAAAACTTGTAAGGGAACTGTGACGATAAATTGTCAATCATTTGTCCCAGGGATTTTGACTAAAATAGTAACAAGAGCCGGGTGGATCAAATTGTGTTAATTAATAGATACTAATTGTTACCCGCAGCTTCGCCTGTGTTCAATTAGTTTTAGAACCGTATTACAACTAAAGACGATGATTTTACGTTATTATTTTTATTATAATTATTTTGTTACTTGTTTTTGAAATCGCATAAGTAGTTTTGAAGAATACCTCCTGAATAAAACAAAGAAATAGAAAGATATCCTGCTGATTATAATGCCTAGCTTCTCTATGTTCCTGACAATCTCTTTCTTACGATTGCCTGTTTCTCCCGCATAAACGATCCTGTAAACCAGGAAATCTCTAGTACTTCTAGTATCGAACACCCACCTTAGGAATGAAATTATTTTTTTTTCTAAAGGTCAAGACTCTAAGACTTAATGGCCTTAAAGTCTTGACCGTTTAAAAAAATAGTCTATTTCTGCAGGACTGCATCGTCATAAAATGTGAATTTGCATTACAAATGAGTGAATTCACGGGTGAACAAAGGGTGGACAAGACGTGAAAGTTCAAGGTTTAAATATCGAACCGCTTCGGTGGTCAGTGATAAATGACCTATTGATAAGAACTTGTGAAGGCTACTAGGGAACTATATACATCAAATATTGTTTCTCTAATAAAAGAGTAATTAAAATTGTGAAAGGTTCCAATGAATAGTCTACATGTCTATGATTGTAGGTAATTTTTTGTTTCTAGAAATAGGTTACCGTGGTAACGAGTGATGTATTTGACTTCTTGAATTGATAAAAGTAGCCTAATATTGGCGACTTGGTACAATCCCTACTATATAATATTATAAATGCGAAAGTAACTGTCTGTTTGTCTGTTACGCTTTCACGCCTAAACCACTGCACCGATTTTTATGAAATACACACATATAGACCAGAGCTTGGGAAAGGACATAGGCTATCTTTATCGCGAAAAAAGGCTGGCTTTTTGAACGCGCTAATCTCAGAGACTTTTGGTCGGATTTGAATGATTATTTCAGCGTACATCGGATTAATTGAATTAATCATCGTCGAATCTACCAGTACTTGGAATTAGTTTGTGACATTACTGACTATTTGTAGAAGGAGTTAATGAGATATGAATTTCTAAGATTATCAATTCAGCTCTATTTATACGGCTATTGCGTAACCAGAACCAAGCCAGAACGGCATCAAACGACCAGAACATAATAAACAGATAATTATCTGATTGCGATCCAGGTGGTACAGGGCTGTTTGTCTATGCTTCTTTTTTTCGTTTGGAGCTATGCTAATGGCCCTAATGCTTCATCAGTAGCGGGGTGAGTCGGTTGGCTTCACCCCGTGATATAGTAAGAGGGGGGTTTCCCTCCGCCAGCCGTGGAGTGTGACTTCCACGGCTTCATGGTGGGGTTTGTTCCACCACCTCCTCACCACCGTCGGATGAAAGTCTATGCGTATGCTCGTAACTGATCTGACTAGAATCTGTTGTAGGCCGTGCTTGTTTTTGGGTAGCGTTTGTCAGTTTTTCGCTTCCATTTTCCCAAAACTGTTAGGAAGATGCTTATGGTATCTCCGACTACCATAAAGATCTACCTATATCTCAAATGCAACAGCACATCACTAATGACATTTGACTGACCGTTTATCCTGTCTTCAAAGTACTTACCATATTAATTTAGTACTTACTTACCATATTAAAAAGAAAAGTGTTGTACGCCAGATGCAAGGAATCATTTCTATGGTGGTAGACTATGGTAAAACGCGGAGTAGGTCATTCCACCGCCTCTTTTGGACCTGGAACAATATTATTAAATATAATTGGAAAGTATTAAATATAACTTATATCTTCTACGTAAGCAAAGAGTTTGCACCGCTGTTTTTCCCTTAAATAGGATTTTGTAAACGGAAGAATTTGAAAATTTTTGTACAACTAAAGATTAAGGAGTGCAGGAGCTATTAGTTGTGGGTAGTATGCATTATAAATACATTAAATATTATTCAAATTATATAAAATTTTACACACTGCGACAAAAAAACATGATCAAAATCTCCTAATCAAAACACAAATTCAAAGTTGAAATTCAAAATGACAATGTCAAAAAATAAGAAGATTTCTTGACAAAGAAGTTTGGTAGCACTAGTTTTTAATTTAACTTCTGTAGCTCAGCGACCCAAAGTGGGTCTTGGCCTCCGAAACGAGAGACTTCCACCGGTCTCTGTCCTGCGCAACCTCTGACCAGTCCTCGACCCCGAGCTCACTAGTTTTTAGGTAAAGTCAAATTATCTTTAAAGTTTTTTTTAGTCAGATGGCTGGGCGACCTCTAGTCTAAAAATGACATAGGGCTCTCTGTGGTAAATATGTGTCTATAATTTGTGGTTCGGTAAACTATTAATCGAAGGAAGGAAATAGAACTATATAATAGAATAGTACATTGTATAAATAGGTCATAATCACGCGAGAATATCATGAGGGTTGATGAGACACATTATACCAACAATGAGGGCGACAGGTTTTCCTCTTCCAAATATTATGCCCACGTTTATGGTTTTGTCGTTCCAATTTCATCGATGCTACATCTGGTTATTAATAATTAATACACAGTATCGGTTACATTTTCCGGTGCTATGAAACTTTGGAATAGAATGTATAGAATTTCAATCAGTTATGGTTTCGACTACTCTCAATTGTTTTTTAAAACCTTTTGGTAAGGGTAAATCTTATAGGTTACCGACATGTGACATTATGAAAATTAAATTTTTTAGTATAAAAATGCGAAATTTATGTCATTTATCTAGGTCTAACGTCTTATTCAGATCTGAACATATTAATGAATTATGGCTTAATACTTTGATAATAATAGTAAGTATTAAATTAGAATAATATTATAATATAATATGCAACTACCTCTGTGGCTCAATAGTTAGCGCGTTGGGGCTCAAGCCGGAGGTAGCGGGTTCGAATCCTGCCAGGGAACCAAAAGTTTTTGTATTACTAGGTCATGGATATTGTGTATAAAATATATTTATTCAGATTGGCGTGGTGTAAAAGCTAGATTTTTATTTAAGTCAAATAACATTCTCAAATATCATTAAAGCAGATACAGAACACACACGAATAGATTATAGACGTCATTATCTTCCCATCATCATAAAGGCTTCAACAGATGTACCTAACAGTCTATCATAGCCCGTAGCTCTAATATCCAATTCCATTATTCTGAGTCTGATATGAACTTTTAATCCAGGGGCAGGTGTGCCAGTGGATCGGACGGCAGTAAAATAGTCAATTACATTGAAAATATTACATTGTACAGGCGTTGAAAAAATATTCAGGGTATTATTCGCCAAGGCGAACAGCCTGTAATCTGATCTGGATTTATGTTAGTTGGGTAGACACAGAGCAGACAAACCAGGTGGTCATAAAGATCAGTGTCACCCACGACCAGCCCCCCTAAACAAATGGCTCAAACGCTAAATTAATAGAATAGAATAGAATAGTTATTGTATGGGAATGACACTAGCTTGTGACATGTAATTTGACATCTAGTTTCATTCCCGTACAATATTCTATTCTATTCTACTCAATTACCGTTTGTGCCACTTGTCTAGGGGTTGAAAGATTTCAAACGAAAATGTCTTTGACAATTGGCTCTGGATGCTCGAAGGGCGTCGGAGCCACGATTCCATGAGTGCAGTACATCGGATGACACAGCACAGTGCACTCTCAAGATGTAGCCAAAAAATGTTCTATAACATCGCAATATGGTAGAGCTGCTAAGAGCAGGAATAGCTTTCAAGCGTAGTCCGCTTTATGCTTGAAAGTGACAGGATCTAGACGAGAGACTGCTGAGCGTGCTAGGGAGAACACAGCAGATGAGGTCAGCTAACTCCGTAGACGAGGTTCGACAGAGGCGATACGTACATCTCCCATCTAAATGACCAGGGGTCAGCATAGGAACCTCACTCCATTGCACCTAATCGCCGTTGTGGGTAAGTTTAGGATGCTGGAGGAGCCTCCCTGAGTGAAAGAGACCAGTCCTGGTCGACCGGCCAGTCGCCGAAGTTTGCTCTGTTGCTGATAGATCCTTGGCACTCATAGGCTTCCAAAGGCACTCGCGGTGCTTTTAGTGAGTAGTGGGCGCTATGCCCAGTTCCACATGAGAGTCGGATCAAACACAGGACTGATGATAAGCGTAAATGAATTTTAAACGTGGAATAAAAAAGCAATTTTTTTATTTATTGCCTATCCTGAGATGTAACGACAAACGGTGCAATTAGTTTCGGTGCCAGTAATTACATTGCCAGCCAGCCTTTTCTCTGGATACAGCTAAGCTGCTTCACAGGAAGCACATTTTTTTCTTTCTTGTTGCCACGAAAGCATTAATCTTTGATTAAAAGTGACTCACTTTCAATTTCTACTCATTTTCCACCTCTTCGTAGTATCTAGTAGAGTGACTCATCCGTATGAATAAAACGATATTATATCGATTCAAAAGCATCGTGACATCCGGTCAGTGGGACGGTACATTTCTTGGATCGATTTTATTGAAATATTAACGAGCCAGTTCTCGTATTGGAGACGGGTTTTCATATTCACTTGCAACTTTTTGTTTACGAAAACATGTAATATAACATAGATAGTTAGAAATACTATTCAACAGCGACGACGCGATGGTGCAGTGGTAGGTGGACTCGGCCTCTTATGCGAGAGGTTCCGGGTTCGATCCTGCCCCCCGTGTGTGCCTTGAAATGGGTTTTTCTAAATTTCAAGTGCACCCCTAACACGAGACAATCGTTCGCTCACTGGTGAAGGAAAACATCGTGAGGAGACCTGCATGCCTGATGAGATTGAAAGTCTTTGAAGGTATGTGAAGTTCACCAACCCGCACTGGGCCAGCGCATCGGTGGACTATGGTCTATGGCCCATTATTCTCCTCGCGATATCACGCGACGAATAAGCACGTTGAAGTGGCAATGGGCTGGTCACGCACTCAGAAGACGGATGGCCGATGGGCCATTAAGGTTCAAGAGTGGAGGCCGCGTTTAGGTAGACGAAGTGTTGGTTGGCCATTAACCAGATGGGAAGACGATCTCCGTGCAGTGGCAAGTCCGCGTTGGATGCGAGTAGCAAGGGATCGGTCGTCTTGGCGTTCATTGAGGGAGGCCTATGTTCAGCAGTGGACGGATAAAGGCTGATGATGATGATGATGAATCATTTAGAAATTTTATTTCTCAAACAATCACATGTTAACCTTTCAATTCGAATTAGATCCCGCAACTGCTGAATCTAATGTCTAGTAAAGTCTAGTAGTACAATGTACATACCTGTAACCTCACTTCCTTGCTATAAATCAATAATATTCAGTCCACTAGATGGCCAAAAATAAAAAATGGCCGAAGTATCTCCATTGTAGTCTTTAGAGGTTACTTCAGCTTGACCGGTGTATCTCTTATGAATATTTACGACATAATGGACCACCGAGTCCACATGACCTGGTATTATAACGAAAATTTTGCGAGGATGTTTGTTAAACACGAGGAAATTTAAAAATAGAATTCTCTCTTAAATGGCTGTATTGAAAAAAACACATCTTCACTAATATTATAAATGTGAAAACGTTTTTACGCTTTCACGTAAAAACTACTAGACGAATCATCATGAAACTATGTACACATATTATGGGAGGTACTAGGAGGTAGGATACTTTTTATTAAAAAAGGATTTTGAAGTAAAATAGGCGCATATTTGTCTAAATTGCCAACTTTATTTTTGTAACTACATTTATTTTTTTAATTTTAAGAATTTGATTATAACTATAATTTGTATATGTGCCGTGACAATATGTATTGTGATTAAGTTCTTTTAGTAGTGTATATATCACTACATATTATAAAACAAAGTCGCTTTTTCTGTCCCTATATCCCTTTGTACGCTTAAATCTTAAAAACTACGCAACGGATTTTCATGCGGTTTCTTTTAATAGATAGGACAATTCAAGAGGAGGGTTTATGTACATAATTTATTAAGTTTTTATATACATTGGCTAAGATATAACAATAATCGTTGGAGGTGTCGGAAAAAAATAGGCCGTCTGGGAGTTTCCAACGAAAACGCTTTGAGATATAACAAAATAATGTATCGTGAAAATGTGTATCTTAAATAGGCCCACAAAAAAGTCCGCGATGGCATATGTCTATCTCTTAGGGATATCGTACTATATCCATTTAATACTTTAAAAAAAGGGGCAATTATAACGTGATAGTTTGAAAGTTATTTACACGAATACGGTATGAATCCTTATCATTTTAAATCAGTTAATTGGCTTCTGTACTTCATGAACATTATTTTTGCCCTTTACATCATGCAAATTAAATGAATACTTTAGGAGATATGGCAAAATCAAAATAATGCACAAGAAAATAAATCGTGTTGCCACGATTCAAAGATTTATGATTCAATTTCAAACAATATGAACAAATTCAAAGATTCAAAGATTTATTTATTCGATCAAAAGATATATGTATTTGAAATGTAGCTAAATAAGATACTTAACAAATAGGATCAGATCAACGCCATCTATTGACGATTTACGGCGGCTTTCAATATCCTATCTATCATAAAATTTTCTTATGTATCTATCTTGAAATTTTGACACATTTTCTTAGAACATCTGTCAAAATTTAAAGCCGCCGTTATAGTACCGACTTATTGACGACTTACAGTACCTACCGACTTATAAGTAGGTATGTAGGTCGTCAACAGATGGCGTGGCATGTATCTGATCATATTTGTTAAGTTTAACGAATTTGTTATTATATTTTGTTAAAACCTTAAAACGTTGGAAAGGAATAGTAATCCTTACTAATATTATAAATGCGAAAGTAACTCTGTCTGTCTGTCTGGCTGTTACGCTTTCACGCCTAAACCACTCAACCGATTTTGATGAAATTTGGTACAGAGATAAACTAGAGCTTGGGAAAGGACATAGGCTATTTTTTATCGCGAAAAAAGCTTAGGGGGGTTTAAATAGGGGATGAAAGTTTGTATGGAAGTTCGTCATTATACATAGAAGATGACGCCTTAAAACTTTGTATTTAGGCACTTAATAAGAATTAAATAACCATGATTAATTATATAGGAGATGAGTTTCCAGGGTAGTTCAAAAAAAAATCTGCGTTGGCGCAGTGCGACGTAGTGGGGGAAATGTCGCTATATTGCTACCCGAACATGCAGACACGTGAGGGCATTTTTCAGCTGTAACAGTTTCGATTTGTTCATAGAATTTTGCTTTCGTTAATGTTCTTAATATATTCGGCGAAACACAATGTTTCATGTATTGTTATTTGTATTTAATTATATGTTATTGAATGGAAAAAAAGGGGACTGCCACATGTGCAAGGACTGCGAACGCCGTTTTCAATATCTGTTGAAAATTGGCCCGAAGTGAAATCATCTGATGCCCTTGGTCATGTGTACAGCGTCCACGATACTAATTTTGTATGTTTCTGACCAAGTTCAGGGTCCTATAATCTAAAGTGATCTTGAAATTTTCAACGGCCAGGGATTCGGAACATATAGAGAAGCATGTGAAACTCTGGGTCTGTTAGAGAATGATAATCACTGAGACGAAACTATAAAGGTTCAGTGCAAATCACCAGCCAAAATCAGAGACCTTTATGCAACCCTCATAATATTATCATCTTGCGGGCTATCTTATCCTAATGAATTATGGAACAAATATAAAGAGTACATGGCGGAAGACATTTTGCGTAGGCTACATTAGACACGCACGGACATTATATACAATGAACACATTTATCATCATCAGCATAACGAAGGCCCTGGAAAAATTTAAGACAAAGTAATGGCTATAGTGGGTAAGCATTTGAATTAATTTGGAATGATTAGCCCTCGGAGAACGTACGAAAGTGAACTATCAGATGAGATTGTACGAGAAACAAACTATGACATACCAGCTTTGCACCAGCAAGTAGCTGAATTGATACCCAAATTTGACTAAGTTTTGCAGCTAACAGAACCTGCGAATGGAGCGCTACTCTTTGATCTCGCCCAGGAAAATTCACCTATCTGTAATTTTAGTAAAAATAGCGCATGGCATGCTATTGCACGTCAGTGCAAAGTATTGGTGTGGGATGAAAGTACTATGGCGCACAAAAAAGGGTAGAAGCACTAAATTGAACGCTTCAGGATTTGCGCAACAGAACTTATGTTATTTTAATTTTAATTTTTATTTATGGGAGAGATGGTGGTTTTATTGGCTGGTGATTTCCGCCAAACGTTAGCAGTCATTCAGAAGGGGATACTTGCAGACGAAATTAAAGCATGTCTCAAGTCATTCACTATATGGACCACCGTAAGGAAGTTCAGTTTGACTACAAATATGATGACACAAATGCTGGCAACCATGCCGAAACACTATTTAAAATAGGAGATGGTCGGCTAGAAACTAATGTAGAGGACTGATTCAATTAGTACACAGTGATTTAAAATTAGTTGCAAGTGTTTACCTGGACTTACAAAACAATATACAAGAAAATCAATATTTATGTAAAAGAGCAATTTTAGCACCTAAAAATGATATTATCAACTAAGTAAATCCTGACATATAGAGTAAAGTACCAGGACAGGTACAGCAGAGTATATATCAATAGACACAGTTATGGTACAGAAAAGAGCACATCATATCCCGTAGAGTTTCTAAATTCGCTTGAGCTGTCAGATGTACCCTCACAAAAGCTTAAATTAAAACTAGGTGTCCCAGTCATGCTCATGCGAAATTTGGATGCCCAGAGACTATGTAATGACAATTTTTTCTAATTGACAATTGTTTGTAGCATGTTCGCGTGTGTCCAATGCCCAGAATCTCTACATTCTATCCCCAAATGGAAAGACAATATATAATATTGTTTACAATAGTTTATTAAAATAATATTCTGTTCCGAGTTGTCTTTTTTGTTCTAAATCAGGAAAGGGGAACTGCGCTACTCCAAATTTAACGCGAGCGTAGCCGCGGGCAACAGCTAGTATAATAATAGTATCCTAAATATGCCTGCAGAAAGTCTGCGAAGGGATATATTATGTATAAAGACATATAGTTCAAGATAACATACATTTTAATACAAAAACTTAGTAATTATTAAAATAGAAAATGATCATCATCAGACATGATAAATCCGTAAACCTAAGTTCACGCGGGCGAAGCTGCGGGTAACAGCTAGTTCCATTATAAATGTTTATTCTATTCTATTATTATTTTACGAAAAAAATATTATCACTATCATCGTCATCCTTTATCCATCCACTATTAAATATTATAGGCCTCCCTCAATGAACGTCAAGACGACTGACACTTGCCCCAAAAAAAATGTAGGAACTAAAATTCGTGCCAATCATCCAATAACCCAAAGACTAACAGTGTGATTACTGGCACCGGGACTTATCTTACGTTTCAAAACATGCAAGAATGAGAAAAAAAGGACAATATGGACCAGATGAAAATGATAGAATGGGAAGAATCGCTGGGATAGAGCTTATTGATGACAATGACAAACATAATAGGACATCATAGGATCACTCGGCAGCCGCATGAATGAATTAAGACCAATCATGGAAATCCGGCGTGGAATACGACTTTTAGTCGCCATATTTAGGAAATATGTCTTTGTCTATCAAAATAACTAAGTGTTTTTTTTATAAAAAATAAATAATAAAAATTTATCAGTAAACAAACAGAAAAATAATTTAGAAAGAATTAAAACTGATATGTAATTTAATTAAAACAAAATGATTTAATTTAATTTTTTAAATATAGTGCACGTTTTTAGAATAATTGCTTACTACGCTTAGTTATTAATGTTTATATTATAATTATAATAGTATGTCTTGGGGATCATACTTACTCGTAGCACAGCCCTTAGCTTTAACTTTCTCTCCATCGTTATTTTTTATTAATTTATGATTTCTTCTTTTCTTTTCATTATCATTTTGTATTTTATTTATTACTAGTGGATCTGCCTGACCTTGTCCAGTACACATCATTTTCTAGTGGATAAAATTGGGAATCTAATCCGTACTCGAATCCACTTATCATCCGTACTTGTATCATAGTATCAAACACAAAATCAGAGTTATCCTCTAGTCGCGCATAACAAAATACTTCAAAGACATAACAACAATAATAGGGATGTTGACTAATTTTTTTAATTGATTTTATTTGATAGATATACTATAGACAAACACGAGAAAAATGCTTTTGTAAAGAAATATGTCCAATTTTAACAGAAAATTAAATAAAGAAAAATAGTTTTTAAAATTGTCGTTAAAACGCTCCAAGCATCATTACGTTACACACCGTTTTCAGAGCTCGCGCTATGTTAGGTGAGTTATGACAGTTTGTACTTAACTCAATGTTCAGTGACGTCATCGCCTTATACGCGTTTGCAGTCACGTGATAATGCATGATAAATAACGCATTTTAAATTAATTTTCTAAATTTTAAGACAAATAAGTAGACTTTTAAAATGTTATTTTAGGTTTTCAAATACTGTATTTAATATGTAAAACATAACTTTACATGAATTTGTAGCATGTGTCAACATCCTTATTACATAATATAATAACGTATAACTAAGTAAACTGTGTACCATCCTATAATATTTATAACTTACAAAAATAATTCTATTCCATTTTATTTTAAGGTAATAATTATAAATATATCTATTACATTATTCACAAAACACCACACGGAAATATGTACATAAACAAGGGTACCTTTTCATTTTGACTTTTAAAATATTTCTAAAGAAGCAAAAGGATTCTCAAACTAGCAGAGACTTACGTAGAGAAAAGTTTTAATGACATCGATTGTTATTTTCTTAAATCATAGACCTCCTTCCTCCTTACGGCACCGTGTCGCTTTACGTCTTAAATAGATCGCCTATACAAAGTTTTTCAAGATTTATATTTCACGTATGTAATATAAATAATGTATTAATATTGTTTATTGTTTATTATTCTGTTTTCCACAGCGTTGCTAACCTCACACACTGATTACATAACATTACACCGATGATTTTTTTTTCGTATGATCAGTTTCGTGGCTTACCACCTACGTCAAAATTGACATTAATTCTTTATTATATTAGTAAAGGCACATATTTATAAATAAAGACAGATGGAGCATGCCAAACACCCAAATGACGCTTCAAAGCAAAAGCGCTCTCAAGTGCTTGACATAGCGTCGTACTCTATGCGTCTATTAATTAGATTGTGATCGCTTTTGAATTTGTATTCGCTTTGGTGGCGTCACTCGCGTGTTTGGCATGCTCCATCTGTATTTATTTATAAAAGTGAGTAAAGGTATGAGTATAGGATCTGAGCGACGATGGCCATAGCTAAGCCCACATCCACTGGGGATGTGAGCTTAGCTTTGAAATGTTTCGCTTTTAAGTTCAATCCTGGCTGACGCATATAGAAAAGTTTCAATTTTTTTTCTCGTATGCTGGCCCGCTACACCCCGCATTTGTCCAGCGTGTAGGTAAACGTGCCTAACACCGCGTTTGATTTTGAGGAAGAGAAAAACGTTGATGATGATGATAGATAGATGTAAATATTTTTTTTCTTGGAACACACAGCATTTTGTGAGGCAGTGACGCGGCCGAAGACGTACACAAAGCTGTAATGACAAGCGCACGTCAAGCGCAAAGTTGAGGTAAACTATCTATTAATATTTGATGATATTTTGTTCTAAGATTAGAAATATACGACAGAAACGTCGGAACATCACCCGAACCAAATAACGTATTTTTCCTTCCGCTCTCATCTCATGGGACCTAAGATGAGATCCAATGATATATTGAAGCCAATTACATTTGACGTCAATCCACCGAAGTATTTTCATCGTTATACTCGTATTGGACTCGGGAATTTGCGAATGGCCTACGGGGTAAATAAATTTTGATATGGAAAAAATACCTCCTCGAAATCAGGCGAGGAGAGTAATGGGCCATAGTTCACCGATGCGCTGGCCCAATTCGGGTGGGTAAACTTCACATGCCTTCAAATACTTTCAATCTCATCAGGCATGCAGCTTTCCTCGCGATGTTATCCTTCACCGGTGAGCGAGCGATGGTCTCATGTTTATGGTATGACCATCGTCGCTCAATGATGGAAAATAAAAGGCTATTTATATTGTAAACAACAATCTAAACATACCTCCTGGCGTTGGGTTATCATTTTTGAGGAGGTAATTTTTTCCGAAGCTCGTAGAAACCTTAAGTGGAATATCCTCACGGGACCACGTAGTTAGATTTAGATAAACTTTAGCAATTTACCTATTGAAGCGGCAAACGGCATGTCATTCGATTATTTTATTCTAGTTAGGTTGCGAGTGCCGGGAAAGGCCGTTCTGGCGTTTATTGGCAGAGGCCTAGGCCCCTTTTAAGCTATCGGGGGCCCTGGGCATTAGGGTTATGGCGCCCCTACATAAATAACAATTCATACATCTGTGGGCTTCAATTTTGGACTAGAAAGAGTAATCGTAGTAGTTAGGACACACCTAAGTACCTATAATCAGCAATTATTGTTTAACTTCATAAGATGATCACTAGTTCATATTCTGATATAAATAACGATGTTCCATGAATCGCGGGGCCCTGGGCAGTTGCCCAGCGTACCCAATTAAAAAGACCGGCCTGGCGGAGGCCTATGATTAGCAATGAACATGGTTGATACTGATGACGATAATGATGAAGTGAATATTGATGAAGGTGAATAGAAGTGGTTTAAATGACAGATACAAAAATGCGATAAAATACTATAACGACCACTTGAGTCCACTTTACCTACTTCTCGGCAATACTTCCTGCCCATTACGTGCTCAAACGGCATCAATTTGGCATGTACCTGCTCATGATTCCCTTATTATCTACCATCAGGTACTCGGTCGTAATGGTCCCTCGAGGGCATATGCAAGAGAACGAACTCAATTTTAGACAGACTATATTATAGAATAATTGTATTTATTTATATAGTTTTATTTTTCAAAGTCAAAGTCAAAGTCAAAGTCAAAAATTTTATTCAAAATAGTACTATCCAAGTATCTTTTTGAAGGTCAATTGAGTCTACCACCGGTTCCAAAGTTAGTCCACTGAGAAGAACCGGCGAAACAAACTCAGTGGAACTAGTTTTTATTTACCTTAAAAAACTAAAAATATCACCCCGTATATGTTGGTGCATGTATGCCCACTGTAGGGCGCGGGTCTTCTCTTTGTCCAAACCCGACGCCATGAAGCCGTGGAAGTCACACTCCACGACTGGCGAACGAACCCCCCATCCATCTTAATCCAAGGGTGAAGCCAACCGGCGCGCCTCACATCCGATGAAGCATTAAGGCTAATAAGGCCATTAGCATAGCTCCATCCGAAAAAAAAGAGTCTCACCTTCCAAATCAGGCGAGGCGCTGGCCCAATGCTAGTTGGTGAACTTCACACACCTTCAAAGATTCAATCTATTCGGGCATGCAGGTCTCAGAATATTCAGAGGGTTATCAAACCACTCAGCCATGCTCAATGAAGCCCAGATTTCTATATCTTGTTTGTTAAAAATAACAATTGAGATATTAAAATTGCCAATGCGATATGCGATATCAATAAAAATATTATAGTGAGACACAAAAATACTCTATTTCCAAAAAAATCTTAAAAACAACTGACTAGAAATAAATTCCTTGGATAGCTTAATAATGATGTATTGCGTGTTTTTTGTCTCCTTTTACGTTGCATAACATTATCCGAAATTAAACATACTAATAAATTATATAATTATATTACATAATATAATTATCTTAATAATATACTTTTTTTGGCTCTAATTGGACTACAAAAATTGGGCTCAGTGGATCGGATAGCGTATCAAATTAAGATTAGAATCTCTGAAAAGACTTATCATTATAGGGACTTAGCTTTCACCGCGGTCAGCAACTGGTATGGATACCAGTGTTAAAATTAAAAATATATTCATTATTCAGCCAAAAAGGAAACGCTAAATTATTCACAATACAATCGCAAAATAATTTTAAAAGGTTTTCGATATAACATTTAATTTTGAATGAAATGTAACACAATAAATTCTTTGTACATTTTATTCGCGACGAAAATGTGGAACATCTGGCTCATTAATAAATTGACAAGGATAATAAGATAAAATATTTTATCAATTACATAATATTATAAAGATGCTTTTGTGAATTCAGATTCTACCTACTTAATGTATTACTAAAATTTTGTCAGTTTTCCCCCAAGCATAATCAACATCATCAATGAATGCCAAGACGCCTAACCTCTCGCAACTCGCATCCAACATCACCTGAACACAACCTCCACTCTTGAATCGCAATGGCCCATTGGCTATCTGTTCTTCTAGGTGTGTGACTAAAAAATCGATTACAATATTTTCATTTTGTTTTTTTTGCTTGATCAATGTGTTGTGATTTAAAAAAAAATGTTGATTTCAGTTTTTTAAAAATTATACATTTGAATCCGACGTTTGTGAAAAATAATATCATAAACTTTTAAACAAACATTTTATATAACCATAAATAATAATAAAATAGCATCTAAACACGCAACTGGGGTCCCTTAGCATTATATTATTAATTAATAAAATGTAAGTAATAAGTTATCCGTATGATGAGTTAATATCGAGTAAACGAACTGTTTCAAATCCGTGGAAATAATCTGGCAGAAGAATTTGAAAGTATGTGCCTAATGTATGCTATAAATTTCAATAGACTTTCGTAAATGGGACCTCTTTTGTCTATGCTTAGTTGAAGGCGCCTAGGTTCTTATTCTTAGAAGGCGCCATATGGCATTTTGATCTCTGTCGCATGTGCAGTCTTTTGACAGTAAAGTTTTTAAAGTGGCGCTAAATTTGGTAAGCATTAAATTAATTCGCTTACGTATTAGTGACCCCTGTAAGATAAACAAGGGTACATGTTGACAAAAAAAGCAAAGCTTTATATTAAAAACTAGCCGTTGCCCGCAGCTTCGCCTGCGTTAACTAAGATTTACAACGGGAATAGTACGCAAAATAAGTAACTTTTCTGGTTGATTTTTTACACCTTGTGTCCGAAAAACCCAAATATCTTACGGAACCCTATTTTTTTCCAGAATAAAATTTAGCCTATGTTACTCGTGGATAATGTAGCTTCCAAATGGTAAAGGAATTTTTGAAATCGGTCCAGTAATTTTTGAGCCTATTCATAACAACCAAACACAAACAAACAAAGTTTTCCTCTTTATAATATTAGTGTAGATGATACAATAAACGAATTTTTATTGTGGCGATGAAATCTTTAATAAAGTAAAATTGTAATACAAAAAGATTTTCTATTACTACTAGTTCCTGAGAGTATGACTGTCAAACACACAAAATACTTTATTATATATTACATAGTTTTGTAGATCCAATGTTTTGTTCTCAATCATTATTAATAACATTAATTATTATTAATTATGTCTTAATCTACATACCATTAATTATTTCGTAAATCCTGAACACTTCACTGCACCCACTCGCGTTTTTTTTTCCAAAAAATGTCATGGACTGTCAGGACGGCACTCGCGGTAGTTTTAACTGAAAAGTTATATACGGCTCGCGTGTTTGCTTCGTAGACACCAACCGCTTACAGTTGTGCTCAACTGTTTTTACTAGTAAAAAATCGATACGAATGAATATTCCTAAATAATACATTAAGTCTTCAAAGGAATGATTTTCTTTATTTTCTTACGCATAAGTTAACGTTAGGTAACTACTTCTATAGATTTCATTCATTCGATTTACAATAATATAAAGTATTTGTGAATCTAATGAATGAATCGTTTTAAACATTTTGGATATTTATTAGAAATTATGATCATATCATAAAAACTATTAAGTCAGTGTATAAGTAAAATAAATATTTTGGGAAATGACTTAGTGGAAAATTATTGATTTGAAATTAAATGTTTCTAAGATCGTGTATTATTGAATATTATGTTTTTTGAATTCTTAACTTATCAAATATCATCACTATCACTACATATTATAAAACAAAGTCGCTTTTTCTGTCCCTATATCCCTTTGTACGCTTAAATCTTTAAAACTATGCAACGGATTTTGATGCGGTTTTTTATAATAGATAGGACAATTCAAGAGGAAGGTTTATGTATATAATTTATTAAGTTTTTATATACATTGGCTAAGATATAACAATAATTGTTGAAGGTGTCGGGAAAAAATAGGCCGCTTGGGAGTTTTCAACGAAAACGCTGCCTAAACCCTTTGAGATATAACAAAATAATGTATGGTGGAATTGTGTATCTTAAATAGGTCTACAAAAAAGTCCGCGATGGCATATGTCTATCTCTTAGGGATATCATACTATATCCATTTAATACTTAAAAAAATGGGCAATTATAACGTGATAATTTGAAAGTTATTTACACAAATACGGTATGAATCCTTATCATTTTAAATCAGTTAATTGGCATGTGCATTTCATGAAGATTATTTTTGCCCTTTACATCATGCAAATTAAATGAATACTTTAGGAGATATGGCAAAATCAAAATAATGCAGAAGAAAATAAATCGTATTGCCGTGATACGAACGGGCGCGGGCGGTTGTCTGCTGTCTAAGGCCGTAGTCTATCAACTCTGGTAGACGTAATAATATATAATATGATCAACGTATGGTGGAATATATAATAATAGTATTATATATCCTAAATATGCCTACAGAAAATCTGCGAAGGGATATATGTCTTTATGTTCAAGATGACATATATTCATTTTAATACAAAAACTTAGTAATTATTAAAATAGTAAATGATCATCATCAGACATGATAAATCCGTAAACCTAAGTTCACGCGGGCGAAGCTGCGGGTAACAGCTAGTTGAAATATAAAATCATTTCTGTCGACTATAGAACAGATAATTCGAAATTATAAGTTTTTCTTACCATATAATAATTCATTCATATTAAAAAAAAATATCCAGGCTAACTACTAAAGAAATGCAAGAACCAACAAGAAGACGAAGCTTTACAAAATCATTCAAATGAGAAGCAATTATTGTAACAGTTCTTTGGAAATGTATCTGCATAGTTTTCAAGTTATTGAGTTTCAAATTAAAACTTTTCTATTAATTTAGTACTTTCAATTTCTTTTAGGTAATTAGAATTATTTGAGAGAATTTAACATAAATTCTGGAAATAGTGTTAAATCATAAATTAAACTTCATATCTCTCTTATTCGCTTACACGATACCTGTGAAGAGTATATTTAAAAAGTGACAGCTATTCCCGCAACGCATTAGCATGGTATTTGGTTGTGCGCATGTCTATGACTAAAATATTAAATTATTATTTTTTGTATTAAATTTAAAACTTTATTCCATAACTCTAAGTCACGTCATGTTGTCACAATTACCATCTTATCATAGTAGATTATTATTAATATAATTACTTATTTATAATATCTTTATAATATATTTTATAGTTATAATATCTATAATTACTTATTTCAATAAAAGATATTGACAATTACAATATTACATATTTTATATAAATAAACAAATACTATTTGTGTTATATAGATATGTTCTATCTCTGTCCTCGTATGAGTTAAGACGTCCTATAATAATATATTTTTATAATGTATGTACATAAGAAATAATAAACTGTCACCAAAAAAAACTTTTTTATTTGAATGTAATAGCATTTTGTAAATGTTGTGTACCCCTGCGCTAAGGCAAAGTAACTAATATGACATTCGACTGCGGCACTCGCGGCTGGGTCATGTGACGTGTCGTGATGGTGACGTGACGGTGACGACATTGACCAGTGACCTTGGTCCCATGAGGTAGGCATTTATGCTGGTCTTTAATTATACTGGTCCTATTAATTTTCATACAAAATATATAATAATTTTCATATAAGACTACTTGGTGACTTGTTAACATGGATCACGGGATTGAATCCCTCTCGGGATCGAGCTGGTGATGACTTCGACCGGTGACCCGATCCTGGCTAAGCGTTAGGCAATATTTTAACCCATATATCAATCTTATTATAAGTTTAGTTTGTGTGGTGGTGGTAAGCGGCGTAATTATAAAAAGAGAGAAGGATTTTTTCCTTTGGCAGATAGGATTTGAAACGAAAACCACAGTTAGAGAATTGAAGTTACCGATTTCACGCGAAGAATAACTTTGTTGAATTGACAGTGGGCTGGTCATACACTCAGAAGAACAGATGGTCGATAGGCCAATAAGGTTCAAGAGTAGAGGCCGCGTTTAGGTTAGGTTAGATTGTAGTGTTGGTCGTACATAAACCAGGTGGGAAGATGATCTCCGTGCAGTAGGCGGTCCGCATTGAATGCGAGTGGCAAGAGACCGGTCGTCTTGGCGTTCATTGAGGGAGGCCATGTTCAACAATGGACGGAAAAGGCTGATGATGATGATTAGGGGTTTTTCACACCTTTTCATTGTAACGACGAAGCAATTCCTAAATTAATTCTATAGTTTCTTCCAATTCAACTTTTGCTTTTGACAGCCGGGTCACATTAAGGCTAGCGACCATTACTGCTAATGACTCCTGAAAGCCGCATAGCATATGGCGCGGTTAACCCGTTATAAAATTGGGTCCAAAAAAGTAATATAACTTAAGACAATGGAAACAAGATATCATCTCAAAGGGTAATTTTATGAAGACGACAAAAACAATGTTCGTATTTATGAAGAATAAACGTCGTCCGCTTTTTCAGTATTGAATTAAAGTAATACAGTTATTTTTGGCAAAGTACTAAAATCTAATAATTTTATTTAATTGGCCAGCTCCAGGGTTAAGTATTTGAGACAATTTTGATAATCTCTGTGCAACTTTATGAATTTTTAGTACTTTTTTTTATTTAATTCAATCGAGAGTTGAGTGTAATCATCATCTGCCTAGCCTTTTCCCAACTATATATGGTGTCAGCTTCCAGTCTAACCGGATTCAGCTGAATACCAGTATTTTACATGGAGCGACTGCTGTCGGACCTCCACAACCCAGTAACTGGGTGATACAGTACCCCGCGGTTATACTGGTTGTCAGATTCTCGGGCTTCTGACGACCCGTAACGACTGTCAAAGACTGTCCACGAATGACAGACGGGACCAACGGCTTAACGTGCTTCCCGAGGCACGGAGGAGTCTCGGTGTGTAAAGATGGTCACCCATCCACGGACCAACCTCGGCAAGCGTTGCTTTACCTGGTGGATCAATCCGCGCGGCTGTTACCACTGCGCCACGAGCTCCTCTCTTAGAGAGTTTAGAGTGTGGTCTGATAAAAGATTTTCATGAGATTGACCGAGCCTGAAGGAGATTAAAGCTTCGCGAAACGGGACAATTACGGCGATGAATCTGTTTGAGGTGATGGAATGTGAGAAAAACCCATTTCAAGGCATTTCAGTTAGGATCGAACCCGGACCCTCTCACTTCAAAAGCCAAGCCCATAACCATTGGACTATCATAGCTCAAATTACAGAAATATAGCAAAACGATGAGAATTTCTTGCTTTAAAATTGCATTTGACTTGTAAAGTTTGTGACTGAAAAAACTTTTTTAATTGACTTTGTGAGGACTGGAAAGTGAGAAGTCCTTAGGATAATTTTCTTATAAGCTTCACACCTGTGTGTCTGTTGAGTGTGATAGTTATGCACAGGCGTATTATGGCCTAATACCCTCATCGCCTCAATTAGTGGATGCGACCTGTGCTCAGTAGTGGATCATAATATACATTATTGTCCTTATTGTAATCTAAGCTATATGCACGAGGAGTCCTCGTGCGACATCAAGGATAATAATAATGATATCTACGGACGCTTTTACACCACGTCAATCTTGTCCCGTGGTAAGTTTCCGAAGAACTTATGTAACGGGTACCATACAACAGACACATATATATACAATACTTTTTTATGAATACATTTTAAGATTTTTATTATATAATACACATATTTAATACACATCCATGACCCAGGAACGCTGAAACTTTTTTTAGCTCCCTGCGAGATTCGAATCTGCTACCTTCGGGCTCGTACGCCAACGCGCTAACAATTGAGCCACAGAGGTAGTCAAGGATAAGATACAGAGTAAGTTTATAATGACGTGGAGCTGAACGGAATGTAGAGGAGTGGACATTGAATTAGCCAAACTGAGTACTTATTTAAAATGTCCACATCATATTAGTGGAAGCAATGGTCTATTCACCGTCCACTATTCGTTTGTGGAAGTGCTCGAGATGTTGATAATTGTAAAGTGTAAAGTTTATCTGCCTTCTAGTTCCCCGGGAATTCCCGCCGCGTGTAATACGAGGATAAGCAATACCTCGTTATACGCGCAAGTCTCTGCAGATTACAGTCGCGTCAGTACAGTACAGATTGGGTGTCATTTTACCGTGTTGTGATTATTTACGCGTTTTAAATTTCTATTTTATCTATCTTTCTTTAATTTCACTTGTAGTATTACCTATTGTGTAAGAATCTCCGTCTTGCATAGCTCGACTTGAACTGCCTAGACCCAATTTTGTTGTGTACGAAGTGCCTTAAAAGTTAAAAAACCTTGTTATTACTGCCCCATTTTTTTAAACACAGCAATTCTGTCAAGGCAGGAATGAAAAATGCATACAGTAATACCCCGGACTTACGCGATAGGTGGGACTGAGCGCTATCCGCGTAAGTCGAATTCGCGTAAGTCGGGGTACAGTTTTGCATATAAAGACATACAAAGTATGTTTAATTGGGACTGGAGACTAAATAAAATAATAATTTAGGAAATAATTAGTATCTTATTCTAGATAATATGACAAACTATATTAATAGAGTGTATAAACACAATCCGAAGTTATTTTGATGTAGAAGATTTCACAAATTGAAACAAAGTCGTATGACCTCGACTGACTCGATTTTTTCTTCCTCCTCCCGTGACCATGGTTGCTGTAAAGTGTCCGAAATGTCGGGATTGTAAAAAACTAAATAAACCGCGATAAAATCCGTAAAAGTTGTTTCATTATAATCGATTTTTTCTTCTCCCTTAATATCTCCTCGTAGCATCCTAGTAATTTTTTTATTCCATGTTTTGTAACAAAAATGCGCTCTTCATTGGAGTCTATGCTTTCCAAAATTGTTAACCCTTTTTCCCCTTTTTCAATCGAACTGAGGGGGCTTCTGTTAAGTTTCCAACTGTCATTTGATCTTCTAATTGAACTGGATCCAAAGAATCATGATTATCAATTTCTTCCTCTTGTTCACGCATTGTTATGAGTTCAAACAAAAAACGAAACGACGAGAAAATTAAATCGCGTAACTCCGAATTCGCGTAAGTTGAGTTATCGTAAGTCGGGGTATTTCAGTATATATTTTTTAAATTAATATAAAATTAAATTTATGCGAGTAGCAAGGGTCGCCTTGGCGTTCATTGAGGGAGGCCTATGTTCAGCAGTGGACGGATAAAGGCTGCTGATGATGATGATGATGATGATAAAATTTAAACAATTTGATTCGAGTATTTATGTATAAGTACAGAAGTAATAAGCAAAGAGTATTAATAATATTATGTAGACAGGTGTTTCATTACAAATAACAGCACGCGACTTCATCCGTGTATTAGTAATAAGGGTGTATATTTTAATTAGCCCTAATTTAATAATATAATAATTATTAATATGCATTCTACTTTCTCTATCTTTACCTTTCGGCACGAGACCACCGCTCGTTCACCGGTGAAGGAAAACATCGTAGGGAAACCTGCATGCCTGATGAGATAAATCTCATGTCTTTAAAGAAGTTCACCAACGCACATTAGGCCAGCGCATTGGTGGCGCCTGATATCAAGAAGGAGACCCGTGCCCAGCAGTGAAACATTATATGAGGTGATATTAGGTACTTTATATATTAGATATTGCTTATCAGGATTCGAACCCGCAACCTCGTTTTAAGCCTGTGAAATCTAACGTTTATGCAACATTTGTTTGGTTTTGCCGCATCCATGTAATAGCAGCAGGTAATGACTGCGCCGACCTTGGAAACATCGATCGCTTCACCCTTCCTAACCTTGTTATTTCTACCAAATTTCCGGAATACAAATTGATTTATTATATAAACTATGTAAGCTTTGTTGTCCAAAAACGTGAAATTAAAAAAAAAAATCAACAGACAGGTGCGAGTCGGACTCACGGGATGATGGTTCCTTTCGAAAATTTAAAACATTTGTTTGTATTATATAGCTGACTGCAGTTAAAATTGTGTTTTGTCATAACCACTATATTCGGCGACAATAATATTCCAGAAGAAAGTCAAGCGGGCGAGAGTAAAGGCCGCTGAAGAGTCGGGTAATGAACAGAGGTGAGTAGGAGGCGCTATTTTATGAGCCTCCAGTAACTCTCCTGTCCTCGTGTCGAAGCTCAGGAACCTGGGCTTATGGCACGACGTCTCGGGAACTGCCTAGCGGCAATTGAGCAGTGCCGCCTTACGAGACCATTCGCTGGCGCTAGCCTTTCGCTTCTGTTGCCTGCAGATTCGGGACCCTCAGCGATTCGCAGTGGTGTTAGTTTGGGTATGCACTGCTCAGCTATATATCCCGTATAGGGTTAGGAGCCATCCAGGTACCTGGCCACATCCGTAAATATTCCCCTAGGTTAACAAAAAAAATGTAAAATGCAATCCTTACAAGATTAATCTTTTGTCCATTCATATATCTGTGACACAAAACCTATTCGCTACTGCCTAATAACTTACTATAATAATATGCGTGAAGTGAATAATTTTCCATGGAGCCCTGCGATCGAGTTAGCGTTTGATGTTTTAGTGAGTTTTAACTTTTTAGTCGCATACGTTTATCTAACCTTGGCGTTTAATTATCTTCACATGTAATGTATTCCAAGAGTGTTGTAAGATATGAGTGAAAGTTAATTATCGTCTCGTTAACGTGTTACGTGGTAGAATAAAATTAATGTTAATTATAATTATAATATGAAGAACTAAAAAAACCCTACATGGAACAACCAAGTAACATATTATTGTCCTTTTTACTTTAAACTAAAAAAAATCAATGTTTTTAAAAATATAAATTTAAAAATACTTAATATGCTGTCTCTGAACCGTATACTTTCTGATGGAACTTAACAATAAACTATGTAAGTAATTGGCAGCAGCAGTAAAGCATTGGTTGGTTTTGTTTTATTTTATTACCAGAATAAGGTATATTTACGTGTCACGTTATTTATCCGTGATGAGCTATTAAATTGCTGAACTGAAAATGAAACTTGCACTGCTTACAATTTGGTCCAATTCGAGAGTAGCTATTTTTTGTGGCAGAATTTATTTAATAATTTCTAGACAACTTATCTTTTTTTATATCTCTTTACGAATGTTTATCAGTCAAATGCAAATACAAGATCAATAAGCCCCTATACAAATACTAAAACAAAAAAAAAACCTCCACAAACGAAATGAGGTTAAAAAATATTTGTACTGCATACCGTATTTTTTACTATCTTTGGTGTATTGTTCAAAAGGGATTAAGTCAAGCCTTGTGAAAATTTCAATTTTTCAATTCCGAACACGGAACACAAATTCGAAAATCGAATACCGATTCTGAGTGTATGCAGCCAGACCCAAACAAAACTAGTGATGTTTTTTGTAAAATATATGATATTGACAAAGTGAAGAGACCACGTGTGGTGTCACATTCTTTTTTTGTGGATATTTTAGGCAGATTTTAACAGTTGTGCCCCGAGGAACAAGTGCGGATAAAATTTGAGCATGTTTAAAAATTTTCAATATGTGGTTGCACTTAACAGTAACTTACTAGCCCAAATAGGTGGCAACAGCGATGCAGAGATTTTCCTGATTTATTGCTACCAATTGACGAGAGCAGATACCTGGAAGAAGATTTTTTTTTTTTTTTATTTATTCGGAAAACTTACAGCTACATACAACAATAAGATATTTAACTATATACATCGAATAAAAAGCCATTTAAAAGTTTTCACAAATTGTAAACAGTTATATAAACACGTATTGAAATTTTGAGCACAAGTGAGATACACTAAAAAGTAAAAGAAAAGTTGGTTGAAAACACAAAGAAATAATGCATAATATGCCTTACTACTAATAAAAATCATCTGTTATGTAATTTCTAAATTTAAAATATAGTAATTTAAAATTATTGAGACTTTCAATATCACACATGGTCCGAGAAAGCCACAGCTCATTGCCATAGTCAGCATGCAGTTCATTCAGCTAATTTTAGATGGTATTGGGAGAAAAATATTGAATTGTCATTAGCTGTCTGAGTGCACACGGTTTCATTGAAAAAATGTCCATCTGAGACAGAATGTCGGATAATTTATTGAATTTATCACAGGATCTATTTATAAATGAATTACGACGGTAATAAGTGTTATACGATGGGACATGCAGTGGAACAAAATTTCGAAAACTCTTAGTGGGTACACACAATTTAATTTTACAAAGTAAGTCAGGACTATCTATTTTATTATTGAATATTTTGTTTAGATAAACTATGTCTGAGATATCTCTTCGATGTTGTAGTGGTAGGAAGTGGTAATTTTTGCATCTGGAATTGTAGTTAGGAAGAAATTTACGAGATTTAAATTGTAAGTATCTTAGAAAGCGCTTTTGAATGGACTCAATTCTGTCCACATATACATTATAGTATGGATTCCATACTTCAGAGCAATACTCGAGTATACTGCGGACGAAAGAACAGTAAAGAACTTTGATGGGCTTGATTGAGTCAAATGGAGCACACGTTCTAATTAAAAACCCTAGAGCCCTCGATGCCCTTTTCACTATAAAATCTATGTGACTATCGAAAAGTAACTTTGAGTCCATAATAACACCTAGGTCTTTTATTTTATCCGTTGAAGTAAGAACTTTATTTTTTAAACAATAGTTGAATGTAAAGATATTAGTTTTACGTGTGAAGTTCATTATATAGCATTTAGATACGTTAAGGTCTAACTTGTTAGCGTGGCAGTAATGATTGAATCTATCCAAGTCACCTTGTAAAGAATGACAGTCCTCGAGTGATCGAATTTGTCTATATATTTTTATATCATCAGCATAAAGCAAAAACTGGGAAGATCGAAAACAAATTGCAATATCATTAAGAAATATAGTAAATAAAAGAGGTCCTAAAAGCGAGCCCTGAGGGACGCCTGACGGCACCTTCATCCATCTAGAGGCATAACCATTTATTGCCACGGCTTGAGAACGATTTTCAATGTAGGAAGAGAACCATCGGAGAAGATTTCCATGTATTCCCGCATAGTGGAGCTTCTGCAGTAAGATACAATGGTCTATACGATCAAAGGCTTTGGAGAAGTCAGTATAAATCATATCCACTTGAGCTCCAGAATCCATAGCCGCGGTAACATAGTCATTCGCGAGAAGAAGGTTAGAGACAGTCGACCTAGCCTTCAAGAAACCATGTTGCTCAGGGATAAACCAAGACTGTAGCGCAGCGTACACCTGCTTATGTACTATACTCTCGAAGATTTTGGCAAAGATAGAAAGTTTTGAAATAGGTCGATAATTTTTGATATTATTCTTGTCACCACCCTTATGCACTGGTGTTATGAAGGCCGACTTCCACACATCCGGTACACATCCTTCTTTCAGCGAACGTTTAAAAAGAATACAAAGAGGAATAACTAAGCTCTTTGCGCACTTTGCAATCAACACAGGAGGGATATTATCTGGGCCAGCACCCTTCGTTAAGTCAACAGACCCTAGTAGTTTGGCAATCTCCATGTGATTTATCTCAATGTGTCCAATGCTATTATGACTAAAACTTGAACCGTCGAGATTCGGTCTATTACTGGGGTCAGGCGATTGAAAATTGCCTTGAAAATAATTAGCAAAGAGACTACATACCTTTTCACCCGAAGTAGCACACTCACCTTCATAAAACATTGACGAGGGAAATGTACCTGAGAAGGTATTTTGTTTCAAGTAGGTCCAGAAAGTCTTGGGGTTGTGAGCGATCGACTTCTCAACCTTTGCAACATATGAATCATAGTCCTGGCGCTCAAGATTTTTGCCCCTTTTTCTCAAAAGACTAAAAGTGAGGTAGTCATCCCGATTGCCATAATTTTTGTATTTTCGAAAATATTTGTGTTTTTCTTTTAATATCTTAATAAGAGCAGGGCTATACCACGGAGGAAAGGAATTCGGTGAAATTAATTTGTGAGGAACATGAGTAGAACGGAGATCATAAAGAGTGTTATAAAAGTAAGTAACAGCTTCATCAAAGGAACAACATTGTAGACACTTCGGCCAATCAATATTATCCAAAGAAGTACATATGGCATCAAAGTTAGCTGCCTTATAAAAGTATTTTTGTCTCTTCTTTTCCTGTAATGAGTTCACAACATTTTGAAGGATATCTATACTTAACGCCCTATGATGTGGAATGTCTTCGGGAACTAAGGGATCATCGCAGGGGGTGATTAGTAGCTCGGTGTTAGAGAATACAAGGTCCAGCAATCGGTTATTATGGTTACGTATTTGGCTGCGTTGAGTGAGATTACACTGGGCGAGGGTGTCCACAAAATTCATCTGGGATCTAGTAAGTGATACTCCACTAAGATCAAAACGTTCATCTTGATATTTCCATTCAATAGAGGGAAGATTAAAATCACCAGTAATAATAATTTTTCATTTGGACAAGAGTTAACTATATCAAACAGTTTATTGGAAAAATTATCTAATTGCGCTCTAGAACTATTTCCTTCATTTTGACTACAAAGGTAAATTGTACAATAATTTACCTTATTTAATAATCTACGACATGTTGTCTCAAACGTAACAGTAACCCAGAGGTCCTCGGCCGAAGAGCGCCAGTCGCAACGTTCCACAGCCGCGAAATCACGGCGAACCGCTAACAGAACCCCACCACCCAGTGATTGATTAGTGAGTTGATAATCTCGATCACGACGCCATACAACGTATCTGTCATCAAACAACTCTTGGTCATGAACGCCCTCCAACAACCAAGTCTCGGTAATTGATATTACATCGTAAGAATTGAGATATACATTTCTCTTGAAACAGGCGGTTTTGGTTCGTAAACCTCTAGCATTTTGATAAAAAATATTTATTCTATGCTCCATTTGTGAGTTAGGTTTAAAAACAATTTATGATAGATATGTATTTGCTTATAGATTCTATATAGTACATTTCCAGTGTTAAGAGATAACATAATACGGACATAGTAAATATAGTAGTAGAACAAATGGTAAAATATTATACCTTTGTCTGAATTGGGCATATTTACGTATAAAAATATAATAAAATTTAATACTACACAATGACATGTATTACTTATAAATAATATCAAAAAAATGTAATGAGTTTCTAGTTTAAGTTTAAAGTAATTTAGGATAGTATTAAAATTATTATGTTTTAAAATCAAATAAAAATTAATACAGAGTAGATAGCACAACAGCACAATAGGCCGGCGACCGGTGCAAAGAGACGGGTTCTCGGCAGTGCCTGCCACTATTGACTGGTCGAGTATTGCGTGTCGTGTGATTTTAGACAGTAAATGCGCATAGTTGCAATTCATTAGATGTGGATATTGCTTATGCGCATTATTACTTACGGCTGTAAATCGATTAAAGGATGTCCTTTCTTTCAATAAAATGCGACGAGAAACAAGTTTACTGCCAGCGGTTCTCAAACCATGCGTGAATAGATTGTACAAACTTAACTTACATATATTTAGATGGTGTAATAATATAAACGATAATAATGTTAAAAAAGCAGATAGTAAAATAAATTTTACTTGGCAATTTTCTCTAAATCTTTTTCGCATTTTATAAAAAACATAGGTGACGAGTCAGATTTTCTGGCCATTATCTTACAGTTTTTCACCCACACATATTTAAATCCGAGTTCCTTTGCCCGAGATTTCGCTTTGGCTAGCAGACTCTTATTATTACGTGTCAGATGGTCATTGACGAAAACTCGTATCGCAGCGGGGAATCCTAGGTCTGAAGCATTAAGCTTACACTTTCGTACAGCAGCTATGAGTTCTTCTTTAATGTAGCGATTGTTGAATGATATTATAATTGGTTTTGGCACATTTGGTATGCGCGTTGGTACTCGCGCTATGTAATTTATATCTTGCTTATTAATAGTGAAATTAATGTGATTACCCAGTTTTTCCACTAAATTATACAGGTTTTCGTCCTTGATTTGCGGAATTCCTTTGATTTCAGCGTTATTCGCCCTAGCCCACTGATCCCTCTCATCTAACTCCTGGTTCAATCTAACTATTTCCTTTTGCAGAGTAGGGATATCAGATCCGAATCGCTCGACGCCTTTAACTTTTTCTTCTACAGAATGTAATCTACTAGATAACTTGTCGGTACGATCGTGAGCCATTTCTACAGACAATTTAAGGTCCGATAGATCCGTTTTAATCATTTTTATATCTTCCACCAGGGTAGCAAGGGGCGCCAACTGTAGCATTATAGCGTTGAGTTGTTCCTGCATCCTATCCAATTGCGAGGGCATTGAGATCGTAGGTGCAGGAGAAGTAGATGGGCTTGCCTTACATTTCGGACATCTCCAAGTATTTCTTCTCTCACCCAGACGTCTATAACCAGCCTCTGTTAGCCCAGCACATCCGAAGCCGTATTGTTTCTTGCAGATATTGCATATTGGGCCATCACTATGTAGCTCGTCACACATTGAACAGGTAAACATTTTGAGAAACACTGGGAATTGAATTGAGCAAGCGTGTACTCAAGAGTGAAGCAAAACTGTGACTGAGATGGTAAAATTATTTCGCCTGATAGTTTATGCCGTAGGGTTAGTCCCTGAGAGGTTACCAGACCTCATTACGGCTGTTTATGGTAATGAAATTCAAACTCCTCACGCAAAGTCTTGGCTTTGCGAAAGAACCATATTGACTTCTCGGAACGATCGAGCTGCCGAAATAAACAGATTACTGATTTGATGGAGAATCTGTTGAGTATGTCTCCATAAACCGAGTTATGGAGCAAGATGACTCGACCAATTACCCAATCGAATTTTTTAATTCTTTGAACATGCCTGGCCTTCCTTCGCACATTTTTTTGATCCTTGATAGTACACAAATATTAAGCATTTATAGAAATAAACTCTTCTTTACGTGAACGAAGTCGCGGGCACAGCTAGTATAATAATATACAAATAAATTAATATTTCGTAAAACCTTAAACCATCACTCGCGGATGTAGTGCTGGATGTATCCTTGAACTTGCACCAGTCCTGTTCCACTATTAGGCGGCGACGGGAAACCGTAGATTGTCGCGTCTGAGGCGACGCTGTCATTAGAGCCCCGCTCGAAGATTTTGATTAATGCCCACGGTATCTGGGTACCTATTGTAAAAGTACTTCTAAATATTCTTTGGATTAGATTATGTAGATTGAAAAAAATACTTTTTCTTTTCTTATGTTTAATGATAAGTTGAACACAGAAGGTTCCCAAAAACCGATTTTTTATGTAGTAAGTAAGTAGAAGTTTTTGTTTAGTTACAAATAGATAATAGAATCAGACGTTACTTTGCGGAAATCCTTTTTAAAAGATATTAAATTATATATTAATTAGCAATATATCCTGCGAAGTACGCAGTCTTTACAGAAAGTGTGTGAAAAGTTTTTGTTTGACAGCTACATACAAACATTTGAACAAAAAGCCTAGAAACGAGCGTAGACAATTAAACTAAGAATAAGCTACTTAAAGTCGTTAAGGTCCAATCTCATCTTAAGGCATTCGAATGTTTGGCAGTGTACCTTTCGCTATGGTAAGGAAAGTAAGTTAACTACGTGAATGAAATTGAAATATGTTATTTGTTATCATAATAATTATATTCAACGAACTAGGATAAGAAAACACGATTAGTAGTATTAGTAAAAATTCGCTCGATACTGTTTGATTCCGAAAAAGCGCCCTTTTTATTTTATTTTTTGCTACTAATTTCGGAACTATTCTTCGAAATCTTCAGAAACGATAATAATGCTACCTATCTATCGAATTGGGAAAAATCATGCTATTTAGTTGTGTAGTTTATTTTATATAATTAATTTTGTATTTTCGGCGCTTTTTCGTCACACGTCTTGTGTCTTTTTTGTTTGCTATTATATGAAAGGGACAGAGCGAGCGTGGAAATTATTCGGGTAATATATAAATAAAAATAAAAATATGCTTGTCAGGATAATAGAAATGTTATCTGAAGTAAAGTCGAATACGAATCTATCTATAAATACATTGTAATGTTGATAGATAGATACAGAAGGCGCCGTTATTTCTTTCATAAAACATTACAAGGACTGATTACTTACTATTAGCAGGAAAATCTTTCAGTGTTCCTAAAAAAATAACAGTATAAATTAAACAATTAATTATCACAAACCGCACATAATTTATATGTTGTTTCCAATATGTTTCAGATTAATTTTAATTATATTTACGTATTACATAGCTACACCGCTATATAGTTTTCTCTCGATGGTGTGGTTGGATAATGGTATGAATCGTAATGTAATGAATTGCCCCAATCAATAAAACCTCAAATTGAAATCCTGAAATTCTCTCGTTTGGCAATTGTTATTGTATTGCCCACTTAAATTAAATAATAATGTTATGTCAAAAGTAAAGTATTAACACTTATGTGTCCAACTGCTGGGCACGGGTCGCCTCCTCGAAATCAGACGAGGTCTTCGGTCATAGTTTACTGATGCGCTAACCCTTTGCGTGTTGCTGAACTTCACACACACCTTCAAAGATTTTTAATGTCATCAGGTATGCAGGTTTCCTCATAATGTTTACCTTCGCTGATTAGCGAACGATTGCGTCCTGTAGGGCTATTCTGTAAGGTCGTTTTCGAATCTCGAAAGTGGAATCTGCGGTGATATGAGGAATTTGACGAATTTGTATTCTTTGAAACTCGACTCTCTATCTATATCAATAAAGTTCGCTTTCGAAGTGAAAGTAAAGTGAGTTCTATCACTCAGGTGAAGGTCGATATCGAAATGGTTGTTACAGAATAGCCCTACTGATCAGGTTCACTTAGAAAGTAAGAAAAACCTATTTCAGGATCGAACCCAGATCTTTCAATAATAAGGCAGAGTCCACTTTACCATCGTCGCTTCCCAGTCTATGGCCTCCTTCACATACGCGCTTTTTCACCGAGCGTTAAAAAAAAATTAGGCATATTTTTTTCACACGAAAGTTTATTCACACGAAAACGCTCTTTTATCAAGCTCTGTTGAATTTTCGACACGTTAGCACGAGCGTTAAAAAGCGTTTGAAAGAGATCAATGGACAACTATGTATATTATGTTCGCATGAAAGCGTTTTTAAAGCGCGGCGCTTTTTTATTAAATACAGTCGAATTTTCGGCGTTGAGTGCTGGACGTTAAATCAAATTGAGTATGCGGAACTCGTAACTCGAGCCACCGTTGGATTTTATCGCGACGCTTATTAAGCTCTCGTGCGAAACAGGCCTTAATTTTAGTAATCAATTAAGAACCTTAATTAATTATATAAACATTCTCATCCAAGCACATTTTATATTTAAATATAACATACACCCCTAAACCCGTTCTCCAAAATGTTTTTAAAATTTATTCAAATCTTTTCATTCATAGGATTAAAATCCGCTGATGTAATGAAGGAATATAAAATTTCCGCCATTAAAAAAAATATTTTTCGTTAATTCATGTAATTTCATTAAAAACTCTAAACTTACACATCATTATTTACATTTCATATTTTCCTATCATGTCATATTTTTTTTAATTATTAGGGCCTGTTTCACCACTTTCTGATAAGTGCCGGATAGGCTATCCGCAACATATTTGACAGGTACTCCATACTCTATTTGGAAGTAGTAAAACAGGCCCTTAGGATGGGAGAACTGTTTAATGGAAGCAGTTCAGGCAACCTATAAATTATGTTGTCTATATTGCAACGCAAGAGTTTAGATCACCGTGCACGTAATTGCACCCCCCACACCTCTCAACCTTCCCAAAGCAACACCGTTTCACGGTAGAAACAAGCAAGACCCATGCATTCGGGAACTGGATCCCTTCCACCATGAGTACCACAATCCTGATTGATAAATCTTACCCTAATATATAAAGCTGAAGAGTTTGTTTGTTTGTACGCGCTAATCTTAGGAACTATTGATTGGATTTGAATGATTCTTTCAGTTTCAGATAGCCCATTTATCAAGGAAGGCTATAGGATATACATCATTCTGCTCAGCTCCCGTTGTAAATAGCTAACGCAGGCGAAGCTGCGGGCTTTCGTGGCGGTGAGGCTCAGAAGATAAGGGCAAACCCAATATTGACCTTGGGCGAAGCGAATTGAGCCGAGGGGGCTCTTTGTACCCCTCTCATAAAAAGAGGGGGGAAAAGAGCAAGGGCATCTTTGTAGTTCTCATTGTACTGTCCTGACATTGGGAGGAGTTGTTCTGTGTTGCGGGGCAACCCCTCTGTGGAGGTGGCGTCGGTTCTCTGAGAGACTGACTAGCCTTTGAGATGCCCTGTAGCTTGTAGATCCGGGGCACTTCACCAAAGGCGGCATTGGTAGCACTCGCCGGGTTTATTGGATATAGCTGCGTCCACTTATCAGTTTTCGGGCGCAGCGAGTCCCACATACCCGCCTGGGGAGACCCATTCCCCCGCGGGATGCGCATTTCCCGGCGTTAAACAAAAAAAAAAAGGCGAAGCTGCGGGCAACAGCTAATACTGCATCACGATCATGATCAGCTTAGAAATAAGCTATTCATGATCGATCGATCCAAATTAATTTCGAATTGAAGTGAAAAAGTTGTATCAATAGGGATATTTTTTTTAGCCAATACAGTTTATTTGATTTACCTATCTATTCTGACTCGAATACGATACCTGCAGCCTTGAAGGAAGTCGGAAAAGGACTATTATGGACCTTTTTTGTTATGCTGAATTTTCCAAATCTACGATAAATATATTTCATGTTTTTGTAGAGATAATGGAAAATAGTTTATTGATGTTTGTGTTACCTATATTGGCAATGAGTAAGTAGAAAAATCTCGACAAATTCTATATGTATTTGGATAGTTAAAAACTAAGTTTTGAATACATTGTAACCACCTTAATTATAAAGAGAAAATGTTTGTGAGGTTGTGAGGTTCTAGATCTACGGAACCGATTTTAGAAATTCTTTAACCAATAGAAGACTATTTGTCAGTGACATAGGCTATATATATCTAATATATATCATTTATTCCCGCACCCCCATAGAAACGTGATGTCCGGGGTGAAACCGCGAGTTGACGTTACTTAGGGCCTGTTTCACAATCTCCAGTTAAGTTCCCAATAGGCTATCGGCAACATACGAGTATTTGACAGATAGAGCATGGAGTGTTTGTCAAATATCTGTCAAATATGTTGCCGATAGCCTATTCGGAACGTAACTGGCGATTGTGAAACAGGCCCTAAGTAATATATTTATTTTCTTTCATCGGAGGATTATTAATAATAGTATTTTTTTCTTATTATCTTTTAAATTAAAATCGAATTCTTTTTTTTATTTACTATTGAAAATTTGCTTCTTGTAACGTCAAGACGACCGATCCCCCGCCAGAATATTTTGTTGGTGGTACCTTTCGCATTTTGTGCTATTTGTGAATTTCCAGTGGCCTACTGAGGGGCTAGGGAAAAGGAGGGCAACGCATCTGAATAACCATTGGTTGTTGGTTCTCTATGTGCGTCGGTAGCTACCATATCTTCGACTGCTCGATTGTCTCCTTAAAAAAATGATGCCTTTGTCCAGCATTAGAAACTGTGTATATACTAGTGGTAGAGCGGTATTACGTCAGGCGTACTAATAAGGATACGACGTACGGGACACATTAGATGAAGATTACGACGTTTAATTGAAACCACAAAGTTCTCTTTGTGCTATTGTCGTTTGATTCAGGTTCGGTTTGGTATATCCATTTATGTTGGACAGACATGAGCTACAAACCCGACGCCATGAAGCCGTGGAAGTCACCCCACGGCTGGCGGGGGGCAACCCCAGATTTACTATATCATAGGGTGAAGTCACCCGTAGTCACCTCATTCCTAATGAAGCATTGAGGCCATCAGGGCTATTAGCATAGCTTCAATCGAAAAAAGGCAAATTGAAATATGCCACTTGATGGTAAGTGGTTGACGTCACGAACGTAAACTATACCTGGGACCAGCCTAGACCACTCATTAGTGCTGTCTCACCTGAGACACGAGGTAAGTCTTGCTTTTTGTAATTATAATGCCTGTCTTGCCCTTTCCTCTGAAATACAGCAAAGCTGTTTCAACCATGCAGACAGGAGCGCGACACAGCTCATCCCTGTAAATATATTTTATATGTAAAGTTTAGAGATACGAGTATGTAAAGATTATATTTAAAGATTTAACAATATTGTTTAGAATTTGATGGAGAATATTTTGATAAGTATATAAATTTAAGATTTACTTTGTTGTTAGATTGGCAAATGAATCATCGGATTAGTAGGCAACTTCGTCCAAGGAAATCACCAAATTAACACGGCACTAGCCAGTAGCCTAAGCAACCATTCTTGCCTAAATTTGACAGTACATCTATCATGTAATTGTATACTAAACTACTCGTACATCTCCGCTTTAAATAAAATAAGGTATCAGTAGATTCCTTATAGAGTGTAGACCGTGTGGCATAGACTACATTTTAACTGACTTAAAAAAAAGGGACCATAGCGTTATATAGATTCATATTCAAAATTATCTTGTGTTAGGTAGGTACCTACTGGAGAGACTTAATATTATTTACTTCGACATTATTTTGATAGAAAATGTATAGCCTGTGAGTCATAATATTGAAAAAGAAATTGAATCTTTTATACACAAGATATCGTTAGGACCGATGCGCTGTCCCACGCTCCCGATTGGTTATCACTATCCTCCTTGTTTCTTCCCTGAAACAGCATTGCTGTCTTTCGAAAAGAACAGCTCGACTAGTATCGGGACTACATACATGGCTGACGCTGACTACTACACACGGCTTGTGTATCTAAAAAGATATAATAAACGAATAACGTAAAAAAATTTAACCATGCCAAAATGAACCTTATATATCAACAAAATACTGCTGACATAGCTATTGATTTATTACTTGGAATTAATCAATCTTCGCTCAACTAAAACAAGTATACAGTGAAAATTATTTAACGGAGACAAAGAAATAATATTCGTGTTTTAATTAAATTTAAATCGTTCAAGCAAACCTTTGTATTTTGCTTTAAACTTTAACATTATGCTTTATCTATTAATTTCGAGGGGAAATCACAGTTTTTATTTGAGTTGGTAGTACTCTATATAAATAAATACAGTTTATTATTATTTACGTAAACTTGACTTGTAAAACTTTACGTTACTCTCACAGTTAAAACAAATCGATGCCTCGGCAAAAATCCACAACGGCGTTCAAGCTACTCAGTATACTAAAAATGTACACTAAAAAACCATTACCCCATTTCTGTTATGTATAAAGTAGAATATTATAAACATAATATCTGTACTAAAAATTATAATTCTAAAATAACCCTCCTCTTTTTTATGGCTAGTTAGAGTTGTATATCGCTTGGCAAGGATACACAGTAAATAGGTAATCAAATTAGGCTAACACGTCGAGGAAACCTTTCAGTGCTTCACTAAACGTTGATAAGTTAGCCGCGAACATGGGTGAAGGTAAGATTTTTATAATTAACTTATTACTGTAGACGTTTTGACCACCATTTTGGCAGGTTCAGACAACTTATTAGTAAGAAAACAATCATATTTAAAATAGGCAAGTGGGCTAGCAATGTTATCCACGTACCTCCTATTTCATTCGAGCAAACCTCTATTATGCCAAGCATTATCTCGTCTAAGAAGGAACATGATAATTAATGTTAAAATACTGGTATTTCTTAAGTCTGATACAAATAAAAGCTCCTTGGGAGTCGATTTAGATACATATATTTTTTTTATCAATAGATACCTGCTTACAGCTAAACGGCCATACTATATTAAACTAGCGATCCATGCCATTTAGCAGTTTCGGAGCCTAATAAATATTTTGATGAACAACAAGATCCCAAGCCACTCTCACCACCTGGAACCACTGCTCAAAGATCATTGATAGATCTAGTTATCTGTATATAACATTTTCCACATATAACGTCATAAGATTGAAGCTAACTCGACTTTTGATTGGTTGTTTTACGGGGAAAAAAATTGCAAAAGCGTCACCAGAATAAAATGGCATTCAATTTATTTTGATGCCTATTAAATAATAAACCTTTTGACAATAAACATTCCAACATAATATTGTCTTATAAATTAAAAAAATATATATATTTTTCTATTTCAATAATAAAAAAAATCTCAGAATTTAATTTGTTTATATACGCTTCTAAGATATGAAATTTTTGTACATTTTGTTTACATTCGGTTGGCTGTGATTGCCATAATATAAGCTGTGAGTTAATATCGCTATTTTTTAAGTTTTAGAACATTTTTTTACAAAAGCTTATAAAATATTTTTTTCAGTGGTAGATTCGGATGTCGCAAAAACCGGCGCATTCAAATATGAAGATGGGACCCGCTATGTTGGCCAATGGAACTCCAAAGGGTACAAGCATGGAATGGGCCATCTGACTTTGCCCGATGGTACGAGATACGACGGAGCGATGTCAGCCGGGCTGTGCTCTGGGCTCGGTGTGATGGCGTTTCCTGATGGAGCCAAGTAATTACTAAATTATCATAAGGATGATCTCTCTAAATCCGTATTTTGATTTTCGAATATTCAATGTAAAGATGATGAAATTTACTCATTTTTTTATTAGGCTGTAATATTAAGAGGATATTAACCCCATCTCTGGTGTTTTTAGTAATTCACAATCAAGTAGACTAGGTGCTTTTCTTTTATGATATTTTGATTTTCTGGCAGGCAGTAAATTATTTCCAGTTAATAGTTTGGTAGACAAAATATAAAAATAAAAATGTTTGAAAAACCCCCCTTTATTGAAGTCGTCAACTTAATAAAATTAATTTTAAATAAAAAACCAAAAACCGACTTCAAAACCATACCTTAATTAATGTACAACTAAAAATTTTAAAATAATATTGAAATACTTCGAAGTAAAGTAGAAGACGTATACTAATAATAATATATACTTTATTGCACAGCACACATAATTTATACATTAAATAAGATAATCTTACAGTAAATTGGTACAATTGGCGGCCTTATCGCTTTAGAGCGATTTCTTCCAGGCAACCAGCACAGGAAGGAGATGCACATCCTAGGTTATTCTCGTGTGCGCACGAACCAAATTTGAAGCACAACAAAATTAATAGATAAAAATTTAAGCCAATAAAATCAAAGAAAGTAAAAACGAGTATAAAGTAATATTAAACAATTAAAACAATCAAATACAGAGGAATAAAGAAACACATACATTAATTATTATTACTGTATACATTAATTATGTTCTAGGTAATGTTTTTTGACAAGAGACTTAAAACTTTTTAAACTTTTAGCCTCTTTTATATTAATAGGTAATGAGTTCCATAGTCTCACACTCAAAGCATTAAAGGAATTACTGAAATATTTACTTTTTTGTGTGGGTATTTTTAAATTGTATTTCTTTACGCTACGGGTGTTTTCATCCTCCGAAGAAAAAGAAAACATCTCCTTGAGGTAGCCGGGATATTTAGGATTAAACAAGATGTTAAAGAGGAAATTAAGAACATGAGAGTTACGACGAGACCGGAAAGAGAGCCATTTTAGAGTAGATCTGAATTGAGATACATGGTCGTATTTACGCAGTCCAAAAATGAATCTGATGCATAAGTTTTGTAAGCGCTCCAGTTTATTCAGCTGATCTTCAGTGAGGTTAGTGAAGCACACACTCGCGTCCATCCATAATGGGAAGAAGTAAAGTGTGTGCAAGGGCAATCTTAGTAGGAATAGGCAAGAAGTTTGAAAGTCGCCTGAGTGATGTAAGTGCTGCAAAATATTTCCTACTAGTTTCTTTTATATGGTTCGTCCATGATAAAGTATTACTATTGTACTATTAGTATACTATAGTACTATTGAAAATCGGGGATTCAGTGGTTTTTGTTCATATTATTCATAGTACCTGGTTGACCGAGCATTTGCTCGGTACCCTTGGTGATAAAATACGATAAAATTTTTCTTCCAAAAAAAATGATCTTAAAAAAAGAAAAAAATCAGACTGGAGATTCGAACCAGGCTCGTTCGGATTTACCCGCCTAATTTCACCACTAAGCTACCATGACATATTATTTGACAGCGAAATTTTACGTTCTTATTCTAATCATATTTTATCGTTGTCTCAAAACACGGATAAAAAAAAGTTTTCTAAAAATTTATCCTAGCTAGATCGATTTATCGCCGTTTTTAACCCATGTATACAAAATTTCATGAAAATCGTTGGAGCCGTTTCCGAGATCCAGATTCTATATATATATACAAGAATTGCTCGTTTAAAGATATAAGATTACATCGACAAGTAATAAAATGAGAAAATCGTCTGGGTATACAAAACCAACTAATAAGCATTATTGAATATAACTTAAAAACCGCTGATCAGATGTCGATCAAATTAATGTGGGACCAATTCGTAAACATAAGCTTACTAACTAAACAAGAATCACCGAAATTCATTCCCAAACTGCGGAGTAATCGAGTAACAAACATACAAAAAAAAAACATACAGACGAATTGATAACCTCCTTCTTTTTTTTAAGTCGGGTAATAATACGGATAATTTTAGATTGTTACCAGTCTTTTATTTGAGTCTAGAAATAAGGAAGTCGTTGGAACCTCTGCTAAATAAGTAGAAAGCTTCATACTGCTTAGTCTAGAAGTTAGAAAATTCCCATGCTTTATCCCGCTTCCGCTTCCATTTTACCGCTTTTGAGGAGAATTTTCTCCGTTCCACCTACACAACTAAATACTTCTGAGTCCAGCAATAAAAAAACTCCAGATAAACTTCATCCCCTTTTCACAACTCCACAACTTTCAGGGGTTGAATTTGTAAAAATCATTTCCTGTATAAAAGAACCCCTGTAGCAAACTTTAAATTTCTAGTTACAATAGTTTCGACAGATGTCAGTGAGTTAGGTTTGCCCATGGATATAATTTATATAGACTAGGTACATTTCCGAGGGATGCTTTAAGTCTCATCTAATCAGTCTAACACATACAATAATTTACTGGTTAAGCTACTAATACAACGCATGGAGGACTTGCTTAATTATTTGCAAATTGCTCCTGTATAGTTCAAGTTGTCAGCGCTTATGTTCGTTAACTTCGACTTACCATAACTTGTATCTTGTTATAAAATAATACAGTCGTACTTATTGTGTCGGGGATTTGTCAGTAGTTGAGATATTGGTTCGACGATTGCTGAGAAAATAATAATTACTGTGACAATTACTACCGCCCGTCAATTTTATTGTCTCATCAAGATTTACTGCTTTGATAATAAAGTGCGCTGGACATACCGTTGCCAACTGTTTATTGAAAGACGTATATGAAAAGGTATAAATGAATACTAATCCAGGTTAAAGTATTTTATGTAAAATGGTCAAGTGAATATGTTGGCCACTTTTAGTTAGTTTTGCAGGAGCGCTAAAAAGTGTCGAATAGAGTTGCGAGTTAGGCTCAACTCGATTTAGCGGCCAAAGCTCAACGTCAAAAATCCAATAGTACTTGACAAAAAAGCACCGCGCTTTAAAAACGTTTTCGTATGAACAAATACCTCAAACGCTTTTTTTAAACTCGGTAAAAGGCGCTCGTGCGAACGGACCTTAGAGTTTTGCGGCCTAAAACACAATATGAAAGCTGAAAACTATATATCTAACAAAAATAATCTTTAAAAAGGTTTGTCTTTAAAAATTACTTTTTGAGAAGAAAATTTCAATTTGAGAATTCATCTTTTTTCATGAAACAATTTTTTACAGATTTTATTGTGGTTCAATTAAGTTTTTTTCTTACCCCAAGATCAAGAGTTTCAAATTTTCTCTCCAAGTATTGGTCTCATAACATTATGACGTCACTGTGTTACGCACTGTGAATGTACTCGTACCTGTGATTGGCGTTAGTGCTAATTATATAATCGATTCAGTTAGCTGAATAATTGGTGGTACTAATGATGAATGCTGGTCAATCAATTCACAGATACGAGGGTGAATTCATGCAAGGCTGGTTCCACGGCCACGGCGTTTTCTGGCGAGCTGACGGAATGAAGTTCGAGGGGGAGTTCCGAGGAGGTCGAGTCTGGGGTCTAGGTTCGTAGTCATTAATAGTTTATTGAAACAGTTCCCAGATTGAAATAGATTCTATATTATAACAGGTTTGTAATATTATAATTCAAAAATGTTTCAAGTTATAGTTTCAAGGTGAGCTTCAGATATAGCGGAATGGAAGAAGAACTGACGATGCTGCTGGGTTTTTTGGGAATATTCTTTTTTTATATTATCAATATCAATCAAGCCTTATGATGATTACCGACGCTCATTAACATCCGCATGACCAGATTTATGCAGACACATTACCTGAAACTCCAACCGCACGGAACGTGACAGCAGAGCTGTCACTGTACGCCGGCTTTATACGAGCGAAAGGTACCTCGTGCGAGCCGACCGAATTTGGCTGCAATGCAGCATGTGCTTATTTTTTCATTTATGAAATTTTACTTTCTTATTAAACATGTAAATAGCACAAGAAAAGGTTACCTACCAATTATCACTATTTCACGTATGAATTATATAACAAATAAGAAGTAATATTGTACTTGATTCCAGGTCTGGTGACATTCTGCGATGGCAGCCACGGTTTTCCGAAGAACGAGGGTTTCTTCCAGGACTGCAGGATGATAAGACGCAAGAAGTGTCCAGATGTTGTCCAACGTGCCCAGAAAGTGGCCTATATGGCCAGAGCTCAGTGCCAACAGATGTAGTCTTATTCAACCACTTTCAATCATCGTCATTATTTATCATCTATTTGAATCTATGACTGGACACAGGCTTACTTTATTTAAGGTGTTTCTGTTTTCAGTGTTAATTTGTAATTATATTAAGCGTGTACGTGAGCGACGATAGTCTAGAATCTAGATAAATTAACTCGGTCTCTTGAGTCCTCGTTGAGTCTCGATCCAGGTTCGATCCTGACCAATGCCAAGAAGTTTCAAAATTTCTCCGAACACCGGATCTTCATCGCCTGCTTATCGATGAACGAGAACACCTGAACGCCTGATGAGATTAAAAGGTGTGTGAAGTTCACCAACCCGCATTGGGCCAGCGCACCTGTGAACTATGGCCCAATATCCTCCTCGCCTGATTTAGAGTAGGAGACCCGTGCCAGCAGTCCAACGTAATATGGGTAGTTACATATTAAATAGCAGAGTCAATTTTGTTAATGTCAAGCCATATTCAACCGAACGAGAGACCGTTTTTGTACATTTAAACTTTCACTCTGACACTGGCGAGTCCGTAACCGGGAGCTAAGGCAAAGAAGAAGAAGTAGAATCCTTCTTGTCTGATTTCGAAGAGGGAACTCCGCAGTAAATCATATAAGGATTCATATTATTATTATTTTGGCCGATGGGCCAATAATATTTAAGAGGCGATTGTCATACCATAGGTGAACCGTTAACCTGATGGGAAGACGATCTCTGTCCAGTGGCCTGTCCGTGTTAGATGCTATTAGCAAGGGATCGATCTTTTTGGCGATCATTGAAGGATGCCTGCGTTGAGCAGTTGATGAATAAAGATTGATGATGATGATGATGATGATGATACAGTATTTACGGGTATCAGCTTCCTGATTCATAAAACTGGTGTGATAATATGTTTACTAAAGCAAAAGAAGAAGAAAGAAAGGAAAGCTGTTATAACAGCAACATTAAGGGCTGTTCCCGACTGGCTTATATTATGTTTTCTTACGTTGACTATTTACAGGTATCTACTAGATTGTCATATCGAAGTCAAGAAAATTTTATGTAACAATATAATATTATTATAATCAGACAGAAACCAGACAATAAAACAATTATTACCCAACAAATATTTTATTCCTTAATCCTAAGTAAAAAAATATGCTAATGTATAATACTATTTAATAAATTATGAAGGTAGTTCGGTAAATATTTATTTCTGTTTCAATTTCCTCTTTTGGATCGCGTTTTCGTCTTCCAAGCACTGGCCGTACCTCACCTCCATGCATTTGCTTCCCTGGAAGAAGGAAATATTGTATTTCATTATTGATACAAGTCTAAGAAGTAGCTAAAGAGGAGAAGAAAATAATTTTGAACAGGAGAAGCGGCCATGTATGATACTACGAAGAGTTGGTCAACTTTTATTTTGGCTTAGTTGAGGTTTCTAGGATTTGGTTCAACAATAAAGTGCGGTCCCAAATGATATTAGGAATCTGTAGGACTATTCTGTAAGGTCGTTTTCGAATCTCGAAAGCGGAATCCGCGGTGATATGAGGCATTTGACGAATTTGTATTCTTTAAAACTCGACTCTCTACTTAAATCAATAAAGTTCGCTTTCGAAGTGAGCATAAAATGAGCTCTACCACTCAGGTGAATCTCGATATCGAAATGGTTTTTACAGAATAGCACTACTGGGTCTGGGTCTCTACGGGAACGTCATCACGTGATCTTTTGTTCTTGGTCTGAGTATTTATCTAGAATATGCTATATATGTGCTATATATGTGCTTAAAAATATATAAGTACTAGCTGTTGCCCGCGGCTTCGCTCGCGTTAAATTTGGAGTAGCTGCGCTCCTTGACGTCTCGTGACTGAAAGTTTATAAACTAATGCCTTAAATAAAACAAAAAAAAAATATCAGTGACAGTTTCGCTAAATGGTCAATATGTGATTATGTCATTGCATTTTAATGGCTGCGATTTGTCTGTCAGCACCATTAGAATTTAACAAAATACTCGACAATCCGAATTTTGCGGATATATGTTGTCAACTCGAAATCTTTAATTTTTTTATTATACCGCTAATGTTTTGATCGAGTCTATCGTACCCCTGCACGAAATTATTAATATAGATGTATGTATAGGTTGTCGGGTTGCCATAATAAAGCCTGCCTAATTTGAGATCAGATGGCCGCGTGCGAATTCTCACCATTTATTTGATAGCCTCATAGACAACACATACGTAACAACACCTGGTAAATATCCCGTTTTCAATACTTTAAGTAATAAAAATAACAATATTAATTTAAAATCCATATTTTATGTTCTCTCCAAAGAATTAAAAACGGCCGTATGAAATTCGACCTTAAATAATTCTCATAAGGGTTACGTGAAATTCACACATTCCAGAATCAATGAAATAAACAGAACTGCGTACACAAAGTCTTAATCTATGGGTGAGATAATTTGGCCATCCATTTTTCGCTATCTAGTTTCCAGCTTCGGTGGGATTATCTCACGTTATACCAAAGCCATCCCAAACAACCCTATTTATCCGTATAACCCTCTAATAAATAGTAAACAATATGGTTAAACTTTTAGTGCCCAAAACTACTATATTATCATGCCAAGAATATATATATATATATTTATATATATATATATAGGTTTCATTTTAATGTCGGCATATTTTGTACTTTTTAGTTTTAAGTTTATACATAAGTAGGTAATATAGTTTTTATTTTTTTTGCAAAATTTTTGGCGTTCCCGATCTGTGTTGGATGCGAGTGGCAAGGGATCGGTCGTCTTGGCGTTCATTGAGGGAGGCCTTTGCTCAGCAGTGGACGGATAAAGGCTAATGAATGTTGTTGCTACCGAGCTTATTGAGGCCCACTGGATTGAGTTTTCCTATTTCCACTCCATTTCCATTCCATTCCAATGAAGGTGATAATATTATGTTGCCACAGTCATAAATAAAGAGATTTATATAATTTCTATTTTAACAATGGCTTAGTTATCATGTTGAAGTTTTTATTCAATGTAAAAAAAGTATTGAAAGCTATTTAAGTCCATTATTATCATCAACATTATCTTACTTGTAATAAATTATTTTTATTAGCAAAAAAATACATTTGACTTGTTTTGGGTTCAACTACAAAATTGCTATGCCAAATGTACAGGCGCTGGCGTTAATATTATGGTGAACCCAAATGTTTGCTAGACACCGGCTGGCAGGGAATCCAATTACTTCGCCGAACCAAGAATATTTAGGATTATCAGACTTATTCTTATTGTGATATATTTTCAATTCAAGATTCTCGAAACAAGCAAACGCGTACATATTGCCGCAATGTTGGCTTGAACTATCTATAAATCTGTATTGTTGACTTAGTATTGTTTGATAGTACAAGTCATTTCTCAAGTGCCTGCTATTTTTGGTTACGTAACTCATAAGCTCGTTTACAAACTATGATGCAGAGGTAACGACAATACCCATCTAACTAAATATTCACGGAACTTAAAACTCAATATAAATTTTTATTTACGTTTTCTTTGATATTATTTCGTCATTATTTTAGGGTTGCTGTTTGAAAATGTTTGTTTTTCTTGAAAACAAACGGTTACCGCTACATCCTATTTGCCACATAGTACATAGTAGTAGCAAACAATATAAGCTATTGTAGCGTATAAATAAAATTAGCTACGACCTTTAGAAGGTGAAAAAACTTTTGAAGACGAGCTCGTGGCTCAGTGGTAACAGCTGCGCGGATCGATCCACCAGGTTAAGCAACGCTTGCCGAGGCTGGTTCGTGGATAGGTGACTATCTTTACATACCGAGACTCCTCCGTGCCTCGGAAAGCACGTTAAGCCGTTGTTCCCGGCTGTCATTCGTGGATCTTTGACAGTCGTTACGGTCGTCAGAAGCCCGAGAATCTGACAGCCAGTCTTTCCGTGGGGTACCGTATCACCCAGTTACTGGGTTGTGGAGGTCCGATAGCAGCCGCTCGATATAAATACTGGTATTCAGCTGAATCCGGTTAGACTGGAAACCGACCCCTAAATATAATTGGGAAAAGGCTAGGCAGATGATGATGAGCATAGAAATTTGCAAAGCGATCGTAAAAAATAGTGCCCCGCCTTGAGTTCAAAATAAATGGTCACGCTAGGGCACAATGAGTCTGACACACATTGTACCGGCTACTATCATTAAAATACCATAACCACATAATCAGTGACCCTCCCGACGATTACTCTCGAGAGATGAAAGCGAATGATGCAACGGTACTCGCTACACTTACAACGACACTTTCACTTGCATTACATAACTGTTACCGGATACGCAAAGTGTAACGTCATGAAAATTAGTAGGTAAGTGTTTAACGCGACGGGCCTGTCTAAAACTGTTAGCTTATTGATAAGTGCTAGAGGTACAGGTTGGTCTAAGTGTTTGCTATGGACTTAGTGTTTAATAATCTATAGGTGCTAAAGGCACAGGTCTATCCATGTCTAGACTTTTAGGCCTGAGGGCCTTTAAGCTCAATCAGTGGGTAGGTGAGCAGAAGGCTCAAATAGAAATAAAAATGTTTGCTATGGGATTAGTACTAAAGTTTGGAAATAGGTCCGTATAAAAGGTCTAGCAAAAAGGGTTTGCTAATTGATAGGTGCTAAAGGTTAGCTTACTTGTCTTACGGTATCAGCCAATTAAGTGCTATAGATTATTGTCTAGTAACCCTTATGGTGCTAATTATGAAGCATGTCAAATTAATACGTGAGTCCATACTGCACCATGTACCAACGTGCGTGTTTCTCCCACTACATGGTTCCGGAGAGTAGGACAAGATAAGCAGAGTACCGATAACACAGAAATTAGTGTGCTCTGTTAGTGTACCCATGTGGCCTCAGGTTAATTTACCCTTATTTCCTGAGAACGGTTAAACGAGGCATTAAATTTTTTTGGCCTCTCGCTATAGCTAGCAAAGTTAACCACGTAAATTAAATTTTAGTATCTTATTAATAGTAGTAACGGGAAGTGGGATAGAACGCGATGTGTAAAATAACCGACAGATTTCACTCCGATAGATTTTTGTATCAAAGAGGTGTTATTTTTATTATTTTGCTACTTATTCCGGAACTATATGTATTCATAGTTCGAAATTCTCAGAAACGATAGTAATGCTACTTACCTAGCGAATTGGGATAAATCATGTTAGTTACTTGTGTAGTTTATTTTATATGATTAATTTTATACTTTCACCGCTTATGCCACATACGAGTTTATTAGTCTCTCGTCTCCTTTGTTTGCGCACGGAAGTAAAGTAAGCTATCATAAAAACTATAAGAAGTCGGCAGAGCGAGTGTTGATTTTTTTTTTTTTTTTGGTTTCTCGTCTTATACTACTTAATGGAAGAACATAAGATGGATGGAGGTTACCTACGACATACGCGTGGCATAGTATTCTTTAGCTAGCTAAATAATATGGGTATATTACTATGAACGCTAAGACAACCATTCCCACTCGCACCTAACCAGGAATACCCAGAGATCGTTAGCTTTATATAACTGATACTTCCTTATGCGAGTTTCATTACTGTACAAGTAACATAGCACCCATTAAGTACCCATTTCTGTTTTCACTAAGAACGGCACTCGCTACCTCGTGTGTTCAGAAAATATTTACTATTCATAAGTTAGATCCTCCTCAAGCGGTTAAACATAGGAACTATTACCTGTCGTGCTTCTCATGTATAATATGAATACTTATCTTACATCAAACTTGAACCTGTTCGAGTTCGAACGATGTTCTTTAAGGATTACAATATAAAAATAATTCAATTTAAATTAACTCGAGAAGTATTCTTATTCGTTTGTTTTTTGTAACAAGTTTTTCGTTTATTTAAAAATCTGTTGGACTCGGGGTTGGATTAAAAAAACATTTGAAGAACAAAAATCATAGAATTAACATTTCTACCATTGATTTAAATATAAAGAAGACCGACGATTTTAGATGAAAGTACCGCTTTATTTAAATACATTTTTCGACAATTTGACTATAAGCTTTTATTATATTAATTATATAGGCAAATCGGCAGACTTGGCACCTGATGGTAAGTGGTCGACGTCGCACATGAACATAAACTAGTTCACCTGAAACTAGACCAGGCATTATATGTTGGCTCTGACGAGTCCTGGACGGCAATGGCCTCTTTCTGCGAGACAGTGATGTCCCAGAAGGAGTCCGATGAACGGGCGAGAGAGGAGGCCGCTGACGTGGCCTCCCCCCGTAGACGACTAACGGGGGTGCGTCGGAGGCGCTATTCAATGCGGCTTCAATAAAGCCCCTGTGCTCGTGTCGGGCTCGGGATGGGAACCCGGGCCCAGCTTAAGACACGAGGTCGTGGGGACTGCCAAGTCGTAGCCGGGCAGTCCCCCTATTGTGGAGAATCTGGTCTTGCCGGGACCAGTCTGTCCTGTCGCCTGCACAGATCCCGGTCCCTCAAATATAGCGGCTGAAGGCTTACGCAGCGGTTTTAGTGGGGTAGGGCACCCAAATGCGAGTCCCCACACACGCCAGCGCGCCTACACAGGCCCTGGTATGGTCGTAAAGGATTTCCGCTGCGTCATCAAAAAAAAGGCATTATATGTTGCCGAGACATAGATGATAATTCGTGTAAATAATTACCAACAGTGCTTGTTTTGCCCTTATCTCCGAAACACATTAAAGCTGTTTCACTGATGATAGAAGCATAATCATGGAAACGACTTAACATCTCGTTTCTCAGGATAGACAAAAGTAGGAGGGCAAACGGACAGTCGAAGCCTTGCGACTATCGACGTCCATTAACATGCACATAAACAGAGGCTAGTTGCTCTCCTTTTCCCTATTCCCCCCAATGGGCCACCGGAAACTCACAAGCCACCCAAAACGCGACAGCTTAGCTATCACTTTACGCCGGTTTCATGTAAGCGAGTGGTACCTCCCGGTCGTGCCTGCCCAATTTGGCTGCGAAGCAGCATGTCCTCGCCGACCACTTACAATTAGGTATGTCTGTCTAAGAGGAGGGTAGGAGGATCTTATATCTCACGATACACATGAGATAGATGCCTGGGGTTTCGATGTAACTTATTTGTAGTCACATCCGACCATTCGCCTATCCAACATAATGGAAAAAAACTCATTCACTCCTTTTTTTCTCTCTCCGTTCCTCTCATCGGGTTAATCTCTTAAACGCCTTCTTTCCGATTATGGTCGAGACTTGCAAACATAGGATTGCAGGTTTTTCGTTGTATCTTTACCAAAAACAAAAACCTAACGCTAACGCTGTCTGTAATTACTACACTTTCGAAGGGTATGTTTAATCTAATCCTTGTTTTTGTTAGCAATAAATACTAAATCTACTTGTCACTGTAATTTCCAAGCGGAATGTTAGCTTTAGATCTTGTTTTTGTCGCTAATGCTGAAAATTAAGACCTAGATGTTTTGTCATTGTTCGTTTAATGATGCTTCTTTCTAAAGAAAATGAATCTTCGAAAATGAAATCGTTCGACAAACAAAGTATGATAGAACATATTTATCTTTATGAAATATAATATCGAGTTCGATAACTACGATACGAATATAGTATCGATTTTATTTGTAATAGATGATCTTTTAAATTAATGAACCATTTTAAATTAAATTTTGCAATGTTTAGTTTTGTCAGTAATGTCTGCGGCAAGTTGAATTCTCTACCAATGGTTTATAAAACTACTTTCCGATTTGTCATAAAGTTTTACCTTAGCAATATACGCCTTCATGTAGAAATTTCCGAAGAGTACAATGAAGGAGATCATGTAGATGATGAGCACGTAGTGCATCCAAAGGGGGAACTCGCATCCAGTCCTGATGCCGTTGACGCCCAAGATAAGAGCGCAAGTGAACTGGATCTAGAAACACAATAAGACAATATAATCGTAGCGTTCATTGAAACAGAGCCAGCAGTTAACGCCATTAATGTTGATGACGGTAAGTACAGTACAGAGGGAGAGACAGATGATTTGAATACTCGGAATTGGTTAATACTTTTTTGCCAAAATAATAAAAATAACAGATTAAATTTAAAGTCCTTGACAATGCTTAACTAGTATGTATGTGTGTGTTTAGCTATAGATTTCCATCACCCAAACCCGCTCATAGTGAGCGCGGCAGACTATGTCCCTGATAGCTCAGTCTCAAAGAGTTTTAGGTTACCTAAACACGTTACTACCGATCCGGCTGACGAAATATCTCAGCTATTAATGCGCGACGCAAAAGCGCGATGCGAAATTCAAGATAGAACACACACACATAACAATACAACATCCGGGGTTAGGTACTCAGTCACACCGCTTGGGCCTCGGGGTCGTGAGCGACGTCGATCCCTACACATGGTAAATACATCGATCCGGATCGATCGGGTAAGATTAGGTTCGAATCCGATACGAGTCTACACTAATCAAAACCGTGAAAACACCGTTAGCACTTTGCTATCGGTCGATTGCACGGGTACCGCGCACGACCCACCTCCCCCGTCAGAGGGGGAGGGGAGGGCCGGCCCTCCGACTAATAGTTTAACTTCATCCGCTAATGACTCGTCGACCGTATTGGATTTGACTAGCCAAACACCTACTCTCCAGAGTAGCGCGCGCGATATACCGCGCCCCCTGCGGGGCACGGAGGGGGGCGCCCCCCTTTCGAATTTTACTAGGTGAGCCATCTGCTCACCTACCTACCGATTGAGCTTAAAGGCCATCAGGCCTAAAAGTGTAGACCTTTCGAAAAAAAAAAAAAAAAAAGCTATAGATTTAAAAATATTTTTTCTTGTTATTGTATGTATGTCTATTTCATTGTCTCTTTTGCCTAAAGGGCGTAGTTTTATGGCGCATATAAAGGTAAATCTCGGTATATAAAGCAACTGTACATTGGATTCAATTGTATCACTTGGACATTATTCTTCGACTGTACCGCAAATACTTACAAGTTGTAGGATGGTCAAGTATTTCTTCCACCACAGGTACTTGCTGACGGTGGGTCCGAACACGGACAGACCGTAGTACGTGTACATGAGCACGTGAATACCACTATTCACCATAGCCGGGAGGAACGCTGTAATTGAATTCATCAATGTTAAAAACACACAATACACAATTGAGATAAAAGTAAACCTTGTGAAAAAGTGTGTCATATAACATTGGTAAAATAGTTTACCAATTTCCTTCAACGTAAAAGCAAAGAATCGTAAGTAACATTGCTGATGAAATTAAAAATCTTTAAAGGTGTATGAAGTTCACTAATTCATCAAATAATAAAATTAGATTCAGCAAGACACATAAAGTGTATGTTTTTGTTTGTAAAAACGTCTAAAAACGTATGTAATTCGTTCCCCCTAGAAGAGTGGCATAAACGCTAAACGAATATAATAGAAAAGAATACTTATTGGATGGGAATTAACTAGCTTACGACATTAAAATTTTTTTTAAGACATATTATAACAATAATATTCGTTTTAAACGAAGTACAGAGGTTGTTAAATGTTTTAACAAACTAAACCATATTCATTATGTATCTTAATAAACGTTCTTAAAAAATTTTGCAGCAACCCTATGGAGTTAGCGAGTAAACGCAAAAGAATAGAAGCGAGCGTTTGCCACTTGTCTAGAGGGGCTGATTTGCTGAGACTGATTTGACTGGACCCGGCCCAGCAGTTTGACACATAATAATTGTACACATTAATATAGGACGTACATATTTTAATGTACACCCTTATTATATACATTTAATATAGGACGGAGAGTCATTTATGTCCTACTACATGGGAAGAGAATTTATAAGAGACCACTCTACGAGAGAAGACCACTTTAAGAGGGAATTCTTAGAGTCCACCCTCTACACTCAACGTTTATTAAAAGAAGCATGCAACAGTGGAAGTAGTAATGCTGGTTTTGTGTTTTCATTTCTTAAACTCTCTGACAACTTTTTAATGTCACGTTTAATTGAATAAATTGAAAACCATTAATTAATTTACACGGGTACAATTTATCAGTTACGGTCGATTGGACCCAAAAAGTGAAAGTTTACAAAAGTTTTATTAGCGGAAGTTTTACGGGGTCAAAACGTGACCCTTATCACAAATAGAGGGCCCGAGATTAATTGCATAAAACGGCATTCATCCTTAAACTAATATTATGATCTAGAACATTTACGGAAGGAAAAGACAAAAATGAATTAAAACTACTTCAGAATATTGATTAAAAGGGTAATAAGGGTCAGGGCAAACTTTTTTATGATTGTTCAAAATTTTTCTTTACCAGATTCTTTATATAAATTAATATACAGATAATTATAGACAGTAGTAACGTGTAGTAACATGCGAAGAAAAAGCACTTTATTACATCTTTTATTATTAGCATAATTTCGGATAAATAAGTTCATGTTACGATGTGAAGATTTTGGGATCAAATTTTCTACCTATCTTATGTATAGCATCTTGTGAATGGTTGATAGGCGGTCTACAAGGCCTTTTCGTTTAGTTAGGCAGTTAATTTTTGGTTAGATTACTTCATGAACGATCACGGTATCAACCAATGGTAAGTCCACTAAGAAGTGTACTCAGCACTGTATTGTATGTCTCTACGAGTGTAAAAAACAATAAATTTCTTCACTTCTATAAAGAAGTTGTTTGGCATTTTAGTGTAAAATTCACTTGCCTACATAAAATTGCATCATGTTACTCACTTGAACCACTTGGCACCCACTTGATTCCAATCCACCAGAACGAGAACATGGTGGAATGGTGGTAGACGTGTAGGAAGGTGAGCTGTTCATCTTTCTTCCTCAGTATAAAGAAGAATGTATCACAAAACTCTAAAAGTTTCGAGAAATAATACCACCACACAGCGTCGGCTATCTAAAATAAACAAAAATAAACAATTTATAATAAATTATGATAAAAAACTAAGATATAAAATCTGTTTGTCCTCTGTTAAAAAATATTATTTTTCGAAAAAAGCGAACACGATCTAATAGACGTTTAGAGTACGACGCTACATCAAGTCCTCGAGCGCGCTTTTGAATTTGTATTCGCTTTGGTGGCGTCACTCGCGTGTTTGGCAAGCTCCATCTGTCTTTATTTATAATCTGTGTGTTTAACTATCAAAAATATATTTTTCGCTTGATTTTCCTATTTCTTTATATAGTTCCAACATGACGTGATCTTTGTTCTCTTCATAATTATCACAACCTGATTTTTATCTGGATAAGGGTTTGTGAGATTTTCAAACGGAAATCAAACGTCACGATGGATGAAAAATTTCAGGTTAGCGATATTAAAGGCACATTACATATAACAGGCCAAATAATATCGAATTGATGTGAATCTAGAAAATTCCATTACATATTCGACACTATCACTTGTCTTGAATACTCAATTCGGTTTTTCCCAAATTTATTTCGTGCATGAATTGAGGCTTATAACCTGTCTAGGTGATATTGATGCCCTATTCTACTTTCGCTTCATCTCCATTCTGTTTTTGTAAGTTTGAAATGGATGACAATTATTTTCACAGTGTGGTCTGCGTGGGTTGTATCACCCTTTCCTGGAATGCTGGAAAGCCATTTCCGGCACAGCAAATTTCATCAGCAAAATTGGTTTTATGTTCAGCAATGCATGCACAGACATTCAAGCCAGTACAATGAAATCTTTTTTACACTTTATCCACTATTTATTTGGATAAAGTGTAAAAAAGTTTTCATTGCAGTGGCTAAAACATGAATTTTCATGGACCGACAGTACATTCAATCAGATATACAGACTTTTGAGTTTAGAACAACAACCTGGGGCATGGCTTTACAACTTTGGGTATTTCTAATAGGATATCAAATCACTTTGCAAATGTGATATCTAATAGATCTATGTTCTAATTGATTCTTTTTTTGTTATTAGATTTTGTTATCATGTTTCATCACGTTAGCGACGGTGGTCCAGTGGTGGACGGACTCGGCCTCTTATGCGAGGGGTTCCGGGTTCGATCCTGACCCGTCCGTGTGTGCCTTGAAATGGGTTTTTCTAAATTTCTAAGTGCACACGAGACCATCGTTCGCTCACCGGTGAAGGAAAACATCGTGAGGAAACCTGCATGCCTGATGAGATTGAAAAGTCTTTGAAGGTATGTGAAGTTCACCAACCCGCATTGGGCCAGCGCGGTGAACTATTGGCCCTTTACCCTCCTCGCCTGATTTCGAGGAGGAGACCCGTGCCCAGCAGTGGGACATATGTGTGAAATAAATATATTAATCGATTCTATTCATCATCATCATCCTATTATTACCCATTGATGATTGTTGGTCATTCCTTATTCAAATCTCCTCAGTCCCTTGACTGTGTCCACGTTTACCCGGTCGGCATCACCGGGCAATCTCACCCTAAGTTGTCCTGGTCTTCTCCGACCCAATCCAATAGTAAAATTTAAATCCCAGTTCGAGATAAAAGTCGAACTTTTAAATTCGGCCATTTTCAGACACGAGCTATGTTTAATTTATTCCATTAGCGCGTGTTGTTCGAAACAATTAAAAATTGTCAATCAATACAATTTGTTGGGTGAATTGTCTGACTCGACTAAACTAATTTACATGTGAATTTTAAGATGTCACTGTTACTACCCACCGATCGGTTTATAGCTTTTATTGAAAAAAAATCATACTATCTCTAATCAGGGGGCTTAGTCAAACGCCATTACGAAAACGACAGCGAAGTTCGTTCGTACGTTCGAAGTTGTGATTGGCTAAATCACGTCGTCGATCGCTCGATCGTTCAATCGACGACGTGATTTAGCCAATCACAACTTCGAACGTACGAACGAACTTCGCTGTCGTTTTCGTAATGGCGTTTTGACTAAGCCCCCAGACCCGCGCTCTGAGCTTTAAAAAGTATTTTCCTTTGCAAGCATTTCACGTTTTTTCTAATTCCCACTTATACTTGTTCTGTGAGGCCTGGTTTCTTTTTGTCTAAGTGCCTCAATCTGTGTGGGAGGTATCTTATAAGGTATGATTTGACGTACAGTGATAGAAGCCAACGGAAAGATCATATTTTGTCAATTTTAAGTAATGGAATAAAAATTTCTCATACTCACTTGCATTTCATCAGGATCATACTTTTGCCTGCACGGCTCGCATATATAGCTGTATCGTAACCTAAACGACGCGGTCAGTAGTCTGACAGCTATATACGCGTTCAGGGCCGCCATTGCCAGGTTATAGGGAACCAGGAGCCATGTCAGTTTGAATGGCTGTCGATTCCTCATTAGTTTAGGTCCAATCCATACAATGAATAGGTAGATTAGTGTATAGACAAACGTCGGCAAGGGAGAGTCTACTAAAGGCCATCCTTCTGTCCTCTTATCTGCAAAAAAATCGTTAGTGAAAAGTCGGTAAAGAATATAAGTTACCATCCTGGTAAGGTAGCAAGAATTGCCATAAAATAAGGATTGTACACGCATTGCATCGATCATAACGAAATCTGCATTTAAATCGAATCGCGCTTCGCACTCGCAATTTTTAAAGAAGCGTTTCGCACTACCCTAGGCGCTAACAGAAACAAGATATTTGTTTTACGTTATACAATAAAGTATTGAAAACAATTTTATTTTTCAGTTTATTTTCCAATATAAAGGTTAATTAAGAGCAAAAACAAAAGTTAAATTTAGTTAGTGTAAAAGCCTACGATGGATGCGCGATCATATTTTATAAAGTGGATTTATTAAACTGTATTTTTATAAATAAGATTACATACGATGTGCATTTTATATATTTTTTTGATAATATTTATTACAGAATATCGAGTCTCATTATTTTCATTTAACCGAGAAAGTGATGATGAGATGTAATACCGAAATGTAATTTCACCTCCCAATTTCGAGAATAAAGTTAGACAACTTCTATTTGACCTTAGTACGATACTTACGTATAGAGATAAAAAGCAAGATGAAAATGACTTTACCCTGTTCTATAAAACCTGCTCTAGGTAAAACCTCTTTAAAGCTCACCTGAAAGCGACAGTGTCCATAAATAATAGTCGTAAGTGTCCTTTAAAACACTCTGCGTTGAATTTACTATCTTCGCCATTTTTTAAATATATCGTAGGGATCTGAAACAAGAAAACGGAGTTAAACCTTTGAAATGCTTTAGCTGTGGGTAATTGATTTATTATGTTCACTTTTGTAAATGAAAAAGGCGTTCGTGCATACAGACCGCTCACGCGTTCAAGTGTTCCAATCATCGAGAATTTAAACGTAGCAAGGCCTTCTCGAGCGTTCAACGTTCACTCATTCAAGTTTTCAATGTTCACTCACTCAAGCATTCAGCTTTTCACATTCAAATATTAACAATATTCTTCGTTGAGTCTCGCTAGCTGTCAAACCCCACAGATATTAATCGATGCTGACAAAACGTTCAAACATTACGCGTTGTCTGCACGACGTGAAATAAGGACGAAAAGGAAGGATACCCAGGAATATATTGTATCAATCATTTTCACTTCAAAGTAAATAAAATATATAAAAATACATTTTTAAATAAATAGTCCTACATCAACCGACTTAACCACTAGAAATATCATCATCATCAGCCTTTTTTTTTATTACTATTACTACTTACTGACTACTTATGTTTTGACTTATTTCAAGTGTACAAGCTGGACCTACATAATAAAGATATTTTTGTTTTGATTTGATTTGTCAGTCCCCTGCTAGACATAGGCCTATATTATATTAATTATATATGTATATTAAAAATACGTGAATAGAAATCATTTTAAATTTTTTTATTTTTATGATAATTATTTTTATAGCGTAAGTCATTTCTCATTATAGCAGCAATTTCAGAGATTAGCCAGAAAAAACAAACGACAGAATAAAATTGTAAAATATGTTATTTTGGTATATCCAACTCAATCTATAATACATAACATACACTCGTTTTGGCGGTAGTTCAAGTTACACTGGCTCTGCGTTTATTAAGTGAATAAAATAGATAACTTAGATATTTCCCAAACATTTGTACATATAAAGAAAACTGAAAGTTCAACTCGCGTGCACAAACGTTTGTACGAAGATTCATGCAGTGACGATTGAAATATCTGATATCATAATATCTACTTACCGTTGACAGTCAGCTGTTTGTACAAAGTGTTTGTATTGTATTGTGACGTGACAATTTAAAATAACTGTGGTTTTGAATCTACTTCAAATACGCGAATTTGTGAGTATAATTAGCCACTATTATACAGTTTTAAGAAAGTGCATACAAACAGAAATATTATATAATAAATAGGAATAAAAAGAAATAAATAGGAATAAATAAATTATAAAAAAGCAATACAGAGCCATCTAGTTTATCTTTGTCTGAACCACTGCTGAACTATACAACAGACCAATATGGCTAGTAAGTGCGGTAGCTGCGGCAAATTTACCTCGGTGATAGATGGCACTAAGTGTAGGAAATGTTCACTTGTTTTCCACCGTGGATGTCTAGTAAATACAAGTCCTAATGCATCGGCACCTAAATGGATGTGCAAGGGTTGTAAGTCTAGTGAATCCAACATAGACACTTTTGTGGATGCCGATAGCTTAAGTGGCCTCGAGGCTATGATGAAGGCTATCGAGTTACTCCGTACTGAGTTGTCGGCGTGTACAAAAGAAATGTTAACATTTAGACAGGAACTCAGCGTTATAAGAACGACGTTGGTAGATTTCAACACTCGTATGGATTCCTTCGATGAGCGGCTATCTAAGCTGGAAAAAAGGGAGAACCCGGTCGAGTCTTTCGATGAGCAACTATCGCAACTGAGGTCAGACCTCAACGATAAGGATCAAGAACTCCTATTGAACGACGTCGAGATTACTGGCATATCGGAACGCGATGGTGAAAATTTGACACATGTGGTTGCGCTGATATCTAGCAAGCTGGGCGTGAATATTGATGAGCGAGAAATCGTGAGTGTACAGCGTGCGGGTCCCGTGCGCGCGCGCTCGCAGTCTACGTCGGCGCAACAACCTGCGCGCGCCATCTGTGTGCGGCTGGCGAGGCGCAGTCTTCGTGACGAGTTGCTTCGAGCAGCTCGAGTACGACGCGGCGCGGACACAGCCGGCTTTGATATCGACGCTCAGCCGCGTCGGTTTTATGTGAACGAGCGACTCACTCGCATTAACCGACAGCTCTTTTATGCCGTTCGTGCTAAGGCCAAAGAGGCGGGTTGGCGGTATGTATGGACGCGAGATGGCCGCATATTCGCACGTCGAGACAGCAGCTCGAATAGTAATAAATATAGAATTAAGTCAACTAGCGACATAGATAAGGTTTTTTGTGTATAAGCTATTTGCCTTGTGTCTTATCAAGCCGAATGTTAGCTATTTATTTTGATTATTGTGGTCTTCCTACTCTTTTGCGTTATATAATATCAATAGTTGTTAAAATCCTGCGTGAGTTGTATAAGTTTTGCAATTTAATAACAGGTAGTAGTAGTCATGGTAGCGGTGTGTTTCTCGGAACGCGTTTAATTTTTGAGACATATATTTTACTTAAACACTATCACATTATCATTACATTTTATCAAACGTACATTTCATTTCATTTTATTATTATATACATCCTATTTTATTGTATTATAATAATATCAAACCTATATTTTCTATTTAACATATTATATTATAATTCTCTGTTAACATATATTATAAATTGTTTATCTTGATGGCACCTGGTAAGATTAAGATTGGTCTAATTAACCCTCGATCACTGAGAACAGGTCATGAGGAGTTTGTTGTCGCGCTAATGAAACATGACATAGATATTCTCGCTGTAAATGAGACGTGGCTTAGGCAGGGGGAGGATGAAACTGCTCCGATTTTATCTGGGTATCATCTTCGTCATATACCACGCCCTCCAGGGCTGCGTGCTCGTGGTGGAGGAGTGGGATTTTATATAAAGCGTGAAATATCAATACGAGTACTTAAACACCCTACTTCAGACTCCGTGGAGCAAATGTGGTTAGGCGTAACTGTCCACTCTAAAAAGATAGCGATCGGTACTGCATACCGACCGCCCTGGCTTAGTGTCCAGATTTTTCTAAATGCGTTGAGTGATACAATTTGCTCGCTCTCGTGGTACGATCACATCATCCTATTGGGTGATTTTAATATTAATTTCACTAACTCTGTTGATAATAGTTTTTTAATGCTTAAAGATTTTTTGTCTAGCTTTAATCTTCGCCAGCTCGTTGTTGAGCCAACACATTTTACTTCATCCAGTGACACCTTGCTCGATCTCATTTGTACCGACGCAAATGTGGTCCGAGTCTGGGTTGATCACATACCAACACTAAGCGATCATGCGCTGGTTGCATGTGAACTAAATATACCAAAACTTAAAAGTCGATCTAAATCTGTATATCTTAGACCGATCAAAGACATGGATCTAGTCCAGTTTAATGCTGTTATGGCATCTGTCGATTGGAATGCTTTGAACATGGGTGACGTCAATGAAATAGCAAATAACCTGACTTTTAACTTATTAGAAGTTTTTAATTACCTCGCTCCAAAAAAAATTGTCTTTGTAAAACGTAAAAGTTACCCATGGATTACACATAATATTCGTCTAATGATAAAACGTCGTGACGAAGCCTATCGCAAAGCCCGATCAACCAAACATCCCGCCAAGATGGCCTACTACAAAGAACTGAAGTCGATTGTTGGTCGGGCTATCCAAATTGAAAAAGACACGTATTTTAAAACATATGTTAGTTCAAATGAACGGAACCCCAGATCTATGTGGAAACACATTAAGGAAAATATTAATTTCAAGCGAACCAATGATACGCTTCCCAGTAGCTTGTGTGATCCAGATGGAATGAATAGGCACTTTCTTAATGTACCAGGGAATAATTTTGTAGCAGAATCGCTTTTAGATTTTTATAATAAAAATAAATTCGGTTCAACAACATTTAGATTTCAAATTGTTACCGAAAGAGATGTAGCTCAAGCCATACGAGAACTAAGATCCAATGCCACTGGTATTGACGACATCTCGCTAGATATGTTGATTTTATCGTTCCATCATATATCGGGTATACTAACAACACTCATAAACAAGAGCATAACATCTTCCACCTTTCCGGGAATTTGGCGTGATGCTGTGGTTCGACCTATCCCAAAAACAACCTGCCCCTCAGAATTTAAAGATTTAAGGCCCATAAGTATTTTGCCGTGCACTTCTAAGATACTAGAAAAGGTTATCTGCAGGCAATTAGTAGAATATCTAGAACGCAACTATATATTGCCCTCATTGCAATCGGGATTCAGGAAGCACCACAGTACCACTACCGCTCTGGTGAATGTGCTGGATGATGTACTCAATGCCCAAGATAATGGAAATGTAACCATATTGGTATTACTCGATTTTTCCCGAGCCTTTGATTGCATTAACATTGACTTACTCATAGCAAAACTACGATTTTATGGATTGGAGGAGGCCGCTGTCTTGTGGTTTGCAAGCTATTTAAATAATAGACACCAAATCGTAGAAATTAGAAATGAGAAGGAAAATGTGATTTCGTCGCGGCGCAGCCCCCTTAATAGAGGAGTTCCTCAAGGTTCCATATTAGGGCCTATACTATTCAGTATATACTCGGCAGACGTAATTGAATCTATACGAAACTGTAGGTATCACATTTATGCCGATGATATACAAATTTACCTCTCTTTTAAGCCTCACGAGTTGGAAAAATCCCTGCAATTAATTAACAGTGACTTAGACCGCATTTCTAACTGGGCGATATCTAATGCACTGGTTTTAAACCCGAATAAAACCAAATATATAGTTCTTGGTAGCCCTCACCAAGTGCAGTTAGTTAAGAGCAAAACCCCTCCTCTCGTAATAAATGGTAGCAGGATTGAAGGTGTAAGTGAAATACGGAACCTTGGACTATTATTGGACGAGAATATGCGATTCGAATCGCACGTGTCTCATATAGTAAGAACTTGTTTTTATAGACTTAAAGTTTTATATCGCATAAGGGATTCTCTCAATGAAAAGCTGCGCATAGTGCTATGTGAGACGCTTGTACTCTCTAAGTTTAACTACATAGATGTCGTTATAGGGCCAAGACTACTAGAGAGAACAAAAAAGTCTATACAAAGGGTGCAAAACGCCTGTGCACGCTACTGCTTCCATATATCGCGGCGAGATCACGTCACTTCTTACCTGAATCAGGCGTCTATACTAAAGATGGAGAACCGTAGGCGATTACACTTAGCCACAATGATATTTGGAGTCATAAAACATGGGGTACCTACGTATCTGGCCGAGAAATTGGAATGGACACGAAATGTTAACACCACACACTGCACAAGGTCCTCACAGTACGCCCTAAACTTGCCCATCCACCGCACAGCCGCATTTCGCGGTAGCTTTAAATATGCTGCAACGAAGTGTTGGAATAACTTGCCACCGCCACTACGTAATTTAATTAATAAATCGAATTTTAAGAGACAATATAAAAGAACTCTACTATTAAGTCAACAAAATATTTAAAATTCATATGTATATAATAATATTATATTCTCATATTCATTACCTACTTAGCAGTATTCCTTGGTTATCTCGTCTGTGTTCTCTCACTGAGTGTCACTGAGTGTGTATTTCCTTAATACTTTGCTGTTCTTGGGTGCATTATATCGTCATTGTTAAATATATCTATAATAAATCCTCACATATTATCAATTATTCTATTCCTATTATCCGTATTTCTTCTATATATAGGTTTTTTACAGTAGTATAATATGATATAGTATTGTATATTAATGTATATGTAGATATATGTATATAATGAGGGCTACTACAGTTTGGGTAAATGGGTAATTAATATTACGTTCATCTGTGTATAACGTTATCTAGTTTATATATCAAGTTTATGACTATAATAGACACATATTATATAATATCTCTCTTCGTACTATTTATTATTATTGTTACTATTACCGCCAAAATGGGAAAAGTTAACGGTGGTCCTGAAAACCAGTGTTAGGGCAATTAGCCCTGACTATAGCTGAGGTCCCACCTTTTTGCGAAGCACACTGTTGCCAACACTACTATTATCGTTACCTTACCTTTTTTTTTATTATTATTATTTTTTCTTTTTTTCTTTCCTCAAATGATTTTTATACATTAAAGTAATCAACTTAGCACTAGACTCGAGATGTTTAATATGTATATGTGTTAGAATCAGTGTGTTTACCAAATAAAGTTATTATTATTATTATTATTATTATTATTATTATAATATTTTATATTATGTATGTAGTAAAAAACGCTATTTTAATATTACACACAGACACTCCAATTTTATTTATATGTAAGTATAGATTATGAATACGTTCAATTTATTTCTTTTCTAATTGTTCACGCACCTACTGCGCCATCTATCGACTAGTTAAAGAAGCAGACGGTGGCGCTTTACTCCGCAAGACGGTTAAAATTTAACTACTACTAAAAAACTAACCAATCAAATTGTACCAATGTTTCCCTTTCTCTTTGCTTTACCACACCCGTCAAAATTTGTAATATTCGACTACTAACGAACTAACGAACAAGAATAAACGCTAAGTCACAAAACGTTTACAAGTTTTTTTCTTTATATTATATTCGCAAATCCATGTAAGGGTAAAACGCCAGATCCCCTACAAGACCATCCAGTACTGGACAGGCTAAGCATGGTTATGATGATTTTTAGCACGGTAAGATTGTAAAGTTGCCGAATCGGGTAGGCCACTTAATATTCCGTTCATCACTCGTTCCAACTAAAAGTTTTCAGAGTGTTAATAGCTTACCAGCTTTATGACAGTTCTGTGATTAGTATGGCTTATACGGATAACTTTATATGGATAATATTTTCGGATTTGAATTACGAGTCAATCTTTGAGATACACATGCGATTTTAATAAAATCTTTTATCTTTATAAAGCTATATTCTCGCTACATTAGCTACAAAATAATTATTATAGTCCAAATTCGGGTGTAAATAAACTATAGTCGCGGCACGATAAGAAGGCCGTTTTGACGTTTGTCCGCTCATGAAGTTTCGTAATTATAATAATCAAATTTGAAGCAGAAAATTGCCGTTCTTTATTGTCAAAAGTGACGTGCAGTTAATCATAAAATTTATCGAATCTATAATTATTATCATCATCATCAGGTAGGATTTTGATATCCTATTTATTGCACTGGTGTACCAGTTCAATAAGCCTAAGCCGACTGCGGATATGTGGGACTCACGGTGCCTCCAGACTAACTCCTCCAGAATCTATCACCCACGGGTTTTTTTTTCGGTTGGAGCTATGCCAATGGCCCTAGTGGCTTTAATGGTTCATCGGATGTGGAGTGAGTGAGAGAGGGTGACTTCCACGGCTTCTTAGTGTCGGGTTCCTGTGGAGAGTCCATGCTTCACCATCGTCGGAATCAACCCACGATGTTTCCGGTACGGCTAAAGAAGTAAAGAACATACTTATATTTGAAAGGTAACGCATTTGCCTATCAGTTAATACAGTAAGACTTACAGTAAACACCATCAGATGAACGGACAGTCTGCTTGCTCTGTCTATAAAATGCAAAGACCACGTAGATGCAGTTCGCAGCTGCTTATAGGTCAAGTCCTTTGAGAAATGGAAAGTCTCATTGATACAATCAACGCTTCAAGCGATAATAGTTGCTGAATCATTAGAGAAACTGCCAACGATTAAGATTAACAACGCATCGACGAATGGACACTGTACAATATTGTATACAAACATGCCATGTAAAAAGACACTCTCAGCAATAGAAAATTGAAGACTACTTGAAAGTAGGGATGTTCATGTAAAAAATATATCGATATTTTTTTCGATATAATATCGTGGTATTATATCGATACTTTGCTATATATTGAAGAGATATATCGATATTTTTAAAATATCGACACTTGCATTCAACTAGTCCAGAGGTTCTCAAACTCCTCTTTTGTTTCATAGACCACTTTCGAAATTCAAACGCGAAACGCTTTTTTTATAATGCAAATTTTAAAGGGAAAAATAGACATAAAGAAGAAAAATGGAATGTGATACGATATTTGATATATCGGATGAATGATATCGATATTACATTCCATATTAAATCATTCGATAATATCAGATTGAAGCGATATGCGGTATATTATAATATGATTTTGAAATATAGATATATATTGCCCATCCCTACTTGAAAGTACGTAAAAAAGAATGGTCCAATATCCAATACCAAAAAAAAAAAAGAAAAATATCATTGCTAAAAAAAGTGAAGTATCAACCCTTATAACATTATGTCCCGCTGCTGGGCACGGGTCTCCTTCTCGAAATCAGGTGAGGAGGGTATCGGGCCATAGTTCACCGATGCGCTGGCGCAATGCGGGTTAGCGGCAAAGACTTTCAATCTCATCAGGCATGCAGGTTTCCTCATGATGTTTTCCTTCACCGATGAGCGAGCAATAGTCTCGTGTTAGGGGTGCACTTAGTTTAGAAAAAACCCATTTCAAGACACACACTGGGGGGTCAGGATCGAACCCGGAACCTCCCTTATAAGAGACGGAGTCCATACTCACTGGGCCATCGTCGCTCAATCATTGCTAAGCCCATGTTTAATTTTTGCAATCACACAGAACACTTATAAAAACTATTTTAATTAAAACAGAAGGTACTTTAACGTCGAGAGATCGGTGAGATTTAAATTTTCAGTATAGATTAAGTTGGTCTTACTCTCAAACAGCTCAAAGGAAAGAAAACCCTCGAGAAGGTATTAGTACCAAGTTGCAGGCAAAACCTGTCTAGGGGATACTGAAGATCGATTCCTATAATATTGTACAGGAAAATCTTCAAATTCTTGGATGAATTTACAGTGCGCTTAAATTCATTTACGAACTCTTAGAATTGTAAAACTTGTATTGAACTCATTTATCAAAGTTGATTACATAATAAGCCCTTTGAAGTGGTAACTGGTAGTGTAAAAGCTCATAATATTATTCTGAGTTCAGGAAAATAAACTGAACTACAATTAGTCAAAGTACTAGTAGTAAATTTAATAATAGAGCTCTTTATGTATTTTATTTCATAATTATATTAAGTAGTTTATTTTAGGTTAATGCCTTTAAAGGTATTATTGATAAGTGGATAAAGTTAGCATAATTGTGATTGTCACATATAAAAATTATCATTAACTTGTTTTAAGTAAGTAATTCGCAATGGTAATTTTACCGTTAAGTTATTAAATTATAGTGGATAGGTTACTCTTATTATGTAAGTGACTAAAACGTCTTATGTCGTTTTCGTATGTTTACGAGAATTTCACTCTTTATAATGAAACATTTTTTCGTAATTATTAGCTGTTTATGAAGTTTTTTGCAAGCCCGACGTTTTGAATACTTTACAGCAACTATGGTCGCGTTGTAATTTTTTTAGTAAATAGCATGTCTATAGTAAATTATGATAATTTCATAGTCAGTGGGGATACATTTTATACGCTGGCATTTTTCCCCCACTTACTATATCACTGGGTGATACCAACCGGCTCACCCCACTACCGACGAAGCATAAGGGCCTTTAGGGCCATTAGCATAGCTCCATCCGAAAAAAAAGCTTGCATTTTTGCAGGTTGACTAAATACTTAAACGTAGTCGTTTGACTTACTATTACATAAACATCATGATGTTTTACTTTCATCTCTTACATTGTTACAGTCAATTCATTGCTTTGCTTTACAAATAATTACGTTCAAAAGAAATCTCTATAAGGTATCTAAACCATACGATAGTATTGTAATAACGGCTGTATTCAAAAAGTGAAAGTGCCGGCAAAAATACAAGGAAAGAAAGGGAAAGCTTGTATCAAGTGCCGTTTCTTCCGCGTCGTTCAGTTTATTTGTATATTTAATGGGAAAGTAAGTATCTTATTTAGATAGTCGCGGTTTGGAGTGGACACTTCTAGTTTTACTAGGCCTATAGCTATTCATGATTATTATCAGCGTTAATCATGTAAAAAAGGTTATTTATCTAACCATCGTTACTTGAATTTAACTCGTTTTAATTATCTATTATATAATTCTAGTGTCACGGTGTTTGTTCAAGATGAACTCCGAAGCTACAGAATGATTTTAATGTGCTTTCTTTTAAAATGTGTGCTTTACTCCAACTTATAGTACTAGGATAGTTTATTTCTCGAATTTGAGCAGTTTTTTTCCTAGGTACCTATGTACCTAGGAAAAAAAACTGCTACATACTAAATCATTTGACATAACAAAGTCTGTCGGGTCCGCTAATTAAGTTATTTAATTTAGTAATAAAGAATCATCAACACGATAAAACATAATACTATACTGTATTACTAAGTTATACAACTAATGTAACAAGTATAGATCGAGCCGCGGTTTTCAAATCGTTTTATGATACTTCTAGATTGGCCAAGGTCTATGGTCATCCATCATCATCATCAGCTTTCACTTTATTTTTTTAATAAGTTGTTTAATTGAAATGCTTATATAATTCTATCATGTTCGTAAGTAAACAATTTCTTAAGTATATGTTATGTATATTTAAATAATTGATTATTAACATTACGGATGTGGTATTAATAAATATTCAGTTTTAGTAGTTAAACGGTTAAACGTCCTTCATACGTAAGTAGCGGGTTCGATTCCCATATTTACTAGCACATAGCATTTTCTAGTAGAGAGTAGCCATTTTTAAAGAATCAATTCTGGTAAAATAAGCCAAGAAGTATGGTTGTACGTTTATGACGACGCTTATATTAAATCTTCTCGGTTCTTCTTTACGTGACAGTCCTATAATTTAATTATTAGAAAGATAGACATCGATTATTTAGGGGGTTTTAGATCGAAAAGACGGCTTTAAGTGCTTTCAACAGATTTATACGTCATTTCTTATTATAAATCTCCTCCGTCCGGCGCCGGAGTTGCTCCTTCGGTCCGGTATCCGGTCCGGTCTGCGGTCCGGCCTCCGGTCTATGTTGCCGTGTTTCGTGAACGTAATAAAAGTGACGTTGCAAAGTAATTTTATATACAGTAGTCTTGAAAGTGAGTGTCGGTAAAATAGGTTACATAAAATACTATTCAAATTATTTTCAACAGTTACATAATGTGTGACACTGTTAAGGTTTCTAATGACATACATTTTGTGCAAAAGAAATTTATTAATTATTGCACATTTAAATAATTAGCAGTTAGTACATAAAGCTACAATGGTACAGTGGGTATGGACTCGGCCTCTTATTCGAGAGGTTCCGGGTTCGATCCTGACCCCTCCGTGTGTGCCTTGAAATGGGTTTTTCTAAATTTCTAAGTGCACCCCAAACACAAGACCATCGTTCGCTCACCGGTGAAGGAAAACATCGTGAGGAAACCTGCATGCCTGATAAGATTGAAAGTCTGGCTAAGTAGGCTTACTTAGTCTGAAACTAGCCCAGGAAATATTGAATACAAGATGAGTTTCTGCGCCAGTATGTCCTGTAGTTCTCCGAAATACAGCAAAGCTGATGCTGTAGTGCTATTCTTTAAAAACCGTTTCGATATCGAGCTTCACCTGAGCTCACTCTACGTCACTTCGAAAGCGAACTTAGAAAACTAACTAAAGAATACAAATTCGTCATATCATCGCGGATTCCGCTTTCGAGATTCGAAAACGACCTTACAGAATAGCCCTACTGATGATGATGATTGATGGATCAAGCAGTATTAATACTGTGTAATAATACTGGGGATACTTATCTCAAGTAATGTAATACAGATTATATGTCGTTCAAATACCTCCTAAGCGAGGATTCTTCCATAAATAAATTAATAACAATTATCTAAAGCCTCATTCAAATCATTATTATATTATTAATAACGTAATCAAAGCGCGTGTAAGCTTAAAGAACAATTAATTTTGACTTTGCAATTTTCACATATTAATATTTTTTTAAATTTAAATCCACTCTCGAATACATTCATCATCAGCTTGCAGATCCAATCGTATATTACTTGCATTTAGTAGAGAGCTGCTTACAATGAGATTAAAATGAGAGAGAATGAGATTTATATATTGGACTACAAATGGTAATATAATCCAACAATCACACCACGTTAACCTAGCCCCATCGAAAAAACGTAAGAAGTTGTATTACAGGTACTAGATACGAAAATTTTAAGCAATTTATTCAATACTAGCAGTGTGCTGTGGTTTTATCCGCGTACTTCCCGTTCCCGTGGGAGTGCGGAAACAAAGCTTATGTGTTATTCTGATGTATAAGCTATATTATTGTAAGGTTTCATTAAAATCCATTCAGTAGTTTTTGCGTGAAAGAGTAACAAACATCCATCCATTCATCCATGCTTACAAACTTTAGCCTTTAATTAATTAGTAGGATAAACGCATCTATGAGCTACATCTACACTCTCGCGTGCCTCGGACTTTATTATATGTTTATTTATATATTTTATTTATTTATTATTTATATATTTATAGAACTGAGAGGTCTCGGGGGAGACAGCAAGTGCTCTCGAGCGCTAGTGTACAGCCACCATTACTGTACTATGACAGGTCTACTAACAATGTCTCACATATTATATCTCACTTTGACTGTAGAATCTACTGCCAGGCTTCGTCTCAAATTCTGTTCTATTGGATATATTTTGTATAATATTACAGAGTCATTGCCCCTGTACCGAAAATAATTATTAATGAGGAATAAGAGACGAAGATAACTAATTACTGTATATAAGCGGATTTCATTGTTTCTAAATTCTTTATTTTGATTAGAGAAAGATTTTTTATTTACTTAAAAATAACTCAACTTTGGAACTCAAGAGATTGTTTAGACAGGAAGTTCTTGTCGAAACAATATCTTTAAAATAGCCAGGTTAGAACTGAATAGCCAACGTCACCCGTCATTTAACCCATCCAGACTTTTTTCTGAATGTCGTTCAACACACAAATAAATGTTTGATTATCTCATTGCTAATAATATAGAAAACTAGCAGTTGCACGCAGTTTCACCTGCGTCAACTAAGACTTAATACGGGTCCCTAACTTTTTGAAAATTTAATATAGCCATGTTCACCGGAGATAGTGTAGCTTCCAAACAGTGAAAGATTTTATCAAATCGGTCAAGTAGTTTCAGATCCTATTCAATATAAACAAGCAATCTAATTTTTCCTCTTTACAATATTAGCATAGAATATAGTATAGACAAATCAGCTTAAAGATAATAAGACGAATAAAACAATTTAAGTAGCCTTCAGTTAATCACCAGAAAATAAGATTACGTTCCTGAATGTATCGAGGATATTAAGATAATCTAGAAATCTTGAAAAACCTAGAGGTCCTTGTAACGTACTGGCTCATCCGGGCAATACTCAAAAAAATACATGATACGCGTTAACGGACTTATGATTTTCCTCGTCTATGTAACGTCAACTCCAAACAAGAAAAAATAAACATCCTTAGATTTAACATGAAACGGAAATTAAATATTTGTTTTACTTACTTATATATTTTTTTTGTACACGTGTACGTTGTAATAATTGTAGCTCAATGGTTAGCGCGTTGGCGCTCAGTTCAGGAGGTAACGGGTTCAAATCTCGCCAGGGAACAAAAAATACTTTCTGTGTTCCTGGGTCATGGATGTGTATTAAATATGTGTATTATGTTATAAAAATCTTAAATAAAATACATGCTAATATAAAAAGTATTAAATATGTGTATTTCCGTTGTATGGTACTCGTAACACAAGTTCTTCAAAAACTTACTACGGGACCAGATTGACGTGGTGTAAAAGCGTCCATAGATAGATATTATATATCTATACTATTATTATATTACGAATACAAGTAAGTATTCGTAATCTATACTATTGTTATAAGCACATACAAAAAAAAAATAGCTCCATCGAAACAAGTAGAAATAAGCATCATATGAAATGTTGTCTTGTTGTCGCTTGCGATATCAATAGGTACCGCGTGGGAAGGCCCCCCACCTGTGACCACGAATCAAGGGAGCCTGCCTCATCTTGGACACAATTAATTTAATTATCTAGAATCTTGAGGTCAAGATAGCTGGGAAGCTCTAAATATTTTTCGGTTGATTACATACAATTTTCTATAACCTTCATTGTAAAAACGATAATTATTCATTACATATCGATTTATCAGAGTTAAATTAAATGAAAATGTATATATTAATCATAATCATCATCATCTGACTCTGTTCATTGCTGAACATAATCCTCCCTCAATGAACGCGAAGACGGCCGATCCCAACTAAATCTACACTAATATAATAAATAGGAAAGATTTGATTGTTTGTTTGTATTGAATAGACTCCGAAACTACTTGGCGGTTTGAAAAATTCTTTCACTGTCAATATTGGCTATATTAATTTTTTTATCATGTTCATCTGATGGCAAGTGATCAATGACATCCATACACCCGCTGCACCAGAGGATCAGCAGGTGCCTTTCAGAAATGAGTATGATCTTAACAGTCTCCAAATCGTATAAATTTAGTAACACCGTGTAGTAGTGGGTGGGTAGATGAAACTATTGGTAATACCAAATACCAAACTGACCATCAAATTATTCGAAATAAACTAGACCCTACTCTAACCTCAAGGGGTACATTCCGAATCTTATTGACCCTGTTGGATCAATAAGTATGTCCGATCCACTAACATATATGTGGTCAGCTTTTACTTAAAATCATTATCTAAGATAATATGCTCTATCTAGACTAATAAGTTTATACTGGTGAAATAACTTTTATGTTGCGTGTATCTAGTTCAGAAGATTACCTACGTTAACACTATAACTAAAATTCGATGACCTCTGTGGCTCAGTGGTTCAGGCGCACAAGCCGGAGGTAGCGGCTTCGAATCTCGCCAGGGAACACAAAAAAAGTTTATTTGCTCCTGGGTCATGGATGTGTATTAAATATGTGTATTATATAATAAAAATCTTAAATATAAATATTAATATAAAAAGTATTAAATATATTATGTATTTCCGTTGTCTGGTACCCGTAACACAAGTCTCTTCGAGTACTTATCACGGGACCAGATTGACGTGGTGTAAAAGCGTCCATAGATATTATTATTATTATTAATATTACTAAGGAGCGTCTTTGTTAACTTAGTATACCACTTACATAGAACAAACGCACAAAATTGAGGCAAGCCTATAATTTTTATTTAACTTATTTCTACGGATGTACTATTAGTCTAACATCCGGTTTCCGAAAGGCTGATCAACGCAAAAATTAACAAATCAACTGTCAAATCTCTTGTTAAGTATCAAATGAGTTGTTATAAGCATGGTTAAATTACTTAATTTGATCGGCCTGTCACTTGACATAGCCACTACAATGAAAAGCTGCCAAATTTAAAAAAAAAACACATCCACCTAAAAGTAACTACTCTTACTTACGTGCCTCTTACCCACGGACTTCTTAGTATATACTACTCTTACCCCTGCACTGCTCTTACCTCTGCAGACGGTAATTAGCCCATTTATAAATTACTAGCTGTTGCCCGCAGCTTCGCCTGCGTTAACTAAGATTTACAACCGGATCTTAGTACGCGAAATAATATTTTTTTACACCTTCTGTCCGAAAAACCAAAATGTCTTACGGAACCCAAATTTTATCAGAATAAAATTTAGCCTATGTTACTCGTGGATAATGTAGGTTCCGAATGGTGAAAGAATTTTTGAAATCGGTCGAGTACTTTTTGAGCCTATTCATTACAAACATACAAACATACAAAAATAGGTACAAATCTTTCCTCTTTATAATATTAGTATAGAGAATAGATATAGATTAAGAAAAACGTGGTACATATTTTAATATGTTTAAAAAGAAACTTATGATATAAGCAAAATTTTCACAAACGCTATAATTTTCGCACGTCTTGCATATATCAGTTCTAATGAATTAGGTATTAATGTCACTAGTTAGCATATTATGCTCATGAACGTGATGTAACAGTAATAAATATTATAACCTCAATTAAAATCATACATTCATACTTTATATTGCTGATTTCTTCCGCGAAATAGCTTTGCTATAGTTTTTTATGTTAACCTAGCTGTTACCCACAGCTTCGCCTGCGTTAACTAAGATTTATAACGGGATCTGAGCGGGATAATATGCTGTTGCGTACTTTTAAAGATTTAAGCATACATACAAAGGAAGCGACTTTGTTTTATACTATGTAAAGACGAAGGCAAAGCAGCCGAAGGCTTATGTTGGCTACGGACGATCTTAGACAAGCACTTAGCACAGCCGAATATTACGCAGATCATTTTCCATAGGGTAAGGGGGTGTAGCTGTTAGTCACTGGGATAAACCACAGACAACGGGACAGCATAGAGCTATCACTTAACACTGGTTATTATGAGCGGCTGTAAATCACCATGACATTACCTAGGTAGCTGAATCCTTAATTTAATATTAAAATAAAAATATATTTTTTTAATGTTTATTGTTTATTATTAAAAAATATATTATTGAAATGTTAAACACACGGCGATTATTATTTTAAAGTTATACACTTATACATACATAATTACTGACTACTCGTAGTGACCGTCCAAAAAAGGCTTCTAAAAGTAACTGCTTCCAAATTTTATCCATAACACTAAGGGCCTTGTTCACAATCTCCAGATAAGTGCCGAATAGGCTATTATTTGACAGATAGAGTATGGAGTATCTGTCAAATATGTTGCCGATAGCCTATTCGGAACCTATCTGGAGATTGTGAAATAGGCCCTAAAGCTCGTTAAAAGTTGAGGTGAGTGTACAAACAAAAAAAAAATAACAGATTGAGAAACAGCGGAGAATATGTGATGTAAAAAAAAATATTGCCGGCCGGCTGATATTATATTCTATCAGGTTTTCAGGTTACTGGACACTTGGCCCAGCGGTCGCAGATTCAAATCCCGTCAAGTGATTATTTTTATGATTATAAATAACGTGGTGTGATTGTTAATTAATATGAAAAAAAAACCGAAGTTTGTCGAATTTAATTTTAATATTTCTTCGAATAATTCGTGGCAGTGGGCTAGTTACACACGGAATCGATGGCCGATGGGCCAATAAGGTTCAAGGCTGGGAAGACAATCTCCGGTCCCTGTTGGATGCAAGCTGCAAGGGATCGGCCGTCTTGGCGTTCATTGAGTGAGGCCTATGTTCAGGATAAAGGCTAATGATGTTGATGAATTAAATTTTCGCATAAGCATATATCTAGTACCTTATTAAAAAAAACAAATCTCACCGTAATATTTAATGTAACTCACTACACCCACACTGACACACTCAACATGCGCGCGCGCTTCCGGCGCGGGTCGGCGGTGAACTGATCGATTCACGGGGGTTGCCGGATGACGGACCCTCCTCTCATACACTCGTGTGTATGTAACTGCCTGAATGGCAAATCATTCTATATTCAAACATAAATTATTACCAATGTTTCAAATCGATATGATCACAACGATTGAAAGATTGCTGAAATAGCGGGACCTCAATATTCTCCTTACACGACCAATTTTAAATTTTGTTATATAGTGATCGCGTTCTTTTTAGCGTGTCGATGGCTATATATAGCGCTAATTAATACGTAGTCCACGGAGAGAGATCTCGTCTACTGCCTCTTCATGGGACACTATTGACCCGAACAGATTAATAAAGATTAAAAGGTAAAAAAAATATGAAAAATTCCAATGCAATTAAAAAGAGATGATCATCTTGAAACAGCTATAGCCATTGGTAAAACAACGGTACCACAGACAGCGGGAAACTTATAACACCCTTTATGCTGTATTATTTATAGCATAAAAGGTGTTATAAGTTTACATAACTGTAAGCAGTTTTGATTAAAAATAGCTTACAAAAAAACTGCTAGAAAAGAAAAATGCGCGCAATTGCTAAATAAATAAGCTGATGTTTTTTTTGCACATGTTCTGTTTTTTAAGCGAGAGGCTTCGCCAGTATGTCTATTTATTTAGTCAGACCAAAAGGCACTTGTTTGTTTTCAGCAAGAGTTGATATTTACACTGTGAATTTAAATGTTCTCCCTGTGCGTTCAGTCTATAGGCCTATATCAATGAACACCAAGGCGATCTTTACTGGCTTATAACTATAACTGGCCACTATAGGGAGACCTAATTTAATGCGTGTAAAGCCAGTTAATAAACCATTCTTAATAATACCAGTTCACAGAATTATTATTTACATTTCCAAAAATACTAATTTTAGTGATAACAATCACTCGCTGTTTTACCCGTGGCTTCACCCGCGTTAACTTAGACTTACGGACGTAAGTAACTTTATTTGCTAGAAATGCGAGTACAGAAATTTTACATACAGTATCATCACAATTTGCTAGTTATTAGTAAATATTTTCTTTTCCTTTAAAATTATCCTGTTACTTCTTATTCCTCCAAGAAGAATATTGATGATGATCATCATGAACCTTTATAGTTTAGTTTAGGTTAAGTAGTTAACTTACATTATTCATAATATTAGTAAGGATGAAAGTAGCAATGTATTTAGTGTCTCTTATGGTTAAATTACTTAGGCTTATAGGGATAATTGGTTATAAATTATGGATATGTATTTAAAAGCTAATGATTGTCAACAATTCTTGATGAACTTTAACTTTCTGAAGTGTTGTGTAATAATTATATTTATTATAAGAAGACTGGAATTTTAGGTTATTATTATATTAATATAAATATAATTAAAATAAATATAATAACCTAAATAATTATATTATTTAGGTTATTATTATTTAATGAATTTTCTATGTTTATTTGTTGGTAAAGGTACCTTTGTACCCATGCAGATGAGAACACGAAACAAGCGCATTATTTTACACCCACATATTGTACAATATTTATATTCATACTCTTAAGGAAATATAATTGATTGAATGTACGGTCCTTGATGGAAATTCATGTTTTAGCTACTACAGTGAAAACTTCTTTTTTACACTTCTTCCACTATTTATTTTATATGTTTACAATTTTAAATTAAACACGACCAGTTTCGACAAAGTCATCATCAGGTGTAGTTAGACAGAAAATTTCATATAAAATATAAACATTGTGCAATTCAAGGAAATTATCTCAACGACTTGTCGACACTTTCCTACATAAAAAATTTAAGAGCCATTAAAATTTGCTAACAGCTTTTACTATTTTCATTGCATTTTTTTGCAGAAAGCAAAGGCTCGTTTGTCTTATTATCGTGCTAGCTTTAACAGTTCTGTAAATTAATTTAACATTTCTAGAAAATACTTACACGTTCATTTCTGTCCGATGCGTAAAGTAACATAGTATTATGTGTAAAGAAAATATAAGCTTAGTAGAAATCGATTGATTTACGAGATACATATTAATTATTAAACATGGATTTTGGGAGCAGATGAAGATTAAGACGAAATAATAATGGAATAAATATTTATGAATAATCACATAATATACTTAAGAAATACACCGTAAATTACAAATAAGTGTTTTTGTCGCTACGTCCACATTCGTAACCAAATTTTCGTAACTGGTTACGAAAAAGGAAATTTTTTCCCTGTTTCGTAACCAGTTATGAAACAAGACTTTTTTTTCCATTTTCATAACCAGAGCCTCTAGTCATATATGGCCTCCTGGTACTTTTTCCTGGAACAATGATTTGTATTGTGAATAAATGTTTTAAAACGTGGATTTATTTATTATAGTTAACTCTAAGGCCTCGCCCTCGAATTTAGCGGGCAGCGGGGCGGCGGCGGTGGCGGTACGGGCAACGTAGACCCGCGCCGCTGCCGCTCCGCTGTTTTCGAGAACCGGTCCATTTGATTTCTACGCAAAGATCCTGCCGCTCCAGTGTTTTCCAAACTCTTTTGCTTTATGGATCCCTTTCAAACTTTTCCTGCATCAGGTGGACCCCTTGCTGACCTTTTTTTTTGCTCGTTTAAAGATATTTCATTATAATAGTAAAATTCTTCTTGGTTGAATGGCTCATTGGTTCTTCACTATGGAAATCAAATTAATTTTCCTGGACCCCCCACGACCCCCCCTGGCTTACGATTGTGGACCCCCATTTTTTGTGACGCTCATCGTGGACCCCCTTCGAGTCTTCCGTGGACCCCTGAGGTCCACCTGGACCACTTTGGGAATCACTGGTCTAGACTTTTAGGTATGATGGCCTTTAAGCTAAATCGGTAGGTAAGTGAGCATCTGCTCACCTACCTAGCCATCTAGCTCACCTAGTAAAATTCGAAAGAGGGCGCTCCCCTCCGTGCCCCGCAGGCGGAAAAAAACACCAGAAACAACAGTAAGGCATCTGCCTCGAATTTAGCACGCAGCTGGGCGACGGTGGCAACACTGGTTTCGAAAAAAAGTGGTGGCCCGTGGCAGCGCGGGAGCGGCAGGATCTTTGCGTAGAAATCAAATGGACGGTTCTCGAAAACAGCGGAGCGGCAGCGGCGCGGGTCTACGTTGCCCGTACCGCCACCGCCGCCGCCCCGCTGCCCGCTAAATTCGAGGGCGAGGCCTTAGACTTAACTATAATAAATAAATCCACGTTTTCACAATACAAATCATTGTTCCAGGAAAAAGTACCAGGAGGTCATACATGACTAGAGGCTCTGGTTATGAAAATGGAAAAAAAAAGTCTTGTTTCATAACTGGTTACGAAACAGGGAAAAAATTTCCTTTTTCGTAACCAGTTACGAAAACTTGGTTACGAATGTGGACGTAGCGGTTTTTGTAAAACGACTTATGTACCTAATTATTTATTCTATAATCATCATCATCAGCCTTTATCCGTCAGCTGCACATAGGCCCCCCACAATAAACGCGAAAACGACCAATCCCTTGCCACTCGCATACACGGATCAGCCACTACACGGAAATCGTCTTCCGACCTGGTTAAAGGTCTGGTAAGAAGCGGATGGTTTCATCTGCCTAAGCGCGGTCTCCACTCTAGAGCCTTATTGGCCCATCGGCCGTCTGGTGGCCACTGCCACGTCGAACTTATTTTTCGCATGATATCGGTAACTTCATTTCATTTCGAGAACACTTAAGTTCCCCTAATTTATCATTGATTTATTAATTAAAACACGTTTTTTTACGGCTTGAATTTGGATTAAATTTATTATAATGATCTTTGCACTAGTTCGCGTATAAGTGAAGAAGCGACAGGCGCCTAAAGGTGCTTAATAATTCTAAAATAATACAGATATTACATGGGCCTACATAAAATATTATCAAAGAAATTGCCTTATTTATTTTTATTATCTTTATCGTACTAAATGTCTATTAGCTTTTACCAACTCTCTTTATAGGTAGATACATCTGTCAATTCTTTACCATAATCATTAGCCTGAAAGTGACCATTAGGAACCAATATTTGCATATATTTTTTGAAAGTTTTAATTCGGCAAACAAATTTTTCACCTTCAGCTATTCAAGAGACATCGATAGTTTATGTTTGATAAAAATGTGTTTGGCTCACGTTTAAATATTAAAAGTACACAATGAGCTAAACAAGGTTTTGTAACTATGGAGAGTTGAAAGCAAGTGTCGTTTCCTTTCACTGAGTATTGAGTGTTCATGAAACGCCAATATCTGCCTTATGCTAGTGAAATTGTGATTATAATCGCGTAATTTATTGTCAGTTATGACATTACGATATTTGATTATTATATTATGTAAGATCTTGGGAATTTCATTCAATATCTCACGTTTTAGGGTTCCGTATAACATGGGTTCTCTAGCGTGTTCTCATCATCAACATCACCACCACCGCCCGTCCACTGCATATTTCCAGCCTCTATCAATGTACGCCAAGACGACTGATACACGACTTCTCACATAAAGTCTAGAACTAGCAATTTTTGTACTTGACCTGGAAAATTTTATCCCCGTAGAACCATTGTAGTCGTTGCTAATTTTCTATATTTACATATTTATCCAAAAAAAGTTCATATCTTTTATCTATAATTTAAAACTAATTTGATTGATTGTTATTTCATCTAGATGTGATTTTACTTTGACTTTGAGATCATAATATCTGGGATCTGATATTTCAAATTCAAAGTCCTCATTATTAATTAATAAATTGTTTTAGAACTTTAGGAACTGAAGATGCTCTACCAATATTATATATCTATAATATTGTGTAATATTCCCATGGTTTTCTTTCGAGGAATTCAATCATTTTATTTCCAAAATCATTTATTTTACATACAAAGGTGGTCACAATTGTTTTTAACAATGTTAGTAATGTTAGTTAATGCTAGGATTTGCTGTGTTGAAGGTGACCAGTCTCTTCCCTGGTGCATATTAATGAAACAGTTAATTGTCCATATTTATAACCGACAAATTTCGTTTTTTGCTTTTTTTTTTTGAATCTTCATCAACCTCTTCATTTTTTTTTCAATCCTATCTTCATTTAAAAGAGGCATTTGTTCATATACAAAAGAGAACCACACGATTTCATGAACGTTCGAGATCATGAAATTTACAATATTAGAACAATAGTAACTTCATTATCATTTTAATTATAATAACTAGCTGAACTATACATATTAATGAAATACTAAAGTTAAGGTATTTTAATATAATAGATTTTCTAGTTAGTTTGTGAGTTTTGAAACAACTTATGTGACTTAAGATTTTTTTCATAATATTGATACAATTTGGGTTTCAAATGGCTAAAAAACCTAACAAACGGCTCTTCTCAGAGCCAAACAAACAAAAAAGGCACTTTTCAGCGCCAACAAATATAGAACTTTCCAAACCTGCTCTGACCACTATAAGCATCAACATCGAGGGATTCTCCAAAAACAAAGCAGATCTACTTGCTGACCTCTGCCACCAGACTCAATGCCATGTTCTCTGTATTCAGGAAACCCATAGAGACGCAAGCAAACCTCGACCACATATACCCGGGATGTCCTTAGTTGTGGAGATTCCCCACCTCAAGCATGGCAGCGCTCTATTTGCAAGACCTGACCTCTCTGTGACGTCTGCATCATCATATCTAACCAAAAATCAGACAGAAATTCTCAGCATAGGGACTGGCTCCTGCTGTATCACATCCATCTATAGCCCACCGGGACAAAATTTTGATTTCCATGTCACAGAGGAGTTTCAAAGACATAACACAAAAATTGTCCTTGGAGATTTTAACAGCCATAGTGCCGCATGGGGATACTACCTATCAGATAGTAGTGGGGAATCGGTGGAAAAATGGGCTGAGGCGCATGATATGGAGTTAATTCACGATCCAAAACTTCCGGCTTCTTTCTACAGTCGACGATGGAAACGTGGTTTCAACCCAGATTTACTCTTCGTAAGTTCCAACATAGCTTCTAATACAGTTAAAACCATCTGCCAGCCTATACCTAATACCCAGCACAGACCCATAACGTGCACTATACAAGCAGCCGTAACTCCTACTCTCGTACGTTTCCAGCGCCGTTTTAACTTTAGGAAGGGAAACTGGGATCAGTATGCTAGAGAAGTGGATAAGAACATGCGAGATGTGACTGCAACACCAGAAAATTATGACAAATTTGTCAATGTGATAAGGAAAGCATCCCGCCAGTACATCCCACGCGGTTGCAGTACTGCGTACGTCCCTGGCCTGGACCGAGATTCTGCAAATTTGATGGCTAAATACGCATCCCTTTTCTCAATCGACCCCTTTTCAGATGTTACAATATCTACTGGTGAAGACCTCATGGCGCTTATAGCAACTAGTCGCCAGGAAAATTGGGTAAAACTAGTAGAATCTGTAGACATGTCCCATAATAGTAAAAAAGCCTGGAGTACACTTCGCAAATTGACTGGCAACCCACCAGTAGCTACACAACCTGGACCAGTAACTGCCAATCAGGTTGCCCATCAATTACTCCTCAATGGCAAAGCACCCCATAGAAAACAAACATATAAACATACAAAAAATCTGATAGTCAGTGACAAACAACCAATTAGCTCAACATTCAGCCTTGACGAAATCACACTTTGCATAAAATCTCTTAAAAATGGCAAAGCCGCAGGTGTCGACGACTTAACTGTGGAACAATTAAAACATCTTGGCCCGGTGACCATCTCGTGGCTTTTAGAAATGTTCAACAACTGTATCAGGAGAGGAAAGATTCCGAAAATCTGGCGAAAGTCAAGAGTCACAGCTTTACTCAAACCAGGGAAGTCACCAGATGAAGCAAAAAACTTTCGACCGATATCGCTTCTGTGCCATACCTACAAGTTGTTTGAACGTATGATTCTTAACCGGTTAACCAGAATAATAGATCCGCTACTGATACCTGAGCAAGCTGGATTTCGACCTGGAAAATCTTGTTGTGGACAGGTCCTGAATCTAACGCAGCACATCGAGGATGGCTTCGAGAAGGGTCTAGTAACCGGGGCAGTGTTTGTCGATTTAAGCGCAGCCTATGACACCGTTAACATCAAACGTCTGCTTGAGAAAGTGGCTACCCTGACTGAGGACAGAGCCTTCGTAAATATCCTTGGGGAAATGTTGCGTAACAGGCGTTTTCAGGTGTACTTACACACACAAAAAAGCAGGTGGCGAAGACAAAAGAACGGTCTCCCACAGGGTAGTGTCCTTGCACCTACCCTATTTAACATCTATACAAACGACCAGCCAAATCACGCCCTGACAAACCGGTTTATCTATGCGGATGATCTGGCACTTACCTCTCAAGCAAACACCTTCGAAGAGGTTGAAGATCATCTTTCAACTGCATTGGAGCATTTTATGGAGTATTACAGGACTAACTCTCTGCGGCCAAATCCATCCAAAACAGAGTCTTGCGCCTTCCATCTGCGCAATTTAGATGCCAACAGGGTATTAAAGATCACGTGGGACGGCGTGGATATCAAGCACAACAATACGCCAAAATATCTCGGCGTCACTTTGGACCGAACTCTAACATATAGAGATAATTGTGAAAAGTTGAAGTCAAAAGTCAGCTCTCGCAATAACATTCTACGTCGTCTTACATCCACCCGCTGGGGGGCTTCGCCACAGGTCCTTCGCACAAGTAGCCTAGCCTTATGCTACTCGGCGGGCGAATACGCATGCCCAGTCTGGGCACGCTCAGCTCACGCCAAGAAGGTCGACGTTGCCCTTAATGCCTCTTGCCGCATAATTACGGGGACACTTAAGCCAACACCACTGTCCAAACTATATTGCTTGGCTGGTATAGCTCCTCCAGCAGTGCGCCGAGAAACCGCCAGTAATGTGGAGAGGCATAAACAAAAGCATGACAGCAGACACCCACTGTATAAACATACGCCACCGCCACCACGTTTAAAAAGTCGTAACAGTTTCCTTAGGCAGACCAGCTTAAGTGAAGGGCTTGCTCCCAAAACAAGAACCGAGCGGTGGAAGAAGAGGTTTCCTCCTCCTCTTAATTTCATTACACCCGCTGAGAAACTACCACCGGGTGGTGATCTTCCCTGGACAGTCTGGAAGTCCTTGAACAGGCTCCGAGCTGGTGTTGGAAGATGCCAAGAGAACCGGGTAAGGTGGGGTTTTTCCAGCAATGACAAGTGTAGCTGCGGTGCTGTTCAGTCGATGGCTCATCTCTTACAGTGCCCTGACTGTCCCATATCATGTACCATGGAGGATTTGTTTGGGGCCACCGACTCGGCAGTAGATTTGGCTAAGTACTGGTCAAAGCATATATAACTAAATTATTAACACAATAAAGAGTTTTAGCCATTTCGACTCGACAAGAAGAAGAAGATTTGGGTTTCAAAGTCAAAGTCAAAAATTTTATTCAAAGTAGTACTATCAATGTATCTTTTTGAAGGTCAATTGAGTCTACCACCGGTAGGTTTGGTGTTTGATTGAATTTGGGTAAAGATACGGGCATCAAGAAGTCTCTCGTAATAAACTATTTAAGTCACATCGAAACTAAGATTAAACTTCTTCTTCGTCGTTCCCTCACTGCTGAGGATCGTGACCACATATGAATTTCCACTGGACACGGTCTTGAGCCAAGTGAACTGCTCGGTACAAATTGCCCCCCACTTTGGTCTTAACGGCATCGGCCCATCTCACTGGTTTAGATTAAACAATATTATCTTATGTCTTTTTTGAAAGTGCAATTAAATAACATATAAAATATTAAACTTTAAAATTTATCAATACCTAACAAATAAAAGAGTTTAGAAACAGAAAGAAATCTTACTTCTTCATCATTATTATTATATCATTACATTGTCATTACAATAGTTTTTTAATGGCGTGTTTTATGTTTTACGTTTCAGTGGTTATTTATAAGGTAATAAAAAACTCATAATCGACGTCGGTATGTCACAATCATCTCAGAAAACCATGAGCAAGTCATCATATAAACTCCGAATTTTATTTATGGCAACCGGGTCACTTTTAGGTTAGCGACTATTACTACTAATCCTGGAAACAGCACTGGAGAGTGGTCGATTAATAATGAAAAAAGGTCCAATACAATATGGTGCATTGTGGTTTTGATTGACAATACATTTATTTCAGATATCAGAGAACAGAACAAACAGACAGAAAATATACAGACAATACATAACAAAGAAGACGAAAGAAATCGATAAAGTTTCATTTATTGCGATGGTAAGGTAATGGTGCGATGTATGGAAGTTTACGTTCCAAAATAAAAGACTAGTGAGCCGGAGTGCAAAGAGGAAGAGAGTAGAAAGTACCCACAGGGAGGACCTTTGATTAGTATCTGTTTCCTATAGGAATAGTTAGGAGGGGAATGGGAAAGGATTGATGGGTTTTCGGTCGGGTTTCATCTGGTTGGGCAACATCTGGTTAAAATGAAGGCAACACATCTGTATAACCTTTGGTTGTGCGGATGTCTATGGGCGTTGGTAGTCACCATAGCTCCGACTGCTTGGTTGCCTCCTTACGATATAAACAATGTATGTTTGTTGCTCAATGAATCGATTACGATGAAACTTTTAAGGCGCGGTCTTAGTACGATTTGAAATTGCGATTTCACTCACACAACCGCATATCTACGCGCGATACGGTAACACACACACACGCGCCATCAACCATTTTTGCTCACAGAAAGATGCATGGTTATACGCAACGAGCAGAGTAAACATGGGTGTTATATTCAAAATAAAAAAGCGTAACCACCAGCATAAATGCATACACTTTTATGTTTATAATAGATAGTTACAATCATTAGTTAAATAAAACAAAAAATAAAATTATTTTTTTTTACAAAGTAATCAGACATTTCCTACTCTTATCACTACATATTATTAAAAAAAACCGCTTAAATCTTTAAAACTACGCAACGGATTTTGAAGCGGTTTTTTTTCATGGATAGGACAATTCAAGAGGAAGGTTTATGTACATAATTTATTAAGTTTTTATATATGTCGCAGTCATCTGGTTGAATCAGTCATTTGATTGTATCACTAACGCGTTAATCAAATGACGACATTTAATTGAATGACTAAAGGACAACTCGTCAAGTTGTTGAATGTGACGTTTAACGCCTTGACTGAACGTCATTTAGCATTGTCGTTGAATGGGATATAGCCGACTTTGTAATGTTTTAAGAGTGACCATAAGTTCGCAACTCAAAAGGTAGCTTCCTTTACATAACAAAAATGAGCAATGAACATTATGATTTTATATTGTATTTTAAGTCTTATCATAGGCTAAAAATATATGATATTTTTTTAAAAGTAATGTATTAAAATATGGAAGTCTCTATGACTCCAGAAAGTTTTTAATTTAAGTCTTTGTCACCTTGTGAAATGAAAGTTTAGGTAAAAAAAAACAATAAATTTATAATCATAGGATCAGTTTCTAGCTGTTTTACGCCAAGTTTGTTTTAGTGACTACTAACGCCGCGGTGGGAAAAAAATGAACTAAATTACAATCACCTGACTGATTTTACGTCCGCTCTGTTCAAAAGGCTATGTTACAATCCGCTATCTAGTTGGACGATGAGTGACGCTTGTTCAATAAACGTTCGGCCTAGTCATTCAATTAAATGTCGTCATTTCATTAACGCGCTAGTGATACAATCAAATGACTGATTCAACCAGATGACTGCGACATATACATTATCTAAGTTACAACTATAATTGTTGGAGGTGTCGGAAAAAATAGGCCGTCTGGGAGTTTTCAACGAAAACGCTGCCTAAACCCTTTGAGATATAACAAAATAATGTATGGTGGAATTGTATATCTTAAATAGGCCTACAAAAAAGTCCGCGATGACATATGTCTATCTCTTAGGAATATTATACTATATCCATTAAATACTTTAAAAAAGTTAATTTTAAATGAAAAACCAAAACCGACTTCAAAACTATACCTTCAAATTATGTACAACTAAAAAATTTTAAATAATATTTAAATACTTCGAGTTCTACTTTTTAAAATTAGTCATTTTGGGAGTCGGTGCCAGCCAATAAGGACAGTCTAATCACAATTCACAGCATTTGAATACATAATATTATACTCTCACATCTATTATAAATTCCTTTGCAATTATTGATTTTGTACTCATACGAGTACACCCAGTATTGAATAGATGTCTGTTAAGGTTATCTTTGCTTTGGCTGGTACCGACTCCAAAAATAACTAATTTTAAAAAGTAGTACTCGAAGTATTTAAATATTATTTAAAATTTTTTAGTTGTACATAATTTGAAGGTATAGTTTTGAAGTCGGTTTTGTTTTTCATTTAAAATTAACTTTATTTTGTACTTTTTAGTTTTAAGTATAGGGCCAGTAAGGTTAGTAAACTTTCTTAGAGGGCTTACACAAATTTATCAAGGCTTAATGAAAAACGAACGAAGAAAGGATTTAAATTAACACACAGCCAAAAGCGATTTGGAAAGTTGTATGCAATACATATATTATCATCGACATCAGCCTTTCTCCATCCACTGTTGAACATAGGCCTCCCTCAATGACCGATCAGAGAATGACAATGAGATGATGATGATAATTTTATGTTTTGCATACTCAAACAATTTTACAGAGTGCATACACAAATTAGTTAGAATTTCTGCCACAGACCGCATCCTTACAGGAAGCCGTTGAGGAATTGATCATCATGTTTGGCTACGACAGTTACTTGACCACTGGACCATAAAGACGTTACGTTAGCCAAATATCCTGATGGCCTATAAAAAATTCAGCTGAGTATCGTTAATTTGCTCCTAAGAATTGAAGAGTTCCGTCACTTTATTATGGATCCCATGATCAGAACCTAACCAAGTTTTCACCAAACTATCCTTGAACTATATTCTTTCATATAAACTAATAATCATCGAAATCGGTTGGCGTGATATTCAGTTATTCATCTATTTGTCGCGTACATGCCTAATGCAAATTTATGACTTTTATGGTTTTCTCATGGATACCATCATCAGAACTGGACTAGATTAAAATGGGACCACATGGGGAGCATAAGCTTTCTAATACAAAAAGAATCATCAAAATCGGTTCACCCAGTCAAAAGTTATGAGGTAACACTTATAAAAAAAAAAAAAAAAACATACAGTCGAATTGATAACCTCCTCCTTTTTTTGAAGTCGGTTAAAAATTGGCAACTATAACGTAATAGTTTGAAAGTTATTTACACGAATACGGTATGAATCCCATTGTAAATGAGTAAATTGGCATCTGCACTTCATGAAGATTAATTTTGCCCTTTACATCATGCAAATTAAATCAATACTTTAGGAGATATGGCAAAATCAAATTAATGCACAAGAAAATAAATCGTGTTGCCATGATTCGAACTGGCGGTTGTCTGGTGCATGGGCGTAGCCACACTGAGGCAAGCTGGGGCGCTTGCCCCACCCTGGCACCTATAGGCTGCCTAATTAAACATAAAATATTTTTTCTAATATTAACAACAATCATAATTTTTGTTTTGTTATTATGTCAAATCAATCAATTAATCAAAACAAAAAGCGGGTCCGAAAACCCTCAAAATTTATACATTAACAAATTGGCATAGATGCAGCCCAAACGGCTTAATTAAAAAAACCCCTTTGTTGCCCCACGTTGAGCCCAAAGCTGGCTACGCCCATGGTCTGATGTCTAAGGCCATGGTGTATCAACTCTGATAGGTGTAATAATATTATTAAAGTATGGTGGAATATATAATAATAGTATCCTAAATAAGCCGATAGGACGATTCAATTAGGATGGGCAGCATTTAGATAGCTTCGCCATATTCTCACGTCGTCTATACCGCAGAGTTTGAAGACGAAAGTTCAACCGATGATGATTATCCGTCCACTGCTGAACATAGGCTTCCCTCAACGAATGCCAAGACGACCGATCCCTTGCTACTCGCATCCAACGTGGACCTGCCACTGCACGGAGATCGTCTTCCCATCTGGTTAATGGCCGACCAACACTTCGTCTACCTAAGTGCGGCCTCCACTCTTGAACCTAAACGGCCCATCGGCCATCCGTTCTTCTGAGTGCGTGACCAGCCCATTGCCACTTCAACGTGCTTATTCTTCGCGTGATATCGGTAACTTTAATTCTCTGGCGAAGGTCTTCGTTTCGAATCCTATCTGCCAAAGAAACACCCAGCATAGCACGCTCCACAGCACGTTGAGCTACGGCAAACTTGCGGACCAGTCGTAAATTAAGAGGCCACGTTTCGGCCCCGTAGGTCATCACGGGGAGAACGCATCGGTTGAAGACTTTCGTCTTCAAACTCTGCGGTATAGACGACGTGAGAATATGGCGAAGCTTCCTAAATGCTGCCCATCCTAATTGAATCCTCCATCGGCAGTCGCAGTCGCAGATGATGACAAAGTCGCATCGATGGCACTGCTGCCTGATCAGAGTAGCACGGGATCGGCCGTCTTGGCGTTCATTAGAAGAGGTCTAAGTTCGGCAGTGGACGGATAAAGGCTGATGATGATAGGTCATCACGGGGAGAACGCATCGGTTGAAGACTTTCGTCTTCAAACTCTGCGGTATAGACGACGTGAGAATATGGCGAAGCTTTCTAAATGCTGCCCATCCTAATTGAATCCTCCATCAGCAGTCGCAGTCGCAGATGATGACAAAGTCGCATCGATGGCACTGCTGCCTGATCAGAGTAGCACGGGATCGGCCGTCTTGGCGTTCATTAGGAGAGGTCTAAGTTCGGCAGTGGGCGGATAAAGGCTGATGATGATGATGGTATATTGTTCTTGTTGTATTCGAGTGGCAAGAGATCGGTAGATCGGTCGTCTTGGCAATCATTAGAAGGGGCCTATGTTCAGCAGTGGACGGATTTAAGCTGATGATGATGATGATGATGAGTGAGCAAACACTTCACTACTAAAGATGTATAATTTTTACTTACAATAATTTTATGTAAGTAAACTGATATCTGTAATTCGCCTTTGCTCATAGCTGCCACGCTGAGCAGGCGGATTGACAATCGCAGATGATGATGAAGTCGCATCGATGGCACTGCTGCCTGATCAGAGTAGCACGGGATCGGCCGTCTTGGCGTTCATTAGGAAAGGTCTAAGTTCAGCAGTGGACGGATAAAGGCTGATGATGATGATGGTATATTGTTCTTGTTGTATTCGAGTGGCAAGAGATCAGTAGATCGGCCGTCTTGGCAATCATTAGAAGGGGCCTATGTTCAGCAGTGGACGGATTTAAGCTGATGATGATGATGATGATAAGTGAGCAAACACTTCACTACTAAAGATGTATAATTTTTACTTACAATAATTATATGTAAGTAAACTGATATCTGTAATTCGCCTTTGCTCATAGCTGCCACGCTGAGCAGGCGGATTGACAATCGCAGATGATGATGAAGTCGCATCGACGGCACTTCTGCCTGATCAGAGTAGCACGGGATCGGCCGTCTTGGCGTTCATTGAGGGAGGCCTATGTTCGGCAGTGGACGGATAAAGGCTGATGATGATGATGATAAGTGAGCAAACGTTGAGAGAGAACGTCTTCCCACCTGGTTAAAATGACTAGCCAACATTTCGTCTACCTATGTACTTATGTGAAATAAACCAATTCCATAAAAAATTATTGTGGTAATAAATGATTGCAAAGTATCAAATTTGGTTTATTGAATATTTTGTATTTTGTCAGCTGTGGACGGATAAAGGATGATAATGATGATGGTATATTGTTCTTGTTGTATTCGAGTGGCAAGAGATCGGTAGATCGGTCGTCTTGGCGTTCATTAGGAGAGGTCTAAGTTCAGCAGTGGACGGATAAAGGCTGATGATGATGATGGTATATTGTTCTTGTTGTATTCGAGTGGCAAGAGATCGGTAGATCGGTCGTCTTGGCAATCATTAGAAGGGGCCTATGTTCAGCAGTGGATGATGATGATTCGTTTTGTTGATCTTAAAAAGAAAACATGATATTATTTCGTTTATGTTACGTTTACTATGCAAGCCATGACCGATACGGTCGATCGACGTAGCAGACAAACCACGCTTGCACCTGGCGCATTCAAATATGTATTCTATGCGCATATAAATAGAATGCCACAATATGTTTTTGGATTTAGAATATTATGTTTGTGCAATTACTCAAATTCACACAATATCGTATATTTCAACAAAAAAACATTATAGCCTTATTATCCATCTTATACTTTCCCAAATATTCCAATAAATTTTTACAATTTACACATAAACCACGAAGTTTTATGTCACAAGAAGACCGTCCGGGAGAGACCAGCCACCGCGAGCGTCGCTCGCGGAATGAATATGACCGCGTAATCTAATGCTACATTTACCACACATTGAATAAGGTTAAAAATTGCAAAGCAGAAGTGTAACCCTGTTGCAAATAAACATTTAATTTGCGGGTTTTTCTTTAATAACTCAGAATATACGCATGAAATTCAATATCTGTTGGGCCAAATAATTAATTAAACCATATTCTAATTATATTCTTACAAAAAAATATGTTGTTACCGCTGAAAATACAGAGAACTCCAACGTCTAAGTTTATTTTTGAGAAGGAAATTACGATTTTTTTATTGGATATATTAAACAAATATTTAATATTATATGACCGTAAACATTTTCTTTAGACCCTTTTCTATGCTCTGTATTTTTTGCATTAGTTATATTCATTGGGTTTCCTCGTACCGGAGCGTCAAAAAAACCCAGTTTTGTGAATTTTGAGCTAAGACCGCGCCTTAAGTGGTATAGTACATACCCCATACTCCTACGGGCATGAGAAATATGCGGGTGAAACCGCTTGGCGCTGCTAGTTTATCGCATGACTTAGATTATTGAGTCTCCCAGATACTGGAACTAACGCTGAGTCTCCATTACCTAATATAATTGATTTCAGACCAAACCTAATTAAAATAAACCCTACAGAAACTTTGATGATTTATTGCTTAATATTGATTATCAAATATCCAGGTCATAACGAACATTAATCATCTTGTTGTTATTATTAGGGCCTGTTTCACAATCTCCAGTTAAGTTCCCAATAGGCTATCGCAACATATTTGACAGATAGAGTATGGCATTTGTTGAGGTTTAGGTCAAATATTCATCGTCCAAGAGTTTTCATTCCACAAATCTGGACTTTTTGATCGAATTATCTCCTATAGACGAAGCGTGATTCTCAAATTATATATTCTGCGATAGCGATAGTGAAAGCAAATAGTCAACATGACTTTGGCTTCTGATCGACTTTAGCGTTGTTTGTTCAGTTTCGGTTCAGTTGGGAGAAACCACTCCGACGCTAGTTAACCACTTTGCATGTCAAACTTCTCATGACCAGTAACAATGACTTAGATCGGAATTCACTCGTTCTAGCATGTCTTCAGCGATTCGTCTGCGATTTAGTTATTGAAGAAAATTCTTGTCTTTACACTAGCCGAGCGGAAACATGTTTTATTTTTAATTAAAACTAAGGTTTATTTAAAATGCTAGAGATGGACGTGTGAGTTACAAAAGTTCCACGGCTATTTTTCTCAATGTTGAATGATGATTTACAGTCACTATTTCCTTTACTTTTGTGATGTTAACTTCTTAAAAGTGAAGTTACCCGAGCGAAACAAATGTTCAATCACATATCGATCGTTGATGGCTTTGTATCATGCATGTATTCACCGTAAGCCTTGTGTTTCATTTTCGGTGACTCCGGACGTGAAATTCCGCTGGTGATGCAAAATTTAAGACAAACTCTCTCTGTATATATATTTTAATCTAATTTTCGCATTATATGTACGATTCTATGATAAACATATTTAGAGACCCTTTTACCCTAGTTCAAAACCAAGCTGAAATCCAACTCATAGAAGACTCTTTCTTAACAATCTCATCAGCTTCCTCTTCGTACTATAGTATGTAGCTACAGTCTTTGTAAAAAAGATATAAAATTATATAAATTTAATTACTATATAATATTATTACTATATAATAACTATATAATATTAATTAGCAATATCCCGCGAATCATGCAGTCTTTACAGAAAATGTGTAAGTGCACGCATATGCATGCATATAACACCGTCCTCCTTTCTCACATTGCATATGCGTACACTCGCATGCACCACCACCACATACACACTATAAAAGACCACCACCAGAAATCTGCGTAGATTTCTGCGAGAGAGGCAAAAAATTAAATTCTTGTCACAAAAAGAGTTGCTATATCGCAAAAAAATTGAATTCTTAACGTATATCACATAGTTTTCAAGACACGGTAAAGTATTTGAACATACATTGTGATAGTCTTTGCATACTAATTAATTGAGTATTTTCGGAAAATTTAAAATAAACTCTACCGTTTTGATTAATAATTAAGGGAAACACCTCTTCGTAATGAATAAAATACTAGCAATGGTGGTAACATAATTTACATGTTTTTAAAACAATAAAAAAAGTTACTCAAATAAAAAAAAAATTATAAGCTTACTTTGTTATGCTTTCACGCAAGAACTACTCGACGAATCATCATGAAACTTTGTGCACATATTCTGGAGGGGGTACTAGAAGTAGGACAGGATATTTTTTATTAAAAAAAAGATATTTTGCTAACGCGGCCAAAGCCGCGGGCAACAGCTAGTTGTTTAATAAAATAGTATTTGATGTAGGCAAGGTATGTGTACATAAATATAATTATTTATAATGTTTTAACTTCATAAAAGTTTTAAGAAGAGACTAGTAAAAGTTCGAAGAGACAATACTTTTCAAAATAGGCCTGTATAAATAATATCGAATCAGGATTAAGACATAACATCGAAGGTGAAAGCGTCATGTAATTTAGTAAAAATAATGCCGAAGGTTGAGTCAAGTTGGAGGTGACTTGACAAATAGCCACTTTCACCCGGCCAAGCCTTAATTTGAGTAGGCATGGATTTATTTGCGCACATTAACACTGTTTTGTATTTGTATGTGACAAAAGTTTGCAATAAACAAAGACGATTTTTTATCCGAAACATCAAAAGAATCGAAAGCGCTGGTTATTATGTAATGGTTTATTGCTTAGGTACGAAAGCGATGATGGTCCAGTGGGTAATGTCTCGGCCACTTAAACGAGAGGGTCCGGGTTCGATCCCGACCTGTACCAATATCTATCTGTCTATCAAGTTTTAGGTAATGTTTTTAACAGGCGTCTTAAAAAACTGTTTAAACTTTTAGCCTCTTTTACATTGATTATGAGTTCCATAGCCTCACACTCAAACATTAAAGGAGTTACTGAAGAATTTACTTTTTTGTGTAGGTATTTTAAATGGTATTTCTTTACACTACAGGTGTTTTCACCCTCCGAAGAGAAGGAAAACTTATCCTTAAGGTAATCGGGATATTTAGGATTAAACAAGATCTTAAAGAGGAAATTAAGAACAAGAGAGTTACGACGAGACCGTAAAGGAAGCCATGAATTTTAGAGTAGATCTGAATTGAGATACATAGTCGAATTTGAGCAGTCTAAAAATGAATTTAATGCATACGTTTTGTAAGCGCTTCAGTTTATTCAGCTGATCTTCTGTGAGGTTAGTAAAGCTTACATTTGCGTAATTCATATACACGGGAAGAAGTATAGTATGTGCAAGGGCAATCTTTGTAGGAATAGGCAACTTTGAAAGTCGCCTGAGTGACGCAAGTGCCGCAAAATATTTCTTACTACTTTCTTTTATATGGTTCGTCAAGGATAAAGTAGAATCCAAGTATATCCTGAGATTTTTTACAGTAGAGCTTAATGGCATGTCAACATTATCTACTCTAATCGAAGGTACTCAAAGGAGGCATGGTACTCGATCCCTAAATTGATGAGTATGATTTTTGACGTGACAACGTCAATTCGATGGAGCCGGCTGCACGCACGAAAAAACATGACTCATGCGGCGTTGCCTCGCTCTGAGGCGTTCCATTTAAGGCTTGAAGTGCAAGCGAGAGCACGAAACGAGCGACAAAGAGGCACAATCGGCCCATCAGTATTTTCTTATGACGTTGTCACGTTCAACTATCGTCAGTAAGCTGACTTTTTTCTTGAAGGTCAATTAAAGCCTTATATAATTGCAATTAATTATAAATATGCTCAATGTAAATTATAATAAATTACATTTTTCGAAAGCGAGATGCACTTCTAAATAGTACCAATTAAAATTAATGTAATAAAAAAAAATGTTATGTAAACATAAAACGGTGTAGCGAATTTATGGACAATTTTCTTTTTAATAGGCATAATAAACAGAAGTCATGGAAAAAAAAAACATTTATAGGCTCATCTACTCACAGCTATAAGTATAGTATTAGTGCTGCCAACGCCAGGTGCCAGCTTGATCGTGACAAACAAATATGGAATTCACAACTCAATTTCTTAATGTAGCAAGAGTCTGAGGAAAATAGCCATAAAAATATCTTCCCTGCTCATTTATTTCGTGAAATAGCAGCTTTACTATGTGTCGGAGAAAAGGACAGGATAGGATCTGGCGCCAGCTCAGCCTCTTGAGCGAGAGGTTCCGGGTTCGAACCTGACCCCTACCGTGTGGTATCTTGAAATGGGTTTTTTATAAATTTCTAAGAGTAGCCTGAACTCATAGGTGAAGAAAAACATAGTGAGGAAACCTGATGAGATCAAAAGTCTCTGAAGGTGTGTGAAGTTCACCAACCCACACACACCAGCGCATCGGTGAACTATGGCAAATACCCTGCCCCCCTGATCTCGACTGGGAGACCCATACCCAGCCGTGGGACATTTATAGGTTGCCACTTTTTTTTTTTACTGCTTACATATTATTATGTATTTTATATAAAATTAAATTAAAGGTATTAATATATTTAAGAAGAAAATTATATATTTACTATAATAATATAATATTTTATTTTATTAACACTAGAATTTCATATTAGACAAAAGAATTCAAAAAGACTTTGAGTAAACAGCAGTGGATGGCAAAAAAAATAGGTTGATGTAAGGATGCACTTCGCAGCTGAGTCGAGAATTGTCTTTATTTATTGCATCAAGTTATCCAGAGAGGAGAATGTATTAAAGGCTTATTACAAATCCGTACACCCTTTTATCCTGAATTGTTTTGTTTTCACGATTTTATTTTTCGTTGTATGTATATATTTTTACCTTTTTTTATTTTATAAAATAAATAGTGGATTAAGTGTAAAAAGTTTTGATTGTAGAGGCTATAACATGAATTTCCATGAAGGACCGACGGTACATTTAATCAGTTAGTTGGATTGGTATCAGGCTTACCTATCACCTGATGTTAAGCAGTCAACATTCCCCATGAACGTAAAGAAGTTAACAAGTAACCTGGAACACGCCGAAACTATCACATCTTTCGCATTCATCAAAATATAAACAGTGATGTGTGTGAAAACACAACAAAAGTCCATACGATAAATTATTTGACACATTTCTCAATTGTGGACAAATTAATAGTAAATTAAGGAAACATTAGAAACACTGAAGATATTCCGTGGAGCCGTAACATCCCCACGTCTAACTCAATTAGTTCCATCTGTGCAAAATCATAAATTTCATGAAGGCAATTAATTCTGTTTCTGGCTCATGTAAAGTTCAATTGGAAATTCATTGAATTTCTTATTATCAAGATCATCAACAGCCTATTTCCTAGCCAGACCCAAGCCTATATTAAATAACATCAAGACGATCCGCAGTCAAGCATTTGCAGATGCAAATGACATCATCATATCTCATAGAAGGATATTCTTCCGTCTTCCCACCACCGCTTCCGAAGTTCTAAGGAGTATCATCGATGACATCAATACGTACTAAATCTTATATTTATCATACAAATTGTCACCATCATCATGTATCCTGCGTATATTCAACTAAAAATTAATTGCTAAATATTTTATCCGATGGCCGACTAGTCTAAAGACAGGATACTGTACCACAGTATAAATACGATACTATACGGAAACTACGAACAAACGCTTGTAACGGCACACTCACATACGCATGCATAACGTCGCGCCCGCCACGCCGCCCTTACTATTGCCAGCACTGCGAGGTTCGCTTAGGAGTCTCGTCCATGCGCATGTTTGTGTGAGTGTGCTGTTGCGAGCGTTTGTTAGTAGTTTCCGTACTGTACCATATTTACACGTGCAAATACGTGCACACTGTGTTTATCTATAAATATAATTATGTTCGGTTTTACTACACATTGTGCGAATTCAGAAATGGATCGAAAATATTTGATATAAGTAATTAATTATTTTACCATTTTGTTAATTCGCTATCAGCATTCATTGCACTCATATCATCAATCAGTATCACTCAGCAAATACCTATTAATAAGTATTATCTTACAGAACACGTCTTGTGTATTATTTAGCAAGCATATCACGGTGTACGAACATGTACAATTAATTTATTTCACTTGCTACTACCATCAACAAAAAATAGTGTGAATTTTTACAAATAAATGCAACGGTGTGACTGTTAAAATAGGCATCGTATTAAACGTAAGGCGTAAATATTGGTTTAATGGTTTTAACTTGAGCGTGAAGTTCTCTGTCATATTAAATTCTTAAACTTTTAGGAAATGTCCACGGAGTAACAAGGTTCGTTTCGTTTTAAATATTACACAGACATTTTTCAAGCTCTTTAATAAAATCTCTTATTTCACAATATTCGTTATTTATTTGATACCATTTTTACTGTTTTATAAGAACGTTCTTGTTATGCGCGTTAGCATAGATGCTTCTAACTTATTTGTTCAACTATGCAGTTTTGCAGGAGAAACATAAAAAATCAAACTATGGAATTTGTTTGTTTAAAACAGCTCATCTCTAAAATATTCACTAAATTAACTTGGTCTAGCAGCGCGGCGTTAAGATATTTTCAATAAAATAATACTAATGACTTACATTTCTTTAATATTTTGCAAATTGTAATTTAATAGTAACTAGCTGTTACCTGCAGCTTCGCCCGCGTGAACTTAGATTTACTTACGGATTTATCATGTCTGATGATGATCATTTTCTATTTTAATAATGACAAAGTTTTTGTATTAAAGTTGATATAATTAATATGTTATCTGGAATATAAAGACATATTATGGGATATATTCGCAGACTTTCTGACGTATGCATATTTACTATATAAGATACTATTATTAATTATTATATATTCCACCTAAATATATCTATATAAATAAATATATAAATAAATCTGTGTTCCACCAAATGTTGAAACACGCAGCTGCCCGTTCAAATCACGGCAACACGATTTATTCTCTTGCCTATTATTTAGATTTTGCCATATCTCCTAAAGTATTTATTTAATTTGCATGATGTAAAGGGAAAAAAAATTCCTCATGAAGTGCTCAAGCTAATTAACTGATTTAAAATGATAAGGATTTATACTGTATTTGTATAAATAACTTTACAAATTAAGGCGTTATAATTGCCCATTTTTTTTAAGTATTAAGTGGATATAGTTTGATATTCTTAAGAGATAGACATATTATGCTGTCGCCGACTTTTTTGTAGACCTATTTAAGATACACAATTCCACCATACATTATTTTATTATATCTCAAAGGGTTTAGGCAGCGTTTTCGTTGAAAACTCCCAGGCGGCCTATTTTTTTCCGGCACCTCCAACAATTATTGTTCTATCTTAGCCAATGTATATAAAAACTTAATAAATTATATATATAAACCTTCCTTTTGAATTGTCCTATCTATTAAAAAACCGCATCAAAATCCGTTGCGTTGTTTAAAGATTTAAGCGTACAAAGGGATATAGGGACAGAAAAAGCGACTTTGTTTTATAATATGTAGTGATTATGTCTTACCATTCGGTACCTACATATTTTTTCTTTACTTTTAATCTCTGAAACGATTGGACCGATTTTAATGGGACTTCCACCGGCTCATAGCTGATGTAGTAATGAGAAACTTAGTCACAACCTAGATATTATATAATTATGTAAACGTTAAGAAAAGAGTGTACTGCCACATGTCAATGTTTAAATAGGGCTTTGTCTAATGGTGCGTATACATTTTACAGAAGATTTAACCCGTAATTTACCCCGCGTAAAACGACGACGATGTCTTACGTGGAGTTCTTTAGTCAATTGTCGAATGGATTGGAAATGTGTTCGAAAATAATCCAATCAAGTTCTAAATATAGTCTGTCAAACCAAAACCTAAAATGATATAAGTAGTCCTCTTGACGTGGAATCATGAAATTAAGTAAGAAGCTACGTCTCAGAACATAAATTAATTTGTTATAAATGAAATAGTTACAGAACCGCGCGCACGCGAAATAAGCTCACCTTAGTCGAAGTTTTCAGTGGGTGATCTGTCTCGGTACAAAATTTATTTATTTAATAAATATTAGCTGCTTTGTTCCAGATTTGCTACTAAAAAGTCTTCAATTTTTTTTTATTAAATTATATAAGTATTTGTAAAAAACTAGTTAGTAGTACAACTATAGTTAACTTTATACAAACGCCTTCCTCGAGTAATCAATATTTTCCTGACTTACGCCCGGTTTCTGAAACGTTGGTCAAAGTATATTATGTAAAAATAAATTAAATGTTCCATTCTTTAGACTGAATTAAGTCAGTACTTCGTTTATGGGACAATGTATACGTTTTTACAATAGGATCCCAAAAACGTTCAAAATCTTTCCATTAATAAATTTAAGAAAACTGTTAAGGAACGTTTGTGTGGTAAACCCTATTACGAAATAAAAGATTTTATTGAAGATACCACACCCTGGAAATAAGACACTCGCTCTTAAGATGTTACTTGTTATAACAACATATTGTATTTATAAAATATTATGTATCATTTGTTGAAAAGGATCCCCTAAGAAAAACGAGAAAAAAACTTAGGGGTTGCTAAGTTTTTTTCTCGTTTTTCTTAGGGGATCCTGCATCTCAAACGAGTTTTTTTTTACTTTTTTTTTTGTTTTAATACCTAGATACTCTTGACTAGTTTTTTTTAACGTATTTCAAGTGTACAAGTTGTTACCTACGAAATAAAGATATTTTTGATTTGATTTGATTTGACTAACATGGCTGTTAATGGCGGTTACCATACGATTCTAGAGTCAAATTTGAAAACTTTTCATTATAGTTGCTATGTCAACTGACAGGCCGATCAAATCAAGTAATTTAACCATGCTTTTAGCAACTCATTTGACACTTAACAAGAGTTTAGTTAATTTTCGGCCTTTCAGAAACCGGGCGTTAATTTTATTAAATGGAAAATACGTAGAAAATTATCTGAGTTATTTACTTACGTTGAAATTCTATCCGTAGGAATTCAAGTGAGACATGCGGATTTAGTTAAAATGGTCGAACGAACTTTTACGAGTTTTGAAACTATAATTAATATTTGTACGATCATGTCTATTAGGTTTAGGCATTAAATGGGACAAAGACAGATGACATAGGCTTAGTATGGATATACACTAGGGACTGGCTTCAAGTAATGAGAAAGGAGGTTCTATATTTGGTTTCATTCTTTTTATATAATATTGATTTGCAGACTCTTGTTTTGTGTGAAATGTGAGCCAATTTTAATAATTCTTCTTTTTTTGGTCCTAGTGTAACAACTGACGAACGGCATTTCTTGTTTATGTTGTTAATCAGTTGCCAGAAATAATTTAAAATAGTAATAATTATTTACTATGCTGACAGTTTGAATAGGGAGAGATGTTAGTCTTATTGAATTTAAGAAACAGGATGGGAAGCTCAGCAGCTGCAAAGACTTATCTCTGCTATGCTATTTCCAGCTCCTACACAATTTTAATAGCAATAAACTCTAAAGACTAATTACCGTCTTTAGAGTCAACTCTAAAGACGTTAATTAGTCTTAGAGTTGATTGAGACGCAGCAAGATCGGCCTCCCGTGATCATGGCGATTGAAACATTGGCGAAATATCGGACCTCAATAAAACTATAAGCGCTATAGGCATCCGAATAAGTTTATTTATTTATTTATTAGATCCACCAACAAGGATACACACTAACATGAGATTCTAAGGGCCTGTTTCACAATCTCCATTTAAGTTCCCAATAGGCCATCGGCAACATATTTGACAGATAGAGTATGGAGTATCTGGCAAATATCTGTCAAATATGTTGCCGATAGCCTATTGGGAACTTAACTGGAGATTGTGAAACAGGCTCTTAGTAACAAATTTAAGAGTATATGACAGTTAAATGTGGCCTCAATTAGAGGTGGATACAACATGCACTAATGACATTTTACAATTAACAATTACACTTTACTTAACGAGCACAACAATACACAGCATTAACTAAATTAAAGTAATATAAATTTACATATTAAAATAATTGTCCTTAATGTCCAGATAATAGTATCATAATTACAGTTAATAATATCAACTATTTTCAATCCACTGTTGAAGAGTGTAAGGCATAGTTCACTGATCCACTGGTCCAATGCGAGTTGGTAAACTTTACATAATACATACCTTCAAATACTTTTAATCTCATCAGGCACGGAGATTTCCCCATGATTCTTTCTTCCATCGGCGAGCAAGCGTTTTTCTCATGTTCTGGTGCTCGGAAAATTTTTAGGAAAACTCTTTATTGGCACCGGTGAGAATCCCCGATCTAGATTATCGTCGCTCTAGTAGTCATAGCAATTACTATTTAGAGAACCTACAGACAGACTTAAGACATTTTTAAACTATTAATTTTCTGCATACATGCTGTATTTATTGAAATACAATAAGTTTTTTTAAATTGATATTAGAGGCACTAAAATGTTAATCATGATGTATTTTATCTGACGCCACCCAAACATCTTAGCAATTTGAATTATTGCTCACATATTATTTACAGGCGTCGGCGTTGTCGTGCTAAGATAATTTTAAGTGATTTAATTATCATTCATTATTTTCAGTTCCCTTCACAATGACTAAATGCAAATTTCCAAATTCATAAAACTGAAATTTCATTGATGTTACATGAAACTTTTGGTAGTTGGTTTACTTTTAGCGGACTATTGTGTCGGATATCAAAACCTAGAGCTAGTTATTAGCATAGTAAATCAGTATCCAAATAAATATTGAGAAGTTTTCAATATTCCCTCTATGTCTGCAACTCACAAAAAAAACAGCAATATCTTTCGAACCGTTTAAGAAGAGTTCAATCATATGCGCACACGCACAAAAGTAAAGAAAGCTTAAAGTTAAGTGATAAGGATAATTCTAATATAGATTATCTGAATTCGCAGGAAAGTGGACATTAGGATTTCAATTTAAACACTTCGTTAAATTTGCGACGTTTCGGTCCTTTTATTGAACCTTCATCAGATCAGGCATCTACAAACTAATCACCACTGTTTCTCCTTCTTCTTTGATTTTATACTTGAAGTGTTACGGAGTTGTTTATATCCGTGAAAAAATTATGTATTATGTATATTATATTTATATACTAGCTGTTACCCGCAGCTTCGCCCGCGTGAACTTAGGTTTACGGATTTATCATGTCTGATGATGATCATTTTCTATTTTAATAATTACTTAGTTTTTGTATTGAAATGGATATATGTTATCTTGAACATAAAGACATTATTACGTCTACCAGAGTTGATACACTACGGCCTTAGACACCAGACAACCGCCGCCCGTTCGCATCACAGCAACACGAACGATTTATTTTCTTGTGCATTATTTTGATTTTACCATATCTCCTAAAGTATTCATTTAATTTGAATGATGTAAAGGGCAAAAATAATCTTCATGAAATGCACAAGCTAAATATCTGATTTAAAATGCTATGGATTCATACCGTATTTGTGTAAATAACTTTCAAACTATCACGTTATAATTGCCCAAATTTTTAAAGTATTAAATGGATATAGTATGATATCCCTAAGAGATAGACATATGCTATTGCGGACTTTTTTGTAGACCTATTTAAGATACACAATTCCACTATACATACTTTTGTTATATCTCAATGGGTTTAGGCAGCGTTTTCGTTGAAAAATCCCAGGCGGCCTATTTTTTCCCGACACCTCCAACAATTATTGTTATATCTTAGCCAATGTATATAAAAACTTAATAAATTATATACATAAACCTTCTTCTTGAACTGTCCTATCTATTAAAAAAAAACGCATCAAAATCCGTTGCGTAGTTTTAAAGATTTAAGCGTACAAAGGGATATAGGGACAGAGAAAGCGACTTTGTTTTATAATATGTAGTGATTATAATATATATTATAAACGTAAAAAACGTGAATATTTTAAATGCCTTTATATTATTATGTTTATCGGAACTAAAAAGACCAGAAGTGTTTAAGTCGGAGGTAGACAGTAGGAGGTAGACATACATTTAATGAACGGCTTCGTAAACAAACAAAACAAACAATCCTATCTTACAAGTCCGCTTTGCTTCGCCCTCCCTGTTCCGAATAAAGCTTTCTTTTTTATTTTCGTTCATTTTACTTTCAAATTAACACAGACATCAGAAAACACAGTCGGAGTGTAATTATTGAGCACAAGTTCTGATTTTTCTATGTTAGTAATTAAGCCAGGCATTCAGATGATATATCCATAATAGTAGCCCATGAATATAAGCGATGATTAAGGAGCCAGGATATCTTATGCAACTAAACTGTGTAGCGTATCTTAAGACGTAAGAGTAAGTACGTCACAGTACAATTTAAACTGTATGACCTTTTTTTTGTTTTACGCCGGGAAATGCACTGACGCATACCGCTGGGGAGTGGGTCTCCCCAGGCGGGTATGTGGGACTCGCTACGCCCGAAAGATGGGAAGTGGACGCAGCTCTACCCACTAAAACCCGGCGAGTGCCACCAATGCCGCCTTTGGTGAGGTGCCCCGGATCTACAAGCAACAGGGCACCTCGACGGCTAGTCAATCCCTCAGGGCACTGACGGCACCTCCACAGAGCGGTTGCCCCGCACCACAGAACAACCACTCCCAACGTCTGGACAGTACAATGAGGTGAGGTTCCCATCCTCACCCCTTGCCCCCTGCTCTTTTGTCCCCTCTTCTCATAAGAGGGGTACAAAGAGCCCCCTCGGCTCAATTCGCTTCACCCAAGGTGTTGTGGATCACCCTGGGCTACTGTGACTGTGGGGAAACTGTATGACCTAATTAAACTCCAAATCACTCAGTAAAATAAATAACATGAAAATTAATACATACAATAACACTATAAAATTAAAAATAAATAATAAATAATGCAACTATAATTAATGTTAAACGTAGTGAGTAGTTGTTTTATAAGTTAATTTTTGTAGTACGGGTAATACGATACAAAGAATTTAGACATACATAGAAGGACAGTTCTTATGAGCGCTTTAAGGACAAACTCTGCGATGTAAACGTCCGCTTGGCGGGGTGACGAGAGGGACGGAGACGAGTCCCCGGCATATGAGCCTACGACGAGCGAGTGCGAACTGGGGACATGTCCCCAATAAAGTCGGCACAAAAAATTCTTAAGAACTGTCCTTCTATGTACGTCTGAATTCTTTGACAATATCAACTTATATCTGCTGCTCCAATGGGGTGGCGTTCTGTTGTTCTCTGGCTATGTCTATGAATATCGTGCTCTATTCGATAACAACTAAAAATTAATAAAAAGAAAACAAAAACAATGTTGTCTAGAGAAACGCTTACAGGAAAATTCATGGAGTATTATATACTCTTCATTAATCATTTTCCCTTGACAGGTAATTATTACCCTGGATGCTGTGAATATTTATTGTGCAAGGTGAAAAGTATTAAAGTGAATACAAATTCAAATGAGAAACATCATCGGTGATCGTCATCAGAGAAAAATGCGTGGTGACAAGCGCTTATCTGCACGGGTACGACCATAACTCTTTTTTCTTCCGTGAAAATTTTTTTCTACATTTCGTATGAAAGAATAGGGAAGGTAATGTAATTTTTGGTCTAGTCTTACCACTCACTGTACATACCATAGACAGTGATAGTACTTATTTTTTAAGTAACTAGTAAAGCTGAATTTGGACTGCAGATTTTGCTATGGGCTGCTTACCTTGACTCAGGCCTGTACCTAGAATCCAATTTGGGGTAGGGCAGCATTTGTTACAGGTAGGGCGAAAGATAAAGTCGTATTCGTTTCATTATAATAATTTATTTTAGTTTTTGTATTTTTAAGGTAGGGCATAGTGATTTCGAGGTAGGGCATTGCCCCACAATGCCCCCTGCCCCCAGCTACGGCCCTGCCTTGGCTAGGTAGATTTCTAGTCAGTGTTCTATATCGGTTAGTGTAAAAATAGCTTAACTAGCTACCTATTTTGTGTACAGATAAGCTATTCACAAGTCTTACCATCTAACATCCAGGTAAGCTGAAGCTTGAACGGGATGCCTGGGTTTTCGGTTAACCATGTCCATGAGTGACGCTTACTTTATCACTTACTAACATAATAATATGCCTTCTCCAACAAAAAGCGTCAAAGACCTATCAACAGATGTCTCACACGTATGGGTTTGATGAAAATTACCGGATTTTTGGCAACGTAACCTTAAAAACAAGCATATTATAACTAGCTTTAATACTTAAATTTTGTAAATTTGGAAAGCAATTTACACAATGTTGAAGCAGACAGAACTGAGGCTCATATCCAGATCTCTCTCAGCGAGACAAAACTTATACAACACTTACAACTAGGTCGTACCCTCTAAATACTGCAAAGTTCTTCACTTCCAGTTTGTCACAAAATTCACGAAGTCACGAAGCAATGCGGTTTGTTAAAACTTCGATCTCTTGAATAGATTATCATTAGAAAATAAAAGTAAAGTTTAACCCTTATTTGTCCCACTGCTGGGCACGGGTCTTCTCGAAATCAGGCGATAAGGGTAGTGGGCCATAGTTCACCGTCGGTGAACTTCAAAGACTTAGATCTCGTCAGAAGATGCATACACACGATGTTTTCCTTCACTGGTGAGCGAACGATGGTCTTGTATTTTAGGGTGCACTTAGAAATGTAGAAAAACCCATTCCAAGGCACACAGGGAGTCAGGATCGAACCCGTAACCTCTCGCATAAGAGACCCAGTCCATAACCACTGGACCATCGTCGCTCACATTATTATCATCAGAATATAAAAGATAAAAAATAACAATAGATGTCGTTGTAAACTAGCATAATATGTTTTGAAACTATTTTTGACCAGTCCTTTGATAGCTAAAACTTTTCCAGCTAACTTTATTCATACGGAACCAACGTACGCGTGGGTTTTTATTAAAACAATGTGCTCTGCCCGAACTTTTGTTCACCGTGATTGCCGTTCGCCAATTTTGTATTGACTTATTCGAATACATCTGAATTTAGTCCCAAGGCTAGCGAAAAACTTATAACTATAGGCAATAGTATTCACGGCAATTTAAATAATATTAGGAATAATTGCCATAAATATATTAAAGGAAGACAAGTGGCCCCTACGAAATCAAAACTGCAAACAAAAAAAAAATGGAAATGTTGTCGCAAACATAAACAAATGGATTTGAATTCTGGGGGTCCCGATTTTTTTTAACATGATTTTTTTCTTGGCTACCCTGAATGAACTCAATGGAAGACCAGTGCTAGAATTACCGCCAGTGAACGCTGAGTTGAGAATAATCTGTGAATCTTTAATGTACTTATGTATAATTAATGTATTAATTACTAACAGCGCCCGCCGTTTCATCCGCGTACTTTACATTAATATGAGGAGTATGGGAATGAATCTGGGGGCATGGCAGTGCCCCCGCCAAGTCGAGCTGCGAAGCAAACATGTACGGCAATGAATAGTATACGACAAAAAAGTAAATGGTACGGCAGCCATCCTTTACAGGAACCATTTCGCCGCATTTTCAGGCCCCTATTTGAGAACCTCTGGATAAGACCAGAACGCAGAAATTTTCGTCATCTAGTAAGCTATAATCACATACTTAAAATACAAAATTTCAAGTCCCTTTAAGGTCATTTAGTTCCGAAGCTAAGCGAAAACAAAGTTTCGCATTTATGAAACTCACTCACTCACTCATGATCATCATAATTAAACTAGTACTTCCCATAAACTCAGAGAGCTGAAATTTGGTACAGAATTAGGATTTAATGGCTACATAAAGGGCAAACTATAAAAACTAGGATAATCGATGATCTGGAGTACCTGATGATACCTGTGAAAATACGAGTGTTACCACTAGTGCCATCTTGCGGCCTCCCGTCAAACCGCTACAAATCTAACGTTTAACGTATTTCGTGAGGCTTACTGAGGTTAATAAGCAGGTTGTTATTATAACAATTCGAAGATTTGAATAGGTTAGGAATTTTATGATGAGTGACGGATTACTGATTATTAATCTAATATTATAAATCAATATGCCCATGTTTCTACAAAAAGAAGTGAAATCCCCCAAAAACATTCTGTAAAAAACTAGCCAAGTCTCGATGGAGCTGCTTGATCATCTCTAAAAAGTAATGAAATCTGGACATAGTCGTGCCAAGTCTAAGGTTCCTTACTGCGATCTCTTTATTATTATAGTTAATGTTGTGTGACTTGGCCGGTTACATTCTTTATTAATTAGTGGGTACAAGTCAATTTTGCTTACACGTAATGTTGTATCTGTTGTAACTACCTATGTTTGTTAAACGAGATAATAGTATTACTGGTATTGGTAGTGTTTCATTATAGGTTGCTGTTGATTGTTCAAATTGGTGCCATTGGTGTAATGGACCACCTGGTTGTGTACTCTTCAACGGCCAAGTCGCACAACATTAACTATAATAATAAAGAAATCGCAGTAAGGAACCTTAGACTTGGCACGACTATGTCCAGATTTTATTACTTTTTAGAGATGATCAAGCAGCTCCATCGAGACTTGGCTAGTTTTTTTACAGAATGTTTTTGGGGGGATTATAACCTTACAAAATATACGGTCGCCTTCTAATAATAAAATAATTTACAAAATCAGTTTTGTAGTTCCAGTAATTGCCCCTGTAAACTCACAACTTGAATTCTTTATAATATTAGGATGTTAATGTAGATTTAGGTACTATATCTTATGTAGTTCACAAATAAATCTTTTGATATTTCTGGATAAATATAATATAGAAGAGGAACATTTTCAGCCACCCAAAACATATCAGTTTTATTTTCAGGTGTTCTACAAGATAACTTATCTCTATAATATGTTATTAATATTATAAACGAGAAAGTTTGTAAGTATGGATGTTTGTTACTCTTTCACGTAAAAACTACTGAATGGATTTTAATGAAACTTTACAATAATATGGCTTATACATCATAATAACACATAGGCTATAATTTATCCCCGCATTCCTATGGGAATGTGAAGAACGCGGGTGAACCGTAGTTTTGAGTGATTGTTCTAACAAACAAACAGACAAACATGCATTTTCTTTACGCTCAATCTCAGTGAAATGCTTATGAAAAGTATGCTTGTCACGAATCTTTAGCCTTGACATATCGGCGTAGAACGCTAGCGAACGAGATAGGCTAGATATGTCATGAAATCAGATTTCGCTATCAATTCAGTTTCTGAGTAATGTGATAAAATCAGTGTCGTTCCAAAATATCACCAGAACTGAGATAATAAGCAAAATGATAACCCCGAATTCGCAATTTAAATTCCCTTTTTTTATATTCTTACTAGCTGTTACCCGCAGCTTTGCCCGCGTAAACTTAGATTTACGGATTTATCATGTCTTATGATGATCATTTTCTATTTTAATAATTACAAAGTTTTTGTATTAAAATGTATATGTTATGTGAATATGTTATCTTGAACATAAATACATATATCCCTTCGCAGACTTTCTGAAGGCATATTTAGGATACTATTGCTTTCATATTTTCATTTTCATAATATTCATACCGTACCTATTTGTGTAAATAACTTTCAAATTATCGCGTTGCCCATTTTTTAAAGTATTAAATGGATATAGTATGATATCCCTAAGAGATAGACATATGCCATCGCGGACTTTTTTGTAGATCTATTTAAGATTCACAACTTCACCATACATTATTTTGTTATATCTTAAAGGGGTTAGGCAGCGTTTTCGTTGAAGACTCCCAGGCGGCCTATTTTTTTCCGGCACGTCCAACAATTATTGTTATATCTTAGCCAATGTATATAAAAACTTAATAAATTAAATACGTAAACCTTCCACTTGAATTGTTCTATCTATTTAAAAAACCGCATCCAAATCCGTTGCGTAGTTTTAAAGATTTAAGCGTACAAAGGGATATAGGGACAGAGAATGCGACTTTGTTTTATAATATGTAGTGATAATGATGATGAAGTATTTAAAGAAAACACGATGATTTTTCGCAATCAACTCTTAAACTACTGAAACAGTTTTTACAAAATTTCGCAGTGTGCTAAAATAAGTAAAAAACATCTACTTATATACAAACTTTTGTGTTTATAATAATATTAAAATATCATCCCTTAGGAATATTATTATAGAAAAATCTATACTAGAAGTAACATAGGATACATTAAAAAAAGGAATCTTTTTTTGCTAACGCGGGCGAGGTCGCAGGCAACAGCTAGTGAATAATAAATATCCGGTGCATACATCTGTATTCACCTAACAAATTATCTTTATTTGGAGGGATTAGGACCTTTTTTTTTCTTTTTTTTTTTTGATGTCCGGACAATACCAGGGCCTTGGGTAGGTGCGCTGGCGTGTGTGGGGACTCGCATTGGGTGCACTACCCCACTAAAACCGCTGCGTGAGCTTCCAGCCGCTATCTGAGGGACCCGGAGCAGGCGACGGGAAACCCTCAGCGACAGACTGGTCACGGCAAGACCAGATTCTCCACAGGGGGATTCGAACCTGCTTCATTCAGAAGCATGAGCTGTTAGTCTATTAATAATATTATCTGTGGTATATTCAAGATACTTATTAAACTTGGCGCGTCTTATGTGGACAAATATGCGACAACCTTAAAACGTCTCCAGCGCCTTGGCTGTGATTTTATTAGATTAAGTTCCTCATAGCGACACCATTCATCGGAATGGATGCAATGCAAGTTACTCAATAAATTATTGTAAGTTTCGCAACTTCCATTATTAGTTTCAATCACTACTGGACATGATTCTTAGAATGCTGCACTTGATTTGCTTCTGCATGGAGACTGATATACTAGATAATTGAAAACCGATCCCTGCTATCCTCAAATCTTCGGCAAGTACAATGCGATTCTAATAAGAACAGGAATGTCAATAACCCTTTTAAATGACACTTGAAAAGTAGAGTTTGCAGAAAGAGCTTTTTTTCGTAACAATAATAATAATTGCCTGCAATGTAGACAACTACGTCGAGAACAGCACGATTCAAAACTGGTGCAATAATCAAAACTAGCAGTCATCATTTTAGGGTCGAAAAGGAAATATAAGTTTACTCGTGAAATGTACGCTATTATTTTACTAGTAAAGTGGCTGAGGGAACTTGTACGTGGGATTAATAAAAACACGTTGACATGATGTATTTTTACTCTTAAAGTTAAAAAATGTAAATGCATTTTATTTAAAAAAATGTTTTGTTCACCCTAACTACCTGGTGTGAATTGACGATTGATTGACAGTGAATCACTGACGCTATTTGGGACAGGTTGACATACTTAAACCACTTTGAGCGTCTCCAGCTGCTTTTTGAGGGTCACCGTTCTGCAGGAAATGATAATAATAATAATACATATTTATTTGACACATAGGTAAAGTGATGGTACAGTATTGTTTACATGACCCGAGCAAAGTAAATGAGATGCCGGGCCAAATACTGGATAAATTTGTTTGTCATAAGCGACGTTGCCTACTCACTATTCATTTGCATTTTGTTAATATAACCTACCTTGACATAAAAAATAAGAAAATTGTGTTTCATCTACGTTATATAGTAATCCTAACGTAAGTGAAATTGCTAAAACAAGCACGCAATGTTTTGCTTCTATTAATATTTCGAATCCTGATAGTTAAAACTCAATAAAATCTTTAGGGTTTTTTTTTAAAAAGCTTTCTTGCAAAAACATATTATAAAATAGCTACCTATATACTTAATACTATCTAAAAAAAAAAAAAAAAGTATCAACTCTTTATGTGTGGGACATAAAGGGTTATTTTATTATTTAAAGTATCAACCCTTTTATATCCCACTGCTGGGCACGGGTCTCCTCCACAAAATCAGGCGAGGAGGGTAATGGGCCAATAGTTCACCGCACTGGCCCAGTGTGGGTTGGTGAACTTCATATATCTTCAAAGACTTTTAATCTCATCAGGCATGCAGGTTTCCTCACGATGTTTTCCTTCACCGGTGCGCGAGCGATGGTCTCGTGTTTGGGGTGCACTTAGAAATTAGAAAAACCCACAAGGCACAGATTTTCGGGGGGGTCAGGATCGAACCTGGAATCTCTCGCATACGAGGCCGAGTCCATCCACCACTGGACCATCGTCGCTCTTATTATTATTAATACTATCTATAAAATATTAATTATAAAATCAAGAATTGTGCCTTCCTACTTCCCAAGGGAATATTAAAAGTAAGTAAGCATCTTAAGTTAAAATTGATTGCAAATTGCATCAGCAAAATGCTACATAATATACAAGTATAAAAGTAGCACTTTAAAGTCTTGACATCAACAGAAGCGCTGTCGGCTAGTAGCTTACGAGAACAAGGCCCTGGACATCATCACCAAGTATTAACGGAACCCTTCCTCCCAAGGTTTTAGAATAACAACATGTAAAGTTTGCTATAGAATATTTGAAAAGATTAGTTTCACAAGTTAATTTTGCCGGTTATTCATATAGTACTTGTTTTGGAACCTTAAATGGCTGTAAACATAAATGTTCAAAAAATCTTTGATGGTACTAATTTGAATTGAAAAAAAAATTGATATTTTGCTTTGCACGCCAAGTATGCAGTAAAAGACAAACGAAAAAAGTAAAGGTCGGCAAAAACAATCCACATTAATTTAGTTATTTAAACAAAGCCGTGAATTAAAACAACTTGCATTCTGAATTAAAACAACTTACAAAAATGCAAGTTATAAAAAAAAACCTGTTGCAGTTAAACATTCGTCAGGATTTGAACCAATGACCGCCGTGAGACAACAGACATGCTCCAACAACTTACTCAAATAACCGAAAAATAAAGAAATATTTAAAAATCCGAACAACTATATTATAAATATCATTACTAATAACGCACGGCCTTCGGAAAATTCGAAGATAAAGGAAAATGTGTTTTAGCACGAGTACATACGAATGTTGTAAGTTAACTCGACTCCTGCGCAGTCGAGTCAGTTCGCTTGCAAGTACTACAATAGCCGCTTGTGATTAGTTTTGTGACTATAATTATGTGTTTATATTAGTTCGAGAATCAGGTTAGTTTCTTAAAGATCTTAACATTAATATACATTACATGCTATCAGAAAATAAGTATTTTTTATACGGAGGAGAATAAAATAAGATCGAGCTTATTTTATTGGATTCATTTATACTTATTTTTACCATACAATATTGAATTTTCTATAAATATTGATTATTATTATACCTACCTAGAAATACTGATTATGTTCTTAACTAAATTACCTACGTCCATTATTCCGCAACAGCTTAAAAAAATATGTGGTTTTTTATTATTTAATACCATATTTATGAATCTATATATAATATTATTTTCTCACCACAATATTGTAAAGTCTGTATTTGGTAGGTACGTACATAATAACATTAGCATTAATATTCTATTAGTATTAGTCTCCCAGACTGGTGCCTAAGCTAGGCTCGGGGCCTGTTATATACAGGCCCCGAGCCTAGATATAGACGTTCATAGAGGGATACTTATGTTTATGCACAGAAAAAGCTGATGATGATGATACTATAAGATCATTTAAATTATCATTTTTTATTAGCGTAAGGTAATAAATATCCCCACCATGGTTCAAGCCTTGTCGTGGCGGTGGGGCACAGTAGCCCAGGGTGACCCAAACACCTTGGGTGAAGCGAATAGAGCCGAAGGGGCTCTTTGTACCCCTCTTATAAGAAGAGGGGACAAAAGAGCAGGGGGCAAGGGGTGAGGATGGGAACCTCACCTCATTGTACTGTCCAGACGTTGGGAGTGGTTGTTCTGTGGTGCGGGCAACCGCTCTGTGGAGGTGGCGTCAGTCCCCTGAGGGACTGACTAGCCGTCGAGGTGCTCTGTTGCTTGTAGATCCGGGGCACCTCACCAAAGGCGGCAGTGGTGGCACTCGCCGGGTTTTAGTGGGTAGAGCTGCGTCCACTTGCCATCTTTCGGGCGCAGCGAGTCCCACATACCCGCCTGGGGAGACCCACTCCCCAGTGGTATGCGTCAGTGCATTTCCCGGCGTAAAAGAAAAAAAAAGAAAAAGTAATAAATATAGTAAATTTAAGTGAACAATCGGCAAGTTCTTAAATTTTGCAAATATAAACATACGGAAGCTGAATTTATACATTTATATAAAAACTGTAAATGTAATCATTGTTACATACATATGAGTGGTCAATATAGTATTGCGCACATTATTATACGCCAGTATAGGTATCACATGTTTTGGCGATTAAAAAAAAAAAAACATAATATTATGATAATATATACTAACTGTTAATATTATAATATACTTTTAAAGAAAATATTATAGGGAGTAGTTTGTTAATGGTAAGAATTACTGGTTTGGACAATTATTATTATAGACAGTGGCATTTTTATGTTAGTTGGATAGGTAAACTTACAGACGTGCCATGTCCTGGTAACTGGTTGACGGTTCATTATGTGGTGCCTATACTGAGACAGAATATTCAGTCTTGGTGCCAGTAATTACTAGACCTGACCCTCTCAACAGATAGGTGGTACCTAAGGTAACACGGGAAGCGCGGCACAGCGTAACCCTTTTGCCATTAGTTTGCGGCTGATTGTCGTTTGATATTAGTAGCAAGGGCTTACCCTCTTTCATGATTTTTTTTATATAACATCTCTATATCTATCTCTCAAAGCTAATAATCACTCTCTTCTCTAGGACTTAAGGCTGATAATCACTTACCATCAGGCAGTCGTTGACTCTTTCATTCTACTAACATTACAAACGCGAAAATTTGTAAAAATATATGTATGAATGGACGTACGTGTTTGTTAGTCTGCACGTGGAAGTACATGGATATGTATGAAACTTTATGATAATATAGCTTACACACTAGAATAATAGATAGTCATTAAATTATATCCGTACTCTCACGGGGATGGAATGTAAGCGGGTGAAACTTCGGGGCGCTGCTAGTGCTATATTTCGCAATTGTTTTGGATTTCAATGTTGTAAAACATTACTCTGATCAATAAAACTAGAACAAAATCAATTTGATCGGACTTACTATTAAAAAAATAGCTAAAACTATAACGTTGAAACCGCAATGGGCCAATAATCACGGCCAATAGGGTTCCGAAGTAAAGGTCGTGTTTTGAAAGGTACTGCTGTTTGACCCCGACTAAAATATTATGACAATCTTTGTTAGTCAGCGCAATGTTATAGATTGACACTTAGATATTTGGAGACTAACCTTATAGTATACTAGCAGGGCCCTTTCGTTTTACCCGCGTGCGAGTTATATATATATATATATATATATATATTATAGCCTAATTATTTAACTGATGTGTAAGCTATATCATTTTCAAGTTTCATCAAAATCCATCTAGTAGGTTTTGCGTGAAAGAGTAAACAACATTCATCCATACATTCTTACTAACTTTCCCACTTATAATATTAGTAAGTTATTAAAGATCTTTTGTCAACATTAATTTTTATCTGATGCCCACAGCTACGAATCAAATGATGATTGATAATGATTATTTTGTAGCCTAGCAGCGCATCACGTTTGCGCCTGCGCACTTCCCATTACCGTAGTAGCACGGGGATAAATTATAACCTATATTCTGATGCTTCAGCTATATTATTGTAAAGTATTATTAAACTCTATTCAGTACATGGATGCAAACTTTGGCGTCTTAGAGCCGATACTCCATACTCTATCTGGCAAAATATTTGACAGATAGAGTATGGAGTATCTGTCAAGTATCTGCCAAATATGTTGCCGATAGCCTATTGGGCACTTAACTGGAGATTGTGAAACAGGCCCATATAATATCAACACGCGGCGATTTTAAAGAACATCTCCAGTAGTGTAGTTGTTGATATTAATGATGATAAATAAATGTCAATTAATAATGACTATTATAGAGGACTAGCTGTTGGCCGCAGCTTCGCCTGCATTAACTATGATTTATAACGGCGACTTGGCGGGATAGTATATCACCTTTCTCGATAAATAGGCTATCTAACACTGAAAGAATCATTCAAATCCGACCAAAAGTTTCCAAGCCTTTTTTCGTGATAAAAGATATGTCCTTTCTCAAGCTCTGGTATATATGTGTACTAAATTTCATAAAAATCGGTGCAGTGGTTTAGGTGTGAAAGCGTAACAGACAGACAGAGTTACTTTCGCATTTATAATATTAGTAAGGATTGAACTTTAATCTGATTAAAATCTAAAAGGTACATACAATATTACTATTAATAATTAATTCATTATAATAAATATTATTGTTTTATTATTATGTATCCAAGGAAAATTGAATTTACTATAAATATAATGGCGAATTACCACCAAGCCCAGTTTATGACAATATTTGTGAGGAGTCGAAGGAACATGCATCTGTGCATACAACAGCTGTTTAGTAGGAGTCATGACCGCAAAAAAGACGTCATGCACTCGCAGATGACATTATAATACGAGTATAACGTGGCGTTTATGCGGAATTTACTTTGCACTAATTATTAATAATGTATTTTCTACACTAATATTATAAAGAGGAAAACTTTGTTTGTTTGTTTGTTTGGTTGTAATGAATAGGCTCAAAAATTACTGGACCGATTTCAAAAATACTTTCACCATTCGTAAGTTACATTATCCACGAGTAACATAGGCTTAATTTTATTTTGGAATAAAAATAGAGTTCCGTAAGATGTTTGGGTTTTTCGGACACGAGGTGTAAAAAATCAACCAGAAAAGTTACTTATTTTGCGTAGGTACTAAGATCCCGTTGTAAATCTTAGTTAACGCAGGCGAAGCTGCGGGCAACAGCTAGTTTTATAATAATAAGAATAGTTTATTATATGGGATAGTATTTTATGGGAATAAGTATCCATTAAGATTAATTTAAAACACTATCAGAATGCGGTTAGCACTATTTTATGTCATCGAATAGCAAATGTATATTTCAGTCTGAGATCTCTTACTTGCTTGCTTGCGTTGCTTACTCCGAGATAATATAGTATATCTTTGTATCAGTTTCATTGAGCATGGCTGAGTGGTTTGATAACCCTCTGAGCATTAGGAACATCTAACTGAATGTGAAGTTCACCAACCCGCATTGGGTCAGCACAGCGCCTTGGTGAACCATAGCCTACCCGCCACAGGATGCTCATATAGAAATACATAAAAAACTAAAAAGAAATAAGATCAGACAAAAATAGGCATTTTCTCCGGGCAAGTAAGTTTAAATTAGAATATAGTCAACTCGCTTTGGTGTGGAGGATTCGTTATGTTAGACATAATGTTGGTACACATTCTAGTTGGGTACGTTTTGGCGTTCACTATTAGGGACCGATGCAGTGGCATTGAGTCATCATCATCGTCATCAGGCCTTATCCGTCCGCTGTTGAACATAGGTCTCACTCAATGAACGCGTTGATAGCCAAGGTTAATAATGAAGACACATTCCATAAACTCGCTTGTTTCTCTGTAGCGATAATCGTGTCTTGCTATAAAAACTGATAAGCAACGACCGTTCATAACATTTTACTGAATGTTGTGAAAGTGAAGGACGGTTGGTTAGGAGCTTTGGACGCTTATTTTGTTTTGTAGTCTGTAAGGCCACGTTCACATGAGCGCTTTTTTACCGAAAAAGCGTTTGATGAGACAAATGGATACCCATGTATCTGTTCATACGGAAGCGTTTTTAAAACGCAACACTTTTTTATCGAGCACTGTTGCATTTTCAACGTTAAATCGAATGAGCAAGGAGCATGTCAAACTCGCAGCTCGAACGCGCTCGCTATTATTACTTTATAGTTTTTGTCTTAAGAGCCGCAGATAATTACAAAACCTAAATTTTCAGAAACGGTTCGTGTTATACTTTTATAATATGCAAAAAGCGACTTTGTAAGTTTTAATTTGAAATCGACTGTCGTAAAAGATGCGTAAACTTTTTTTGGTATACTGTGATCTAATAAAAACATAAAGCTGCTTTTGTGAAAATTCCAAGTAAGTTTCCCTTTTAATATGAAAGTTTAATCGTTAAAAGTAACATATTGTTCCTGTTGTTTTTTCATGGATTTGTTTTAGAGTTGGAAAAATGGAAATTTTGCAGACGATCAGCTTTTATGATTTAATACCTAAACATAGTAAAAAAGGTTGATAGCTAAAACTCATGTAGTATCATCATCATCAACCTTCATCCGTCCAATTATGAATAGGCCTTCCTCAATGAACATCAAAACGACGCATCCCTTGCCACTTGCATCCAAGGCAGACCACTGCACGGATATCGTCTTTCATTTGGTTAATGACCGATCAACACTTCATCTACCTAAACGCGGCCTCCACTCTTGAACCCTTGGCCCATCGGCCATTAGTTTTCCTCTTTATAATATTATGTATAGAGTCTAGAGATCTAAGTCTATGCGTACAATACATTACATAAAGCAAATTGTAGTCTAATGTCGACTTAAATGGAACTCAGCATTATTATAAAGAACAAAAGGTAAAACATAATAATATGTAATATATATGTAATATACAGGTAACCAAATGGTGGCTTAGACTGGGTACCAGTCCAGTCCAGTACAGGATGTCCCATGGCGAGATTGACCGATAAAGAGCGAAAGTCAAACATGAGAGAAGAGAGGAGATTGGCAGAAAAAAGGGCTAATGATGATGATGATGGAAAAGTAGTATTCAAAGCTAGCAATTATATAATAATAATACCAATACATTATGCAAATATTTTTATGCCACTCATAATAATATCACTAAGAGACCTAAAAATTTAAAACGAATTCCCTTATAAACTTGTCATTTTAATATCCGTCAATATATCACAACCGTTTTAATCATAGGCTTTAGGAAGGCTCGAATTTGATTGGTTACTGTAATTTATGAACCTCCAAAAAACATGACAAATCTCTTTCGGAAAACACGAGAACAATTCTTAATTATTGCAAAAAATAAAATTTTAACAGTTCTAGTCTAGTGTATTTTTTTTATTAAAAATGCCCTAGATGGCGGAGCAGTTCAATTGTTTAATGTAGGACTATTTGCAACAATTTATGGTATTTTCCACGTTAACGACTTATCTCTGCCCTATATTATGTATTTTAAAACGTTTGCGTGTGCGTATTATAAATATTTAGTAGAACAGTTGGCGCTTATAATATAACCAGTAAAGTATACACTATACAGTCAAAGACAAATACATTTTTATTTTATTTATTCAGACCAACTGGCAGACGTCCCATTTGGTGGTATCCGATTGCTCGCCCCTTAACATAAACTAATTTACCGGGAACCAGGCAATTCATTTATGTGTTGTCTAACCTGAGAGATACGACTCCTGGCAGTAATTACACTACCTGTCTCGCTCTTCACTCCGAAACTCGTGTTTCAGGGTAGAAACAATCAAAGATGGAAGTATACATCGCGTCCCACGGCTATGCCACATGAGGGGAAAGTACCTTAAATATTGTAGATAGAGCATTTTGCTGAAAGAAGACATTATTTGAATAAGAAAAACAAAATAAAAATATGCAAACATAGATATTTAAATAATTACATGATTGAATCGGGAAACGGACCCGTTACATAAGAAAAATATTTATATAAATATAAGATGGATTATTTTTGCTAGGTAACAATTTGTCAGAAATATATACATATTGTATGTACACCAATAATGAGCAAGGCCATTAATTTTTACATTTTACACAAAATTTATCAAAATATGCTCGTATCCGCCAAAAAAGCGTTCTTCACACAATAGTAATGAGTAACACATTGTCAGAAACAGGTTGTAATTAAATAATAGAAAGGAGAAATATCTAATAATTGGAAAATTCATTTTCATTAAATATCCAAGGTGGCGGGCGCTTGGTATTAAATTTTACAATCAGAGCCTCATGGCCAGGCGCTATTGAAATCTAACGCTTAGTTCTCTATTCCAAATGTAGAGAATAACTATTTCAAATTTCAAATTATCAAAGAAACAACTATTTGTTTAATGTGAGTCAGTGGTATTTTAATTATAAGACTCAGAAACGATTTTTTATCTCTTGCCTTTCTTGGTTTTTTAAGGGCTAGCAAGCATATTATAGGCATAAAATACTTATTGAAATACTAGCTCTTTTTTTCTTTTTGAAATACTAGCTCTTTTAGCTACGTCTTTACATTCAGCGGCTATTTAAATTGTAAGTCAATCAGTCACGCAATTATACCGATTAGTGTCGCTCAGCGTGGCAAAACTTCAATTGTATCAATAGTACTTGAGTGTAATATAAATAAGTAAAACTTGAGTAGGTATCAAAATATATACTTGAGTATCAAAATATTATATCAAAATTATTACATTACTTAGACTCAACACTATGGGTCCGGCCGTTTGAGTTGAGAGGCTTGGGTTCGATCCTGACCCTCTATGGTGAAATAGAATGGGTTTTTCTAAATTTCTACGTACACCTAAACACAAGACCTTCGCTTGCTCATCGGTGAAGGAAACCTGCAAGCCTCATGAGATTAAACAGTATTCGAATGTGTCCTAAGTTAATAAACCAGCATTTGGCCAGCGCATCGGTGAACTATAGCCCAACACCCTCGCCTGATTTTGAGGAGGGACATTTATCAGTTCATATTTTTTTTGTATTTAAAATTCACATTATCCTAAGCCCGCGTTAGTAGCGTTTTTTTTGACGTGACAGCGTCTAATAATAACTCGATATTACGGGCAGCGTGCACGAAAAAGATGACGGTATGTAGCGTTCCGAAAGCGAGAGCGCGGCACGAACGAGAGAGAGGCATGATGGGCTCAAACGATCGGCTCCGTTCGGTTCGTGCTGCGTGTAATGTTTGACGTTGTCACGTCAAACTACCGTCCGTAAACCGACTTTACAGACAACCAATTTTTTTAATTTACTCTTTTCGTGAACATTATATTTGATCCTAGTGGGATAGACAGACAAGCAGATCAGCCTTAGTTAATATATACTGAACATGATTCTTTTCATATGAATTTATCCTTAATTTTAGATAAATGTTTCACTGATGATATAAAGAACACAATAGTACATATTTTTTACTTATGAAACATCTTTTACGGATTTTATCGAAGTTTATTAAGGTTAGGTTAAGATGTGCCCAAACTACCAAAGATTATGCAGATGCTTTGCCCTTTTTTTCCCTATCCTTCCAGTAGGCCACCAGAAACTCATAAACCGCTGCGACGCTTAGCTGTCATATACGCGAGACGTGAAATATTACTGAATTGTTTTATTGTGTTAACGTACGTATTACGCAACTTATCGAATTTTCGATCAAATTAAGTGTTTTTTAAATGCATACTAAATTTGTTATTTCACGTATCGGTTTCAACCTGAAACCGGTAGGACCTGTTCCGAAAAAAAGGGTGAAAACATTTACTTCAATCGCATTCGATATCAAAGGTCTTTATTAACCAGCTTAGGGTCATTAACCCTGCTTCTTAGTTTTTCCAAGACGAACAATCCTTTTGTATTTATCACAAAAGAAGGCAATTTGTTTGTATAATTTTTAGTAGAGCAATATTTCATCCCGTCTCACGAGCACAGCCAACGTATCGGCAACAATATAACGAATTAGATATGCTAATAATGCTTGGAAAAAAACGGCTTGACTTATTGGCAAAATCGGGATGAGAAAGACAGATCAGAGTAGAGATCAGTAGAGATCATCTCTCTACTAAAATTACAAACTGTGACATACAATACAATTCTAAAGAGGAAATATTTGTATTTTTGTATGTTTGTAACGAATAAGCTCAAAAAATAATAGGCTGATTGATTACTGCATACGGACAACAACTAGTAAATAAATTACTACTAAAGTCATAAATACCTACTAATATTATAAATGTGTTAAGTTGTTTGTTACGCGAAAACGATTTCACGTGAAAACTACTTAACCGATCATCGTGAAACTTTGTACACAACTTAGATAAAATGAAATCATATTTCACGATGTGTTTCACGCCACGGTTCCGCGCAGACTCCGTTGCACCGGGCGGCACCTGCCAGCTAGTAGAATCACGCGGGCCTCGCATTAATAATAATAATATTATTAATTCATTAAATTAATTCACACATTATGTCAATTGCGGACAATGATTTCAACCGTGACGGAGCGGAACCGCGCAAATAACCGGTCTTATAAGTTTTGATATAAAACTTAGAGAGAAATAAAAAAATAGCCTTACATATTATTAGGAACGGAAATAAATTAAAATATATAAAGATATTATATATAAACGTTCATATTATTATGTACTTCCATGTCCGGCACAGGCATTTCAAATTATTATACAAAAAAATTAAATTTCATAATGATTAGAAGTGTGAGGTGACGCTTGACGCCTAAAATGTTCAATTTTAAAACTAATGTCTGATACCTAGCATTAAAAATTGATCATTGACATATTAAACATGTATTCTATAATAGACTGTAAAAAATATCAGTTTCATTTATTTTAGAAAAAAATACAATATTTTGTTACTCCATATAACTACTTACTTTCCTAGAAAAAAAATGGGGTTAGTAGTTGATGATGTTACAATAATCACGACAGATGTCAAACATATAGATGTAATATTAATATCAAATTAACATATTATTTCAATAATAGAGTTCATAATATTATTACACATATATTTTAAACGAACGACGAAACAAAAAATAAAATAAAATGTTAAATTATGTTTATTTCTTTACACATTTTTTAAAATTTAACACATTTATTTAATATGGGAATTATTGCACGATTCCCTGAGCTCTAACATGGCTTAGGGCTTAGTCTTATAAAGCATGTTAAATCAAATTATCATATAACCTACTGGTACTATGTAAAGAGTGTCGAGGCTGTATACTCACTCGTACCACTTACACTAGTAAACTTACCCATGACTTTAAGAACAAGGCAAACCACCCTACATTATATAAGACAAAGTTGCAAACTAGTCAAGTCGCACGCTTTTGGCTACCCTATGGTGTCATTAAGAATGGCTTTTATAATAACTCGTGATGATGAGCCAAAAAAAACTAATTACATAAAACTCCAAAAAAAACTAGAATTATGACCGGTTGTGATCGCATTCAACTAGATGTTGATAACGGTCGTCTTGGCGTTCATAAAAATATGACATCCATTTGATTAATAATTACATATCACAATGACAATTATTACTGTAAATATGATAATGAAGACAAGATGGAACGATCAAATTAAAAACTTGACGTCCACTAAATAATTACGTCGACAGACACCCTGAGCACAAACCATTGGAATTACATTATCTGCTCCAGATGCAGCTGCATGCATGCATGCCATGATCTACCGACATAAAAGACCGCATATAGAGAGAGGAAGTCCAAAATCGTTTGCAGTGTTTTAAAAGGACAAGTCAAATATACAGGGGCTAATATTATGAGATTCTCCAACAAGTTGATGACGGTCGGTCCACCAAGACGGTTGATCCTTTCCAATCGCATTACTAGAGTAATGCGATTGGAAAGGATCAACCGTCTTGGTGGTTATTCAAAATGGCCGTTTTGTAGTAGAAGAAAAAGGGTGATAAATGATGATGTTAATGGCCACTGAATTCGTCAGTATAATTTGCTTTGCGGTATAGAAATACATAGAATATGGATTCCTAACAAGGTTATGACCATGTTAAGGACGTACATGACCAACGCCCATTGCAGCATGCATTGTGGTTGATGATCTCATCCTCCTCACTTGTTTTCGAGGAGCTTATTACTAAAATTACAGAACTGCGAGCCTAAATAATAACTAATATTTTTAACGATGACCTCTGTGGCTCAATGGTTAGTGCGTTGGCGCGCAAGCCCAGAGGTAGCGGGTTCGAATCCCGCCAAGGAACATAAAAGTTTCTGTGTTCGTAGGACATGGATGTGTATTATATATTAAGAATCTTAAATATAAAATATATAAGGTAATATAAAAAATATATTAAATATATGTATTTCCGTTGTCTGGTACCCGTAACACAAGTCTCTTCGAAAACTTAATATGGGACCAGATTGGCGTGGTGTACAAGCGTCCATAGATATTATTATTATTATTGTAATTCACAGCGTCGCCCGCTTAGACAATTTTTTTTTATTTGTAGAGCTTCTAATTTCCTTTTATTTGTAAGAAAGAGGAAGCATTCCGAAATAAAATATTAGATAGGCATATTTCCGGCCTTCAAAATCGATGTAAAATGTTAATTTGAAGTAGACTGAAAAATGATCAAGTTGAGAATGTCTGTAGGTAAATCATTTTGATTTTTTTAAAGATGGTCCAGCTGATGATCATAATTGGTAACCATTTGACATATAAACCCATAAGAGTAGGCTAATAGGATCTAAATGCATTTCTATAGTATCAAGACACTGAACCTTAAAATATTTTGCAGCAACTAACGTTTTTCCTGGTTAAAGAAAAAAGACTGATCGTTTTTGAAATTACCTATCTTCTTCACCACACCCATCCAAGGGATGAATGATGTGCAGCATAAATTACTTTTTTATCCGGTTTTTCGCATGCGTAACAAACTACCCACCGTGTTCAGCATTCCTAAATTCAGTATGTGAAGCTTTGACGAGTATAAATGTTTATTAGGCAGAAAGGATAAGTGGTCTTTGGCAAGGAACACAAATGTAGATATCAGAATTTTTTTCTTTTTATTGGGTAAGACAGAAATCATTATTCGCGTGGCATCTGCATGTAGAAATAATAATGTCTTCATTTAGTCTAAGATACGGTATATAAATCGACCTTCACCGAGATGCTTATTTGATGAAACTTGTTTTGTATTTAATTTAATATGTGAATAAACATGTTGCATATGGGTTCCCAAAAAAAAAATCAAATTTCATTTTCCAATTTTCAAAATTCGTCAACCGGAATTCGGAACTCATTTTTCGCAGGCAACCCTTTACCACCGTAAATATGAAATAATCGATAGTAAAATAATCTTTAATATCATTTAATTTCAATTAAATAATCAGACCGGTGCAAAATGCTCTAATATCGATTTACCTGTTTACACGTGGCAACCCGAGATTTGTGACCAGAAAATAATAGGCAACCTAATGCATATTCTATGGGCTTCATACTTTCGATTGCTATAGAATTTGTCAAAGAATCAAACCGGAGAAATGTTTAATTTTTTTTTAATTATAATGAATAATAGACTGGACTGAATTTTTGTAGGCAACCCATATGAAAAATGTTTATTGATATATTAAACTCTATATATAATACGTTTCATCAAATAAGCATTTCGGTGAAGGTCGTTTTATATACCGTATCCTATGCTAATTTAAATGTCTGCAAATTCCCACAACTTCATTTGCTTTATGCATTTTCCTTTTTTTTTCTTATCAATATGGCCTTTACTTGAAAACCATGCACAGGTTACTTGAAACCTTGATGCTAAAATTGTTATGCAGGTAAGCTATCGAAATAAAAAAAAACTCAGAGATATAACCGCGCATATTCAAGCCACAAAAAGACAAGGTTGTCGATTCCTGTGGAGGCGGTAGCAGATATCTAGATGCGACTGGCTTATCTGTATTAACAAGCAAGTTAATTCATATGATCTATATTTTTTATCAAGAAAATAAAACCTAGAATTTCTTTCAGAGAACCGTTATTTAGAATAGGAAATGACACTCGGGGATACAATATAAATTATTCATAAAATGGTCATTTAATTAGGTTAGACGAGGTGATATACAAGCCAACTTATTGGAAATATACACAGATGAGAAAATATAGACGCAAAAAACACAAAGAAGAGAAGCGAACGATGTTTAAATTCATATATTCGTAATAAAATAGTACCAACAAAGTAACATGTTGAGCGTCAATTGACGCCAGTTAAATTAGTAAAACAAACAAAACTGAAACAAACTCAGTAGAACTAATGCTTTTGAATCTATACTAATATTATAAAGATTTGTACCTATTTTTGTATGTTTGTATGTTTGTAATGAATAGGCTCAAAAAGTACTGGACCGATTTCAAAAATTCTTTCACCATTCGGAAGCTACATTGTCCACGAGTAACATAGGCTAAATTTTATTCTGATAAAAATAGGGTTCCGTAAGATATTTTGGTTTTTCGGACACAAGGTGTAAAAAATGCTATTTTGCGTACTAAGATCCCGTTGTAAATCTTAGTTAACGCGGGCGAAGCTGCGGGCAACAGCTAGTATTATATAAAAAGATAAAAACGTAAAAGGAAGAAATATGAAAATTAATGAATAAGCTTATTTTTCAATTACATTAACGTAAACCCTGTGGCCTGAGGGACTTTGAGATTTGTTGAATAATTTGATCTATATCTGTGTGACCCACGATGGTCTTGTGGGTAGGACTCGGCCTTTTGAGATCTGGGTTCGATTCTTTTTTTTTATAAAGGAGGGGGTATAGAAAAGGCGATTCTGACCGGGTGCCTTGAAATGGGTTATAAAAGCATTTTTACGTGCACATAAGCACTTGAACTTCGCTTGCTAACCGGTGAAAAAAACTGAAGAAACCTGCCTGATGAGATTAAAAATCTTTGAAGGTGTGTAAAGTTCAACTCGCATTGGGATAGCGCATCGATGTACTGTGGTCCAAAATTCTTCTCGTCTGATTTTAAGGAGAAGCCCATGCCCAACAGCAGGCACAGTTAATGATGATGATGAAATAATTATTTCTTTACAATTTTAACATCTAGCTTAATTTTGTTCAAACAGCTTTAGCGACTACCATGCTTCGAAAAGAAAAGCAATTTGTCCCGTACAAATACAAAAAGTAACAATATTCTAGAATCTAGACGGTATACCCAACTAACATTAAATATGACCTTTATAGGTACAAACGTGTACCTATATTACGCTTATTACGTTTTTACATAATAATATTTAAAGGTAGATTTAACAAGAGTTAAACACGTAGTTAAAGCATTTAGTTATTAAAATGGCGATAACTTTACTGTGTTCAGTGTTGCACAATACCATGGCCGTATTAAAGTGTTGTAAAAACTAGAGATAAAAATATAAATAGGTACACATAGTATAGTTACAATATATTGATGTTTTATGACATTGTTTATCATGACGACCTCTTTGGCTCAATGGTTAGCACGTTGGTGCTCAAGTCGGAGGTAGCGGGTTCGAATTCTGCCAGGAAATATAATGTTTTCTGTGTTCCTGGGTCATGGATGTGTATTAAATGTGTGTATTATATAATAAAAATCTATAATATTATATTTGCAGTATAGAAGTATTTAATATCCGTTGTCTAGTGTCCGTATTCCGTAACACAAATTCTTCAAGGGCTCTGTATGAAGCGGCTACAGCTATTATTACTATATGTTATTTTGATTTTTTCTTTATTATTTATATTTAAACGTTCTTAAAGTATCGCTAAATAAAAGTTTTATCTAAATATTTTATCGCGTAAAATATAAATATTAAAATTTTTGTACCTTGGCGAGATTTGAACCCGCCACTTACGGCTTGCGCGCCAACGCATTAACCACTGAGCCACAGAGTCTAATGTGAAACGGACAACCCCAAAAGGAGAGTATTTTGAAAATTATAAAGAAAACAAAATAAGTGAATAAACAAAAAAAAACATACTTTTTGTCACTGCCCTTCACATTTTTATAATAGTTTTTATAATAATTCCATCACCTTATATTATATGTAAAAAAAATATTCCTGGAATCTCACGTCATAAATGAAACCCACAAAATTCAGCGGTTTCGGTTTAGAAGATGAATCAATGAATTTGAATGGTTACTAGAATTGATTTTTTTTATTGAAACGGATTCTCGAACTATAGTATTGAACCCGTGTCTCATTGGTAAACCCTATTCAAATGATCCACTTAGGAAAAAAATATAATGTCAAAAGCCCTGGATTTTATTTTATGTCATCGCCATATCTTTGACTTTAAATATTACTTTCTACTTTTTTAACGCCTAAAATTAATTAGTATGGTAAAATCTCATGTCTGGTATTTCAGGTGGCACATCAGCTAGTGTGCTTGTCAAACATAGAAAATAATAATAATAAAAAAAAACTTACAAATATATTTACTCTAAGTACGGAACATACGTAGATTTTAGTAGTTCTAGTTGTCCAAAAATGCTAATACTACTGACTGAACTTGCTGTTTGTCTATCAAAGCCTCTAATTGGTATCCCTTTAGCACCATAATAATTACATAAACACTTTTAAAAAATAACTAAATATAAATAAAAATAATAATAACTAAATATACTAAATCAGAAGAGTTTGTTTGTTTGAAATAGCTAATCTCTGGAACTACTGTTTATTTTAATGATTGTTTCAGTGTTAGATAGCCCATTTATCGAGAAAGGTTATAGGTTATATCATCTCGCTAAAGTTGTATCTTAGTTACAGCAGGAAAAGCTGCTGGCAACAACTAGTAATAAAATAAAGACAAAAATGTACGAAAAGGATTGTTGTTTCGTGTACAAAACGTGAAACTGGAGCGCTTTTATACTCTTAATTTGTTGAATTAGTTGTTAAAACGTAATAAATAGAACCAAACAGTTTCATCAGTGAAATTATTATCAGTCAAATGATTCTTTTGTTGTTGAAATCCTATTGATTTCCAATTTGTTGATGAGGGTCAATCCCTACTAAATATTTAATATTTTAAATGTGAATGTAATTTTGTGTATTACGCTTTCACGAGAAAATTACTTAACCGGCCATCGTGATTTGTACATATTCTAAGAAATAATGGCTTCCATGCTAGCGAAGCCGCGAGACTAATAATATCTAGCTAACGTAAGAGCACCTAATAACGACCCCTTAAAATCCGCGCTCATTACCGCCCTATTCAAGAAACTATCGTTTTTATGTGATGTATTATAGTTAAACAATTGGTTGTTTAATAAAAATTTAGATGTATTTGTATTGCGAATATTCATATTTTATTTGTGTACGTAACTCAACGATTTAAAGAATAACGGGTCAGATCGTCCGCGCACACCGGCAATAGTGCATTTTCCATAGTGCAGCGTTCCCGACGACGTAAGTATTCTCGTTTCTTTTTTAGCAAAAAAATATATCGTCAAGCATTTAAATGTAACTTCTAGTTCATTTGATGCATGATAAATACTTTCAGGAACACAAATAATAACTATTTTTAATGAGATACTATTTTATTTTGCTTAAAATTCAATATTAAAAATAGGCGGTAATAGGAACAAAAAACACAATTTTATTCCTATTATCGACCCATGTCGCTGATAAGAACTTTTCGTATCTTTTGTGTGTCATGATTTTTGTTAAAATGTATAAATTAATAGACAGGAGGCTATATTAATTCAGTTCCTTATTATATTAACTTATATTTGAGCTATTAACGCCATATAGTCGAGAGCTTTAGGAGCCGTAAAAACTAACTTTGTTCTTATGTTAATATTTTGAACAATAAAGGAGCCATGATTTTTTAATATTGTATTTTTCTAGTTGAAATATCATTATTATTAAATTTTTATATAATAACACATTTAAAATAATAGAAATGTACAAAAATCACATGTATTTACACAATTTATATACATACCCTTGGGTCGGTAATAGGTTATACGATTTCCTTTAAAAAATCCTATTACCGATCTACTTGTACATTTTCAAACAAACTCCTTAACTAGTTACGTATTATTTTATTTGGTATTTATTTTCAAGTAAACAAAGTTACCTATTAGGTAACATCGGAGTAATAGATATTAGGTAAAGTATTCCATAAAAAACATACATATATAAAATAACATAAGATTTATTATACTATATCTAATATTCATAATTGGAAGTCAAATCGTAACTTTAATTACTATTTGCCATCCATTTATACATAGTATACTAATCCCAGACTTAGTAAATAAATTTTGTTTCAGAAACATGGATCGAGTTAAACGTAAACAATTTACAGCTAATCAACTTGACGCTGCACTGATACTGTATAGATATAGAGATGTATAGATTTTGCACCAACAAGTCAAAATCTGCCTCGATTCTTGTTTAACAAAGCAAACTATTGTTAACGGCTTTAGGTCGTGTAGAATATATCCTTTTGAGCCAAATAATGTTAATTACAGTAAGCTTCTACCTGAAATTCGGAACGTGAACAGCGACACTAATAGCGATACTGCAGAGGGTAGTGACAGTAATATAGCCGGCTCTATTCACAGTCAATGCCAACCTACCAATCAAATGAAAACTTTCAAGAAGCTTTTTTAAGACCGTTTGTCACCTACTGTCCTTCAAGAATTTCAAAGTTCAGGAAATGTAATGGATATGTGACATCAGCTACAAGAAGCTGTTTGAATATTGGAAGAATACTAAAAGTAATGATGACTAGGAAGAACGTAATTTGGAAATTGGCGATACGACATTAGTGAACAATTTTGTCGATGGAACAGATTCGGATACATTAACATTTGAAGTAGCACCAGCATTAATTTTACCATCAGAACAAAATGTCTTCCAAGAAATATCTTATTTGACTGTAGACGATACACTGACTTATCCAGGAGATCATGGTCTATCCGAAAACATTCAAGGCCCACTAACTAGTAATATTACAGATTCAATACACGAATCGCCTATTGGCGAACTAAGGAACGCCAATGATTTTACTTTCAATACTCCCGATCAAGATCTAAGAACATCATCTCCGAAACCATCAACTCCACCTCTGACGCCATCAACATCAACCCCAAAACCAGCAACATCAACATCAACTCTGTTTTTATTTTAAACATAATATTTTTTTTTTAACATACAAATAATTTTTTAAACATCTAATATATAAAATTTCCCTGTCACAATGTTAGTTACCGTACTCCTCCGAAACGGCTTGACCGATCTTTATGAAATTTTATATGCATATTCAGTAGGTCTGAGAATCGGCCAACATCTATTTTTCATACCCCTAAGTGATAGGGGTTGTACACCCTTAAATTTTTTTTTTTAATTTTTGGACGAAATTTTTTGTTTTTATTTTTTTATAATACAACATACAAAAATACATAAAACCCTAAATTTTCACCCTTCTACGATCAACCCCTATTTTGTAATTGCAATTTTAATATTGGCAGAACGAAGTCTGTCGGGACAGCTAGTAATTCGTATAAATAAGACTTTATGACTGATTTAACGTTATAAAGAATATACTATTATAAGAATACATATAATTGTTAAGTGGTGATAGCATTATGTTACTGTGCGGGAGCATTTATATAAAAAAAAATTATAACACGTGCATTTTTTTAGTTTTACTTTGACGGTTTCATTTATTCAGTGGTCGGTATAAAGGTGTCACATAAACGGTATTAGGTACACACCCGATATTTTAGGTCGGTAATAGGTACATGGCCCTTTTCCCTTTTATTTAATTTTAATTTTTTAAATAATTCTTAGAATAGTTGTTCTTAGAAATTACTAAAAAAAACGACAACCTTAGTTCTTGAAAAAATATATTTAATGGCGCCACATATTAATAATATGCTTATTTTTTGGACATGAATCTGAACATCGCTTAAACTGGCGGTAATGGGTGCGTTTACGTTATCTTAACAATTTAAACTTTTATATTCCCGGACTAGGAAAGTATGTAATTAATTTCAACTTGAAACATTGATGTTCAGATATTCAGTGAGAAAGGGTCTTGTAAGATAGATGGGCGGTTGAAAAACTATTTCAGTGTTTCTTAGCGGCTCTAGCAGTTCTAGCTTTTCAAATTATGAGTATATTTCGAACCGCTTATCTAACAGGTTCACCTTCAGTGACCTGTGCAGTGGAAATATATCGCATAATGTATTTGTTTTCGATTAGATTAGCCAGTCGAAATACCATCGCTGAAGATATCTGATACGATGAGGTGAAGTGGTTGTTTTGCAATTTGTATCTTTGGTTTGGTTTATCTACTTGTCCTAGTATCTGATTTATCTAGGTCGTTTATTATTCTAGACTTTTTATTAAAGGTCAAGTGTGACAAGTATGTTATTGTCGAAGGGAAGCTGAGTTTAGTAAGGACTTTCATTAGTGTCGCAGGTGCGGCCAATTTTTAGGGTACAGTTCCTAAAAATACACTATTTTCGCAACCCTGAAAAAACTTGTCTGGTTATTTTTTTGTATTTGTTTCTTTGGTGTTTTTGGACTGTTAATGTAATTTATTATACTGGCTGTTTCCCGTAGCTTCGCCTGCGCCAACTAAGATTTACAACGGGATCTTAACGGGATAATAATAGTCTATAGCCTTTTTCGATAAATGAGCTATCTAAACTGAAAGAATCATTCAAATCCGACTAATAGTTACTGAAATTAGCGCGTTCTACAAACAAAATCTTCAGCTTTATATACCAAACTAGGTGTTAGTATACGATTATTAAACTATTATTTAATATGTATTAGTATAAGATTGTTAACTATTTTGAATGGGTATTAGTGTAAGATTAAGAAACTATTTTAAATTATTAACAAACATTTTTGTTACAGATAGTTTACGAAAATGACGCAAAATGAAAAACACAACAAGGTTGAGAATTTTAATTCGACGTAAGTATTCAAGCATTTAGTTCCTATATTTCGCGGTATAAAACACTCATGAAGAGAACTCTGCATAGGAAAAAAGAGGGGGGGGGGGTCTACTTGACTTTAGTTTGTTAAGAGCATCTCCGTGTCCGACTGACCTTAATGAGCGAATTACTCAGTAACCATTAATGATGCTCATTTTGTACGGTACGGTGCCAGGCCAGGCACTGGGGCAATACCTGGTCCAGACTTCAGAGTCGAGGCTCGAGCCGGCACGACCAGGGTGGTACTTCTCGCTCACATAACACCGGCGTAAAGTGACAGCTATGCTATCGCGTTTCGAGAAATGATATATTTATTTGTATATTTATTTTCTTAATAACGATGACGGAAAAGTGCTAAGGACAGGACAACGTTTGCCGGATTCTGGTTGGTTAAAGCCGTTTGCACTCTTGCTTTTATATCTACATCTACACTAATATTATAAAGAGGAAAACTTTGTTTGTTTGTTTGTTTGTTTGGTTGTAATGAATAGGCTCAAAAAGTACTGGACCGATTTCAAAAATTCTTTCACCATTCGAAAGCTACATTATCCAAGAGTAACATAGGCTAAATTTTATTCTGAAAAAACATAGGGTTCCGTAAGATATTTGGGTTTTTCGGACACAAGGTGTAAAAAATCAACCAGAAAAGTTTCTTATTTTGCGTACGCTGCCTAAACTATAGAAGATAGAACCATAGAATGTTCTAATTAATTGAAGACCTTATAATTATCTACAAAAAAGTCCGCGACACACGATACCTATCTAAGTCGAGTGAGTCACAATAACCATTTTTTTATTTAGAAATTTTGAATTTTTTTGGACTACATTTAAACGCGTTTATTTTACTCATGTTTTGGATCCTTATCAAAATAAATTATTTCATCACTAAGTACAGCTTATGTAGATAATATTTCGACTTTGAATGATTAAAATTGGACGTTTGGTTTTGAAGTTATGGTGAAATTAAAATATTACGATTTCTGCTGCACGGCGCGTTGAAAAATGGGCGTCATCGAGGGGTGCGCGTGCGAGCTTAGATATTAGTTATGAGTAAGGTTTGTATGTATGTTTGTAACGAATTTGCTCAAAAAGTATTTGTCCGATTTTGAAAATTCTTTCACCATTTGAATGCTACATTGTCACTGATTAATATAGGCCATTTTAATTGTAAGAAAAAAATAAGGATCCCTACTAAAACTACAATAATGTTACCCAAGGTGTACAAAAAATGCCTATAAAATATCTTTCATCGCGTGCGCTGCGAAAACTATTGACGATAGAACAAAAAATCTTTCACAATATCAAAGAACATATTAATATCTACAAAACATGTCGGGATAGCATGTATCTAACTATTGTAGTTATGTTTAAATCAGATCAAGTTATTTATACCTTTGCCTTAATCCGTATCTAAATAAATGATTTCTCAAAAAAGGCCGTTTAAATGCCTGTAAATAACTTTTTAGTTTATTAAAATCGAAAATTTCGTTCGAAATATATTACGAATTTAATAAAATTTAAATAAAATTAATTCGCGGCTATGCCGTGACCGTGACGCGCCGTGACGCGCCTGGGCCGGAGTACAGCCTACAGGAGAGGAGTTCTACTCAAACTGAAGAGTTTCTTCAGCTACTATATTAAGATATAAAGCCAAAGAGTTTGTTTGTTTGAACGCGCTAATCTCAGGAACTATTGGTCGGATTTGAATGTTTATCAATAAAGATATATCATCCCGCTAAGATCCCGTTGTGAATCTTAGTTAACGCAGGCGAAGCTGTGGGCAACAGCTAGTTATGTATATTTCGAAAGGTAATCGCCGGGCAAGTCCATTCAGAAAACAAGTTATGTAAAATATTAATGTAAAATAATAATCGGTGGAGAAATGTCGAGTTGCGGAAAACAGCCTGACCGCAAGTAAAAAGTTATTGAAAGCCCATATCAAAAGTTTGCTCACTTTGACTTTTTGCGTTTTTTCAGGTCAATAATTTTGCTACTACGCAGCTTGGAAAATTACACGGTCAATTTATTTTCAGTTGGGAATTGATAATAATGATTTATATGAAGGGACTGAAAAGAATTCTCTAAAAAGTGAATTATGTTTTACTTAAAATTCAAAATCATTAGCCCGTATTGGCCACAGTCTCTTTCAACGAACTACAAGGTAGATTCTCCGCTAATCGCATTTAACTTGGCTTCTAAACTAGTACATTATCCAGTTCGAAAATCTTACCTAACCTTGTAAAATTAAAAAAAAAATTATCTATTTTTTGGATTGCACCATTCCACGAAACGCGACAGCTTAGCTGTCACTTTTACCGGGGTTGTGTGAGCAAGAGATTCCTCCCCGGTCGTGCCGGCCCAATTTGGCTGCAAAAGCATCATGGCACTACCTTTTATATTGCTAGATTTCATTGTTTCTTGCTAAATTTTAGGATTTTATGTAAGCGAAGTAGTAAGTAGGTTTCTTCTCGATTCTAGATCCGTTTTGTTATTTCGATAAATATTAATAGATAACTTGTGAGGTAGTTAATCCTCTATTCTTTTAACACGAATATTCGTAAATATTATTATGTTATCAAATATTTTAAGTAAGAATTGTTATTTTATTGCTAAAATTACCATGCTAACTAAAATTATTTAAAACGGTTTAATTACCATATTTTTCATTTTTATTTTGCGGCGCTGAATATTTTGACATTATCTATGAAGTTTTTGTTCACGTCGGTCTTGTGAACCGATCCCGTATAAAATGATCTTATTATTATTAATACGTGTCACGATGGTTCAGTGGGTATGGCCTCTTGTGAGAGAGGGTCAGGGTGCGATTCTGACCCACTGTGGTTCCTAAAATTGGTTTTTATAAATTTCTAAAAACATTTTAAAACACAATAGTCTAGAGTCTAGACCATCTCTCGCTTATGTGAAAGAAAATATCATGAGGAAACCTGCATGACTTGCATTGGGCCATTGCATCGGTGAACTATGGCCCAATACCCACATCGTTTGATTTTGATTTGATACTTTACTTTTTTTTTACATTGACACGTGAAGTGAAAACTTTGTAGTTTTATGCATAATTTACGCGCACGGGGTGTAAAATTTAGTACCTACTTAAATGGAAGAGGATTCCAGAAACATAAAATGTATAATATGTAACGTTAGCGGTCCCTACAGACGATGTCCTGTAAAATACATTTTCTAGTGGACTGAATATTAAATCTAGGGTGTATGGACGGAAGTATTCGCCATTTGAACGCATATACAAAATTCATAGAAATTTCAGTTCAGTCGTTTAGGAAGAGTGTGAAATTTGAAAACAATCACAAATATACAATAGGATCACTACAGAAATTATATATAAAGAAATGTTATAAAGATCTAAACATAGATCTAAAAAATTCATCAAGGTGAATTATTTTCATTTTTCTGAATAGTACAGTATCCTTTTTTTTTTTTTTTTTTTTCGGTTGGATCTATGCTAATGGTCCTAGTGACCGTTATGCGTCATCGGAAATGGGGTGATCCGGTTGGATCATCCTATGACGTTAAAAATTTGGGGGGTTGCCCCCCGCCATGTTCATGGCGTCGGGTTTGTACCTAACTTGGTCAGCTACGGTCGACTGGTTTGGAACGGGTGACGTTAGAAACCTATCGTGAGGGCCGGCCCTCCCCTCCCCCGGTAGCGGGGGAGGCGGGTCAAGCGCGGGACCCGAGCAAGCTGCCGATAGCAGAGTGCTATCGGTGATTACACGGTCTATATTGGTGTCGACTCGTAGCTGATCTGAGCCTATGCTGTCGCGGTTGATCCGGATCAACTGGTCAACGGAGTGTAGGGTTCGACGTCGCATACGACCCCGGGGCCCATGCGGTGTGAATGTGTGCCTAACACCGGCTGTGTTATGTCTGAGTGTGTGTTGTAGCTTACGTCGCGCTTCAGCGTCGCGCTTTAACAGTTCTGTGATTTTATCAACAGGATCGGTTATGACATTCTTAGGTAACCTAGACTTATTAGGTGCTAAGCTATCGGGGGTGTAGTTTGCCGCACTCACGACGAGTGGGTTCGGGTGGAAAGTACAGTATCCGTAGTATCTGTTCCTTTAGGGATATACCAACCAGACAAAGGTTAATATTCTTCTTATAATAGGTATGCAATAAATATTTGATACATAAACAATCTTTCATCAGATTGGCAGATAAATATTAATTATATTGGCAGATTTTTTTTTTTTTTATTTTTTTTTTTTAATGACGGCCAACCTTCATTGCTGGAGGAGAGGCACTGGAAGAAGAAGAAGATGTTATACCGAAATTGAGCCGAAGTTAGTGTGATTGATAAACAAAATATTTATTTTTATATACAGCAGCTTAGAGGATATACAGCAGGGATATAAATAATGATGATGACCAAGGGTTGGCGATCGTGTGCCTACATAAATTTTGATGAATTTATGCTAGCGCACGATGATTTATTTTGATTCAATTATAGCCTATGTGTTGTTGTAAGTGTCAGGAACTTTTTAATACTAAGATAATATAGACTGACCGAAATACGTAGTCTTCCTTGGAAAACCCTTCAAATTACCAACTCATTCAGATTTTCCTAAGACGTAAGGTAGAATGTTAGTACTATAAGGCGCTGATAATTACTGTGTGTGCTGCCCTTTTTACGAAAATGAGCCACGTGATAGGAATAGTGGTGTAGGCGAATACCATTCAGGCGGAAAATTGGGAAAAGTGCATAATAGTATGTCCAACTATAAGACCTATAACTATAATGATAAATAAAAATAACTCCGATCTAATATCGTTTTCCCGTATATGGAATGAGATTGTAGATTTGGGCCCGTGATCGTTGACGTCACGTGCCTCTTGCCAATGGTAGACCTTCAAGACTCAGTAGCTTTGGACGATTTGTCACAACCATCATTCATCATTCGCAGTGAACCGAAACATTGTGTCGGAGTCATCTGGTGTGATGGAAGGTCAAATACGATTTGTATAAAATTGTGTGAAGTACATGAAAAAATATCCAGCTTTATAGCCTTTAAGACAAGTCTAGTGCCTAAAATAGTGCCTAAACAAAATTTGAAAAACGATAATTGGAAAATAACTTCTGTAATCAAAATCGGAGGTGGCACTAGAAGCAGGAAAAAAGTATAATAGACAGGGATATGAAAATTAAAAGAATAAAAAGCACTAACAAAAGAGCTGATCAACTTAAAACGTCTGCACGTTTGATAAAACGTATCTAAAGATAGAAAATCTGCTTTTTAAAATCACTATCAGATAGAGGATACAAGTGATGATGATGATGATGATGATGTCCTCCCAGACGTATCCGTCGACGGCGACACCCTGTTAATTTGTGTTGTTCTGGCCTTGTCTTGCATGAGCACGAACATGACTAGCAAAACCAAATTTGGATTTGAAAGTCCGGTTGCAGGAGTCACTGTACAGAGTCCCACTAGGGTCGTATGTGTAATCATAGGAGGGCTTAGGTCGGTTTTTCCGGAGCTGGCGCTTAGCATCAAGATCTTCGAGGCGGGTGGACTCAAAGATTTCTAAACCTTTTTTAATAGAAGTTCGCCATTCCGTCCTTCGGGATGCAAGCTTTTCCCACGACTTACCAGGTTTGCCAACTGCTGTCAGGTGACGTTTTATTACATCCCTGTAGCGAAGATACTGTCCTCCTGATTTCCGTTTTCCAGAGACAAGCTCCGAGTAAAATATATTTTTAGGCAGTCTGGAGGACTCCATTCGCACAAGGTGTCCACACCAGCGCAACTGACTCTTTATCAACAGCCCCTCCATCCCCGACAATTTAGTCCGACGTAATATTTCGGAGTTTGGCACACGATCTTGCCATCGCACCCGGAGAATTGTTCGTAGGCATTTCATATGGAATAGATCGAGGCGCCTTATGTCAGCCTTGTAAAGGCACCAGGTCTCCGAAGCATAGAGCAGTATTGGCAAGATAATTGCTCGGTAAACATTGAGCTTTGTGTGGAGTTTCAGGTCGTGAGATTTCCAAACTCTTTGACTTAATCCACCAAAAGCCGCGGCAGCCTTTGCAATCCTTGATGAGATCTCTGACTCAAGGCGATTATCGCTGCGTACCAAGGATCCTAGGTATCTAAAGGTGCCTACTTCATCCAGTGGAATACCGTTTAGGTAAATAGTGTCATCGCTCGCAGATTTCCCCCTCGCCGGTTGCTTAAGAATCTGGGTTTTCGAAGCATTAATTACCAAACCAAATTTGCAGCAGGATTCGTCCAAAAGGTCGAGATACGTTTGCAAACGATGCAAACTATCAGCCATGAGGCAAACGTCATCGGCATATAGAACATCTGTGACCGGGACAGAGAAAACCTTACGTTTGGCTCTAAAACGCGTAAGGTCGAATACGCTCTTGATAGAGGATACATGTAATAATTATGCGGATCTCATACATATTATGAAGATATTGTTGTATAATGTGCTTGGCATATTTTTAACTACTAGTTTTACCCACGGTAATAATTAAACAAATTTGTCCACGGAATAAGATTTATAATGGAACTTGATTATTTTAAAAGCCTTTATCATTGGGATATAATCTGTTAAAATTAGAAAATCAGAATAGAAATCTAAGTCTATTCTGAGGTCAGAGAAGGTGGATGAAATCGGAGTAGCACCTTCTCGTCTTCCCAAATCCTGATTGGATCCATTAATACAATATTCCCATAAAAAAAATACAATCGATGATATTAGTGTAGATCGAGTATTAAATGAGCTAAAACAATTTAAAAAAAAAAAACATGGACCGAAATTTAAACCGTTAGGAAACTCCAAAGAAATTAAGTGTAACCACAATGTTAGATGTGATTGACAAATTTTACGCTTCAATGAACAGGATTATAAATCAAGGCTAAACCCCATTGATGCAAGGCCACAATAGCGTTGATAAAAGCATTTAAGGTAATGTTTAGTAATCACGAAGAGCATTGTGTTCATCTTATTGCTTGACTTAATTTTCTCACAGTGTTTTTTATTGCTAAGAGTTTCTTTGAAATGAACTTAGAAGCCCAGATATTACGTTGATAAATGTTTAGAAATTTATCAAATATTAATATTAGGTATATCTAAATCATAAACTTTCATCAACAAACTGCTGGAAATAGTGCCTAATGATATTCCATATTTGTTTAATTGTAAAACGGGCGAGTGGTATGGCGATGGTACACTAGGATCAGGCGGCACTCCGTCAAAGTAGCATTACCAGCATAGTTTTCAACCCTGTTCCATTCCAATGCTGGCATCGAGCGTATAGGTGGAATGGAGAGGTAATGTTATGAGAAAATTATGAGAAGTTGAATTTGTGTATAAACACAAATTTGTGCTGTGACGCTGCGCTGATTCTCCGCTCTGATTGGTCGACTCATGGCCATTGATAGATGATTGGTCGATGGGACGTACACAGATAACTGCTTGAATAAATTATTGCTAAGATATCAGTCACTGACCAGTTTCGACCAGGATTTATTCGATTTATTCACTCACATAATAATGTGAGCGAATAAATCGAATAATAATCAAAAATAAAAAAATAAACGATGAAGCTTCATTATATCAACTACACGTTAATTCTAATTTCGTTAGGTTCCAGTTAAACTCCAGAACGCTTGGTCCTTTATCATTCAATGTACGCCATACCTCAATCCTAGTCATTTCTTCCGCAACAGCTTTAATGCATGACAGGATAAGTATAATTACTGACACGAGACCTTTCATTGTGAGAAGGCAAGGCATTGATTTGTCACGTGCACTTCCTTATGTTCTTTAACGTCGATGGCCTTACCATCAGGCTTGTGAGCCTAGAAAATATTGTGGTCACGTTCCTTTAGTTTTTTTTTAGTCGATCTATCAGTACCACTAACTAGAAGCATTTTGATAATGATTGTTGTTTAATGATCATGGTTCATCTAAGATAATCATAGGGTTGGCAATTTGATCTCAGTAAATCGTGCTGCAGTAATTAAAAAGTTTACAGTTGGCATCTGTTTTTTTAAAACTATAACTTAGTAAACCTAGCTTAGAACGGGATATGAGCAGGCTCTTTGTATCCCTCTTATAAGAAGAGGGAACAAAACAGCGGGGGGCAAGGGGTGAGGATGGAAACCTCACCTCATCGTACTATCCCGACGTTGGGAGTGGTTGTTCTGTGGTGCGGAAGAACCACTCTGTGGAGGTGGCGTCGGTCTCCTGAGGGACTGACTAGCCGTCGAGGTGCCCTGTTGCTTGCAGATCCGGGGCACCTCACCAAAGGCGGTAGTGGCGGCACTCGCCGGGTTTTAGTGGGATATGAGCGGGATAATATACTGTGCCCGTATTATGCATAATATGCATGCATATATTATTATATAAATTATATTCCTTCCTCTTAAAATGTTTTATCTTTTAAAAACACCGCATCAAAATCCGTTGCGTATTTTCAAAGATTTAAGCATACTGTATACAAAGAAAGCGACTTTGTTGTATGCTATGTAAAAATAATATAAAATAGTAAAATTTACCTTGCTGAAACGGTCCTGTATATCTTTACAGGTGTTTTTTTCTCATCGTCAATAAGAAATTTTATCTTCGATAAGATATAATTCATAACTTGAAACTGGCCCAAATCTAACTTTAACAATACCCTTCTAGAAAAATGTGTTATTGGTCGTCCCTTTAATATCTAGGCTACTTTAGATAAAATACTTTAGCGAGATCGTAAAAAATATTTAATAACACCCAATAAAATAAATACCAGTGAGATGACCAAGAAATATTTCATTTTAAAAATGCATCGTGGAAACTTCCAGAACGTAATACTTTCGGTCTAATAAAGAAAATAGTTACCGGTTAATGACCTATAAAAATTCTACACACGTCGTCCATCTTACAAGGAGATAATAGGCAATAAGGCGTACATGACCACGTGACGCAGACGCTCTATCAGATAGGTGTCCTCATCAGGGTTATGATGCGTATCTACTAATACGGAAGTTTGATGAAGTTAAAGGTTTCCCGGAAGGAATTACTTTCATCTAGTTTTAGGCTGTTTTCCTTAGTGATTATAATCAGCTTCCCTTATATCCTTGTAGCATATAGTCTATGTACATGTAGCTTTACTAAATTATCCCTATTCTAAGTTTGAAATGAGTTTTATTTGTGTTATAAATCGTCAATTCTAAAAAAAAAAATACGTGTACTGTAGGTACTAGCAAAGAGTATGTAAACACTACGTTATAGGTACTAGTACTTCAAAGAGCTTTTTGTATATTTTATCAAACGTGTTTTTTACCTTTAATACTTAATATTTAGTCCTCATAATAAAAGCCTTTTTAAATTACAATCAATTTCATAACAGTATTAGAATCTAATCTTCATGAAAGGTGGTAGGTATAGGTGTGTCTAGAGGAATTTTAATTCCATTATTCCTCACCAATTGCTTCTTTTATATACGTCCTAGTATTTGTTTAACCAAATAGTGTTGATATTCTACGCTCATTATATAAACAGGATTATATCTCTACTGTAAAGAAGCCTCCACGCAGGCTTGAATTGAATTTTAGAGCAATCAGTCACTGGAATGAAGGCAAATAAAATTTTATAAATCAAATAAGTACATGGATAATATCGATATCACTATTGCTGGCATCTTTGAATACAACTAAAATACTAATTTCATAAAACTGTCTGCTTACTCTTTACGCACGACCGCAAAAAGGGAGTGCTATTTTGAAATTCAGTACAACATTATATTATTCGATCGGACAATATTTTGGTAATTGGGACATTGGGTGTTTTAAGTTAACTGTTTCAGAATGTTTTATAGAGGATTATAATGTGGGTGTAGATACAATCATGTATATAACAACAGTTGGTAAAATTAGCCATTAAAACACTCATGGCGATATTGTTATCATATTCGTGTTTTAATACCCCTTAATGTACAACAGTTAAGTGTATTTTTTGTCTCATGTAGACGGGCATATAAAGATGACGACCTCTGTGGCTCATTGGTTAGCGCATTGACGCTTAAGCCGGGAGGTAGCGGGTTCGAATCTCGCCAGGGAACAAAAAGTTTCTGTGTTCCTGGGTCGTGGATGTGTATTGAATATGTGTATTATAATAAAATCTTTAATATATTATGTATTAATATAGAAAGTATTAAATATATTATGTATTCGGAAAATTCGGAAAATTAGCACGGGACCAGATTGACGTGGTGTTAGTGTCCGTAGATTATTGTTGTATAAAACGGTATTCGCTGCGTCATGTACCGTACCATCATTTTTTTAAACTTGCATTATATATCTCATGACAAACCCTGGAGGAAGGGCAGGTCACTGTCATGGCGGAAGCACAGGAAGCTTATCCATTCTTTGCCTACGCACCGTGCTTATGATTGAAATAAGAGCAAATTAACAACTTATTTATTTTGCCTTTTCCGTTTTGTTCCAGAGCTAACTTGACAAATAATACTGGTTTCCAATCAACGTTGAGCATAGCATCTAAGGACCTGGAAAGTGAAAAGGCATACAATCCCTTTGAACACCGCAACCTTGAACATCCTAATTCGTGAGTATTTTTTTTTATTTTTGTAAATCTAGAATTAGTATAAAAATATACGGACAAACTAAAATATACAAATGGTAATCATTTTTTACGAGAATTGACGAGAGACCTTCAAAAGGTGTTCCCCAAGGTAGCATCTTGGGCCCAATATTGTTCTTTTTTTATAAAGTATGTCTTAGTTTTTTAAATAAAGTTCAATTTATATTATTGTATGCTTAAAAGAAGGTTTATGCCACCTATTACAAAAACTAAATTGTAAAAGAAATAAAGAATTTTATTATTATTATTGTGAATAAGTAATAATAATTATGACACTTAACATAAAGACCGTGTTGGTGGTTGCTTTAAAGTAGCCGAAACGTCGGACATGTAAAATTTTAATAAGGCGCGATTAAATCCGTAAAAATTGATTTTTTATAAGGAGATATTTTACTATTAGTATAACTAACTCGATCAGGTACAAGGTAACGTGATGTGTATTACAGATTAAGGTAATATGACGGAGGATGCCACGGGCTTTACGGCTTGTAGACTTACAGTTTCGCGTGACATCAATAATAATTATATTAATCCCTAATATAAGTTTAAGGCAATGTTTAGGTAGACGAAGTGTTGGTCAGCCATTAACCAGAGGGGAAGACGATCTCGATGCAGTGGGTGGTAAGTGTTGGATGCAAGTAGCAAGGGATAGGCCTCCTTCAATTAGACCCTCTTGGGACTAATTGAAGGAAGCCTATAAGGAGACTGATGATGATGAATATATAGACACCTACAAAAAATACAAAAGGAAAATATACGCCAAAAAACAATGAATAATTGATGCCTGAATTGAATAGTTTTACAAGTTACTTCTATCAGCCGTAGCTTTTTTAACATGTTGTATGCAATATCCATATTAAATGGAGGAACACTTGTTGCGCATTCGTACACATTTATTTTTCATTATCATTGTATATTTCCAGAAGCTTTATTTAGCTGAATTTTGCTTTTTATATTATAATATTATAACTCATTCTAGGACTATACTATACTTATAGGTGAAAAAAGCACGACGTTAAAGAACTCACAAATATTATAAAAAATTCAGAATTCAGCAACACGAAATGAATCATAATTCATATACATATATAATCCCTTTACAAGAAAAGTTCAATGTAATTTCAATTGCTTTGAACATTCCAATAATTGCTTTCCAGAAACTGCAATATAAAACAGAAAGGCTTGTAAATTTTACATTAAAGTTTCACCCAACCAAAAAACCAGACGCTTTTTTGCTGTGTATATATCTTAATGTGATGAGGAGTTCATGACTCAGTGGTAAGCCACGTTGGTTTGTGGATGGGTTATGATTACATACCGAGACTCCACCGTGCCTCGGAAAGCACGTTAAGCCGTTGGTCCCGGCTGTCATTCGTGCATCTTTGACAGTCGTTACGGGTCGTCAGAAGCCCGAGAGTCTGACAGTCTTACCACAGGGTACCATATCACCCAGTTACTTGGTTGTGGAGGTCAGGAGGTCATTTAAAATACTGGTATTCAACGGAATCTGCTTACATTGGGAGCCGACTAAAAGCTAAAGCTAGGAGATGATGATATCTTCATATTATGATAAGTTTTATAACGACATATTCAATTAACATCACTGTCACTGCGCAGGACTAGCTCTTCCTACCATAATATGCTATGCTAGCTCCAAGGAAATCATCGCGCAGCTAAAGCTAGATAGTACGATAGGTGTTGTGGCAGTGATGCTACTCTATGCACTGATTTTATTTGCGAAACAAGAGCAATATTATCTTATATATAAAATTCTCGTGTCAAGGTGTACGTTATTGAACTCCTCCGAAGCGGCTGAACCGATTTTAATAAAAAAAATTGTGCTTATCAGGTAGGTCTGAGAATCGGAGCACATCTATTTTTCATACCCCTATAAGGAATTCTAATTTTGGCAGAACGAAGCCTGTCGGGACAGCAAGAATACATATAACAAAAACTGAGGACGTATTTCAAGAAAATAATATTTATTTATTAATAAATATTTTAACTAAAAACAAAACACATTTCATATTTTTTAGTTTAAGGTCGACTTAGAATTGATATTTTTATTATTTTGTACTAATAAATAGCAATATTAAAAATGATATTAATTATTTCTTTTGGCACGTTCTACTCGCAATTTATAATTTATATATTTTTTAATAGAACAACACGTTTACGAGATAACGTTATAATATGACACTTTCTAGTCACGGTTGACGTGATAAATCCTTTTATTTAAATTTTTATTTTATTTATTCATTTTCTAAAGAGGCTGTGTAGATTGTAAGTCTCTCATCCCCATTGAGAAATTATATTATATGTATAACAACAAAATAATAAACAATTTGAATAAAGATCTGGAAAATATATGCGAATGGAGCAAATGCAATGGACTTGTTATTAACCCGGTTAAAAGTTATAATTGTAGGTAGTTCAGGGCTCGTCTCACGAGTAGACTGGGCTAACTTACCTCCGGTGCTCGTAGGTGGTGTCCCCTTGCCATTTAGTAAAAGTGTAAAAAAATTAGGAGTTCATATGGATGAGAATCTGTCATGGTCTTTTCATATTGATGAAATTAGTAAAAAGGTGTACGCGGTGTGGCATTCCTTAAGGCGGTTTCGTAATCTTTTACCTATTTCTACAAAAATTTTGCTCGCTGAGTCTCTATTCCTATCAATTTTAGACTACGCCGATGCATGCTACATCAACCTTACAGAAGACCAGCTAAATAAGCTTGAGCGCCTCCAAAATCTCGCTATTCGTTTCATATTTGGGTTGCGCAAATATGATCACATTTCTGAGTTCCGCGCTAAACTCAAGTGGCTTCCCATCCGCCTTCGCCGGAATGCTCGTGTTCTTTCTTTTCTTTACAGCATATTAAACGATCCAAAAACTCCACCCTACTTAAAAGAAAAATTTGTACTCCGTACGTCAGAGGTTAAAGAACTTCGCTCAACTGTTAATCTAGTTCTTCACATCCCTGTCCACTCTACCCATTTCTTTAGCTCCTCCTTTACGATGAAATCGATTATACTTTGGAATGCCTTACCTACCAACATAAAACAAGCAATAAATTTAAATATGTTTAAATCCTTAGTAAAAAGTCATTACTTAAATATCTCTTAATTTGTCTGCTTTTTTTTTTTTTTTTGGGAATTTCTATACAAATATATATTTTAGCACTAGTATGTATGTTTTATGATTGATTATATTTAGACCTAAGTATGTTTGGTATTTATTATTGTTAATTAAGTATGTTTATGTATGTAGATATAAGTATATTTCATATGTAAGTATATGCTTATAATATGTATTATAATACCATAATATGTATTTTTCATTACTCATATAATATTTTTGTAAAGTGATATTAAATTATTACTCTTATATGTAGTTGCACCTGCCTTATATTATTTTATAGAATTATTTCCATTACCCAAAGGTTACTTGGAAGAAATCGCTTTTCAGCGATAAAGTCGCCTTTGTGTTCGCATGCTTATTTTTGTTTGGTTATTTTGTCATTCACTATGTTGTAGTAATGTGTGCACAGTAAAATATATTCATTCATTCATTCATGTTATAAATAATTTTAGTTTTACTAAAGAAGGAGTTGGTCTTAGTAACTTACGTTTGGTACTGTGTAGATTTATCTTTTTGAAAGACATATTTTTTAAGCTTTCAAATTTGAAATTTGGAAGAAAAAAGGCATACTCATATTTGAAAGACCGGTAGTAAAGGAAATGGGAAATCATCAGGTGAACCGACATGCCCCTCTTCTATAAAAAAATAAAGAGATGGCCAACGCCAACGACCTACGCTATGCATTAGAATTGTTTAAAAAAAATATACATAGAACATTTTTAATAATACAAACATTATTAATCTAAAACTAAAAACCTTAAAAATATATATTATAATATATTTTTATTTAATGTATATTACAATATTTTTGTACGTAATATTATGGTAATAATATGGTATGGTTTCATTCATTTAATTTTGATGGACCAGGTATGTATTTCTTATACGTAGTAAATTACTTGTATACACAAATACGTTATGTTAATTTGATTCATTTTTTTTTGTAGAATCCCAATAAATAAATTTGAGGAACACGTTCGATAACGTTTGTGAAATACAAAATAACAGATTCTATTGAAGACACGAATCACGAATAGGACGTTCACCTTAGGGCCGTAATGCGAATTCATTTTAGCGTATTCATTCATAGTATACAACAAGAAAAAGCTGATTTTGTCGATTCTTTTTTTGGTCTGCGTTTGGTTTGAGATCAGATCTTTGATCTAAATAATATCTAATTCATAAACAGCCTTGATCGCAGCTTCGCACGCGGGCTATTTACAGCCATTTTTGGGCGGATGATAATTATTTTTAGAGAGTTCGTCACTTTATGATAGCATAGCATGATACAGATAAAAGATAGTAATTTTGAAGATTCATCTCTACTACCTAAACTTAGAAACATTACCTCTTTGTTATATGAGTATATTCCAGGTTGAAATAAACTTTTATTGTTTCAGCACCCTTGGCTCGCTAGTGCATCTACTAAAGGCATGTCTCGGCACAGGCATCCTGGCGATGCCAGCGGCATTCAAGAATTCAGGCTTGGCTGCGGGGATTGTGGGGACATTTCTAGCTGGACTCATTTGCACACACACTGTATATGTTTTGGTATGTGCTACTTTGTTAACGATTGTATATGGTGTAAGATTCGCACTACATTTAAATAGAGTTCGTGAGAGCACGTTTCGAAATAGACGTTTAGGTACAATGCTTGTCTAGAAGCTATAGTTATTTTTTGTATGGCAAAATGGCAAAAAGGCGTACGATCGAATTGAGTTCAAGCAGGGCCTACGCTATGAGGTTATCTTAAGACTTGGATGTAATAAAAACAAACTAGAGATAAATCTGCTCCCTTTATACGTCTGCTCACCTCAGCTTTACGTTGAATAACTATTGTGTTTCGGAAAAATAGGCATGATGGGCTAAGCCTTACGGGTGCCAAGACTAACTAGAAGATATTTTATGTATCAGGATGCAAGTGTTTTCATGAAAGACGTTAATCACTTACAATTAGCTAGCTCTTTTGATAATAATCAATGTACCTAACTGAATCATATAAAAACTGTGCCACTTAAAATTATATAAGTCTGTCTTAAATACTCTAATTATGCAAATAAGTTTAAAGCTATGTGATAACATTTTTATAGAGTCAACATATGCCAAAAATCCAAGTTAATGTTTTATAATTAAATTAAAGCTCCTATGTTAATAAAGCGCTCAAAAGATAGAACTTTGGAGCTTGTTGTCTCCATGGATGCCTTTCTGCCTTTCTTTATAGGAAAGTCTCCAGGGAGACCACAAGCTTCCAAGTTCTCTTTTATGTAATTTATACACCCAATTAACAAGATAAATACGTTGTTAGAGCAGCAGCACTCGCATCACGTAAATGCTGATCTTACTGAGTTTATGGACAGCGAGACGAGCTTACGACTAAAACTAAAATAGATTCTTGAGCGTTGAGACTAATTATCTATGTCTGGATAATCGTCCAGAACTAGGCTAGCAAGGACGAAACTAGTAATATATTACATGATGTATCAATAAATTATGTATTTTTATTATATATATATATATATATATATATATATATATATATATATATATATATATATATATATATATATATATATATATATATATATATATATATATATATAATCCACTCTCGAACTCATAAAGTTCGGGAGTACTGTGAGACCTCATAGTATTTTTTGTAAATACGGGTGTTAATATAAAACACATTCTAATTTTCAAACAGATCGCAAAATTCAAGGTGCTTTAGCAAATTTTTTTACGTTAATTCTCAATTTTTTTTACCCTGTTCCAGACAGTTTTTTATTACAAATCAATCTTTACCTGAAGTCTCAAATATGTAAAGGTCAAGAACCTGATCTCAAACACTATTTACCTTTTAGAACAGCAAGAAGTTTTAAAAATAATGATTAAGAAGATAAATTTTTTCTTCATCAATGGCATTTTACAGATGTTTATTTGTTCCCCAAAATGATAAAATGAAAGCTTATTAAAATCATTATTTGCGCATCTAATTTCTGTCAAACTAGAACCACTAAGGAGCTAACTTTCTAAGATGAAATTGGGCAAGTATCTGAATCTCATACCAATTATGAAAGTGCATATTAGTTTATACCACATTAAAAACTTTTTACAAGACATTCTCAAGTATAAAACTCGCAAAGTTCTTTTTTATTTTTTTTAGCTTTCATTTGATTACATTCCTGTGCTATTAGTGTAACTACTGTGAAATCCGTGCAGTTTTGTGATCTGAAGTAGTTCAACGTTGCACTAGACCAATGTAGGTCGGTCAATTTATGCAAATAGAGCAATCAAAGGATCTATTCGAACGTCACAAATACCCGGGACTGGACGGTGTTTGACTTAGCTATCAGTATGTCTATAAGTCTCGTAACAGTCGCTAGACTGGGTAAATTTAGATACGTTGGATGTATATCTATAGATATTTCGAAAACCTTCAAAGCATAAAAGAACAATAAATTCTACTATTTCCCATATAACGAAATTGAATAACAAGATTGGCTAGGGCACGTTTCCAAATATATTGTCTGTACATCCATTTGTCTTTTCGGTTGCTATGCGGAAGTAAACACAGGGAATCGTTAAGACACGTCGTGAATCATTTGGGGTTTAAAATGTTCCCCAAGGAATTACAATTCGATTCTACTAAGCCCTTAACAATATTTCGTCAAATAATACTCGTAATATATTTAAGGTGGGCTTTTGTAATGAACGCGTAGAAGTCTACGGAAATACGAGTTGAATTATGGAATTCCTGATTCCTAGAGCTCAATTTTTAGAGAAGAGTGACAAGAGAAGGCTACAAGCAATTTTATCATTCAAACAGCAATATGCAATAGTTTATTATCTTTGAGCGTGAGCGTATTTTATGAGGGTGAACTACTCAGGGGCTTTGATGTATCCCCACCATGGTTCAGGCCTTGTCGTGGTGGTAGGGCTCAATAGCCCAGGGTGACCCAAACACATTGGGCGAAGCGAATTGAGCCAAGGGGGCTCTTTGTACCCTTCTTATAAGAAGAGGGGACAAAAGAGCAGGGGGTAAGGGGTGAGGATGGGACCTCACCCCTTACCCCTTGCTCTTTTGTCCCTCCTTCCTCACCTCATCGTACTGTTCAGACGTTGGGAGTGGTTGTTCTGTGGTGCGGGGCAACCGCTCTGCGGAGGTGGCGTCAGTCTCCTGAGGGACTGACTAGCCTTCGAGGTGCCTTGTTGCTAGTAGATCCGGGGCACCTCACTAAAGGCGGCATTGTTGGCACTCGCCGGGTTTTAGTGGGTAGAGCTGCGTCCACTTACCATCTTTCGGGCGCAGCGAGTCCCACATACCCGCCCGCGGGATGCGTCAGTGCATTTCCCGGCGTAAAAGAAAAAAAAGAGGGCTTTGATGTATGATTCAATGTTTTGGGTAGGAAGGATGCGCTATATCGCTCTCCTAGCTCTATGTTTACCGCTGTTGTTTATATCTTCCGTAAAACAGCTTGCCTGCGTTCGTAAAAAAGGACAGCTGCTTAATTCTGATAGGCAACGCAGTAGTGAGTAGCATGAGCGAACACCAGATGATAATTTTTATAAATTTATAGTTGATGCTGAATAGTCAGCGAAACAATCAAGTGATTGTCTGACCGTTGGCTTATAAACGAAAAAGTGTAAATATTATTTTACTTAAAAAATGCATCTAGCATCATTTACTCTTTTTTAAGTCAAGCTGTCCCTGTTATATTATTAAAACAATGTCTTTTTCAGGTTAAAATATCACAAAGTGTATGCGCGGAAGCAAAAACGCCATCTATGAGTTTTGCAGAAACATGTGGTGCGGCATTTACGCACGGACCGAAGAGATTCCGCTCCTGGGGTGGATTTGTAAAGTAAGACATTTAAGTACTACTAAGTTAATCACTTCATTCTTATTCTATGTTATTTAACTTGATAACGTTCTTTGGATGACCTATTTCTTAAATCATGAAATAGGTGTCCTAAATTACACTTACATTATAATATATCGGCATGTTTCTAGGCACTCCTATGGGAAGTTCACCATTCCCTCTTGTGCGGTCCTTAATATTTATCTTGTCTTAAATAGTTAAAGGCTCGCCTAAATTATTCTTTTGAAGCATTGCTATTTAAAAACATCAGGCGCTTAAAATAATAATAAGATTAATTAAATTGTTAATTCTTTATCTTTATAGCACTGGTTACTATGTAATGTAACATCTGGATCAATAAACTGGGCATTATGTAGCTAAGATAAACTTATTAAAATAATAATGAAAATATGAATATTATTGTACTTGCTCGAACTAACGCAAATCATATTTTATATTTACCAGTTCTGATTTTTATATTATTCTGTTTTAAATACTTAAATAAAATAGTTCAAAAGTACCCTTTCTTGTATAGTACTAATATAATATATATTTATTATATATTTATATAATATACTCGTATATGCATTTCATTCGATTAATAGCATAACTAATCGCAAATATATAATTTGTAATTGATATATTTAATATGTCGTTGTAATAGGTATAAGATTTACAAAGGACAAATTTAAAATTACTCCTAAACAAAATCGCGGGCTACATGTGCTCGCAGTTATTTTTTGTCTAGTTCAAATTTATATGTTCTAGCATGCACTGGCCCATTAGCTCAGTTGGTTAGAGCGTCGTGCTAATAACGCGAAGGTCGCGGGTTCGATCCCCTCATGGGCCAATTCTTTTTTTTCAACACATTTTTTTAGGAGGGCAGAAGAACAAAGGCTTTTGGCGATAATCGACGCCTGTAAATTAAATAAGTTATGAATATGCGTCGCCATCCTTCACTCCCCACATGGGCCATTGGGAACTCACTAACCGCACGGAACGCGACAGCATAGCTGTCACTTTACACTGCTCTTCCTACAAGATGATTTTTAGCTTTTGTTTCCTAATCAAAAATAAGAAATAACGTCTCTCTCTGTCTGGATAATGTTTCCTTTAAGAATTGAATGCGATTCAACAAATCACTTTTATAGATACCTAAGAAGAGAAATCGATTCATCTCTGGATTTGTTTTATTTTTGCAGACTTACAATCGACTATTCTTTGGCTCTGACGTACCTGAGTGTCCTTTGTGTGTACGTGGTTTTCATCGGTTCTTCATTCAAAGAGGTAATAATATAGTTTTTTTTGGTTTATATAGGTTTTTTGTTGTTATCATATAAACATAATATCTTAATGAAAGGTAACTCAAAAAGCATCCGCCTAAAATATAAACACAAATTTTAGGTAAAAATGTATTGAATTAAACTTTATAATAACTTGTGTGGTTTAATTTATCCGCTTTACTCCCACGGGAATGGGAAGTATGCGGCCGAACCGCATGGAAAAAGTTAACAAATAAAATTAATTTTAAATTAAAAACCAAAAACCGACTTCAAAGCCATACCTTAATTAATGTACAACTAAAAATTTTTAAATAATATTGAAATACTTCGAAGTGAAGTAGAATACGTATACTATTTAAAATCGGGTATTTTTGGAGTCGGTGCCAGCCAAAGAGGATATTTTAATGATCAATCACATACACCAAGTATTGAGAATATGCCTGTAAAGGGCAGCCATGTTTTGGCTGGTACCGACTCCAAAAATACCCGATTTTAAATAGTATACGTCTTCTACTTCATTTCGAAGTATTTCAATTACAGCTAACGCGCCGTGCGTAAAGCGCCGCATCTGGATGCTGCGTAAATTGAAACGCACGTGAGTTCTCGCGCGCAAAGGGCTCGTCTGCACAGCTCATAATATATGTGCGCGCATTGAACGCGCGTATCGTAAAAAATACTCTCATATAAATATTTTCCAAACACACTAAAAAAAGTGTAATTTCAAAAATATAAGTTGCTATTTACTTGGTTGCAAAGTGAATTGCCATGCATAGTCACGCGAAATATTTCATTTAATAATTTAGATTTCACGTTGCCTTGATTGTATACTTGAGTTGGTAATTACTAACTGCTACAAATTGTTAGTTGGTTTAAGTAGATTGAGTTTACACTTGTGAAGTTGTTCCTAGACTATTTAGTTGTCAAAGGTACGAAGTATTATAATATTAATTACTGCACTACTTGTGGTCACCACTTCGTTCGCTTAGATGAAGTAACTTAACTATGAGGTAGTGTGAGCACCGCGCTGTGTTAAATTTACAGAATGTTAAAGACATTTTTAGGACAGACAGGCAGACAAAAAAAAATTCAAATACATTTTTAGGTTCGGTATAGCTCTATTAATACCGATTGATACTTACTTTTAATTATTTTCAATGTGCAGAGTACATTTACAGTAAGTACGTAGTAGGTAACATGTACAGAGGTTACATCTTACAGTTTTGTTATAAATACATAGATACATAAATGAGAGCATAAAGCAAGACGTGCTAAGTACGAAAATACATGGTTTGGTTGTATTTATTTAGGTTTGGGCTGTTTGATTATATTTGGTTAACTTCATCCCTTCTTATTTTTTAGGGTTCGTTATCCAAAGGATAAAAAATATTACAATGACTCAGTTATCCGTTCTTCTGAAATATTAATTAAAAAAAAAAAGTAAAGTATCAAGCCTTTATGTCCCACTGCTGGGGCACGGGTCTCTTCCTCGAAACCAGGCGAGGAGGGTAATGGGCCAATAGAAATATTAATTATTACATATAATTAAAGTAGAAGTGGCAATGGGCTGGTCACGCACTCAGAAATTAAAATTCAAGGGTGGAGGCCACGTCTAGGTAGACTAAGTGTTGGTCGGCCATTAACCAGATGGGAAGACGATCTCCGTGCAGTGGCAGGTCCGCTTGGATGCGAGTAGCAAGGGATCGGTCGTCTCGGCGTTCATTGAGGGAGGCCTATGTTCAGCAGTGGATGGATAAAGGCTGATGATGATGATGATGATGATGATGTTATTGACATATAATATATTTCGATTTTTTCCTTTGAGATTATTTCGCACATTGTATCAAGATAATTATGATGATAATTTTGTTTTAGGTTCTCGACGCCTACTTCCCAGACTACCACATAACCGTCCAGGTGTACTGCGCCCTCACCCTGGTTCCACTTGTTCTCATCTGTCAGATACGAAACCTGAAGTACTTGGTGCCGTTCATGGCAGTAGCCAATATCATGGTAGCGGTCGTTTTCGGGATCACCATGTACTATATGTTCACCGACATACCATCTGTGAGTGACAGGAAGATGGTGGCCAGCGTGTCGACTTGGCCCCTGTTCTTAAGGTAAATTGATCAAAGTTGCTGATAATTTTTTCGAAGTTTACTTCTTAAGAATCGATTTTTATATAAAGGTATGAAAATCTATGGGAGTAAAATCGAACTACGATGTTACACGATATCATACGATGTTACACGAAGATCTCACACGAAGCGATAAATTAAAAATTATATTTATAAGCGTTTGTAAGGAGTAAACTCCTGTCGTGCGTCGGAGCTGACACACACTTTTTATTTTTTATGACTATGATTTAGTATTTTAGTAGGTAGTGAGAAGGTAGGATGCAAATGCGTACGTGACAAATACCTATAACATTTTTTATGTCATAAGGAGGCAACCGAACAGTAGAAGCCTTTTCTCTTCCTCTTCCCCATCAACCCTCCCACCTCCCTCCCCCAATAGGGCACTGGAAAGTCAACATGCCACATGCCGGTATTATGTGAGCGAGAGGGTACCACCCTGGATCTCCTACGAAAAACGAGAAAAAAACTTAGGGGTTGCTCCTTTGTCAACAATATTAAATACATAATTTATTCATACATATACTTTCATATACAATCGCCCATAAATATTTTATTAATTTTAATACACAACCATGACCCAGGAACACAAAAACATTTTGTTCGAACCCCCCACTTCCCGGCTTGAGCGCCAACGCGGTAACCACGAAGCCAAAGAGGTCATCAAATGATTTATGATAATATAACATGATAATTTCTGGTGTGAACGCTTTATTCCTAAGGTGTACTCAATAAATTCTATTATATAATATACCACAAACATTCCTTAGCAGTTTAAATACACCTTTATGTTGGGACTGTTAATAATAGCAATTTGTTAAGTAAACCCGAGCACCTCGCTCAAGTTGACTCGTGGTAATACTGTACCAGTATTCATTAAAATTGATTAATTAAATATACAAGGTTTTTCACGTATAGAGTCCTTGTATATTGTGTAGCCGACCTTCATTTTATTATTTTATATCTGTACTTATATAACAAAGCTGAACTTAAGAATTAATCTTATTACTAGGCAATAGGATTAAAAACACGTTTGATAGACCGTAAGGTCCCGTTCTCATGAACGTTAAAAAAACGTTTGAATGAGACAAATAATTGATACTCGTGTACCTGTTCACACGAAATCGTTTTACAAGCGGGGCGCTATTTTATCGAGAATTCTTGGATATTGTTTGTAAAATCGAATTTATCGTGCGCAGTTCGCAAATGGCGCCAAGGTCAGGATTTAGCGCGACGTTTTTAAAGCGCTTGTGTGTACGGGGCGTGAAAGTGGGAAACAGTTAAACCACGTATAAATATGGACTGATAGTGTTGATGAAATTGAGGCTCGTGCCCTGAACTGAGTTTGATTTTAGTTTAAATTCTGAACTTACTAGTTATTACAACTAAAAGCTTTCTCAACTAAAAGCAACATTTACAGGTTTTGGATAAAGTACTTAAAATACCCAATGCAATAACAAAAATCAGCCGACCTTAAAATAATTGAACAGATTTTTGTAAAATATATTAAAAAAAGCTATAAATTCTGCTTTCAAATAAAAAAATCTCATCAAAATCGGGTCTACCGTTTGATGACCACACTCCATAGGCAGAAGTTACACTTAGCAGTCAATACTCCTAACCCCGTCTTTTTGGTCGGGGATAACTAAAATGTGGTACAAATCATAATTATCATCATTAGCTTTTATCCGTCCAGTGCTGAACATAGGCCTTTCTCAATTAACGCCAGCACGACCGATCTCTTGCTACTCACATCCAACACGTACGGATTTTGTTTATATTAAAATTTGACTACAATAGGAGCTCTCAGTCCATTAGCTTACACAACTTCTATTCACGTAAGCCGATTTCAAGTACAAACTATATTGAATACATTTCAAAACTTATTTGTTTTGGAAACATGTCTATCGTAACAAAACCAATTTTCACGTGTTTCATCGTGCCCTATTTAGCATATATTTCTAATGCTTAGGATACTTAACGTAATTATGGTCACGGCGGACAGTCAGTCGATGCAGTAATCTTATGGCTGGCGTAAAGCGTTCTTACGTTGAAAAAAAAAATAAACAGTTTTCAATTCTAGAGAGATCTACTTAAAGTATGTTATATAATTTTTCTCTAAATCAGAAATAATATTTGAGTTAAATAGTAGAAACAAATAGTGGAAAACAAAATCTGTAATTAGTCTCACTTAGTATCTATAGGTTTCGGTTCAGAAGATTATTTGGATAAGGGATCCATTTTATCGTTTTGACTAACTCACTCCGTTAACTTTGAATTAATTGTTTCAGTACAGTGATATTCGCAATGGAAGGTATTGGTGTTGTGATGCCGGTTGAGAACGAAATGGCCCATCCCCAGAGGTTCCTCGGCTGTGCTGGAGTACTCAACACCGCCATGTTCCTGGTTATCACACTATACGGCATCTTTGGCTTTTTTGGCTACCTCAAATACGGTGATACAATCAAAGGCAGCATCACCTTGAATTTGCCCCAAGAGGACCTGTAAGTGGTATTATTAATACATTTTTAAGGAATAAAAATGGAAGAGCAAAGCACTTCGTGAATAAATATAATCTTAAGAAAAATTTAAAAGGTTTGAAAAGTACCTAGAAGTGGGCTTGCGAATATACAAATTTGAACCAAGACCCTCCTCGCCTTATCTGGGGTAGGCCCGTGTCAAACAATAATTTATGGGTCGCAAGGTATGGTAATTTTACTTAAAGATCTCGGAAAGGTTTTCTTCCCTACCTGTCATTGAAAACGAGATTATACTATTGAATGAAACCAAAGAGGCTCATGAAAATGATAATGACGATGATGACGATGATGATGATTATTATGATAATAATGCTGATGATATTTTATTTCAGCATTGCACAAATGGCGAAGTTGTTGATGGCCATAGTGATATATTTCTCTTACGCTCTACAATTCTACGTTCCTATGGAGGTGATACAGAGATTCTTACAAGCACGAGAGTCAACAAAATACACTAACGTCATCCAAGTCAGCATCCGAACAGTGATAGTAACAGGCTCAGGTATGGTTCTTATAATCATGATTCCTTGCAATCTAATATGGTCATTAGGACGGAAACCAGACCACGGAAAAAGATAAAAAGTTCCGTTCTGTCATTTCGTTATAACGTATTATAAAAAATTAATCTGTATGAAATTCCCTTACTGTTTCTTTTATCTAATAATACTATTACAAATGAAAAAAAAAGTACATTAATGTTTTTGTTTCCTAACAACTAATTTCGAAGATTAGCGCATTCAGACTCAATATTCATATTAAATTATTGTTCCAGTTTGCGTTGCGGCCGCGTTCCCAAACTTGGAGATGGTAATCAGTTTGGTAGGTGCCGTCTTCTTCTCCACACTCGGTCTCTTCACTCCAGCCATCATCGAAATTGTCTACCGTTGGGATAGAGGCCTAGGCAAATTCAACTACGTACTCTACAAAAACATCATTATCATTATCATATCGATCATCGCTCTTGTTTCTGGTTCCTATACCTCGATACTTGGAATGTTCGAAGGACATACGGGTGAAACTCATCTTAATAGTACATCAACGTAAAAAGGAATACGTCACATGAACCCTTCTTTAGTCTTAGAAGTAATAATATAAATATTAAGAACTATGTATTAAGTTAGAGACGTTAATAATAATGTTTAATTTAAAATCTTCTCTTGTAGTCAAATATGAAATAATTGTATGCTGGAACGTTTCTCTCGAATTCCTTTTACTCCAGTGATAAGCCAAAGTTGCCATTTCTAAGTTTGTGTTAGTGTAATAATATTAAGATCATCCTGATCATCATCAACCTGTTATTGCCTCCCTGTTTCTACCTATCTCCTCTGTGCCTTGCCTGTCTCATCCATTTTTTACCCACTAGCCTTCCTACTTAAAAAATAATAAGATCTTTAGATTTTTTTGTGATAAATTGAAAACTAATAGTGCGAAGCGAATATGTGAAGTATTGTACGAACAAAGTGATCACTAGCATTTACGTCGATAGCAAATTGAATTAATCTGCAAAACCTAAGAGAATTGAGTAGCAAGGGATCGGTCGTCTTGGCGTTCATTGAGGGAGGCCTATGTTCAGCAGTGGACGGATAAAGGCTGATGGTGATGATGATGATGAAGAGAATTGTCCTTAGTAGCAGACATATCTCAGAGAGATCCTTACTACAGGCTCGATAAACCTTTGAAGATTGACATTCATATTACCTATGTGTATTATTATCTAGGTAATCATAAAAAAGTATTAAGTTAACATCATTTTCATTTTCGTTTATAATACTGATAATTGTTCGAGTGCAATGAGTTTTATACACGATTCAATATATTGTGATAAGCATTTACCAAAACATGTGTTTTATTTCACCTAGATTATTTTTCAGATTTAAAATTAAAATTGCAAGTTAAAAATAAAAGAAACATTTGTAGGATATGAATAAAAATATTGCTGTTAACATTTCAATTTTATCAAGTTCCCAGAAAAGCAACAATCGAATTAATTAACAATGTTTTAAGGGGATCAAAGCGTTTGAATTTTTTTTTATCCAAGTTTCATGTGTTTATATTCTATCAAAAACGGATCATTTCCACATATAAATTATTTAAAATAAGTATTTGTATTAATATCAACAAGAAAATCTCACACATCATTCCAGAGGGCATAGTAATAAAAAGACAAATAAAAATCGAAACTAGCTGCATTTTTTTTATTTTTAACAACTAAAACATAATAATATGCATTACAAACAGCAAACAAACATAATGCTGAAAATACTTATTTAATTTGTATATAAAGTGGGTTTCATGTTATATACTTTTATAAGATCTGCATGAGAATTTTCTCCCAATCGAACTTGTACTTTTGCATCTGGGAAAAATCTACTTGAAAAGGTTACTTCACCTTCACCACAAAATATCTCAATGGAACTAGCGTCTATAAAAATATTCCATTTTAATATAGGACCACTTGGTCTCCAGCTTGTTCTACGTATTCCATCGTTTCCACCTCGATTAAGTGTAACAATCCCTTGCTTACTATCAAAAGATAAGCATACAGTTGTGGATCGATTCTGAGATTCTATATACATATTGAAATTTTTGGCTGCCGGTGCAACAACTGTAATTTGTCCTGTATTATCATTCAAAGGAATTTCAGTATTGGCTTGTGTTTTACCTGAGTATATCAATTTACCCCGAGCATTTGCAACTTCTCTGACTGGTTTTTGAATAATCAAACCAGTTTCAGTTAGTGATAATATTCTAGGAATTGTCATTTGTCCAGTAAATCCATCTTCTTTCTCTGGATAATATGTTTTCCACATATCCAACCATGCAATCATTATTATTTCTCCTTTATTGTTTTTTAAAGTCTGAGTTGCATAAAAATCATGTCCGTGATCTAGTTCTATAAATGGTGTTAATATATTGAATTCATGTGTATTATAATCAAATTCACCTACAAAATATCCGACTTGGTATAGATTTCTATATTTGTCACCTTCCGGTTGAATGCCTTGTGGTGAAAATAATAGAACAAATCGGCCGTCTAGTTCAAAGAAATCAGGACACTCCCACATATATCCCAATTCCCCACGGGATTCAGCCAAAACAGATACTTGTTCCCAAGTTATTTTATCTTTTGAAGCATAAAGAACAACTCGTCCATCTATGTTTTTGTTAAAAGAATTTCCTAGTACCATGTAATAGGTGTCATTATGTATCCAAACTTTTGGATCTCTTATGTCGGGTTGTAAATTAGATGCATTGATAATAGGATTATCGTTGTATTTCTTAAAACTTAATCCATCAGTGCTTGATGCGAGCGCTTGACGTTGTCTATAGTCTGCCTTATTTCCATTAACGTATACGTTTCCGGTGTAAAACAAATACATAGTATCATTTTCGACAATACTACTTCCAGAATAAACACCGGATATATCATACCACTCGTCTGGATACAATGCTATTCCAAGGTCTTTCCAATGGAATAAGTCTTTGCTTTTAGCATGCCCCCAATGAGGAATTCCCGTATCGAAGCTACTTAGTGGATTATGTTGGTAAAATAGATGGTATTCATTTTTATATATACAAAAGCCGTTCGGATCGTTCATCCATCCTTTTGGGGGTGCTAAGTGATACCGCGGGTAGTATCTATAGTTTAAGGCATTCACACTGAAACAAGAGTTTTGTTTTTGTAATGTATACGTGAATTTCACTAATTATAATGTAAATATCATTTACCAACAGCAACTATGCTCATAAATTCTCCAACTATCTTCATTATACATTTATAATTTATGTCATACGCACTATTTTTATGCGATAAGGAGGCAACGAGCAATCGTAGCCTTATGGTGACTACCGGAGCCCATGTAGATCCACACAACCAGAGGTTATGCAAATGCGTTGCCTTCCTCTTCCTATTCAAATGGGCCACTTGAAACTCACAAGCCACACAGAACGCCTCAACATAACTGTCATCTTACGCCGCTATTATGTATACGAGAGGTATTGCAGCCGAATTAAGCAAGAATGAAAGGGCTGGCCTTTCATGCCGGCTAAATTCGGCTGCAATGCAATAATAGCATTTCTTCTTTGATAGATTGGATGAATAGCATCACCACCATATTTATTTCTGTAGTGAAATCGCAATCACTTTTACGGACCTAGCCCACCATATCGTGCTCCCGAGTTGCTACTCCTGTGAGCCAGGGTCTCAGAAAACTAGAGCGGTACGTAGAAACTTCTTTGAGACCACAACGAATATAACCAGAAGGGTTTAGGAGGAGTAGAAAATATTTTCCAGTTTTACTCCTCAACTAAAGCGGAATATATAAGAAGCTATCTTCTAATAAATCGTTGTAATTATGAGACCATAATTTTTATATCCAAATCAAAACCAGACTAAGTAATTGAAAAATGAATAACCTGCCGAATTTGCTTGATTAGTTAGTAGATGTTAGTCCAGGATCAACTCATCCATGTTCATGGATGACATTAAGCTTCCCTATTGTAACTAGTATACTAAATACTCACGATGTTAAAATATGTAGTGCAGAATACCAGATGAAAAGTATCATTTTATAAAATATAGCTTCATTGGTAGGTCATTCAACGGATCATTTATACCTAAAACATAAAATAATTTAGTTTTTATTAGCTTCAGACGTTGCGCCTTTATAACGGAAACTTTGAAAAAGATTTCTATCCATTTTATGACACTTTTTAAGGACCTTTTTACATTGCGTGTTTTTGTATTAAGTATATTTAACTATTATTCATGAGGATGATGGATGGATAGAGGCAGATGATGATGAATAAGAAATCATTAATTATGCTAAAATATCCGCGAAATAAAACCGAAATTGCGGTAAATATCCTGCCATAATCGATGAAAATAACTATGCTAGATTGTCTACTAATACAATAATTATTAAGGTATGGAATATTTAATTTCGTTTTCACTAACTTTACTTTTCCAATATTTATATTTTGAAAGTAAGCAACGACAGGAAAAAGTAACTTATAGAAAAAAGTATGTATCAATAATTACTTATAGCATATAATATTATGATATCTGATGTAAGAGGTATATATTATATTATCGTAAAGTTTCATTAACATCCATTCTGTAGTTTTATCGTGAAAGAGTAACAAACATACATCCGTATATTCTTACAAACTTTCGTGTTTAAAATATTTAGAAATTATTTCTAAAATGTCATCAAATTACATATTAAGATCAGTGTTTTTGATGCAACCAATTGAAACTTTGCCATGAAATTTCAGTACCTACGAATACTATAAAATTTTGTGCATCTTTACATAATATTATAATAATAATTTTGTGCGTACATATGTTACTAAAAAAGCGATTAGAGATATTTTGAAGTGATTTTTTTTAAACATAAACGCTAAGTATATATTTGAGAATGGTTGAGACCTACATCGGTACATATTAAATATTATGTATCTACATTTCATAATATATTAGTAAATATAATATTATTTAGTTTGAATATAAGTTTCAAAATTGTAATGATTTAATTTGAGTTGGATAGACTTGTTAAAAATGATTGGCAAGTGGCAAGGCGCAGTCAAAATGCTTTTCACCTCTCGTTGACTTATGATTAAATATAATGATGTTGACAAAAATAGAATAACTTGCACGTGTTATCTGTCACTTAATTAATATCAGCCACCAGCCACGTGATCGTCACGTGCATTATTACAATTAATCTTAATATATTCCATTATCGTGCGAATTTATTAGTACGGGTTGCCAAAATATCTGAAACACTTGCCTTTTGGTCTTTAGTGAAGATCTTCATTGATGAAGCTGGCGGCTCTTAATGGTCATAATTCTATTATGTAATTGATCACTTACCACTAGGTTTTTTGTTTTTTTTTTTTGGTATTTGGATAGGAATAAATGGTAGGGTAGATTTTAATTACATTTTACATATTATTGTCCTAAAATGCCATGATACTTTAACACTATTTTTTTTAAGAGGAGTCCTTAAGTGTACAAAACTGTCTTTGTACAGTCTATTGTAATAATATATCTCATAATATTATTGCAATCGACTGTACACAGACGGCTTTTTAATGTTTAATTCCTTGTTATTTATTGTGATTATAGCATGAAAAGTATGGCTTAATGGAAATTATGATATTATAATATATTTTAAATTTTGAACAAAAACATAAATATTAAATAGTACTTATATGTATTGATAAATGGAAATCCTATAGTATATTTAATTACCGATAAAACGTAGTAAAGATAAAGCAATAACCTCAATGCACTCTCGAAAACCAGTATATCATGCAGATATGCGTTAGCGAGTCACTCAGATCTTGAAATATCCACATAACTAAGTACCAATCATGTCGTAGCGTTGCCAGTGAGCCTGGCATTTACATGACCCATGTAAATGCCAGGATTTATGTGACGGTTACAGGACTTGTTGATAGGAGTAACACCAGTGTGCCAGGGTACTAAAGAAAATAATGTGGACAAACAAAACAAGTCCTTTAGGTGTAGATTCTTTAACAACTAAATTCTCAAAAATAGCGGATACTGGTGACAGGTGAAAGTGATGATTGATGACAGAATAATTTGGTTTTGTAAATCTTTCATCCAATGTAAGAAACATTTGATGAAAGATTCACAGAGCTTTCTTGGGTTCCTTATGTTAAAGTGCGTAAGGTGAGTGCTCAAATTGTTACGGACTCGCTCTTGGTATGTATGGCTTAACCTAGTGTTATTTGACTAATTTGGACCCAAAAAAAGACAAAAAAATGGATACCTTTTTTTTAATTCAGTACGTAAATACCAAATGTTATAGTAATAATGTAGTAAAATTGACAAAACTATTAGCAGACATAAATGTTACATACCATGAAAAGACAAAATCTTGACAAACCTGGCCTTTTTGTGAGATAAGAAGATGTAATAAACGAACAAACACGAGGCAATATTAATCAATGGAATTCAATACGACATCCATTCTTATTAGGTTCAGTGTAATATGCTTTCAGATGCGCTCAACCATTTTTCGTTTGTTCGTTCTGTTTCATTTTTGTTCATTATATCCGACTCTTCGCCTGCCACGTATTCTCACTTCTTTTTACTTTTATAACTTATTTAAATGTATTGTGGTTACCTATAGTATTATGATAGGGTAAATAATATAATATTGTATTTAACAAATATTAATTCATTTCTCTAAATTTATCAAGGCAAATAATTATCGTTTAAAGGCAAATTTTTACACACACTTGTCCAAAAAATCCTTTTTTATTGTTTACGATAAAAAAAAACTTATTACAGACATATTATTTGTTATTTTTTTATTTTTAGCCCAAAATGTAAGCACCAAAGGTTTAACATTTTTCCAGGTTTAATTTCGCTCTAAAATTTGGCGGTCTAAATGGCGGTCTGTTATTAATCTTCGTTTGCACAGCTGGCTAATTAAATTTCTTTCCACCACTCAAGGTTGTCTAGAAAATATTGCCATTATTATATTGGTACTTTTAGACACCATTACTATAACTGTTTTAAGATCAAAAAAATGATTCATTATGTCATCATATTATTGAAAAGTATAACAGAATTTTATTTTATTTTAGAATTAATTTAATGGATATATTAAATAGGATTTTAAATAAACATGGTTATTTTAATTATTAATATTATTTCAAACGATATGCTTACCATGTTTACAATTTTATTTAGCGAAGCTCGATATTTTGACATTGTCTACGAATGTCATGTTCACGAGATAAGAGTGAGTCTTGGAACAAACTGTAACATAAATTTCAGAAGACAAAATATAATATTATTATTGGACTTCATTTAAATCAGCACTCTAGTATGGCGTGGCATTTTATACAGCTACCCCAACTCCCAAGACTTCATTTATACTTACATCGATATTTGTATTAAAGACATTTGCAGTATAGCTTTGACTCAGTGATCAAATAAGAGCCTTAAATCCTGAGACGTAAGAAGCAGCTTCAAGTGACAAGTTTCCTTGCGAAGCACAGCAAAAGTGTTTCACGTACCGATTTAGAGAGTGCAGCACAAGACAAGCCAAGCCTCTCCTATATGTAAAAAATAATTATAATAATTACGACGTAAAAACGAAATTCATAGGTTCCGGGTTCGATCCTGACCCCCCCGTGTGTGCCTTGAAATGGGTTTTCTAATTTCTAAGTGCACCCAAACACGAGACCATCGCTCGCTCCCCGGTGAAGGAAAACATCGTGAGGAAACCTGCATACCTGACGAGATTGAAAGTCTTTGAAGTTATGTGAAGTTCACCAACCCGCACTGAACCAGCGCGGTGAACTATTGGCCCATTACCCTCCTCGTCTGATTTCGAGGAGGAGACCCGTGCCCAGCAGTGGGACATAAAAAGGGTTGATACTACGTAAAAATTTGTATAACAACATTGCTATGCTTAAAATTTAGGCACTTGATCGATTATTATATTATTATCAAATCGTTTCAAACAAATGATTCTGACCCAAATCAGGCAATTAGTTTCTGGACCTTGAGTTACACGGAGATCGTTATCGGCTCTAGATGAAGGTTTAATTTTTCCTCTTCGCGCTATAAAGAAGTTAACTTCTGTTTGAAGGAGCTATTAAAATAGCATTTATTTCAATACTTATACACTGAAGTACATACGGAGGAATACATAAAATTAACATAATATTTTTTTTTTTGCATTGCTCTTTGCTGCATTAATGCAAATATTTCGGTTTTTCGGCAAATAAATCAGAAACCTTATAAATGGTAACTTCGTTAAATGGCTGTCTTATTTACATCGACTCGCGGGAATCTCGTGAATTGTGTTTATTCAAAGTTTTTTTTTATTTTATTTGAACCAACGTAACAACCAAACGTTGAACCAACTATGTCTAAGTCTCCAAAAAAAGGGTTCCTAATAAATTATTTTATATATGTTTGATATCTTGAGTGACGATGGTTTAGTGTTCATGAGCTCGGCTTCTTTAGCGAGAGGTCCGAATTCGATCCTGACCCTCTGTGGTGAATTTAAATTGGTTTTTCTAAATTTCTTAGTACATCTAAACACAATACTCGCTCTGCGGTGAAGGAATACATCGCGAGGAAACCTGCATGCCTGACGATATTAAGTCTTTGAAGGTGTGTGAAGTTCACCCAACCATTGAGCCAGCACATCGGTGAACTATGGGCCAATACGCTTATCGCCTGATTTCTAGGAGGAGATGCGTGCCCAGCAGTAGTATATGGATTGTGAGTTAAGATGGTAATTCCCAACGCCAGATACTCTTACAAACTAGCAATCCTGTTCTTCTCTTGAGAGAAGCAAGGATCATCCACTTCCACCGATATCCAATCGACATAGACCATGTTGATGGATAAGCGATATTAGTGATCAGACTCCTGGATACTTTGCTCATGCGGGTCATGGACACGTAGATAGACCAGTATCATCTGCCTAGTCTTTTCACAACTATATTTTGGAGTCGGCTTCTAGTATAAGCAGATTAAGCTGAATACGAGAATTTTAATTCGGGCGACTGCTTATCTCACCTCCACAACCCAGTAATTGGGTGATACGGTAGTCGGTACCCCGCGGCAAGACTGTCAGACTCTCGGACTTCAGAGCCCGTAAAGAATGTCAAAGTTCCACGAATGACAGCCGGGGCCCGGCAACAACAGCATAACGTGCTTTCCGAGGCACGGAGGAGTCTCTCTATGTATAGTTGGTAACCTATCCACGGGCCAACCTCGGCAAGCGTTGCTTGACCTGATGAACCGATCCGAACCGCTATCACCACTAAGTCACGAGCTCCTCCTATAACTTATGAATTCTTACATTTATTTCCTTTCCTAGAACTGGTAATACAAGTTTTAATAAAAACTTAACACGGGTTTATATTCCAAAAAGTCTAGCCGTATAAAAAAAATACCACGGGGCTAAAAAAAATATGATCAATTGTTACAGATTATGTCCATATATTTTTCATATAATATCATATCTTATCTTTTGGATAAGTTTTCCGAATGCAGATCAAATTACGCAGACACCGGATATGAACGTATTCTTCCTATATGACTCCAACTGGGCTGGTAACAACATACAATACAGTTCAATGCACTCTTAGTAAAGGGGAATCAGCAATGTCACGATCAGCTCCTTCATAACATGTTATTCATCATCATCATCATCATCATCATCAGTGGGCTATCACATTATTGAAATATGACTTAACAGCGTCAAATATTCATTTTGGAGTAATACGGTATTTATTTTCGTGGCTTGATATGCCAATCCTATTTTTAAGTAGCTTTTCGATTACGAACATTCTGGTTACAGAATTCTGTATTCTGAATTCTGTATATTCTTTGGGTTTTGAGGTTAATTAACGTTATGTGTTTGTGAATGATGCTTAAATTTTGCCCACGTATTTTCTTTATTAAATTCAGTGACTAATATTAAAAAGAGGAAAACTTTGTTTGTTTGTTTGGTTGTAATGAATAGGCTCAAAAAGTACTAGACCGATTTCAAAAATTCTTTCATCATTCGAAAGCTTCATTATCCACGAGTAACATAGGCTAAATTTTATTCCGAAAAAAAAAATAGGGTTCCGCAAGATATTTGGGGTTTTCGGACACAAGGTGTAAAAAATCAACCAGTAAAGTTACTTATTTTGCGTACTAAGATCCCGTTGTAAATCTTAGTTAACGCAGGCGAAGCTGCGAACAACAGCTAGTTCAGTGATATTGTAATGCTTATGACTTCGTTAACCATAAATATGCACAAAAGTATTTTCCTCTTTAAGGAAAATCAATTTAGGTATAATTATCGATTTCAATTAAATAATTATGTGATTTTTTCAACCAAACCACATTATTCCAAAATGAATCCTAAACAAGGAAAAAATAAATTACTATTAATTATTAATTAATCAATGTATTTCGTCCATTTGTTTTATAATAAGTGTAATTAAAGTAAGTGCTTAAAATTTTTGGTCTCTGTAAACAATATTCGGCGTGTTACCGTGCGCCCGTCTGCTTGGGCTTATTTCGTTTAACAGCTTAGTCTAACAGCTGGCAGTGTAATTACTTAGGATAAGCACTGCTTTCCATATTTACACCCACAGTTCCTAACACGGGAGGTAAAGTTTTTTTCAGGCAGCGCCTTTTATAACAATACTGTTTTGTAATGACGACCCTATAATATATTGTTTGTTATTCAAATAAAAAAATCGAAATGAAATGAGGAAATGCTTTATGGATACAGATTTTAAGTACTAAGTATTAAAGGAAAGATAATTGAAGGAAATTAATAGATAATGATTAAATTTATCGGTATCAGGTAAAAAGATTTTCCTAATATGCATCAGAAAAATCTTTTTACCTGGAATCGCTCCAGCACGTCGGCAAACATTTGCATGTATATGCTTTGTGTTTAAAAATCTTATACTTCTTTTATTTTTTCCGAGTGTTCTCTCCAAACCAGGTGAGGAGGTTTCAAAAATCATATTGACAGGAAAAAATCTGGTTTGAATCAATTCCAACCAACTCCACTAGAACAACCTCTCACTAGAAATCAAGTCAAATATTATAAGATGATATTTTGATGATTAGACGCATAGAGGCTGATGATGATGATGAAGTATTTATTATGTATCTAGTTTAATCTGTCCTCTGTAAGAAATAGACCTCTTTCAATCAACAACAATACCTGCCCCCGTCTCTTGCATCCAATCAGGCCACAGTACAGTGATCATTGTCTCATCTAACTGCAGATCTTCCCTTACCAAATGGTTATAGATTAAATATGTGGTCACTCACCTTTAATTTTACTGTAAATAAATAAAATGGTAAAATGAATTTAGTGCAGTCGCAACATGGTTTATCGGGAAATATAGCTGCACTACCGAGAAGATCAAACAAGTTGGGCTAAGCCAGGGCTAAGCTGATGGGCTAATCCAGTGGATGTGCTAAGCCCAGTGCAGCGGGTGATACTGGTGGGTGTAAAGGTGTAACCTTTCACATCGTATATAAGTCATTTGTAGAATTAAATATATTTTCACCTAATTATTAATTATAATTCAATAAAAATTTAATATGAAATAGAAAACCCATTATATTATTAGGCCACTCCTGGCACAGGCAAATCTGCCTATATCAAATAATATTTATTTCGTAGGCAAATTACATAGCACTTGAAACATGTCATTTTTTTTTATGAACTAATACTAGATTCGCAAAGTAGCAGTTTTCCTCAGAGAAGAATCTAGCAAGAAACTCTGTAGGATTGCTCTTTTTAAAATATAGTTTTACAATTTTTGTAAATAAAGTCTCCTAAAAGGAGACTCCGGCATTGTCGTTCAATGAAAATTGTGATACAGTTAATAAAGTTATTTTTAATTTTTATAATTATTTATTCATTATAATATTATTATTATTAATCAATTCATTTTGATTATTATCATAATATAATTTATTTCAATTGGTCAACTTTCATAATATTTCTTACAAATTGTCGATTCTTTTGACAAATATTACGAAGTTTTATATTGTATTCCTTACCTATTTATAACTTCAAAGGATTCTTACCATATTATACTCCAGCTTCGCAAACCTTACCTTCACGTAGTATATAACGTCATTTCATCTTCGATCTGCTAAACGTATCGTGTATAAAGTAAGTAAAATTGCATTCGTTCGTTAAGCTATAATATACTTTAACATATTGAAAATAATAATAATGGTAATATGTTAGGATAACGCACACACGGCCACCTGATCCCAAATCAAGCAGAGCTTGTATTTTGGCAACTAGACAACTGATACATATTTATATATTTTTAAATCCATTACATAATAATATTATATATAAATCACGCTTAGACACTCATGTCATGCTAATCATATAAACATTAATTGTCCTGGGTGGGAATCGAACCCACGTCCTTTTGGTTTAGCAGTCATGGTCACTAGCCACTAGACCAACAGGCCAGTAAAATAGCATACGACGTTTTGCAGGAAATAAAAAAAAACTAGTCATCGATTTAATAACGACGCAATTCTATGTTAAATAATTAAATAAATTCTCTAGACTATTTCGACATACCTAACTGTAATTTTGCAGACACGCATCATCAAATACGACTTATTTTTTTGTTTTTTATTTCGAAACAAATATTTATCGTAAAACTTTTACGCATTTGCCATATTATGATAAACAATAATATTATGAATAAGCGTAAAAACAGTTATTATTATTAAAAAATGATACAGAGATTGGATTCATTTTCAATATTTTTATATTCCAGGCTAAATATTTATGACTTTAGTGTATGTGAAAGTACATAACATTAATTCTAAAATATATTGATAAATCAATCTCTTGAAATAAAGAAATAATAAAAAAATTCAATACTTAATAGCCTTTATTACTTCATATTAAAAAGTAACAGTTTAAAAGTTTATGATCTAATGAAGTAAATCTAAATAAATATTAATTAATAAAAATTACATTATAAATAAAAATTACATTTAAACTTATGCTAACATTAAATTATAATAATTGTTTAAAATAATTAACACTAATTTATATATAACGTACGTTTCATGTTATACACTTTTAGAAAATCTGCTTGAGTATGTTCACCCAGTCGAATCTTAACTTCTCCGTCTGGGAAAAATCTACTTGAGAAAGTCACTTCACCCTCACCACAAAACAACTCAATGGAACTAGCGTCTATAAAAACATTCCACTTTAATAATTGTCCAGTAGGTCTCCATTTTGTCCTGCGTATGCCATCTTCTCCGCCTCTGTCAAGAGTTACCATTCCTTGCCAAGCATCATATAATAAACTTACTGTTTTAGATTTATTTTGCGATTCTATATATAAATTAAATTCCTTTCCCACTTGTGCAACAACTATGATTTCTGCTGAATTGTCGTGCAAGTGTATCTCAGTATTGCCCGGCGTTTTACCAGTATGTATTACTTTTCCTCGAGCATTTGCAACTTCTCTAACAGGCTTCTGAATAATAGTACCACTCGGAGTAAGTGATAATATTCTAGGAATTGTCATCTGACCAGTGAATCCATCATTCTTTTCTGGATAATGAGTTTCCCACATATCCAACCAGGCAACCATAATTCTTTCTCTCTTGTTATTTTCAATCGTTTGAGTTGCATAAAAGTCATGTCCGTGATCCAGTTCCTTAAAAGACGTTATAACATCAAATTTAAGAGTCTTATAATCAAAGTTACCAACAAGATACCCGACTTGGTAGAGATTTCTATATTTATCGCCTTCGGCTTTAATGCCCTGTGGTGAAAATAATAGAATAAATCGACCGTCCCCCAGCTCAAAAAAATCCGGGCATTCCCACATATATCCCAAATCTCCATGTGATTCAGCTAAAATAGATACTTCTTCCCAATGTATCTTATCTTTCGAAGCATATAGAAGAGCGCGGCCAAGGGTGTTGTTGTTAAAAGAATTTCCAAGTACCATGTAATAAATATCTTCATGTTTCCAAACTTTTGGATCTCTTTTATCTGGTTCAGCCTTTGACCCATTTATTATCGGATTATTTTTATATTTCACAAAATGTACTCCATCATTGCTCATTGCCATTGCCTGCTGTTGCTGGTGGTCGGGATTTTCTCCAGGTTTCTGAATATTGCCAGTATAAAACAAATACATATTGTCATTTTCAACAATAGCACTGCCCGAAAACACTCCAGATTTGTCATACCATTGATCCGGATACATTGCTATCCCGAGATCTTCCCAGTGGAAGAGATCCTTGCTTTTAGCATGTCCCCAATGAGCTACTCCCTGCTTGAAGCTACTGTAGGGGTTGTATTGATAAAATAGATGATATTCATTTCTGTATATTGAAAAGCCATTGGGGTCATTCATCCAGCCCTTCGGCGGGGCTAAGTGGTATCGCGGATAGTATTGGGTATTTGTCACTGCATTTACACTGCAACAGAATAAAAATATTTTAGAAATTTTATACAGCATGTCTTGTATACACCGTTACGTTTTGTCTATAAACAAATGAGCTTCAAGGCGAGTCGTTTTATACCCACAGCGTTGCGTCTCAATTATTGTTTAAAGGCTTCGCTGTAGACTGAATTGTTAATGAAAACAAATAATGTATATTTTTAATGGTATCGTAACTATTCGAAATGGATTTATTTCAGAACTAAACAAGCCATAATGTACACATTTAACCCTTAGACACAACCATTAATATATTTTATTTCATATTTTTAATACTTGTAACGACATGTTTAGTTAAATAATTTATCCATACTAATGTTATAAAAGCGAAAGTAACTCTGGCACACAGGTGTCTGTTATCATTTCTCGCCTGGTCCACTCATTATATTGCGATAAAAATTATCACGAACACAAATAATATCCTGATAAAGGATTTAAATAAAAAAAAAACAATATGGATATTAATGCAAATCTAAGCAACTATACTATAAAATACTACTACTATAATAAATATTTACTACGATGAAATACAAAAAATACGTCATCATTAAATACCAACTACGTAATAGCATTCACAACCACAGTACCTAAATTAGACTAGTTTTTACTACCTAGTCCGCTGAGATCTTACAACTTCATCAAGAAGCAAGCTGCAACAAAGTGGTTAGCATAAAAAATTCCTTTATGATAAAAGATAAATATGTGCCAACTTCCATGATAATCGGTCAGACAGAGTTTATCGATCTTATGTAAACGGTATCCATTCTTATATTTACTACAGATAACACGTTACTGTGTGTGTTCGTGTGCGTGTGTGGGTAAGTGGGTGTGTCGCTCGTCGTCAGTATGTAAAGTTGCTAGATCAGACATCATTAGACATTTAGGAACAGTAATAATGAATTATTCATACATATATAATATTTAGATTTATATTTAAATATTACGAAAGCGATAATCTGTGTGCCTAGATTGCGAGGTTCTAGAATGGCCACGTCTGTGAAGACGAAGGATCGATTGATCTATTACTAGCCGGGACTAAGATCACCGTGGAGTGACCGGGCGCCGGTCCTGGTTTAACAAAGTCTTATCTTCAACAGAGCATGGCAAATATTACAAACGTCTTGCATAAATGTACAAACGACAAGTAATTTAATTATGGTGTAATATATATTTTTTTGTTCTATGAGATATCTATGACAACGGTATTTTACATTACAATCTAGCCTAGATACAAACTAATAAGTAATTTTAATCTAACCTAAAATGCTAATATTAGAGTATCACTAAGAATGTGTCCTCTAGCACTTATCTTATTGTCTCTGTTTAAGGGGAAGACACTCTGTTATTGTGTTCTTTCTGTAGCACTCACTACACTGCACTATGCAACATTGTCACTTTTATAACACTAACTCAAAAGGTTTTGCCCTTTTCAGTCTTCTCACTAGGTCCGTGTTGTCGAGGAGCTGAATGGCCTCAACATTTACATGGCGATGAAGTCTATGCTCATGAGCTTCGGCGTATTGTTTTATTACTTTGGCGACAGTATCCACTTTGAGGTCCCGATGGAGGTCGTCGTTTCTTATGTAACAGAACGCGTTTACTATTCCTCTGAGTACTTTATTTTGGAACCGCTGTTTAACTTGTATGTTGCTATGTTTGGTACAGCCCCCGAGCTGTATACCATAGGTCCATACTGGCAGGAGGACTTGTTTATTATAAATATTGAGTATGCACTCGCTACCGCCAGAATAAAATAAAATAAACATTCAATGGTGGTCCTGAAAATCGGCGTTGGAGTTAGAATATATTGTGCCTAATCCCAACTCAAGCCGAGGACCTACCTTTTTGTGGGATGCGCCGCTGCCTATAAAGCTTGTTTTTTTTTTTCATTATTGGTTATTTTGCATATCTGTGTGTTTTATGTACTGCGGCGTGTTTCAAATAGAGTTATTATTATTATTATTATTTATATAGCAACAATTTATTTTGTACTGACAATGATGAGTGAGTTGAGTGAGAGTTACCCAGTAGCCAGTACATCTTGTTGTAACGAAGTTGCAGCTCGTCACGTTTTTTTTTTCACATGTGCTTTCCAGCGAAGCTTTGCATCAAGGGTCATGAGTAGGTATTTGGCTGTATTCTCGTATGGTATTGTATTTACCTGGTTGTTTATGAATATCGGATGGTAATTTTCATTTTTTGTGGTGAAGTCTATGTGAATCGACTTACAGATTCATTCAATTTAATTCGCTATTTCTTTGTCAATTCACAGAATATATTTTTAACGACCTCTGTGGCTCAGTGGTTAGCGCGTTGGCGCACAAACCGGACGTAGCGGGTTCGAATCTCGCCAGGGAATACAAAAAGAATGTCTGTGTTCCTGGGTCATGGATGTGTATTAAATTTGTGTATGATATAATAAAAATCTTAAATATAAGTATTAATATAAAAAGTATTAAATATAATATGTATTTCCGTTGTCTGGTACCCGTAACACAAGTCTCTTCGAGAACTTAGCACGGAACTAGATTGACGTGGTGTAAAAAGCGTCCATAGATATTATAAAAAAAAAATTAAAAAAAAATGGCTGTTTGTACTTATTCCACTGCCTCTGCATGTGTGACTCCTGTGGCTAAGATAGCTCTGTCATCTGCGAAAGTTGCAATGGTGTTGTTTTCTTGTACTGGAATATCACAAGTGTACAAAAGGTACAGGACAGGACCTAGAACACTACCTTGGGGTCTTGATTTTAACTGTGCTTGGGAATAAGACACTCATTAAGATGTTATGATGTTACATGTTGTATTTATAAAATACTAGCTGTTACCCGCGGCTTCGCCCGCGTGATTTTAGATTTACGGATTTATCATGTCTGATGATAATCATTTTCTATTTTAATAATGACTAAGTTTTTGTATTAAAATGGATATATATGTTATCTTGAACATAAAGACATTATACCCATTCGCTTTCTGTATTTCTGTATGCATATAATGTACTATTTAGGATACTATTATTACACTGCCCGTTCAAATCACGGCCACACGATTTATTTTCTTGCGTATAATTTTGGGTTAAGGTTCAAGAGTGGAGGCCGCGTTCAGGTAGACGAAGTGTTGGTCGGCCATTAACCAGATGGGAAGACGATCTCCGTGCAGTGGCAGGTCCGCGTTGGATGCGAGTAGCAAGGGATCGGTCGTCTTGGCGTTCATTGAAGGAGGCCTATGTTCAGCAGTGGACGGATAGAGGCTGATGATGATGATGATGATGTATAATTTTGATTTTGCCATATCTCCTAAGGTATTTATTTAATTTACATGATGTAAAGAACAAAAATAATCTTCATAAAGTGCTCAAGCCAATTAATTAATTTAAAATGATAAGGATTTATACCTTATCTGTGTAAATAGCCCTATAATTGCCCATTTTTTTAAAGTATTAAATGAATATAGTATGATATCCCTAAGAGATAGACATATGCCATCGCGGACTTTTTTGTAGACCTATTTAAGATACACAATTCCACCATATATTATTTTGTTATATTATCTTAAAGGGTTTAGGCAGCGTTTTCGTTGAAAACTCCCAGGCGGCCTATTTTTTTCCGACACGTCCAACAATTGTTGTTATATCTTAGCCGATGTAGATGAAAACTTAATTAATTATATACGTAAACCTTCCTCTTGAATTGTCTTATCTATTAAAAAAACCGCATCAAAATCCGTTGCGTAGTTTTAAAGATTTAAGCGTACAAAGGTATATAGGGACAGAAAAAGCGACTTTGTTTTATAATATGTAGGGATCTTAAAAATCTTAAATATTTTAGGTTATGTTTCATTGGTATTAATGTTATTGAATTATTTCACCATTGTATGTTTTGTATCTATTATGGGAAATTCCCCGGAGCTACATTCCCATAGGACTGAGTAACAAAGTGTCAGAAATCAATAGATTATGTATTTTACGAAGGACATAGTCGTATGGCTTCTGGTCTTAGCTGGTTCCAACAGGAAAAAATTTAAAAAAACGGAGGGAAAAATATGTCATCCAATAATGAAATCCGTAAAAAGTAGTCAATTGAATTACAAATAATAATTGGTTTTGTTTGGTGGCTTTTATCAAACCCCAGAATATATTGGTAAAATGTAAAGAAATAAAATAATTGTTTTTCTTCAAATGATTATTAGATAATACATCTTTAAAATCTCAAATATTTTAGGGTAGGTTTCATTGGTATTAATGTTATTGAATTATTTTACCATTGTTTGTTTTGTATCTATTATGGGAAATTCCCCGGAGCTACATTCCCATAGGTCTGAGTAACAAAGTGTCAGAAATCAATAGATTCTGTATTTTACGACAGACATAGTCGTATGGCTTCTGGTCTTAGCTGGTTCTTACAGGAACAAATTAAAAAAAACGGAGGGGAAAATATGTCATCCAATAATGAAATCCGTAAAAAGTAGTCAATTGAGTTACATATAATAATTGGTTTTGTTTGGTGGCTTTTATCAAACCCCAGAATATATTGGTAAAATGTAAAGAAATAAAATTATTGTTTTTCTTCAAATAATTATTAGATAATACATCTTAAAAATCTCAAATATTTTAGGTTATGTTTCATTGGTATTAATGTTATTGAATTATTTCACCATTGTATGTTTTGTATCTATTATGGGAAATTCCCCGGAGCTACATTCCCATAGGACTGAGTAACAAAGTGTCAGAAATCAATAGATTATGTATTTTACGAAGGACATAGTCGTATGGCTTCTGGTCTTAGCTGGTTCCAACAGGAAAAAATTTAAAAAAACGGAGGGAAAAATATGTCATCCAATAATGAAATCCGTAAAAAGTAGTCAATTGAATTACAGATAATAATTGGTTTTGTTTGGTGGCTTTTATCAAACCCTAGAATATATTGGTAAAATGTAAAGAAATAAAATAATTGTTTTTCTTCAAATGATTATTAGATATTACATCTTAAAAATCTCAAATATTTTAGGGTAGGTTTCATTGGTATTAATGTTATTGAATTATTTTACCATTGTTTGTTTTGTATCTATTATGGGAAATTCCCCGGAGCTACATTCCCATAGGACTGAGTAACAAAGTGTCAGAAATCAATAGATTATGTATTTTACGAAGGACATAGTCGTATGGCTTCTGGTCTTAGCTGGTTCCAACAGGAAAAAATTAAAAAAAACGGAGGGAAAAATATGTCATCCAATAATGAAATCCGTAAAAAGTAGTCAATTGAATTACAAATAATAATTGGTTTTGTTTGGTGGCTTTTATCAAACCCTAGAATATATTGGTAAAATGTAAAGAAATAAAATAATTGTTTTTCTTCAAATGATTATTAGATATTACATCTTAAAAATCTCAAATATTTTAGGGTAGGTTTCATTGGTATTAATGTTATTGAATTATTTTACCATTGTTTGTTTTGTATCTATTATGGGAAATTCCCCGGAGCTACATTCCCACAGAACTGAGTAACAAAGTGTCAGAAATCAATAGATTCTGTATTTTACGACAGACATAGTCGTATGGCTTCTGGTCTTAGCTGGTTCGACCAGGAACAAATAAAAAAAAGGAGGGAAAAATATGTCATCCAATAATGAAATCCGTAAAAAGTAGTCAATTGAATTACAAATAATAATTGGTTTTGTTTGGTGGCTTTTATCAAACCCTAGAATATATTGGTAAAATGTAAAGAAATAAAATAATTGTTTTTCTTCAAATGATTATTCGATAATACATCTTAAAAATCTCAAATATTTTAGCGTAGGTTTCATTGGTATTAATGTTATTGAATTATTTTACCATTGTTTGTTTTGTATCTATTATGGGAAATTCCCCGGAGCTACATTCCCATAGGACTGAGTAACAAAGTGTCAGAAATCAATAGATTCTGTATTTTACGACAGACATAGTCGTATGGCTTCTGGTCTTAGCTGGTTCTAACAGGAACAAATTAAAAAAAACGGAGGGAAAAATATGTCATCCAATAATGAAATCCGTAAAAAGTAGTCAATTGAGTTACATATAATAATCGGTTTTGTTTGGTGGCTTTTATCAAACCCTAGAATATATTGGTAAAATGTAAAGAAATAAAATAATTGTTTTTCTTCACATGACATTTCTAGACGCTTCAAAAATATTAAATAATATTTCGCCATTGTCCTTTCCATACAAACTTTCATCCCCTATTTAAACCCCCCTAAGCTTTTTTTCGCAACAAAAAGTAGTCTATGTCCTTTCCCAAGCTCTAATCTATCTCTGTTCCAAGTTTCATCAAAATCGGTTCAGTGGTTTAGTCGTGAAAGCGTAACAGACAGACAGACAGACAGACAGACAGACAGACAGACAGACAGACAGAGTTACTTTCGCATTTATAATATTAGTAAGGATTATGTACACATTTTATTGACAAAAGAGCAACCCTAGAACACTACCTTGGGGTTTTGATTTTAACTGTGCTTGGGAATAAGACACTCATTAAGATGTTATGATGTTACATGTTGTATTTATAAAATATTATGTACACATTTTATTGACAAAAGAGCAACCCCTAAGTTTTTTTCTCGTTTTTCTTAGGGGATCCTGCATCTCAAACGAGTTCTTTTTTTTATTACTATTACTACTTATTTTTTGACTTATTTCAAGTCTACAACAAGTTGTACCTACGTAATAAAGATATTTTTGATTTTGATTTTTGATTTTAATAAATTACGAACGCCCCTTAAAGATGTTTACAATAACAGCTATGTGTCACATAGCGTATCTAGGTCACCGCGGCGGTCACGGATGATTGAGCGTAGTTGCAGCGTCAGCGCATAACCCAAGTTTAACTAGAGTAATAGCGACGCACGGTTTACTAGGTGAGCCATCTGCTCACCTACCTACCGATTGAGCTTAAAGGCCATCTGGCCTAAAATTCTAGACTTCTTAGAGTCTTAAAAAAAAAGCGACGCACGCGACCGTTCTCGAAGGCAATAAATGGACATTATGATGTAATGATACAATTTTATGAACACCAGCTGTGAATCAAATCGGTTTGCTGAATATAATATTTAACTAGAAGCGCCCTGCGGTTTCACCCGCGTACTTCCCATTTCCGTGAGAGGGATAAATTATAGGCTATGTGTTATCCTGATGTATAAGCTATATTATTGTAAAGTTTCATTAAAATCCATTCAGTAGTTTTTATGTGAAAGAGTAACAAACATCCATGCTTACAAACTTTCGCGTTTAAAATATTAAATAAGATAGTAAGACTAGTAAGATAATATTACCTATAGGGCCATGATAGGTTATGTTATGTTAGTTGCATAGGCAAATAGGCAAAAAGGAGAAAATAAAAGTTTGATGTTCAGTCGATACCTAGTCTACCTGGGCCGTTCACTACAAGGAGATAATTCTTTATCAACAGACACAATCTACTTTCCGTCGTGCCGAGTCGAGTGAAGGCTGCCTTTACTTCAAACCCCTTGATAGACGGATTCACACCACGAGCTTTCAGCTTTCATCGGTATGATTCAACTAATGGCTATTTCGTTCTTCATTGTTTTCACCATGGTATTTTATATCAACTACTACTAACTCCTCTTAAGAGAGGAGGCCGCGTTTAGGTAAATGTAGTCGGTTTGGTCGGCCATTAAAAATGTGGGAAAACGATCTCCAAGTTGTGGCCGGTCCGCGTTCGCTCATCTTGGTGTTCATTGAGGGAGAACTATATTCAGCAGATGGATAAAGGCTGATGATGAAACTCTTTTTCTGAATATCCATGCATCGCTTTAGCCATTCACAACGACCATGACGCCGCCCGTATCTAGGGCATCGGTTATCGGATGGGATTCGTCTCTACCGAACGTCATCACTGCGATGCTTGTCGATTGCGAGTGCTAGACGGTAATGCTCTCCTTCTGAGGGGGTAATGTCCTAGAAGGAGGTCGAAGAGTGGGTGAGAGAGGAGGAGACCGACGACACCGCTCTCCAACAGCGGTGCGTCGGAGGCAGCTGTTCTAAATGAACTTCCAGTAGCGTGCCTTTTTTTTTTTATGTCGCAGCGGAAATCCTTTTCGGACCATACCAAGGCCTTGGGTAGGCGCGCTGGCGTGTGTGGGCACTCGCATTGGGTGCACTACTCCACTAAAACCGCTGCGTGTGCCTTCAGCCGCTATCTGAGGGACCCGGATCTGCAGGCGACGGGAAACCCTCAGCGACAGACTGGTCCCGGCAAGACCAAATTCTCCACAATAGGGGGACTGCCCGGCTACCACTTGACAATCCCCACGATGTACGACGTCGTGTCTTTAGCAGGGCCCGGGTTCTCATCCCGAGCCCGACACGAGCACAGGGGTGTTACTGTCTCGCATAAAGAGGCCATTGCCGTCCAGGACTCGTCACAGCCGAGCATCGCGGTGATGACGCTCGACAAAGACAAGTCCCCTCCGATGACGGCCGTCAGATCATGACGCCGCGCGCCCGCCCGCCCATCTCAGGCACACCTCGAGGGTGAGCTGGGCAGAGTCCACCGCCGCGCCACAGTCGTGACATCCTGTCGTCGGCTCCCTTTGGGCCGTCCGACACAAGTAATCGCCAAAGCATCCGTGCCCGGTGAGAACCTGCGTCAGACGGAAGGTGAGGGGTTTGCGCTTACGACGCATCCTCCAGTAGCGTGCCTGTGCTCGTGTCGGGTTAGGATAAGTTAGGCACAATTAGGCACGAGGAATGCTTAATTGCGGCCGTGCAACCCTTTCATATAGTCAGACCTTCGCTAGAGCCAGCCTGTAGCTGTGGTAATCCTTTTGCTTGCAGATCCGAGACTAAAAAGCGGCTGAAATTCGTTCTACTACTATCTTCTACTCAGAGTTATTAAAATTTACTAGACAATAAGATATTGATAGTAACGATCGATGATCAATAGACAGTTTGTGATTTTGTTACGATAACAATAATTGATCTTCGTGAATCGTGATTTAGCGTGGCTAATGTATGTCCTATACTATTTATTCTTTAAAAAAAAAGATAGTAAGAATAAGCTTTATTTAACACATAAAACACTGTTTCTTAATAATATCTAAAACAGCCGAACGCATTTATACTTTCCAAACGTAACTAAATCTATTCCATTCCGAATCTGGGGGTACTGGGAAAATTGAGTTGACGTTTCGCCGTATCATGGTCGAGTCGAGCTCTCGCGTGTCTCCTCAAATAAATACCGAAAACCGTCTGGACTCATCATCCCGTCGACGCGTATAGTTCTATTCGCGGTGCGACATCATCACGGGTGTGGAAAGCAGTATATATGATAGGGTGAAATACAAAGGACAAAAAGTTCAAAAAGGCAGTCAGATCAGCATGTGCGACTGCACATATTATGGCGATTCGTTATCGTTTTTTTAATTACACGCTTTTTATTAGCTTCACTTGTATGTCAGTTTGTCAGTTTGTCAGTTTGTCAGTTTGTCAGTTTGTCAGTATGTCAGTATGTCAGTATGTCAGTATGTCAGTATGTAACTCTCCGTGGGTAATCTGCGCGCCTGCGGCCTTCCTTGGTTCCGGTAGCCGTTTCTCAGGCTCCCTCTCCGAAATCGAACTCTGATTCCCCGTATTTATAATATTTATAAATAATTACTAAAAAGTAAAAAATAAATAATAGTTTAAAAAAACTAAAAACACGGTTTTTATAGAAACCCAAACTAAAAAATAGAAAATAAATTTTAATAAATTTAAATTAAGAATAGTGTCAAAAAAGCGTGGGGTGCATGGTGTCAATATAGTTATAAATATTTTATTGACAGATATGAGTAGAGTGATTATCATTTTGATAATATCTTAAAAAGCACCCCACGCTTTTTTTTAAATAAAATAATTTTTGTTACTTTATCTAGGCCCCCAGTTCCGGAGCGCTTTTAGTTATAATAGTATGCAAAAATTTTGTCTATATTATTTTATTATTACGATGAATATGTAAAGATCTAATAAATACGATATTTTATATTTTGCACGTTGGCTAAATTAAAATAATGCGTATTTCTCTTTTGTGTAACGTGTTTAATATGTAATAAAATGTGTTTTTTTAAGTGTAAAAGGTCAACTCTGAATGATTAGTTCTTAATTTCAAATCATCTTTGAATTTGTATATTTAAGTCGTTAATATCGTTGCAGTAAAACGACTCTTAATACTTCCGTACTTTTCATATAAAATATTATGTATAGGGTAAGCAGAAAGTCTGTTCATCTAGTGGTAAGTGATTATAGACATAGAAAGACAGCCGGTAGGCTTACAGGATCCGGCCTTTCAATACAATATTATTTTAAAAACGGCTAGCCTGGTAAAAGCAAACTATGACCACAAATAAGACGTAGATAGCCCGCTGCATTAGATTAAAACTAATGAACAAGTTAAATATTCATCGAATGTAATATTTATTTTAGTTTCATAAACTAATTACATAATATTATAAAAAAAAATAATAATCTAATAATAATAAATAATCTAAAACTATAATCCTTAAAAATATAAATATTATATTTATATTTTTTGGCGGGTAGGGTTGAATCGTTAACACGGTGTGTCTTGCGACTCTGCTTAATAACTGGATTTGTAATTAATTAACCCAGTTTTTAGCAAATATCATGATTTTAGATTAAATCCAATAAACCCCCCAGCTACATGTTAAATAGTTTTTTCCTATAAATAAAGTTATTGTGACGATCTATTGAAGTTATTGCAAAGACAGTGCCGCCATATTGAATAAAATGAGCACCGAACTTGAAAAAATAAATACAGTCAAGCAATCTATTGCTGAAATATCAGAGTACTTCCACAATAAAATGGCAGCATTTCAAAAAGATTTGGAAGCATCAGCCACCGATAGCCAGAATGTAAGTCCCACTGCCAGAATAGCTGCGGAATTTGGAAGTTTCAAGTCGTTCGTCGTATGCGCCCTTAATAGTCTTCAACGACAAATGGACTTGCTTACCAAGCAGATAGATGAAATGGAAATGCGAACACGAATAAAAATTCTTCTCATTCACGGGTTGCCGGAGACTAATAAAGAGGATCTCCCTGTAAGTCTTGTTAAATTATTTTCTGATCACCTAAAAATGTCGGAACTTAAACCTGACAATATTAAGAAAACTCATCGATTGGGCCGCCCCCAAGTGGACAGACCACGGCCAATATTAGTTAAGTTTCGTGATGCTGTAGTCAGAGACAAGATCTGGTATCATAAGATAGGACTTAAAGGCACTGGAATAACCGTTTCTGAATTCCTTTCCAAAGAAAGACACAATACCTTTGTTGCAGCTCGCCAGCGCTTTGGTTTTACAAAGTGCTGGACGAAGAATGGATGCGTGATAGTAATTGGGCCAAATGATTCACGACATCGTTTAACAACAATGTCAGAGCTGAATAACATTTCACATCCGCCCGGTTCTGGCACTTCTCAAGACAAGTTGACTGCTGCTACCGAACCTCGCATAGAAGGTAAAACCACTGCAACCGCTCGTACCAAAAGAACTATGAAGGTCAAATAAAATAACTATACAGTTTTAATCCTCTTTATTATCTTAATAACGCTGTTACTATTTCTTTTCTTCATACATTTAATAAGCATATATAATTTTAATGTGTTTAATATTAATATCTTTCTCATAATTTCTTGCTAATACTTAATAGTCATAGTATCTTGTGCCTTTTTTATCTTTATTTTTATTATCACTTGTTGTTAGTGAATCATAATTTGTTTTTATTTCTTAGAACTACAATAGTCCTTTGTTTTTCTCTTTTCTAAAACAGCCATAAGTGGCACATTGTGGACTATAATATCTTTGTTTTGGCACTAATCTTGATGTATTTAATGAATTAACTTTATTGTAAGTCAGGATTGTGAAACCAAAAGAACTATGATGGTCAAGTAAAATAACCATACAGTTTTAATTCTTTTTATTATCTTATAACACTGTTACTATTTCTTTTCTCCATACATTTAATAAGCATATATAATTTTAATGTGTTTAATATTAATATCTTTCTCATAATTTCTTGCTAATACTTAATAGTCATAGTATCTTGTGCCTTTTTTATCTTTATTTTTATTATCACTTGTTGTTAGTGAATCATAGTTTGTTTTTATTTTTTAGAACTACAATAATCCTTTGTTTTTCTCTTATCTAAAAACAGCCATAAATGGCACATTATGGACTATAATATCTTTGTCTTGGCAGTAATCTTGATGTATTTAATGAATTAACTTTATTGTAACTCAGGATTGTGAAACCAAAAGAACTATGAAGGTTAAGTATAACAACCACTCAGTTTTAATTCTTTTTATTATCCGATAACACTGTTACTATTTCTTTTCTCCATACATTTAATAAGCATATATAATTTTAATGTGTTTAATATTAATATCTTTCTCATAATTTCTTGCTAATACTTAATAGTCATAGTATCTTGTGGCTTTTTATTTTTATTTTTTATTATCACTTGTTCATGAATCATAGTTTATTTTTATTTTATCTTTTTTTTTATTTTTTTTTATTTTTTCGGTTGGGGTGTAGCCTTAGGGGCACTGGGGAGACGGGACTTAGAATATTTTTTGAAAAAAAAAAAATCTTGTCAATATGACCCCACAATTTTATACGCTTATCTGGTTGGATTCATCATCAGGAGCAAAACAGATCATGAGAAGTTTATTCGTCCGAGCTTCCGTTGCGGAGTTAGGCGCGCCGAAAGTTTCGAAACACTTAGTTTTTTTTCGAGACGATTTTCGTGATTACGAAAATCACCCATTTTTATGTACACATCGGGCAGGGCTGATCATTATGAACATCTTTTGTCATGTGAAATTTTCGCGTCCGACATCTAGTTTTCGAGATATTCAAATTTCGTAGTGCTATTGTAGCCTTAGGGGCACTGGGCCGACGGGACTTAGAATATTTTTTGAAAAAAAAAATCTTGTCAATATGACCCACCTGCAGCTGATTCCTCCAGCTCCATTACTTTCAAGCGCTAATAATGAAGCTTGTTTTCATTAAAAAAATAATATTCTACACGACAAAATATTTTTTTTTTAATTATTTATAGGTTATTAAACGTAGGTTACTCAATCATACTATAAATTATTTACATATTTGTATATTATACTTGTAGAAGGGATTGTAGATTATTAATCATTTTTACAAATATTGTAGTCTTAGTAGGTTAGATTTGGTAAGGTATGGTAATATGGTTTCTTTGGTATGTGGTTTTTATTAATTCCGTGCTAAATAAAACCAGAGCAAACGGCTGTTAGTTTATCTGATCATGCATAAACGACTATGCTCATATACTGCAGCGGAAACAAACGGCTCAAACAAAACTGAAAGTTTTACAACACAATGTCGCTCTAATGCAAAATATAATGAATATCGCTCGAAGAGTTTGTTCTAAGGCACATAACATATATTTTGTTGATCTGTCTTATTGTTCCAGGGTATTTGTATGTACCTTACATCGTATAAGGTAATTAAAAGGTCTGCCTAGACATAGGTCTACTGGAATATCGACTGTTGCCCTTATTATTGACGCAATTAAAGACGATTTTTTAAAACCATTGTAAAAGCTTTTCAGGAACTAATTTTCATTTTCGACCAAAACTCAAATCAAATCAAATAATATTTATTTCGTAGGCAAATTACATAGCACTTGAAACATGTAAATTTTTTTTATAAGCTAATGCTAGATTCGCAAAGTAGCAGTTTTCCTCAGAGAAGAATCTAGCAAGAAACTCTGTAGGATTGCTCTTTTTAAAATATAGTTTTACAATTTTTGTAAATACATCTCAATAACAACATACTAATATACATATAAATAATAACAACATGCTAGTTACATAAATTAATTCACATTTGCTTAAAATAAATAAGTAAATAAATTTGGACCCCGCAATATCAAAACAAACAAGAGGATGTTAATAAAAAGAAAACAAAAAACCAAGCGAGGTAGAAACTGCATAACACGACCAGCCACCACAGCGGCACCTTCACATAGGCCAGGACGCGTGGGCCAGCGTCAACCTCTTCCACATATTAGAGGGAAGTGGAGGACCCATCACACAACGCCACCACTGCAATGGCATAAGCGAGCATGACATGACAAGTTTAATTTATCATGCTGCAGGCTCTAAATTTATATACATTCTAAATAAATACAGCTTGATAGAAGAGCAGTTCAATCCCAAGGATTTGCGTCATCGAAATATTCATTAATCTTATAATATCCTTTTTTACTTAGTTTTTGTTTGATGACAATCTTAAATTTCTTTGGGCATAATTCCTGTATATTAGAATGGACCCTGTTGTAAAAGCGTATACATTTACCCACAAAAGACTTACTTACTTTGTTAAGTCGACTACTATAGGGCACTAGCTTATTTCTATTTCTAGTATTTACATTATGAATATCACTTTTTTGTTTAAATAGATGAAGGTTGTTTTTGGTATACATTAAATTTGTGAAGATATATTGTGATGTTAATATATCAATATTTTTAAAAAAATCCCTAAGAGATTCCCTGGGACCCAATTTATAAATAGCTCGAATAGCTCGCTTTTGCAGAATAAATATGCGCTCGGTATCAGCGGCATAACCCCACAGCAAAATGCCATAGGCCATAAGACTATGGAAATAACTAAAGTAAACTAACCTGGCGGTTTGAATATCCGTCAGGTTCCTTATCTTTTTAACCGCGTAAGCTGCAGAACTGAGCTTATCCGCTAACTTGTCAATATGAGGGCCCCATTGCAATCTAGAATCTAAAGTAATACCTAAGAACAAGGTTGTTTCCACAAGGCACAATTTTTCTCCTTTTATCTCTATATCCGTATTAACTTGTCCTACGTTGGGCAGAGTAAATTTAACACATTTTGTTTTCTTTTCAATGAGCACAAGATTATTTGCAGTAAACCACTCAACAACTTTATTAATGGCATTGTTTACGTCGTCATATTTATCCTGTTGTCGTCTAACTTTAAAAAGTAAAGAAGTATCATCCGCAAACAACACTATATCATGACAGTTATTTACAAGACTCGGTAGATCATTTATATAAATTAGAAAGAAAAACGGACCAAGAATTGCCTGAAAAGCCCTGCGGGACACCCATGGTAACCGCGGACCCACCTGACACTTTTCCGTTTACATCAACCCTCTGTACGCGTCCATGTAAGTAAGACTTTAAAAGGCTCAGTGCACTGTCTCTCACACCGTAATAATGAAGTTTCCTGACCAAGGTACTGTGATCAACGCAATCGAAAGCCTTGGACAAATCGCAAAATACACCCAAAGCGTCATGCGACTCCTCCCAGGCATCAAATATGCATCGTATTAGTTCAACACCTGCATCGGTTGTTGAACGACCCCTGGTAAATCCTGTCAATTTTCTAAATCTACTACTACATGCCAAACGAACCACAGCTGGTTTACGTTCATGCGTGGGAAATGAAAAAATCGCCATGCAGCCTCGTTGTTGCTTATGTATATTCCAGCCCGGTATTGAGCAATTTCATCGATATCTCGCACTGCATTTTTTTCACTATTATCAGATTGCACCCGTCACTTTGCTCGGTGCTGATCGGACATGATGATAATAATATTATTATGATTGTAACTGTTTGGAAGAACATAAAAATGGGTGATTTTCGTAATCATGAAAATCGTCTCGAAAAAAAACTAAGTGTTTCGAAACTTTCGGCGCGCCTAACTCCGCAACGGAAGCTCGGACGAATAAACTTCTCATGACCTGTTTTGCTCCTGATGATGAATTCAACCAGATAAGCGTATACAATTGTGGGGTCATATTGACAAGATTTTTTTTTTCAAAAAATATTCTAAGTCCCGTCGGCCCAGTGCCCCTAAGGCTACAATAGCACTACGAAATTTGAATATCTCGAAAACTAGATGTCGGACGCGAAAATTTCACATGACAAAAGATGTTCATAATGATCAGCCCTGTCCGATGTGTACATAAAAATGGGCGATTTTCGTAATCATGAAAATCGTCTCGAAAAAAAACTAAGTGTTTCGAAACTTTCGGCGCGCCTAACTCCGCAACGGAAGCTCGGACGAATAAACTTCTCATGACCTGTTTTGCTCCTGATGATGAATCCAACCAGATAAGCGTATAAAATTGTGGGGTCATATTGACAAGATTTTTTTTTTTCAAAAAATATTCTAAGTCCCATCTCCCCAGTGCCCCTAAGGCTACAATAGCACTACGAAATTTGAATATCTCGAAAACTAGATGTCGGACGCGAAAATTTCACATGACAAAAGATGTTCATAATGATCAGCCCTGCCCGATGTGTACATAAAAATGGGTGATTTTCGTAATCACGAAAATCGTCTCGAAAAAAAACTAAGTGTTTCGAAACTTTCGGCGCGCCTAACTCCGCAACGGAAGCTCGGACGAATAAACTTCTCATGACCTGTTTTGCTCCTGATGATGAATCCAACCAGATAAGCGTATAAAATTGTGGGGTCATATTGACAAGATTTTTTTTCAAAAAATATTCTAAGTGTTTATGAGAAGAACTTTAGAGACGAATATCTTTTTAACGAAAGTACCTAGAAAAAAAAGTATTAATAAAAAACATTTCTATTTATATCCTCTGCATGATGAGCGTAAAAAAAATATGGGTTATCATGACATCAAAAATTTTCAAAAATTTTTCTAAGTCCCGCCGCCTCAGCGCCCCTAAGCTACAAGCTATAAAAATGTGGAATTCTCTTCCAATAAATATAAGGGAGGCTCAAAATTTACACTCTTTCAAAAGATTGGTCAAATGTCACTTTATGGCGTGTTAAATTAGTTAATATTATAATATCAGCTATCCGATCTGCTTTGTAATCTCATTTTATTTTTGCAGTATTGTGTTGTTTTATTTTTATTTCGGCATTTATCGTATTATGTAAATATAATTTTACTTCTTTTTATTGTATGTATAGTACTATGCGTGTATGTATGTTTGTATGTATGTATGTATGGTATGTATTTGAAATATTATATATAAAACGTATCGTAGTCATGATATCGCGAACATTTCGTGTTTTTGTTACCTAGAAAGGAGTTTGATCACTGACTCCCTGCCCTTAATTTGCTTTTATGCTTTTCTCTTTCCCCGCTGGTTGCCTGGTAGATATCGCTTGTAAGCGATAAGGCCGCCTATTTGTAATTCCTTAATATTAGTTTTGTTATCTTTGTATTTAAATAACTTGTGTGCAAATAAAGTATATTATTATTATTATTATTATATTATAATAACTAAAATATATTAATAAAAGGCGTCCCTTTAGGCAATGTTCCGAAGGTACTGGCAGCGTTTTCCCTTTGAATTGCTAATTCATCGAATGTACATTGGGAATATGTAATCTAAAACTGCGCCATCTAGTGTCCGATAGTAGTAGATAGATTTAAAACAAATAACATAACTTACACTATCTACACACGATTGAAATAGAATTACTTGGGGCTATTTACACTCCAGCTCATTCAATCCTCTCGTTACGTAACACACATCAATTTGATAACGAGTACAACAGATGACGTCTTGAAGCATCATCATTATCATCATCATCATGATTATCAACTAGGATCTACGCATTTTGATATAATCTTTAAATTTGTGGAATAAGTCATTTTTAAATTCATTTATTAATAAATAAAACAAGCATTTTTTATATATATGTTCTCTCGTTTCTGACGCAGTGGAAATGCTCTCGTACCTTCCAAGGCCTCACGTACGACGCACTGGCATGTGTGGGGACTCGCTTTGGGCTGCACTACCGCACTGTCACTGTGAGAGTCCTGTATATTTAATAGTATGGTCTATAATATAGATATCTGTCTTGTCGATTTTTCAAACTAACCTAACTACTACGATAATGGATATTTTTTTTATAAATTATTTGTCCTATATGATTTTCATATAGGCCACGTCAGTAGGAACAGGGGGAGGCCCTGTCAACCACTGCCTAGATTTGTAAGTAACAAGACTCGATAACTCTGCCAGGCCACTCGCGTAATTGACTTACTAAAGTTAGACAGCGAAGCCGCCCTAACTACAGACATTTTCTCGTAATTCCGTCGCTAAAAGGAACTAATGATAATAGAAAAGCTTTTATGTCTTCGTCCTACTGAAACTACCATACCACATCAATTATTAGCATAATCTGGAGAGGACGTTCATTTTGGGACGAGGAAGAACATCAGTGAGATGGACGGCGCTGTTAAGATTAAAGTAGGGGGTAATTTACACGGGCAACGAACGGAGGAGCTACTTAATAGCACAGGAGGTGCTACTTAATGCGACTCCAGTAACACCCCTGTGCTCGTGTCGGGTTCAGGATTGGATCCTGGGCTCAGTATTTCACAACATCGCGGGGACTGCTTAGTAACAGTCGGACCGGATTTTTATGAAAATAATTTCTGTTTCTGTTTGGTTCTGAAAAACTGATTGGCCGGCTGATGGAAGTTGATGGATGATTGGCTAATGGAACGTAGGTACTAGATCACTAGTTGGTTAATTTGCTATTACATCAGTGACAAATCATTGACCACATTTTTATGACCCACATTACTTCTGTATCAGGTTACATGCTCGATGTTTTATACCAAACTGATACAGTCAATATAGACTTTGGCTAGCATTTTTTTACTCAATAATTATTTTAAGCACCGCCATAATATAATGAATATTAATTAAATAAATAAATAATTGATTATTAGCATCATCTAGATATCATATGGATTTATTAATGCAATACTCTAATTATTGATCGACATTATCTTTATAAATATCACATCCGTTTGGCGCCACCGGAAGTTCATAATTTTAATCTATGTATTTAATACAATCAAACATCTGGCTAGAGTTATCAGTGGTTTACAACAGACATTTATAGTACACTAGCAGTGCCCCGCGGCTTCTTCCGTACCTCCAATTCCCGTGGGAATAAGGGAATAAATTATAAACTATGTATTATTCAAATGTACAAACTATATTATAATAAAGTTTCATCAAAATCCATTCAGTACTTTTTGAGTAAAAGTTAACAAACATACATCCATACATTCTTACAAACTTTCGCATTTATAATATTAGAAGGATGTACGCACAATAATAAACCGGTGCCCTTTTCATGTTTACACTTCCACTTCCACGTTTCCAAACAATACTATGAGATGTCACAGTACTCCCGAACGCATAGAGTCATTCAAACCAATTCATAGATAATACCTAAGTGAAATCCGCCACTGTGAGTCTGTCAAACCCGACTATTGAAACCCGAAATGAGGAGTGCATAGATAGTAGAGTTCTTTGCACAGTGCTGTTTCATTACTTAGCCAAGTATGCTTCTTGAATACGGATGTAACTCTCGACAACTGCTTGTAGCGTCCAGTAACTTCTTCAACAGTAGGACAGTGAAAGACAAATCGCCAACTGCTAGCAACTTATAATAAAATGGAGGAAGTACTCGGTATTTCCCATTATATTCAGCATTTAATATTTGTCCATGTAGAAATAAGAGAACAAATACTATTTAAATGTTAAACATGTATACAATTCTGTAAAGCGAAGTCTACAATAAAATTCAGTACATGACTATTATCAACATAGATAGATAGATTTATCTATCTAAACAACGCGAACGTTTTAATTTCTTCACGTCTTTTTACACTTTTTTTTCTTTTTCGATTTTTGTATATGTATGAATTGTGATAAGATATAATCCATCCGTCCATCTATCCATGCATCACCAAGTAGCTTCAATAAATATATTTAAGTTACACGTGTTATTCACACATTTAACTTCAATACATTGTCAGCTTATTGAGTTTATCCAACAAATACCGTTTAGAGACAGATGCATCTCGATTAAATGAAGACGTAATTCGGTTCGACAAAACTTTTGCCTGTACCAAAACTAATTAATTCCACCTGAGATGGGAGCTTTATTCTTTTTTCAATGTTCAAGCGAACAATGTATGCAGTCAACCTAGTCCAAGTCATTGATGACGTGTTTATTATTCAACAACTAGTACTCTATAGCTTCTTGCGCAGTAGCGTACTATATAAAGCCATATACAGAGTGGTGATGATGAATTTATAGTACACGTAACTGAGTGAAAAATAAGCATCATCATAATCGTAATCGTCATCATCCTTTATCCGTCTACCGCTCCACATAAGCCTCCCTCAATGAACGCCAAGATAAGAAGATAGAAGTCATCCGTCCTTCTAAGTGTGTGACCAGCAAAAATGAACACCGTAGTTGCCAAAAATTAAAAAATAGGAGAATTTGTTTAAAAATATTCAACTTTGATGCTGGTCACACAATATAATAGGATAATAATAATTTTATACATCTAAGGTGATTGATGATTGATTACAGATGACCATGGTCCTCAATCATGAGCTGGGAGCGACCAGAGAGAGAGCACATCTAAACTTACACATTTCTACTTACATTACCACACACTTAACCTTTATAATATTAAAACACACAAGGAAATATGGGTATAGTGGAAAATATTGCCAATTCAAATAATCTGTAACCGTCGTTAGCATAACAACAAGTATTATCACAATATGAGAATTGCCATTTCTTCTCGTGACAATATTACAGAAACAGTAAATAGTCTATTTATTAGATAAATTATAAAACAATGACTAACACGACATTACAGATATATAGCTCGAAAACCTATGCATCTCGCACTGTAACTCCTTCACCGCGTTACAGACAAAATGTTTTTCAAGTTTTTCAAACTACTACTTCTGCTTAACGTAAGCGTGAACTCCTTGACAAATGATCGGTACTATCCGCGATACCATTTGGCCCCACCAAAGGGCTGGATGAACGACCCAAACGGCTTTGCGATATACAAAAACGAATATCATCTATTCTACCAATATAACCCAAATAGTAGCCTTACATCGGAGATAGTTCATTGGGGACATGCCAAAAGCAAGGATCTATTCCATTGGGAAGACTTGGGCATCGCGATGTATCCAGATAAGTGGTATGACAAATCTGGAGTATTTTCTGGCAGTGCTCTCGTCGAAGATGACAAAATGTATTTATTTTACACCGGTAATGTAAATAGCCCTGGTGAAACTCCTGATCATCAGAATCGACAAGCTTTAGCAGTAAGTACAGATGGTGTGAATGTGGTTAAATACGAGGGAAACCCTATTATAAACGCATCTGAAGAACTTGGACCTAACTTCAGAGACCCAAAAGTTTGGAAACATGAAGATACATATTACATGGTACTTGGAAACTCATACAAAAATGATACAACAGGTAGAGTTCTTCTCTACTCATCAAAAGACAAAATTAATTGGGAGCAAGTATCTGTATTGGCTGAGTCGGATGGATCGACGGGCTACATGTGGGAGTGCCCTGACTTCTTTGAATTAAATGGTAAATATGTTATACTGCTCTCTCCTCAAGGCATGGAACCACAAGGTGATAAATACAAAAATCTTTACCAAACCGGATACTTTATTGGTGATTTTGATTACAAGACCCATGTTTTTAAACAAATAGGGTTATTTAAAGAATTGGATCACGGGCATGACTTTTACGCATCTCAAACCATAAAAAATAAAATTGGTCAAAGAATTGTGGTAGGATGGTTTGATATGTGGGAGACAAACTATCCAGAGAAGGCTGATGGATTCACTGGTCAGATGACTTTGCCTAGAGTTTTAACGTTATCTAAAAGTGGAACAATATTACAAAAGCCCGTAAGGGAGATTGCTAATGTGCGTGGTAAAAATAGATACGTGGGTCAAGCTAAAGCCAATACCGTAGTCTCCTTAAACGATAACACTGCAGAAATTAGAGTGATTGCGCATGCAAGCAAAAATTTCAGTCTACATCTAGAATCCCAAGACAAATCCAAAACGGTTGTTATCAGTTACGACGCTGATAATGGACTTGTGACGCTTGACCGAGGTGGAGAGGATAGCTATCGCAGAACAAACTGGAAGCCCAAATTATTACTTATATGGAACATCTACATTGATGCCAGTTCAATTGAGCTATTTTGTGGACAGGGTGAAGTTACATTCTCAAGCAGATATTTCCCAGATGGCCCTGTTTCTGTTCGTGTAGGGGAAGAACAACCAGCCTTATTGACAGTTGCTGACATGAAACGCACTCTTTATCTTAAACCATCTTAAGCTAATGAATCAAAAAACCAATACCATATAACCTAACTAACTTAATTGTATATCTTTAGTAATCAGAATATAATATTTCAATAACTATAGTAATTTTTTATTAAAAGATTTTTCATATAGTAAGTCGCAAAATAAAAGTAAAATGAATAGAAATAGTCAACGTGATTCAAGAATATTATCAAGTTTAGTCTATAGTCCAGAAAAGTTAATTTATGAAAGCTACGAGTATTTGATTTGACAATCTTGGCAGAAACTTTGTGCACAAAGCGTATTATTTATTCCCTTTGACAAAAGTGTAAACAGAATATTACGAGGAGAAAATAATTTATAGCATCAATATCATATTGGTTTAAATCAGGGCTCGTTATTTGTTTAATTTCTGATAAATCACGATTTTGTTTATTGGTTTTATTTGAATTCAGAGAAAAGTAAAAAAAAATATGATATAAAAATATTGTTCGCAAATATTTGATTACATTTAATTAATTAATCAATCAAATATGTAAATTTGGATAAATGGAATGAATGATTTTTATTCTTTTTTTTGTGTAAGAAGTGTGTGATATTTAACTGTGTATGTAACTGTGTCTAATAATACTTTTACTATTTTATACAAACCTAGAAGTAAAGACATAATATAAACTTAATGATTGGATGGTAATGAATAATGATTCATTGAAGGCTCTTTAATACTTGCTGGAATCACAGCAAGACGGCATGCTTCAAAGACTTTTTACATTGTAAGAGGGATGCACTTTAACCATGCACCTGCCTACATGTTACTATTAGTTACTGGCACGTATTACTTACGGCAACGGCAACTTAAGCAACCAATGAATAAGTTACCTGAGTTAGTCCTAAATGAATTTATATAACACTAGCTGTTGCCCGCAGCTTCGCCTGCGTTAACTAAGATTTACAACGGGATCTTAACGGGATGATATATCTTTACCGATAAATGGGCTATCGAACACTGAAATGTTTCATTAAAATCCGACCGATAGTTCCTGAGATTAGCGCGTTCAAATAAACAAACTCTTTAGCTTCATATCTTAAGGATTAAAAGCATGAGTAAAATAAACGCGTTTAAATGTAGTCCAAAAAAATTCAAAATATTATCTAAATAAAAAAATGGTTGCTGTGCCTCACTCGACATAGATAGGTATAACGTGTCGCGGACTTTTTTGTAGATAATTATAAGATCTACAATTAATTAGAACATTTTATGGTTCTATCTTTTATAGTTTAGGCAGCGTACGCAAAATAAGTAACTTTTCTGGTTGATTTTTTACACCTTGTGTCCGAAAAACCCAAATATCTTACGGAACCCTATTTTTTTTTCAGAATAAAATGTAGCCTATGTTACTCGTGGATAATGTAGCTTTCGAATGCTGAAAGAATGTTTAAAATCGGTCCAGTACTTTTTGAGCCTATTCGTTACAACCAAACAAACAAACAAAGTTTTCCTCTTTATAATGTTAGTGTAGATAACAGAAGCTACGCTGACTTTTGCATATCCAAGTAACATAAAAAATGTAAATAACAGACCGAGAAGCTTGTAAAATATGTCGCAATAAAAAATAGCGTAAGTACGTCGTCCTTAAGCCTCTTCTCGTGATTACTAGAAGAGGCTTACGACGTATATTATAACTATACGATATGCACGGTTAGCGCTCAATGAAGCCAATTGCAGTCCGTGAACTATTGAAATCAAATCAATCCTAATGATGTACATCATGAGCTCTTATGCGATTATAATCATAGAGACTTTATTGATACTATCGCGCTACTCAAAACGAACGAACGAGAACGGCAACGGCAACGGCAACGGCAACGGCAACGGCAACGGCAACGGCAACGACAACGGCAATGGAAACGGCAACGGAAAAGGGAACGGGAAAGGTCACCTATAAATATTTTACACCGCTGTTCAAATGCCTTCTTAACTACCCATTCCTTTGTAATCGAATTCTAAATCTAATTCACGAAAGATTCAGTTACACAATATTATCGAATCACTTGTTAAAATGAAATTGCAAATGCTTCTTTTCCATCGGTGTAAAACTTCGAAAATACGCTTTACAAAGTTCTAAAAAATAAGCACTACAACCAACAATGCTCGCTCTAATTTATATCTGCTTATGGGGAATTTTGTCTACTTACCATCAAGTAAGCCTTAGTTTATTAACAAGTAAATGTAAAAAGTATCACACAAAAACATTTCATTGTGAAAACAGTTGGATAATACGAATGGATTGGCTCTGTCATTCATCAACATTGAATAACTGATTTAGGCACTACGGCTATACTGAGCCTACTAAAGTCATCCTCACAACTTTGCCTTAGTCGGATAATAGCAATAAATTAGTAAAAGTGAGGTAAAAGCCATATTAATGTTTCTCCCAATTCAAAATCTGAAACTTTATGACTATGTTGAACATAACACTTATCCAGCGACTATTTATTTATTTACAAACAATTCTCAACGCATGCGTATTGTCACATTTAAGAATAACTTGCCAGTTTTGTAGAAGCTCTCGCATCCTCCACTACAGCAAAAGCGTTGCGAAGTTGGTTCGTACGCGATTGCGAAAACTTTGAGATAATTTCTAAATATGAAACAAGTAATTATGAAAGTGACAAAACATTTTATTTTAATTTATTAATATGATATTTATATTTGTTTATATTAAACTTTGTGCAGTGACTTCAGTGAAATGTGAGCTTGTTTAATAAACAAAAGTATTTGGATAAATGTGTACAAAAAGTTCTATAAACTTAAGTGAATAAAGTATAAACATGAGTGACTAGTGAGTTTAAATTATATTCTGATGTTAAATAATAAAGGTAAGTTACTTTTAAATTAAAATTCTTTGAATAAAGTAATAACTTTGAAAATTTCAAACTTTAGTGTAGTTCTTTTTCCTATTTTTAGGGAACTTGTAGTTTTAGCATAATCGATACTTAAACCTTTTTTTTAACCCTTAAACCCAATTTTTCTAACCTCAGATAAACCGTAAATTATGTTTCTTTTTATATATGAATAGCTGTGCTCGCGATTTCATCCACGTGGAATAGTAAAGAGCATTTTTTGGATATGCTAGTAACAACAATAAATTTGGTTTACTCTCTATTATTAAAAAATCTACTTTAAATTATCACTAATATTATACACGATATTTTATGTATAACCATCGAGGATTAAAACATACATGCTGATTTATAACACGTGACAGAGCCACATAAGCCTGACCATGAGAAAAACAGCTAATACATAGATCCACACCCACAATTTTTAGCGTTCCTCCTTGGGCTTTAATAAATGTCATCACTGGAAACTGGACTCGTTTAATACGAAACATAAAATTGTTGTCGTCCACGCACTGTCAGGTTTCGTTGAATTGATCACCTCAGATCAAGTAGATTCCTCATCTGCCCTAACTATGTTAATGAAGATTTTATACTCTACATTATAGCTCGAAACAATGCTCAAAATTTCAGTGTGCTGCTGCTGGGTCTCTTCTTGAAGTTAAAACAGCTCTTTCTTAAAGCCAAGAATTTCAGTAATCGGTATCTGCGTTGCGTTTCCATCAAAGGATGATAATATTATGAGGTCCCCTATTAATGAAACTTTGAAGCATGGGTTCCCTGCAATTAGCGAATCTGAAAACTCTTGAGTATTTTCGCTGCCTTCGATTTGCGCTCACATTACACAATCATCATTCAATACAGAGGGACGATGCAATAGCATATTTGATAACTTTAGGCAGGCTCTAGTTTTATCAGTAGGAACTAATTCCGCGTGGTGTGCAGGAAGAGAGTGTGACGAATATTGCCACCAAAAAGTATATTAAGAGCATTTACACCTTTTATGCGCAAATCAGTATTTTTTTTTAACCAGTTTTACACCATTACCGGATTATGTTACAATTAGGGATAATTAGAATGAGAAATTTTCTTTTAAACAATATGAAATATCCCGAAATTAAATTGAATTTTTTAACGATTTATTATTATAATAGATGAAAGCTTTCTTTAAAATAAAAATGTTTTTTTTTTATTTATTATTATTATTTTCCTTTATTGTAAAACCACACTAAAACGTAGCGTTCGAATCTAATAATAATTATTTTTAAGAAATTCGAAAGAATTAAAATATGTTGTTTGTCAGTTGTGACGGACAGTGAAGTGGAAAAACATTTTTTTGTGTAAGTAGAGGTGACCGTGAAATACCTAAACTGACTTCGCGCGCACTTTAAAAACGCTTGGTGTAAGCGCTCTGAATGCCCGAATAGATCGGTAATTTTGCTTGACATCACGAAAAAATTTCACAAGTTCACAAAAAATTTTTGTAAAATTATTAGGATAACATTGCTAAATTATTTGCACACTTGAAGCAGAATGTGTAAACTATAATGTATCCAAACACCAATTGCACCCTATTCTTGCAAATAAAGATTAATTTCATTCATTCATTAAAAAAAAAGTTCTATCTACTGCTTTTAACTACTTTTATGTAATAAAGCCTCAATCGCGAAACATCGACAATGAAGACCATTAACTCCGGCGAAGCGACAACAAGCGTTATTTCCCTTGGTTCTTACCTTCGTAATCACTTTGGTAAGAAATATCTTACCCGTTCCACTGGAAGCATTTAAAAAGAGCATTTCTACCAAAGCACTATCAAGTTTCAACGCTACAAACAAATATCACCCGATCAAATACCGAATGCTGTTCTTCAGCAATTGTCGAAACATCAGTTTCTATAATTTCTCCCAGATCTACTGGGCCATAGTTTATTTCCATTGCCTAGTATCTATAAATATGTTCACTGGCGATTGATGGCTTCAGTATTCCAATTTTAGGCGTCTCCAGACACCGAGCATTTGTAATCAGAATCTCCTTTGAGAACATGCGGTTTCCCATTAGTAAAATACTCACTCACGTGAAAGTGCATATGCCTCACGATTGGTAGACACACGATCCTCTCGCTAATAGGGATGTTGACACATGTTACAAATTCAAGTAAAGTTATGTTTTACATATTAAATACTGTATTTGAAAACCTAAAATAACATTTAAAAAGTCTACTAATTTGTCTTAAAATTTAGAAAATTAATTCAAAATGCGCTATTTATCATGCATTATCACGTGACTGCAAACGCCAATAAGGCGATGACGTCACTGAACATTGAGCTAAGTACAAACTCACCTAACAAAGCGCGAGCTCTGAATGCGGTGTGTGACGTAATGACGCTTGGAGTGTTTTAACGGCAATTTTAAAAACTATTTTTCTTTCTATTTTTCTATTTTTCTCGCTGAATCGAGGTTTCTGTAACACGAAACTTGGCCTAGCGTTCCTAAGCTTTTTCTAACCCCAAAGTTTTTTTTTAATTTTTTACTTTTTACTGACTACTTCATTTAACGTATTTCACCTACCTACCTACGAAATAAAGAGTTATTTTAATTTCATGTCACAGTGCTAGTTACCATGATACTCCTCCGAAACGGCTATACCAATTTTTATTAAATTTTGTGTGCTTATCGGGTAGGTCTGAGAATCGGACATCGATTTTTTATCCTCCTAAATGATAAGGGTGACCTACCCTAAAAATTATATATTTTATGTTTAAGACTTTTTTTGTTTTTCTTTTTTTATGATACAGCATACATACAGCCCTAAATTTTCACCGCTCTACGATTAATTTTAATAGCAATATGGCAGAATGTGGCAGAAGGAAGTCTTTCGGGGCAGCTAGTTATGATATTATATTATGTCAATTGACATCTTCCTAAAAGATATTTCGTAGAGACTGAAAACAGACGGTTTTTTACAAAGTTATATAAAAATGTAGCACTTTCCGTTGCTTATCATGCTATGAAGTTATAGTCATGCTCAACTATTTGATGGAAAATGTAACATTTTAATTGTAAAGCGATAAAAATAAAAATCAACAACTTTCAGAATTTTTCCTATATATTTTTGTTATGGAAATGCTTTGTGTTTGTGAGTTTTAAAATTGGACGCTAGTTTTAAATGTATGCGCTTGAAAACAAGAAATGTACCTATACTCTTTTTTCGAAAGGACCTATGTTGTTGGCCTTAAGGCCTTTAAGCTTATTTATTTATTGGGTATGATTACCATTTACCTTGATTGACCTTGATTTTCTCAGATTTAAAAGGTCCCTGCTAGATCTAGCATTTATCTGAAAATAATTACAAATTGATATCCTCTGAAAAGGGTCTTGACACGCGTACAATTCCATAACTTTAACCTTTCCCTTTTAAGAAAGGAACCTGAAAACATGAATTTATTGTATCTCCCTTTGAAATAAATCTTACATCATGGCCGTGTGTGAGGTGTCCCAACATATTATTATTATTATTATTAATAGTTAAGATAAGTGAGCCTGTCAGATATCTATTTAATAATTAAATAATGCTTGCGAAAAATTAGGAAATTGTTTATGTAACATCTTATATTATGTTTGTTTATTTGTTTCTACATTACAAGTCTTAACCTACTTTGATGAAGGGATAGCTTCTTTTATAATTCTCTCTCTCTCTCTATTTAAGAGCTTTGCTCTTGTCGGTGGAGTATTCGCCACTCATTCCTCCTCTTTTATAATTATAAGTACAAAATACTAGCTGTTGCCTGATGTTGTTAGCAAAAAAATATCCTTTTTTTATGTTTCGTATCGTCTAGTACCTCCGAGAATATGCGTACAAAGTTTCATGATGAATTGTTGAGAAGTATTCGGATAAAAACGTTAGAAACATCCCTACTTTCACATCTTTAATATAAAAGATAAATAAAGATTATAATAATATAAAGATAAAATATTATTATATTTACACCTTCATTGTGAATTCACACAGTACTATGTATTGCGTTCTATTGTTTATGTGAATTTCACTGATCGTAATGAAAAAACTTTTACGGCAGTTTTATTTGCGAGAGAGGAACTACTTCGGATCCAATTCTGCTGCTAAGCAGTATTGTACTATCTATTAATGAAACCTGATTTTAAATGTTGCTTTATCGAAAACGGATACACGTGATTTTGATTACCTCAGTCTAACTAAGAGTCAAGGAAAATGATGCTTAAGGCCGTGTTCGATTTGACGGGAGCAATATCGTACTCTCGGATTTCCTTTTAGTTTCTCCATAGAAGGAAGGGCTCAGGGCTCATTTAATGGGCAGTATTGCGAGGGTTTGGAGCAAGGGTCTGCATTATATAATATGTATATTCCGACCAGAGGGTAGTAATTACTGTAATTTATATAATTAGTGTTAATGTTTGGTCCGAAGGTTTCGTATCATTCTCAGAATTATGGCCGAATGATCGTAAATCATTCATGTTAGGAATGACTTTTGTTTTCTCAAATGTCATGTCGTTAACGATAATTGTTAGGCTATACGTTAGAGAGGTATATCGCATATACATAGAATTTAGTTTCTGCATAAACATAAGTAGCTTATTATATATTACCTACCTACCTTATCATCATTATTTATTACCTTATCATTATATATTACCTATCCACTTATCATTAAGGTTAATGATAAGTGGAATTAGAATATGTGACGTGTCAGTATAAATTACATTAGATAGATAGATAAACCTTTTATTCACAATTCCACATTACACATACAAATTAGAACAGAAAAACAAAAACTAAATCTAACAAACAAAAAATAAAATAAATCCTTACAATGTTAATAAGATCACATTAAAATACAGAGCTTTAATAATGCGTATCATATTCCTTTTATAATACACTAGCTACTGTAGGTACTAGGATCTTAGTTCGCAAAATAAGTATCTTTTCTGGATGGTTTTTTACACCTTGTGTCCGAAAAACCCAAATATCTTACGGATATTAGTATAGATAATTATGTTTATTATTATTATTATTACATCACTTGCTCGTACTTCGCATTGATAGTGGCAGACTCGGCCTTTAATATTCTTTTTAATATTCTATTTTTATCATATAACTAGCTTCGCTTGCGTTAACTAAGATTTTCAACGGCATTTATATAGTATAGTAGCGCCCCGCGTTCCCGTGGGAATACGGGGATGAATTATAGTCTATGTGTTAATCTGATGTATAAACTATATTATTATAAAGTTTCATCAGAAAATTTAGTAGTTTTTGCGTGAAAGAGTTACAAACATCCTCACAAACTTTCGCATTTATAATATTAATAGGAATATCGCTATTCATAAAGTCTACGCACTAGCGAATCATATAGATTTTTTGCTCGCCAGCACCCTAGTTAATAGTTATCAGGTCATCTATTAGAGTAGGCGATCGCGTAGTAACACAATAATATAATATACTCGACCTTAATAAATCCCTAGGCACCTTAACGTTAATTAAGGTGTAAATACTAGAACTTTCGTCTAGTAAGTCCAAAGGTGAGCTTAATTAATAATTAGATGTTATTATGTAAGATGACCAGAATTTAGGAGTATTATTTGATTATTTGATGTCAAATATCTCTACCATCGATTTAAATGCTAAAAAGAATTGGCGAAACAAACCTATTCAAACTGACTGAACTGAAAAATTCTAGAATATACTCGTACTATTATATATAAAAGGCTATGCATTTCTTTTCAAGCGGCGATGGTCCAGTGGTGGATGGACTCGGCCTCTTATGCGAGAGGTTCCGGGTCCGATCCTGACCCTTCCGTGTGTGCCTTGAAATGGGGTTTTCTAAATTTCTAGTGAATGAAAACATCGTGAGGAAATTTGCATGCACGATGAGATTGAAATTCTTTGAAGGTATGTGAGGTTCACCAACCCGCATTGGGCCAGCGCATCGGTGGACTATGTTCTATGGCCCATTTCCCTCCTCGCCTGATTTCGAGTAGGAGGTCCGTGCCCAGCAGTGGGACATGAAGGTTTGATACTTTTTACTTTTCTATCCTATGAAAGATTGCCAATAGTTACTTTTCTCTCCGAAACGCAGCAAAGTTCTCTCGAAACTCTGTAGAGACTGAATAATTCCCAAGGTGTGGTATATTAAATGAATTAATTATTATTCAATGAATAAATTATTTGAACTACTTTTTTCATATTTTTGGCCAATGCCCAGACTTATGTTGATTCAATTAAACGGTATTTCTTCCGCCCCTCGCGTTAATTATTAATCAAATTGCGCGGATATTGGCAATTTTGATTGATTGATGTAAATTCAATTTAAAATCTGTTATCCGGTCGATTTCGTTCACAGTTCACGAATGACCTGACAAAGAAAATAGATCATTCGGTCTAAGTGCCATAAAACCACATGAAACAACTTGAATCACATGAATAATTAAACCTTTTCTTTATCCTAGACTAGCTGTTGCCCGCAGCTTCGCCTGCGTTAACTAAGATTTACAATGGGATCTTAGCGGGATGATATATTTTTACCGATAAATGGGCTATCGAACACTGAAATGTTTCATTAAAATCCGACCGATAGTTCCTGAGATTAGCGCGTTCAAATAAACAAACTCTTTAGCTTCATATCTTAAGGATTAAAAGTATGAGTAAAATAAACTCGTTTAAATGTAGTCCAAAAAAATCAAAATTTCTGAATAAAATATGGTTGTTGTGCCTCACTCGACATAGATAGAAATAGTGTGTCGTGGACTTTTTTGTAGATATTTATAAGATCTACAATTAATTAGAACATTCTATGGTTCTATCTTTTATAGTTTAGGCAGCGTACGCAAAATAAGTAACTTTTCTGGTTGATTTTTTACACCTTGTGTCCGAAAAACCCAAATATCTTACGGAACCCTATTTTTTTCAGAATAAAATGTAACCTATGTTACTCGTGGATAATGTAGCTTTCGAATGGTGAAAGAATTTTTGAAATCGGTCCAGTACTTTTTGAGCCTATTCGTTACAACCTAACAAACAAACAAACAAAGTTTTCCTCTTTATAATATTAGTGTAGATATAATTACGGCGGTTTTCAATATCCTATCAATCTTAATATTTTCTTAATATCTATCTTGAAATTTTGGCACATTTTCTTACAAAATCTGTCAAAATTTTAAGATAGATAAGAACATTTTAAGATAGGTAGAATATTGAAAACCGCCGTTAATGTTCACGATATTTTGACCACTATGACAATAATTATACAATCAGTCATGTATACTTACAAGTCATATAATATGTATACATAATATGTCATACATACAAGTCATGTGAAGGCCATTTTCCTGAAAATCTTTTAAACTGCTTTTCTCAACAATTTGGTTTTTGTTAAGTTTGTACCCTACAATATAACCTTTCGACCCACACAAAACACCCTTTTTAATTTACAGAAACGTAGACATATAGTAGCCATTTTATTTAAAAAGTAAAACATCTAAAAAACTTTATAAGTATTTTTAGCCGACTACTGCAAAGTCGAAGGCTAAGTCAAAGGCTTATGTACAAACAGCCTTTTTTATAGTATAGGAGTGCAAACGAACAGTTGAAGCCTTGCGAGTATCGACGCCCATTAACATCCACATAACCAGAGGTTATGCAGATGCGTTGCCCTCCTTTTCCCAATGGGCCACCGGAAACTCACAAGCCGCACGAAACGCGACAGCTCAGCTGTCACTTTACGCCGATTTTATGTCAGCGAGAGGTTCCTCCGCGGTCTTGCCGGCCCAATTTGGCTGCAAAGCAGTATGATTACCTCTTACTAAAACCTATGTATCTACCCACCTTTATAATGATATTTAGCAGAAAATGTACATAATTAACAGGTATATAATATTATGTATGTTTGTCTAAGCCTATATTGTCACGTTCCATTGCACCGCTTAAACGACTTTATCCTCATCATCATCAGCCTTTATCCGCTGCTGAACATAGGCCTTCCTCAATTCATAATTGATTTTGTTTGGAAAAAATGATTTAATAAACTATAGTACAATATGTAATAGAACTTTTTAATTTATTTCTTTTTTTATTCAAAAAATATCTTTAAAACTAGGTACTTAATGTACGTAAATATTTGAAACAAATTAATAATAATGATAACAACAACAATAATATATAACAAACTATATAAAAAATAATAATAATGATAACAATATTGCGGTATTTATTTTTACAAATTTATACACCCGCTACATTTTAACCAGACTTGAAAAAACATATTTTTTTTTCTTTTACATTTATTTTACAGATAATTAAGGAATACACGTTTATCCAGCACCCGATATAATAAATATACGATCAAATAACCACTTAAAAAATCGCGTTCAACGAAATTCATGTGAAAAAAAACACGTTTACGGCATGGATATGCTGCATCAGATTAAATATAAAGAATTCTCGAACATTAGATGGATTCTAGTTCAGCAATCTGAACCATTCGAAATGTAGAGCTCTGTTCTAAATTCATGTAAAGGGTAAAATGTTGTGTATTATTTTAATACAATTTTCTTGTTTAAATATCTGTTGTAGAAAGACATTATAGAAACACGGGATGGATGGGATAAAATAAAATATGGAATCCCAAGATTTACTATGTAGGAAGATATGATGATGTAGGCTACTATGTAGGTAGATAGGATAGATTAGGTTAGGTTATGACTACCTCTAATGGGACTTGGGGTAAGGCTGGGTTCTTGCCCCCGTAGAAAAGTTTCGGCGTCGGCGAGGGTGTTTCAGGTTATCGGAGTTCCCCCATACTAGTAAGAGCCCGATTAGGCCTTTTGAGGGAACCGGCTGGTCACGAGGCGTGTCCTGTTTTAGACAGATCCGGGGCATAAAGTGGCTAAAGGCAACCCAAACAAGGCAGTGGTTAAAAAAAGGTTATGACTACAATTAAAGATGACATAATTATGCCTATATCTTAAGGATAGCATAATGATAATAATTAAAACAACAAGTTAACTATAAGCTATATCTGGATGATGGAAATAAAGTAAAGTATATATAAAGTAAGGTTTTTAAATGAAAAAGCCCAATTTTTTTTATAAAAAAGTGATTCTAATTGCTTGTAAGTTGAACTTGAAATCATTTGAACATTCTCATACAATCAAGTCAGAGCAGCGAAATACGTCCACAAAAGAAAAAAATACGAAATTCATTGAGTGTTTCACTGTTCCTTTTGTTCGAGTGATTTTATGGTCCGCTACAATTTTACGAACCTTGTTCGCTTCGTTGCTTTTTTACCTCAAGTAACTGAATCTCCTATTCATTCGATAAAATTCGAAATTGAATTAAATTATATATTCCTTTCAATGCAACTAGAAATTTGGTGTATACACGCATGTAAAATCATATTATTATGACCAATTACGTTGTATACAGTATTTTGGAAGCGAAAATCTATTCACGTCGGAATATTGAACACTACTGAAGCGGCATTAAGGGACATGTTACAATTAAATTATTATAATTATAATATCGGTCATGATAAGGTATTTAGGTTGAGCTTTACAAAACACTTAATAAAATTTATAACACTTAATATATTAATAAAGGTTAAATACTTAATTTGATGTCAGTTGACATAGCAACTATAATAAAAAGCTATCATAATATTTGACTCTAGAATCGTATGTTAAACCTGCATTAATAGCCATGTTAGTTTACATACACTTTGACCACCGTTTCATAAACCAGGCGTAAGAGTTCATCTAGGTGTGTTAAATGACGACCTCTGTGGCTCAACGGTTAGCGTGTTGACGCTCAAGCCGGAGGTCGCGGGTTCGAATCCCGCCAAGGAACAAAAAAGTTTCTGTGTTCCTGGGTCATGGATGTGTATTAAATATGTGTATTATATAATAAAAATCTTAAATATAAGTATTAATATAAAACGTATTAAATATATGTATTTCCGTTGTCTGGTACCCGTAACACAAGTCTCTTCGAGTACTTAGCACGGGACCAGATTGACGTGGTGTAAAAAGCGTCCATAGATATTATAAAAAAAAAAAAAATCTTGAAACAAAATTTTGAATTGAGATTGCCGCAATAAATATTTTTTATGTGTATAGGAACAAGATCCTATCCTATACCAGAACTCTTGTCACGTCCTTAATTTCCAATTTCCTCTTCTTTCCTTAATCTTAACCACATGTGATACGTGGGCGGGAGTTTCACTTACAATATCGTGAGCCACTGGTCACTTAGTATTTGTTTTTATTGCATTTTAAGTATTTATTAGGCCATGTACACACTGATTTTCTTTTGTCAATTAAATCCTCCTGTAGTGGGACTACTAGATGAAATTTCACTTATATAATAAGGGCCTGTTTCACAATCTCCAGTTAAGTTCCCAATAGGCTATCGGCAACATATTTGACAGACATTTGACAGATACTCCATACTCTATCTGTCAAATATGTTGCCGATAGCCTATTTGGAACTTAACTGGAGATTGTGAAACAGGCCCTAAGTAAGTTTTTTTTTTTTTTTTTTTTTTTTTTCGGTTGGATCTATGCTAATGGTCCTAGTGACCGTTATGCGTCATCGGAAATGGGGTGATCCGGTTGGATCATCCTATGACGTTAAAAATTTGGGGGGTTGCCCCCCGCCATGTTCATGGCGTCGGGTTTGTACCTAACTTGGTAAGCTACGGTCGACTGGTTTGGAACGGGTGACGTTAGAAACCTATCGTGAGGGCCGGCCCTCCCCTCCCCCGGTAGCGGGGGAGGCGGGTCAAGCGCGGGACCCGAGCAAGCTGCCGATAGCAGAGTGCTATCGGTGATTACACGGTCTATATTGGTGTCGACTCGTAGCTGATCTGAGCCTATGCTGTCGCGGTTGATCCGGATCAACTGGTCAACGGAGTGTAGGGTTCGACGTCGCATACGACCCCGGGGCCCATGCGGTGTGAATGTGTGCCTAACACCGGCTGTGTTATGTCTGAGTGTGTGTTGTAGCTTACGTCGCGCTTCAGCGTCGCGCTTTAACAGTTCTGTGATTTTATCAACAGGATCGGTTATGACATTCTTAGGTAACCTAGACTTATTAGGTGCTAAGCTATCGGGGGTGTAGTTTGCCGCATTCACGACGAGTGGGTTCGGGTGGAGAAGTGCCTTTTCGAAGTGACGTTCTGACATCGCTTTGAAATGGCCCCTAATCGAATCTAGTCTGAGGTCGCGATGTAGGTCGATGTTTCTTACGTACCACGGGCAACCGGTTGCCACACGTAAGAATTTATTTTGGATCGTTTGGAGGCCTCTGAGTCTATACTGAGGCACATGCGCGAATGCCACACAGGAGTATGACATGATGGGGCGGATACATGATTTATAGAGGGTAAGCTTGTGCCTGAGGGGCATTTTGCTCTTTTTGTTTATGAGGAAGTACAGTCTACTACTGACGAAACGGGCTTTTTTAGAAATCGCGGCGATGTGTGGTCTAAACGACATCGACCTGTCAAGGGTGACCCCCAGGTACTTGACCTGTCTAACTCTGGGAATAACGACGTTATTTAGTAAGATTGGTTTCATCGTGAACCATGTTTGTCTGCGTTTAGGTAAGCGTGTCTTTCTCTTACGAGAGAAATGAATCGACGCGCTTTTATCGGGGTTAATAGCTATTCTCCATTTTGCGAACCAGTTGCCTAGTTCGGTGACGGCACGTTGGAGAAATAGCGATGCTCTATTAGCATTAGGGTGGGTAACGTATAGAGCTGTATCGTCAGCGAAGAGAGCCAGTTTGACGTCCGGAGGTCTGGGGATATCTGATGTGTACAGATTGTATAGAGTTGGGGACAGCACGGAGCCCTGGGGGACTCCGGCCCTCAGAGGTCTCAGGGAAGAGAGGGTGCCTTCGACCCTATACCTAAATGACCGGTTTGACAGATAGTCGCGGATGATGATGACTAGCCTATCCGGTATTCCTAGCTTGTACAGTTTGTACACGAGGCCTTCGTGCCATATCCTATCGAAGGCCTTAGCTACATCGAAAAATACGGCGCACGTATCGCGGGAGTTCTTTTTATTGAAACCTCTGAGTATGTCTTCGGTCATACGGTGGACTTGCATTGGACAGCAGTGGTTTTCGCGGAAGGCGAATTGCTCGTCTATGAACAGGTTCTTTTCGCCTATAACGGCTTTGAGCCGCTTAAGCAGAACCCGTTCGTAGATTTTGCCAATCGAGCTTAGTAGACTGATGGGCCGATAGCTAGACGGTTCCGTGCCCGGTTTGCCGGGCTTAGGTATGCCGATAACCGTAGCTTCTTTCCATTGGTCTGGGAACCTACAGCCCTTTAGGAGGGCGTTGAAAATGCTAACCAGGAGGTAAACAAGAGCGGGTGGGAGTATTTTAATGACTTTGTTGGAAATCCCGTCCGGCCCGGGGGCCTTCTTGGAGTGAAGTTGTTTGATAATGTCTTGGACTTCTTCTACATCCGTCGGAGGGATAGGATCCCCCTCCGGCGGCGCAGAAGTCTTCGACTCTACTACCCTAATTACCTCCTCTACGTGGGAGCCTATGGAGGGTGAGGGGGTAGTGATGTTGGGGGTACACTGGCTCTCTAGTGTGTCGGCTAATAGTTCCGCCTTGTCGGCGTCCTCTAGTGCAGGCGCGCGATTTGGTCTTTTTAATGGCGGCATAGATGCCTCCGTTTTCTTTTTAAAAGAACGAGCGAGTGGCCAGTAGGCCACATGGGAGGGTGAGATTTCACTAAGGAGGCGATCCCACTTTTCGGCTTTGTGCTCTAAGATGCGTGTTTTAACGTCTCTTTCGAGGTTACGGAGGTCACGACGATACTCGTCCGCCGGGTAGCGAGCGTATCTGCGCCTTGCGGTGTTTTTGGCGCGTATGAGTGCTTTAATGTCATCCGGGAGCTCCCAGTGTCCATCGCTGGACGTTGAGATCTCCCTAGATGACTTTTCCATCGTCGCTACCAGATGGTCGGTAAGGTCGGAACTGGCCGCAATGGCCGCCTCGGGACTATCTATAGTGTCCGGGATGTTGTCGAGTTGACTCGAGCAAAGTGAATTTAAATTTTCGTTTAATAATTTAAAGTCGATGATCTTTTTCTTTAGATTTTTAGTATTATTCTCGGGGTTACCTAATTGAATTAATACTGGTCTGTGGTCTGAGTTAAGCTCGTGTACTGTTTGAATAGAATGCACCAGAAGGGATACATTGCGTATTATACATATGTCTAATATGGATGGCCGCACATTACTCCTATCGCTGTTTGCGAAGTCGTAGCGTGTTGGCTCATCTGGGGCGACTACTGTACAGGCTAGATCATCGACGGCGCGGCAGAGAATTATACCATTTTTATTGTTTTCTCTGCAGCCCCATGCCTGATTTTTACTGTTTAGGTCGCCGGCTATAAAGACGGCGTTGCCTAGTTCTAATAGCGATTTGAGATCGCTGAAGAGTAATGTTTTATTGCACGATTGATATACCGAGGCGATGATGATCGACTGATGGCCGGTCATGCTCACCTGGCAGACGGACGCCTCCAGTGAAGCTAGAGGCGGTGTGTCTAATGGGATGCAATGGAGTGTTCTTTTGTAATAAATTAGTGTACCTCCGAGTCGGGATCGCAACCTATCATTCCTAACGATGTTATAATTAGGGATACGCGGATTGCTATTACATGGTTTTAGAAACGTTTCCTGCACAAGGAGGACGTCAACATCGTATTTTTTTACGAAAATGCGAATTTCCTCTAAATTCGCGCTAATGCCGTTCGCGTTGAACGACACTAGTCGGAGCGAACGCGGTTTTGTCCTAGCCGTGGTAGCCATTTAAGGGCTTTGAGAGGGGGGGGACCTAATCTTGGCGACCAGGGTGGCATGTTCACTATATGCCTGGCATGTCTGCTGTAGGGTGGTGGCGGCGCGTAGTTTGCGGGCCAGGACGGCTAGCTCTTCTGGATCTATACCGCAGAGAGCCTGAGAGACAAACGCTAGGTTTATCCCGAATTCATCGGTGGGGGAAGCGGGACAGCTGGGGGCTGCTCGTACCTTCGTACTTGCAGGGGGGGCTTGCTGCCTGCTTACTGCCGCTGGGGGGCTTGGAGGGCCCGGAGCGGGTTTTGCGGGTGCAGACGGCTGGGAAGCCGCTCTGTCATGCCACGCGTTCGTCTTAGGGGGCGGAGCGGGGACATACTTCTCCTCCCTGGGTCGGGTGGTGGATCTGGGAGCAGGACCAGGTTTTTTCCCGGCTCTCCTCCCTTTCCTTACCACCGCGGGGGCTTTCGGGCAGCCGCGGTAGTTAGCCGGGTGCCCTTGGCCTCTGCAGATGACACAGCTAGGTGGTTCCGTAGCTGTGGCCCTATCGCGGGGACAGTCGGGGGTCCCGTGGTCGCCGAGACACTTAACGCACCTGGGGTGCGCCTGGCAATTTCTTGCCGAATGACCATATAATTGGCAACGATGACATTGCCCTATGATGCCCCTTTTACGGGGGGACTCTACCTTTAGCCCGGTCATGTTACACACGGCCCGGACATTAAATATTGCTTTCGCCGCCGGCGTTAGCGGCAGGATGACAAGTACCATCTTGTACTTGAATTTGTTGCGGGGGTGGTACATCCTATGTACCTCCTCCACAGGGTATCCCTGGAGGATCAAGTCCTCCTTGATTTCGGACGGGTCCATATCCCGGGGGACACCGCCGATGACAACACGCAGTACGCGCTCATCTTCGAGCGCGTACGTGTGGTATCCTATTTTGTTGGCGCTTAAGAAAGCGGTCAACCTACGGTGGTCATTAGAGTCCGCCACTTGGACTCTTATGCCGTCTGCGCACGAACGTGCAGATTTGTATAAAATCTGCTTCGCGTAAATAGCCTTCGAGACTATAGTCCAGCTTTTTGTGTCCTGGACGACTATCGGGGGGGGCGCTTTCGTGCGCGTTTCGGTGTCCATGCCCTCGTTCGGGGTGGACGCCGATGTACCGGGCGCGGGGGACGCGACTTGGTCGCGCCTGGTGACCTGCGGCGATGATGATGATGCCGCTTTAACCTTGTTGCCCTGAGGGGGCGGGGTCCCTACCTTCGGAGCCTTAGGCGGGGGGGATGGCGCGGAGGACGGCGCGGACCCGGTGTCCGGGCGCCGCCTCTTCTTTTTGTTGCGGACTTCCGTGAATCCGCTGTTGGTGGTCTCCTCCTCGGAGGAGCTGCCGGCTACCGACATCTCCTCCTCTGACGGAGTTGACGAGCGGGAAGTCCGCGTGATTTCCGATCCGGCCTCGGTCGTGCCGTCGTCGATTGACGCGGCGGGGGACGCGAGTGAGTCGGTCGAGAACCTCCTCACTTTTTTGTTGCTTTGGCTACTGCCTGACTTTTGAATGAAAACTTTGAGTTTCGCATCTACGTCTGGTATGCATTCGCGCAGGAAAGCCATAAGGGCCTCTTTCGGAATGTCATTCATGAGATCCGCCATTGTTATCTTGTTAATGGTTTTGAAACAAAAAACCGGTCGTCATTAAGACGCCATTGTGTTCCTACCCTCCCGCCTGGCGGGAGGTGTGTGACAAAGGAAATAATACGGTCGTCTACCTGGGCAGGTACCGGGACGCAACCCAAGTAGGTGTGTAAATAACGAAAAACAACTTACGTGTTCGGCTTCGGGAACACACTTTTCGCTATGCGAGCGATTAATAACGCGGCACTATCACAACGAACGCGACTATGTGGCACCGGAACACCACGTAATTACGAACGCGGTTCTAAGCGCGCGATATAACGGACGGGTTTAAACGCGATTGAGTCGTCTGACGGCCTCAATATCTAAGAGCACTTGTAAACTGTACGAAACGCACTAGGATGACGCAACACTGACTCTAACAATAGACAAAGGACAGTACTGGAGCACAGCCTTTGTCTACGAGAACAATGGAGCGCGAGAACTTGTACCTGCGCAGAGAGCGTAGGGACGGTAGGTCTGTACGTGTTGGCGGACACGCACCGAATGTGCCCTAAGTAAGTATTTTGTAAGTAAGTAGTTAGTGTTTATTTTCGCCGTTTCGCTGTATATATTTCTCAGTGTACATAAATTATTAAATAAATAAATATTATAAAAATATACTCTTAAGAAAGCTAATGCTTAAGCCCTCATACACACGAGCGCTTATAAAGCGTCGCGGTAAAACCCGATGTTGGCTCGAGTTGAGATTTTGGCATGGTCAATTCAATTTAACGACTAACACTCAACGTCGAAAATCCAAGAGTGCTCGATAAAAACGCGTTGCGCTTTAAAAACGCCGTATGAACAAATAAATGGATATCTATTTGTCTCATGCAAACGCTTTTTTAACGCTCGGTAAAAAGCGCTCATGCGAACGTGGACTAACTCTGTCATAAATTCCGATATTACAAAGCAGTAGATAACGTCTGTCAAAGTAATAAAGGAACTTAACGAGATCGTACCAACTTAACGTAAACAGCTTGAAGACTATTTACTTATAATGTCAGCGTCAGACTTTGTTAAGTTTGAAATTCTTTTGCGGGATAAGGAAACCCCTTTTATAACGCGATGTTAAAAATGTTAAAAATGTTTCTGTAAATAAATTTAATTTTTTTTCTCGTATAAACATGGACATGGTTCAGAACTCGAAAAGTTTTTTTTTAAATTAAACGACCAAAATACTTTTAGCGTAAATATAAGTAGAAACGTAGGATGTCTCATTTTTAGGGTTCCGTTGCCAAATTTAAAAAACCGGAACCCTTATAGGTTCTTCATGTCTGTCTGTCTGTTCGTCCGTATGTCACAGCCATTTTTTCCGAAACTATTTACAATTGAAACCCAATTTTTTTTAACAAACCCATACATGTGGAATATCTATGGATAGGTTCAAAAATGATACCATATTTTTTTTCTAAACTGATTAGTTTGAGCGAGAGACACTTCCAAAGTGGTAAAATGTGCCCCCATCCCCCTCTAACTTCTATAATAAGAGAATTATAAAACTAAAAATATATGGTATGATGTACATTAACATGGAAACTTCCACTAATACGTCATAAATCGTAAACCGCAATTTACCTTTCATTCAATCAACTCAAATATTATGTTAATATTGCTACTACGGAACCCTTCATGGGCGAGTCCGACTCACACTTGGCCGCTTTTTAGGATAACAATACAATCAATGCAAAATATCAATTTAATATTTGATTAGCATATCGTTAAAAACAACAACGCCCTGAGATGTCCTAAGCTATGCTATTTTTTGAGTAAGACCTAACTGTACAGAATGAAAAAAATCATGAAAACAAACAAATAGCCTAGTAGTTCATCTCGGTTATAGTTTTAAAATATAAATTTATTATTTACGATCACAAAAGTAACATCATTCAAAATGTAACGTGTCCGCTTTAACAGACGGCTACGGAAACGGCATTCAGCTGAAATACATTAAACAAGATTTTACACAGGAAATTTAAAATACTGACAGTATTCAATACTGAAAGTATTAAATACTGACAGTATTAAATAACATCGTCAACAAGAAGTAAAATTAAGTAAACCACTCAGTATAAACTACAGTACAGTATAAACTGAAATATTTCCTACTATTCCTGAATTCTTCTGATTCATGTCGTTGCGGGTCCCAAGGCAGTGTCCCAGTATTCCCCGGGCTCCCAAAGGTCGTATCAAAGGGTCATTTGGTAGTTACCGTTGTCGATCCTGGCTATACGGGAGTTGCAGCGGTGGTAACGAGTGGTGGGCCCAAACTGATTAAAAAAATATCCACTGAGTATACTCTTATATGAAAACTCGTCCAACGATTTGACTAGCTGAGAAAAGAGAGATGTGATCAAAAGGGTATATATAATTGGTGCCAAAAATTTGACGGCGCTTTTTTCTATTCGGAACCCTGTTGGAAAGAATACAGCTGGACTATATTATTATCTTAATATATATCCTAATTCTGAGGAGGCATGAGAAGTGCCCAGAAGAGGAACTAAAGGAGTATTATCGCATACTGATAGTAACTCTCAGATAAACTCTGCAGATAAACGCACGGAATCAAATAGCCACTATCAAAGGATCAGGTGATATTTTTTTTACTAACATAACGCGAAATTATTTGCACAGACCGTCTAACTATTCAAATAAATGCTGATTCTGATTACATAAGGCAATACAAATTGTGTATACCTGGAGTTCACATAATTATTTGATGTCAATTATATTATGTTGATATTCAAAATAAAGTTTTAGCTCTGGAATAATATTGTGTAATTAAGATTCAAAACTTATTTGGGTATTAGACATTCCCTTGTGGCACTCCTGCAGTTGGATTGGTCTCGTTTGATCTAGTTAGAGCATTCGCTAATCCTCTGGTGAAGTGGTATGTTGGCATGTCGCTGATTACTAACCACCAACTGGTTTTTATACAAGAGCGACGATGGTCCGGTGGTGGACTCGGCCTCTTATGTGAAAGTGTATGCCATGAAATGGTTTTTTCTAAATTTCTAAGCGCACCCTAAGCAAGGAAAACATCGTGAGGAAACCTGCATGTTTGATGCGATTGAAAATCTTTGAAGGTATGTGAAGTTCGCCAACCCACATTGGGCCAGCACATCGGTGAACTATGGCCCATTACCCTCCTTGCCTGATTTCGAGGAGGAGACCCGTGCCCAGCAGTGGGATATATAAGGGTTGATACTTTATACAAACCTCTGAGCACTACGACTTGGCTTCATCATCATCTACCCGTACATGTCCCGCTGTTGAGAAAAGGCATCCTTCTCGATTTCAGCCGAGAAGGTTATCGGGTTGTTCTCGTTCACCGACGCGCTGGCCAAATGCCTGTTGATTTTTTAGGTTTTTTTTTTGGAATGGTCCTATGATGTTGGCCTGTTAGCATTTAAGCCTTATCGGAAGAGTAGATGAGCAGAGGCGATTTCCTTGAACGTTTTAAGGCCATTTTATGGCGCATCAAAAAAGGACCATTTCCCGCAGTGTAATTCTTATTATTTTATTTATTTAGATTCAGCTAAAAAACCCTCGCGTAACCTTCCCGTTTGTTATTCTGATGTGTAAGCTGTATTATTGTAAAGTTTCATCAAAATCCATTAGGTAGTGTTTGCGTTAAGGAGTAACGAACATACATCCATACACTATTACAAAGTTTCGCGTTTCTAATGTTAGATATGTTGTAAGATAATACTTTTTTAGTTTACATTTAATACGGATATTCAATACTTAATTTGCATTTAACATGGAAAGGCCACTGCATGGAGATCGTTTTCCTTACGTTTGATTGATTACGTTGAATGCGAGTGGCAAGGGATCGGTCGTTTTGGTATTCAATGAGGGAGGGAGACTTATATTATTTATATAAAAAAAAATAGATTTTTTTTTAATTATCAGCTATGATTCTTGTAATCATTTTTGCTGCATTTTTATAGGCTTACGGCTAGGTGTTATCTTCATCTCCCGAGATTAAATAATTTGCTTTCGTACAAATTTCTTCGAATTGCTGTTACCGCTTTGATCGCATTAGCGCGAAAATAAGAAAACACAATTAACAATCATATAAAAATGGGAGATTCCAAATTTAAATGTAATATTTTGTTTATTTTTAATTGCAACAATATTCATGACCTACTTGAATACTTACATTACAGTAGGTACTCGTGTTGGTTATATCACAAAATAAAAACGAATTCGTTTTTATTTTGTGGTTATACTTTTTGATAATCCCAACAATAAAAATCACTGTCAAGTAATACGAAAAAAAAGATTCGAAGCCATGATTCGCGTGAAACATGCCACGTTTACATCCGGAGCTGTCAATATTAACGAGAGTAGGCTTGTATTTGTAGATAAGCCTCTCAAAGCCGAGTTGGGGTATAACTAGTGACATTATCTAGTTTCCGAAGCTTGATGAAGGGTTATTATGATTGACTGAAAACATGCGTCTATAGGAGGCTTATATAGTTTAATGTCGGTAGAAGGGAAACTCTTGTATCGCGCCCTACCACGTCTATATAGGCACAATATTGCTTATTTGATCCGTGAAACTAAGTTTTCTTTTTTAGGGATTAAGTACTTAGAACTTTGGGCTTCTGGGCTTGGGTTTAGAACATTAGGGTGTCGGCATTCTGTTTATGTCCTATCGTGATGGAGTTTTACTGTATTTCGGAAAAATGGGTAGGCAGTGATAACGGAGTAATGGCGTGTTGTCTTTGATTTTCATAGGCGACTTTGCGACTTATCATGGGATGTCGTCGCGGAGACTGCTTAGCGGTCGGGCAGTCCCCCTTTACGAGTCTACCCCTCTGCGGGGCCGTCTGTCGCTGAGGTGCTCCTGTATATTTTGTTAGCCTCAAAAATGGTTAAAGCCGCTCGCAGGTTTAGTTTTGATAGTAGTGTAGACTCGAGTGCGAGCCCCACATATGGTACATGAACTTGCCCAAGTGCCCATGCAACATGTTCTAGTTCTCTACATCTACTATTTCTAATTATTGTTCTAATTCTAATAGTGTTTAGTATTAAAAAAATCTTCTTTTAAAGACAATCTGCAAAGCCTTTCTAACAGTAGGTATAATGTTTAAGAGTTAGTCCGAGCAGATTCTCGGAACGCGTATCTATAAATAGATGTTTTTAAAATGTAAAACTTATCTAGCAAAAACGTGAGGCTGTGTAATATGAGCTGCCATCGCAACGCTCTCAGGAAATTAATGAACTGAACGTAAAGCAAAGCTTGTTAATAATCTATTTATAATAATCCTTCCTGAGGTTATTAAAGGGACTCAAGAGAAATTATATTTAAGGTTAAGTTAACATTTGTGATTTGATACATGAAAAATAACAAAAAATGGCATATACATAGATATTTAGAATTATTACTATCTATTATATAACACTACATTATACGTTCGTTGAGGGAGGCCTATGTTAAGTAGTTGACGGATAAAAGCTGATGATAATGATGCTTGTGAAATAAAGATCATGCACTAGTTCAGATTGTTCCAATTTAAAAGATAGAATAGTTTTTGATAAGAGTAGCGTGCAGTTGGCAAGATGCTGTTGGCATGATGATGTTGGCCTGAGTCGAAATTGTTTGATTTTATAACTAATTCCTTAACCTAACCATATTATAACCATGATGTTATGTTACTAAAAAACTATGATCGTCTCATTGTTGACATTGGTTTCCCGAAGGTTATAATATCTTCTAGCGCATATGCTAGCATGTTTTAACACAAAAATGAGGGTTAACTGTGGTACAATAGACCTGAAACGCGTGAACAAATAATGCTGTATATTTTATTTTAAAAAGGTTATCTAGTGGGCGGTCCTTATATAATCCTTACTATATATAATATTATAAATGCGAAAGTAACTCTGTCTGTCTGTCTGTCTGTTACGCATTCACGACTAAACCACTGAATCGATTTTGATGAAACTTAGAACAGAGATAGATTAGAGCTTGGGAAAGGATATAGGCTACTTTTTGTTGCGAAAAAAAGCTTAGGGGGGGGTTTAAATAGGGGATGAAATTTTGTATGGAATTTCGTCGTTATACATAGAAGATGACGCCATTAAACGTTGCATTTAGGCACTCGATAAGAATTTAATAACCATTAATAATTGTTCCACCGTTTTTAAGGTTCTTACCTAAATGGGCATGAAATAGGAGATGAAAGTTCGCAGGGTAGTTAAAAAAAATCTGTCTGTGTTTACTATACGTACGACTTTACTATACGAATTTAACGCGAGCGAAGCCGCGGGCAACAGCTAGTATATTCAATAAAAGCTCTTTTGTTGGCCGATCCAATTTCTTAGGTAGAACCTTTAAATATTCCCTTCACTATTCAAATATAAGTACATTTTCCTTTCAGGGTGGTAACGAAAATGGAGTATCAGAACATGACGTACAACGTTAGTTCTTTACTCCTCATCCGAGATATCAAGACGACGCTGACGACCTTCGTGGCTGTGAGGAACTCCAGCGTCAGCACCAACGCGTATGAGTGGCGCTTCATCCTGCCGCCATACTTTCTCATCTTCCTGCTGTCTGTCTCTGGCAACTGCCTGGTCATCGCCACACTGGCTAGCAACAGGCGAATGCGAACAGTCACAAATGTATATTTGTTGAATCTGGTAAGTTATTCCAATATCTTCTAATATATAAAATTCTCGTGTCACAATGTTCGTTTCCATACTCCTTCGAAACGGCTTGACCGATTTTTATGAAATTTCGTGTGCATATCGGGTAGGTCTGAGATTCGGCCAACACCAAAATATGTTTTTTATTTTTATGAAGCAATTTTAATTTTGGCAGAACGAAGTATGTCGGGGCAGCTAGTATAAAAAATAAAAGTGAGAAATACCGTAACTATCTGGTTTTGTATTTTATAGTTTAAATTTTGCGTAATTTATAGTTTTTTAGGCCAAAAACGCTGATCAAATTTCTATGAAGATATAACATACACTAAATAAGAATTTAAAGCTTATAATATCTAATATATAAAATTCTCGTGTCACAGTGTTAGTTCCCATACTCTACATAAAGACTCTGTAGATAGCAGTTTAATATGTGCTTAGCTGATAGGTTTCTGAATTATAAGAATGTTAATGAAGCGTAAAATCAGCTACTTTCTACCCTCAGCGTTCTTAAAACAGTAGTATTAAATAATCTATAAAGACCTACATCATCTTAAAACTAACTAAAACATTTCGATTTTTTCGTCATAGTATATTTAATAATTTCAATAGCTTTCGGTGAGTAGTTTTAGACATATTATATTAGAATAAAACTTTACACGATTTAATGATAATCAGTATTTATTATTCCCTTCTCAAAAAGGTACTAAACGACCACAATAATTAGACACATGACAGGCGACTTCTGAACCTCGTTTTCGTCATGGGTTTGCTCTGATTCGGAGAAGCGCGGAACGACAATTAGAGCCTTGGTCTTGTGCTTCCTCTAATTAGGAGCAGCATGAAACGAAAGCGGATTTCGGGCAACGACGATTGTATTCGATGTCAACCGCATTCGCTATTGTAATTAACAATAGCGAACGCGGAAAATAAATTCGAAAATCGAATACGGATTCCGAATGTATACAGCCAGAAACTAATTGTTGTGACATTTACATGTTAGAGTATAGTCGTCGCCACTTTTAAAGTCCTGCGACTAATGGCCGAACTAAATTTGACAACATTGACATTTTGACGTCTGTCTGGAGTAAGAAGTTGTGATATTTTAAATTGTTTTACGTGAAATATGGAGCATATAATATAAAGTGAGGTGTAAAAAAAGTGGCGCGGACTCTATAATTTCCCGTTAAATTGAATGTCATTATTATTTGTCAAAAAATTTCACTACCAACTAATTATTAGGTTGAGTATTTTATTTGATACTAGCAGCGCTCCGCGGTTTCACCCGCGTACTTCCCATTCCCGTGCGAGTACAAGGATAAATTAATGCATATGTGTTATGTATATAAGCTATATTATTGTAAAGTTTCATTAAAATCCATTCGGTAGTTTTTACGTGAAAGATTTACAAACATCCATATTAACAAACTTTTACGTTTATAATATTAGTAAGATAAATTCTTCGCCCGACCTCTACTTTCTTGGAAATCAATTCAAATAATGCAAAATTTATATTTAGAAGCCTATGCTTTCCCACTGGCCACAAAGGCTAAGGCTAAAGGCCTAAGTTCTTCCTAATATCGGGATCTTATGCCAACGCAGGTAAGTCAGCCTGGTGTCTAGATCATCGCGCCGTCATTTACGGGGTCTACCTCCCCAACTTCGTCCATCATCTGGCACCTAAAATGATGATTGAATTGATACCCATGTCAGCTATACCCATTAGTTACTCATCAGAGAACAAGAACTTTCTGGAAAAGGATGGATGTATCTGCTATCATTTGACAGCTGTCCAAATAAAACACACCCGTTGTAAAAAAAAATTGCATGGAAGATTTCACGGACCTTTTGTCACTGGTGTCCCATTTTCAGAACCATAATTTAGCCTCCAAGCGACACGTGTGGGGACAAGAGTCTCTAAACATATGAAGGTATCCCTGTGGACTCAATTACTGTGAATTAGAATAAAATTTGGGATATTAACATAAAAGGTCTACCCGTATATGCATATTCAAATTAGTTAACTTAAAAACATATTCTGATTTCGAAAAACCACAATATTATACTCAATATAAATTGTTAATATGTTGATTGGTTGCAACACGGAAAAAACTATATTAGTACTAAAACACCTTTTAAAAACAAAGTGAAAAAATTGACTTAGAGTTTTCAATGAATGAAAAATCCTAAGAAAGTTTTTTACGCGGTCATTTCTCCACTATGATTGCTATAAAACCGTTTTCAACTTGTTAAACTTTGTCCTACTATAGCTTGGTTAATATCCTTCTTAACTCTTAAATTTAAAACTTAAACCTTCTGAGCTCTCTTTCTCGGACGCCAGCCGCGTCGACGGCTCTATCGAATCACGGCAACACGAAGTTAATTTCGTTGGGCATTATTTTCATTTTGATATCTCCTGAGTATTCATTCAATTTGCACGGCGTAAGGGAGAGAAAAATTCTCAAGCAAACCAACTTATTTAAAACGATCAGGACATAATAGGAAAAAAATGTGTTGAAAGAGTTTGAAGCTGCATATTTTTAACTCGTCAATAGAGTTCTCTAAGTAATTGAATGAAATAAATTAAATTAAAAACAATGAGGCAATGGTGTAACCCACCATTTCGATTTTATTTTCGATTTCTAATATCAAGTCGCGTTCGCAACCCGATACGTATGTGAATTATGAATGACATTCGCGTTAAGTTACAACGATCGCGTTCAAATTTAATAAACTTCAAGTCATTCTCTTGTTTAGAATCTAGCTTATGTAATTTCTGTTCGTGCAATACAATTGAATATTGGATTGATGAATACATCAGCAGACAGGTTAAGCCTTTGTTCTGGTGACAGTATAAGCCAAAGCACGATAAATCGATCAACACTACATCTCTGCAGCACAATAACGTCTACAAGCCATTGTAATTCTTTCATAAGTTAATTCAATTATCTTTATCTTCAGCAAAACCACACAATAAGTTTGTAGAGTCACATTTAGAAATCATCAAAAAAAAAATCCAGCTGTTGTCTTTTATTTCAAACCGTCAGAGATGTTTAAAATTTTAAAGAATATTCTTTGGCATTCGTTTAAAAAGGTCAATGTCAAGATACGGACGGAAAAGGGTTGATAATAATGATGTTGATGATAACTTTATGACTATTATATAATACTTAAAAACAAGCTTATACTTAAAAAACCGAAGCTACAACAAAAGAGCGCATCAATCAATCACTAGTTTCGGAGGTTATACCGCACGATTATATTGTTTACCAATAAAATATAATTATGAATACATAATATTATTATCTTTTAAATTAGATTAAGGCAACTGCCTTAATGTTGACAATGGCAGTATTATTTGTATAATAAATAACATGTGTAAGTTATTTGTTCTAATGATATATTACACATACGTTTTTATACATTATTCAACGAAATGTAGTTTATCATTCGAATGATCCAAATATGGAAATAGACAAATCTAGTTAAAATCACTCCCACACAAACGACATAGATATAGCTAGGTATACCAAAGTACTGGGTTTATTTGTCTTACTAATATTATAAACGTGAAAGTTTGTGAGTATGGATGTTTGTTACTCTTTCACGTAAAAACTACTGAATGAAATTTAATGAAACTTTGCAATAATATAGCTTATACATCAGAATAACACATAGGCTATAATTTATCCCCGTACTCCCACGGAAATGAGAAGAACGCGGGTGGAAACGCGGGGCGCTGCTAGTTACTTAATAAATGTTAATTGATACTAACCACCAAGACCCCGCTTTTGCCCCTGTAATTCAGAAGTGGGAGTAGAGGAAATGACAGCCTATATTGTGTATTCCGGTGTTTAATCTGTATTATTGCAAAGTTTAATTAAAATACATTTAGAAGTTTTGCAATAAAAGAGTAATATACATCCATATAATATATATATATATATATATACTTAAAATCTTTCGCGTGTACAATATAAGTAGGATTTAATATATTTTCTCCAAGTTACGAGAGCAATTAAATTCTGAGATACAATCGGGCGTGATTAAAAAGTAATCTAATTTTAAAACCTTGCAACGATTTTCTATTTATAATACCTACTGAAAAAGTGCAGAGTGAGTTCGTAGGAATGACTAGATGGCTTTCTGATTACTTTTAAGCCTTAACGAATGAGACAAAAAATATTTAATTCATAGTAATTTGTATGTGTATATTTTTAATGTGTGTAAAGTGGTCAGCGTACCGTCGGTCCTTGATGGAAATTAATGTTATAGCCACTACAATGAAAACTTTTTTTACACAGTTCTACTATTTATTTTATATATTATTACAATTACAAATTAAACGACCTGATTGACGTGGTGTAAAAGCATCCATAGATATCATTATTATATAATCAGATTTCATTTACCAACAGCCATAATAAAAAAAGGATATAATATTATTGTCTACCTTAGTGTCATTGATATTTTATGTTTAAAGGCAGAAACATACTTACATACGTGTCGTGTTGTGTCGTGACGCGCCAGAAGCATATCGGTTTCATACATTTAATAATATGGTTAGGGACATATTTGCGTGGCGACACGACACGACGGGCAAATAATATGTCCCTAACCATATTAAATGTATGAAACCGATATGCTTCTGGCGCGTCACGACACAACACGACACGTAAGTATGTTTCCGCCTTTATCCGTCAGAATTTATAAGAAGTTATTTGTTCATATAGCATTGCTATGATCATTGCCGTAGGCGTCGAAAAAATATTTTTTTCTTTTCTCCATTATTTCTTGTTACCGAATTCCTTGATTTGATTGTGGGATCCTTTCGATGTGATCTTTTTGTCATGGAGTTGTAATCAAATATTATGTCTTTGTATTACAACGGTAATTCGGAACGCTTGGCACGTAGCCTAAAATTACACGATTTTTTAACTCAACGAATAACATAAGTATAATAAGAAAAAGAATAAAACAATGTTGGCAATTGGTCGAGCTTGTCTTTCGTTTTGTGTTGATAAGATAATCTGCAGACGAATCGTATTGTATGCGAGGGCCATAAACTATTAAATAAAACAAGAGAATAAGTACCTAATCATATTTTTGTTTTCAGGCCATATCAGATTTTCTTCTGGGAGTCTTCTGCCTGCCTTTCACTCTGGTTGGACAGATATACAGAAGATTCCTGTTCGGTGCTGCTCTGTGCAAGTTAATACCATTTTTGCAAGGTACGTTTTCGTTATATCAAATTCAAAGTATTTGTGTAAAATATTGGATAAAATTTCACAAAAATGGTATGCAAAATGGTAGGTTTGTTAGAATGCTATATATGGAATGGATGAATTGAATATCTCTAGCCCCACTACACGAAGATGCCTTAGATTTAGAAATACTTGGTATATTATATGCAAATTCTACCCTGGGTAAAAAAATAAATTTGGAATTTCTTAATAATATTTCCATTTTAGTTACTTTAGCACTTTTCTTCTTTCTTTCTTTTCTCTTAATTAATTATTTCTATCTATTGTGTATAATATAATGTGTTTAGACCTCATAGTTTAATAATATTGAAACAGTTCACTTTTTTCGTTTCAGCTTCAGTAATTTTTTTAAAATCTACATTAATAATGACCGGTCGGATTGTAATATTATATAAACTAATGTGATATTTTAATGATAATATACATTTTATTTAATGATATTTTAACGACTGAACATTAGATCAAAATACTCATTTTTTATTGAACGTGCTTCTATTTGTGGAGCAGCTCGCATTAACCTTATATACTGACGTAACGTGTGTGGCTTTCACATTCGTGTAATCTATTCTGTCATCAGCTTCAATTTTTCAGCATGTATCCGTCCAATCATAAGCCATTTAAAAATTAAAAAAAACGTAATCGTAAATTTTTAATTCTAATTATCTTTATGTTCCAAATTCAAGCTATTATAATGTTATTATCATCAATCCTTGTGTCCCACCGAATATGTAATAAATTCGTTTTTATTTTGCGGTATTACCGCTGGCCACTTGCCGAGAAGTCAGACAATCACATGTGCTGTCCAAATACGCGTTGGTGAACTTTACACTCTTAGGGCCTGTTTCACAATCTCCAGTTAAGTTCCCAATAGGCTATCGGCAACATATTTGACAGATATTTGACAGATACTCCATACTCTATCTGTTGGGAACTTAACTGGAGAATGTGAAACAGGCCCTTAGACCTATAATTATCTTGACTGATCATCATTATTTACTATAGTTTATTATGTCCTCTCAAGTGGACTACATTTTTGAACTGAAAACTTATTTAGCCGCGTTGAGCACTTTTTCAATTTGAAGTTTCATAACGCCATGATAATACCAAGTTAAAACTGTATTTCTGTCAGCAGCCTGTTATAATCCCGTTATAATATTATGTCCTATAATAGCTATTTATAAAAACTTTGATAATATATAATTATCGATGACCTCTGTGACTCAATAGTTAGCGCGTTGGCGCTCAAGCCGGAGGCAGAGGGTTCGAATCCCGCCAGGGAACAAAAAAGTTTCCGTATTTCTGGGTCATGGATGTGTATTAAATATGTGTATTATATAATAAAAATCTTAAATATGAGTATTAATATAAAAAGTACCAAATATATGTATTTCCGTTGTCTGGTGCCCGTAACACAAATCTCTTCGAGAACTTACTACGGGACCAGATTGACGTTTTTGATTGAATTTGAAAAATTTGACGTGATTTTATTTATTATTTAATAATTTGAAATAGAATACACTGAGAGTCTTATTAGTAGGAATACTAAATACGTTGTTCTGGTACAGGATTAACATTTGGGTGTGTTACCTGAAAATTAGGAGCTTTTAGACCTCATGCGACATTCTATTTATAATAGCTAATACTGCCAAAGCGTATGTACCTACTACACTCCCACACTGTTTGTGCGTAATTATACACAATATGTTTACTCAAGTAATGAATACTTGGTTTGAGCTATTGTCTTATCTTACTATTATTATAAAAGTGAAAGTTTGTGAGTAAGGATTTGTTACTCTTTCACGTGAAAACTACTGAATGGATTTTAATGAAACTTTACAATAATATAGCTTACACATCAGAATAACACATAGGCTGTAATTTATCTCCGTACTCCCACGGGAATGGGAAGTACGCGGGTGAAACCGCGGGGCGCTGCAGCTAGTTGATAATATCATTTTGACTAACTCTGAAGTCTCTAAGTTCTTTAGACTCAATATCACTATAATTATTAATATTATATTAATAATGAATAGTATAGCAATTGTTAAATGACTTTACTTGTACTCTGTACGGAGGTCAATATTATCCAACCATTTGATTAAAGCAGCATAATTCTCCAATCAGTCAATTTTTACACATTAACACATTACAAATTAGTTAGTTTATTTAGCTTAGTTTACCGCTACACTCGTTTCATGCTCGAGAGCGATGAGTTCTAGCAGGCAGCAGTTACCTTCTGCGAAACCGTTGCCGTGTAGCGGGACAGAGAGTATGACGTCACGTCCGTCCCGTTCCATTGTTGTAGGACGAGAGTGAAGAGGAGGCGCAATGCACACAGCCTAATGGGAGTCGAGTAAGGTTGGGTACTTGTCCAGGTACAGTCCCGACGTCATTGGGGGTGCTAGGTCGTTGGAATTCCCCCAGACTAGGAGGAAGCCCGGTACCCCTTTTAAGGAGATCGACCAGTCCTGAGGGTTTTAGTGTTTAGTCAGATACGGGACACTCCCATTCAAGGCTGAAGGCAACTCGCCGTGGTTTTAGTGCGGTATATCGGCGACAAGCGCCCGAGACTCCTACATTATAATATCCTCGGGTGCAACCCATCTCTGGGTGAATGGAAATATCTGAATGCCGCTCTTTTAGGTCATCAAAATTTCAAGTATTGTACTGATTGTACAATAGAATCTTGAAACGTACAACTAAAGCTTTCATTCAGAAACTCAAGACAAGCTAAATTAATTCGCTTATATTACCTTCATATTCTGAGTTCCTCGCTCCTAGTCGTGGACTTTTGATAGGGTGGTATATTCGCAGATAGTAGTATAGATTTTTTTTTTTTGGTTTACAGACTTTTATTACACACTTTCGTGGGATTGTCTTATGTGTTTGTTATTTGGAGTTTGATAGGATTTAATACATGATTTTATAAAATATACCTAATCCAGCCATAAGTTATGTTACAAATGATTGTGCATTTATAATATATTATTTAAATTTATGCCTACATAGTAATTATTAAAGTCTCATCAAAAAATATATAATATATTATATTCGAAATGGCTTTCATACGAGTACATAGGTATTTAATCTGCTTGGCAACGAATCTATGGTTTTACGCACCATTTCCAAGGGAAATTTCGCCACTACTTGCTTCAAAGATTTTTTAAGAGACACAATGTTGCCGTTTCGTTTTCATCAGGCCATGTCCTCTGAAATTGACCATAATTTGAAGTCTAAAGGGTTGAGGTCGGGACTAGATTAGGGCCAGTCTTCGGCTTTTATATAAAGTCCAAAACGTTGGTTTCAAGCCAGGCTTGCGTAGTTCGTGCCTTGTGACCAGGTGCAGAGTCTTGCTGGAAAGTCCATGGAATGTTTAAAAAAAATTAATAACTGAGAGGTTTCACAACATGATTCAAGACTGTATCTTAATACACTTTGGCTGAAGTTTTCACTCCTTTTTCCAAAAATGTATTTTTGTGACTCCTTGATAACACACGCCCATTTCTGACGCAGGATGATGGCCACGTTGTACCTTTCCACTTGAGCAGCTTCTTTAGAAATGTGAGCGTACTCTTTATCATTTTGCTTATTGAGTGTTCTTCAATCGTGAGTTATTTTTCATCCGTAAAGATGATATTTCAATGCCTTTACCTGCGTATTGCGAAAGAAGGCGTTTTGATCAATCCACTCTCTTTAATGGTAAAGGTTGATTAAGAGCATTTCCTATAAATCGACGATAAGCAACGAGCTTCAGGTCTTGTTTTAAAATGCTCGTCAGAGTTATAGCGGGAATCTTCTTTTCTCGCGATAAGGTTTTTTGCTTCTTACTGAGATTTCGACGAATAAAGACAGACTTTAACAGCAGTAGCAGCATTAATTTAATTGATTACTTTCTATATCAAAACTATATATTTTGATGTTTTTACGTATTATCTCATGTTCAAAAGCTGGTGGAAATAAAATTTCTGCATATTATTTTGAGCATACTATATTAGTTAACATATTATTTTAATTGTGGTATATGGAGGACATAGTTGAAATTGTTAGAACTAAAACTAGGGTTGTCATCTTGAAGAAACTTGGCAAGGTATACAGATCTGCTTTTGATCAAAACTTTTAGATGTATTTCCGCAAATTGTTTTGTAGTTTCAACATAATATTATTTATATAGGTACTTTATAACAAAGTGTTCTGTCGATCTGGATTCTATCTGGCATTTAGACATTTTTTTTTAATATTTCATTTTAACTAATCGTGTAAGCATGGCTTAAATAAAGGAAGGGTAAAGCTAAAATTTGTTTAAACAACAAAAAATATAAAATAAAATGAAGTGAATATGTTTATGTTTTGATATTATTGTTTGAGTCTGGTTAGAAATATTTTGTATACAAGCAGTAATCGCGCGGTTTTACCCGTGTACTTCCCATTCCCGTGGGAGTAAGAAGTTAAATTATAAAATATATAGTTAATAATACATTAGTTGCTTGTAAAAATTTGCCTTTTCCTTAAGTTGGCCGTATGTCATTACGTCCGAGAATTTGTTACTTTTTGGTTATATTATACTAGAGCGGTGCAATAATACATCTTTTTTAAAACAGCGGGTTTGATTCCTGGCAAGAAATGTAGATTATCAAAAAATCCAATAGTGCAGATTTGGATGTCATGAAAATCGGGCTATAGTCTTCTTTGAGAACTTTCCGCTATTCCTCATGATTCCAGATTCGGTCATCCCTGCACAATTGATAAATTCACCCTGTATATACCGGACCTCAATTTGGCAACCCTAGCCAGTTCTACAACCACTATTGTTCCTGTTACAGGAGTGTTAAAGGATTTGAAGCGAGGAAATGTAAACTATTCGAGCATCTCGGTTTAAATTGATGCTGGTTTTATGTGCTAACTACACTTGAAATATGACCTTATCGAAGCTTTACTGGAGTATCATGCTTGTCAGCCATTTTGTGTTGAATATAGATTGTTTGTTGGAAATACCTGATATGTAGCGTTGGTGGTTTGGTCGTTTCAAAAATAACACTCCTTTTTCATAATGTTAGTTAATCGCACCGTAATTCATGTAAGGTTATGTTACTCGTATGTTGTTTATTCAGAAAAATATTTTATTTCCGAAATGATAGACTAATATTTATAGCATACCCGCATTGGGCCAGCGCATCGGTGAACTATGGCCCATTACCCTCATCGCCTGATTTAGAGGACCCGTGCCCAGCAGTGGGACATATAAGGATTGATACTTTTTACCTGGAACTAGCCTAAGCGACTTATTTATTGCCTATCCTGAGATAGATGTTAATGATGCCAATAATTACACTGCCTGTCTTGTCCTACTCTCCGAAACACAGCAAAGCTGTTTCATAGGAGAGACAAGGAACCCATGCAGTCGGGAGTGAGGAACAACGCATCCCTCTCACTGTCAAATAAATAAATACAATAAGTAGTAATAGTTCTTATTTAGTATTGTAAGCTTAATTATAAAGAAAAAAATGTGTGTCAGCTCCGACGCACGACAGGGGTTTACTCCTTACGAACGATTATAGAATAAATGTATTAGTGAATAAGGTTAAATATTTTCACGATACTTAGAGCATACGTTATTTACTTTTATCATGTACACAATGCATTCGTTAAAAAAACGTAAATAACAATAATTAATTAATGCAAAGCTAAATAACATCTTTAAATACTGAGACAATCGGTTTGTATTCATTTAACGCTTCGTGTGACATCTTCGTGTAATATCGTGTGACATCGTGCGACATCGTGTGACATCGTGTAATATCGTGTGACATCGTAGTTTGATTTTACGCCATCGTTTTGCATACCCCTTAATACCTTATATATGAATATCGATTCTTAAGGAGTAAACTATAATAAACTCCAAAAATTTCATTATTTAGATTGTTAATAAGGTTGTCTTTACAGCTGTCTCCGTGTCGGTGGATGTGTGGACGCTCGTGGCGATATCCTTGGAGAGATACTTCGCCATCTGCAGACCCCTCAAGTCCAGGAAATGGCAGACCCAGTGCCACGCGTACAAAATGATCGCAACTGTTTGGATCATATCAGTGATTCTGAATTCGCCCATCCTGCTTGTATCAACCTTACAACCTATGAGGCGAAACGGTGAGTATGTTTATAGTCTTCTTTTAACATGAAAATGATAATAATTTCAAATTTTATACATTTATTTTCTGGGAATGAACAAACGTATTTGTTTGATCGTTGTTTGTTCATTGTTATGTCGATATTTACCCGAATTCATCGGTATTTCGTCCTTTGGAAAATACTTATTAAATATTTTCAAATATTATTATAATTAAAAAACTGTTGTATGAAATAATGATAAAAAAATTAAAAATAAAACCTCAAGATACTACTTTACTTTATTTGGAATTTCTTTTCACTAAGGTATTTTTATGGTTAGTTTTTTTTTCAATCAAAAATATTAGGCTCTAGGTTATCTAGATTTAACTTCTGTTGTAATATCAGAGAAACATCAAACTGCTAGACTAGTTAATGTAACAACCGAACTCACTAAGAATTTAAGCTCGTGTGCTAAGTCCAGACCAATAATGCATTATTATTTTTAGCCCTTGTTATGGTAATCTCACCTATACGTTACCATTTTTTTTTCGGCGACGAAATTGTTATGATACCACGGGCTCGGGGGGGACCGCTGGGCGTCTGACGGACTCTAAAGCCACAGGAGTGTTCTCCTTTCCATCTAACCGCTACGACGCGGGTACAGCGACGTCCTCAGGGTCTCGAAGTCGTGACATCCGGCACTCTTCTCTGGGAAACCTATATGCTACCTAGCGCAATTGGCAAATCTTAGTGCCCCACAGGACCTTTAGGAATTATAATTCTTTGATATATGTTATATTATATTCTCTAAGTGTTAAGTTTAAAGCAGAAGGCAAACGTGTGAAACGAGATTTGTCATTCGTTGATGTCAGATATGGAGAGTAGCTGTCGAGATTAAAGTGTTTCGCTGCCTGACCCTGCGGCAAAATGTAAATCGGGAAATTAAAGGTCATCATGAGGTTAGGTTGTTTAGGGTTCCGTGCATATTATAATATAATATTTTTTACGTGAAACATTTTTTTACGCGCCAATCAGGTGAGCTAGTGATTTAGTATACACAAACCGCGCGGTCGATCTGTTAGTTTTAGCTACGCATGTCGAGGTGAGTGAGTGGATGGGTGACCATCTTTACATACCGAGAATCCTCTTTGCCTCAGAAAGCACGTTAAGCCGTTGGTCCTTTTTTTCTTTAACGCCGGGAAATGCGCTTAGGCATCCCGCGGGGGAGTGGGTCTCCCCAGACGGGTATGTGGGACTCGTTGCGCCTGAAAGCTGGTAAGTGGATGCAGCTTTACCCACTAAAACCCGGCGAGTGCCACCAGTGCTGCCTATGGTGAGGTGCCCCGGATCTACAAGCAACAGTGCACCTCGATGGCTAGTCAGTCCTTCAGGGGACCGACGCCACCTCCACAGAATGGTTACCTCGCACCACAGAATAACCCCTCCCTACGCCGGGATAGTACAATGTGGTGAGGTTCCAGTCCGCACCCCTTGCCCTACTCTTTTGCCCCCTCTTCTTCCCACAAGCCGTTGGTGTTGTCAAAGATCAACGAATGACAGCCAGTCATTCTTTGATCTTTGACAGTCGATTTGGATCGTCAAAAGTCCGAAACTCAGACAATCTAACCAGAGGGAACCTCATTACTCCGTTATTAGGTTGTGAAGGTCAAGTAGGCAGTCATTCTAATTAAAAAACTCATATTCGGTCGCACCCGGTTATCGATAACCGTTAACCGTCAAGTGACGTTTGGGAGGTGTCAGAAAGCTATAACGAAACAACGAATAAAATATATGACATCGGCATGATATTTGCCGTCCCGTCATTTAAGTCGATTTTACTCCCAATGAGCCAATAAACGCTTTTAAAATGTAGTTCTACAAACATATTAGTAAATTGTCTTAAATTATGGACATGAACTTTGCATAACAAACAAAGCCTGAGTGGTGTAACGCGTTTCCGCTTCAGTAATTTATCAATTAAGGGAGAATTAAGATCAACAGCCCCTATGGTTGTTTGTGTAGCCAAATTTACATATTATAACGAATACATATTATTATACCTATCGTACAAATTCCAGTATTATATTCCCATCAAAGTTTCCACTTAAGTACTCATCAAATATACTTAGTCAATATCAAAAAGATTATCTTCATCTTCGGCGTATTTTTTTCTTCTTAAAACGATCAGAAGACAGGTTTATTCGCATATTTATATGACCGCATTCTAGATTTACAGTACCTAACCATGTTTACGGACTCATGTGAAATGCTTTGAAGAACCTGAATATAATATATTTAAAATAAATTGATTCATAATTATAATATTGTGCGTTACATTTTATAAACTTTATTTTATGTACTGTTTTGCTTGTTAAGCGGTCGAAACAGTAAGTACTTTGACCGTTTAGTTTTACAGAGCAGATACACATTCTCATTATTATGTACGTTTAGACGTCAAAAAGAGAAAATGTCATTATAAAACACTCTCATAAATTTTTTTGAAAACCAGATTAGGGGTTTATTTGTAAAACCTAAAATAAATAAAGACACATTTTTTACTATTGACATTGTTAATGACCCCTAGTTTCGACGAACGAAGGTCTAAATTACTAAATCTGATGTGACAAAGCTTCTCTTTTACGTAATATCATCTTTTCCATTTTGTATTGTTGTTTTAATTCGAAAAGGGATATTAATATGGTAAATTTAATTGATATTGCTAGTTATTTGCTTTTTTGTTAATTGTTATGGTTTAATATTATGACGCGCGAGAATTTTACGTTTCGATACACGTACTTACTTTAGAAATTAATTCGACAAAATTTAATAAAATGCTTGAACCTAAACCAAGCTAAAATCGCCATAATAACTAAATAATCAAAATAACCAGGTCTCAATATTTTAAATTTTCTTAAACATCACCTAATCATTAGCGTATTATTAAAACTTTTTTGTTTTGGCAAAAGGAACGTTTTAATATAATGTTGTCATAGTGACCAAATGACATTAGTATTAAATGGTGGTACTAAGAAGACCACGGTTTATATAAGTTTTGTAATAAAAACAAAGAGGTTTGGGTTTAAAGAACTTTATTTCTCAAAAAGACATTACATGTCACTTATATGAGAACAATTATTAAAATTTTAAGTAACTTATTGCTATACATACATTCATCGTGTCACGCTTGCTGTTTTAAATACCCTCCCAACGCATTTATTCAAAAGTTATTTGTAATTGTTCATATAATTTTGTTTTCAATGCGTTAGTTGAGTGTACATTTTTTATCACTTTCGGCAATTTATTGTAAAGCTGCACTCCTTCAAAGGTAATCATTTTTTTACATATTTTTTTACATATTCATACAGAATATTATACTGATTATTCCTTACGTTTTCTACGAAATTCAAATTTTCTGACTGAAACTGCTGCCGAAAAACTTTGTTGTCAAGCGCAACAACAATTACAAATTCACGGAACGTTCATAGAATGCAAAACTTTTTCGTTTCGTTTTTACTAAACTGTGACGTACCAAAAAAGTGTTTTTTACTCAATATTTATTTTATGAAATCTACGTCTATATTCAACATTAATGTATTTGTAGTTGAAAGTTGCAAACTTTTATTATACTTGAAACTTTTTCAATGGCAACCCCTGGTCGAGTCTTCAATCAAGTGGATCGAGTTTGGTCTTAAACTTTTAAAGTGTTTTCCGATTTTCACAGTGTGGATGGATAATCACCCTTGCTATTGAGTTCATTTCAAATCATTTAAAATTTATATAACAACTTTAAGAAGTGAATAAAGATTTTGGTGAAAGTTTTCATCGAGAGAGAGTGACTTCATTTGTTTGTGTTTTGTAAGATTAAAATGGGTTGATGCTTATGACTGATTGAACTACATTAGCACAATAAACCGTCTCGATTGAATTCAAGGAACATAATTCAAATATCGAAGAAGATAATTCTACTAAGCAATAGTGCATAGGTACAGTCGCTTATACCTGGCTTACGTATTTATAAATTGCTTTGACTTCGTTGACTTTACTGTGCCAATTCCCAGAATATGTTGATTGAAAGTTAAGTTTATGTAAGCTATTCTTCGTAAGAAAAATATACAAGTTTAAGTACTGATAACATTTCCATAAATAAATTCTTAATTTATATAGGATCCCGAAAAAGTGGCTTTTGTATTTCATTGGTAGAATTGAACTATTCTTGTAATAACAAATACGTGCTGTTGATCTTTAGTAATATTTTAGGTAATACTACTTTGTTTTATATACCCCTAGTAACTTATTGAGTTTTATATGATAAAGATTTCTTTAAAAAATGAACTTGAAAAAAAAAGACAAAAGTAATCGGACAGGAAATACGAACCAGGCGATCGTAGAGCGGATATCCATCGTTCCCGTTAGTTATTGTATTTGCTATGTATCCCCGTGGAGACCGTTTTGGAGATTTACTATTTTCCTGTATTTTTTTTAACAAAAACCTTTCGTAGGCCTTAAGGAACATACCAAAAAAAATTTGCTAAATTAGTGGAGCCAATTTCGAGTTACGCGCTTAGCAACATTAATTTTTATTTACATAGATTACTTGATTTTTGACATATTTATTGACGCAATTATGAATTGTTACTGTTAATAAGATTAGGAGCTGTAGGAGGAGGAGATTAAGAGCTGCCAGACGTCGACGTCGACGAATACTCCTCAATCGTCCATATTTCATTCGTCAGAAAATCGTCGTCTGTCAGCTCCAGGATCTTGATACGACAAATCTAATCCCCACAGGAACTATTTTGGGATAAAATGAAGCCTGTTCTAATACAAGGTTGTATATCTTTCTTACATCACACCTTGAAAGATCCAGTACCTATCCGAAACGACAGATATGTAAAACTTAATAAGTCGCGATAGAATCCGTAAAAGTTGTTTCATTATAATGAGTAACATTAAATACTTTAAGCTCATTGGTAAAGGGCTAATGAACGCGACGACCAAAGTTTCATCTGCTTTGCAAGCGCAATATAAAAAGTTTTTAAATGATTAAAATATCGTGTCTAATTGAGCAAATTCCAAATCCAAGCTTTACAATTTATACGCCTGATCAAATACGGTTTAAGCTCGGTATTTTGTGAAGCTCATATTAGTTTAAATGAGCTGTGTAGCTAGAATTTATTTAGTGAGTAGCCATGAGTGCATGATATCTATGTTGACCCTGCCATGTAAAACAAAAAAAATCTGGTGTCAGGTAATAAGTTATTAAACAGTAACCATTATATATGAGCTAATTTGAAAATCGAGTCATCTGCAAAATGAAAGACATGGCTGCATACAAAAAGCTGTATAACGAAAGAAATTACAAATTAATTTGTCTTCAACTATCAACGACAACCCTGGAACTTCATAAAACCCTAAAGATTTTTTTTATATTATATTTTATAGATTAAAATTTTCAAAATTATTTCGATGCGATCTAATGTTATCTCGAACATTATTTTTAAAATATTATTTTTAAAACTCTATTCTACGGTATGCAAATTAATGAAACTCCTGATGAAAGTTAATAGCAACGATTTATTAGCCGGCGCTGTAATTGGAATAGGATGTAACTTCTTGACTTAACTCTATGATAATATAGCTTGCATAATATTAGAATAGCCCATAGGCTATAATTTGTCCCGGTACTCCCGCGGAAATAGGAAGTACACGGGTAAAACTGTGAGGCGCTTAAAAAGCTTAAATATTTTAGACCCAAAATTTTATTGCAATCAGCAACGCTTTGTGGACCTAAAAGCTTTATAGATTTTCGAACGGTGCATATTATGACTAAACTTTTAGCGATTTCAGGGTTGGTGTATAGAAAAATGCCGCATTCTATTTATTTCTATTAGGGCCTGTTTCACAATCTCCAGTTAAGTTCCCAATAGGCTATCGGCAACATATTTGACAGATAGAGTATGGAGTATCTGTCAAATATCTGTCAAATATGTTGCCGATAGCCTATTGGGAACTTAACTGGAGATTGTGAAACAGGCCCTTATTAAAATAAATGTACTATGCATATATTATTGCATATTGTAAAATTGTTTAATATATTAAATTGTCTTAGCAATACAAAAAAAAAAAAATTAGATAGGAATAAATAGGTCTATGTGTCGAAAAGAAAGCACAATTTTATAAAAGTAGCTAACTTTTATTTAAATGACTATATTTCAAATAAACTGCAATTAGCAATTAGCTAGTGCATTGAAAGTTATATAAAACGTAGCGGTTTCTCGAAATAACAAGAATTTATTATTTAAAATTGTATTTTAATTAATATTTTATCTAAAAATATACGTAAGGATTATCCGGCGAAATGAGAAACCCGTTTTTTATCCCTTTTTAAAGTCGTTTATAATGAATACCGGAAAATATCGTTCAGAGGCAAAGCATACCCAACAAAGGTAAATTAAGCATAAAAGATAGCTATGAAAGCGTAAAGGTAAATTTAATAAGATGCATCCAATTTTGTCAGGGAATTGTAATTAAAAGATCCATTGCTGCAATATTGAAGTTCTTTTGTTCTCAATATCATTGGCTTTACTTTGTAATAGTAAATTAAAAACATATATTACTAGTTGTGAAAAAAAAAATCAATATTATCTCGAAGTACATTAATACACGGTGTATTTGGAACGCTTGCAAAAATAAAGAGGAATGATTAGTGAAAAATACGGGTTTTTTTTTGGTTATCTTTTATAACTTTTTTTTTGTGAAATCCGGTTTAGTAAGCATAATAATACAGACGTTTGACTATAATGCTTTAAAATAATCGTAATTTGAAAAAAAAACAACAATGTAATTTGTTTTTTGAATACTACGGTTCATGCAGGACGGACTGCAACAGCTGACTCATAGAGTTCGTCGCGCGAGCTGAACGAACTCCCGCACCGCGCGTCTCTCGGTCAGCAAGTAAGCAAGTAGCCCGCATACATTAGGGTATACATTGCGGGTTTGCAAAATATTATATAAGTCCAACAATAAACCTTTCTGAGATAAGTGGTTATATGCATTATGCATTATATAGTACTCGTATAATATAAATAGCATATTATAATTAGGCTTAAATCGAAGCATTCCAAATACACGTGGTAAATCGTTTTTCGTCCGCTACTTGAAATAGTTTTATTTCAATGAAAGTAAAGAACGTCCCCGGTTGGAAGGCTGTGCTTGTATCACGCTCCAGTCTTCATGGGTATCACTATGCTGCTTGTTTTGTGAAACAGCTTTGCTGTGTTACGGAGCGAAGCGTAACTTTAGTGGAAAGACAACTCTGACGAATGCCTTCATTTTGAATCTATGCTCCATAGCACGTTGAAAGATCGTTCGACTTGGCGTTCATTGAAGAAGCGTTCAGCAGTGAATGGATAGAATCTGATAATGATGATGATGAATAGTCATTTTATAGTCAACCCCAATGTCTTTTATGATTGATGATAATTATGATTAAGGTAACCAACGTAAGAATATGCACATTGTTCAGATTTCTATCTAAATGTATATTATTCCTTTTATTACGGTTTTACACGTGGTTGCCGGAGTGAGTTTTATGATTTCAAACGAATATTTCACGTCATTAAATTTGATTCGCGTGAAAGCCTATATAGCTTTTCACTACATTATATCATCTTTACAACTTTTAGACTATAACTTTCTATAACAGACTGTATTTTAGATAATTTTAAATAAAAACATAAAAATGTTCATGCATTAATTACCTAATGTTTTCTTTTTATATTGAGTCTGCTGTAACTTTATATATTAGTACCTGGTTGACCGAGCATTTCCTCGGTACCCTTAGTGATTACATACGATAAAATTTTTCTTCCAAAAAAAAGATCTTAAAAAAAGGAAAAAATAATTCGGACTGGAGATTCGAACCAGGCTCGTTCAGATTTATCTGCCTAATTTTCCCACTAAGCTATCATGACATACTATTTGACAGCAAAATTTACGTGCGCATTCTAATCATATTTTATCGTTGCCCAAAACACGGATAAAAAAAAAGTTTTCTAAAAATCTATCCTAGCTAGATCGATTTATCACCGTTTTTAACTCATGTATACAAAATTTTATGAAAATCGTTGGAGCCGTTTCCGAGATCCCGATTCTATATATATATATATATATATATATAGAATCGGGATCTCGGGATATATATATATATATATATATATATATATATACAAGAATTGCTCGTTTAAAGGTATAAGATAGATAGAGATAGAATAGTGTATCTAGAGTAAAACATATCAATAAATTAGAAGCGGCAAAAAACTTAACAGCGTAATTTTTTCTACGCTATTATACAGATGGTCCAGTGGAGGATGGACTCGGCCTCTTATGCGAGAGGTTCCGGGTTCGATCCTGACCCCCCAAGTGTGTGCCTTGAAATGAGTTTTTCTGAATTCTAAGGGCATCCAAACACGAGACCATCGCTCGCTTACCGGTGAAGGAAAACATCCTGAGGGAACCTGCATGCCTGATAAGATTGAGATTTGATTGTCTTATATGTGAAGTTCATCAACCCGCACTGGTCCAGCGCGGTGAACTATTGAACTATTGGCCCATTACCCTCCTCGCCTGATTTCGAGGAGGAGACCCGTGCCCAGCAGTGGGACATAAAGGGTTGATACATTACTTTGATACTTTACTTTATTATACAAACGCAAAAATCTCTAGAGGCCGGTATACGAATGCAAGAGACGTGGGATCGGCCATCTTGGCGTATCTTAAAAGATGATGATGTTAAAAAAAATAACTTTAAATGTTTGTTATCACGCTATAAAATGATAAAACGCAATTATTTAAAAAAAATTCATACAGATTATTTTCTGTATCACTTAGTATACTTTTTAAGGCGCTGTTGTCCAAACATCCAGCGAAATTTTAAATTTATTATTGCACTTTAGAATATTTTAGAATGTTAATATTATATTAACGAGTGAAACTGCAGGAAGAGCTATTTAATATATATCATATAAGAGTATTACAATACACTTTAGGAGCTGGTCAGCATTAGAAGTGCGCTCTTACTAGTAATTGGGAACACACCTTTTACCTGAGTCAATAGACGATAGTTCAACAAGGTAATTAGTGTAAACGGACCTAGAGGCTGGAGCCTAATATAATTAAATAAATCATTCAATCAATCATTATCATCAGCCTTTATCCGACCACGGCTGAACATAGGCCTTCCTCAATGAACGCCAAGACGACCGACCCCTTGCCTGCCTCCAACGCGGACCTGCCACTGCACGGAGGTCGTATTCCCACCTGGTTAATGGCCGACCAACACTTCGTCTACCTAAACTCGGCCTCCACTCTTTAACCTTATTGGCCCATCGGCCATCCATTCTTCTGAGTGTGTGACCAGCCTATTGCCACTTCAACGTGCATATTCTTCTCGTGATCATTCAACGTCATCATCATTCAACGTTTGATCATCATCATTTATCTTTTTTGACATTTATGGAACAATAAGTCAGCTCAACTTCCAACAATATGGGATGACTTTCTTCGCGCAGTTACCTAATTAATTCTGCGAGTGGCGAGAGTTTGTCCGTCTTAGCGTTCATGAAAAGAAACATTTCCAGATTATTACCGAACGATTATTATGATGAAGGATTATACGCTTTATTAAATCAGGAACACGCGGTTACTGTAAAATTATTATAACTTTTATTAAATAGTACTTACTTAAATTTTGATTGGCAGTTATAATTATTTAATTTCTTTCCAGCCTATAAATGCAGAGAAGTCTGGTCGAGTCTGGAGCTGGAGAGGGGTTTCAACTTGGGGCTGGACGCCGGTCTACTCCTCATTCCATTCTTCATCATGTCCTTCGCGTATTCCCTGATCGTCACCAAGCTGTGGCGTGGGATGAGACACGAGATCCAGCATAATTTCAACTGGCAGAAGCAATGTGAGTTTTTTGTACATTCATTTGTCACTTGTTTATGTTAGTTATCTACACTAATATTATAAAGAGGAAAACTTTGTTTATTTGTTTGGTTGTAATGAATAGGCTCAAAAAGTAGTGGACCCATTTCAAAAATTTTTTCACCATTCGAAAGCTACATTATCCACGAGTAACATAGGCTAAATTTTATTCTGGAAAAAATAGGGTTTCGTAAGATATTTGGGTTTTTCGGACACAAGGTGTAAAAAATCAAAAACCCGTTGACGTTATGTGACGTGTTAACGCAGGCGAAGCTGCGGGCAGAAGCTAGTAGATAAATAAACTGGGATATGTGCCATCAGATGGTAAGTACCAGTTCCACTACCTAACCTACCATTAGAATTAGGAAGCACAGGAAAGATGTTTCACGAGTGAACACATAATATGGTGGTACCCACACAGCCGGGAGCACAGAGCATCCCACGCACCGCTAAGCTGTGCTAGTACCAGATGAAATAATTTTAGTTCGATGGCTACGCTTGTCTCTTAGGTGTCGCGTCTTTTAGGCCCCGTTCTCAAGAGCTTTTTTTCTCCTGGCGTTAAAAAAACGTGGATGACACGAATAGATACCTGTGTATTTATTCACACGAAAGCGTATTTAAGGCGCACTTTTTTGTCAAGCACTTTTGGATTTTCGACCTTAAGCCTCCGACTTTAAATCTAATTGAGCATGCTGAGTTCGCAACTCGGGCTTACGAACGAGGCCTTAAAGTTATTATCCAACTGACAAAAAATGTATACTTTCTATTCTTTGCTTTTCGAAGAGGTTCACATGAGTAGGACTTTGGTATGCAGATGACAGATGTTCTCACAAAACCAATTTTTGGATCGAAATAAAACTAATTACTAAAAATACGTGTCTGAACCTGCAAAAATTGTTTGAAAGCCTCTGATTGAGTGTCCCCGGGTTTTAACAGAATATTCTAATCAAAGGACGTTACGAACGGGCGGGCAGATTTCTTTAAAATTTCCACTTTTGTCATAACGTTTTCCTTCAGAATAGGGGCAATTCATATAAATGAAAGAAGAAATTGGATGGATTTTTGGATCTCACATTTAGCAAGGGGAAAGAATATACAATTGTTCTCTTTGATATGCACGTTAAAAGGTTTCTTTTTAGGATTCCATACCTTATGGGGTAAAAGGTGACTTTATGGCGTTTCTCTTTAAACTGCTTTGATTTATATTATGACGGATTTTTATAACAACGTATCTAAAATAATAGATTCCAAATTTAACAATATACTCCCTATCCTATATAATAAATTTCTATTAGTATTTTTGTTGTACTTTTATTTTATCTGTTACGTTATATCGACGCGGCTAGTATAGTTATTATCTGTGAACTAAGACCTCTTCAGAAAAAGGGTATTCGCGTGGAAGTTACTTTAAGGCGAAGATGATTCCGCTTTTAAAAAGTCTATCTGGGTGATGTCAGTTGACCTGATGCCTTATTTGAAATTGTAAAATGTCTAAATTTGTTTTTATACTAGCTAACAACCTTTACCTATTTTTGTAGTAAGCTCGTTATAACTATATACAGGTTCAGGCAGGAACAAAAATAAAATAAATAAATTCATATAAATATTAATTAGACGTTGCTGAATCCCGCTGAGTTGCGTGAAGTGTTCAGTGGTTTCTGAGTGGTAGCCACTAAAGCCTACGTACGTAGACGGTTCAAAGCGAACGCGATAATGAAGCGGTGATACGCGAATTCAATGCAACGCGGCGGCTATGTCCTACGTGCACGCTAATTGTCTCGCACAACCGTCACCGACGCTGCACGTCATCCAGTTCGCGCGAAAATATCAAGCCGACTGATCGCGTTCGCTTCATTTCGCGCCGCTCCCACGTACGTACCCACGTCCCAGGTACGTTTGGTCACGTAGGAAACTTCAATTAATTTTGACAGCTTATTCTCTTCGCGTCTAGATCACTCACGCAGGATGCAGCCTTAGGCCCCGTTCATACGAGTGCTTTTTACCGAGCGTTAAAAAAGCGTTTTAATGAGACAAATAGATGCCCATGTATTTAATTTTGTTCACATGACACCGTTTTTAAAGCGCAGATGCGCAAAAGCATTAGTTTTATAGCCCTATCGAACTGTATTTGAAGTTTTTTTTATTATTTTTTATTTAGGTGGTGCGAAATCAAAACAAAATCTGTATGGATTTATTTTCGTACATTTATTTTTCAAAAATATCTTGTTGATTTTGATCAGATTATGTACTTGATATTTTGCAATCCTGTGTCTATAATTACAATTATTATAAATAAAAATCTTTCATTATTTTTGTTACTGTTAACTAACGTATTCTTCTATCACTAAAGTAAAGTTTTGGCTAAACTTGTTTAAAGTCTGTATTTTTTACTTATTAAATCTTTTTCTAAGTTCTATTAAGTTAAAAATCAATTTGTAAGAAGTTTTTAGTATGCTTGATTACATTATTTCAATGGACTGTCTGGTAGGTTTGGCAATAAATATCCATCGCTGAAGAATTGGCAAATTTAAAATATAAAGTGACACAATACCAAAATGTGAGGCTAACTATAAATCCCTAATCCTTATTGGACGGGAGGACCCTCCCGTGACCATGGTTGCTGTAAAGTGTCCGAAACGTCGGGATTGTAAAAAACTAAATAAACCGCGATAAAATCCGTAAAAGTTGTTTCATTATAATGAGTGAAATTCGCGTAAACATAAGAAAACAATATGTAATCCCTAATCCTTACTAATATTATGAATGTGAAAGGGGTGTTTATTACGCTTTTACGCAAAAACTACTCAATCGATCATGATGAAACTTTATATACATATTATGTTTTGCGGACAAAGCCGCGGGCAGCTGCCAGCAAAACTATAAAAACAAAAGTAGTGTGTTGGTTGGTTGCGGTGATGTACCTGATTTTATCGTTACATTGAGTGTTTGAGAACTTACCAGGCGACCAGACTAATGTGGTGTAAAAATGACCATAGATATCATTATTCCACTTCCCCACTTCTTACGCGCTAGTAACAACCTGTGGGCCTACTAATTAAAAAGGTACTTAGAACCCATTTGTCTTCATTATGTTGGTTAATATTTAATAAAGATTAATGCTATTTTCTGGGTATTTATTAGAACTTCTTACTCTTAAGAAGTCTTGTACAAGTTATTTAGACTATAAGGCTGAGAGTTTAATAAATAATTTAATCTACAAAAGTTAGTTTTGTGTAGTCATTACATAAAATGTTATAACAATTTCAATATTGCAAGTTATTTCCGTCAAAATTTCAATAAAAACTTGAAATACCGATACCCCACTACTCTTCTTAGAACGGCCATTACAATCCTTTCATTCGATTTTCAGTCAGAAGTCCGACCGAGCTTTCATCTTCTTGAATTTTGAATTAACCTTCTGCGGTTAGTCAGAACCCTAGACCAGATTTCAGTTCTCAAGTTGACTTGATGACCATCACGCCTCTGTCTCTTCTCATCTTATCTTTGTTTTCTTAGGGATTCTTCAAATGGATTTTCACATAAGTTTTGTTATTGCTACAAATTGTAAGCCCAATAAATCTAAGAAGTAAGCTGCCAAAAGCAACTTCTCCAGAATAACTTTTAATATTTTTTATAATCTGTTTTTTTTTTTTTTGGTCTGTAGTGATCAATTTTTCGAAAGTAAATAACTAGCTTACAAATAAAATTACCTAAAACCATTAAATATTATAGTAATAGGTTAATCTCAGCATAAGAATGATGGTAGTTTAAAATACGCATAATAGTTTATCACACACTACATGTAACTTGTAGAGCTATAGATCTTTACAAAATATATAAATAAAAAATAATTATTATTAATTAATAAGATAAATAAACAAAAAAGCTTAGGGATCTCGTCGCTTGTTCATAGTTTCTATACTGTAGCATATTTATACTGTGACTATTATCCAATAAAAAACAAACTTGAATAATATAATATTGTTGTTATTATGTTACTTTACAGAAATCTTTATATGGAATGTTCAGTATTTGTAAGCAATACTCCGTAAATATAACTCGAGCTCTCGGATCCTTAGAATATCGCTAACAAATATTTATCGTATCACAATCTTTTGCTTCTATAATATCACTATCATCTTATTTTATAATAAGCATGCCCACTTCGCATGTACTACTTTTTACCGATTAGATCAGGGCTTATTAAAATCGATATCCTCTAGGATAATAAATATCAATTTCTTCCTTACCATATTCTATATTATTCTCTTACGGCTCTTACGTTATCGTATTAAGCGAGGGGGTTATTAGGCTTGTTGTTTACCTTGTTGTTCTTGTGATTTGGTAAACGTTACTCAATATCGTTTTTAATAAACCATTCACTTCATTTCAAAGTAATATAATCTCTCAATTATACTATATAAAATGTTATAAATACATTGTTAATTATATATTATTAGCTTTTGCCCCAGTTCAAAAAAGTTGTCTACACTTCTACACTAATATTATAAAGAGGAAAATTTGTTTGTTTTCAAAAATTCTTTCACCATTCGAAATCTACATTATCCACGAGTAACATAGACTAAATTTTATTCTGGAAAAAATAGGGTTCCGTAAGATATTTGGGTTTTTCGGACACAAGGTGTAAAAAATCAACCAGAAAAGTTACTTATTTTGCGAACTAAGATCCCGTTGTAAATCTTAGTTAACGCAGGCGAAGCTGCGGGCAACAGCTAGTAATATTATAAAATGCAAACGTGGTTTAATTTCAAACATATATATATATATAAACTCTAGGTCTTAGAATAATTACACTATAGAGACCTAGTCCACGCACCCTATAAGAATCGCTTTAGTCAAAGCATGCTGAACGCGTTACATAGAGAAGCAATTAAAGTATAAAGCTAATATTAAAGAAGAAGAAGAAGAAAAATTTATTAACGTGATTTGTAGAGTTAAATTGTGTCTCTGACACCGGAAGGAGGTCCGTGTGGGGGCTCTATGATAATCATATAAACATAAATAGTAAGGTTTTTACCTTATTATTTTTACCTTATTATTTTTACCTTATTACCTTATGACTTAGATTTCTATGATAATAATACGTTTGCAAACGCAATTCTACAGTAAGCTTATTTTCTATAACAAGCTTGTTAATCTTGAAATTCGATATAACCACTACCTTCATTTTAAAATATAGATTTATTTCGCTTCTACTTTGTTTATGATAATAATAATATGATTATTTATTAATATTATATAATGAAACAACTTTTACGGATTTTATCGCGGTTTATTTAGTTTTTTACAATCCCGACGTTTCGGACACTTTACAGCAACCATTGTCACGGGAGGACTGAGGTGTCAGATGTCCTTCTGTTACAAAAGTTATTCGAAACTACCCTATGATACAACAATATTTTTATTTAGTCAAATCTATGCAAAAGGTGCTAACTGAGTCTTTAGTCGTGACATATTATTATGCTTGGATTTAGATTTTATTATTTTTATTATGGGATCCCAAGCAGATGGTAGTGGCCAGCCATCTTCTCTATTGAAATTAGGATGTTTTTTTAATTTCAATAGCCTCGCGAATCATCCTTGGTTGGAATCGGTGTTCTTTTGCGAGGACCTGTGGTTTATCAAATCTGATATAATGGCGGGCATTATCTAGGCTATGTTCACAGATTGCTGACTTAGTATAGCGACGGTGTTTTAAGTCAACTATATGTTCTTTAACGCGAGTTTTAATTGATCTTTTAGTTTGACCTATGTAAGAGAGACCACAGTCACAATCAAGCTTATAAACTCCTGCATCTTGTAAGGGTATATGACACTTGACAGATGGTAAAAATTGACCTATCTTTTTTGGCGGCTTGAAATAAGTTTTAATAGAAGCTCGCTTTAGGATGTAGCCAATCTTGTCAGTGACTCCCTTCATAAATGGCAGCACAGCAGCATAAGAAAACAATATTATATAATGTAGCCAATGAAGTATTTCGACGACAAGCGACATTAATATGGGCTAAAACTTTACTTGTATTTAAAATGATGTATTCAAATCGATATAGTGCGACAAGTGGTAAGAATAAAACATAGACAACCTACTTGAAAGTGAAAAGAAACAACCAAAAATCTAGTTCATAATCTAAGCGGTCTAGCCGTACCTTCTTTTGTAGATAAAATCGTTTACTTATGACTGAATTATGTTGAGTCTTTTCAAGTTTTGAAAACCCGATTATATTTTAATTCTACTTTATTTTACTTGATAATTAATTAAATTTAAAACAATTTTAAATTATATTGAAAATAATTAAAACTAATAAGGCGTGACAACCGTTTGGTGTTAGAACGGGAAGTGACTTCATAATTATTTAAACTGTGAGGCGTAAACAATATGTCCCGTGAGAATATATTATGTAAAGGATCATATTAACTTCGCTATAAGCCAGTTTGAGCTGCCGTCGTTTCCTTGGGAACCGCTTTACTTGGTTTCTTATAACATGTATGGGAATGTTATTATAAGTTGACGATAGGGAACGTCGGATATACGCAGTATAACTTCTTCGATAACATCACGAGAGAGAACCCCATTTCAAGACAGGCATGGGGGTTTGGATCGAACCCGGACCCCCTTGCTCAAGAATCCGACCCCATACCCACTGGACCATCGTCGATCATTTGTGACAAGGGTGTAATATAAAATAAACTTGCTCTATGATTATTCATTGCATATCAAACGCAAGATATATCTTATTTCTAATTATTATATTGCCCGTCTTGCTTATAAACATCACAATAATACCTTATATAATTAATCTTAATCTTATACCTTTAAACGAGCAATTCTTGTATATATATATAGAATCTGAATCTCGGAAACGGCTCCAACGATTTTGATGAAATTTTGTATACATGTGTTAAAAACGGCGATAAATAGATCTAGCTAGGATAAATTTTTAGAAAACTTTCTTTTATCCGTGTTTTGAGGCATCGAAATTTGTTGATTAGAATATGGACGTAAAGTTCGCTGTCAAATATTATGTCATGGTAGCTTAGTGGTGAAATTAGGCAATTAAATCTGAACGAGCCTGGTTCGAACCTCCAGTCCAAATTTTATTTTTTCCTTTTTTTAAAATAATTTTTTTTGAAAGAAAAATTTTATCGTATTTTATCACTAAGGGTACCGAGTTTAAACATCAGAAGTGAAAATGCGTTTTAAATATAAACATTTATTATATTATCCATAAAATAACAATATTAAGGTTCACAGGTACATATTTTAAGATATATTCTTACTCACACTGCCCATTCATTTACACACACTATCGCCATATTACACTTTACACATTAAAATAAACAATGGCTTACGTGACCTTACAATACAATTCGGGCAGAGCTTCGTCCTCCTCAAACTCACAGACGCGAATGACCCCTCTAATAATTATACCCCGCTATTTAAAGGCAAACTTAATGACCTTCATAACGCTCGGCCGTCCTACCCACACTTTGACAACGACTACGTCGCGCCACACGCAGGTAAACTGGAACCTGTTCCCCGTTTCCGACTTATAGCCGCCAGATGGCGCTACGGTTGCTAACACGAGCAAATGCTCGGTCAACCAGGTACTAGTTATAAAACTATATTATTTTTGTTTTCTTATTTAAGATACAGAAATAAAATAAAACAGATTATAATGAAACAAGTTTTACAGATTTTATCGCGGTTTATTAGGTTTATTATATGCCCGACGTTTCGGATACTTACGGAGGAGGAAAACAGATTGTCTACACGTGATACTAGATTTGACATGTGTAGATGGGGATCGCTAAACAAATTGTCGAAACAATGGAAGCCTGTTTTTAGAAGTAACATAATATCCGCCATCTTTAATCATATTTTTTTAGGCTTACTTATGTACTTGATTTTCTCAGATGCTCAGAACGCGATATTTTTTTTGGTAAGAGTTGTACAAAATGTGTCATCACAAAATAGGTCAACCGAAAAGAGAAAACGGTCCATTTTAGATAGGTCTTGTTGTATATCGTCAACAGAGAAGCAATACAAAATAATAATAATATATCTATGGACGCTTTTACACCTCGTCAATCTGGTCCCGTGCTAAGTTCTCGAAAAGACTTGTGTTACGGGTACCAGACATTGGAAATAGATATATTTAATACTTTTTTTGTGTTCCTGGCGAGATTCTAAATCGCTACCTCCGGCTTGTGCGCCAACGCGCTAACCACTGAGCCACAGAGGTCGTCAGACATAGATTTTATTATTGTTATTTTAAATTTGCAGGAATTCAAACGGTATTTTATAAAAAACACACTAATTCACTAATTTCAAATCAAAATCAAATCAAAAATATCTTTATTTCGTAGGTAACAACTTGTACACTTGAAATAAGTCAAAAAAAAAACTAGTCAATAAGAGTAGGTAATATATAAAAAAAAACTCGTTTGAGATGCAGGATCCCCTAAGAAAAAAAGAAAAAACTTTGGGGTGCTCTTTTGTCAACAAAATGATACATAATTTAAATAAATTGTAAGCATCGGATACCACAGCAATTTACATGTTTACAACGAATATCACTCACTTTATCCACTCATGTTCAAAATACTTTGAAAATACCTCCGAATAACAATTTGGTAATCAAAAAATATATATTAATAATATAGTTTTCACTTATTCTATGTACGTCTTGGCTTAGCTGTAAGTACAGAGAATTGTGTGATTGAAATAAATAAATAAATAAAAAATATTTCATAAATACAACATGTAACATATTAAGAGTGGGTGTCTTATTCCCAAGGTGCTTTTAACACAATAAGAAGCGTTGCTACGTTAACACAATAAGAAGCACAATATTAAAAATGAATTTTCTGAAACATTTTTTTGTTTGAAGGAATGAATAAGAAACGTGTATTCTTGTATAATACAACTCTATGTCTGTTACAACTAATATTGTTACTTTTAAAGTCTGTGTCGTATTTGTTGCTGACAGACAGACTTTTAAAGTCTGTGTCGTATTTGTTGCTGTCTGTCCTTTTTTTCGAACCATAGCAAAGCTATTTCACGGATGAAATAAGCAGAATTGATGAATTGATCTATGTTACGGATCACAGTACAAAAAGCATGCCTGCCAATGAAAAGTATTCTTTCCCTTTATTGTCTTTTTTACCGGTTTTTCAATTCTGGTTGCTATCTCTAAAATAAATGCATTTTTATTTTGAGTATGTCAGCTTGCTAACAAAAAAATAGATAAACAAAAAGTACTTATTAAGCAAAGTTGGGTAAAGTATCATATACCCTTATATATCCCACTGCTGGGCATAGCTCTCCTCCTCAAAATCAGGGGAGGAGGTTAATGGGTCATAGTTCACAGATACGCTGGCCCAATGCGTGTTAGTGAACTTCGCATACCTTCAAAGACTCTCATCTGGCATGAAGGTTTCCTAACGATGTTTACCTTCACCGGTGAGCGAGCGACGGTCTTGTGTTTTAGGGTGCACTTAGAAATGTAGAAAAACCCATTTCAAGGCACACATGGGGGGTCAGGATCGAACCCGGAACCTCTCGCATAAGAGGCCGGGTCCATACCCACTGGACCATCGTCGCTCGTACTTATTTAATTATTAGCTGTAATGAAGTTTTTCCATTAGTCCTCAGTATATCAGCGGATGGTAGTGAGATAGCCTCACTGCAATTAAATTCATATTCCAAAGCATTAATTTTACATTTAGAGCGCTAAAAAAGGGTTGAGTGAAACAAATGAATACCCTTGTGTGTATTCAAACGACAGAGTTTTTATAGCGCAGCACTTATTTATTCGATTTAACGTCAAACACTTGACGTCGAATATCCAACAGTGCCCGATAAAAAAGCGTTGCGGTTTAAAAACGCTTGGTGTACCGGCTTATGTAGTAGCTAGCCATTAAGTACGTGCATATATTATTTATTTATTTATTTATGTTAAGGACAACCAATGGTATACAAAAAAGTTGTAAGTAATTAATAATAATAGTTTCGAATAACTTTGTAACAGAAGGACGTCTGACACCTCAGTCCTCCCGTGACCATGGTTGCTGTAAAGTATCCGAAGCGTCGGGCTTGTAAAAAACTAAATAAACCGTGATAAAATCCGTAAAAGTTGTTTCATTGTAATGAGTTATAAGTAACATTAGACTAAAAAAATCCAATCACAGGTTATCACGGTTAGTTTTTAGTTTAACAGTATTTTTTTTCTTTTTTTCTTTAGAGCACTGGCATCAGCATCATGACTCACGTTACTTATAATAATTTCTTACTTGTAAAGTGTTATTACAGTAAAACTTACTATGTAAATTACAAATTCAACTTTTGAAAAAACTATTGCTCAGTTGCTTCCTGGCTAGCGACTATTTTCTGACTATAACTCCTGTTAATATAATTGATGTAAGCCATCGTTTTGGATGATGGACTATGAAATCACTAAAAATACTTAAATACCATAAAAGCTTCTCAAACACAAAGTGTGTACTTAAAATCCACATCATTAATCTCATACGATAAAGTCTTCATTATTTTATTAGTATGTCCCTAATATTTCTGTGCGAGAATAAAATTTTATAGCTGCCGTGATATTGCGATTTTATGTGCTTCCTATAAACACAATTTATCCGATACCCCATGAGAACAAACGAGATATAGCTGCACTTTATAAAATAAAATATATCTATGGCCTCTTACGTTACATCATTGCTTATCGATATGAATACCTTCATATTAATACGATATTGAAATGAACATTTTAACAGCAACAAAGACGATAATGAATCGTAATAGAACAGAATCGATATTTATTGGTGACGCATACTTAAATTTATGATAATTATTCCCACACGTAGGCTTCGCGATACGGCTGCTACACCATGTCGTCTTTATGTCAGCAATCTAGTATGGATAAACTTTGGGCACTCAGAGCGTACTCCATAACATAAGTTTAATAGATCTATCTAATCTTTATGACGTCACGGAGGAAAAACTGACCAATCGTAAAGCAGATCGATTTTAACATTTTCATGACAATTATATTCGGAAATCTAAGCTCCGATCTATCAATCTAGAATGAGAATATGAAGTTATAATCAGCAAACGATACCTTTAAAACTATTTCGATATAAATTTAAATAAAGCCTCATAATTTTAGAGTAAGTATAAATAGAAGATAAATAAAAGTATATAATATGGCCACTATAATGAAACTTTATATGCACTTTTTCCACTATTTATTTTATATATTATAACAGTTATAATTAATATATAAAATAAATAGTGGAAAAAGTATATATAAAGTTTCATTATAGTGGCTATAACATGAATTTCCATCAAGGACCGACAGTACATTCTATCAATGGCGGGTATGCCCGCCATTGCTCCCGCTTGGAGGCGCTAGTGTTGTTGGAGGTCATATCGGTTTGACAGCTCTATACTGCGTGTATGGTGTTTTGTACGTTACCTATGCAATTTGTGAAAAATTGCAGAAAAATACGGCACTTTGAGTGTAGTTGAATTAAAAAACAAATTAAGGAGAAGAAATGCTAGAATAGTTGGCAAAAAGGAAGACTTCATCGAAAGATAAACCATAATAATTTGCAAAATAAAGTAAGTAACGTGCTTGTTAGAGTTGATCCATCACATTTCTGCATCTCTTTCAACTCACAAGCTGCCCTTGAATCTATCGGTATTTCAATGTCATTGCTAGGTTCTGGATACTGGTGTGATTGGCTTTATTGAATTGAGTTCAGAAGACAAATCTAAAGATTACTTTAAGACTGATCGCTTTGTTGTACGTTGTTCTCACTACAGTGCTGCTACTCGTGGCTTTTTAGTCCATTTCAACTGTCTGGGCACAGCATCCTTCTTAAGTCTAGGTTTTTTAGCTATAAAATAAACAAAATATTATAAAATTGATGTTATAAAATATAGGAATGATATCGTTAAATATTTGGATTACGTTTTATTCAATTATGCTCACAATATTTACGATTTTCAAAAACAGAGTACAGAGTCCAGAGGTATCACATAGTCCGACTGAATAAAATATTTATTGCAAACACGGGAGTTTATTGTCAGCATGTATTTATCCCTTCTAATAGCTATAATCCATTTTATCCTCAACTGTTTATCTCCTGGAAACCTATGTCCTGATACTCTAGATGAGCACAAAGGCACAATACAACACTCAGTCATTTTATTTGTATTTAATTAGTCCTTTTATGCATGAAAACACAATAATATTTAATGAAATTGAACAATTTGACAGATAGCATGACCCCCAACTACACTAGCGCCATCTGCTTGGAGCTTTTGAGATTAGCTGCCATTAAAAGCATATATTTATAACTCTGTGGATACAAGTCTCAATTTCACAAGGGAGTATATAGTAATAAGTCATTTGCATACTTTAGGGGTAAACACAAATTATCTACCAAAAGAATTGTTTGAATAGAAGAAGCCACACAGAGAAAATTTTATGATTAAAATCCTTGAGAGGTTTATAACCAAATATTATTCATTTTGCAAAACAATTCGTTACACGTGTACGGTGTAATAACGATAATTTGAGACCGTAGCCAAATTATCGTCGACGGAGATATAATAGGCATGTATGGCTTCGACCTTAGTCGACGTCTTACGGCGGATTTCAATATCCTATCTATCTTAAAATTTTCTTATCGATCTTAAAATTTTGACAGATTTTGTAAGAAAATGTGTCAAATTTCAACATAGATAAGAAAATTTTAAGATAGATAGGATATTGAAAGGCCCCTTTTGCCTACGTCCTACGTAGACGATTTAAAGCGAACGCGATTGCGAAGCGGTGACACGCGAATTTAATGCGATGCGGTGCGCCGTACGATACCGCATCCCACATGCGTTTGATCACGTAGGACACTTAATAGGTTTTGACAGTTTGTTGTTTTCGCGCAGAGCCGCGCCGTTTCGCGTTCGCGTGTAGGTCGCTCACGTAAGGCGACGTCTTAGTCTACGTCCTACGTAGACGATTCAAAGCGAACGCTATTGCGAAGCGGTGACACGCGAATACAATGCGATGCGTTGCGCCATACGACACTGCATCCCACGTGTGTTTGATCACGTATGACACTTCAATAGGTTTTGACAGTTTGTTGTTTTCGCGCAGCGTCGCACCGCTTCGCGTTCGCGTCTAGATCGCTACGACGTCCGTACCGACCGACGTTGAACCGTCTACGTAGGACGTAGGCTTAGATATGCCGATTCCCCGCCGACACACAGCCACCGCCACCGTCGTGGATTTGAGCTCGTGACCACTACATAAAAAAAGTAAAATATAAATTATGTAATATTATGTTCCACTGAAAAAATAAAGTAATCTGTTTGGCACTAAGACTTGGCACATAAAATATATTTCAATAGCAGAGTAGTTCTCATGAATTTGCAAAAAATTACTTTGAATAATAACAAGAATATAAATTACTATAATTGACAATTTTATATATTCAATTTACAGTACACAAGTAACTTATCCCAGCTTATAGCTGTATAAGCTGTATATAGCTTATGACAACATCGACTATGTGGTCGCCAGCTTTTCTCGATTAAAATAAAAATAAAGAGGTGAGAAAAAAATATCAATTATTTGAATTATTGATAATTCAAGTGAAGGGAAAAAGTTAATAATAATAATAATAATATTTTAATAATAATATTTTATTAAACAATATTAACATTACAAACAAAGAAACAAATGCATACAGTTTTAGCTTATACATGTAATATGTAACAGATATGGTTAATATTGCAACATTTAGCGCTTTTAACAGTTATCCAGATTTCTACACTAGGCAACGCCTGTCCTGTAGAAAATCTAAAACCACATGTTTCCAAGGTGAAAGATACGCGACATTTGTCAGATGGTTACATTAATATTTTTACAGATAATTACACTAAAATTGTTAATCAGCTAGTTTCTTATATGGACTACTGAGACTACGAATGCGTATGTGTGTGTGTGTGTGTGTGTGTGTGTGTGTGTGTGTGTGTGTGTGTGTGTGTGTGTGTGTGTGTGTGTGTGTGTGTGTGTGTGTGTGTGTGTGTGTGTGTGTGTGTGTGTGTGTGTGTGTGTGTGTGTGTGTGTGTGTGTGTGTGTGTGTGTGTGTGTGTGTGTGTGTGCGTGTGTGTGTGTGTGTGTGTGTGTGTGTGTGTGTGTGTGTGTGTGTGTGTGTGTATGAGTGTGTATGTGTATGTGTGTGTGATTGAGGTGCTATTTTAAACATTGTTGATGATTGAGCCTGTTAAGCCCTACGATAAACATCTTGGGATCGGAGTATAATACCACTTAACAGGCTAACATAATGTTTTTAACAATTTCTCAAGGTCATCGTAACAAAGAGTGCCAATCCATTTTGTAACTTTTATCTTAAGTTCCGAAAGGGTGCAGTATTTAACGCAACAAAGTGTTTGAACTTTATTGTAGATATGTGGATAAAGGAATTTGCTGTACTTTCTGATGTAACTAGAGTTGCATGTTGGTACTGGAACCTTAAATGTACGTTTTTGAAGCATATTTGGATATTCAGCCGATGCAATGACGGAGCGATGTACAGTTAACATGACTCTAAGCACGAATAGACCACGTACTGTAAGAAGTCCACTTTCTTTGTACAGTGCATGGGTAGGGTACTTGATAGGCTTACCGTAGATCACCTTGAGCACAGACCTCTGAGCCCTTTCTAGGGCTATCATATTGCAAGATGTAGCTCCACCCCAAACCGTTATGCAGTAGGAGATAACAGATTGGCATATTGCAATGTAAATCATTTTCATCAGATCTATGTTTGCAGAAAACAGAAGGTTTTTAAATATGTAAGCAAGTTTACGAATTCTACCTGAAGTAGTGTCTATGTGTGCCTTAAAAGACAGTTTTTCGTCTAAAATTAGGCCAAGATACCTCAAAGTTTGCGTTCTTTCAATGCTGCAGCAGGTACAAAGTTGGTGAAGAGATCCTGTTTGAGCTGAACAAGAGTGAACTTTTATGTTCATAATAGCTGGAGAAGTAGCTGCAGTTTTATGGAAACATAAGAATTTAGTTTTCTGTATATTGAGGGTGAGTAAATTGCGTTGCAGCCATGAATTAACAGCTCTGAGTCCGTCCTCAGCACGCTTAATGGCCCCAGACCAATTAGTATCATGGAAAAGGAGTGCTGTGTCGTCCGCATAACAAATAACTTCAGCGTTCAAAAATCCGTCAGAGAGTATGTCATTAACATATAGAATAAATAGGGTAGGACCCAGTATACTGCCTTGAGGGACTCCGTATTCCACTGGCTTGATAGAACTTTTATATTTTCCAACTTTAAGACATTGAGAACGGTTGGTTAAATAACTTCGAAACCACTCAAGGGGTGTGCCTCGTATGCCTTGCAATTCCAGTTTCCTAAGAAGAATGGGAATCGAGACTGTATCGAAGGCCTTAGCCAGGTCTAGAAATACTCCAATGCAGGCTCTCTGTTTATCAAGTTGATCTGTAACAATACTAGTCAAGGTTGAAATAGCCTCCTCTGTGGACTTGTGTCTTCTAAACCCAAACTGCCTTTCAGAAATTATATTATTCCTGTCTACAAAGCTGACAAGGCGTTTATTCACGAGCCTTTCCAGGATTTTTGAAAGAGACCCTAACAATGAAATGGGTCTATAATTATGTGGGTCGTTTTTCTTTCCAGACTTATGAATTGGTGTAATCATAGATGTTTTCCACAGTTCGGGGAAAGCACCCTCTGACATACTCAAATTGCAGATGACTGTAATCGGAGTAACAATGTGATTTTTTATTTCTCTTAGGAGTTTGTTTGTTATCCCATCCAAACCTGCAGCACTGTCAGCTTTCAAATTTGAGATGATCGAGTCAATTTCAGCCTCATTTGTTGGTTCCAGATATAGTGAATTTACAGGTGATATTCGTAGTGATACTTTAGCAGCCAGTGTTTCTTGAGTTTCGTTTGATTGCGAAAGAATTTTCTCCGCCAGGTTTTTACCAACACTGGAAAAATAGTTATTGCAGGTGTCAAGTGAGCTTTCAGCGCAGCCAGTGATTTGCGTTAATGCATGTGATTCGTCTTTTATTTTGTTAGTGTAGGTTATAGTTTTGATGGTTTTCCATAGTTGTTTTGAAGAGTTTTTGTTTTGTTCTAACTCTAGAGATTCATGGTTTCGTTTTAGTTTTCTTATAAGGTCTATGTAAAAATTTCTGTACCGAGTAAAAATTTTCTTAGCAGTTTCATCAAGTGGATTCTTTTTGAATTTAGCGTGTAGTTTATCTTTATGTCTTGAGCATCTGATAAGCCCAGGTGTCATCCAGGGTTTTAGGGTAAGCCTGGATCGGCTAATACTGATATTGGTGGTATGAGTTGAAATGATACCGGTGAGCTTATCTGTAAACAAGGTAACAGCTGCGTTCATAGAATTGCAGTTATTTACGTCCTGCCAATCGAAATAACTTATTTCCTTTTTTATTGAAGTAATATCTATTTTCTTGATGACACGCCTTTTATGTTTATTGTTAACGTGGTTGAGCTTTATTCCTGTTATAACTAGGTCGTGGTCTGTAATGCTTGTTCTACAGATGACAGACTTCATCTGGTACTTAGAGGTAACGTTGATGTGATCTAAGCAAGAGTTAATGCGAGTGTTTTAGTGACTGACGGGATAAGATTTAACTCTGACAGGATACAGAGATACTTTTCGCTTGCCTCAGAGTGATTGTACGGAGATATGTTTATATTAATATCTCCTGCCACAACAACACAAGGAGAGTGTTTTATAGAGTTAACTGAAGAAACAAGAGAGTCAACGAATGGCATGATGTTATCAAAAGATGGTGAACGATATATAGCCAGAATAGTAGCTTTATTATCTATTTCAATTTGAAGACAGTTTGCTTCCTGAAACTGGGGTTCAGTCACTTGTACTATGTGTGTCTTACTAATAAATGCTACAACTCCACCCGCTTTGTTTATTATCTTTTGCGTTCTGAAAGTCTGGTATCCATCAATTTGTGGTAGTAAAGAGTTTTCGTGAATCCAACATTCGGTAAGCACGATGACATCTGGTAACATACATAATCTATTCAGTATAATATTGAATTGGTCAAAATTGTGTTGGACACTTCGTATATTTAAAGTGAGCACTTTAAAATTATATTTCTCACAGATATATGTTTTACAGGCCTCTGGAAGAAATTAAAGAAATATATCTTAATTATAAAATTAATTGTAGTTTTACAAAACTACAAGTAGATTTTAACAATAAATAGTTTTTATAAACCTAGGTGTCAAAAATTTGTGCTCAAATCCCGTCTGTTGAAAGTCCTGTGATGGGATCCACAGATGGGGAAGAATTGTCATTTTGACAGCTAACAGACGAGAGGATATGGCAGGGTATTTCGCTTGAGTCTAGCTCACTCAAAATATCTAAGTTAGCCATTTTCGTAAAGAAGATGAAAATAAATATTGAGATTGAAGCTAAACACCTGCCAATCATTACATTTATAGATTATCAACAATGGGGAGTAATACTTCTTAAATGTGAATAGTGTTGATGACATAATATAATATGTTGTGTTTTTGTAAGGGAATAGATGTTGTTGTGTAGTGTTGTGTAGTATTTGTTTGTGATAGCGATGGCGAGGCAAAGCCCTGCAAGCGTCCATGCTGTGAGTAGCATATACAAAAGAGCTATAATTAAAATTTAAAAGAACAGAGATTAATTTGACTTCAGTGAAAAGTACAGAATAAAAAAAGATAAATACAAAGAAAAAGATATTCAAAAGGACAAAAATGATATATAAGGTCTTTGTAAATTAACTACGAACCATTTGGGTACGTGATCTACTGCTTGTGTAAAGATGTTTAGGCACAAAAAAAAAATAAGTAAAAATTTGAAAAAAAAATAAAAAGTAATAAAAATTGCAAGAAATGAAATCTATTGCATTAAACCGTCTGCCCGCAATACATGTACACAAGAAAAGTTTACTCAATTAAATCATATTGCAAGAAATTAAACCTATTGCAATAATAAATCGTCCGTGCGCAATACAAGGTCATTTCTCGGGTCATTGGGTTCATGTCTCGACAGCTGATCGACGGCCGCGCGACGTAACGAGGTTTCAACCATTTCATTCACGTTTTAAGACCGCCAGATTGATAGCAACATACACAACTAAGTACCTTTTGAAATTTACATCTCATTTAGGGTTTGAAATGATAATAATTATAATTAGTCGTAATAATGGTTAGTTAAGTTCTATGACCTCCCATCACACTTTTTACAGGCTTTGGACTGACAGATTAGCATAAACTCAAAATAAAATCTACGTAATCTTACAACAATAAAATCGCAACTAGAGCAAAAACTAACAAAATTTCAATACATTATGCATTACAGGGGCGAGGGGGGTGTAATATTTTATTTATTTGTAGTTTGTACAAAATGGCAACGCCGCTGTCTTTTAAAGAAGCCGACAAAGGAAGCGGCAATGCTGTGTGTGATAAAGGATCTTTCACATTAGCATATTTATTAAATAGTACCTACTTCTACTACTTTATCAACGTCTGATTAGTATTACAAATTAGTTTTAATTTATGTTATTTTAATAATGTACCGTAAAAAGTATAACGTACCTACTTGCTTATAATTAATTTAAACATTTATTGGATTGTATCGCTATGTACAAGTGTGTCATGATTGGACTTTCTAATTACAACATTATTATTATTATGGTTAAAATAACAATAATTGATATTAAAACATACCTACGTCAAAAATAAATCGGGCAAAAACTTTTCATTTACACATTATTATTTTAAACGATATTGCTTCGAGTGTGAAGGAGACTTTACCGGCGGCTTTCTATTGAAAATCATTTAATATTTTTATTTTAATTTTTAGTGTATTTCGAAATCGTGCAAGTGGTGCACGTAAGTTCAGTTAATACAGTGTCCCGTAATTCATACCTATTAATGATTGTTTGTTAAATTTGTGTGTGATCGTTTAAATAAAACGTAAAAAAACGTTGTAAGTACTACACTTACTGTGCACTGACGCAGCATTAGGTATCAAAATTGTTTCGGACAATTTTGTATTCCAGTTCTACTACATCATACATGTGATAGTGTGACACTTCGATGAGGATGAAAAGACATTGCCTGAGGCGTGCGTCATTCTGTACAGGACATGGTGGCGGTAACGTCCAACAAAATTAGGGTAAACAAGTTATGTATGTACGTACTTGATTTTACATTAGTTTTTTAGAGATTTTTAAAGTAATTGATATCTGCCTTGAGTGCTACACTGCTACTAAATGTCGGTGTAACTAGTTTATGCTAATCAGTCAGTCCAAAGCCTGTAAAAAGTGTGATGGGAGGTCATAGAACTTAACTAACTATTATTACGACTAATTATAATTATTATCATTTCAAACCCTAAATGAGATGTAAATTTCAAAAGGTAATTAGTTGTGTATGTTGCTATCAATCTGGCGGTCTTAAAACGTAAATGAAATGGTTGAAACCTCGTTACGTCGCGCGGCGGTCGATCAGCTGTCGAGACATGAACCCAATGACCCGAGAAATGACCTTGTATTGCGCACGGACGATTTATTATTGCAATAGGTTTAATTTCTTGCAATATGATTTAATTGAGTAAACTTTTCTTGTGTACATGTATTGCGGGCAGACGGTTTAATGCAATAGATTTCATTTCTTGCAATTTTTATTACTTTTTATTTTTTTTTCAAATTTTTACTTATTTTTTTTTTGTGCCTAAACGTCTTTACACAAGCAGTAGATCACGTACCCAAATGGTTCGTAGTTAATTTACAAAGACCTTATATATAAAATTTGAACGAAGGCAATCGGTGGTTTTCCCAGGGGTAGGCAGTACCTTATGCAGATGGTGAGTGCTGCTCATTGTTGTTTTTCTGAAGATACCGTAGAATGTCATCACTATTTCTGACTCTAAAGGTTTCTTCGCCCCGTCCTTCACGTTTTTTAACGAATATGTTGCCATCTTTAGTCCAACAGAATCTGAAACCGACCCGCTTGCACTCACTCCTGCATATACGAAATAACATTCTGTTAGTGCTCGTTAGCCTTTCGTTTATATAGAGATTTCCTGGTGACCCTTCAATGTTTATATCTTTCGTTGTTAGGCGTCGGGCTTTGACTAACTTAAAGAACCTATCCCGTGTCACGCGTCGTGTGAAACTGACGACAAGAGGGCGGGGTAAGTCTGTAGACTTGGACCGTGTTGGCCCCACTCTATGGACAAAGTTTAGATCTGACTCTTCTACTTTCATACCTGCAATGGTAGCCGTTGATGCTATGATGTTATAGAGATTTTCATTTGGCGTTTCAGTAAGACCCTGAATTTCGATGTCGTTTCTCATTGATGACTGTGCCTGGCTGTTAAGTTTATCTTGTAGAAGTTCGACTTCGTTTTTGAGTTCGACAACCAGCGAAGCATTTTTTTCTATAGCAGCAAACCGCGCCTCCTGGGCTGCCATGTTAGTCGATATAATGTCCATCCTCTCTTCGCATTTGCTTAGCGCTGATATTAAAGCTTTAAATTCGGACTTCATGGAGGTAACTTCTTCCCTCAACAGTCGAATTTCATGGGAAAGGTCCAATAATGAGCTGGCCGACGTGCCTGCTCCCGGACTGGTCTGCCTTGGTCTTCTGATGGTAACATTTTCTAATTCTGAACGTGCCGGTGTAGAAGAATTGTCACCTCCTTTTTTGGTGAGGCATCTGCAGTCTGGGCAAATCCAGTTATTCGGTTCCGGGCCTTTAAAGTTTACGCAAAGATGGTGAAATATATTTTTGCAGTTTCCGTTCGTGCAGGTTATGAATTTCTTATCTCTAATCCCATCCTTACATCCTGAACACGTCAACATTTGTGTTGGTCTCATGTTTGCGGACTTTTATTATGCAACAGCCAAACGAGCGACAGTTAGCGATACGTATCGCTAAGAATGCGTTCACGTGGTACCGGGCGGCCGATGACGAGACGGAGCTCGAGCCGCGGGCGACAGGATACAGTGCGGGTAGTAGTATTTGTAAACAACGGAATTTAAATAATATTCTTAGTGTCTTTCGGTTTTAAATAGATTTGAGGTGATATTCACTGATTCACTTGATATTCTTAATGGTGTGATTTGGAGTGTTAGTTCTTTACTATTAGCACAGAAAATTAACTACTTATAGCTCACTTTTATTACACTTTAACTATTTAAAACACGGAGCAAAACACTATTGATCTGAGTTGAAAGTAGTTATGAAAAAATATTGAAAATGTAATTATTCATTACAAATAAGAGCTATTAAAACAAATGGATTATCAATCGAAATTCAATTTGAGGTTATTTTTGACGAGGTTTTGTAGGTTATGTTTGATATTCATGTTTGATTGCAAATTCCTGAGTCAGCAATAATTTTGTTTAACTGAGCTCAATTCATTTTTTTTATTGGTATAATATTTATTATAGTAAATAATATAACATTAAAAATAATCTTTTCGGGACTTATGTCAGGGTGTGTCCGTGTGTAGCAGGGAAATTCGTCGAAACAATTATTGTACTGGAATATATACTTTTTATCATAGCAAAATCATCGTTCTCGGACTCGAACGTTCTCAATTAATATTAGCGTTCAATTCACTGATGATTTATAACAAACCTACTTACGGCTACGTACTTTTTGCAAATCACCGACACGTTCCGACACCGGAAGGAGGACTGTGCTGTGGCTAGTTTCAGAAGATTATTTTTTTCTAAGCAGCCGACAGATCAATTTAACTTGAAGTATTTTACAAAATAATCCACTTTATGAAGCGTGCATTTTCCGATGTTCATTTTTTTTTTAAATTTAATTGTTGGTTTCATTGTTCTAGTATATAGCGGTCACTTTCGAACGTCGGAAAACATTGTAGAAAAACCTACATGCCCGATGCGATTTAAAGTTTTTGAAGGTGTGTTGTGTGAAGGAAGTTCACCAACCCAAATATTTCGAGGAGGAGACCCGTGCCCAGCAGTGGGACAGATATGAGTTGACACTTTTTTTAAATATTGAAATATGTAATTTTAGTATTAAAAACAACCACGTTCATTTCAAACAATATAACAATCAAATGCGGACATAAAGGCGAGCTTTTCCAAGTGACCTTAATATGAGGGCACAAAGTTAATCAGATTTAGAGTTATTCTGGGAAACAATTTATACAAACAAAACAGCGGGTGTCAGCTCCAACGCTAACATAATTAGCCTTTTGTTTTATGTCGGACAGCTGTTGCCTGCTGGAACTAAGTTTTATGCACATCCAAAGTTTTTCAACGTTAAATGTTATTAACCTGGGTGTGCTCTGCAGTGTTTTAACTGCTACTACAGTGATTGTACCCTGGCTAGTCCCCCACCCCTACCAGCTTCTACAGATTTCTTCCGAAGCAGCCGTGCCCTGTCAATCTCTGCAAAAGGTGGAAGGTGATTAATCCATTGCTCTTGGATTGTACCGACGGCTGATACGGTGTGGTGAGTGATAAGTCCCCTCCAGACTCTCCTTCCACCCACGAAGCACTCGCCTGGACTCCTCTTCTTTTTAGATATATTCCTCTCTTCGTTACTCTACATCTCGGCACGCTCCCTTGCAAGCAGGTCCCAAAGTGCTGAGCCCGAAGCCATATGAGATCATACATACAGTAGGAACGTCCAGACGGCCATGACCCTATGTAGACGTCGTAAAAAATCACGTTCTCCGTCATCGGGGCGGTAACCTTTATTGGCGCTTCGTACAGCCCCATAGACTATGACGGATATAGGCAGCAGCCAACGCTCGGTTCACCCACGCTAGGTAGGAGAATGCTCGTGCCGTTCCAACCAGCCTCAGGACTGTCGCGGACGAGCTCCGAGTACTCCGTCGCAAGTCACCGTAAGGGCGAGGCCCCATTTGTGCACTGCAACGTCGTAGGATCGTCGCTGCGTCATTTTCTATATATTTTTTTATGACATGCCCCATTAGACCGTTGCGTCGTCGCGTGCGACGTTTCGACGGATCGACGGCCAAGAGCTCGGAGCGCCGCTGCAACGACGCGACGCAACGCACAAATGGGGCTTCGGTCTAACACACAACACCTATACCCGACAACGCGTCACGGAGTACCCAATAGTAAAATTACAAATGTCGTTTAAGCTTGGGTTGTTCACATTTTAGTACCATAACATACCGAGGATACTTAAGTACAGCCTTAAAATTACGTTACTTTAGCGCGCATCACACAAGGTTGAGTAAATTGTCCTTATAATATCAAAAGTGAGCTCATAGTAAACTCCATATATCTTAGAGGAATATATTATACATGAAGTGAAAATACAGTAGACAAGACTTAATTATCTTTACATGAGTGGTTAGTGGTTTACACTCGGGCTTTCCATAGACACAAGTACGTTCCGATGGTATTTACAGGTTTACAACCAGGTCCCTTGGTGCTTTGAAATGGGTTTTTCTAAGTGCACTTGAACATGGGACCATTGTTCGCTCACCGACGAAGGAAAACATCGTTAAGAAACCTGCATGCCAAATGTCTTTCAAGGTGTGTTAAGTTCATCAACCCGCATTGGGTCAGCGTATCGGGGCAGGTCTCCAGAAGTGGTGCATATAAATTGGTTGATACTTTCCTTTTTAATAGCTATACTAAAATATGGTACTATTTGATTGTGACCTAGTGTGTTTTCACCCTTATCATGAATTTTAAAAGGTTGTGTGTAATGATTTTATAAATAGGAGTTTAAAAAAGTTCAATTATTCCTTGAAGTTATATGAATGTTTTCTATGAATTGTTTTTCCTGATAATATAATTTAACTGAAATAGTATTTTTGTGGCCTAGATAAATGTCGTCGTAAACCACTCATCCTGACCAAAAATATTAAATCTTGTAAGTTTGACAAAATTACACAATATAGAGAATAAAATATTATTAAGTTTGGTGGTTTTAAAATTCATCGCGGACAAATAAAGGTGGCAACGGTATGTATTTAAGTTATGAAATATTTGACTTGAACGCCTAGGTTGGTGCTCTTACTTAGTAAAATACTGAATTTGACTGCCACCGCCCAACGTTTGACCCACATTTTGTTTATTCACATGTATGTCAAACATGAAAGGCCAAAAACATCAGGGAACTCTTTATTGGTGTCGTAATTAAGTCGTAACCACTAAACCACAAGAGGGTCAATTTTATTACCACTACTTTATTATTACACTCGTAAATCCAATGCTAATTGTAGGAAATATATATCACAAGAAAAACCTTTCAAACATGAATGAAATGGTTGGGTTCTGTGATATAATGTTGAAGAAAAATTATTATTAACAAAAAATTTTTAGTAGTGGTATGTAACAACTTGTTACCTGTCGAGTGGTCAACTTCGCAAACACGCGAACAGCCATGCTATTCTGTAAGAGTCATTTTCTAGGCTGTGCGCCGCGACGAGCGTAAAAGATAAATATATTAAAAGAGCTAAAAAAAACATAATAATAATGGATGTACACAAATATTTAAAAACAAATTCAGAAATAAATTTTATTCTTTAGTGACATTTTATAATATACATCAAAATTTTAATATACACATAAATCCTTTATCTTTATTTCATACATCAAAATTTAATTTAAATATACATATAATTCATTTTATCTCGATCTTAATTTAAATCTTTACAAAAAAAATGTTTACAATAAAATAATATTACTTAACTTAGATCCGTTCGGTGTGACTGCTCCGGAGCGAAATGTGTTAAGTACGGCGGAGCGGCGCCTTTTATAGGCAATGGTAAACAGTTAGTGACGTCACATCGTATGATTTTGTTACAAGTTTGCCAGTATTGTTTATTATCATAAAGCCATGATAAAAATATAGTAAATGTGTAGAAATTAATTAGCTTAATTACATACTTGATCTTATAACTAGTAAGCAAGTCACGTTAATATTTAATTTAATTTGTAAATAGCGTTTAAGTATTATATTACAAAAATAACAATGAAATGACGGTATTTGGTAATAATATTCATAAGTTTATTTTTTATGAGAAACTGACGAGTATTGTGTATCACACGTAAACAAATTTATAATTATCACAGGGATGTTTTTATTCGTGTTCAATTAGAGAAGAAATGTGTCTTATTGTAATAAATAATTTGAATTTATTTAATAATCTATCACGGCCAGACTGACATGTACTTCGCTCTCGAAGTACATAACTAACTACATTTATTTTCAAAAAGTCTCTGGCCTTGTCATATTAGTTCTATCATTTGCTGCACATGAATTTCAAACTAATATCAGGGCAGTGACATAACAGCAATTCATATAATAGCCTCTGGCCTTGGCATATCAGTCCTATCACCTGCTGCGAATGAATTTCAGACTGACATCAGGGCAGTGACCGACCAGCAGTAAAAGAAAAACTCTCTTGTTATAAACTTAACATTTTAATAAATTCAAACATAATGTTAATTGAATACGAATTATGAAATTCCCTTGAACATAGTAAAACAATATGTGAACACAAACTATAAATATATTAATTATATATTAATAATTATAATTAGAAATAATTTTTATAATTATCAATTTAAATCTCACTTGTACAACAAAAAAAAAAGAATAATGAAAACAATCCTTAAAAGAATTACATAATTAATTAATAGCATGATATAAAATCTAACAATATTAATATCAATACATCAAAGATATAGTAATCCATCAAGGCTAATGATGCTAGAGCTATGGGGACTCCTCAAAATAAGAATTTTGCTCAACCCATTCCCCCGGCCAAAGCCTTAATTTTTCTTTTGCCACAATAAGACTCCTTAGTGTATTAAGGCCTTTTAAAGAAATTCTATCTTGTTCTAAAATGTCAATAATTTCATAAGGGCCTTTGAATTTAGAACTTAATTTGTTGTGCCTTCTATGGTCTTGATTTACATATACTATATCACCTTTATTGAATACGATATTATTTCGACGAGTATTATCAAATCGTTGTTTATATTTTTCGGCAGCTTCTCTAAGACGTTGCCTAGCTAAGTCCCTATCAGCTTCAGCATCAATGCCCTGAACAAAATCATTATCCTGTACTTCATCTAGCCGAGCCTGTATTGGAGGTATATTTCCATTGCAACCGATTAATAGCCTTGTTGGTGCAAAACCTGTAGATTTTTGGATTGTAGTATTTAGAGATAGTTGTACTTTCCACAAAACGTTTGGCCATTCTGAAGAATCATTAACAGTAGTAGTTAACATATTAATTATAGTACCAACATATTTTTCAACTTGTCCGTTGCTTCTAGGAGTACCCGTGGCTATCATGTGATGATTTATTTGCATATTTCTAAGTAATGATCGTACGTGATCGGAAGTAAAATTTGTGCCTCTGTCAGTTACTATCATAGTAGGTGTACCGAACAAAGTTAAGTTTTCTCGTAAGACTGAGACTAATTCTTGACCGTTAAGCGTCTTAAGTGGTTTAAGTATACAATACTTGGTAAAGCCATCAACTATTATTAAAACATATTTATAACCTTCTGAAGACACTCTAAAAGGTCCTGTACAATCTAAATGTAACGTGTGAAATGGTGTAGTTTTTTCTATAGGATGAAGGAGGCCTTGTTTTGGCCCCGAATGACCTTTGCCCTCTACACATACTAAGCAATGACTAATATATTTTTTTCGTAAAAGCAGCAAGACTAGGAAACCAAAAGTTTTCGGATATTTTATTCAGCGTTTTGTTATACCCAACGTGACAATTTTCGTCATGAAACAATCGCAATAAACTGAGTCGATAGCCTTTTGGTACAAAATATTTTGGTGGGTCCCCATCCTCATTCTTATAAAGCAACAAATTATTTTTAATCATATATCGATTTGTATCTATATCACCGGTCCTAACCTTTTCTAATAAATGTTGTGTCTCAGGGTCGTTATTTTGTGCCGAATGTAGCCAAGATGGTGGAGAATCTGGTTCATTAATTATATTAATTACCTCTGTTGATTCTATAGGTGTTATTACTGGATTACGACTAAGATAATCAACGTGAGTGACGAATTTACCCTTTTTATATACAATGTTGAATGTAAAATCTTGCATGTACGTCCACCATCTTGCTACACGAGGGGAAATATCTCTTTTATTCATGGTCGATTTGATAGAATTACAATCCGTAACAATAGTAAAATTTAAACCTAGTAAGTAAATCCTAAATTGTTTAAGAGCATTAAAAATGGCTAATGTCTCTAGTTCGTAAGAGGGGTATTTAGATTCGGCTTGAGAAGTACGTTTGCTAAAATATGCTATAACTCTACATAGGCTATCCTCTTTTTGTAAAAGAATAGCACCGTATCCAATACTACTTGCATCTGTGTGCAACTCGGTTCTTAAATTTGGGTCAAATATATTCAAAAGTGGTTTGGAAACTAAATGTTTGATAACGTACTCTCGAGCTGCCTCTTGTTCGGGCCCCCATTGCCATTTCTGATCCTTTTTAGTGAGTTTAGTGATACAAGCCGTACGATATGCAAATTCCGGTATAAATTTTCGGAAATAGCTCGCCAGTCCCATGAATTGGCGGACTTCTTTCACTGTACTAGGCACTGGAGAGTTGGTTAAAGCGTTAATTTTATCGTTGCCCGGCCTAACACCTTCACTAGAAATATGTCTACCTAAGTAATCTATTTCATGAACGAAGAACTTACATTTTTTTAAATTAATGGTAAATCCTGACAAAGATAAAGCCTCAATGGTTTTTTCAAGATATTCTAATCCCTGTGCCATTTCTGAAAATGGAATTAATAAGTCATCTATATACACTAGCAGGAATTTAAGGTGTTTGACAGCCTTATTAATGGCCCGCTGAAAAACAGAAGGACCATTGCAAATTCCAAATGGCATTTTAAGAAATTCAAAATGCCCATCAGGGGTAACAAAAGCAGTATATTTAATACATTCCTCTTTTATAGGAATTTGGTGAAAACCATTTTTCATATCAATAGAAATGAAATATTTGGCCTTTCCTAGTTTATCAATTTGATCTTCGATTAAAGGCAGAGGGTATCTATCTTTTTCAATAATTTTATTAAGAGCCCTATAGTCAATACAAAGGCGATCGCTGCCATCCTTTTTCTTTACCAAAAGGACTGGGCTGGCGAATGGACTCTGACTTTCTCTAATTATATTCTTCTTAAGTAAATCAGAAATAATTTCCTGAACCTTTTCTTTTTCCGTAGATGCTAGCCTATATGGTCTATAATAAACAACTTCGTCCCTTTTTAACCTTATGATCATTTCACCCGTTTTAACTGTACTAATATAAGGTCTTTGTAAATTAACTACGAACCATTTGGGTACGTGATCTACTGCTTGTGTAAAGACGTTAAGGCACAAAAAAAAAATAAGTAAAAATTTGAAAAAAAAATAAAAAGTAATAAAAATTGCAAGAAAAGAAATCTATTGCATTAAACTGTCTGCCCGCAATACATGTACACAAGAAAAGTATACTCAATTAAATCATATTGCAAGAAATTAAACCTATTGCAATAATAAATCGTCCGTGCGCAATACAAGGTCATTTCTCGGGTCATTGGGTTCATGTCTCGACAGCTGATCGACCGCCGCGCGACGTAACGCGGTTTCAACGATTTCATTCACGTTTTAGGACCGCCAGATTGATAGCCACATACACAACTAAGTACCTTTTGAAATGTACATCTCATTTAGGGTTTGAAATGATAATAATTATAATTAGTCGTAATAATAGTTAGTTAAGTTCTATGACCTCCCATCACACTTTTTACAGAACTATTTTATAAAATACTTTTTATAAAATCTACGTAATCTTACAACAATAAAATCGCAACTAAAGCAAAAACTAACAACATTATGCATTACAGGGGCGAGGGGGGTGTAATATTTTATTTATTTGTAGTTTGTACAAAATGGCAAGGCCGCTGTCTTTTAAAGAAGCCGACAAAGGAAGCGGCAATGCTGTGTGTAATACCGTGATTAAGGATCTTTCACATTAGCATATTTATTAAATAGTACCTACTTCTACTACTTTATCAACGTCTGATTAGTATTACAAATTAGTTTTAATTTATGTTATTTTAATAATGTACCATAAAAAGTAATACGTACCTACTTGCTTATAATTAATTTAAGCATTTATTGGATTGTATGGTTATGGTTACAAGTGTGTCAAGATTGGACTTTCTAATTACAACATTATTATTATTATGGTTAAAATAACAATAATTGATATTAAAACATACCTACGTCAAAAATAAATCGGGCCAAAACTTTTCTTTTACACATTATTATTTTAAACGATTGCGTCGAGTGTGAAGGAGACTTTACTGGCGGCTTTCTATTGAAAATCATTTAATATTTTTATTTTAATTTTTAGTGTGTTTCGAAATTGTGCAAGTGGTGCACGTAAGTTCAGTTAATACAGTGTGAAGTGTCGCGTAATTCATAGCTATTAATGTTTGTTTGTTAAATTTGTGTGTGATCGTTTAAATAAAACATAAAAAAACGTTGTAAGTACTACACTTACTGTGCACTGACGCAGCATTAGGTATCAAAATTGTGTCGGACAATTTTGTATTCCAGTTCTACTACATCATACATGTGATAGTGTGACACTTCGATGAGGATGAAAAGACATTGCCTGAGGCGTGCGTCATTCTGTACAGAACATGGTGGCGGTAACGTCCAACAAAATTAGGGTAAACAAGTTATGTATGTACGTACTTGATTTTACATTAGTTTATTAGAGATTTTTAAAGTAATTGATATCTGCCTTGAGTGCTACACTGCTACTAAATGTCGGTGTAACTAGTTTATGCTAATCTGTCAGTCCAAAGCCTGTAAAAAGTATGATGGGAGGAACTATTATTACGACTAATTATAATTATTATCATTTCAAACCCTAAATGAGATGTACATTTCAAAAGGTACTTAGTTGTGTATGTTGCTATCAATCTGGCGGTCCTAAAACGTGAATGAAATCGTTGAAACCGCGTTACGTCGCGCGGCGGTCGATCAGCTGTCGAGACATGAACCCAATGACCCGAGAAATGACCTTGTATTGCGCACGGACGATTTATTATTGCAATAGGTTTAATTTCTTGCAATATGGTTTAATTGAGTATACTTTTCTTGTGTTCATGTATTGGGGGTAGACGGTTTAATGCAATAGATTTCATTTCTTGCAATTTTTATTACTTTTTATTTTTTTTCAAATTTTTACTTATTTTTTTTTTGTGCCTAAACGTCTTTACACAAGCAGTAGATCACGTACCCAAATGGTTCGTAGTTAATTTACAAAGACCTTATATAGTTAGGATTCGGTATTACTTTTGGAAATTTGTCAAAAATTTCTCTTATTTTATGCTGTAGGCTTAAATCAAGATGACTTATTAACTCTAACAGATCCTGAATATGATTATCTATAGCAGTAAGGTTATTTATAGTATTAGCTGATTCTATGTCGTTGACTCGCTCTAATCTACAACCACTGGAATCTAAAACAATCGTTACGTTTGGATTTTGTACCGCATTTCTGCCTATCAGACAATCATAAATAAAATCTGAATCGTTAGCTACACAGAATTCAATTTCTAAATTGTCATTACTAAATTTTACAGGTAAAGTAATCTTTGAAGAAATTATAATCGTTCCATTTCCTATCCCCTTTAATGACGTCGAACAAGGTTCTAACTTACGACCAAAACTGTTTGCAATGGATTTTCTCAAAATACTGCAACTAGCACCTGAATCTATTAGGGCTTTAATTCGTCTTTCACAAATTTCTACATCAGTAAGTGATAAGTTACCATTTGTGGAACAATTAACGTTATTCGAGTTATTATTTGTCACGTCTCTTTTCTTGAAGAAGCAAACAGACTCATTATGACCAACCTTTCTGCAGTAAGAGCATTGAATCTTAGGCGTTTCGGAATTCGGGACATCTTGGTTTTTATTCTTGAAACACTGAGATTTGACATGACCAGTTTTATTACATAGAAAACAAGTAGGTGGCTTGAAAGAGTTTGCATTATCAGGTCTGAGACGCTTAGCATTTGAATGGTTAGGTACAGTACTTATTTCAGATATACGTTTTCTAGGGTTTTTAATATACGTTGTGAAAAGAGAAATGAGTTCTGACGTAGTGTTAACACGACTATTAAAGGATGCCATCCTAATATTAATATCCGATATACCTCCACAAACAAGCTCAACTAGCTGTCCTTCAGAAAATGTTACTTTTGTATTACGTAATAACCTTAGCTTTTCCCTAGCATATTCACAATAGGTTTCTGCTATGTCTGAAGTGTAAAGTACAGCTTTTGAAAGTTTTTCTGACAAGTTCTTCTTTTCGGGGTACAAATCTTTAATACACGTCTTAAAGTTCCCCCAAGTTCTACCCTCATCTGGATCCCAAGTCTCAAACCACAAAAGAGCGGAACCCTTAAGGGCTTTACCTGCTTTACTGACAGTAGTAATGCCGCTCCATCCACGGTCCTTGGCTACGGTGTCAATGTTATTGCACCAGCTTTCTGCACCGCTATCGTTTTTCTCCGGATCGAATGGCGGCAACACCACATCGTCTTCACTGCGGTTACCAGCTACGGCATCACGAATGGCTTTCAGAAAGCTCTCCAACACAGCAGGATCCATCTGTAAAAATGGTTCAAAAAAAAATATGTATAAAGCAGGTTCTTATCCCACTTCTGATAAAAGATAAATATATTAAAAGAGCTAAAAAAAAACATAATAATAATGGATGTACACAAATATTTAAAAACAAATTCAGAAATAAATTTTATTCTTTAGTGACATTTTATAATATACATCAAAATTTTAATATACACATAAATCCTTTATCTTTATTTCATACATCAAAATTTAATTTAAATATACATATAATTCATTTTATCTCGATCTTAATTTAAATCTTTACAAAAAAAATGTTTACAATAAAATAATATTACTTAACTTAGATCCGTTCGGTGTGACTGCTCCGGAGCGAAATGTGTTAAGTACGGCGGAGCGGCGCCTTTTATAGGCAATGGTAAACAGTTAGTGACGTCACATCGTATGATTTTGTTACAAGTTTGCCAGTATTGTTTATTATCATAAAGCCATGATAAAAATATAGTAAATGTGTAGAAATTAATTAGCTTAATTACATACTTGATCTTATAACTAGTAAGCAAGTCACGTTAATATTTAATTTAATTTGTAAATAGCGTTTAAGTATTATATTACAAAAATAACAATGAAATGACGGTATTTGGTAATAATATTCATAAGTTTATTTTTTATGAGAAACTGACGAGTATTGTGTATCACACGTAAACAAATTTATAATTATCACAGGGATGTTTTTATTCGTGTTCAATTAGAGAAGAAATGTGTCTTATTGTAATAAATAATTTGAATTTATTTAATAATCTATCAAGCGCGTCGCGCCCACAGCGTTGACGTTGCTAGGGTGTTTTATATGGTTTGACAAGCTTAGTGAATACCAAGTTGAATTCACAGCGCTGTCACAGCATTGCGATAGCGCTGCGTTCCTTACAGAATAGCACTGCAGAACACGCTTATTATATTACTAACTGCCCAGACTTCATTCTGCCAAAATTAAAATTGCAATTAAAAAATAGGGGTTGATTGCAGGGGGGTGAAAATTTAAGATAATGTATTTGTGTATGTTGTATCATAAAAAAATTAAAACGTTTTGTTTTAAAAATTAAAAAAAATAATTTAGGGATGGACCTTAACATTTAGGGTGATGAAAAATAGATGTTGTCCGATTTTCAGACCTACCCGATAAGCACACAAAATTTTATCAAAATCGGTTAAGCCGTTTCGGAGGAGTTCAATAACGTACACCGTGGCACGAGAATTTTATATGCATATAAGATGATTGAACGAGATTACTCACTACACATTTCCGATATTCTATTTTGCCCACCCACTGCTGCGATTTAGTTTAAAGGCCTTAAGTATAGGACATTTCGAAAAAAAATGTGTAAACTATACAGCGTAGTTACTATACAACTATATACAGTGTGGGCACTATTCTTCTACTTCTATTCTTGGCGTTCATTAAAGAAGACATATGTTTCACTATTGGATGGATAAAGGATGATTAAAGGGATACCTACCTCCCGTATCTCAATTATCTTATCTTGCAAACCGGATCAAAATGCACATACTCATGTATGTGTTGCTGTGTTCATTGCTCACTCACTATTAAGGTTTTACATGATGTCTTTCTTAGGCGTTGCTGCATCTCAAGCGAGTTTTTTTTAGTTAGTTCTTTTGACTATTTCTTTTGACATAATATTTCAAGTGTACAAGTTAATACCTGCGAAATAAACATATTTTGATTTTTGGTTAAAATCCGTACCTAAGGAGTTCATTGTAGGAAAACACGAAATCTGGAGTCTGTATGTTTTAAGGAATTTGTGAGTTTGAGTTTAGTTTTTTTAACAATATAATTCTCCTTTAACACTAATTAACATCGGTCATACATATTGATATCACATGTCTACTTCTGTACAGGTCAGGGTCGAACCTCTCACCATCGTCATCTCTATCAATCCATCGTTGCTCTATCTATGCAACCGAAATATATTTTATTTTTTTATTCAACTTAAATAACATTTAAAATATTATATTGTATCCATGTGTTTTCTATTGTTAATATTATTTAAAATTATTCTTAATAGTCATCTATTATAAAAAAAATATTATTTTAGTATTTATTAAAAGTTTCATCTTTAGTTACTCGTTAAAAAAAGATTAAAAATAATAAAGCCCATAAAAATATACTAACACTACGCTACGAACAAACGCTTAACTCTTTTTCCGACATTAACGAATTAAATATGAAAATATTAATTATGAGGCACTTTAATTCATCTAATATCACGTTTTAAGATCTTCCAAGATTCGTAGCGAATATTTTTTTACAGAGTAAGGATTATTATAACTTTCCTTGCAAACAAAAAGAACAAGTTGATACCCCAGTTTTTTGTTCGTGACTTAAATCGCTTTATTTGTTTAATGGGAGTTGTAAATCTTTTCTTGGCGTTTCGTATATAAGTTTGAGTTTTTTATTGAGATTTAAAAATAAAATAAAAATTTAAGCAAGGAGGCGTTTCTCAATTCGACCGTCTAATTATTGCTTTTTATATTATGAAAAGCTTACAAAAATGTGATATTTTTAAATACCTACAGCCGTTTGCTAATTTTATGTAACATCAAGTAATCACATTTAATGATAGCACGAAAAGATGTTAGCTTCTTTAGAATTATTATTAGAAATCTTTTGAATTAATTGAAATTTTAATCATAAAATAGACTTAATAAGCTCATTATACATTTTTTCTTAGATCATTAATATGTCTAGATGGAATATTGCCCTACAATCAAAACAAAAAAAACTGGCCAACATTTTCAAACATGTGTTCGTGAATAATGACACCAGTTACTACAGTTCTCCCATAATTATCCTTTTTAATCTCGTTACACTTGCGTAACAATTCATGCGTATTCTATGACAGCGGGTCGGATACTAAACACGGAGGAGGCATTTAGAGGCCAGAAGTTGGACGCTATTTTTTTGGATGTGTTTTCCGTGCGACAATCTATCTAGATATATTATTGATCTAAGCATTTTTTAATATCTTTATTTTATATGTTTTCAGACATTCATAACTACACACCATATGCATGTAATGAAAAACAAATGTACCTAATGGTATCAGTGTTTATTAAATTCACACCTTTTTATTTTTATTCCCTAGTATTACTTGCTACTGCTATAAAATGTTTACTTACGTAAGTAATTTTTTAATATTTTGTAACAATAATTTTCATTAATGTTATCATCATTATCATCATCATCGTGGTCATGATCATCATCGCCATCATCATGTTGATGATCATCATCATCAACATCATCAGCCTTTATCCGTCCACTGCTGAACATAGGCCTCCCTCAATAAACGCCAAGACGACCGATCCCCTGCCACTCGCATCCAACACGGACCTGCCACTGCACGGAGATCGTCTTCCCACCTGGTTAATGGCGTTAAACGCAGCCTCCACTCTTCAACCTTATTGTCCATCGGCCATCCGTTCTTCTGAGTGACCAGCCCATTGCTACTTCAACGTGCATATTCTTCGCGTGATATCATTAAATGTAATGGTTTTCACAAAATGTTTAATAATTACATACACAATTATTACAATTTAACAATTACAAACGTAAGCAAGCTTTTATACCGGCAGTGTGGAAGCACGGTAATGTATTTTGATCGACAAAGGCGTTTTGACGTAGATTATGAAAATCTCTTGAACCGCAATAAGATTTTAAAAAGGTTTCGATTCAACTGAATACCCACCTTTATTCCAATAAAAGGAAAAAAACAGACGTTTTTAGCTTATCGTCTTATCCATTCTGAAGGGTTTTTAAGAATATTTCTTGGCATACATTTTAATATAGGCACTTAGCTTAAGACTCTTCATCTTACAAAGAAGAAAAAAGATTAAGTGTATCAGTAAAATACAAAATCGAAAATTTAATGACCAATGTCATAACCGCTCTCTAAAATTAAGCAATTCACAAAAACCTGACGGAAAAAAAAACAGACCAAATCTTCCATTTCCTTTGATGTCCGTATTTTATACGACAAATATTTATAAATACGACACATATTCGCAAACAAATAATTAATTAATAGACTAAGCAAAAAAATTCAGAAAATATAGATTTATTTTTTTAAGTTTACGCGAATTTCAATCATTATAATAAAACAACTTCTATGAATTTTAACGCCGTTTATTAAGGTTTTTCATGCCCAACGCGACGCGACGTTTTGAATACTTTTTTGGTTGCTAAGTTATAGATTTATTATGAATTCTTTCCGTCTCTCCACAGTTACTTATTTCGCACTTAAAAACTGAGAGGTGTTAGCGGAATTCTTTATTTAATCAACGAAAAACAATATAAATGTAAATTATTTTTAATAATATTTATTTTATATTTGCATTTGTTATTTACTTTCTAAGTAAAATTTTAATTCTGGTACGCGCTTGTGATGAAATTAAAGTAGTGAAACAACTTCATAAGAATATTCAAACTTTTGGTATCAATTTAATAAAACAGCTGTTTTATTTATACGTCATAATAAAAAAACTGTGTGTGAAATCTTTAGGCTGCATTTCCACCGGAGATGAGCTAAGCTGCGTTGCGAGGAATGCGTTTTTAAGAACCAATAGAAACGCTTCATTTGCCTGACCACGTTCAGCGCGACGTCTCTATTGGTTCTTGTGAACCACATTCCTCGCAACGCAGCTTAGCTCATCTCCGGTGGAAACGCAGCCTTACGCGCGATTGAAGTGAAAGTTCAGAGTTACCCTATAGTCCTGATTAAGGAACTTTTACTTTAAAAATTGCACTCATTAAATAAAATCACGTGTTATTATCACGTATAAGCTAGGCGATTTGTAAGTGTAAGCTATTATTAGAATTTTTTTTTAAATAAAATTAAGTATTTTTTGCGTGCAACAATAACAAATATACTATACACCCATTCATGAGTATTGAAGTATGTAGTAAAGTTATAATATGGAAATTCATTGAAAATTGTTGTGATGGATTATAATTTTTTGACGTGAAACATGTAAGTTGTGCATTGACAGTAAAATCGAGTCGAAAGCCGTGACGGCTAATGCCATGACCGAACAGGCTGGACAGGCCGGACGGGCAGTGTAATTACTGGCAAATATATCTTAGGATAGGTAACTAGTGGATAAATGTTCCCTGGGCTAGTTCCAGGTTTTGTTACTGTTAATGGGCGACTTCGACCACTTACCATCAGGTGGCACGTCAGGCAGCTTGTCTATTCAATTGACATAAAAAATACATCCCTAGTTACACCACAGCTAAAATAATATGTCAATGTAACACGTGTTCACGGCTTAACAAATAAACTGAAACTAACTTTTTTATTCACAGTGGCGAGGGATGGCTCTTGCAAGAATAACCACATATTGCCAGCGACGCCGATACTACAAGATAACACAGAGCTGTGTTGCAGAAACGGATGTACAAAGAAACAAACAAAGGTAAATCTAGACGAAGAATCGTGTACAGTCACATACAATTTGAATACAGAGCTTTTTAAACTTTCTCAGACTTTAAATGTGTAAAGATTGATAGTGGCTCTACATTATATTATATTTTAATTCTTTTGAATTATTAAACACTTCAATCACAGTATAAATATCAACCATTAGGAATTTAGAAACTATTGAGACTGTGCGTCCATGTGTGAGTATTGAGCAGTTTCAAGTATAGTTACTAATCATAATAGTTGAAGCTGCTCACATACAAACATGCGTATCGACGCACCCGCCACGCAGCATCAGTTCGCTTCGATGTCTTATTAATAATTATATATGTGTGTGTGCGTGTTTGTGTGAGTGCACGTGTGTGTGTGTGTGTGTGTGTGTGTGTGTGTTCTCCTTTGATCACAGTTGTTGAAAAAAAAACGAGGAGAGTGTACTTAAATGTAATAAGAATTAATTTTTATTTCGCAACTACAATAAAAGTTTTTACGGGAGTAATGCATGATTAAATATTATAAACTTACAGATTACATATATTATAATATATTTGTAATAACAAATAACAATACTGACATAATATCGACGTATTTAGATAATCATTGTCAGTAAGTACCCCTAAGTTTTTTTCTTAGGGGATCCTGCATCTCAAACGAGTTTTTTTTTTATTATTACTATTACTACTTATGTTTTGACTTATTTCAAGTGTACAAGTTGTACCTACGTAATAAAGATATTTTTGATTTTATTTGATTTGAGTATTATATGATTTAGTACATGCGCCTCTTACAACGAATGTCAAAATGGCCGATCATTCGTCTCTTTAACACGTTATAGTTTAAAAATTTTAATTTGTAAATATTTTCCCTAGCGACTGTATAAATTGCATGCTCCGTTTGCTTGCAAGTTTCAAAATGTTTCTCTTGCCACTCTCGTTTTAGATTTGTGTGTAACCAGAAGTGTAACTCTGCAAAGGCTTTGCTGGGAGGCACTCCATCATATTTTATTTTAATAACACATTCTGGAAAACAATCCATCACGTTTTATATAATACTAGCTAGTGCCCGCAGCTTCGCTCGCGTTAAATTCGGAGTAGCGCAGTTCCGTACGTACGTATAGTAAACACAGGCAGATTTTTTTGAACTACCCTGTGAAATTTCATCTCCTATTTAAACCCCCCTAAACTTTTTTTCGCAACAAAAAGTAGCCTATGTCCTTTCCCAAGCTCTAATCTATCTCTGTTCCAAGTTTCATCAAAATCCGTTTAGTGGTTTAGGCGTGAAAGCGTAACAGACAGACAGACAGACGGAGTTACTTTCACATTTATAATATTAAGTAAGGAAGTAAGGATTATAGAATATTTATATTCTATGATATCATATTCATGAAAGGCTGATTAACGCATAAAATTATTAATCAACTGTCAAGTCTCTTGCTAAGTGTCCAATGAGTTGCTAGAAACATGGTTAATAGGGATGTTGACTATTTTTTTAATTGATTTTATTTGATAGATATACTATAGAAAAATACTTTTGTAAAGAAATATGTCAAATTTTAACAAAAAATTAAATAAAGAAAAATAGTTTTTAAAATTGCCCTTGAAACGCTCCAAGCGTCATTACGTCACACACCGCATTCAGAGCTCGCGCTATGTTAGGTGAGTTTGTACTTAGCTCAATGTTCAGTGACGTCATCGCCTTATTGGCGTTTACAGTCACGTGGTAATGCATGATAAATAATGCGTTTTAAATTAATTTTCTAAATTTTAAGACAAATAAGTAGACTTTTAAAATGTTATTTTAGGTTTTCAAATACTGTATTTAATATGTAAAACATAACTTTACATGAATTTGTAACATGTGTCAACATCCCTATTTAATCAGCCTGTCAGCTGCCAATACAATGAAAAGCTTTGACTCTAGAATCGTACGTGAACCGCCATTAACAGCCATGTTAGTTGACATACACTTTTTCAGCCAACATTTCAGAAACTGGGCGTAAGTTGTCCCTGTATCTAATGTCAGAAATACTAACTAAGTATAGACATAAATAATTTACAGTATACAAGTAATGATGGTTTTAAAAAACAACTTTCTTTTAAATGTTTATCATCGAAATCAAATCATCCTAGCCTTTTCCCCAACTATATATTGGGGTCGGCTTCCAGTTTAACCGGACTCAGCTGAATACCAGTATTTTACATGGAGCGACTGCTGTCGGACCTCCACAACCCAGTAACTGGGTGATACGGTACCCCGCGGTTAGACTGGTTGTCAGATTCTCGGGCTGCTGACGACCCGTAACGACTGTCAAAGATCCACGAATGACAGCCGCACCAACGGCTTAACGTGCTTTCCGAGGCACGGAGGAGTCTCGGTATGTAAAGATGGTCACCCATCCACGGACCGACCTCGGCAAGCGTTGCTTAACCTGGTGGATCGATCCGCGCGGCTGTTACGACTGCGCCACGAGTTCCTCTTAAATGTTTATCATCGATCATAACTAATTAATATTTTCGCAATAACGAGTATAATAAAATATTCGCAAACATCATTTACAAATATATAACGTTTTTAATCAATAATGTAACCACCAGATAATTCCACTTGGGGTTTATTCCGTCACCTGAGCTTTTTGATCTAAAAATTAGTAAGAATTGGAATTAATTAATTAATTTATTTATTTATGTAGAATCGGCTTATTAAGCCACAATAAACAAATACCAAATGTTTCATAGATGTAATATGCCACTGATGATAATGATGATGATGGATAACATATAACGAGGGAGCTGATCGTGACATCTTATATAAATAATGCATGCGCCCTTTGTCAAAAGTGCTTTGAACTGTTATATTGTGTAATTACCTGCCCAGTTGGAGCCATATTGGAAAAACACACCCATTTCCAAGGTGCCTGTGTAATTTGATCTACATTCGAAGAATTTATTCACGAGATAATAGTTGATCGAATGTGGACATAATCTGTGTTAGTCGATCATATTTTGTTTTACCTCACTACAAGGAACAGATTGATTCTAGCGATTCATAAAGTGAGACTTCTAGTCACCGTAAAGTGTCTAGAAGTCTCACTCAGCCTTCTTTTTTTTCGGATGGGGCTATGCTAATGGCCCTAATGGCCCTAATGCCTCGTCGGAAGTGGGGTGAGCCCTGTGATATAGTAAGTGGGGGGTTGCCTTCGCCAACCGTGGAGTGTGACTTCATGGCGTCGGGCTTGTACTTGTGGCGGATCTCTGCCTCACCACCGTCTGATAAAATTCTGACTGAATCGACCCGTCGGCCGTCAATATAGTATTAGCCAAAAGTTCATCAAGTCACTGGCCCATTTCGGGTTTGTGGACTTGAACCTTCTGAGACTTAATCTAATCAGGCATGCAGGTTTCCTCACGACGTTTCGACCTTCACGAGAGTGCAAAAACCCATTTCGAGACACCACGGGTGATCAGAAATTAGAATTATATAAGATAGAAAACATACAAAATATGTTGTCAGGAACCCTAAATGAACTTTTTTTACGACGTGAAGAACCTACATTACGTCTTTCATCTGCTCGTTTGCCAACCGTAATAAAACAAATTAACCCTTAAATAAACGCAATTTATAAGACTCCCGTGACTTGATGCAACTAAGACCTGCTATAATACGAAGATACCATTTATAAGGTTTCTGAATTTGTACTGAAATATTAATGCAAGCAACGGAGAATCAAATTAAATTCAATCTGAGACGCGTTCGCTCTTTGTTTCATTTAAATTAAACATAATCAAAAGTAATTCCTTTTAAGCAAGTTAAGTTTAAGAAACATATTTTATGAAATTAAATCCCTACATGCAAATTAAATTAAACCCTTAATGAAACAAAAAGTTTCAAACAAGAGAAAACAATCAATGCTTAAAATTACTTATTTTTAGAAAACTCGATCCCTGTCCCTCATTCAGGAAAAAAGTGGGATATTATACAACATGTGTAATGTATTAATGTATGTTTGTGTGTTATTGATGTTTCCAACAACCAAATATCCCTGCTAGATCCTTGTACAACACAAATGCTTTTATTAATAATATGCAATCGATTATTTAGCAATACGAAAAAAATATTATATTTTTTTGCCATTCGCGTAGAATATTGACTTTATAAGTAATTTGCATTAAACTCGATCTAACCTACAGAGAATTACCCTTAAGCCCACTGCAATACTGCCCACATAGTGTACATAAGGCAGGAAAAATATATATCGATATGAATAGAATTTTAACAATTATTTTTAATAAACAAAGTAATTAATTCCTAGGGGAAATTTAAATGAAAAACCAAACAATAGACGACCTAATTAATAAAGATAATATTGTAAATATATGAATAAATATATAAATAACCTACATGCCGAAAACAAAAAATGAATTTCTAATGCTACTTCTCCAAGAAACGACCAACCCTTATTTCTTCGTGGGTGATTTGAATTTGTGCTTGACGTACCTGATGGTGTGTTAAGAGAAAGGGATACCTGCCCGCTCTCCATACAAACGTAGTCGACTCTTTCCTCCTTGGGTAAGTCAAAAGTCAAAGTCAAAGTCAAAATTTTTTATTCAAAATAGTACAATCAAAGTATCTTTTTGAAAGTCAATTGAGTCTACCACCGGTTCCAAAGCAAGGCCACTGAGAAGAACCGGCGAAACAAACTCAGTGGAACTATTCTTTTCAGATATTGTTACAAAAAATAAAATACATAATACTTTATTAGTATAGTGAGAAACTCTGCTGGGTTGCTCTTTTTAAAATATAGTTTAGAATTTTTAAAAACATTCTACTACTCACTTATTGCACACTAGCCTAAGATTAATGAGTAGGCAAATTTAGACCCCGCAGCATCCAAAACAAACCAGAGGATGTTAATAAAAGAGAAGAAAATCAGCTAGGTAGAAATCGCATAACACGACCAGCCACCACAGCAGCACCTCCACACAGGCCAGGACGCGTGAGCCAGCATCAACCTCTTCCACATATTAGAGGGAAGTGGAAGATCCATCCCACAACGCCACCACTGCAATGGCATAAGCGAGCATGACACGTCATACGTTTCACCTTTACACAAGTTTAGTTCAAAATACTGCAGGCTCAAAGTTTACCCACATTCTAGATAGACAATTGATAAAAGAGCAATACAATCCCAAGAGTTCGTGTCGTCTAAATAATAATTAGTCTTACTAATTAATACACGTTTTTATCTGCATGCCTGGGAGGAACACCCTATTCCCAGGGTGTGGTATCTTCAATGAAGTATTTTACTTTGTAATATCCTTTACCACACAAACGCTGTTTGATAACTTTTTTAAATTTATTGATTGAAAGATTTTTAACGTTTTCTGGGATCCTATTGTAAAAGCGTATACAGTTTCCTTTAAAAGAGTTGCTTACTTTTGCAAGTCTAATCACTGGGGCATCTAGCCTGTGTTTATTACGTATATGTACGGTACGGTTACGGTAATGACACTGGATCAATATAATATGTTTTTTACACCATAAAACCTCTACACTCTACACCATAAGTCTGCCATGACCATGTTCCAGTGACTTAGTTTTTTAGTTTAATATTTTTATTATTATTAGAAGTAGGACTCTTCAAAAACTAGAAATGTGGCATGATTTTTTATACATTTTCAGAAACTCATTACAAAACTACGCATAAACATGAAAGGAAAACATTGTGGTATAGGTTTTTTTTTCTTTACTAATATTATAAAGATGAAAGATAAAATCACTTGACCGATTTGAAAAATTCTTTCACTGTTGGGAAGCTACACTATCCCCGCTGAACATAGGCTATATAAAATTTTCAAAAAGTTAGGGACCTGTTTTATATTTTAGTTGACGCAGACGAAGCTGCGTGCAACAGCTAATGTTATATAAAACAGTTTTAGTTGAGGAAATAGTCGACCACGACATGCTGTTTTGGTAGATATTTTTTTTTTACTTAAAACGCTCCGAGCTGCGAGACAGGAACATTTTATTCAAATACCTATTTTTTTTTTTAAATCACTCAGGTATCCTTTCCTCTTGATTTACAATTCGTATCCCGCGTTTCATTTAGAATTTTGCGTTAAATATATTTTAATCAGAAATTCGGCAGATACATAATTTTTATTAACTTTTTTTTTATTGCCAGAATTGCTCGCGGAAATTTTATTAGTTCTATGCCGCCTTCTTTCCTTCATACTTTTTTTTTCTTTTTTAAAATAAAAATTGGCAAAGTATTAAACAAAAGTGTTTACTTTCTTGTTATTAATTTTAAGGTATTCTTCATAAATGTAAGTCCAAAAAAATATACCACGTTAATTGGTAATAATGAAAGGTATAAGCTTACGAAGCGTCATTAAATTTTGATTTTAATGATCGAGGCACGTGCACGCCAGTCTATCATTTTTGAAACATTGATATATTATAGTAATAAAAAAGACATAACTAAAGTGCGTTGATAATAATAGCAAATTCGAAATCAACGTGTACCATTTTTGGCTTAAAATCGGGAATAGCCACTGCTATCAAATCAAATATTGCGCCATAAATCTTCGCCGTTTATTAATGGTACATGTGGTAAATGGTGGACCGTTAAAGGCAATATTTTACGACGCTTCTTGGGCTTTTGCTAGCATCATAAGCCCTTTCATTGTTACCATTTGACGTGGTATATACTGGACTTACAGCTATGAAGAATACCATGAAATTAATAACAAAAAGATTTGAATAGCGAGCGATGATCTCTTGTTCAAATGCTCTTAGAAATTTAGATAGACTCATTCTATCGCGGTCAGGAATGAACATGAGTAATAACTCAAGAGGCTGAGCCCCATACCCACAAGACTATAGTCGCTCTGCTATTTGCGTAAATATAAGAGAACATTTCAATATTTGAGCTAATTTACTAAAAGAAACTACAAGATAATATTAACAAATCATATTCAACAGGAGACTGAAAAGAAACTGGAAACGAACAAACCAAATAACAGCTGCATCTACACCGACCTGGAGTTTCGGCACGTGGTGCGGTCCACGCACATCGACAAGAGCATTGAAGCGAAACGAAAGGTAAAGACAATTATTACCGTATCAATATAAGTACCCAGCATACTGAGCACATACATGAGCTGAATTCGTAGCTGTATTTAGAATAGTAATATTTTATAGAATTTTGACGGCCAGATGGTCGAGTGGTCAGGTTGTCACTTTACGTGTTGATAGCGGGTTCAAATCCCGCCAAGTGCAGATAATTTGCATGATGAATATGAATGTCTGCACCGGATCATAGTCGTGTAGGTATAAGAACAAATATTTTCATAGCGTAACGTAGTACGTTTGTGAAATATTTTGAAGTAACGACGTCTAATAACTCGTTATTACGGGCAGCATGCACGAAAAAGATGACGTGATATAGCGTTCCAAAAGCGTGAGCGCGGCACGAACGCGAGAGGCATGATCGGCTCGAGCGATCGGCTCAGTTCGGTTCGTGCTGCATGTTATGTTTGACGTTGTCACGTCAAACTACCGTCCGTAAACCGACTTTACACACAACCAATTTTTTTTGTAAAATTCAAATCTATAATCATCACCTAAACTTACAAAGTGCTTTCTATTGAGCTTAAAGGCCATCTGGCCGTGACTCATGTCTTTAAAGCGGGCGAAGCTACAAGCACAAGCAACACACTTTAAATACCCGTAAAAGTAGATGATATATTTCGACGGGTTTGCTCAGAATGAAAATTCTTACTTCCCAAGATTACGAGCCTCAATAATTTTCCTACTAAACAGCTTAGTCAGCTCTTATAGTGACATTTTTAATAAATTGCTCCGTGATCATAAATAAATATTGAGTTTTTATTCAGTATAAGAGTATTAGCATCCCTTTTGGTTAAAGTATTCGTTGTTTTATTTATTAATTTATTTTTCGCATTTCTTTACACAATTATTCGTTTTTATAAATATATTAATATAATAATATCTATGGACGCTTTTACACTACGTCAATCTGGTCCCGTGCTAAGTACTCGAAGAGACTTGTGTTACGGGTACCAGACAACGGAAATACATATATTTAATACTTTTTATATTAATACTTATATAAGATTAAGATTTTTATTATATAATACACATCCATGACCCAGGAACAAATAAACTTTTTTTTGTTCCCTGGCGAGATTCGAACCCGCTACCTCCGGCTTGTGCGCCAACGCGCTAACCACTGCGCCACGGAGGTCGTCGAACTAAATAACAAGTAAAGAACTAAATAACAAGTGAATGAAAAATATACTGTAGTAGTACAAAAAAACAAATAAAAAGGTATACTTTTAACAGCTTTTAACGTTGTTTTTTAACGATGTTAAAACCTCTACATAGGGCTACTAAGCTTTTATGTATATTATATAACAAATCAAAATATTGAAGTGTTGGTCGGTCATTAATCAGATGGGAAGACGATTTCCGTGCATTCCGTTTTTTTCCGTTTTGAACGTGAGTGACAAGAGATCGGTCGTCTTGGCATTGAGGCTATGTTCAGCAGTGGACCGATAGGAGCTGATGATGATGATGATGATGATAATGGCGATAGTGATGATGATATAGCAAATCGTTAAAATATTAATGATGATTGGGATGAAACTGCAAAAGAAATGCAAATATTAGCATTCAATAAAAATATTAATGGATTAAATAAAAATTACACTCATAAAACTCCAACGCAACAAAAAATGACTTTAGAACAAATGAATTTTGATAAGACATATCTTAGAACCAACCCATTAAATAATACTTATAAAGAGGCATCTGAATTGATTTACCCCTTTGAGAGCCACGGGACACACTGATGATTAACCGACCAAAATAGCAACCGTTGCAACTCTCAACGGATTACAAGAGCAACCAGCGCTACACATTTTCTTTGCTCAGTATACGATACACGTTTTTAAGGCCTTATTATCATAATCCTATATACCTTTACTAGATGAGTCCAGGACTTATCTTAGATAAGCATATTTTGCTACAGCTACTTTTTATATTGAGCATTCAAAGACTGCCAAAGGATTCTCGTTTTTACTGAACTGTATCAAAAGCGTGATTTTATTACATAGTATATAGTAAAGTCTGGAAAAAATAATATCATAAGAACGACAAAGGGAACTTACAAAGTCTCTTAGTTTGAATTTATTTTTCATTTCTTTCGACGATACTGGGTACATTTCCAGCTTTGAAGGATTGTAAATCAAGCTTATTATATTATAATATGCTAGTGCTCACAGCTTCCTCTGCCTCGAGATTTTAAAAGGATTTTTGTATTTTCTTGCTAAAATGAGTTAAACAAGTAAACAAATAAGTAGTGTTTAATTGTACTAATAATAAACACATTTCAATGTAACAAATCTATATAAAGTACTTAAAAGACTTGATGCCTTAAAGTTATTAAAAAATTGATTGATGTTTTAAAATGGTGTAAAAAGAATATTTACATATAGAAATTAAGTTTTTTGTTTTTTATTTAAAATTAACTTTATCTGATGATTGATGATGATGAAGATATTATAATGATCTTTATATTATGTCCAGGTCATTCGGATGCTGTTCGTCATCATACTTGAGTTCTTCGTGTGCTGGACACCGTTACATGTCATCAATACTGTAAGTTTATTATTAAACTACGATACTGTTGTTTTGTAGTCGATAAGTAACTGACAGATCAATTGCTTAAAATGTGTATTTTAAAGAATATTTGTTTATCATTAAAGTTCAGTTTACTTTCGTTTAATTATTAATTATAAAATCTAAAACACAACTAACAATTATTAATGTGCATTTATATCAGACTGCTAAATCGCTGTAAAGTAGATGACAGGCTTTTAAAAATAATCAATTGATTGTGGAAAATGAGATTGATTATAAGGCGTACACTTTTAGACTTTTCAAACTTTAGATAAAATGCGATTTTAATGTAAATTGCAATCATGGCAAAAAAAAAAAACAGATATTGTGACTAATGTGCTTATTAAGTATTGTATGTGTTGACAGAATGTCCTTTAGCAAAGCATAAGGCTAACCCGTGCGCGCATAGCCTTAATGATAGACCACATGATAGACACTATTATTTTGTGACTGACATTGCTATTTTATTATTTTGTGACTGACATTGGCTATTTTATTATTTTGTGACTGACATTGGCTATTGATTTTGTGACTGACATTGGCTATTGATTTTGTCACAAAATCAATAGCCGCGTCTCATTGGAAATGAAATTGTCACAATATTACGGTGAAAATTGGAGAAAACATGTGCGCAGTCCTGTTATATTAGTAAGTCCATGAGTGATAGGTAATGTTTGATATTTGACTCTAGCAAATATGAAAAGAAATGCTGTATTTTTGGGGCCGGTACAACCGCGGGATATCTAGGAGCTAGTGCTACATATTATTACGGCATTATCCTCGAAATCAGGCGAGACGTAACCATGGGCCGTTGGGCCATAAGCTGACCGAACTCTGGTTGGTTCTTTCCATCATTCGATGACCTTTAATCCTATCAGACACACAGATGTTTCCATTCTTAGTATCATAAGGCTAGACAAAAGAAGAGTAATAACGGAAAGTAGTTCGTAATAATTATTACTAAAATTGTATATTATTCACAGTTTCAAGAGATAACTGCTTCCCTTTGAAAACTGAGCTTGTTTCGCGTCTCATTACTAAAAACATACCAACGAAAGTCTTTAGTTTTGCATGCTTGCAGGAGCTTTTAATGTTTCAACATTACTACTAAACGGCAAAAATTTACTTTTTTAACAAAAGTAACATTTCACTAATTAAATTTTATCCGTTCATGAAAATTTGTAGAAAGTTTTTTGTTTATGCCCTCAAAAAAACAAACCATACAGGCTGGTTTTTTGTAATTATTTGTAAGTAAATTTTATTTTCTCTAGATAGTTTCTGTAACTAAAATAAAACTATTCATTAAAAAAAAATCGCGGTTAACGATATAAGTGCCCGGAGGACCGAGCTTTGCTCGATGAAGTTAATGATTGATAACAGAATTCAGTTATGAAAATTAATCCCGAATGAAAGCGATCTATCGCCCGCCGAAACCTCCCACATACTAAGTTTCATGAAAATCGTTGGAGCCGTTTTCGACATTAAGATTATATATACAGTGAATTACTTGCTTAAAGATATAAGATAACATGGAAAACCAGCTGATAACCATCTTCTCTATTGAAATTAGGATGTTTTTTTTTATTTATTTCAATAACTCACGAATTATCCTTGGTTGAAAAGGGTGTTCTTTTGCAAGGACTTGTGGTGGTGGCTATATATTATTTCACGCGAGTATACATCCGTCCGAAGGCTGGCTATTACCATATGCTTGGGTCAATTATTAAAATAGTTAAATCAATATCCGCGCATAACATGTCACAGATTAAATACTCAGCACTTTCTTCGATAGCACTCATAAAAAATATTGATGTTTCGTAGGGTATAATAGTTTCGAATGACTTTTAACGTTATGACATCTGACACCTTAGCCCTCCCGCGACCATGGTTGCTGTAAAGTATCCGAAACGTCAGGCATGTAAAAAAAATCCGTAAAAGTTGTTTCATTATAATTCACGTTAACATTAAAAAACAATACATGCTGCGTATATTGAACTAAGTTTAGTTAGTGATAATAATAGCGGTATGTAATTAAAATAATTTTATGGATTTGTGACTCTCTTCTGAGACCGCAATCCTTCGACCGCTTGTTGTAACGTATCCTTAGGGCCTGTTTCACAATCTCCAGTTAAGTGACCAATAGGCTATAGATAGAGTATGGAGTATCTGTCAAATATCTGTCCAATATGTTGCCGATAGCCTATTGGGAACTTATCTGGAGATTGTAAAACAGGCCCTTAATGTAGTAAAATATCGAGAATGTTCTTTATTTTACAAGGTCAACATATGTATTTTTTATATATGTTCTGTACCCATACTAAAAGGCTTTACGAGTCACCGGACTGAATATTTACTTACATAATATATCATAATATTTTACAATAATCAACTTTTCAGCAGCATCATCAATATGTAACCTTCTACGTGTTTATTATTCTGCTGTACCAGGCCTTTTATTTTGCGTGCCATGTTGGTTATTTTTCTATTCTTCTTGGTTTTTTTTTATAGCATAAGAGGGCAAACGAACAATCGAAACGAGCCTTGCGATTATCACCCATTAATCAGAAGTTGCGTAAAGAAGGTGCATTGCCATTCTTATTTCCTACACCCCTCCAATGGGCCACCACACAACGCGGTGGGGGGGGGGTCCCACCGGTTAATATTATGCCAAATTCATCTTAATATCATTAGAATAATATTCTTAATTCTAACTTTAGTATATTTATAGAACATCACGTAGGATCGTCACAATCTCTTGTTGTTATAAAACGCGTAAAGAGGCAAAATATTCAGCACTAAATTTTCACGAAAATACTAAGCAATTACCTTGTTTTTGGATACCAATATCAATTTCAACAAACCAAAAAAACAAATTTTTCACCACATCATTAAAATTTTTATTTTTATTCGCTCGAATTTACTTCAAAGAATATAAGAATTTCAAATTAACAAGATATTGTGCTGTTTCTTAAAAAACGAAATAAATATTAAAAGCTTTTGTGTTTTTAATGTTTGCAATGACGTAATTAGTTTATATTAAATTCTTTCAATGTAACGCATAGTCTTCTCATTTTGTTGAAGCTTTTACAATTTTTAATTATACTTCTTGTGCATGGTGCGGGTGACATTTTCAGTAACGTTTCGTTTTACTCTTGAAAGTTTCCACGATTTATAAATTATGACTAGGTATTTTATCTATACCTCATTTGAATTTCAATATACGAAATCGTTAATTACTTTGGTAAATTAAATTAAACCCAACCAGAATGTAATAGTCCCCAAATAAAATCTAATGGAAAGAAAACTTAAGAAAAGTGTTATGCGTATAACGTAACACTATAGACGTGTTTAGTGATGGGATGTACCGTATTACAGTGGATAGTCGATGTTTTTTGTTAAAAGTTTATCGTTATATTAATAAAACAACAGGATATAATATATATTTTATATATACCCTTGATTTTATTCATCTAAATTCATATCAGAGACAGGAACATTTTATGAATTGTCACCAAGTTCATCATCTTATCTATGACGGATATTATTAACGATAAGTCCATTATATTTTCAATATGGATGTCACGATCCCAATCAGATATGATATCCCTTTTTAATTACATATACGGATATAAGAAAGCTTCGTGCGGAAACCTCCTTGGATGGCAGCCGTCATCGACAGATGTGACGGAACGTGGCCCAATTTCGGGGAGGCCGGCGGCAGCCGCGGGGACGTATGGAGGTGACTTATGCTATAAAAAATATTGTGATATCTTAACCACATCACTAATATTATAGCAGCTATACTCCATGCGCTATAGCCAGTCTTAGTGACAGTTGTCTATATGACCTTGACATACGATTAGGGATGTGCCGTTATGCAATTCATTTTTATCACTCACGATACTCGCAGCACGTAGAAGTTAGGTGTATTATATTTTTTGAACTCACTTAACTCTGAGGTCAAGCGTAAAATTAAATTATAGTTTGTAACACTACACAGAACATAATATTATTTCACCTGGCTAAGGATAGGTTATATAATATCTAGAACCGAGGCTATGTCCTAGTTAAGATGAGTTTTATCTTAAATAGAAGGTTAGCTAACATAGCTCTATGAAATTTTATCTTACACGTGTCTTCGCCCACATGGTGGGGAAGACGGGAGAAAAATGATAGGGTCTAAAAGCAACGTAGCGATAGATATAAAGGAAATTTCACTTTTATATTTTTCCGCTGGTAAAGCATATTTCTCGGTGTAAAATATTCCTAGCCACTTTTCAATTCTTCGACTATTGATAAAATCCAATAACGCTCAGTTGTGATGCGTATAAAACAAAATACCTACTTATTTACATAAATAAGAGTTTTATTACAAAGAGTACTTTTGTTTATTTATTTATTTTTTGTCAAGGGAAAAATCTTCTTAAGGATCATCCAGACTCTCTTCAGGGGAAGAGCCTAGGGTGTGTGGAGATTTTTTTACCCACTAAAATCCCCCTGGGTGACTACCTCCGCGTGATGTGGGATATCCAGGGGAACTTGACCAGTGCTTCCGGCACGCGATGTCGATGCACTTTTACCTACACTATACTGACGCAGAGTTTCTGAAACGTTGGTCAAAGTGTATGTCAACTAACATGGCTGTTAATGACGGTTAACATACGATTCGAGAGTCAAATTTGACAGCTTTTCATTGTAGTTGTTATGTCAACTGACAGGCTGATATAATTAAGTAATTTAACCATGCTTCTAGCAACTCATTCGACATTTAAAGACAGGTTTGAGAGTTGATAATTTAATTTTTGCGTTGATTAGCCTTTCAGAAACTGGGCGAAAGTAGGGATGTTTGTTACGCTTTCACGCTAAAACTACTCAACTGATCATCATGAAACTTTGTACGCATATTCTCGGAGGTACTAGAAGTAATATGGGATAGATAAAAAAAGGATATTTTTCGCTAACGCGGGCAAGCGCTAGTATTTATATAAAATATAATATCCCAGGTCGGGGGTCAAACATTTGCATTACATTAATTATTCATGATATGCCACATCAAGTCTCCATCCAAAGAACATGAACATTTCCACAAGGGTAGAGAGGTCTATGCTCCCTTCACAGAAATATATGCATAAATTTAATCGATGTCTTCAAGTACACAGCGCTGTACTGCGTGTCTACGTGCCTATTTATTTCCATAAATATGCTGTGTTTTGGAGAAAAGAACTGGATGCTAAACTAAACTAAAGTGGTGACGTGGAATACGGTCACGCAATGCTAACGAATTTTTATTCTTGCCTAGTTTTAGTTTATTATATTAACTTAAAGATTTTAGCATAATATTTTGGAGTATCCTAGATACGATGTATGTAAGAATTAATCATCTAAGATCGAAGATCCTTTAAACTGTTTTTTAACAACGAGCTACTTTCGAAAGAAAAGGCAGCATCTACCAGAGCGCAGTCAGACCAGCCATGACATGCGGTGCTGAGTGCTAGGCCATTAACAAACCCACGTATAGAAATACAAGTAAGTGAGATGCAGATGCTGAGATGGGCAACAGGTGTAACCAGAGTCGATTATGTGCAAAGCACAGTATCACAGAAAGTTTCAAGGTCGTGCCTATAGCAGAAATACTCACTAAGAGCCAGTTATGAAGGTTCGGTCATGTCTTGTGATGATCCAAAGATCATGTCCAAAATAGATCTTAGGTCTGACAAATATGTAACAATGAAAGTAGAGGATGCCCGTTGCCTACCTGGGGGTCTACAGTAGCCAATGACGTAGAGCTTGCCCAAACAAATATTTCGACAGCCCAGGACAGACTGTCCTGACCCCGCAAAACGAGGAGAGCTTACCCTAAATAATGAGAAATGGCAACGACAAAGAAAAAGAATAATAAGTTAGATTCGAGTACACATAATAAGACAATAATATACTTACAGAGCTTTTTCTGAACTTTCATACTTCAGTAAGCACAATTATAATGACTTTGTGAAGTTGTTGAATGTTTTTCAATTAGGTCCTATTCTGAAAATAGCTCTTGCCCTAAATTTCGACTCCATCTGATATTTAAAGATAAAATGAAAAAAAAGCTGACATAAAACGTACTATCACGTTTTAGACACGCTATCAATAGAAATAAAAATTTGAAAAAATGTTTCAAAGGTTAAAAAGATACTTGCGTTTCTTCAATATCACCTTCAACTAAAAATTAAGTTATTTTTATTATGTACAATGTATGCCTTTACCACGCCATTGTCCCACTTTTGGGGTCGGCTTTTTCAAGATCAACACTACACTTGCACGGTGCAGCACTAAACTTTTTTGAAGTTAGTTTTAATTTATTTCAATTTTTTTATTCCTAATTTTTTATCATAATATATTATGACTGGACTGGTATACCTTAGGGCCTGTTTTTTTGGCAGATTGATCCGTATGTAGAAAGCCAAATGAAAGGGAACTGATTTTAACCGCTAAGGAATTCCATTAACGGTCTATAATCTTCATCGTCAGATCTGCAATATGGGTGCAAAATTCCCATCAATATAAATTAATTAATTCAAAACACGAGGCTTACCTAGGAGTTACCTTAGTTGTCCTTCGTCTCAGACTCCTAATGACAGTTACAGTCCATCTAGATTTAAAGTTCTCGTTAATATTAATTAATCAAATTCAATAACAATGGAGCGACTTTGGTCCATTGGGTATGGACTTAGCCTCTTTCGCGAGAGTGTTTCGATCCTGACCCCTCCCCCCCTCTCTGTGGTATCTTGAAAATCCTTTAAAATATCTGAGTGCACCCTTAACACGAGACCATCGCTCACTCAATGGTAAAGGAAAACATCGTGAGTAAACCTGCATGCCTGATGAGATTTAAAGTCTTTGAAGGTATGTGAAGTTCACTCACCCGCATTGGGCCAGCGCATCGGTGAACTATGGCCCATACCCTCCTCGTCTAATTCCTAGTAGGAGGTCCGTGCCCAGCATTGGGACATTTATATGGGTTGATACTTTACTTTTTTACAATATTAGTGATTAACTGCTATAAATTACTTAAGTGTTACGACTCCGTCATCAAATCGACTCTTTAATTTCATTGTCTTGCTTCAAAATACGTAATGAATACGATTTTCAAAAGTTTTCCACATAAACATAAAACTTTCTTTTCCATCAAAAAATATTTTCGTTTCGCTTAGCTTTGTTTCATAAATATGGTAAAAGAATGTTTACTATGTATCAAACCGTTTACTCGTATAATAGGGATGTTGACTATTTTTTTTAATTGATTTTATTTGATAGATATTCTATAGATAAACACGAAAAAAAGATTTTTGTAAAGAAATATGTCCAATTTTAACAAAAAATTAAATAAAGAATAATATTTTTTAAAATTGCCGTTAAAACGCTCCAAGCGTCATTACATCACACACCGCATTCAGAGCTCGCGCTATGTTAGGTGAGTTTGTACTTAGCTCAATGTTCAGTGACGTCATCGCCTTATTGGCGTTTACAGTCACGTGATAATGCATGATAAATAATGCGTTTTAAATTAATTTTCTAAATTTTAAGACAAATAAGTAGACTTTTGAAATGTTATTTTAGGTTCTCAAATACTGTATTTAATATGTAAAACAAAACTTTACATGAATTTGTAACATGTGTCAACATCCCTATTGTAAGAACATATTTTAATATCAAGTTTTCTAAACAAAAACCTGTATTATAAACAAACAACTTATACGGCCGACAGAACCATGGATCCAATCCTCCCGTAATCATGGAAGAGTTCCTCGCTGAAAATTTTCCGGAACTTTAGGCATGAAAACCCTGTTATAATGAAAAAAAAAATATTAAGACTATTTAATTTCACGGATTATAAATAATTAATAGTACCTGATTGACCGAGCATTTGCTTAGTGCCCTTAGTGATAAAATACGATAACATTTTTCTTCCGAAAAAAATGATATCAAAAAAAGAAAAAAAAAATCGGACTGGAGATTCGAACCAGGCTCGTTCGGATTTAACTGCCTAATTTCACCACTAAGCTATCATTACATGTTATTTGACAGCGAAATTTACGTTCGTATTCTAATCATATTTTATCGATGCCTCAAAACACGGATAAAAAAAAGGTTTCTAAGAATTCATCCTAGCTAGATCGATTTATAGCTGTTTTTTACACATATATACAAAATTTCATGAAAATCGTTGGAGCCGTTTCTTTTTTAAATATATAAGATTTATAATGAGTGACGGTGGCCCACTGCCCAGTGATTATGGGCTCAGTGTCTTAATCGAAAAGGTCGGGGTTCGATCGTGATCCACTGTGGTGCCTTGGGTTTGTCTCAATTTCTAAATGCACCCTAAACACGAGACCATCATTCGCTCACCGGTAAAGGAAACATCGTGAGGAAATCTGCATGCCCGATGAAATTGAAAGTCTTTGCAAGCGTGTAAAGTTCACTAAGCCGCACTAGGCCAGCGCATCGGTGAACTATGGCGCAATACCCTGATCTCCTGCCAAGTGTCCAGCAGTGGGACAATGTAGGATCATATGTTACTTTAATGAAATTAAAAATCTACAAACAAAGTAGGTGTTTAATATACTTTAAAAACGTATCATAGTAACATATTGTTCTTTGATTTTCCACCACGTACTTGAATGCATAACAAACAAACATATGAATCTCTTTATTCAAAGTCTGCATTATTTGTTATGTCAGAAAGACTAACATAGTGAATCTGAAATGAAACTCTAAAAAGCCCGCTCCATAATATTTCCATTCGATTTCATAGGAACAACTTTTATTATTAGCAAATGAATATCTGAATATTTATACCTATTTCGGTGTAGCATGGTGCGGGTGACAGTTCCAGTAACGTTACGTTTTACTCTTGCAAGCCGCCGCAATAAAAAAAATATAATTAAGTATTTTATTAATTCCTCGTTCGTAAAATAGTAGATCGCCAATTACTGTGATAAATTAAATCAAACCCAACCAGAATGTGATAGTCTCCAAATAAAGTCAAATGGAAAGAAAAAGTAAGCAAAGTCCTATGCGTATAACGTAAAACCATAGACGTGTTTAGTGATGGGATGTACTATACTAGGATGAAAAGTCGATGTTCTTTATAATAAAAAATGTATATTGGGCGTAGTTCAATTATTATTGTAAAAAGTCTATCATTATATTAATGAAACAACAGAATCTATCATTATCGTTAAAAAAGTTGTGACGAAATAATATAAACCTGATTTTGATTGTTTAATATAAGTTCAAAGCTACTATTATGTAGCCCCTAAATATATACATTCAAAAGTTTATACACCTAGATACACTGCACAACAGAATAAACACACTAACACACACTACTATTAATAAGAACTATACTTACGCTGCGAGTATCGTTAGCGATTAGAATAAATTGCATAACGTCACATCCCTAACCATGTATGTCAACGTCATATTGGCATGTGTCAGCCGCACCAAGCTACACCGCACGGAGTATAGTAGTTTAAACCTATTGCGCAACTAAGCGTACGCGTCATTGAAGCTTATTTAGCTTTAGCTTTTTTTAGCTTATTTAATGATCAACTTATCAAAATAAAATAAATAGCCTATTTAAAGATAAATATATATTATGGGCCAAGAGGCCTAGCCTATTATTTATTTATATCATTGCGACGGTTAATCTCAGTAGAAGGCGTTAGTTTAAAACAGGGAGAACAGTCTATTATTAACACATTAAGTACATTATCCTTTATATTTATAGATTCATAATAATAGAGTCGTTAATTTTCAAAGCTTCCATGGAAACATAAATAGAGAAACAGCATATTTTTGTTATTTAGCAAAGATATACAAATTTAGGATTAATAATTGATAATACTGGTTTTATTTATTATATAATTATTATAAATAATTTTGAAATAATGTAAATAATGTTAGGAAAAAAAAGCGTAGCCGTTAAAATAATTTAATACAATAAACATTAATAATGTAATGATAAGATGTGAATAATTGTACTTCAAGTTAAGGTAATTATTTCGTTTTTGTGTGTTTGGTTAAATAGAAATTCTTTAAGTTAATGTTACATGTTTTTTTTACCGTTGATTAGATGCCTGATGAAGGTCTAATAAACGTCCGAAGCGTCGTTAATTAACAATTGGTATTTTGATTGATATCTTTGTCCACTTCCCTGGTAATCTGAATAATTTAATAATAATAAATTTCATCCATTTTCATCCAAAAAATAATTTACATTTATGCAGTCGCTACTACAAAATGGCGAAGAGTTCCTAGGGATGTCGATGCCATGTTTGTATGAGTGTGGCGTTACGAGAGTCTACACAGCTACCGCACTGGTCATGTGTACACTGTTGTCGACTAGTGTCTTAACAACTCACCCTTAAGACTCACTGTTTCTATGAAACTTTACAGCTCTGAAAGAATACACCAGGGTTGGAACATTCCAAGGCATTGCTAAAGGCCTACAGCACAAAGTACTCCTCTGAGGCACTAAAGCTGAATCGGAACAATCTTCGCATTTTGGTTAGGATGCTTACGGGACACTGTCGTATGCGAGTAGTCGGGAAGAGTGACACAACGCATTACAGACTTTGCTACTCAGCAGGGGAAACGACTATGCACATTCTCACTGAATGCCCCAACCTAATGCACAGTCGTATCTCTATTCTAGGGACGCATGTATTGCACCCAGAATCATATCTCTTGGTGCCAAAAAAGTCCTAGAGTTCATAGAAACAAGACTTGGACCGGAGCTGTAAATAGTGGCGATCAGAATAGATCAACCCTGGTCGCAGGGATACGAAGGCAGATTTTGCCTGAAACAGCCACTCTGGGAATATTAATAATAATATATTAATTAGTTAATTTCTTTTTAGATCTACTTATTCTACCCCGAGGAACTGTACCAGTACATCGGCGCAAAGGGGATCGTGTCACTGCAGCTGCTAGCGTACTGCTCGTCGTGCTGCAATCCCATCACATACTGCTTCATGAATAGGAAGTTTAGGCAGGCCTTCATCACTTTATTCAAGAACTGCAGATTATTTAGGTATGTTGCTTATGACTGCTTGTTTTAGCGTTAATAATATTGAAGAAGTGTAGTCTCTACAAATTGTCTCTACATACATTGTGCGTACGCGCAGTGGATACACAGAGGTTTTTAAGAAGATGAATGTTAAGCAAGGCAAATGTGCAGCTGTTTATTAACTTTTATTAAACGTAGTGCTAGGAAGTTTACTTGCATAGTTTTAAGGTTTTATACTAACAATAATGTAATATGTTAGTCTTTATGGTATATCTATGTGGCATATAGCCTTAAAAATAAATGGTTTATGATTATTATTATTAAGGAAAGAAGATAAGTAAATTAGCCAACAATGAAAAACGTTTCTTTACAATTCATTTTAAATATAGACTGTTGGGGTAGTATTTAAGTAAATTAGCGAGAGAAAAAAGCCATAATGATGATTAACATAATTAAAAAAGACGTGTGGCACTCGGGGACTGCCGCGGTAATGCTATTGCATAGCATTTTGTATCAACTTATGCAATTATAATTATTTATTTATTTTAATTATTAATGCAGTATTTCTTTTTCTTTGATATTAATTCAAGTTACACTTTTTGAGCGTGGTGACCGATAAGAAAACATTTTTTTTTCCTTTATTAAATAAATAAAAAAATATAAATATTTTAAACAATATTAACTAATATTGTTTAAAATATTTTTATTATTTTACAATACATGTGTTATATTTTATTGTTATTCGTGCGAGCTTCGTAGTGTCGTACGTCTAGTTGCAAGCACACAAACACCGTGTCGAAGACTGCCGAAAAGAAACGACGTTAGACGATGCATGGCCTTCAAGTCACACCTCCGTGCCCGTCGGAGTGGGGAGCGTTAGGTTTTATTTTCGTTACGGAATTTCTGTACTCGGTCCCCGCGCTCAAGGCCCGCGATAGAAGCTATGCAATAGCTTAATAATAATTGAAACAAATGAATCCTAAGTCTTAGGATATCTTTGGAATTGGGTGCTCAGTTCCGGCTTATCTCCGGTCCTCGTTTCATTTGCATAAATTGTTGCTTCTTTACCTATTGCCCAGCCTTACCCTAGTTTCGTGACCTTGTTGGTTTGTCTGTATCGGGAAGTATATAAGCTCAATAGTTTATTGATTTCAAAGGGATTACAAACGACCCTTTCTTCCATATTATTACATGTAGCGGCGTGTATATGTGTGTATAGCTACATATATGGATGTGAATTTGTACTTTTGCCTACGATATTTGGTATGATATAAATAAAAAACTGCGTATGTGCTTAGTGCATGAGAGTGTATTCACGACTTAAATTTTACAATATTCGAGGATAGAGGGGTAGGAACAATATTATAATCCAATGGATGAGCTTTACGTCCCGTATACGTCACGTCATTTTTGTAGAACGCGATTGGATATGTCGTGATGGTACGGTAAAAACGTTTCGTTTCGCGTTATATTTGTTTCGTTACCAAACATTACATTTGTTACAGTCTATTTTGTTGTGAATGCGTCGTGCATCCTGTCTGCGTGTCCATTACTACCTTTTTTATGACTCAGGGGATTGCATTTTGTATTTATCTAAATTACTCGAGTATGCTCCTAAAGATATGTGGAACGTGCACTGGGGAATGCATTAACCTTATTAAAACACGCTCTTTTTGAGGGGGATATCTGCAGGCAACAGGAACACCACAGCAATGTATATTACTCTGTTTATTTCTGGTGTAAAACGTCTTGAATGTAAAAGGGATCCTGCAATTCCTGTGTAGGCAGGGTAATATTTAGTCTTACTTCTTATAAAACGAAAAAAAAAGATATGCTAGTTCTGAATGAAGTTCTAAATTGCTTATCTTATTTTCAACGCTGATTAATCATCTTCAGGTGACATCCAGGTCCCTTTTTTATTATTGTTGGTTGGTTGGGTAGGTGAACTGACTCATGGCCACATGAGTTTCCCTGGCACTAGAAAAGGAAACACATTTATGTATTTATGTCTCGTTGCCAATAATTATCCTGCCTGTCTTGTTCTTCCATTCAAAATACAGTAAAACCTGTGTTATACAGGAAAACATAGAACTAAACAGGATGACGCTAATTTGATTGTGGGTGGCGGGAAGGCTTAATATCCTTTGCAAATAAGCTCCCGTTGCTAATAGAATCAGTGGGAGTAAGCATTGGAAAATAGAGTTTTAGCTACTTTGCTGCTTTAAACAAGGAAGGCTTCGTGTCAAATCTATGACTGTGTTTTTCAGAAATGTCTAGAATTAGCCTAGTTCTATAGTACATGTGGCATTATAGTAGGAGAGACCGTGGGAGATCACCTTCACCGATCTGATAACCAGATGAGACATGTTTTTTATCAAATATTTTGTATTAACAAATAAGCCTATAATCATTTGCCTAGCCAAAAGTGCTTAGTACTGTGGATAATTCCGACATATAATATAATGAAGAGAATGCAAGATTTTTTAAGAGAATACCTAATTTGTAGTATACACTACAAATTTTGTTTACAAAAAAAAACTTTTTCTAATGATATATCTATGTATCCAGGTGCTGCTTTCCTCAAAGTTCCGACTGCGGGAAACAGCTGACTCCACCGCCGTCTAGCCAAGAGGTCACCGCGTGTATAATCAAGGGAAGCCAGACTGGACGCACAGGTTGATATGTATATTGATATTCATCATCATCATCATCATTACATCTTTCATAGCACAGAGTCAAATATCTTTCATCACCATCATCACGACGATGAAAGATATTTGATAGGACAAAGTAAAATATATTTACATAGTGAAAAAAAATGAAGTCGCTTCCTTTGTATTTATGCTTAAATCTTTAAAAGTACGCTTTAAGTTTTTAATATATATTTAATGGATATTATGGGCTCGGCGTCTTGATTGACCGGTCTGGGTTTTCTGAATTTCACCGTGCACTTGAATATGAGACCATCGCTTGCTCACCGGTGAAGAAAAACATTGTGATAAAAATTGCTTGTCTGTAAAGTCGGTTTACGGACGATAGTTTGACAACGTCAAACACTACATGCAGAACGAACCGAACTGACCAGATCGCTCGAACCGATCATGCCTCTCTCTCGTTCGTGCCTCGCTCTCGCTTTCGGAAAGCTTAATGACGTCATCTTTTTCGTGCATGCTGCCCGTAATATAGAGCTATTAGACGTTGTCACGTCAAAAGGGATTTTTTTATCACAATGTTTTTCTGCATACTAATCCCATTTTTAAGGGATTAAGCCGACTTAACGACTAGATGTATGATTTATGAAATAAATAAGATTTAAAAAAAGGTCTTTGAAGGGCCATTGGGCCAGCGTATCTGTCAACCATGGCCCAACACATTGTCTAATTTGGAAGAGACCCGTGACCTACTGTATCATTCTTATTTAAGTATTTAGTAGTACATTATTGAAATTTTAGTATCGATTCCTAACTTTTTGAAAATTTTATATAGTAAGTACTAAGTTTACCGGAGATAGTGTAGGTTCCCAACATTGAAAGAAATTTTCGAATCGGTTAAGTAGTTTAATAGCCTATTCAATCCAAACAAACAAACAAATCTTTCCTCCTTATAATATTAGTATAAATTTTAAAAAAGTCCAATTTTTGGACCATATGTCTGTCGAATTTACTACTGCATGTACAAAAATATAGCTTTTGAAAATAGTATCCCAAGAGCTAAGAACTGCGGTGTCGCGGTTAAAAACTATTTATATGGAAATCCGATAAGTGCAGTTGCTAATACATTCAAATGCATAGTCGATAGTGTCGACTCACGATTCTTATTGTACAGCTCTCAAGGAAAATACACTTGTATATTTTAAACCTTTAAAAACAGTACACGTATTATTTTAATTTATATTTCTAGATCATGTTATATGAAATCGGAATGTGAATATAGATATTATATTAGATACTTCATATAACTACTGACATATTTTCTTAAATTATTATATCATATTATCCAGATGTTTGTACATCTAAAACCTTAATATGAAAGCCGAAGTACCCGTCAGATTTATTAAAGTTATTTTAAAGGATTTACTCTTATTATTACTGTGCCTTTACAATAATAATAATAGTGGATATATGAAGAAGTATGCAAGTTCTTTCATCTGCGCTGGCCTAATGCGGGTCGGTGAACTTCACATATTACCTTCAAAAACTTTCAATCTAATCAGGCATACAGGTTTTCTCACGATGTTTTCCTCCACCGGTGAGCGAGCGATGGTCTCGAGTTTGGGGTGCACTTACAAGTTTAGAAAAACCCATTTTAAGACACAGAGTCAGGATCGAACCCGGAACCTCTTGATCAAGAGTACCCCACTGGATTGAACCCTATTGTCGCTCGCTTTTTAGTATAAATCTGTATATTTTAGTAGTAGTAATTTCGTAGTAACCTTTGTTTGTTTGACAGAGCTGGAGGGACTGGAAGGGGAGGATTATGTTTAGCAGCGGTTCCCAAAGCACTGCTTTGGGAAGCGGTATACACCCCGCCCTGCCCGCGCCCGTCGTCGCGAGGCCCATAACGCAGGTAAGCCTGTTCAAATCAATCAATCAATCAATCAATCAAAAATTTTTATTCAAAGTACTTTAAAGTATTACCATCAAAGTACCTTTTTGAACGTTAATTGAATCTACCACCGGTTCCAAAGCAAGTCCACTGAGAAGAACCGGCGAAACAACACGAATTGCACAACATCAGACAATCTTAAAAAAGCATTGTTTTAAGGTCTAGGTACTTTTAGGCCTGATAGTCTTTAAGCTCAATAGGTAAAAAAAAAACAGTTTTAGCGGTGAGCTTATAAATGCGGCAGTCTATATAAATACCTTCATACTTTCTTAAATGGTCCTATAATAGACCGTACTTTTTCTCAAGCTTAGCAAGCAATATTAATTATAACATGGTAGCGATTGTATGTCTGAAAAAAAATTTTACCATCAGCATTTTTACCCCTCTTTTCCACTGCTGGATAAAGACACCTATAAATGAAGACATTGGCGTCTCATACCCAAGTACTAACATCGAACCAGGACCTGAGTCAATGACTAAGGTCAAAGACTAAGGGCGGGTTGCATCGACCGATTTTAACGAATATGTCATCGTTAAAGATAGCGGTAACGAACGTTAGTGATCAAAGAGCGTTGTTTTTAACAGACGTCAAAATTTAATGAAGTCTCTTACGTTAATTAACAGATGTTTGAAACAACCGACTCATAATAACTACAAAAATATACATCGATCAAAACTGCTCGAGCGGTGCGTCTTCTAGCCTCCGCCCATCTTTCACAGGTTCGAATCCCGCCAAACTAAACGCCCGTTAAACTTATGTGCCTAGTAATACAAGTCCTTAACATATCGGAATTTACCATGGAGCTAGGTAAAGGTAGTAGTAGTCATTTTAATTGTTTATCATTAATCTTGATATTTGTCTACAGGTGATCGAAACAGGAGAAGAGGGGAGTCAATTCCTCTACCGCATTACATGGCCACGAACGGGACAGTCCAAAGCCAATGCGCCAGTACAACCCCTCTATGAATAAGCAGTTTGTCCGTGGATGTTCTGCTAGATGGGACAAACACAATTGGACTTGGGTCATGTGCGGTCATTTAAAACAATATTAACAATTTGTAGTGGCAATTACTGTAGTGAAGGCTTTCATTTCGTTGAATAGTGTAAGTGTGAGCCGGTCGGGTCGCTGAATCGGATTGACGAATCTCGTTGACATCAAGTGCGCTCGGGTCGTTTACATGGAATCCTGTTTCCTCGGTCCAATAACGAGTGTTCTAGCATCGGTGATGGAGTGGATTATATACCCGGCTTGAGATTAAACGCGTTTGGATTGGTGACGAACTGAATCGGGTTTAGTCGGGTCGACATCAAGCGCTCTTGGATATGTGACGAACTGAATCGGGTTTACTCGGGTCGTCATCAAGCGAGCTTGGATTTATAGGAAACTGAATCGGGTTTACTCGGAACGATATCAAGCGCACTTGAATTTGCGACGAACTGAATCGGGTTTACTCGGGTCGATATAAAACGTGCTTAATCGGTGTCAAACTAAGTCTGACTGTTTATTCGTGTTGACATCGTGCGCCTTTGGAGTAACGCTTTAAATAGTGTTGGGGTGGTTCAGAACGTCATCAGCCATGGTTTTATCAGAATAAAACGATGCTGCGAAAACTACATTTTTATTAGTACGTTGTATGACGTAATGGTCAGAAATACATATTTTTTGATTCGGAGCTTTTAAAAAGCTTTAAATTGTCATGCTATTATGACACACCGTCCCTTGTTAAAATTGTTTGCCTCCAAATAATTTAAAACATTTTAAAGGCTTCTTAGATCTACTAAGCTTATTCTGTGGTTCATTATACTGCTCAAAGTTTGTATAAAATTTTTAATTATGTGTAAATATTAATACAAAACTGTTCACGTTTAATATTATATATTTTTTAAACTTTGTCTAAAATCTAATTAACTTTATAAATATTTCAATTAGTTGCTTAGTGTTCAAATTGTTAAATTGATAGAATTAAAATAAGATAATTAAAATAAGTAGATAATAACGATTTTAATGTTCACCAAAAAATGTCGCGTATAACGCAAATGTTTAAAATGTAATAATATAATAAGTTCCTATATATTCTTGATTCCGTTCCTATTTACTACATAAGCCTCCATAAATATAAAACATCGAATTGAAAACAGTAAGAAGTGAACTTTAACGAATTTCATCCCACTTTTCCTAGGTCTGCCGAACTTTCCCGGACTTTGCTGATAGTTCTCGAAGTACCAAACTACTTTTCCGCGCTGTAAATATAAGTATTGTTGTAATAAAATATAGATTGAATGTTTTAAATAAATGATTAATGTTTTATTAACAAAAATTATTTTGACGATGTCTTATGGGCCTCTGCTTTGATATTGTGTGGGCGATGGTATACGAATCAATACTGTAATTATATTTAATTGGAGAGGAAAATATTCAGCCTCGTATCAAGATCAATGTTTCCGTTTACTATTATTGATTACCTTTTCTATATATTTCTTAAAATGCATCGAATATAATTAATTAATTTATTAATTCTATATTGAATTAAATAGTTTAATTAATTATTTATCAATTAAGATACAGTTTCATACTTAAGACTTGGCATTGGTGTAAAAATAGTAGAATGTAAATATTTGTATTATAATATGTTTAGTAGCTACAAAGTTTAATATTTCAAGTGTGTACAATACTTTGAATATAAGATAAATAATTGGAGATATTATAAACAAAAACGAATTTAACATGATAAATGTATGTAGTGACAAAGCGAAATAGATGAAAAAACAAAATTGTGTAAAAATAACAAATTTTACCCAATTGTGTCTTTTTATATCAAATCTATCTTATTGTATGTAAGTTACATTATTATACTAACAGACTTTCTTAAATAAAAGGATATTTATATCTTTCATGTCATAGACAATACAAATTTTATTTTGTAACTCTTTTTATTATTTACATAATATTATATTTGTACATATTATTTTGTACGAATACTTAAAATTGTTTATCCATATTTAAAAAAAATAATAAAGAATACCCCAGCTATTTTCTCGTTTTTCTTCTGGGCTCTACTTAGTTTTGCTATCTAGCCTAGCCTTACGAGGTTGCCTTGCCTGGTCTGGCCATAAATACTGTTAAACTTAAAAATAAACAAAATGTTACATTTGAATTTGGAATTTGTCATTTTTATATTGATTGTTCCATGGTTGTTCGTTGTGTTTTCTAATTTTCGCGCCAATATATTTTACAATGATCATTGATCATGATTTTACGAATATTTTGAGATATTAAAATGGATCGGGGGAAAGAGAGTCGAATCGCTGAGATTTCACTACACCAATTAGGTATTATTACATATACAATTTTTAAAATTTTCCATGCGTTTGGTGTTACTTAAATGTTTGTGAAGCTATCGATTGGTTGCTTTCTTTGGGACTAAAAAGATCTGACCGTCCACTTTGAGTTCGTACTAAGAAATCGATCAAAGCGTTAAGGGAAAGAATTCGAAGAAATCCCGTTCGAAAGCAAAAGATTTCATCTTGGGACATGAAGATAGCACGTAGAACCATGTCGCGTATTTTAAAAGATGACTTAGATCTTGCGGCCTTTGAAGATGCAAGTCTCAAGTGTAAAGAGACGTACTAGTCATTTCCTAACTGATAATTTAAAAAGGAATATGGTAAGGTCAAAACAAGTTTTCAAAAGCACTAAGAAAGATTTCCAATTAACCAACGTGTACATTATTCTACTTCAGAGATGAATTGATTGGTGCTAGCTATGGATGAGTAACTGAGACATACTTTTGTGATTTTTTTTTTATTTAAGCTCAAAGCTATAAGGAAGCTTCCCAATTAGTCAACAGAGTAAAACGTAAGCATTATCCTACTTCAGTGATGATTTAGTGGAGTGTTAGCTATGAAGGAGGGACTGAGCATTTTTTTTGTAAAAAATATAATATACTAGCTGTTGCACGCAGCTTCACCTGCATAAGCTAAGTTTCAATACGGGACACTACCTTTTTTTTAAATTTCATATAGCCTATGTTCGCCTGGGATAGTGTAGCTTTCCAACATTGAAAGAGTTTTTCAGATCAGGCAAGTAGCTTCGGAGCCTATTCAATACAAACAAACAATCAAATCTTTCCTCTTTATAATGTTAGTATAGATAAAAACCACGTTTTTTTATATAGCATAGGAGGACAAACGAACAGTCGAAGCCTTTTTGAAGATTATCGACGCCCATAAGCATCCATACCAGAGGCTATGTAGATGCGTTACCCTCCTTTCCCCATGCCCCCAATGGGCCACCGGAAACGCACGAAACGCGACAGCATAGCTGTCACTTTACGCTGATTTTATGTAAGCAAGAGGTACCACCTCGGTCGTGCCGGCCCAATTCAGGTACAAAGCAGCTCACCATGCATGACACTACCTCTTACGATATCAAGATACGGAAAGGTAGTTAATCCCCTGAACAACACCATGTTCAATTACCAAGGATGGTCCTTTCAGCAAAACGCCATAAAGCTCGATCCATATAATCTTGGATAGAAACCAACGTTCCGGACTTCATCAGATCTGAAGACTGGCCGTCGTGTACCGATCTTAATCCGCTGCGTTATCATTAATGATCACTTTTATAGAATTTGACTTGTTCTAAATAAATAATTATTTTTTAGTCCCTAAAACAACGTTTGTTATTGAAGAATTTTCCCAATGAGTGCGTGCGTATTAGCCACTGAATAAAGAACTGTAGGTATTTCAGTCAACCGCGACCATTTCGAATAAGCTTTCTATAGTTTTATAATAATATATTAAACTAACATACTGTAATAGTAATAAATGTTACGCGAAATAGAAAAAAAATATTTTCTTCTTTGTAACAATATTTACGGCAAAGTAAAGTCTGTCATATAATTAAAACTTTAACACATAGTTATACATACATATTAAGTTCATTGAGAATTTCACGCATTACATTGTAATATATAAATATACAATTTATTGTAATATAGAATTGAATACAGTCCCCCCGTGACCATGACTGCTGTAAAGTATCCGAAACGTCGTGCATGTAAAAAACTTATAATATTTATACGTAAAAGTGTACTATCGATTGAAGTTGAGAAGAACTGCCTTAGGAAAATTAAGACCCTTGACCTTAATATTTTACTCGATCTATTTATTAAATTTCAACAGACCCTTTTTGTTGTTATAAAAGGATCTTAAAATTTAGGAGTGATATAATCAACGTAATGTTTTTGAAGGTAATCGTTAGAGTTAAGATTTGAACGGGGCAATTACCGGTGTTTTAATTGTTAAACAAAAACTGGGTTCCGTCTAAAAATGGCCCTTTTGGTAGAGCAATTAGTCGCCAAGAAGAAAAATGTATATAGCTGCACCACTGAGATCACGTAAACATAATAATATGTCCCACTGCAGGACACACGTTTTTCCACTTCTTTTGTAGATTTGCGAATAAGAGACGGTTGAATACTCAACCTACCAAGATGCCATGAATGATGAACGGCACCTACTCGAGGGTGACAAGCACTGGGATGATACTCTGGCCAAAGCATGTGTTAGTGACAGTCCATACCGCTTGCGGTGTTTGTTCGCCGTTTTGCAGGCTAATGGGTTGATTTTCGTAAATTTATTTCTCAAAAATATAAATAAATTTTTGTCAGATTACTTGATATCTTGCAATAATATTTTATCTTTAATTACCGTAATAAAAAAAAATCAAAGATTTATGGAGTCATTACCATCTGTTCAGCTTAGCTTATCATATCTTTGAGACATCCTTTGACAAACAGGAAAAAAATCCAGGTAAAATTAATGTGTAAATAATGAAAGTTTTTTTTTTTTCATATTAAGTAGTTATCAACTAGGCATCTTTTTGAACGTTTTTTACCACCATTTCATTACAACTCCACAACATTTGGTGATGGAAAAAATTCGCTATTCATAACAACTGTAGTTTAAGATCCTGATAATCGAATATTCTAAAATATGGGTCAGCTCGGAGCCTTGACTTAGCCCCATGGGTGTAACAAAAATATTCCGTTAAAGTTAACAGAGCCATAAATATTCTGTAACCACAGCCTATCTGGAAACTATTTTGGCTAAATGCCACGGTATCCTGAGGGTAAAATTCGACTTTATAGTTTCTGTTACAACCATCACCTCGTCAACTATTCGGGTTCTATCAGCGGTATTGTAGTATTCGTGTTACGTAGATCTATAATAGTATAATTTTCATTCCCATGGAGGGTATTCTGAATATTTCAGCTTTCAGTTGAATCTCATCCACGGACTAAAGATCTGTAGGGCTATTCTGTAAAAACCATTTGGATATCGAGCTTCACCTGAGTGATAGAGCTCACTTTGAAAGTGAACTCTATTGATATAGATATATAGTCGAGTCAAATTCTTCATATAACCGCGGATTCCGCTTTCCAGATTCGAAAACGACCTTACATAATAGCCCTACTGATCCAAGCCAACTTGATGTACAAAAATCCGCAACAGGGCGATTACAAGGCATTTTTGCTTCGCACGACAAACTGCCACGTGTTTTTAAAAAGTTAGTTTAAAGACACTCCAAAAATAGTTGAGAGGAAAGAGAGGCCTATGTTCAGCAGTGGATGGATAAAGACTGATGATGATGTTGCATTATACCTATACAGTATAATAATAATTATATTATATGTGAGCTCTCGACTTGCTGTTATCAAGATTAACAAATATAACAGTTAGTTATAATATTAAAGTAATATAATATTATACTTCCGTATAAAGTTTTGACGCGCAATTTCACTCGCACTTCGACATTATCTTGCTAAATTAGTTACTGTAATTTAAATAACTTTGTTGAAATACATGTAGGATAGTCAATATTATATTTGTTACCATAAAATTCCGCAAACCACAAAGTCTTAGTAAATGTGTGGGGAGTATGCATGCATAACATATTCCCAAATGCGTGTGCTTGTATGCATTACCACATTTTAAAATAACAACTACACAATAATATTAATATTAATATTATTACGCTTTTACACCACGTCAATCAGGTCCCTTGCTATGTTTCCGAAAAACTTGTGTTACGGGTACCAGACAACGGAAATACATATATTTAATACTTTTTTATATTGATACATATATTTAAGATTTTTATTATATAAATATTTTAATATTTAATACACATCCATGACCCAGCAACCTTAAACTTTTTGTTCCCTGGTATGAGCGCCAACGCGCTAACCATTGAGCCAAAGAGGTCGTCAAATCAAAGTAAGATTCCCTGCAATGGCTTACTCATCAGTTACTGCCTACCAGCTACGGCGATGCGCTTTGGCCGCGCTCTTCTCTGGTGGTAGCTGGTACCACCAAGCCGCTAGTTTCTTCCGTGAAGCGCATTTATTTTTCGGAATGAAGAGTGGAAAAGGCAGTGTAATTACTGTTACCGAAAGATTATTAAATCTTTTTCATCACACAACTGAGTTGCCTCGGCTGGTCTTAGTTCAACTAGTTTATGTTTATATTTAAGTAAATAAAAAATGTGTCCATACAATAATTACCTCATTATGGACCTCTATCAGAACTCTACGAATAACACGTGACAAGCTAATGGGTAATAGCGTAGTATCTTATAACAAATCTATCAAATATCTGGATTATCTCATTAATGTTAAAACTTCGTTCTTCTTCGTAACTTTGTTAATCAAAATTACGCAGCGGTCGAACAAACTTGGATGCTAGGAACTAGACCTAGTTACGCTTTTATCTTATACTTAATACAAATTACATAATCTTATATTAATAAATAAAGCTGAAGTCTTATACTAATAAATAAATCTCAGGAACTACTGGTCGGATTTGAAAGATTCTTTCAGTTTTAGATAGCCCATTTATTAAGGAAGTTTATAGGCTAAGATTCCGTTGTAAATTTTAGTCAACGCAGGCGAAGTTGCGAATAACATCTAGTAACTATATATACATATTTTGACCATTAACTTCTTAATGTAAATATTATTTTATCCAAATTATTAAAAACTAGCTGTTGCCCGCAGCTTCGCCTGCGTTGACTAAGATTTACAACGGGATCTTAGCGGGATGATATATCTTTACCGATAAATGGGCTATCGAACACTGAAATGTTTCATTAAAATCCGACCGATAGTTCCTGAGATTAGCGCGTTCAAATAAACTCTTTAGCTTCATATCTTAAGGATTAAAAGCATGAGTAAAAAAAACTCGTTTAAATGTAGTCCAAAAAAATCAAAATTTCTGAATAAAATATGGTTGTTGTGCCTCACTCGACATAGATAGGTATAGTGTGTCGTGGACTTTTTTGTAGATATTTATAAGATCTACAATTAATTAGAACATTTTATGGTTCTATCTTTTATAGTTTAGGCAGCGTACGCAAAATAAATAACTTTTCTGGTTGATTTTTTACACCTCGTGTCCGAAAAACACAAATATCTTACGGAACCCTGTTTTTTTTCCAGAATAAAATTTAGCCTATGTTACTCGTGGATAATGTAGGTTTCGAATGGTGAAAGAATTTTTGAAATCGGTCCAGTACTTTATGAGCCTATTCATTACAACCAAACAAAGTTTTACTCTTTATAATATTAGTGTAGATATATAGTATAGATGGATTTCGCCATAACTTCGAAACCGATCGTCTAATTTTAATAATTCAAAGTCGAAATATTATCTACATAAACTGTACTTAGTGATGAAATAATTTATTTTGATAAGGATCCAAAGCATGAGTAAAATAAACACGTTTAAATGTAGTCCAAAAAAAATCAAAATATCTAAATAAAAAAATGGTTATTGTACCTAACACGACATAGATAGGTATAACGTGTCGCGGACTTTTTTGTAGATAATTATAAGATCTATAATTAATTAGAACATTTTATGGTTCTATCTTTTATACTTTAGGCAGCGTATGCAAAATAAATAACTTTTCTGGTTGATTTTTTACACCTCGTGTCCGAAAAACCCAAATATCTTACGGCACCCTATTTTTTTCAGAATAAAATGTAGCCTATGTTACTCGTGGATAATGTAGCTTTCGAATGGTGAAAGAATTTTTGAAATCGGTCCAGTACTTTTTGAGCCTATTCGTTACAACCAAACAAACAAACAAACAAAGTTTTCCTCTTTATAATATTAGTGTAGACATACAGAAGGACAAGTGTAGTACACATTGCTTTTACGTCACAAGTTAAATAAAAATGGTTAACCAAATACTAATAAAGTTTTTTAAAAATAAAAAACAATTTGTACCGAACTTAACTTACTCATAATATTTTGTAAGTAGTCTAGGTTTACGCTACTTCTGTAAAATTCGAAAATTTGAATTTTGACTATTTCAAATATTTTATAAATATTCCCTTTTTCCATGGATCTAGCTTGTTAATGGAGACTGTCGATTTTAATTATTTATTCAAAAAGAAATGGCTGTTAATACACACGCTATGTTTTGTGGAGGTAATCCATAATATACTTCAAACGATAAATCCAAAGGAGCATAAATTTATTATTACGTATCTTGTTTAGTTTGCACCAAGCTGTAAAGCTGTAAAGCTGTTTTGTTCATTTATTCGCCGCTGAAACTGATTTAATTTATCTATGTAAGGCATTGTTTAGTGCTTTCATGCTTGTCTGGAATTAACATATTATGCTTGTGTAGTCTTCTTAAGTTATTACACGAGTATATAAAGCATTATTTGATTGTGTTTGTTATTTATGAAACCTTTGATAATGACTGATTGACATTTTCTCCTGAACTACGAAAATTTTACTACTAGTTCGCAGCTCATATTTAAGTGTCTTAAGATATATTATGTATACCATAGACCTACTCTTTCAAACTTAACTATGTAGTCATTGTACCGTATTTATGCATAGTACCTATTATTTGTTTTTTTTTTTCTCTTCCTATTTTTTTTATAATTTTGTAATAGCCAGTCATATTGCACTAGGCGTCCCCCTCGAAACTAGTACTCTCCGTCAACTTTTGCAACAAACTATTCAACATCTTTGTAGTAAACGCAAACATTAGTGCCATCTGCAAGCTCGACTTCGAATCGTCGCTGATTCTCTAGCCCATCACAGATTTTCTCTCTTCGGCTTCGTCTTTTGTTCGTGGTGTCCGATACTACGCTCATGTATAAAGTTACAAATGTTGAAAATAATAAAAAGCTATTTAATACATTTCAGACATTATTTATAACATAGACATGCATACCAGGCTATCAGACCCGCGGTGGCGCAAGACTGCAATATGTGGAGGAGCTTGGGGGAGGCCTTTGCCCAGCAGTAGGACTCCAAGACCAGGAAAATAACATAGACATTATTAATACTCATAAAAAAAACTAAAACAGGTGGGAAGACAATCACCATGTAGTGGCAGGTCCGCGTTGGATGCTAGTGGCAGGGGATCGGTCGTTTTGGCCTATGTTCAGCAGTGGGCGGATAAAGGCTGGTGATGATGATGATAAAACTAAATTATCTTGACGAGATTCAAGCCCACTACCGCAGCATATGACGTTGATTCACTTAACTGCTGGAGCTAGGTTGGAAAAACTGGCAATGTGTGCTTATATAAAATTATATTATCAAATTTGTGGTAGTTTATTTTCTCGCTCACCGGTAAAGGAAAACACTATGCGGGTTCCCTCACGATGTTTTAAAATGAGATTAATTATTTGAAAGTGCGTGAAGTTCACTAACCCGCATTGGGCCGGCGCATTGTTGTACTATTGCATAGTACCCTCCTCGCCTAATTCCGAGGAGGAGACCCATGCCCATTTTCCTTTAATATGTATGTGAGTAAGTAGAATTGTGCATAAAGTGTTTACCTATTTATCTACGTTCATTAAACGCCACGGCGACTTGATTCCACGCCAGCAATCTAAAACCGTTAATTTTTACATTGGTATAAAATGTCCCGAATATATTCTTTTTATCCGTGCATTGGGTTAAGCAATATTCCTATTGGCAAACATGCCAGAAACTAATCCTTCATACACCGATAGTTTCACGTAGCATATCAATCTATATGTGCTATCACATAGCATATCACAAAAAAAACATATAAATCTTTTGCACGTGTATTTGTCGACCTACTCTTTTTAAGCGGTCGGACCAATGAAATTTTATTGGCGCCAGAATTTTCACATCGCGTTTTGATGACAAAGCGCGTTACATATTTTTTTTCACTGTGTTTGAATTATTTGTACGAATATCAAGAATGTCAAAATATATTTATAGTTACATAAAATATTTTGGTAAAGTATCAAGATTAATTGTCAAAGCAGCGGTTGTCGAATGCGCTAGAAGTTTCGTTGTGCTCTAAAGACTTTACATATTTACGAACTTGCCGCTCAATATATAAGGAAATAGGATTATATAGTTCTAGAAGTGAACTTTACGAATACCAAGCTTCACAATTGTATTGATTCTCGCCGCAATACCGACCCATCGACCGAGCGAAAACCAGTGGTAAGTTTGCTGATTGAATTTCGATTGATGTCTAGAGGGTTGAAGTAGCTAGTCTCTAGTACAATTTCTGTGTTTTAATTTATTATCTGCAGTTTCATATCTCTTTCCGGAATTATTGTAGAATCCTGACTTAAAATGAAATATTAGATAACTTTTAATTAGTCTGGTCGATTTCGTATTTCCTCGAGTTAGCATTACAATATGTAAATTAATTAAGCTTTCCGAACAATTGAATTACACGGTGCTTATTATATTATATGATATTGTATGAACAAATAGAAGATGAAAAGAAATAATTTGTTAGAAGAAAGCTGTAATTACATACTAACATCAACATCATCAAGCTTTATCCATCCTCTGCTGAACATAGGCCTCACTCAATTAACCAACCAATTGCATACTATGGATAAAAAATATTAATGATATGATAAAGTATAAAATTTGTTTCTGCTTCTGGTCGTGAAAACCGTCTGTAACCTTTACCAAGTAGATGATCAATCTAAAATAAGTCCATCCATACTACTGAGAAACAATTATTGGTGGCGGGAATTCGCGTTGGTAGAAGAACAGACCTCATGAAGAAAGAAGAGAACTAGATTGGATCAGAAACATCATGACTGCTAAAAAATATCGCCATTAAGTGCTAGCACTGTACCCCCATACCAACTGCAAATGGGACAAGTTTTAATGCATGAAAAGGCCCGTTCGCATGTGATCAGGCTACAGGACGTGTAGCTCTTAAACTTGCCCGCGCAATCACCAGACCTAAATCCCATAGAGCATGAGTTGAACACACTCCAAATATTTCGAGATTTCCCTCCAAGCGCTGCGACTGAAGAGCACACTTTCGTGCTGGACCTGGGACAATATTCAGCAATTGAAAAACAATTGCAGAACCGTGATCACAACTTGATTGACACGTTACAACAAAAAACTTGAATATTGCTTATAATAAGTACCAAGACGTTGTAATCACTAAGTAGTAGTTAGGTATTAATATTGTGAATAATAACAAAGCAATGTGAAGACGCTGATAGTGACTCCTTGTGATCACTCGCTCAAAGCGACATCAGTACATACGTATCTAAAAATAAACATTATAGTCTAAGATACGGTATAGTAAAAAATTCAGTCCAGGATATGATTTTCAAAATTCGCCAACCGGAATTCGGAACTGATTTTTCGCAGACAACCCTTTACCTTTTTATTTTGAAAATCATATCCTGAGCTGATTTTTTTTAGGCAACCCATAATATGCAACATGTTTATTGACATATTAAATTAAATATAAAATACGTTTTATTTAATAAGCATCTCGGTGAAGGTCGTTTTCTATACCGTATCCTATGCTATTACTAATAAATAATTTATTTTAGTTTTATGAGTATTGTTTTTAAAATATATTTTTTTACTTTTAATTTCGCTTTGCGTTTTTTCTTCTTAAAAAGACGAAATCTTCAACTTTTACTTTTATTTCTTTTTTTGTCGATATTTAGATAAAACGTATTCACGAAAGATAATTTTATTTGATAGATACTCTGACAAAAATATATACATGTTGTATGTAAGTTTAATCAGATTTTTATTAAGTTGGAATAATCCCTAGAGGACTTGATGCTAGTATATTTGTACACATGCATCGCTCCTTATGACGAGTATTAGTAGTAGATTAGACTTGTACAAGTGCACTGATAAATTCTTTATCATACTACCTGTAAAACACAAATAGAACTAACATTGCAAATAAGTTCCTTCAAAGGTGATAAAGCAGTTAGATTCCGTAGCTAAGATTTAATTTAACAACTGAAGTGTTTTTCTGTCTTACGTTACATTATGTTTCAATTGCGACGATGGTAGAATGAGTTTTGGCTCGGCCTATTCAACGAAAGGGTCAGGGTTCGATCCTGACGCCCTGTAGTGCTTTAAATTGAATTTTCCCAAAATTTTAAGTACATAACAAACACAAGACCATCACTCGCTTACCGGTGAAGGAAAACATTGTGAGGAAACCTACATTCCCGATGAGATTGAAAGTATTTCAAGGCTTTGAAATTCACCAACCCGCATTGAGTCATCGCATCGGTGAACTTTGAACAGGGGACCCGCGCCCAGCAGTGGGACATGATATATTATATCTTGATACTTTACTTCTTTAACGCTTTACATTGGTTACTTTACATTACTTGACATGTTTTACGCTGTAAAAGCGTAACCCTAGTTAGCTAAATAAAGTTTGCGACAATACTCCACTGAACTGATACAACGATATGCTGATATTCAAATTCCCTAACCGTAAGATTTCTTGTATGAAATTTAAATAATACTGAATCTGGCCCAGTTATACTGCGCGTTATTACCCGAGATCAAATTGATTTTAGGCTTGTTACTGAACCCAAGGCATTCTTGTCTTCGTTTATTTGGATTGCTTTGGCTTAGTCATCAAAGGAAACAGATATACAGATAAGTAAAGATCGTATTTTATTTATCTTTTATGTTTAATATTTACACGAGACAAACATTTGAGAATGTCATTTAGATTAATTATCAGGTATGTTCATTAGCTTACTCTCGCCCTCAACTCCACTCTCTTAGGCACATGATTATTTGAAGCGAGAATCATTATTAATCAGTGAAAACTTTTTAGTCCCGTTTTTGGTATGACAAAATATTACGGGAGCTGTACACTCAACCTGAAACAGTCCGAGGCAGCGCGAGCGCAAGAGTCTAGATGGTAGCGCTCGAGGACCAAAGAGGCCTCGGACGAGTGTGGATGAGACATAGCGAGAGCTCTCGTCTGAGAGAATACAGTCGCAACATAGGTTCACGCCAGCAATATGTTAATATGACCTTATGGCATCATTTGACATCAAATACCCAATTTTTTTTAATCAGAATTTTCATAACAGGGCTGCCAGTAGAGCCTACTTATTTTATACCGTTCGGTCACTGAAATTATACCGAATCAAATCTCATTATACAAAGTTGTTAAAAATAGTATGTAAAAATACAAGTACCTATTCATTTTCAGTTATTTTGACTTACCTAAAATATGAAAAAAAAATACTTCGAGATTGGAATGCCTCCATCAAACCCATTACACATAAAATAACTATATTATACAATTTTTGTATCCGAATCTGGCACTGCACTGTTTTATAATGTCGTATTTCTAAGCTAAAAGTTTTGACGCAGTGATCTAGACGCATACCAAGCTGGCTAGCCTGCGGTGGCGCAAGCTAAGCTAGTAAAAAAAGTTTTCATTTTCATGGATTGAGTAGTTTCAAAGATTACTCCTACGAACAAGCTCACAAACATTACCTTTTCAATATATTAATTTACTTATCTATAGCATTTATTTACATATCATAATATCATTATATAATATCATTCATTCATTCATTCATCACATATCATTTTTTACATATCTATATATCGTACCCTAATGTTTAACAGATCTTCTAGTCTAACTTCAGACGTTTTGATACTATTCTATTAAAAGCCATAACAAAATAAATAATATGAAACCTAGAATAAATCAATTGTGTATAAATATTTCAATGTCAACATATTGTACAGTGGTTTCATGAGGTATTTCTCTGAAATACTATTGACAATATTTAAATGCCATGGCTAAATAATAACAGATTTTATCAGTGAGTCTGAAAAAGGATAACACATTTTCATGAATTACATTTCACGAAGAAGTCTTACAGAATTTAATAGCTTATGATTCCATGTTTTTTTTTTATTTGTATCACTAGCCTTGTCTCGATTGTGAATGATGACGTCTTACTCTGTAGGTCTAAGGCTAACTATTATAATTCGTTAGTCTAAGGTGGTATGTTTTCATGTCTTATGAATTAATATAGGACCCGTATTCACAAACAATAGTATAAGGTGTCACAGTACTCTCGAACGGGTTATTCAAATGAATTCATAGACAATACGCAACTGTGCGTCTGTTAAACCCATATCAAACTTGAATATAGACACCAGGAGCGCATATTTATGCGCTCCTGGTGTTTTTGTTCTATTTAGAAGCGTTCTTTGCATAGTATTGTTTCATTACTTCATTACTTAGCTAAGTACGCTTCTTGAATACAGGTGTTAGTCAGTAGGCGATGGAACCATTGCTGTACTTTATGTTATGACGTATACGACAAATAATCTTATCTTACATTAGTAAGTAAAATATTCTAATGTTTGTTACTCTTAGACGGCAAAACGGCGGAACCGATTTAGCTGAAAGTTGAAATGTGATTTCTAATACTTTGTTTTCATTTTATCGTATTTAAGCAAGGAATAAGCTAATTTTCCTTTCTTTACGCGGGCTAAATAAACACATAGATTTTGTCTCATGAAACGGATGCTTTAAATGACTCTATAAATCCACGAAAGTAAGTCGAGAAAGGCTTTGTCACGCTTTATCCGTCCATGCCCAATAAAACCTTGTTTAATGAGACGGAGAAATGTATTTCCCATGTACCTACCTACTCGCAAATTCACATTCAAAAAAGGGTCAAATCGAAGACCAAGACTCGAATCCTAGACTAGACTATCGCAAATATTCTAATATAAAACATACTTCTGTGTAATCCAGGGCACGGTAGATGCAACTACTATGTGGGTACTCACACTTGGGAAACGGAAACGCACCTCCCCACTAAACCACCTGCGAGCGCATATAGCTTTGTAAGTGTCCCGGGTCGGTAGGCAAGAGGATCATCTCAACGACAGGCAGGCCACGGCAAGGCCAGACTCTTCACAATAGAGGGGCAGCGAATGAAATTGTATAACGATTTTAAGTATTAATTGCCAATGCTAAGGGAACACGTCTGTCCAGGCCGCTAGTTTTTGTGCAAGTTAGTATTGAATGTGAACTCAGTTCAATACTTAGATTCTAATGCCTACCTACTTAAGTATGATCACTTTTAATTAAATCTTGAGTAACCTCAGCTGTTTACTTATGAACTGGCCTTATTGAGCAATTATAATATAACTTGAATTCATAAAGGAGTGACCATAATAACCACTTACACTATTTATATATTTACCGATTTTAACAATTCCGTATTTTATCTAATCTACTAAAAAAACGCATGAGTCAGGACCATCAATAAACAGGAATCATTTCTTTGTTTTATTCATTTGTTAGCTATTCTAATACATAAGTTGATAAATGTCGGCGCCAGCTCTTCCGGTACACAGCAAAGCTGTTCGAAAAAATAAGCAGTTTTTTTAATGAAGGTAAGGAGATTAATGACGACTTACCGTTCGCTGTAACTTTATTTGTGTATATTATAGGTAAGGCCACGGGGCTTAAACCTTTCTCATTTTTAGAACGTTTTGAGGTCCGTATGGAGCCCCATTACCGGTCGGTACACTATGCAGGATGCTGGTATTTGTGCAGGCGAGGCAAGGAGAGGAAAGTGAATAGAATATATTAAAAGCCTATGTTTTTTCACTGACAAGGAATTCGTTATTCTACTACTAACACGCGAAATAAAAGAGAACATGTTGAATCCGTTTTAACGATTTTATTAATGGTTTTAAAAATTAACAAGTTGAAATTTAATATATTTATGTTCATAAGATAAACCGGAATGAAATATGTTAGTGTGTTTATTTAGCTACACAACTACTATAAAACAAGGTTTTTATGATATGGTGTGTCAATATCTTGACATAGATATAAACAGGAGGAGGTTCTCAAATCGTCTATTTTTTTTTTGTATGTTTATGACACGATTGCCTACTCCGCTAACTGTGAATGGATTTCGACGATTCTATTTTGTTTGAAAACTAGTACTTCCAATTTCGTTTAAATTTATCAAGAATCGACTACCCGTTTTTGAGTTATTCTTAATAATGCGTATTTGGTTAAGTTAGTGTACCTCGACGATGTGATCAATGTAGTACTAAAATGCACTTAAAAATTTAGGATGCTTTTGAAAGGAATTCCAGAATTTTGTGGTCATTATATCACCATCATCATAGGCCTCCTTCAATGAATGCTAAGACGCACGAACCCTTGCCACTTGCATTCAACACGAGCCCGCCATATCACGTAAATTAGATGTAATTTGGTGAAGTTTTGATAAACATTTTTGGTAATGTTATAAATAATATATTTTTTGTAATAAATAACCGCAAATCCGCCGTGATTGCTTTTAATTATATTACACAATTCTAAATTGGTATTACATGATTGTTTAACCTTTAAGTTCTTTCGTCTATAACTTATAATCAACTTTAAATTATAGATAAGATATAAGACTACTATTGTATAACCAGATAAAAAAAATACTATTATATTTCTCAACAAAATGTAGGAATGAATTCAATGTTAATATATTTATAGGTTGATATATAACCTATAAAACCAAAAGATAAACAATGAATGACATTGAAATAATTTTTGTATCAATTTTAAAATGTTGTAATTGACACATCAAAACTGACAGTTGGTTTTGACTAAGGTTTGTTAAGTTCGTAAAGTTTTAAGCGATAAAACATTGATTACAATGATATGTATCATAAAACATTGGTAAGTTTACTTAATAATTGTCTTTTAACAATGTACGTTAAAGCTCAGCGTGTTGCTTGACCAACAGATCCGAAGCAAATGAGAAATTGTTACGGAAAACCATTCAAATTCTAACATTTCTTATTTCGTGTTAAATGTGAAACGAGACCATTCCGCGCCGTCACGCATCATGGTCACAGCAGTTTGTAATGCTCCTTGATACACTCAGATAACAAACAGTTGCGGCGACGGTCTCGCACTGCGGTCTCACATAGTGATTAGTTATGAAAGTTTCATTAAAAATAATTATGAAAGTGTGACAAATGACAATCCAATGATAATTATTATGAAAGTGACAATCCATTGAAGATCCGTGAAAATTTTATTTCAATTTCTAAGCTTTGATATCTATGTGGATTACTTCAAACAAATTATTTTTGTGTATTTGTTTACTTACAACCTTAAACTGATGAGGTCATTGTGCAAGTGTGTTAAGTGACTGTGCAGAAATAATTCAATCATTTTAAATAATATAACAATCCACCTAACTGAATTGTATATTATATTAATTTTATGTATTTTAAACTAGGTTAAGGCCTGATTTCATCAATTATGGTAATTAAAAATACCAAGCTTGTTAAATTATAATTCGTCGTACGAATGAAATTTTACATATCGGCAGTAAATATAGCGTTTAGTAAATGTCATGAAAAACTTTGGGAGTGTTCTCAGTAAGCATAAAAAAAGGTGTGCAAAACACACACGATAGAAGTGAAACACACGTTAAATTCTCAAATACAAGCAGGTATTAAACAGTGTGCAATATACATACACACCGACATTTGCTCTCTCGCTTTTTTGTATTTGTGTCTTTTACCTGTCGTTTTTTCCGTTGCATCCGGTTTGAAATCACAACGATTTTAAGGAAGTTTCACTTCAAAATCTTATAGGCTAACTAATAGCGCTTTTTGGCAAGGACAGACTGTCAATAACTAATAAATTTACATCAACAATAAGAAAATTCCCGTCAAAAAGAGCCAGTCCCAGGCAAAAATTATGTAATTATAGTGAGTGACTTACTAAATTTAGTAAGTACTTACATTCTTCGGCCAAACGCGCCCATTCACTCTTCTAAACCGAATAAATCCAATAAATCATTTTCAGTCATAATATCATCTTTGCCAACTGCTATCCTATTTTCAATAGACGCGGCGAAAAGGTTCGTGTTGATTAATCGCAGTACGCCTTCTTGATATAGTTACAAGGTAAACAAGTTAATTTTTCCTTTAGATTGTTGAATAAAATGTCAAACATTGCTAAAAGCAATATAATTATATTGAAATTATGTTTAACATCAGTTAGATTTTAGCGAATCCTTAGAGCTGTGTACAGATTTAACGATTGATTAGGCGAGTCAATGATAATATGTTAAAGCAACGAGAAATATTTAATTACTTTAACAATCCGTTTAGCCCTTAAAAGATCTGTTAAAATGACCATCAGACTATGGTGAAATTGGATCTTAGCCATAGAAATTTGATCAATACAAATGCCAATTCAAGTATTGTCTCCTAAGTAACGCGTCATAAAAGACAAAGTATAAAGAAAAAAGATTATAAGTCACATTTCATTTTATTACAGTGGATAGATAAAGGCTGATGATGATGATGAGGCGCCGGTTTCTTGATTGTATTGCATAAAAGCCCAAAGTGTTAAAAAAGGACAAAGTACTCGAATGAAACTCGGTTTCAAATTAGAAGTTTAATTTAAGCTACATGTAAAGGTTCTTTATATTTTTTTATTGAATTGGTTTAAAATGTTGCTTTTAAATGTGAGGTGTGCAAACCAGTACTAAGTGTATTTGTTTAACAGTGACTACACAGGAGCTATGAGCTCATTTATATGCGAGTTCACAGTGGACTGCTAAGTGATTTTATACACAAACTTAGTTCTATGTGTTCCTGGGAATTCTAAGAATCATGAAATCGTCCAACGTGTCCAGTTTCCAAAATGATGGTGATGACGGATTTCGGATGGAGTCGACGGTTACCCTGGACAAAAGCGTTGATGAAACCCAGGGGGCATACAATCCATTTGAACACAGAAATGTGGCTCACCCTACTTCGTAAGTATTTTGGTTTTTAAAGAAATCAGTAATAAAAATATTCACCTTAACTTTATTATTCTGAAATCTAGGGGAATAAAACACAATGCGATTTGCAATGCGAATGCGAATTTCAATGCGATGTTTCATTTCTGGCCAACATGATGTACGAATATCCATCCAAAATAACGGCAAAAATACGACTATCTATCTCACTAACACATTCGGATTTTCATTTGTTTTTTAGTAGAAAAATGAATTTGATTGTGTGTATTGCCATACCAAGCACCAGTTTTGTAGCCTTATTGAATGAATGATTTATGGAATGCAAGCAAATAATACGTTTTTTTTCCTACTATCATTTTTGAATAATCGGATGTTTAGACCTATTATGTAAAATATATTGTTTTATGGGTAATAGCATAATAACTTAACCGGACAGCGCGACAGATAATATTTTTGTACACGAAAACAAGGCTATTTTTTTTTAGGGGTGTCCCTAGCAACTTTACATCAAGTTGGCCGAGGGTCCATACAAAGATGAAACGTCTCCTTTAAGGACATAAGCATATACAACCGAATTGATTGATGGATATATATTTATAATAAACTAGCTGTTGCCCGCGGCTTCGCTCGCGTTAAATTCGGAATAGCGCAGTTACGTACGTACGTAATACGTATAGTAAACACAGACAGATTTTTTTTAAACTATCCTGCGAACTTTCATCTCCTATTTCAAGCCCATTTAGGTAAAAATCTTTAAAACGGTGGAACAATTATTAATCGTTATTTAATTCTTATAAAGTGCCTAAATGCAAACTTTCATGGCGTCATCTTCTATATAAAATGACGAACATCCATACAAACTTTTATCCTCTATTTAACCCCCCCCCCCTTTTTTTCGCGACAATATGTAGTATGTCCCAAGCTCTAATCTATCTCTGTTCCAAATTTCATCAAAATCGGTTCAGTGGTTTAGGCGTAAAAGCGTAACAGACAGACAGAGTTACTTTCGCATTTATAATATTAGTAAGGATAATACAATTTTTTTCAGGATAATACTGTAAAATGCATTAAACTTATCAATATATGAGTATAATATATTATTATATGTATATTTCTATATTTAAATGAAAACCGAATCGTGGGTTTCAATATACGATTAATTCAATTAATTCCCAACCAAAACGCCCATCCAACCGTTAATATAGCAATTCTCAGAGCATAATATAAGGTGCTTTATATGTTCCGAGTTCATCCTTCGCTACATAAACGTATCTGCGATCATCAATTACTGTAACAGATACCTTTACAAACAGAAACCGTCTTAACCTTAACAGCAATCAACACCTTATTGTCCCAAACATGGCCTCCTTCCTTCGATCAGTAATTTTGACCCTTTTACCTCTATATATATCTTACTAGTAGCGCCGCGCGGTTTCACCCGCGTACTTCCCATTCCCGTGGGAGTACAGAGATAAATTATAGCCTATGAGTTATTCTGATGTATAAGTTATATTATTGTAAAGTTTCATTAAAATCCATTCAGTAGTTTTTACGTAAAAGAGTAACAAACATCTATACTTACAAACTTTCGCGTTTATAGTATTATAGTATAGTATTAGTAGGACTCTCTGTTGCCCGCGACTTCGTCCGCGTTAGCAAAAAAGATTTCCTTTTTTTTTCGATGTATCCTATGTTATTTCTAGTACCTCCGATAATATAATGTTATTGTGTACAAAGTTTCATGATAATGGGTTGAGTAGTTTTCGCGTGAAAGCGTAACAAAAATTCCAATTTTCCTATTAAAATATTAGTAAGGATGGTGTAGCGGTTGTCTATGGGTGTCGCCTTCACTTACCATCACGATCCGTCTGTCTGTATATTAAATGAGAAGAGGCACCTCTTCTATTTATTTTATTATTCGTTTAATTTTCACAGGACCATAGGCTCATTCTTCAATTTGCTCAAGTCATCACTGGGATCTGGATTACTAGCTATGCCAGCAGCCTTCAAGCACGCCGGCTTAATACCGGGCAGCTTGGGAACTGTTCTCGTGGCGGTGATCGCTACACACTGCGTCCATATTTTGGTGAGTAATACATGTTACTAATAAGCTAAGCTAACGTCCGGTTTCTGAAACGTTGGTCAAAGTGTATGTCAACTAGCATGGCTGTTAATGGTGGTTAACATACGACTCTTGAGTCAAGTTTGGCAGCTTTTCATTGTAGTTGTTATGTCAATTGACAGGCTGATCAAATTAAGTAATTTAACCATGCTTCTACCCACTAATTTGACGCTAAACAAGTCACTTGACAGATGAATAATTAATTTTTGCGTTGATCAGACTTTCGGAAACCGGGCGTTAGTAAGGTAAGAGTAATGGTGGGTGTTGGATGCGAGTGGCAAGGGATCGGCCGTCTTGGTGTTCATTGAGCTCATTTCCAGTAGTGGACGGATAGTGTCCAGTCCGCGTTCTAGTAGACTTTTCTACTTAAACGAAAGAAATACTACTTAAGGTAGAAACGATTTAATTTATTTTATTTTTGCATACATTAATTAAAGCACCCATTGAAACCAGACAGTAGTGCTTTCAGTAAAAAAAAATTCAGACAACCCATCTTTAATATGCTTTCTAATATACTAAATTTGTCATAAAATAGGTCTCATTCTATTATCAACCCGTAACGTTTTGTTTCAAATTCGTATCTTAGACCACCATTAGTGTTAGTGTTGAATAAATATTTCTTTCTTTCTTTCACATGTAATAAAACAACTATAGGACTGTGTAATATTTAATATTTACATTTGATTTCGAACACATCTCTTATAAATGCGCAGTTTACATTCGCCTTTTATAAAATTGATTTTATTTCCGTTCTTGTTACCCCTAACACAATTTCTCACAAGCTCAACCTTGATCTACAACCATGGTACAGGAAGCCCTCCTGTATTCGTAATATAAAGATATTACGACTTTTTAAAAGCAAATTTCCAACATGAAGCCCACTTATGTGCGTTTGTACGTGTTTGTCGTTTGTAACTCCTAAACGGCTATTCCATTTTGTTGTGTGTTCAAGTGGATTGAATGGTTTAAATTCGTAATTCAGTCCGAAATGTTTTGTACACACCAACATGGTTTTGTACACATGACGTTTTGTAAGCATAAATGAGCTACCGACGTATGCCTAAGATTACTGTAAAATAACAGGGATTAATTGTAAATATGTTTTTTTTTCGAAATGTCCTATGCTGATGGCCAAAAGGCCTTAGAGCGAAATCGGAGCTGTGGGTTGGCAGGTAGCTTCCCCAAGTAAAATTACATATGTATGTTGTGGGGTGGTTGTATTGTTTAAAAGCTGTATCATTGATAAATTAGAGCAAAAAAAATATCTAAAAAAAATAGGCGTGATCACCCTCAACATTTAGGGGTATAAAAAAGGATATTAACCGATTCTCAGACCTATACGATATGTACAAAAAATTTCATGAGATCGGTCGAGCCATTTCGAAGGAGTTTGGCAACAAACACCTTTTTTATCATTTATTTTTTTTTTAAATATTAAATAAAAAAAAATACAAGAGCCACTTTATTAGTATTTATCCTTCTACGCAAACAAAATATTCAATATCAGATACAACTACAAATACTGCAAGCAAATCGCTTACAGTGCGGCGTGTACATATACACAAAATAAAATATATCATCATCAGCCTTTATTCCTCCACTGCTAAACATAGGAATATATATATAATATATAATGCCTCCTTGAATAAATATATTTTAATTTTATAAATACACTATTTTACTCTTGTATGTAGTTCGTATGTAATAATGCAAATTTGAATTTCCTTAACTCTAAAACCAGCCAGAGTTAACTGAAAGCGATAAAGCCACCTTTGGTGTTTACATTCGCCTGTAATTAAACCTCCTTGCAGTAGCTCTGCAGCATTGTTCGTTCATTAATTCTTTTTTTAAACGACTTCATGTTCTCAATCACTTCTTACTATTAGATAATATTATGTCTTGTGGATACGATTCAAGTGCTAGATTTAAAGGTTGTAAAATAAATATGTTATGGAAACTCTTGTCTATAATTTTGAGTAAATTTCATTTAAAAAAATCTAGAATATTTGGATGCTAGGCTCACCACATAAATAAAACATCGTGTTATATGAAACAATAAACTAAAATTTTCTGATATTTTCGTCGTATAATCAGTCGTAGTAAACAATATAATGATCAAGAATCAAGCCTAAATCTAAAAACTGGTACCTTAAACTAATTCTTCCTAATATTATAAATGCGAAAGTAACTCTGTCTGTCTGTTGCGCTTTCAAACATAAACCACTGAACCGATTTTGATGAAATTTGGAACAGGGATAGATTAGAGCTTGAGAAAGGACATAGGCTACTTATTGTCGCGAAAAAAGCTTAGGGGGGTTTAAATAGGGGAAGAAAACATAAGAAAACAATAGGGGATGAAAGTTTGTATGGAAGTTCGACATTATATATTATAGAAGATGACGCCATGAACATTTAGGCACATGATAAGAATTAAATAACCATTAATAATTACTGGTTCCACCGTTTTTTAATATTTTTACCTATATAGGCATGACAAAGGAGATGAAAGTTCGCAGGGTAGTTAAAAAAAATTGTCTGTGTTTACCATACGTACGTACGGAACTGCGCTACTCCGAATTTAACGCGATCGAAGCCGCGGGTAACAGCTAGTGTATTTATAATTATGTATTTTATGTTTTTACACTTCAAAAGATTAGAAATGTATTCTATACATACATATAATATGTATATATTATTGCTTAACGGAAATATGCATCAAGCAACAAGGTCGCATATTTTTTTAATAAGATTCGTTCGACTTTATTTTTAGCAAAAGTTTTTTTTCGTGTTTAACCTATGGTATATTTATCAAATAAAATCAATTCTAATATTGACTAATTTAAAAAAAAATAGTCCACATCCCTATTGTACCAATTTCTACCATCTCGTCATAAAATCCCCTCCAAAATGCCCTAAACTTAATAAAATAGCAGTCAATACTTTATCCCGTAATCCACAGTCCCTAAAAGATTTAATTTGAATTATAAAGTTTCATCCCTGCACTTCTGCTGCGGATTATTTGTCAATCAGAATGATTTAGACTAAATTCTTTGTCCTGTGGAATTCTTTTTATGTACTTCTTTCTAATTATACCACCCTAATCTATGTATATTTTCAAATAATAAAGATAAATAATCTCATACTAATATATAAAGTTGAAATACTTGTTTATTTGAATGTATTAATCTCAGGAACTATTGGTCGGATTTCAGTGTTAGATAGCCCATTTATCGAGAAAAGTTATAAACCTGCTAAGATGCCGTTGTAAATCTTAGTTAAAGCAGGCAAAGCTGCAGGCAATAGCTAATATTACATACTACATGTGTAAATTAGACAAATGTATTATATATATTAAAAATTAATTTAAATAATACGTTCTAGTGCTTAGCAGTAGCCAGTAACTTAACTTACTAACTACCTGTTACTCGATTCTGTGTTGTGTTTTTTCTGAACTGAACTATTAATTATTTTTGAAAATAAAATATTTCGGGAATATACGCTGCAATGACTGCACTGAATAATATTTAATACTGTGTCATCGGCCTACCTCGATGGTTAATGCAACTGATTAAGAACTAATTAACTTCAGTTCATTCACACTGATTCAACATCAAATTGCCATGCTGCTTTGCAGCCCACTTGGACCGGCACGGTGGGGATGGTACCTCTCGCTCACAAGATACCGGCGTAAAGTGACAGCAGCAGCATGCATTTCGTAAATTATTAGCATATTTATGAGTTTTGCCCATCCCGACTACATGACCTCATTATTGTAGGAAGATAATGGACGTCGATAGTCGCCAAAAGGTTTTGACTATTCGTTCGCCTATGCTATTTTTTTTTATTCTTTTTAAATTCAAATCTTTTAAATTCACAGGTAGACACTTCTAGAGAGATATGCCGGGAGTGTCGAATCGCATCACTGAATTATACCGAAACATGTGTGAAGGTATTTCGGCACGGCCCAACGAAATTAAGAACATACACACAGTTCATGAGGTGAGCATCGAATTCTTATCGTAATAATTAGGATTTAAAACTGATTATAATATCATAAGAGTGGTACATCTCTATGGATAGGAGATTGTATTCCGACAAGGTTTTTTATTGGGTTGAATATTTTTGATAAAAAGTACTTAAGATATTTCTTGTAGTTAGGCATAACTTGTAACTTAACATTAGAATTACATTGCTTGTGATTAGGCAGAAAAATCCTATCCGGAAATAAGTTCAGTTTCTAGATAGCTTTAGATAACCAAAAACCTATACTTTGGCTAATGGAAATCTATGACTGACGATATTCATAGAAATATTCCGCGAACTAAGAGTTTTTTAATCAAACTACACGGCACATACACTCTCTTGATCTAGAATTCGTAATTCTGTATTGGATTCTAGCGTTTACGTGAATTCCACTAATTATTATGAAATAACTTTTACGGATTTTATCGCGGCTTATCAATAATTTTTACCTCCCGTTACCACGGTTACTGTTAAGTATCTGAAACGTCGCTAACTTAACAAGGTAAATTTTGTTAGGTTGATAACAAGACTTACAAGTTTTCTTGAACATCTAAATGTGTCCAAATATTTTTATTTTAACGTATTGACTAAGGATCTTGTTTTTTATACACCCAATAGTATATAGCCATATACTAGTATAGTATCTGATATAAATTTCATATTGCTTGGTCCACCCGTCCCTGAGCAAATCAGTAGTAACACAGGGACAGACAGACAGACAGGCCGACATGAAAATGATTTTATGGGGGTACCTTTTTTATCTTCTAAGGTACGTGACTTTAAGAAACAATTACTCTTACGTTTGTATATATTCACTCGCAGTAGATATGACTTTATCAAAAATTAATTTGTTAGATGAGCCACCTGCTCATCTACTCTTCCGATTAAGCATAAAGGCCTTTTGGCCATCAGCATAGGTCCATTCGAAAAAAAAAAAAATCAAAATCTAATTTGAATCGTATATTCGTGTTCGTATTTTGAAAATTTGTATATACGTGATAAAGGTATGCCTTATGATAGACATAAAACCCCTCGTGCCCTTCATGTCATGTCAAACAATCGTAAAACGTGTCTTACGAAATGTGATTGGGGGAAACATTTCTAGAGGTCTTGAGATATAAAAAGGCATATACTGAATCCGCTTATAGGCCTTGAACCACCCTAAAATCGATACTTCATCATCATCTACATTTTTCCGTCCACAGCTGGGCATGTTCCTCTTTCAATGAACAACAAGACGACGCTGCACTGTGGACATATTCATCGATGTTGCATATAAGGTTGACCTTGACTACATTGATAATAATCTCATGTCGTCGATGTAATTTAATATCGATTTTTTTTCTTATATTTTTTTAGATAATAGCCTGTTGCAATAACCGAAATTCAATATCTTGTCAATCTCATTCCACTGCTCAGAGATCGATCTATCCTCCGCTTTTACGAACGTGTCCCTATCTCTAGAACTCTACACCCTGTAGCGGACTAATCAGTGCTACGTTTCTGAATCGCGCTATTCAAGTTTCACAGTTCGGCGCCCATATATAACAGCTGATCTTATGGCAAGTGGATTTCGGCCTGACTGAGCATACCATCTCGCTCAGCCGGAGAGCTCCCTTTGAGGTTTTCACCCACAACTCTATCCTTATACGTAAAGTAATTATTATACAGTGGAAACGTAACATACCTAACAGGCATCCCAGAAAGAATTGTCATTTGTTCTACGTGCGACCGGCTAAAACTAGTTTAGGACATTATGCGCATTATAGGTCAGAAGAATGTGCAGGAACAACAAGATCTTGCATAACGAAACTATGTATACTGTGTATACTGTCCGATAGCTTGAACAAATTCAAAAATTATTGAAAAGCTAGAATATAGCTTTGCAGACTGACCAGTGGTCCAGTGGTGGACGGGCTCGGCCTCTTATGCTAGGGGTTCCGGGTTCGATCCTGACCCGCCCATGTGTGCCTTGAAATGGGTTTTTTTCTAAATTTTTAAGTGCACACGAGACCATCGTTTGCTCACCGGTGAAGGAAAACATCGTGAGGAAACCTGCATGCCTGATGAGATTGAAAGTCTTTGAAGGTATGTGAAGTTCACCAACCCGCACTGGGCCAGCGCGGTGGACTATTGGCCCATTACCCTCCTTGCCTGATTTCAAAGAAGGAGACCCGTGCCCAGCAGTGGGACATATAAGGGTTGATACTTTTAGAATGTAGCTAATGTGTTCGGTGTGTTAAATTTTTGTTGATAATTCTTAATATTGTTTGTTAATGATATGTATTGTTGTGCTATGTGTTAAAATGTCGCTTGTGCATGCTGTATTCACCTCTAATTGAAGCCACATTTAGCTGTAATACTCTTGAATGTATTACTGTAGGGTATAGAATATTATTTCAGTGTGTATCATTGTTGGTGGATCTAATAAATAAATATGTATATTTGGGAAAGTTACGAATCTCCTATTTATTAGCTATACGCCATAGGTCCTCACAGTAACATGTTACGTGGTGTAAGCTACGAAAAATAAATCGTTTCTGACAAAATAAGATTAGGAACTTTTATAGTTCCATGATTGGCATGACCTTATTTCTATAAAACTTTTCCGCCCTGGGCACTTGTATGTATGACTAGTACAAACAAATCTTACTTGTTGGCAGACATTTCGTCGAATACGCGATGGCTGGAGTGTGTCTTGGCGGGACCAGCGTCTACGTTATTTTTATTGCGTCTTCTTTGAAAAACGTGAGTCAGTTTTTTCTGAAACAAAATTTAAAATAAAGATTATTATATTTAGGGTTGCCAGGCGTCCGGATAAAGCCGGACATAGGTGGGTTTTTTGATTGCGTGTCCGGCCAAAATAAATAGTGTCCGGCTTTTGTTAGACTTTATATTTCGCAAACGAGCGATGCCAAATCAATCTTAGGCTAAGACTGACTTGGCATTCGATTTCATCTAATAGTTTACTAGAATGTAATAAAATGTATGATATTCGTAAAAAAGCTATACATAATAATATACATAATAATAACACGACAAAAAAATACAATTTTTTTGTCGTGCCTATAAATACGGAGACAAAATTCTCAATAATGTTGGGTATCCGGTCTTTCTATCCAAATGTCCGGCCAAGCTGGCTCGTCTGTCCGGCTATTAGGTTTGGCGACCTGGCAGGCCTAGTAGTATAAGATTAGTTCCGGATCAAAAGGTGCTTATAAAGGGGCAATACTTTTGCTATAATATTGACTATAATAAGTAGCAAAGTAAGTTCACTACCTGGATGAAATTTCAGTACCCACGTTATTTTTCATCATAATAAATTCTAACAAACTGGAAGAGTAAAACCTAATTAGTTAAGATTTCTCCGATGGACTTGAATTCCAAAGAAATGTCCTTTTTGCTGCTTATTCCAGAACTGTGTTTACTTCAAGATTCTCAGAAACAATACTAATGCAGGAAGCATTAGTTTTGTTAGTAAGCATTTCTAGCGAGTTGGAATAAATCATTTTATATATTTGTGTAGTTTATTTTATATGATTTATTTTATACTTTTACCGCTTATGCCGCATACGAGTTTGTGCTCTATAGTCTTTCGACACTTTTGTATGTACTCGGAAGCAAATTAATATAATATTATCTCGTCAAAACTATGTGAACTGTGTTGTTTTAAGTACATAAACCTTGAAAGTAATAACTATTTTATATGAGGGTATTATAATATAATACCAGATATTATCTGATTATCCACTCAACCTTTCTATGTAGTATTATAACTTAGTAGTATAACTATCAAATTAATTCAAAACCGAAAACTCATCAACATTTATGGGGGAATTTGAATAAACAGCCTGGGCTAGTCTCGGGACATTCGTTAAAATTCATAGTGGACTTTTATCGTCTGTTATCTTTTGCCTATGCAAATAAAAAAAAGCCGTCAAGTTCGAATCGGACTCGCCCATGAAGGGTTCCGTTATAAAAATCTTATATATAAAAATGAATCGCAAAATGTGTTGGTAAGCGGATAACTCAACAACGCCTGAACCAATTTGGCCAATTCTTTTTTTTAAATAATCGCTGAAGTCCAAGGATGGATGTTCCGGCGAAAAAAAATCGAATAATTACCGGGAAAGCCCTAAAAACAGCCCTTTTCTTTTTCCCATACAAACGTTTTCTAACTAAAATGTAGAGTCAATCTGAACTTTATCGCTATTATATAAAGCTCATATTAGATTACAAACACTCATTGTTGTCTAAGCTATATCATATTAATAATTTCGTCGTAGACTCAATCTAAAAGTTACCTAAATAATAAAACATAAAAAATTTAAGGTTTCGAGTCGACAACATATATCCCCAAAATTTGGATTGTCGAATATTTTGTTAAATTCTAATGGTGTTGACAGACAAAATATTGCAGTCCATTAAAATACAATGACATAATTGCATATTATCACTGTCATTGATAACGGGTGACAACAACTTTTTTTTAATACGCTTTTTTCCTTTATTTATGACAAGGAGTATTTACGGTTTCCCAGTGTCAAGTTTTGTTTTGTATTATATTTTTATTACGAAAAGTATTATTTAGACAAAGAAATGTTATGATCAGGAGAATTTATAGGTATACATTCTGTTCCAACTTGACGGCCCAAGAGGAACTGGAAAAACATTTGTATTTACAACTATTAAACATTTTAAGATCTGAAAACAAAATATTCCTGCACATAGCATTCATTGTAAGTAGAACAGATCACTTGAGATTTACAATTTCAATTAATTCTGATGAAGTCTCTACGTTTTACATATTGTCATAAGGATTCAGGCAACCGATCATCAAATGAGGACGGTGCTGATCATAGCGATGCATTGTAGATAATTCAATTGTAGACCATATTATTATTTGTAGGAAAAAAGCGTACTGGCAGGAAATCTAAGCTCTCGGATGAGACGCTCGGGCTTATGAGGGAACGCAGAGCACACACAGACGCCACTTCTACAGATGTAAAGCTTCTCTCCAAGCAGATACGCAAACTAATACGCCTTCGCTGCTCAAATACGCAACGGATTACCGAAGCAATTGAGCAGAATAGAGGGTTGAAGGTTTTTGTGGAGAAGCTCGGGAGAAGCCATCTGTCGAAGATTAGGACCACTTCTGGCGCGACCGTTTCTTCAAAGCCTGAGATCTTATCGCAGATCGAAGATTTCTATGGTAAATCGTATGCGTCTCACGCTCCTCAACCCAATCCCCGGAACAACGATCCGCGTGCCAGCTTAACACGACACCTCTCCGGCGAGCTTCCGAACATCAGATTAGACGTAGTAAGTCTGGCTCCTAAGCAGCTAAAAGGGAAGGATTTAGCACCATAGACCACATCCACACTATAAGGCACGTTGTACAGAAGACCCATGAGTACAACCAGCCACCGTGCCTTGCTTTTGTGGACTATGAGAAAGTTTTTGACTCTATTGAAACCTGGGCTGTTTTGGAAGCTCTGCAGCGATGTCAGATCGATTGGCGATACGTCAAAGTGATGAGAGGATTGTACGAAGCCGCTTTTTTGTCCGTTCTGATTCTGGAAGGTCAAACAAGACCAATCCAATTGCATCCAGGAGTGCGACGGGGGATGTTCATTCCCTGAAACTGTTCATTAATGCTTTGGACGTCTTGAAGACTTTTAATTGGGCAGAATGTGGCATAAACATTAACGGCGAGTATCTCTCACACCTTCGTTTCGCCAACGATATACTTATATTGGCCGAGTCACTGGAGGGTTTGCAGGAGATGCTGCACAGTCTAAACGAATCTTTTCGACGTGTGGGCCTTAGGATGAATTTGGACAACACGGAAGTCATGTTCAACGAACACGTTCTCCTTAGGTCGGTTAACGTCGATGGCATACTCTCGAAGCCGTGCAAGAGTATGTCTACCTTGGTTATACCTTGCAGCTAAGTCGACATAACTTCGAGAGGCAAGCCGATAGGAGGATTCAATTAGGGTGGGCAGCATATAGGAAGCTTCGCCATATTCTCACGTCGTCTATACCGTAGAGTTTGAAGACGAAAGCCTTCAACCAATGCGTTCTCTCGTGATGACCTACGGGGCCGAAACGTGGCCTCTTAATTTACGACTGGTCCGTAAGTTTTCCATAGCTCAACGTGCTATGAAGCGTGCAATGCTGGATGTTTCTTTGGCAGACAGGATTTGAAACGAAGTCCTCCTCCAAATTACTAAAGTTACCGATATCATGCGAAGAATATCCAGTGGCAAATATGGGCTGGTCACACACTCAGAAGAACGGATGGCCGATGGGTCAATAAGGTTCAAGAGTGGAGGCCGCATTTAGATAGACTTAGTGTTGGTCGGCCATTAACCAGGTGGTAAGACGATCTCCTTTCAGTGGCAAGTCCGCGTTGCACGCGAGTGGTACCGGATCGGTCATCTTAGCGTTCATTGAGGGAGGCCTATGTTCAGCAGTGGACGGATAAATGCTGATGATAATGATGATGAACCCATTATAAACAATGCCATCACAAGAACGTAACAAAAATAGATGAGTTTGTGTGGTTATAAGTTGTCGATTATTGTAGGTATGTTTATTAAATCCCCATGACTTCTTTTCCAGATCATAATCTCCACTTTATGAGCGAGGCACCCACTTTTTAAATATTTGTCACCTTATGGTTCACCACGAACACAAAGTTCGCCTCTTAGTCTCAAGCCCTATGACAAACATCTCAGTCAGGGTTTTAAGTGGATCCCAGAAGGGAAGAGGCCAAAGTTCGTGGAAGCCAAGATCCGGCCACCTGAGCTAAAACCCACACTGCCCTATCACCAGGGTGACAGTTTTGTTCAGAAGAACTTTTCGCGCCGACTATAGACGATATGACGGTGGTGGCATGCTGCATGGCAGGCATGCCTCGCCACAGGAACGAACCCGATGCCATGAAGCCGAGGAAGTCACACTCCACGGCTGGCGGAGGTCCCCCCCCCCCCATTTTTCCGCATCACAGGGTGAAGCCAACTGGCTCACCTCACACGCGATGGAGCATTACAGCAACCAGGGCCATTAGCATAGCTCAAACCGAAAACAAAAGATTAGTCTTTTATTTTATTCTTCAAATAGATAGGAACAAAAAACTGCCACATACCAGATCTTTGTGGCAGAACGAAGTCTGCCGGGTCCGCTAGTTAAATATATATTTTTTATATGTGAGTTGCTTGAATGAACGGTAAATTGCGCATGACGATTATGACGTATGAAATTATATTAATATACTAATTTTTCTATTATTTTTTTTTATTTATTAATTTACTTTTATTATATATCTTTTATTTTAAAAGTAAATTCTCAGTCGCGTCAGGGCCACACACAATTGACCACTTTGGAAGTGTCCCCTGCGCAAACCATTCAGTTTAGAAAAAATAAAATAAGGAACCTCAATAACATTTTTGAAGACCTATCTATAGAAACCTCACACGTATGGGTTTGATGAAAAAAATTAATATCAGTTCTAAGCAGGAGGAAGCCGGGGAACTCCCAAAATTTATCGTTTTTTTTTTCTATTTTTGTGTGAAAATCCTAATGTGGTTCACGTAATACATCTACGTATTAAGTTTCAACAGTATAGTTCTTATGGTTTCGGAAAAAGTGGCTGTGACATACGGTCTGTCCGACCGTATGACAGACATGACGAATCCATAAGGGTTCCGATTTTTTCCATTTGGCTACGGAACCCTAAAAAAGGTAATTTTAGATTCTGCGAGGAACGGCTCTTTCATCATTGTTAGCTGGAGGGCAAAAAGAGAATTTGTACTCAAAACTAGTAATTGCACAGCTGGAGATATAAAAGGAATAGGAGATAGACAGACAGTCATAGCGATTTGCATATTAATAGATTGACAATATTTGAACGCAATTCAGTGAATTCCACTTTGTTACCCGACTGCGCTGACTAAATTATACTATTGAACACGGCTTAGAATACAATGTAAGTAAAAGTGAGTACATGATTTTTAAATGTAAAAGTAACATTTTCAACCCTCAAGAGCCTTCCTTCTCACCACTTTTACTTAACGGAGTACCCCTGAGACGTGTTTCGGAGTGTAAATATTTAGGCCATGGAGTGACAGATTGCCTAAGTGACGAGGAGGATATAAAGAGAGAAGCTATCGGTCCGTGGTAATATGTTGGCACACAGGTTTACCAGGTGTACGGCGCCTGTCAAGATTACGCTATTCAAAGCATTCTGTCAGACGTTTTATACTGGTAGCCTGTGGGCCAACGTTACACAGCGGACTTACGTTGCCTCGCGTGTTCTCTATAATAACATTTTCAGATCACTCTTCCGTCTGCTCCGGTACTGTAGTGCATCCGGAATGTTTGCCGATGCAGGAGTAGACGTATTTTACGCGGTAATGCGTAAAAAAGTAGCGTCAATAGTACACCGAGTGCGGGAAAGCCGGAATAGTGTCCTGAAAATGATAGGAGACAGAATGGACACTGCTCTCCTTCGAAGGCTCACTGAGACACATGTAAGGGTAGCGAGATAAGGAGCGTGTTCATTATTTTCTCCCCCTCCTCCCTTCCAATTATTCTAATTATTCCCATAGTATATGTACCTATTATTTATGGACTATGATCTGAGAATAAATGAATTTTATTTTTATTATTATTTAATTTTCCTATTCAAGCTAAGGATAAAAAGTATACACCCGTTTTTCACTTTCAGTCACTTTTTTTTCAGCATTTGATAGCAAACGATTGCCTTTTCTTTAAAAATTAACATCTGCCTAATATTTTTTATCACTATGTCCGCTAAATGCCAGCAAACAATAAAAACAAACAAGGGAATTTGGTAGCATTAGATACATTATTTTAAAGGCAGAAATACACTTACGTGTCGTGGCGTGTCGTGACGCGCCAAAAGCATGTCATGACATAATATTTGCCCGTCGTGTCGTATCGCCACGCAAATATGTCCCTAACCATATTAAATGTATGAAACCGATATGCTTCTGGCGCATCACGACACGCCACGACACGTTAGTATGTTTCTGCGTTTACTGTTTTAATAAGTTTACATTTGTTGGTCATCATTTGTGGAATTCTGCTGTTTTAGGCGAATAATTGAAAATCAATTTGCTAATGGACAAATAATGCCGTGCCACGGTGTACCTACACGCAAATTAACGTTCGCTTCGTACCCGTACCGCAATCACGTGAGATATGCGCATAATATCTTTCGCCGAAGCGATTGCTGAATATTCGGTACTCCTATTTCGGATTTTTTGGATTCCGTTCCTCAAAAATGACATAACCCTTAAAGGATCGCTCCGCTGTCCGTCTGTCTGTGTATATATCTGTTTGTTTGTCTGTCAGTCAGTCCGTCAGCCAAACAAAAACCCTAAAGGGGCTTCCCATTAACATTGAACCATGTAACTAAGTAAGAAACTAGGCCTCAAAAATAAGTTAGTTAAAAAAATCTAAGAGTCTTTAATTTGTTGTTATTTTATATAAACTAGCTGTTGCCTGCAGCTTCGCCCGCCTTAGCTTATATTTACTGATATTTTTCGTCATAGCTGTAAAAGAATTAAGGCAGCGTTTCGAATGTAAGCTTATAGTAATCCAAAAACAAAGAACAAAATCCCAAAGCTTATAAGAAATAATAATAGTAAATATAATTAAATAAAAATATCTTTATAGTAATTATTAATTTATACAAAATAATTTCATTCAATTTATTTTCATAAAGTACTTGTTTTACAGATACCTCTACAACGCTAAGACAACGCTAAGTTTATAAATTAACCAAAATTGGGATTAAAATAACCTAGTATTAATATACGTTAAATAAGTCAAAAGTAATCCAAAAGTAATAAGAACAATAATTGATTGAAGTATAGTTAAGTATAGTTAATTGTAAATCTAGACTCTAGTCTAATCAAATGAAATATGATGCAATTAACAATAAATATTAAAGATAAATATTATATGAAACGAAAATACGCTTATCTTAGTAAATTGTATCTAAATATATTTTAGTCTAGAACGCCTTCGACTTTGTGTAAACACACCCAAGATCATATTAAGTTGCGGTTTGATTGGGAGAGGTCGCACCAAGGCATTTTGAGATCTGTAATTAGTAGAGTTACAAAAGCCTTTGTATTTGAAGTATTCTAACGATATACATATATTAGAAGCGTGATATAAGGTAAACAGATACCCGTGGATAGACATCTGGTACAAAGCATTTTGCGTAAAGCATTTTACTAATTAATCCTACTAATATAAATTAAAGGCGAAAGTTTGTAATATGTTTGTTACACGTTCACGTAAAAACTACTGGATGGATTTTGATGAAAATTTACAATAATATAGCATATAAATCAGAATAGCACATAGGCTATAATTTATTATCGTAGTCCCACGGGAATGGAAAGTACACTGGTGAAACCGCGGGGCGCTGCTAGTACAATTTAATATAGAGTCAAGTATAATATAGAGTAAGCGACAATGGTCCAGTAGGTATGGACTTGGCCTGTTGAGTGAGAGGGTCGGGGTTCGATCCTGAATGTAGTACCTTGAAATTGTATTTCTAAATATCTAATTGCACCTTGAACACGAAGCTACTTATATATCGCTCGCTCATCGGTGAAGGAAAACATCTTGTGGAAGCCTGCATGCCTGATGAGATTAAAAGTCTTTGATGGTGTGTGAAGTCTACCAAACGCATTGGTATAACGTCTTGGTGAATACACTCCTCGTCTTTTTTGAGGAAGAGACCCTTGCCCAGTAGTAGGACAAATATAGATTGCTACTTTACATTTTTTACTTAATATAGAGTATGGAAACATACCTTTATGATAGAAGCTGAAATTTTAGAAACATTTGCAATATTATTCAGTTCTCATGAAATAAACATTGCGCTTTTATGAGAATGGGGTTTCTAAAGACGGTATTATTAGCATCATTATATGCTACGTTGGTTATACGTTACCACAAATGTCCAATATACCGAACCAATTTTAAATTTTATCGCTGAAAATTTTCTTCTTATCACTGATCTAGAGTCCAAAAACTCATCAGCAGAACAGATTAAAAACATCTCAATTAGAAACATACTTTTTTTTCGTTTGTTTTTTTACGCTTTAGTAAAAAATCAATCCGCTACTGCTATATGTTTAATAAGCTTAAGTCATCGCGGGCGAAGCTGCCAGATAAAAACAAAGATGTACATACAAAGTGTACAATTTAATACAAATTTTAATTATATTATGTAAATTTACAAGTCAACAAAAATGTGATTTTGGTGTCTATTAACAAGAGAATTAATTATATTACGGAACGAAAACCTCCGCCTTACTTTTGAACTAAATTATGAATTCAGGACTGGATTTTACATTTACAATTTATATTAGATATTCTTTTACTCCGCAAAACCATAGACGCGAATGGTTTTATGATTTATTTGACTTTACAGACAACCAAATTTTAGTTTTCATAGTACTCGCAGTAGATAGTCTAAGGGTGCGCTCACACTTGTGACATCATAACGGACCGGACTACGTGGCATAAAGATCTAAGCTCTCACCACCCGGCAACTACGAAAAGAAATAGCGGAAATAATTTTATTCTTGAGCTGTGCTAGTGTAGCCTTTATATTAATGTCTTAAAAGGCTACGTGCGTTAATGAGCATAAAGCCAAGCGGCAAGGCGCAGACCCAGTCAAAGAATTCAAACGTATATAGAAAAACAATTCACGCAGACAATAGCAAAAATGCTTTGAAAAAACTGACGGTCGATGGATCGCCTCATAACACGTGCCTTAGATGCATGACAGTATACAGACCAGCTTCTACAGTGAGCTAGGTTAGTAGATCGATCTATACATTTTCCTGCTGTTATTCTGTGTTCAGCTGTTTATTTTAGTATTCATAATGCATTATATCGTACTGCAGCTTGTGACAATTATTCGCATAACAAAATACGTTCATATTAATTTGTACTGACATACGGTACTGTCACGGAATAATGTTCCGTAAATTCCCACTAGTGTGGACCGACCTTTAAGTGAAATGTGTCGATAATCTTATTGACTTCCACCTTTTTTGGGTCCCAAAGTTTACTGTGTGTCAATCAATCTTGCCTTTCCCCAATTTTGTTGGCCTCGGGTCCCAATCTAACCGGAAGATTTTTTTTAATCCTATTTATTTAGGGGAACCTTGTTTCTTAGGACTTGTGAGCCTGAATGTTTCCTCAGCGTAATTACTTACAAATAATAAACTTATCATCTTTAAATGATTACTTAAATAAAGGCTCACGAATTGTTTGAAATCATTGATGGAAATCTAAAACTTCTACAATAAACTTAACAGCGTCAGATGTTGGTTCCTAACTAATGTACTTAAAAATTCCTCTTGATAATATTAATTTAAGTATATACGATATTGCTTTTGTTCGTCCGTTAACACTCGCGGTACCCAACGAGCGAAACCCTTTTTCATATTCATTTTGCTGGTCAAAATACTTTGAATGCTGCCATATGAGATCCCTGTGACCTCAGCTAAATGTCTGACGGTTACTCTTCGGTCTGCTAATACGATTTCTTCGACTTTTTTCACGTTTTCCTCAGTGAGGGACGAGGTTGGGCGTCCCTCGCGATGTTCATCTTTTGTGGACGTTCTACCCAGCTTAAAGTCAAAGTCAAAGTCAAAGTCAAAAATTTTATTCAAAATAGTACTATCCAAGTATCTTTTTGAAGGTCAATTGAGTCTACCACCGGTTCCAAAGTAAGTCCACTGAGAAGAACCGGCGAAACAAACTCAGTGGAACTAGTCTTTTCAAATACAATATTACAAAAAATAGTAATACAAACAATACATAATACTATACTAGTATAGTACATAAGAAGAATTCAGCAAGAAACTCTGTTGGGTTGCTCCTTTCAAAATATAGTTTACATTTTTTTATAAACATACATAATTACATACACTTATTACTATAACACATTTATTACAGTCTTATCCTTAATCCTTAAACTCTTTGCACCACCGTGCCACCGTAGAATATGGAGGAGCAGAGTCCCTGTCTCCACCATATCAGCGTGTATCTCTTTGGTAGACATTTTTTTCAAACAGAGGTACTTGATCATCTCACTTCGTGTTTCTCCATTTTCGTGTTGTCGCTCCGACTGCTGGTATTCAAATAAATGTAGCTCCTGCAAATGACGTCCTATTTATACAATTTTTTAGCTGGGAAGTCGTGAGGGACTGAGGAAGTGAAAAACATTTTTTTTTTGTTTATCTTTTTTAAAAATACCTGTTTATCATTACTTTTTGATCGCCCCTAGTAAAATTTTCATTTCAAAGTTTCCCAAAGAATCAAAAGCCTACCCCTTTGACATTTAACACAATATTCTGCAAGTGCTGCACATCATCTATCCTATTATACTATGAATAACTGAATACCAGTATACATTCAGAAAAATAAATGGCGGACCATTGAGATACGGAACCCAAAAGATATTATGTTATTTAAAACTCGTATAAAAGGCAGCCCAGATAAAATAAAGTATGCTAATAATTCGCCTTGAAAATAGAAAAAATATAGCCCGAGGAGGTTATATTTATGAAGGAAGTAATATTTAATTATCCTTATTATATTTCATTATTATCTTATAGCTTTTCCCAGTCTGTCCTGAATTATTAATTCTTGTATCGTATCATCATCATCATCATCATCATCATCATCATCATCATCATCACCATAATTTGACTTTTTTTAACTGACTTCACAGGCTTCAACTTCAGACTATTATCGGTTGGAGGGATGCGTTCAGCATGGGTCCCCATCTTACTTATTTCTGCAGACGCCGTTAAACAGCTTTGCTGTGTTTGAGAGGGAAGGGCGAAACAGGCAGGGTAATTACTGGCACCTAGACTTAAAATCTTATCTCTAGGATAGGCGACACATTAATCAGGCCCTAGTTGTAGATAAACTAGTTTGTGTTCATGGGTGACGGTGGGCACTTATCATCAGGTGGTAAGAAGAGCCGCCTCAGCTTAATTCGCTTCGCCCAAGGTACTGGGCTAGACTACTGAGCCCCACCGCCACGACAAGGCTTAACCATGGTGGGGATCTGCGACCACCTGACCAATCGAAAATATAGTACTAATGTATATTATTCTAGTTCACATTATTATATACTAAATAGGTCATCTTTATGAGCCCGATCATGTCGTGGCGGTAGGGCTCAGTAGCCCAGACTGACTACTCTCACAAGAAGGGGGAAAAAAAGCAGGGGGGGGGGCAAGGGGCGAGGACGTGAATCTCGCCTCATTTTACTGTCCCAACGTTGAGAGAGGTTGCCGCCACCGCTTTAGGTTGTCACACTCGCCGGATTTTGGGGTAGCTACGTTCACTAATCAGCTTTCGGGAGCAGTGAGTCCCACATATCCGCCTGGGACGACCCACTCCCCCGCGGAATGCATAAGCGCATTTCCTGGCGTTAAAAAAAGGCGGTCCGAGCCGCAATACGCAATGGTCGTGGGTTCAAATCCCGTAAATGCAGATAAGTTGTATAATTAAATATAGATGTCTGCACTTAGGATATAACCGAAAAAGTAATGTTATGATTTGTACTTGTACTGTCCCGACGTTGGGAGTGGTTGTTCTGTGGTGCGGGGCAGCCGCTCTGTGGAGGTGGCGTCGGTCCCCTGAGGGACTGACTAGCCGTCGAGGTGCCCTGTTGCTAGCACCACATACCCGCCTCGGGAGACTCCACCGGGAGGCCTAAGCGTGTTTCCCGGCGTTAAAGAAAAAAAAAGGCCATCTTTATGAGACAATTTCTACAACTTTTGAAAGATATTTAAATGGAATCCATAATTATAATAGGGAGCCGACCGTTTAGAACATCTATCTATACATATAATAAATTTGTAGAGGAGTCGTTTCTGTACATTGAAAATATTTAAAAAAAAAATAGCCTGGGTGTTAAAGGATTACTAACAGAATCCATTTCCAGCATTTTTGGAATTTTTGTCTGTTTGTCTGTTTAGTTGTGCACGCATCACGTGAAAACTACAAAACCAGTGTAAATAAATTTTATCCATAAAAATTTAGCGTAACTTAGAGTAACATTTAGTTTTTGTTTCATCGCAATCGCTTCACTCTATCAAAAGATATATGTATTTGAAATGTAGCTAAATAAGATACTTTACAAATAGGATCAGATCAACGCCATCTATTGACCATTTACGGTGGCTTTCAATATCCTATCTATCATAAAATTTTCTTATCTATCTTGAAAATTTGACACATTTTCTTAGAAAATCTGTCAAAATTTTAAGATATATAAGAAAATTTTAAGATAGGATACTGAAAGCCGCCGTTAAAGTACCGATTTATTGGCGATTTACAGTACCGACTTATAAGTAGGTATGTAGGTCGTCAACAGATGGCGTTGCATGTATCTGATCCTATTTGTTAAGTTTAACGAATTTGTTATTATATTTTGTTAAAACCTTAAAACGTTGGAAAGGAATAGTAATCCTTACTAATATTATAAATGCGAAAGTTACTCTGTCTGTATGTCTGGCTGTTACGCTTTCACGCCTAAACCACTTAACCGATTTTGATGAAATTTGGTACATAGATAAACTAGAGCTTGGAAAAGGACATAGTCTATTTTTTATCGCGAAAAAAAGCTTAGGGGGGTTTAAAAAGGGGAATGGGATGAAAGTTTGTATGGAAGTTTGTCATTATACATAGAAGATGTCGCCTTAAAACTTTGTATTTAGGCACTTAATAAGAATTTAATAACCATGATTAATTAATTGTTCCACTGTTTTTAAGGTTTTCGCCTATATGAGCATTACATAGGAGATGAAATTTTTTAGGGTAGTTCAAAAAAAATCTGGGTTGCGTTGGCGCAGTGCGAGGTAGTGGGGGAAATGTCGCTATATTGCTACCCGAACAGGCAGACACGTGAGGGCATTTTTCAGTTGTAACAATTTCGATTTGTCCATAGAATTTTGCTTTCGTTAATGTTCTTAATATATTCGGCAAAATACAATGTTTCATGTATTGTTATTTGTATTTAATTATTTAATTATATGTTATTGAATGGAAAAAAAGGGGGCTGCTATATGTGCACGTTCTAATAAAGCTTAAAAAAGAAGATGCGTCCAATCCAAATAGATAAAGAATTGTATGACACTATTATCCAAAACATGGTACACGGTCCCTGTGGTGTTAGAAATTCAGCCTCGCAATACATGAACATTGGAAAATGCACAAGGATTTTCACTAATCAGTTGATAAAAGAAACTGTGCAAAATGACAATGGCTACCCGTTGTACAGGCGCACAGCGCCCGAAGACGATGGCCGAACAGTTACAATTAAGACTCGATCTGGAACGAACGAAACCTTAGACGTCCCATATTTGCCTATTTCATATAAAATTTTCAATGCTCATATTAATGTAGAAGCCTGTAGCTCTGTCCGCGCATTCAAATATACAAATATATAAACAAAGGAATTGACAGGCTATAATATTTAATCTCAGGAATGAAGGTGGAGCACATCTTCTGAATGAAGTGCAAACATTTCAAGCAGGACTTTACGTCAGCACTAATAAAGTAGCGTGGGGGCTCCTTAGCTTCCTCTTGCCTGAAAGACATCCAACAGTAACCTATCTTGCTGTACACTTAGAAAATGAAGAGTGCATATATTTTACCGAGAACAATTTCCAAGAAAAAGTATCTACACCGCCCAAAACAACATAAACAGCCTTTTTCCATCTTTGTCAGGGCGATTCCTTTGCCAAAACGTGTTTCTGTGCTAAAATCTCCCGTTGTTATACCTGAAACACATCTACAAAGGACTGCGAACGCTGTTTTCAATGTCTGTTGAAAATTGGCCCAGAATGAAATCATCTGATGCCCTTGGTCATGTGTACACCGTCCACGATACTAATTTTGAATGTTTCTGTTTACGTTTGCTGCTACACCAAATTCAGGGTCCTATAAGCTATAGTGATCTTAAAATTGTCAGGAATTCGGAACATATAGAGAAGCATGTGAAACTCTGGGTCTGTTAGAGAATGATAATCACTAAGACGAAACTATAAAGGAAGCTGTCCAGTGCAAATCACCAGCCAAAATCAGAGACCTTTATGCAACCCCTTATAATATTATCATCTTGCGGGCTATCTTATCCTAATGAATTATGGAACAAATATAAAGAGTACATGGCGGAAGACATTTTGCGTAGGCTACATTAGACACACACGGACATGATATACAATGAACACATTTATCATCATCAGCATAACGAAGCCCCTGGAAAAATTTAAGACAAAGTAATGGCTATAGTGGGTAAGCGTTTGAATGAATTTGAAATGATTAGCCCTCGGAGAACGAACGAAAATGAACTATCAGATGAGATTATACGAGAAATAAACTATGACATACCAGCTTTGCAGCAGCAAGTAGCTGAATTGATACCCAAATTACTACCAGAACAAAAACGAGTATTTGACGAAGTGTTGCAACTAACAGAACCTAGGAATGGCGCGCTACTCTTTGATCTCACCGAGGAAGATTCACCTATCTGTAATTTTAGTAAAAATAGCGCATGGCATGCTATTGCACGTCAGTGCAAAATCTTGGTGTGGGATGGAAGTACTATGGCGCACAAAAAAGGGTAGAAACACTAAATTGAACGCTCCGGGATTTGCGCAACAGTACCTGTTATTTTAATTTTTATTTTAATTTATGGGAGAGATGGTGGTTTTATTGGCTGGTGATTTCCGCCAAACGTTAGCAGTCATTCAGAAGGGGACACTTGCAGACGAAATTAAAGCATGTCTCAAGTCGTTCACTATATGGGCCACCGTAATGAAGTTCAGTTTGACTACAAATATAATGACACGAATGCTGGCAACCATGCCGAAACACTATTAAAAATAGGAGATGGTCGGCTAGAAACTAATGTAGAGGGCTGATTCAATTAGTACACAGTGGTTTAGAATTAGTTGCAAGTGTTTACCCAGACTTACAAAACAATATACAAGAAAATCAATATTAATGTGAAAAAGCAATTTTAGCACCTAAAAATGATATTATCAACTAAGTAAATCCTGACATATAAGTAAGAGTAAAGTACCAGGACAGGTACAACAGAGTATTTATCAATAGACACAGTTACGGTACAGAAAAGAGCATATCATATCCCGTAGAGTTTCTAAATTCGCTTGAGCTGTCAGATGTACCCTCACAAAAGCTTAAATTAAAACTAGGTGACTGGGAAGTCATGCTCATGTGAAATTTGGATGCCCAGAGACTATGTAATGACAATTTTTCTAATTGACAATTGTATGTAGCATGTTCGCGTGTGTCCAATGCCCAGAATGTCTACATTCTATCCCCAAATGGAAAGACAAAATATTGTTTACAATAGTTTATTAAAATAATATTCTGTTCCGAGTTGTCTTCTTTGTTCTAAATCAGGAAAGGGGAACTGCGCTACTCCAAATTTTACGCGAGCGAAGCCGCGGGCAACAGCTAGTATAGACTAAATTCAACGTTCGATAATAGCTAAAGGTTCGTAATATTATGATCTATACGTAAAATAAATAAAAATAATGATCCGACCACAAAAACCGTCATTTAGTCGTAAAAGATACACCAGATGACCTATTGTGTTGCAGTAATAACATGCAGACATACAATCAAATTAATAACTTCATTTACCATATATTCGAACAACGCAAAACAAGTTTGTATAATATAATAGATGAAAAGAATATAAAAAGAAAACAGTCCAAGATAAATGACCGTTGTCAAAAAGAGGGTAAGCCTTCATCATTAACATCATCAGCCTTTATCCGTCTAATGCTGAACATAGGCCTCCCTGAATGACCTTAAGTAAGCCTTGCTTAAGTTTATATTTTCAGTTCCTCAAACCGAAAAACAACATAATAAGTTATTCAAATATTAACAAACATGAAAGCTTATTATATACATAATAATATAATATTCAATAAAGGAAAATCCTCTTTTCCTAAAACTTCCATTACATGTAATCATAATATTATGTACATTTAAACAAGAGAGGCGCCCTTTGGTTCAACCGCAAACAAATGTTCGGTTGAATATTCGGTCCAAATGTACTGAATCGAATGTTTGGCCGAATCATTTGGTTCAATAATGGGTTCTAAACGTAGTAGTAGTTATCATATTATATTATGCTTAAAAAAATTAAACAAAATTTTCACTCAAAGCAGTGTTCTAATAATTATTAATTGTATAGAAATTTAGTATAGTTTCATTTATCGTTTCTAAAAAAAGCAGTTATTTGATTGCAATTTTATTTTATTATATATTAACCAACTATTCGGCCGATAGTGTAGCCGAATAAGAACATGAAAAAATATGCCGAAATTACGGAATACGAATATTCGGCCGAACATTTGTGCATCTGCAATTTAAATACTCGGTAATTATTCGGAAAATCAACCGAATATTCGAAATTGAAAAAAATACGAACTTGAAAAAATATGCCGAATGTACCGAATACAAATATTCTGCCGAATATTTACGCATTTACAATTAAAGCAATAGTTTTGTTAGAGATAACGTTAGAGAAGATATTTTAAGGAGTTTATAATTGGAAAACTCTGAAATAATGTACTGTAGATTGTTTCACAGTTTTATACACAAAAGATGAAACCTAAAACCCTCACCTTAATTAAGTAAGAACTTATGTGAGTGACGAGATTCTTAATTAAAATATTAAATTAATTGTGTTTTACCGTATATATAATATTATGATAAACATGATATTATTTTCAATGTGAACGCGCCTTTGACTCTAATGACACAATTTTTTACGTTTTATCACGGTTCATTGAGATTATTTTACATGCAAACAACTATAATGATCATGGAAGGAGGGGAGGGTCCCGATCATGATTGCTGTAAAGCATCTGACGTAGGAAAGAAGTAGAAGATAATTACATTTTATTATAGGATTTTGTCATATATCCCTAGCTTTCCCTAGCTTATATATAACTGTTAATAAATATATATTACGTCAGCTGGCTGTACCTTGGTGGAAAAATCGTCAACTTTGAAAGTTATTAGTAGGAGTTACGCAGGCAGAGTATGAAATAAATATTCCGTAATAATATTTATGATTTTTTTTAATATTTAAATGGAAGATTTATTTCATCTCAACTCTCATATTAAAGCGCTATGTCGAATACAATAATCTATCATCCAGATAAATTTTTGTTTGAGAGGAAATCACTGAAAGTGAAAAAAAAATTATGTTCGAGTCACCATCTGACGTACAATGTACCATGTCATAACCAGCTGATTATTTTTTTTTCGTTGAGATATTGGGTTAACTACAATTTATCAAATATTTGAACCGAGAGGAAATTACCTAATTTTTTTTTCTTCATGCGTGGAGGGCTCCCACCGCTCATCCCCCCAACCGAGAGCCAGCTGACGTTCACGAGGCTTTATAATACTGTTCTCTAATACGTCTCACGAATTATCTCTCGGGAGGAAATAATTAACCAAATTTTCACCTGGCTCCCGGAAAAAAATGAATATGAGCGGTTCCGAGAATCGGCTCTACATTCTCGCGTTCTCGCAAGATTCTCACGCGAGTGAGGAGAACCCGATATTTTATTTATTTATTCACAATTCTACATACAAATTAATACAAATTAAAAAGAGGAAAACAAAACAGAATTAGGCCTATTATATAATATTAGCGTTAACTCAGATTTACAACGGCATCTTACACCCTACAGCCTTCCTTGATAAATGGGATATGTAATACTGAAAGAATTTTCCAAATCCAAACAATAGTTCTTGAGATTAGCGCGTTCAAAAACAAACTCTTCAGATTTATATATAAGTATAAGTTTGGTATGTATGCCTTATTACCATTTTTACTCGTTTAATTTTATTTGTGTAATTCTATCAAGGTCCTGGAAGGTATTAAGGTCCCATACTACCTTTATAATTATATATTGTCAAATTCAATATAAAAACATTAAAGTTTAAAATAGTTTATTTATATTAACGGACAACAATATGACATATGGGATATGATGGGAAGACGATATCCGTGCACTGGCAGGTCCGTGATGGATGCGAGTAGCAAGGGATCGGTCGTCTTGACGTTCATTGAGGGAGGCCTATGTTCAGCAGTGGACGGATAAAGGCTGATGATGATGATGATGAATATGACATATTATTTTATTACGCACAGACTGATGTCCGGACTCAATACACATACAATACAATTACTTAAGAGTATAATATAATACATAATTGAAACATGAAAACTGTGTTTATTAAGAAGCCGATTTACGTTGAAAGCTTCCGTTGGGAACAAACGAGCTTGACTTTTTATGCCATTGTTGGAAAGTTTGAAAAGGGAAAATATTTTGATTAGTGGTTTTCCGAAGTTTTTTGGTTTCCAGAGATATTATTTGAGTAACGTTCATTATTTTAAATAAAAATGCGAAATATTTATACGTCAATTTTCTAAGAGAATTAGTTTTGAACTTGCATAATATTATCCTTTTTTATACTTAGAGTTTATATTTTTAAAGCTTTTGCCCGCGACTTGGCCCCCGTGTACATTAGTTGACCCCTTTTTCATATATATTTCACCCTTCTTATTGTTTCTTCTTTTTTTAACCCATGTATACAAAATTTCATGAAAATCGTTGGGGCCGTTTCCGAGATTCAGATTATAATATATATACGTATTGTCTGTGACACTCTGTGATGACAAAGCATTATTCTGCTCGAAGAAATTTAAAATCGGATAATCAGTCCGATCAATCGAGCATAATATCCTTCATTGTACCTTGTTCTCACTCTTCATAGGTTTATTGAAATATAAAATAAAATATTTTTAGGCATACTGAGTATGTATGCATGTAACATCTATTTCGGTAATGAAAACAAACAACTGAATATTCCAACGCAATTTGTATTTTAAAAACGTATAACAAAATTATAGTTGTACTTACGTAATATGAAATGGTTGAAAACGCGAATGATTCTATAACTTCTTAAAATAAAACAGCATTTTTTGTGGCTCTGTTATTTTGACAGAGGTCTCGCATGCGCAGTGAGGTGCGCAAAAGAACTTTATAGATGTTTGCGCATACGACAAATAATATAATATATCAATAACTTTTTTTTATTGACCATGTTTTTCACTTTTGTGGCGAATATCGATATTTTGGCCTTAACTAAGAATGTCTAGTTTAGAAAACACTATAATTATCAAGCTCCTCGATACAAAAGAAGAAAAGAAGGAAAATTAACCTATTTTAAATCGTACTTTATGTGAATATAAGCGTATTTAATAAAAAATGGTCTAAAAATTTTGATAGAGCCGACTGACACTACGTCACCGACTCAACGTGCGTCAGTGTACGCACGCGCATGCTTATAACGGGACAATGATAAATGATAACTGATAACGCTTAGCCGGCATTGGCAACCGTCAGATGTCGCCGGTCGTCGAATGGCGGTGGACGTATTTTTAATTTTACAAAAATCACCAAAAACATTCGAAATTTAGACAAAATAATGTATTAAATGGAATATATTATATGCAAATAGTACTATTGCTCTGGTTATTATAATGTGACTATTATTGGGCTCTTTTAAAAATAATTATTCCTTCATTATACATTACACTGTACATCGCATAACCAAATCATAATATAATCGTAAATTATAACTGTTATAATGTATTAATATGTTTGGTAATAAAAATACGTTTACTTACAAAGTTAAAACAGGAGTTCCAGAGCATTTTGAACAACTTTAATTTATTTAACAACGTAAATGTTATTTTACACGCGGTCTGCCGATAGCCTCAGTTCAGACTAAAGTTAATGCCCTCTTCGGGCTTCGGCCGTCGCGATTCTCGGGACCGCAGTCGATATTATGAATCATGATCGTGCGTTATCATCATCATCATCATCGTCATCATCATCATCATCATCATCATTAATAGGCAATGACGTTTTAAGTCAATACATCATTATGAAGAAGCATACATATATATATACATACAGCCATTTTGTTTTTGTACAATATAAAGGAAATGTTATCGTTGTTATAGTATTTTTATTTATATGATATTTATAACAAGGTTATAATATAACGGTAATATAAAATAATATAATGGAAGATAATATTATCTCAAACTATATATTATAACAAATTTTATACATAATATAATATAATAACAAAAAAAAAATCGAAAGAGAGCTACACAAAGCCATAATATGGCTTTAAGTATAACTAAGATTATAGGTACAGCTAGAAAATAAAATTAAGTATTGAAAAAAATATTACGAGTCCACGTAGGATTGAGGGAAATACATAAATAATTATTTTTTAATATTATGTATACGTGAAATTCACGTACACATTTAAAAACAATACATATTATGCAAAAATGCTTGTTATTATTGTTAACTGTTCTGAACGGATTTAATGGCACGATACGGTTTGGTTGGCTGTATCAAGAGTCACGTCATGCGGGTGTGCATTTGACCCTGACATTGTATCCGAACTAAAAGGGCCCAATTTTTATTGTAGCATTTACCAATAACATCGCTCGATGACTTCACCGCCATCTAGTAGTGAGTTGCAGCAAAGTTTTTAGATTATATTTAAAACGCCTATTGAAAACTATAATAGTACAACTTTATTATACGAAATATTAATACTATATTATATGTGATAGTTTTTATAAGAGTGATCGATTTATAATTATTATCAGAGACAATAGCTATTAATTACTATGCTCATCCTTAAAGATTTTAGTCATACAGTCAGACCTTAGCCAAATAAATACATAATAATATATATTTATCTGACTAAGGTAAAAATGCCTTATTAAAATACAACTACAAAAATACAAAAAATATGACTACAGAAGTACAGAACACGCCTGTTTCTACCTGGACAGAGCCCACCACAGCGCCTGCGTGCGAGCCTATCAAGCGCCTATTTTTTTACGAATCTTTGTGCTTAAACTTATTAATTTTTATTATTTGTTAAATAGTCGTAAGTAAAATTAGGTCGGTCAGCTTAGCTTGTGTTATTTTAATTCAATGCTCTGAAAAATAAAGCGCCCATTGCCTTGGCGCCTGTGTGCGCCGTACACTTTGCACATAGGGGCAGCGCGGCCCTGGTCGTATAGATAATATTTAGGCCTTCGTCGGCCTGACACGAGCTACTTAACGAAGGTGACATTAACATTATACACGGTGTATTTGGATTTTATCTAAAAATGTATAAGTTATAATAATAATAATTATTATAAAAACATCTCCTTTTGAATTCTATCATTTTCTAAGTTTACCTCTTGTGAATTCATCGAAAATGACTCCGAAAAGAGTGTTCTGTTTCGAGCACACTCAATTATAAACTTTGCATATTCTCTGCATGTCATGCGAGAGGTTGCCACAATTAGTTTAGCAAATATTAACGCTACAGACACATTCTTAGTCAAACCCAGTCGCGCCTAAAAACCTTTTACTAAAAAGAAAAGAACTGAACGTCTGAAAATGTATAATTTACACGCTTAGAGTTTTTTTAAAAATATTACCGTTATTAAACCTTTATATTTTTATTAACTAGGTGTATTCACAATTCTTCTGTTTAATAAAAAATGCAAATTAGTAATCCTAATTTTTATTTATCATTTACGCCCAATTTATTATATGCGCCACTGGTTGGCAAATAAGCATTTACTATGTCATAATAATATGTGTATAAAGCAACGCTGACCTCCTTCCTCATTACGGTTCCATAAGGAAGACCGTGTTCCTCTAAAAATATTATGTGTGATAAATACTTAGGGCCTGTTTCACAATCTCCCGTTAAGTTCCCTATAGGCTATTGGCAACATATTTGACAGATAGAGTATGGAGTATCTGTCAAACATCTGTCAAATATGTTGCCAATAGCCTATAGGGAACTTAACGGGAGATTGTGAAACAGGCCCTTAATATAACACATGTAACTGATGACCAATTCAAGTTACTATTTTTGAATATAGAATACTGAGTGTTCGAGCTTGCGAACTTGCGAGCACTTCAAGAAGTTTTACTTAAATAAATATTAATTTGTATAGGTTGTCTATTTCTTATGTTTTTGCATCGTTTAATTTAATATGAAGCAGACAGTTATAGCATGAATGATGATTGCTGGCCTCTTAGTCCAAACAAAAACTAAACAATTCACGACTAAAACTTTCGAAAACTTTGAGTTTCACATATTTTGTTTGAAGTTCGCTGTGCAGCGTTTTGGCAGCAATAAAAGTGAGTTATTGAAATTGTTTGTTACTTTATTGCAAAAACAACGGGCTTAGGAATTCTAATTTGTTCTAAAAGGCGGCAATAGAATGTGTTTTACTGTTTTAATTTACCAAATCCATTTTGTAATCGTGGAAATCTGGTCACTGGGACTGTAGATTTAGTAACCGAAATCCAGGTTACCCGTGTCCTTTGAAAGGGCACATAAGGGTTGCTGCTGATGATGATGATAATTAACTGGATTTATTCTATATGGATTTTTATTAGGTTCCTTAAACAATATTCTATTATTTAGTTACTGTTTGCGGTCGAATAGATATAAAGGTATTAATGTTACAAAACTAAACATATTTGTCAAAATCAAATCATGAATGTTTAAAACTAATCTATATCTATATCTATATCTATACTAATATTATAAAGAGGAAAGATTTGTACCTATTTTTGTATATTTGTATGTTTGTAATGAATAGGCTCAAAAAGTACTGGACCGATTTCAAAAATTCTTTCACCATTCGGAAGCTACATTATCCACGAGTAACATAGGCAAAATTTTATTCTGATAAAAATAGGGTTCCGTAAGATTTTATTTAATTAGTCTGACCGATCCGATTTTGTATTAAAATACAAGTGTAATTATTGTTTTCTGGTGTATATTCGCCAGAACAGAATTCTGAATATCAAATTACAACGGCAATAAAAATACAGATAAATTCATTAAATAACATTCTATAAAAATATATTTCCGTTATATAAAACCTCGTTGAAGTGGCAAATGTCTAGTCACACACTAAGGAGAATAGATTGTCGATAGGCCACTAAGGCTTAAGAGTTGAGGCCGCGCTTAGGTAGACGAAGTGTTGATCGGTTATTAACCAGGGAAAAAAGATTGACTGTACAGTGACCCATTCGATGCGAGGGGCAAGGGATTTTGTCGTTAATTGAGGGAGGCCTTTTTTTTCTTTTACGCCGGGAAATGCACTGACGCATCCCGCAGGGGTGAGGGTCTCCCCAAACAGGTATGTGGGACTCGCTGCACCCGAAAGATGGTAAGTGGACGCAGCTCTACGCACTAAAACCCGGCGAGTGCCACCACTGCCGCCTTTGATGAGGTGCCCCGGATCTACAAGCAACAGTTGTTCCGCACCACATAACAACCACTCCCAACATTGGGACAGTACGATGAGGTGAGGTTCCCATCCTCACCCCTTGCCCCCTGCTCTTTTGTCCCCTCTTCTTATAAGAGGGATACAAAGAGCCCCCTCGGCTCAATTCGCTTCGCCCGAGGCGTTCGGGTCACCCTGGGCTACTGAGCCCCACGGCCACGACAAGGCCTGAGCCATGGTGGGGAATTGAGGGAGGCCTATGTTAACAGTTGACGGATGAAGACTGGTGATAATTATCCAGCTGCGTCTACGTCTGTCTGTAATTATAATTGCTGATATAAATACAATGAATACTTAATAGAAATAACTTACCGTTGAGGAGCTTATGTGTCGGTTTCCAAGGAGATGGTTCATGAAAATAAGACATTTATTAACAAACAATACCTCATTTAATCGGATTCTGAGTAAAAGTTAACCGATTGATTTGTATTGTAATCGGATTAGGGAGCGATATCGATAAGTCATTGTTAACGGACAAGGCTTTTGCGATTAGATGTATAACAAAAGTTTCTGAACCTCTTTAGAAGTTTAACCTGTCTTAGATTTATCAAGTAAGATAACTTATTACAATAATAATATTGCAACTTGCCAGGAGCCATGTTTATTGCGTCCGTCTTGTAGTTCATTGTGAGAGACTGTCAGAGGACCGACACTGGCTGATAACGACGATGATGATGATGATGATGGACAAAATACAAGCACCTTAATAGGCTTTGCTCTTCGAGGTAATTTTTACCTAACTCTTCTCCCTCTTTCTTTTAATTACAATAGTTTCTGGTTTAATAAGAATTGCTAAGGCATATCTTTTTGCTCACCTACCTACTGATTGAGCTTAAAGGCCAAAGGCCTAAAAGTCTAGAATAAAAACAAAAACAAAGGTATCTCTATGGACTCTCTGATATTGAAATAAATCTAAGTATAATCTGGTATTAATATAATAAAATAAGGTGGCTGTTCTGTTTGATTCTCCTTACACAAAAGTCACAGTAGCACAAAAACATCCGTTTCAGTTTATTCCGCATTAGTTATTAGGTTATCAGTATCACTCAGGAAAATCCGACAGTTCCGTGAGGTTCTGAGCAGAGCCAATATAAAAGTTTCCGAGAATGTATTAGGAGGCAAATACTGTTTGGAAGTTTATAAACGAATTCAAGATCTCCGATACGGGGTGACATCTAATTTGTAAGCATAGAGTTATATGGTCTATGAGCAATGTCAGGGTCAAACTAAAAGACGTTATTTATGTGGGCCTATAACAGCGTCAAAGCCATACGGATTATATTAATTTACAAGTTATTTTTTAAAACCCTAACGCAAAGAGACGTGTGTAATAAGCTTGAATTCTTCCTCTTCTGAGTGGTTGTATTAAAGAAATAAAGTAAAAAAAAAAGTAAAGTATCAACCCTTATATGTCCCACTGCTGGGCACGGGTCTCCTCAAAATCAGGCGAGGAGGGTAAGGTAAGACCATCGTCAGTGGCGACGGTGGTCCAGTGGTGGACAGACACGGCCTGTTACGCGAGGGGTTCCAGGTTCGATCCTGACTCGGCCGTGTGTGCCTTGAAATGGTTTTTTCTAAATTTCTAAGTGCACCCCAAAGACGAGACCATCGTTCGCTCACCGGTGAAGGAAAACATCGTGAGGAAACCTGCATGCCTGATGAGATTGAAAGTCTTTGAAGGTATGTGAAGTTCACCAACCCGCACTGGGTTAGCGCGGTGAACTATTGGACCATTACCCTCCTCGCCTGATTAGAGAAATATTTTATCAAAATCCTTTTGGTTGATTTGGGTTGGGTTGGTGAACTTTACACACCTTCAATGACTTTTTTATTTCATCAGGCGTGCAGTTTCCTCACGATTTCTTTACCAGTAAGCGGGCGATGTTCGTTCGTGTTCAGGTGCACTTAAAAATCCAGAGAAACTCAATTTTAGGCACTATAGGGGTCAGGATCGAACACCGACCTCCCGCTTAAGATCCCATACAGTGGGTATGGGATCTTAAGCGATGGGAATCATCATCGGTTTTCGGAAGAAGTATTCTTCTTCCTAGTCTTTATTTTTATCATGAGACCTCGCTGACGTTGGTAACATTCACGCAACCATTGCAGATCATTAAAGAAATAAGTGAGTCCGGTATAGCCTACTTTCTAATATTATGTATTTTCATAATGTTAATACGAATTTTTCTCAATATAATGAATCATCTTTTGTAATTTATCAAAGCTTTTTTACTCGAAACGCTTGAGATACTTTACAGTAATCATGGAAAACTGATGGCTCCGGGGTCCGTAGAGTGATGTGGAGTCGGATGCGGTGTCCCACAGCCTGTGAGACACCGCATCCGACACCGCATCCTGTGGGCCACAGGTATAGGTCTCATCCTGTTCAACATCGTGTACGCCTGCGAGGCCGCTTACTCCCCAGGATGCGTGTCATCTGCTATGCAGTTGAGAGGCTGCCGTTGACTATGCCTCAAGCGGGTGACGAACGGGTATAGGAAGCGCTACTTAATACACCTCCAGTAACGATCCTGTGCTCGTGTCGATCTTTAGGAAGACCTAGCATAACGTCGCTGGGACTACATAGTGGAGACCGAAAAGGCTCCTTACGAGGAGTACTCTGGCCTCTCCTTAGAGCCAGATTGTCGCTGGGGTGCTACTGTTGCCTGCATATCCGGGACCCTCAAAAAGCGACTGAAGGCGCTCAGAGTGGTTTTTAATTTGGGTATATACTACTCAATTCTAAGTCCCACGTAGGGTTAAGAACCACCCACACTCACAAAGCATTTTTCTGCGTCAGCAAAATGAACTGGAGCGCCTTTTAAGCTATTTTCTTATAACGTGTAAGCTCTTATTCGCCAAGGTACGATGCCGGACACGCAAATAAGCTAGATATTGAAACCCTTCAGAGAGGCGCGTTGCTCAAAGCGTGTCTCTCACGTCGTTGCTTAAATGTGATACCAGCTGTGAGCAATCTTTCGCATTAAGAGTACCTATATTATGCTTATAGCTTGTCTATTTTAGCGTCCTAGCGGACTAATCTGACATTGTTCCCTACAATATATTTTGTTGTGTACCTAATTATGAATCTAATTTTTTGTCAAAATCGGTTCAGTTCAGTGACACGTACAAGGCACATGGGAGGTCAGGATCGAGCCCGGAACCTCTCGCATAAAAGGCCGAGTCCTTACCCACTGGATCATCGTCGCTAACATTATTTTTTACAGCATCATAAAGATATAGCTTTTAATATTGCCAAAATCGTGGCTGTTCCGCAAAGATCAAAGATAAACCTAAGCCCTGTTGACATCATGGATCAAAACGTGAGCCCAAACTTGACCAGCGTGAAACGAAACGTGAGGGACGGGGTCCCTTTCGAGACGTAAGTCACGTGGTAACATGAAAATAAATCGTATTAAAGAAATTGAAACCGACTTCAAAAAATAAAAAAAACTAAGCTCCCGTTCGAACAGCACTTTAAAGTGATCGCGTTTCTTTGTTTATGTCTACATCGTATCGAAATCATCTTACTTATCTCCTTACGTACAATCTTTGTGGTTTGTCATTGTTGTTACTCTTATGGAGTCGGTTTTAATTTTTGTTATTTCAACATTTTTTGGTATTCAAAATTTCGATTTCATATGATTTTATTTATTATAGTAAAACAACTTTTACGGATTCTATCACGGTTGATTAAGCTTTTTACATTTCCATTTTTCACTGGTCCACGGGAAGAGTACTCCCGTGGGCATAGTTGCTGTAAAGTATCCCAACCTGAGGCATGTAAAAAACTTAATAAGCTGCGGTAAAATCCGTTAAAGTTGTTTCATTATAATGAGTGAAATTCGCGTAAACATAAAAGTAAAAAAAAAAAAAAACAAAATGATTTAATTTTGCTGTAATACGAGTAGAACAAATAAACGCGTTGTTTATATTAGACGCCCTTTTAGAGAGACGAACGAAAAGAAAAACCAATATGAAAAACCAATTTGGAATTGTGTAAACAACACATAATATTATTATACATGTAGGTAATTGAAAACAATCACGGAAGATTTGCTGTGATTTAATAAAAAAATGTTGATGTAAAAGGAATTCTTAATTTATATACGAGTTATACGAAAACTACATAAGTCAACATAATTCAGTAAATCAGTCAATCAATAGGTCTCTCAGCGCCCTTGGCTATGGACATTTAGGTTATACTCTTTTAGATATTCACAAAAACGTTGTGCACTTTATTTTAAAATAAAATATATTATGTGACTGAACCTGCACTATTAACAGTGTATAAAATTGACACGCATTTGAAGCAATTTCATATTTTTTTTAATTATGAGTACAAGTTAGGTTAGTCAGATAGCAAGATGTTTTTTGATGAATTGATAGGTATGGACACCAGAAAGACTTTTCTAGACGAAGTATAAAAACTGTAGGAAGCTGCTTCTATATTATAAACGTACTTAGACTTACAGTAATATCATCATTATGAGCCTGCGGCAGTCCACTGCTGGACATACGCCTCTCCCAAGGCACGCCACTTTTCTCTGTCTTAAGCTTTGAGTATCCAGTTGCTGCCAGCCACCTTGCGCAGATCGTCACTCCAGCCTCCATCTAATAAGAGGGCGTCCAACACTACGTTTGTTCATGCGAGTAATATCTTATATACGTATATATACAGTAATATCGCAGCGTTATAATCAAGTAAACTTTTGTAACATAATATTATAAAAACTCATATTATCAGTGACGGATTTAGGCTTGATGCCGCCCTAGGCCCTGTTTATTTTGCCGCCCTTAATGCTAGAAAAAAGTAAAGTATCAACCCTTATATTATGTCCCACTGCTGGGCCAGGGCGAAATTATTAAGATTTAGTCATTTTTAAAAGCTTTATATGCATGTGATACTCAGTAATGAAACAAAAAGTAAAGACTATACCTTATCTCTATCTTATTCATAGACTGAAAAGCAAATAAAAAGAGTGAATTGTTATAGGTATATTCTATTCTATAGAGAATTATTTACAAAAATTGATCCAAACTCATTTTCAAAGGCAGTCTTCTTTACTTTTTTCGTCTCTGAAATTTTGACGCCCCTCAAATCATGCCGCCCTAGGCCCGGGCCTCACGGGCCTATACGCAAATCCAGCACTGCATATTATGTGTAAATTGCAAGCATTTAAAAAATATCAGGTTAAAGCACTTATCAGAACTGCAGTGGTCCATCTTAGTTTATCTGGCTCATCTGATGTAAGTGGTTATCGTCATACACATAAACTTCATGATTATTTCATACAAGCAGCGTCCTGCGGTTTCACCCGCGTATTTCCCATTCCCGTGGAACTACGAGAATAAATTATAACATGTGTGCTATTCTGATGTGTAAGCTATATTATACTAAAGTTTCATTATAATTCATTATGTAGTTTTTACGTGAAAGAGTAACAAAACATCCTTACTTACAAACTTTCGCTTTTAAAATATTAGTAGGATAGTAGGATTGTGTTGGGCTAAACGAATTATTCTCATATGATTTCTACCCCCAAATTATGTATTCCTTGGTACACGGATGTTGAAGTCGAAATGACAGTGCTTCGTCGTCAAAAATCACTTTCATGATCCAATAAAGATCGTCATAAATGAACCTCGTTGTCTTAGTAATAAAGTTCAATTTTATGCCTGTCGTATAGTAAATTGTCATAGATAGCGTATAAGATTAAGAAGAACATCTATAACAAACTACTATTGCTACTGAAAGGCCACTTGATATTAATATAAGTAAAATAAATATTATAATAAGTGAAATAAACCCTGAGTCTTTTTCTCGTTTTTCTACTATGAAAAACTAGATGTTGCACGCAGCTTCACCTGCGTCAACTTAAATTTAAAACGGGTTCCTAACTTTTTAAAAATTAAATATAACCTATGTTCACCGGGGATAGCGTAGCTTCCCAATAGTGAAAGAATTTTTCAAATCGGTCAAGTAGTTTCGGAGCCTATTCAATACAAACAAATCAATCAAATATTTCCTCTTTATAATATTGGTACAGATATACACTTGACAGACTATAGTAAAATATTATCCACGGCAAGTTTTATTATAATCGAATTACACAAATTTTATAGTAAATTTGGGCTGAGGAAATTTATACTTGGCGGTCGTATTTCAACCGTCTGAGTAAGATAAATGTTGCCATCTAACAGATGCGGATTTAAACAACTTTAAATTGAAAGTAAAGACTCTATTTAAACATGACTGGGGTCCGTAAATAAAGACGGCCGGCATTGTCGTAAAAATAACTTACTACATTTAATATCTTATACCTTTAAACGAGCAATTCTTGTATATATATATATAAAATCGGGATCTCGGAAACGGCTCCAACGATTTTCATGAAATTTTGTATACATGTGTTAAAAACGGCGATAAATCAATCTAGCTAAGATAAATTTTTAGAAAACTTTTTATCTGTGTTTTGAGGCATCGATAAAATATGATTAGAATATGAACATAAATTTCGCTGATAAATAATAATTCATGGTAGTTTAGTGGTGAAATTAGGCAATTAAATCCGAACGAGCCTGGTTCGAATTTCCAGCCCAAATTTATTTCACCTTTTTTAAGATCATTTTTTTTTTGGAAGAAAAATTTTATCGTTTTTTATCACTCGAGCTTTTTATCACCGAGCAAATGCTCGGTCAACCAGGTACTTGTTATTTACATGACGTAGTAAGTAGCTTTTAAATTTACATTATTATTATTTTTATCTTTATTTAAAGGGATTTTTACTTTACATAGGTATGTCACTCCCATTATAGCTAAATTAAACAGTTCCACACAATATACTAACTTAACTTATACAATGTAGCTTAAAATCTTAAATGTATAACTATTGCGAGCCCTCAATATAGTTACTAAGCGTTTTGCTATGGACTTAGAACTGGACCCGAGACCCTTAAGACTGGAATATTCCAGTGTCAAACATGTAACCAGTAAACAAAAAAATTAAGAAGTAGTCTACGACCTCTCGTCTTGACACATTCCATCGACAAATGGTGAATGTCATCCAGATACCAATGTACCAGATTACAATTCGGGGAATCAATTTTCATTTTTCTCAGCAAAATATCCTGATACCTGACGGAATGTGCCCAGATCGAAGGCGATAAGCTATTACAATGTAGGACCTCCTTAATCGAACTGTAGAGAACCATTTTTTTATTTAATAATATTTATTTTTACTGACATAATAGGCCGTAATGTAGTAGCAGTACTTAGGCGGCTTATATACAAAAATATAATAAATGTTACAATACCAAACATAAGCCTTTGTTTATCCATGGGCGAACAAACATTAAACCATATATTTATAAATCTGTGCATTAAACAATTAAACAATTCATAAAAAATAATTCCTATAACAAATATTATTATTAAAATGATATAAGTACATATGATGATGTAATTGTCTTGTAAACAAACTGTAGATGATAGCAACAAATGTAAATGGCTATTTAACATGAAATCCCTCGCAAAGAACGTGTTTCTATCGTGAATTCATGAATATGTATTTCCTTAAGCCCTACCTACTAGCGCATCTATACATTCTCTATAGGGTGTCTACTTTATTCAGCAAAATATAATACTGTTTTTTGTAGATAAAGTCAAGCCAATAACAAGCTCCATAATAAGTAATTAATATAATTTCTGTAGACTTATTACGATGCGAATCACACTGTACCTTTTGGTACCAGTCTCTAATGCAGATTATGAAGTAATGAAAGTTATTGATGCTATAATTTTACTCGGATTTTTATAGGTATACTTGTTTAAGCCCTAATTTAACCTAGGAAAAAAAATCCAAAAGATGTTTATATCTTTCATGGATTTCATCGCGATTGAGATGGGATGCGGTCCTTCTTAGCATTCTACTCGTGGAACTAAATTTTCTTCTCCCCCCTCCTTGCTGGCGGTTAGCTTAGAAAAGGCCTTCGATCAGGTGTGGCATAAGTCTCTTCTCACAAAGCTACCCGAGAAATTATGTAAGTCGATCACCTGTTTTTTGACAGACAGGAAGATCAAGGTCTATTTCGACTTTGCCTATTCGGACCTCAAGTCTGTTAATGCTGGTATTCCGCAAGTCCGTGTACTATTTGCTACCTTTCTTTTTCTGCATGTCAATGATACTTTTGTAAAATTGTATAGTCCGTATTTGATTCCAGATATGCGATTACATGTACCCGCAGCACAAGTACTCAGTGGAGCTGTACTGCGCAGCGCTGCTGTGCCCGCTGGTGCTGCTGAATCAGATTAGACACCTGAAGTTTCTCGTCCCTTGCTCACTCGTAGCTAACTTCTGTCTAGTGGTGACGTTCGCGATCACTTGCTATTACACCTTCGGAGAAATTACGGATCAGAAGGTCAAACTGGTCGCTAATATACAAGAATGGCCATTATTTTTGAGGTGAGAAATTATTTATTGCATTTCGGTGTTGGTTACGGAAACGTCGACGTCGTTCATAAATTTAAACAAGTTCTACTAGGACCTCATTCTCCTCCTCTTTCCTTCTCCTTCCTTGACCATCATTCATGCGCTGTCTTTGAACACGCTACGCATTCATTTACACTTTCTCCTCATAATTTCACTGCCTGTTCTGCCCTTCTTTACAAAAGACCACGAAATTTAATCGAAATAAATCGATACTGGTACCCATGCAAAACGATTAAATTTGTATATTACCAACTAATTCTTGGCAATGAAAAATTGAATTCTAAGTTTTATTTTTTTTTAAGAAGTCACGAAGTGGATTTGACTTTCATCCGCCGCAATTGTGGAAATGTGGTTGTATTGCCAAACTTACGAGGCTGATTATTTGCGATTAGGATCGTCGCCGTTGATGCTCGCAAGACGGGCGGCTCTTTACGGTCACTTGAGGTGTCATCCTATATCCTTTATTGCATAATATATAGATCGATTTGATATCCATTTATCCATCCATTTTCAATGTTTGTTGACAAACGTGCCACTGTAACTGTTCACTGGAGACACAGGTAAAAAATGCGTTGGATTTTCGTACGACGGGTATGCTACATCGCTCGACATACAACAAGCGCGATGGATGCTTCTCCTACTTTGACTGTTTAGAAACAGCATTCCATGACAGAATAGCGATACATAGAAATGAAGCTATAACTGCATGGCTATCCTATATAACGTAAAGGCAGCCTTTTCAAATTTGAAGCACTTTATGCGATAAATTTCGAGTCCCAATTACATGATAGTCCATTATTTCCCGTAGTTTCATCTGCATTAACTGAAATTTATAGACGTATACGGTTCGATATTTATTTCAATAGCCTATTTCCTTCCGCGAGATATAGGAAATCTCTATGGCAAATTTCATCCAAATCTCGTAAGCGGATCAGGCTCGAAAAGGAGACAGACTTTCGTATTTATGATATGAGAACGTCTCAAAAAGACATTTTCGAATGCAAATCTTGGGTGTTTAAAGAATCGCCTTGGAATCTTTTCCAGCGACTGTTTAAGCTCAGCCCGGGCAATAGCAATAAAAACTTTATCTTTATTTATTACTCGGTGAATAAAGAAAAAATAATCCTCAAACGCCTCGTCAGCTGTTTCAATTTGAAACAAAGTAATAACCACTTGGGTAAAATGCATATTATTGTTTGTTATTTGCTTTAATAAAATATAATTTACTTGGAAAAATTGCTGCTTTTGTAAATATTTTCACGTACCTATCAGGTATGTATAAATTTACTTTTTACGTTCTGTGAAATTTCGGTATGTTATTTTTCATTATAATATTATATTCTAACAAACACGATTATTGTTTTTTTTTTTCATCTTTTTGCAAATTTTGAAAATTACAGATATAATTATAGTAATGCTACGTTATCTTGTGAATTGGGAAAAATCTATGTTATTTACTTGTGTATTTCATTTTATATGATTTATTTCATACTTTCATCGCTGATGCCGCATATGCTTGTTCATTAGTCTTTCGTCATTTTTTTGCAAGAAGTAAATATATCTATATCTAGAAGCTATCTCGTCGAAACTATCTGAAATGGGCGGATCGTGCATGGAAATAATTTCGGGTGCTTTGTCTTAAGTAGTATTAACTTATCTTATCTTATCCCTAAAGAAATTAATAGCGTGTAATATAAGAAGACATAATATGTTTTCATGTGAAGAAATGTTTAATTCATGACAGGATAATGTTTGTAAAACTCACAATAATATAGGGCTTAGCCTACATTCTACGTAGACGGTTCAACACGAACGCGATCACGAAGCAGTGACACGAGAATTCAATGCGATGCGGTGCGACGCGGCGGGTATGTCCTATGTGCACGACATCGACCACATAACCCATAGACTCCTAATAACATGGGAACGGGTTCTGGCGACACATCTGACTTATAGTTCCGATGTAAGCCGTAAACAATGTACTCAAACTACCCGTATCGTCTCATTCTTTCCCGTTGCGAAATATATCCATTTCTTTTTAACGTTCCGTGATTGGTAATGTATGACATTGAATTAGCTAATCACAGCATTGCAACCCCTTTCGTCTCACCTCAGCTAGTTGCCAGAATGCATTTAATACGAAAAATCAAACATTAGGAGTCTATAGATTGTGTGGTCGATGGTGCATGCGAATCGTCTCGTACAGCCGCCACCGTCGCGAACGCCGCCAACTGATCGCGTTCGCTTCATTTCGCGCAGCTCCCAATGTGCGTTTGGTCACGTAGGACACTTCTTTTACTAGGTGAGCCATCTGCTCACCTACCAACCGATTGAGCTTAAAGGCCATCAGGCCTAAAAGTCTAGACCATTCGAAAAAAAAAGTAGTACACTTTAATAGGTTTTAACAGTTTGTTATTTTCGTTTGTTTAAATCGCTCTCGCAGGACGTAGCCTTATCTCTCCTGTCTGCGCTTAATCTTAACGACACAAAAAAAAACGTTCAAAAAAGTAATTTGAACTTTTACTCTACTAGTAGAATAAAATATAATCCCCAGATAAAATAAAACTTTGTATTAACTTTAATAAACGTCAAAACACAAGAGTTACTAAATTATTGAAAGTTTTACATTTGCAAGTCTAAAACAGATTCACCTGTCCTTGTTAATATTTTTCAAACTGTTTTAAAATGTGATAATTTTTTTAATTTATCTACACTAATATTATAAAGAGGAAAACTTTGTTTGTTTGGTTGTAATGAATAGCTCATAAAGTACTGGGCCGAATTCAAAAATTATTTCACCATTCGAAAGATACATTATGTACACGAGTAACATAGGCTAAATTTTATTCTGAAAAAAAAAATAGGGTTCCGTAAGATATTTAGGTTTTTCGGACGCAAGGTGTAAAAAAACAACCAGAAAAGTTACTTATTTTGCGTACTAAGATCCTGTTGTAAATCTTAGTTAACGCGGGCGAAGATGCGGGCAATAGCTAGTCAAAAATATATTCAAAACTAATACTAATGCCGTTTGTCTAGGTGGCGTCCCACAGTCTCACAGTACAGGCAGTACTGTGAGCCTGTGGCACGCCACCTAGACAAACGGCATAAACGGTAAACGAATAGAATAGAATACATATTATATGGGAATGACAGTAGTTTACGAGATATGTAATTTGACAGCTAGTGTCATTCCCATACAATAAGTATTCTATTCTATTCATTTAGCGTTGTGCCACTTGTCTAAGCAGCCCCTCTAGACAAGCGGCATTCGTTAAACGAATAGAAATAGAATAGAATACTTATTGTACGGGAATAACAATAGCTGCTCAAATTACATATGTCGTAAACTACTATCATTCCCATATAATAAGTATTCTATACTATTTCTATTCGTTTAACGTTTGTGCCACTTGTCTAGGGGGGCTGATAATGGCATAAGCAGAATAATGCCTCTTACAGTGACGTACTTATTTAGTAGTTAATCTGTAAACGGCCAACAAACAAATTCAACATACACATTATTAGATAGGATTGATATTTATAATCGGAGTATAAATCATAGCGAACCCTCATTTAGAATTGTACTATAATTTATAAATGACCATATTTTGTCAAGCCAAGCGCTAATGTTGCTAATTGGTATTAATACCAATTAGTGTGTCCACTATAACTATTATAAACCGACAGTGAACCGTGTGATGTTTAATTGTTACTGTAGAAGCCTTGAATTGGTCTGCACCTATTTATTTATAACTAGCTGTTGCCCGCAGCTTCGCCTGCGTTAACTAAGATCTACAACGGGATCTTAGCGGGATGATATATCTTTACCGATAAATGGGCTATCGAACACTGAAATGTTTCATTAAAATCCGACCGATAGTTCCTGAGGTTAGCGCGTTCAAATAAACAAACTCTTTAGCTTCATATCTTAAGGATTAAAAGCATAAGTAAAATAAACTCGTTTAAATAATGTAGTCCAAAAAAATCAAAAAACTTTTCTGGTTGATTTTTTACACCTCGTGTCCGAAAAACCCAAATATCTTACGGATCAATGTTTTTTTCCAGAATAAAATTTAGCCTATGTTACTCGTGGATAATGTAGGTTTCGAATGGTGATCCCACCATGGTTCAGGCCTTGTCGTGGCGGTGGGGCTCAGTAGCCCAGGGTGACCCAAACACCTTGGGCGAAGCGAATTGAGCCGAGGGGGCTCTTTGTACCCCTCTTATAAGAAGAGGGGACAAAAGAGCAGGGGGCAAGGGGTGTGGATGGGAACCTCACCTCGTCGTACTGTCCAGACGTTGGGAGTGGTTGTTCTGTGGTGCGGGGCAACCGCTCTGTGGAGGTGGCGTCAGTCCCCTGAGGGACTGACTAGCCGTCGAGGTGCCCTGTTGCTTGTAGATCCGGGGCACCTCACCAAAGGCGGCAGTGGTGGCACTCGCCGGGTTTTAGTGGGTAGGGCTGCGTCCACTTACCATCTTTCGGGCGCAGCGAGTCCCACATACCCGCCTGGGGAGACCCACTCCCCAGCGGTATGCGTCAGTGCATTTCCCGGCGTAAAAAAAAAAAAAAAAAAAAAAGGTTTTGAATGGTGAAAGAATTTTTGAAATCGGTCCAGTACTTTATGAGCTATTCATTACAACCAAACAAACAAAGTTTTCCTCTTTATAATATTAGTGTAGATATATAGTATAGATAGATTTCGCCATAACTTCAAAACCGATCGTCCAATTTTAATCATTCAAAGTCGAAATATTATCTACATAAACTGTACTTAGTGATGAAATAATTTATTTTGATAAGGATCCAAAGCATGAGTAAAATAAACGCGTTTAAATGTAGTCCAAAAAAAATTCAAAATATCTAAATAAAAAAATGGTTATTGTGCCTCACTCGACATAGATAGGTATAACGTGTCGCGGACTTTTTTGTAGATAATTATAAGATCTACAATTAATTAGAACATTCTATGGTTCTACCTTTTATAGTTTAGGCAGCATTCGCAAAATAAGTAACTTTTCTGGTTGATTTTTTACACCTTGTGTCCGAAAAACCCAAATATCTTACGGAACCCTATTTTTTTCAGAATAAAATGTAGCCTATGTTACTGTCGAATGCAGTGACACATCGCATCGCTGCTTCCGACTTTGATGTGTGCGCGCACGTGTACTTAATATACTTCTTTTTTAATCCTTCTTTATATTTTATTTTCAGTACAGCCATCTTCGCGATGGAAGGAATCAATGTGGTGATGCCAGTAGAAAACGAGATGGCCAAGCCGGAGCGGTTCCTGGGGTGTCCAGGGGTTCTGAACTCCACCATGGTGCTGGTGGCTGTGCTGTACGGAGTAGTCGGTATTTTTGGCTACTTGAAGTACGGTGAGGAGGTACTGGGGAGTATCACGCTGAATTTACCTGATGATGAGCCGTAAGTTTGTTAGTTTTTTCATGTTTACGGAATTAATTTGCATATAGGTAATTCCCACTTACATTATATAGAAGACTTATAATTTATTTCATATAGGCTAAACTAACCCAATTAGCAGATTCATCCATACCTCATCACAGCAAGTGGATTACTCCAACTTACAAGGCACTTAGTTCAATATAATAATAGACATCCTGGCAGAACTCCAGACCTGTGCGGTGATGGCTTTAGCTTGATGAAGAAGTGTTTCGAGTTTGAATTAGATTCAGCAGTAATAACTAACATTATAAATACACATGGATAATAATTATTAAAATAATTATAAATTATAACATAATATTATTATCATTAATTGAGGTACATTAAGAAGGTTACGCTAGTCAAGACAAACCCCTACTTAAAAAATCGTTTGTTTGTAAAGTCGGTTTACTGACGATAGTTGAACGTGACAACGTCATAAGAAAGTACTGATGCGCAAATTGTGTTTCTTTGTCGCTCGTTCCGCGCTCTCGCTTGCACTTCAAGCCTTAAATGGAACGCCTGAGAGGTAACGCCGCATGAGTCATATTTTTTCGTGCGTGCAGCCGGCTCCATCGAATTATATGACGTTGTTACGTCAAAAATAAAGAAGTTTTTTTTTTAATAGAGTTATCATTTTATTTTTGACTACTTCTGAATAGATGGCTTGTTGTTTCTGATCATGATTGAGCTCAAGCCAAACATTCACAGGTAGCTCATCAATGCGTTGCTTATTTTGAAACATGAGATATTTTCGTGCCAGAAATTGCACTGCCTCCCGTTCATGTCAAAACAAAGCTAAATTTTCGAAAAGCTAATCAACGCAAAAATAAGCAAATCAACTGTCAAATCTCTTGTTCAGTATCAAATAAGTTGCTAGAAATGTGGTTAAATTACTTAACCTGTTCCTGTCCTGTTCTGTTGATCCTGTCACTGTTGACATAGCCACTACAATGAAAAGCTGCCAAGTTTGACTCTAGAATCGATTGCACTGTCAAGTTTCAAACGCGTCGGTTTGTTTTTGATACTTTTGGTGTATTTTACGTCCTTTTTTTTGGTTTTTGTTTATTTATTTTAATTATATATTTTGTGTTGTCTTCTGGTAAGTGTTTTTAGTGTTTATTTTAGTTTTAAGCCATGGAAGGGAATGAACCTCCCGATCCACCGGCGCCTCCTGACATCCAAGATTCGGAACAATATACAGCCATTCTCACGGTCCCACTCCCTACCTTCACAGCCCACGAAAAGAACTTGAGCAAGAAACGTACATTAGATACCAGCAATGACTCCATTCCTACCAAACAGGCAAAACAAGCAGTTACAAGAATGAGATACTCCAATCTAGATAAACCTCCTTATTTAACACATGTATCTCGTATTGAAAGTGACCCAACGGCCAATACCACACTCCACCCTGTTAAGTTTGGCCAGTTCCTAAAAACCCAACGTTTTACGGGTATATTAAATGACGGACTTAAACGAGTTGGTCGGAACAAAGTCTCAGTAGAGTTCACTAGCCCTGCTGATGCCAATTCCTTTTTAACACACCCATTGATTATACAAAATGGTTTTACTGTTTCAATCCCCACCTACAACATTACCCGTATGGGAGTTGTTCGTGAAATTCCTGTAGATTGGTCCCCCGAGGAAATTACAGTAAATTTAGAAGTTCCCTCAGGATGTGGGAAAATCATCAAGGCTCGCAGAATAAACAGGAAAGTGATTACCAATGGTACCGTAGACTGGCAACCAACTCAATCTGTGATTCTGACGTTTGACGGACAAACTTTACCAAAGAGAGTCTACTGTTGCTACAACTCTTTGAAGGTGGAATTGTATAAATATCCAACAATCCAGTGCTTTAACTGCTGTAGATTTGGTCATACGAAAACGCAATGTAGATCCAAGCCGAGGTGCTACAAGTGCAGTGAAAATCATACTGGTGAGGGATGCCCGACCCCAGAAGACAAATCAGTTTGCCTTTACTGTTCAGGGAGACATTTTGCTATCAGCAAGTGTTGCCCGGAATATATAAGACAGACTGAAATTAAAACAACCATGTCAGAGCGTAACATTTCATATGAGGAAGCATCCAAGTCCCAACCTGCATCCTACCGCTCCTACGCTGATGTCTCTAAGACTACCTTTAGCTCCTCTACATCCCGCCCTACCCGCCCCCCATCCTCAACTATTTCTTACAAAAAAACTGTTTTCACTCCCAAAAAACCCCGACCTGCTCAATTACCTGGGTATGACAAACAAGCCCATCAAAATGTCATTAATGAATTTATGTTCCCACCATCAGCAAATGGTTGTGCTTTACCTACTGAAGAACAACCCACCAACTCTAATTTCTCTATAAGTAACCTCTTGTTAACTTTATTAGTTAACATTGTAAATAACAAAGACTTTGTATTAACTGACCACGTTGCAAAAACACTTTACTCAATTCTCCAACAACATAATGGATCCACTCAAATTTCTTCAGTGGAATGCCAGGAGCATTCAGAATAAGAAACACGAACTTATTCATTTAGTTAATAGTTTTAAAATTGACCTTATAAGTATCAATGAAACTTGGTTGAAACCTGATCAAAACTTTTACCTTCGTGGCTTTTCTACGTTCCGTGATGATCGGTCTGATGGTCATGGAGGCACAATGATACTTGTAAGCAATAAATTTCCAATTAATATACTCCCAATACCTGCCCATTGTGGCAACGATATCAACATTGTTGGTATCAAAATCAAAAATATCCATGTTCTCTCTATATACATTCCTCACCCTAATTCTTCTATCCTTTCCCTCCTACGTCATATCTTTCTATGCTTTCCCCCTCCCCTTCTAATTCTAGGAGATTTCAACAGCCACAATATTATGTGGGGCTCAGATTCTAATGACTCCTCTGGCATTGAATTAGCAGAACTGTTAGAGGAGTTAAATCTCTGTGTCCTTAATGATGGTCAATCTACAAGAATAACTCTTCCTGGACAAAGAAAGAGTTGTGTAGACCTCTCTATATGTTCCAATAACATATCTACACTTTTGCAATGGGACCGTTTAAACAGTACATTTGGTAGCGACCATTATCCAATTAGGGTTGAATATCCATTTAGATGTTCCCCTCAACTGGCACCACCCCCACTACTCAAATACAGGACTTCCAGTGCAAACTGGGATCTGTATAAGAAAAATTTAGAAGACAAAGTAAATTCACTGCCTGTCATCACTCCGGAAAATTTAAGTAATTGTTTTTCTGAGCTCTGCTGTCTAATTGGACAAGCAGCTGACAACTCTATCCCCCTCAAAAATTCGGCCACAGGGAAATTACCTTCCCCACCCTGGTGGGATAGTGAATGCACAGAAATGATTAAATCCAGAAAAATGGCAGAAAGGGCATATAACCGAGATATGTCTGTAGCGAATCTGTTTAATTATCAGAGGATTGCAGCCATGGCAAAACGCCTGTTTCGTAAGAAAAAGACCCTGAGCTGGCGTCAATTCTGTGCATCACTCTCACCAGATACTAGTTCCAAAGTAGTATGGAATCAAATAAATCGATTCAGACGCGGTCATACCTATAAAAATTTCCCATGTATTTCTGGTCCTGTTGCTTTTTCCTTCCTTAACAAAATAGCCCCCCCATATGTTCCAAATTATAATGACCTTCCCTCCTCAAATCACAACTGTCTCCAATCTCAACATCCTATTACCCAGCCCTTCTCCATGAATGAACTAAAATTTGTTCTCTCACATGTCAAAGATTCTGCCCCGGGAAGTGATGGGTTTCCTTACTCCTTTCTAGGAAAGGCTGGACCAAAATTTTTACAATATTTTCTAAATTTAATTAATAAATTTTTTGACTATAATATCATACCCACTGAATGGAAAATGCAATTAGTTATACCCATTTTAAAACCTGGGAAATCCCCAGAGGTAAGTGACAACTACCGCCCTATTGCTCTTTCATCTACTTTCTGCAAAATATTCGAACATCTTATAAAAAATCGCCTTGAATGGCTTGCAGAAAGTAACTCATTAATCCCCCATTGCCAATTTGGTTTCCGTAAAGGTTTGAGTACCACCGACAGCCTAAGCATTTTCCTTACTGATTTGAGAATAGCCTTTTCAAGAGAGGAGTCTGTAGTGGCCACATTTCTTGACATCTCAGCAGCATATGACAATGTCATCCTTTCTGTGCTCAGGTACAGGCTACAAGAGCTGAGCATTCCAGAAAAGCTTGTTCGGGTTATATGCAATCTGTTGATGGATAGAAAAATTCAACTACGCATCCCGGGACAGTCCTTTGACCCACACACTGTGTGGAAAGGTCTCCCCCAGGGCTCTGTTTTAAGTCCAATCCTTTACAATTTATATACCTCTTCCCTCCATAGTTCCCTGAACATTGACTGTCAAATCCTTCAATATGCTGATGACCTTACTCTTTATGTTTCCCATCCTAATATCCCTCATGCATCATCTTCTCTCCAAATTTCATTAAATTCCCTAATATCCTGGCTGCAACAGGCTGGCCTCCAAATATCAGCTCCAAAAAGCAGCGTTGTAATCTTCAGTAGGAAGAAATACATCCCACAAATAGACCTGAGAATTGAAGGCCACCCTGTTCCGGTCCAGGATTCAACAAAATTTTTAGGAATAAATTTAGATTCCAAACTATCTGGTACTAGTCATATCAACTATATTAGCCAAAAAGCAGAGCGAAACTTAAACATAATAAAGGCATTAGCTGGAGTCTCCTGGGGCTCCCATCCATTTTGTCAAAAAATCTTATATAATGCCATAATCAGAAGCCTTTTTGACTTTGGTACATTCCTCCTTTTTCCATTTAACAAGTCATCCCTCAGATCATTAGATTCCCTGCAGTCAAGGGCACTCCGTTGTGTCATAGGCTGTATGAAATCTACACCCATCAATGCCCTTCAGGTAGAATGTGGTGATCCACCTTTACACATCCGCTTCCAATTCCTCTCAGACCGGTTCCTCTTCCGTATAAACTCCCGCTCTGAGCATCCACTAAAAAAGAAAATTGAGTGCTTAAATAATCTCTGTATCTCTTCTCCTTATTGGCGCCATAAACCTATTCCTTATTTAATAAATAGCTTCAGGAAAATATCTAATATTGAGCAGGTTATTCCTATTGAATCCTCTCCAAAACTCCCTTGGCAACTTTTCCCATATGAGGTACTAATATATTGCCCTAATATATTGCTTGACATTGGTATTAATAAGACATCAACCGAATGCAATATCAACTTCAAAGCCGAGTTAGCTAACAGATGGAACTCTAGTCACTTATTTTTCACAGATGCATCTAAATTATCAGAGTCTGGTCACACTGGGGTTGCAGTGTACTACCAAAATTCAAAAATAGCCTTACAATTTCAATGTCCTCCTCATTCATCAGTCTTTACGGGTGAGTGCGTTGGTATATTAGAGGCCTGTCTATTTATAGAGAGTCATAATATATCTAATGCGGTCATCTTTTCAGACTCAAAAAGTGCTCTGGAATCCCTCATTGGTAACCCTTTTTATAATAAATTGAACAGTAAAATTATTTTAGAAATTAAACATTCCCTGTTAAATAGTTTTAATGCGGGTTCAAACATCTCTCTTGTTTGGATACCAGGACATACTGGCATCAAGGGCAATGAAGTTGCTGATTCTCTTGCGAAACAAGCCACTTACCAACAGGTGGACTGCAAACACTTTAGGTACCAAACATACGACCTCCTAAACATCCCTCAAATTCAAGCACACAAATCTTGGCACATGGAATGGAGCAGGAGTAGTACTCATAAAGGAAGGTTCTATGCCTCCTTACAACCTGATATTCCCAGAAAACCATGGTTCTGGAAATATAAAAAAATTCCAAAGGGTGTGGTATCCATCTTAAGCAGACTCCGTTTAGGTCACTGTTGTACTCCAGTGTTCCTACAAAAAATAAGAATTAGGGATACATCATTGTGTGAGTGTGGTTTGGACGATGGGACTTTAGACCACATTTTTTTCTCCTGTCCCAACAATTTGGCATTTAGTATATATCCCCACCTACCATCACTTAATATTCCACTCCCTACAAATTTAAACTTATTATTAAAAACTTTTCATGACCCCCGCATCATTTTCCTCTTGTCAAAATTTATTAAAATGAACAATATTAGGCTATAAAATATCTATCTCCTTAATTTTTTCCACTCTTTTCCTAAATATTCATGGATATTTGTGTACATAGTATTATATTGTAAACAAATTGTGTATGTCAATTATTTATATATTTGAATTTAATTTTTTATTTTTTTACTTTTTTAAATAGTAATGTGTTCAATAGAATGTGTCAGTCTATCCCTTAAATGTATAACTCCACACTTAGTACTAAACTAATGATGTTTGTTTCAGCCAACAAAAATCAAAAATTTAATAAATTTAAAATCTCGAAAATTGATTCTCTAAAAAACTTGACATTGGCAGAATGTTGCAACATGATAGTTGCGACCGCGGTCCATAAAAAAAAGAAGAAGAAGAAGAGAAGACTCTAGAATCGTATGTTAACCGCCATTAACAGCCATGCTAGTTGACATACACCCAAGTGGGCGTTAGAGAAGGAAAACTGAAAACTACGAACTACTACTAACTATCTGACTTGTAGATCTCATTTTGGCAAGTTCAAGCCACACACTGCGTGCTCCTACAATATACATAGTGAACGCTACAGGCGGTATTTCAATGTTCACAGACAGGCAAACTAGAATTCAGATCGTCTTCATCTGGGGCCTCTTATAGTGTCGGGATGCTGTTATAATTTTTGGTACCAGTAATTACACTGCTCGAATTTCATAAAAACACATTCGACATAAATATTCCAAAGTATTTGTATCTAAAACAATATATTACAAAAATCGAACCTGAACTTATCCACGCGTCTTATCTAAATCCGATGCAAAGGATACTCGTATTACTTTGCATAAATCAAATATTGAAACTCTGATCGCGTGATTTCAAATGAGTCTAAATTAAACATATAAAAGTCGCATGCGTTAATGGAATCTTAAATATCGCTTCTCTTGGAATCAAACTTCTCTCGAAACCTGAGCTTTGGTAGATTTAAATTAACTATGAATAGCTGGTCTAAGTGCTAGAGTGCAGTAGTGATCGAAGGTAAAACCAGATTTAGATCAAAGTTACCAAGCTATTAACCATTATTGTGATTCAGTATCATAAAATCATTTTCCCACTACTAGACTCGGGTCTCCCCCACAAAATCATGCAATGAGGGAAGAGTTCATCCAATAGCTCAAATATAAAAGATTCAGTCATGAGCTCTGAGGATAGTCTTCATGTAAGCTTCATGGTTTCTATGAAGATTAACATGATCTGTCAGGAGATTTTGGTGATGACTTCATCACGAATCTATTGAAGATTAGTGATGATGTAATTCCTCATGTTAATTTTTCATGTAAATTTGTAATAGAATATTTAAAAAGATTAGTTCCACTGAGTTTGTTTCGCCGGTTCTTCTCAGCTTGCTTTGGAACCGGTGGTAGACTCAATGGACGTTCAAAAATATACTTTGGCGGTACTATTTTGAATAAAAATGTGGTAAATATCTTACGTAAACCCTTTTTTTCAGAATATAATTTAGTCTATGTTACTCGTGGATAATGTAGCTTTCGAATGTCGAAAGAAATTTTGAAATCGGTACCGTACTTTTTGAGCCTATTCATTACAACCAAACAAACAAACAAAGTTTTCCTCTTTATAATATTAGTGTAGATTTAGGATTCTATTATTACGCTACCCATTCAAATCACGGCAACACGATTTATTTTCTTGCGTATTATTTTGATTTTGCTATATCTCCTAAAGTATTCATTTAATTTGCGTGATGTAAAGGGGGAAAACAATCTTCATGAAGTGCTGAAGCTAATTAACTTAAGATTTAAAATGATAAGGATTCATACCGTATTTGTGTAAATAACTTTCAAATTATCGCGTTATAATTGCTAATTTTTAAAGTATTAAATCGATATAGTATAATATCCCTAAGAGATAGACATATGCCATCGCGGACTTTTTTGTAAACCTATTTAAGATATACAATTCCACCATACATTATTTTGTTATATCTCAAAGGGTTTAGGCAGTGTTTCCGTTAAAAACTCCCAGGCGGCCAATTTTTTCCGACACCTCCAAAATTATTGTTATATCTTAGCTAATGTATATAAAAACTTAATAAATTATATACATAAACCTTCCTCTTGAATTGTCCTATCTATTAAAAAAAAGATATTATACACTACTCGCTTGTGTATGCGACTGTCGCGCCTGCGCACGTCTCATTTAACGCTTTTTAATTCCACGCACAAAATCTTACGGTTTTACTATCGCATTTTTTTCGGTTCGGTCGCGCAGCAAAATCCCTATCCCCTCCAAGCCTGCCGTAAGAACTAAGGAACTTCGTTCCAAAAATTTTGACTTTGACTTTGATGTCTTTTATCTCATAAATCTTTCATACCATCATTTTAATCGTCATTAGTTAGCTTTTACAGTGTAGTACCACAAAGAATTATAATATCTTATGAATACTAAACAAGTAGGTATTTAATAGTCTGTAAGTTGAATAACCCTTTTCATCTTCACAAGTTCTGAATAGTTTGAACTTACAAAAGAATGTTAATGGAAGGTTACGACAGCTTGTGTGTCTGGGACTAACTCTGATAGTCTAATAAATTACTTTTGCTGTATAAATATTAATATTATAAAAGTTTTGAACCTTTTCTTACCCTTGCCGACAGTTTTGAACCAATAATTTCAAATCAAAATAACTTTATTACGTTTTAATACTAAATTCGAAAAATCTAATCCAAAGAGAGAGTGTACTATTTATCATATTTTAAATTTTCCACGAGTCTAAAATAGAGATGTAAAGAACTCGAGCCTTTTGAGTCTTAAATTTTAGACTCGGCTGACAAATTGCACAGCTCGACTCGTTATACCAAGAACCCCAGACTCGAGCACTTAAGTCTAAATAAAGACACGAGCGCAACATGGCGCTCGAGTCTTGATTCGCGCTCGAGTCGTTTTACGCGACGAGTCGCGCTCAAGTTCTTTTCCATTTGGAGTTCCTTTATAAATAAACAGGAAATAAAATATGTAACTTTGTGAGATATAGTAGTAATTTAATTATTTTTGTAACGTCTAATATTAAAAAAGAAAAAGCAAAAAAAAAAAAGCAAAAAAAAGCGTAAAATAAAAAGCAATAAATATTGTTCCGTACCCACATAACAAATAAGTGTCGCGTTTTTATCCCTCTTGAGGTACACAGAACATAATAATGCCATGCCTAAAGGCCACATTTAGCATGTTGCCACATAAACTATGTATTTTAAATAAATCAACCTTATTACGCTCAAGACTCGATACGCTCGAGCTCTTTTTAAGACTTGAGTTCTTTTTGAGACGTGAGTTTCTTTTTTAAGACTCGAGCTTTTTTGAAATACGAGTTCTATTTTGGCGCTCGAGTCTTCGAAAAAGGACTGGAGCTCGGGTCGACTCATAGCTCTGAGTTTTGTTAGCACACCGAGTCTTGTAAAATTGAGCCGAGTCTATCGAATTAAGACTCAAAGACTCGAGTTCTTTACATCTCTAGTCTAAAAGCCTAGTCTCCTTAAAGCCTCACACCCCTAACCACAAGCAATACTGTGAGGTTGTCACAGTACTTCAGAACGCATAACGTTGCAAAGAACGCTTCTATCTATGCGCTCCTGATATCAATAGTCGGATTATATATGGGTTTGACAGACGCACAGTGGCGGATTTCATTTAAGTATTTGTTTGAATGACCCTATGCGTTCGGAAGTACTGTGACACATCAAAGTATTGTTTCTGAATAAGAGTGTCAATCTTTGATCATCTCATTGGTCCGACTACTCAGATACTTAAAAAACCAAAATTTCAAAGAAATCCACCAGTAGGACTATTCTGTGAGAAACTATTTCAATATCGAGCTTCACCTGAGTGATAGAGCTCACATTACGTCACTTCGAAAATGATCTTTATTGATATAGGTAGAGAGTCGAGTTTTAAAGAATACAAATTCGTCAAATTTGTCATATTACCGCGGATTCCGCTTTCGAGATTCGAAAACAACCTTACAGAATAGTCCTACAGTTCTGTTTTTACGGACTTGCCTAGTACCCGCAAAAGCATTATTGAGAGTTACGGTCTTCTTGTCCGCGCGTTGTCAATTCCAAATTTAAGTGTTGTCGTTTATCTCGCTCACATAAAGACAGTTATTACGGTTAGGTACTTTTATATCCCGTCGTTTTATTCCGCATTAACACAATCCATGGGGGATGGAATGAAATATATTCAAATATGGAACCATTTGGCTTATTACATATGTTCTATCTGATGTTTATATGATAATGGGGCCCCTGTTATTTTTGTATTGGTATAATTCTCTCGAATCATGGGTTTTTCTGTCCCACTTTCCTATGAATATATAGAAAGGTGTGAAAGAGATAGACATATGTTTATGACATATAAGACGTAATGTGTTTCGATTCAATTATTGTGGGTATTCTTTATTTTTATACGAATATGGCGTTAGCCTTTTGAGGTTATTATATGGTGTAATACGAATCCGAAATGTCGGTAATAACTTGAAATTGTCCTCATATCCTTGGAACACACGATGTTTAATTTGAGGAAACTCTCGTATTTTAATCATAATTATCAACGCGTTCCGTCGAATGCCGAAGAACACATAAAAAAATCTAGTTGCACGAGTTCGACACATACCTATCTTGTTTCAACTAATATTTTGTGTTGATTAGAAAAGGTCAAAACATTACGAAACGCTGGTCTTCTTCTTCGAGGCACTAATAAGCATCACAGGAGGCTGACAAGCGGGTGAAAAAAAAAACCACTGACGAGGCCTCCCCCCCGTGGCTGGGGATGAGTTGGAGGCTCTACTTAATGCACTTCCAGTAACACCCCTGTGCTAGTGTTGTGTCAGAATGGGAACCTAGCCCTTAGGCACGACTCCACGGGGATGCTTAGTGGCGGCTAGATAGTCCCTCTTACGAGGAATAGTCTGGCCTCCACCGGGGCCAGCCTGCCGCCGAGGTGTTCTGTTACCTTCAGAACCAGGACCCAAAAAAAGCGGCAAATAGCCCCCGCAGGTAGTTTAATCCGATCGCGAATCCCACATAGAGTCTAGAAGCCTTCCCGGGTAACCTAGATAGGTAGCAAAATGCATTCCCCTACATCGTCAAAAATAGGTCAAAGCATATGATCAAAATCATCAAAATAGAAGAAAAAATGTCGAGAAATCAACGTCGGTGACGTGTACGTAGCAACTTTTATTCAACAGGTGCTCGGGAATGTGCTTATTCTGCTCTTAAACAATACGGCCAATCTGTAAAAGTAAATATACTTTAAAAGCGCAACATAAGAGAGATTTATCTTAGTGTTCGACGTATCCACAAAACACATCCCACCGGTGTATCTTTTGTTTGGCGTATGATTTAGAGTGTGCCTTAGGTTTCCTAGATTTGGTTTATGGGACCTAATGAGTACGGAACACGAAAAAGCTCTTAGACTAACCTAGATAAACGGTAGAGCGTCACAATTGCGCTGAGGAAAGGTACTACGTGAAATAAACTAACAGTAAAAATCATTTTATTTTAATCTAGGGAAAGGATAATAATCTTTACTTTTTCTGGCGACTAGTTTAGTAACTTGTCGAGTGATTAGTACGAGTAGTAGTGCGACTAGATAAACGATGTATTTGTAACTATTTGGCCGACTGGTTATACTTACCCACTGCTAGTTGGGCGACTGGTCAAGCGATTGATTGGCAGCTAGTTGGTTGACTATTAGGTCAACTGGCTATTAAGTTCAAATAGTTAGATGAGCGATTACTTGGGCGACAGTTGGGATTAATTGGGCAACTAAGTTGAGCGACTAGTTGGGTGACTTCTCGGACAATTTATTGTCAGATTAATTGTACAACTTGTTGGTCAATTATTCTTCTAATTGGCGATTGGTTGTAAGATTAATTGGCCGACTGGTCGAGCGAATAGTATGTCAAACAATTAGTTGGTTAACTTAAATTGCTGACAGACAAATTTTAATATATTTTTAGTTGTGTCCAGCGATTGGCAGGTTGATTAGTTGGTCAGCTTCATAGTTGGGTGACTAGTCATGTATCAAAAATAAAATTTTCAGCATGGTAGTAAAATGGGAAAGAGTAACTGATTCCTCTTTATAATTTGTTTCAGTCTGGCGTTATCAGCTAAGGTCCTAGTAGCGGTTGCAGTATTTTTTACATACGGCCTACAAATGTATGCACCCATGGATATTATATGGTCCCGCTTGGAGCCAAAAGTTGGTCAAAGGTTCAAAAACATATCTCAAATAGCACTGAGAACTTTAAGCGTAGTAGTTACAGGTAAGCTTGCATTTTTATTTTATGCAATACTGGACAAGTGTTCCTTTTTATTAACATCCTTTTATTTTAAATCAAGTGTTGTGAAATATAATTGTGGCCTAAGTAAGATTGTACAGATTGTTAACCATTTTGATTCTTAAGACACGTAAACTGCAGGTAATTCAACATTTTTTTAAGTGACATTATTGTTGTTTCGATATCAGCTTAAGAAATGCAATAATTCTGGTTACTTTTGCCAATGTAAAGTGAACATAAATTAAGATCACAAACGTTAGTCACAGCAAGTATGTAGCTGGTATGGAAGCTTATGGGGCACACAGTTTAAGGACCAACGCCATATCTCGATAAGGACCAAAAATGATCCAAGAATCAAATTGGCCTGTGGCACTTACTGAGAATACTGACAGGAAAACTTAAAAAAATATGGATCGACGATGATAATGATAATAAAAATTTAGCAATATACTAAAGTTGCCTATATTATAATATTAAAATAGATCAATTAGAATATTATAATACTTACATGTAATTTACTGGGTCCAATGCTGCATACTTTGAAAAAAAAACAAATGTAGTTAAGACAGTAAATTTGATTTAGAATCTTCGTTGTTTATTTAATGTGAAAATTCACTTAATTGCTTATCCGGCTCCGAAGGACCAATATCGCTTAACAGCACTTTGTAAAAATACCTATCTATTCCACAAAATATTGGAGCTATTCCAGAATTTTAGCGCTATTCTAGCAAATTGCCAAATTAATGTTGCAGCCACAAATTAGCCTTTTTTAATTAAAAACTTTCGTTGATCATTTAAACATTAATAACAGCTTTTCTCGTTTGCAGTAACTCTTGCGGCCGCGGTACCTGATCTTGAGCTTCTTATTGGCTTAGTTGGCGCCATTTTCTTTTCAACACTTGGACTATTGATACCAGTGATAGTGCAAACCGTCCACAAATGGGAACGAGGCCTTGGGCCATTTATGTATATATTATGGAAAAACCTATTGTTAATTATATTTTATTTAATCGTACTAGTATCAGGAGTTTATTCGGCAGTCACAGCTATAATTGGCAAATACACGTAGCGAGACGTGGATTATTATTTCTGGCTGGTTACATACTGATGAAAGATTAACAGTTGAATAAAGCTTCACTTTAAACAACGAATACCCGACTTAAAAAAGGAGGACACATAGTACATACCATTCAACTGTTATAAAACACTATAGTTTTAAAAATAAAAAATTGACACAGAAAATACATGAACTTTAAATACTAGACTATTTCAGTTTCCAGACGTCCAGGTGTACAATAGCAATACTAGCGGAGATAATCCAATATTTTTATTATTTTGCATATTTGTACTCGTAGAAAAGTTTCTTTCTTTCGTAGAGTACTCCGCCAATTTTAATTGTCTATATAGATGATTCGTTTTATATTTGAAAGGTGGTAATTCAAACGTAGACTACTAGTTTTGATATAGACTTGACCAGCTGTTTCTCGTAATCCTTAACGTTTATTAAAGAAAGGCATTAATTTTATTATTTTCTTGAAGTCGTTTTTTTTTTGTATCCTACATAAGGACCTCATTTACTCCTTGACCTCAGTCACTTTTTAATGGTGCTGTATTAACCTCTAGTTTTATAATACATGGAATTGTTTTTGGGTAGTTATTAATATTATATGACGCCAGGGCGAGCATATTTAACGCTAAAGTCAATGAAAAAATGCTAAGGTAGTTAACTAGGTTAGGTTAAAGTCAATAAATAAAACATAAAGGACAAACCGTTTATTTAGTACGCGATAACGGAAAAATAATTATGTAGAACATTTCACACGGCCACAGTGTAAAAATAACAGCAGGCCAAAACTAAGACAATACAATATTGCTTTCATTTATTAAAATCACATATCAAAACGTCTGTTATAATTATACTGTGGATTCACATTTACTTAATTAATAATCTTAATTGTAAATATAATATGATATTAATATCCCATTAGGTAAGCCTCACTTATTCCATTTATTTTAGCCTAGATTAAGACGAAACTGGTAGGGTACACGTAACACACAGCAAAGCTGTATTTTTTAGTTATATTTGTGATGGTAAGGATTTAAATTTAGAAATAATCTTAACATATTTACCTCAAGGTATGTGCGATCAATGAGAGTCGGTACAGATGTCTATGTCTAGCTGGTCTCGACTTTTTTTACATAGCCCTTTCCAAATCTTCAACTTCCTAAAAACCCTTAGCTATCTTTATAATTTACACTTATACCTAATTAGCTGCCAAGTACATAGCTCAAAGATATCAGTATTACCAACGCTTACCCAATAGGACTAACGTTCACAGAATGTTTAATGGTCCCGTATAAAATTATATTGACTTAAATGCAAACAAATATATGCACCGCTAAGATAAGTAAGCTATTTTTGCCAAAAATCATATCAATTACATAGATAATAATACATTAGGTACCCGATTATATTGTAGTCTATATCGTAGTCATTATAATAGGTAGTATGTACCGGTAACATAATACATACATACAATATGTATATTATACTTCATATCTTTAATGTTCTAATGAGTATATAAATAAAACCATAAATAATTTGTAGTTTTAAAATAAATAAAAATTACTACAATATATTTTATCATAAACTTATTAAACTAAATAAGATATATTTTTTTTTTTTGATGACAAGAAATTTTAATGACAAGATATGACATGGTGTTCATGACATGACATGTGACGTAAGATAATATTATTGCAGGTATTTTTTTAACTAAATAAAGCTATTTATGTAGTAAAATAATATACATAATTTATTAATAAATTAAAGCTTTTCAAATGTACCTTTGTGCGTAGTTATATTTAAATATAACTAAAATTTAAATATTAAATTATTCTAATATGAGATCATAAAATTTTATAATACAACTAACCAAAATTAAACTTCTGTTTAAATACATCTTTGTATTTACTGTGCTATATTTCTATGTTACTAGATAATAATTCATTGGTATAATGAAAAGGCGTTGTAATTAAATCAAAAATTAATTACTTACTAATTACTTTATAAAAACATAAAGTTCAAACTCACGTAAACAAAATATTAACAACAGAAAAAAAACTCATTTAATTAATTATTCTTGTAAACAACTTTCTTTTGTTTTATTAAATAATTTAAATTTAAATACTACTTAATTAATATTTTGGTAATGGTAAATTGTGTAATATTATATAGTATTTCGTGTATTATATTGCTAAACAAAAAAGCACTGGAAGTGATAATTTTAGTACGGTTAATCCATTAATTTGTATTGTTGAAGATAAAATAATTGTATAGTGGTGAGATTTTAAAGATTTGTGTCTATTTTGAACAGTGTTTACAGATAGGTAATAATAATAATTAGTCCTATAAATTATGATAACTTGGTATAGTTTACGTTTTTTTTAAAGTCTATTTTGAAAAGCTACCACTGAAAATATATTTATTTACCTTGTAGTAATATTATTTGGCAATGTGAGGTATAGGAACCGGGCTTTCATACTGGATTTATATTTTTAAGATTTACATTAATATTTAAATTCTTTTAATAGAATCTGTGATGATATTAGTATATTCCACATCCATAAAATGGTACATAACTTAATTAATGTTTATGAAAATAAATTTCAAGAGATCGAGCAAAATATATTTGGTATTTTAATTTTTGTGCTACTCTTAATTGTAGATATACTTCTAAAATATCAAAATAGTGTAAACAAATGCATAAGTAGGTACTTTGTAATATTACGCTTTGGTGTATAAAAAGAAATATACTTATTAAAAATAATATTTTCTTTCTTTTCTGCATACTAATCTGTTTATTAAAATAAAATTTAAGCAATCCATTTATTTTTCAGCAATTATTTAAATTATCACTACATAATATAAAACAAAGTCGCTTTTTCTGTCCCTATATCCCTTTGTACGCTTAAATCTTTAAAACTACGCAACAGATTTTGATGCGATTTTCTTTAATGGATAGGACAATTCAAGAGGAAGGTTTATGTACATAATTTATTAAGTTTTTATTTATATTGGCTAAGATATAACAATAATTGTTGGAGGTGTCGGAAAAAAATAAGCGGCCTTGGAGTTTTCAACGAAAACGCTGCCTAAACCCTTTGAGATATAACAAAATAATGTATGGTGGAATTGTGTATCTTAAATAGGTCTACAAAAAAGTCCGCGATGGCATATGTCTATATCTTAGGGATATCATACTATATCGATTTAATACTTTTTTAAAATGGGCAATTACAACGCGATAATTTGAAAGTTATTTACACAAATACGGTATAGATACTTATCATTTAAAATCAGTTAGTTGGCTTGAGCATTTCATGAAAATTATTTTTCCCCTTTACATCATGCAAATTAAATGAATACTTTAGGAGATATGCCAAAATCGAAATAATACGCAAGAAAATAAATCGTTTTTTTTTTTTTTTTTTTTTTTTTTCGGTTGGATCTATGCTAATGGTCCTAGTGACCGTTATGCGTCATCGGAAATGGGGTGATCCGGTTGGATCATCCTATGACGTTAAAAATTTGGGGGGTTGCCCCCCGCCATGTTCATGGCGTCGGGTTTGTGAAAATAAATCGTGTTACCGTGATTGGAACGGGGGATCTAAGTTTACGCAGGCGAAGCTGCGGGTAACAGCTAGTTTATGATAACTATAAATCGTAGTGAATGAAACCAGATAATATGATAATATTGTTCAAAAAATAATTATGATGGGATCGGAACCTTAGGTTACATTAGTGACCATTGTATAACATATTCGAACAAATTTATAGTTTAGTTTATCGTACGTATATTAATTTAATATACATACTACAAATTTTATAGTGTGCTTATTAAATTGATGAAATATTTACTACAAGTCTCCTGGCAACAAGTTGCATTTCTTATTGCATTTTGTCAACAAATTTTTAGTTATAACCCATGTTCTTTCTAAACTTATTATCTATGTCTTATTATATAGGTAAGTATATGTCGTTCTCACTGGTCTGGGCGCTAGAGACTTAGCAGTGCACTGATATAGTATGGACATAAATTAATAAAGAGTTTACAGATCAGAGTGATCGAAAAATTTAAATGTGCCCATCTCTAGTGGTAGGTATATTTTATAGCATGTTTTTAAGCGCATAAAATGTTAACACTTTCAATTTCAATTCGTCCATTTTCGTTTTGACAAATTCGTCTTCTTCATGTGCATTTAGTTTGATCCATTTTGCCATATTCAATAATTGTGTAATATGTTAATACATTCATTTTTAAATTATTTCAACCGGACTTATTGTAATATCTGTCATCACATTTTTATACATCTATTGAAAAATAAAATTTTAAAATTGAATTACGCACACATAGACTTTATATAACATCTACTTTTTATTATATTATTATTTATTTAACAATAACAAATAATATGCTTTTACCTGAATGTGTATATTATTCATGTTGGCCACAAGCTCCATAAATACAATCTGATCATCCAATACTTTGTAAGGACTGCTTGTATTGCAACAGTTTGCTCAGGTTTAGGTACACTAAGTCTTGGGGGTTTGATATGATGAAATAAACTAGTCCCAATATAGAGAGAACCGCTCGCCATATTGAGAAGTGTGTCCACGTGTGGTAGAACGGTGGCACTGTGGGCTGAAAAATACAACAAAATTGCGGTTACAAAACATGATAAGTAATAGTTTCATGCCGCTTTGCGGCCAAATTGGGTAGCACGACAGGCGAAAAGAGCAGCTATTCCGTGGAATTTTTTGCGGTTTATGCTTTTCCGGTATATCGGCTATAGCCGAGGCTTCCTATAGGAAACAGGAGGTTAACGCATCTGCACAGCCTTAAAGTTTTCCCTCCTATGAATAAAAAGACGGACAAAAATGTAAGTAAAATAACAAATCAACTACTTATATTATTATTAAAATAATAATAATATCAACCGTTATATGCCTTAGTTCTGGGCACGGCTCTCCTAGAAATTAGGCGAGGAGGGTATTACGCCATATGATAGTTCATCGATGCTCTAGCCCAATGCGGGTTGGTGAAGTTCACATACTTACCTTCAAAGGCTTTTAATCTCAATGACGCATGCTGGTTTCCTCACGATGTTGCCTTCACCAGTGGGCAAGCGATGATCAATGTTTAAGTGCATGTAGAAATTTGGAAAATCCGATTTCTAGACACTAAGCTGAGCCTTGCCAATGTCACAAACCTAACCTAAACCTAATTAATTACAAAATACTACGAAATATTGCAGAAATCTTTCCTGTGAAAAGTAATATTCTTCTTCTTCTTCTTTTGCAACGGCCTGGCCTTTAGATTAAAGTGCTTCAAAATTGACGCACTGGCTTGGTTACTTTAGTGTAATTATTCTATGGCATCGATCAAATATACCCGAGATACTGCGCAAATGCTAAAAAGTGTCTCGATCCAATTGTGCTTAAAACTGTTCTAAGCACAATTGAGAGTATGGTCTCTGGTAATAAATTTTTACGACTTCCGTGATGCGCGCATTCTGTAATTACATAAGCGCGAAACCTCGTTATTAAAAATAGAACGTTATTGTTAAGGAATAAAAACATAAATTAAAAAAAAAGAATTTGACTTTTACTTTTTTTACTTGCAACTTAGCAATGGCGTAGCATGGGACACTTTTTGACATGGATTTGTAGGGAACAGTGTATTTATGGTATTGTCGATCGATGTTCTATGGTCGTAAAATTATGAGCGGCGCCCAATAGGACATCGCTGACATGGTACACCTTCCTGTAAGCGGTTGTGGGTAGCACTCACCTCAGTGACATTAGCGGTGATATTGACGAGGGGTGCATACTGGTAGACCATGAGCTCGTCGTAGGCGCGCGCGGCGGCGCACACCATCAGACACGCCATGTACAGCACCACCAGCACCATGGGCTGGAACCACGGCTGCAGGCCCCGGGTCATGTCGATACTTGTCACGTCTAGCCTGTAAGTAAGTTTTAAATGTGGGATGACTATGACAATTATTGCCCTCTGCTAAAATTCATTTTACCATAGCTACATATTATCAAGCCTATATAAAACCATTTGATACTCCATTTACTAAAAACAGTAAAGTAATTTAGGAACTGCAAAGAAATCTTTCTAACTAGCTGTTGCGAGCGGCTTCGCCCACGTTAGCAAAAACCTTTTTATTTACGTATTCTATGTTACTTATAGTACCTCCAAGAATATATTGGTTACAATTTTTCACAATGATCAGTTAAGGAGTTTTCGTGTGAAAGCGTAACAAAAATCCCTTATTTTACCAAAAATTATTATTATTATCATTATTATTATATGGAAACCACACTAGCAGCTTAATAAGCTGATGCGTGTGAGTTAAACAGTTTGAAGATATCTAATTTATCCAGTCTATTCTTAAAGGAGTTTAATGTTAGTGCCATGATGACATTTACGGGGAGTCTGTTCCAGGCTGTCACCACTCTATTAGGTAGAAAATGCTTCTTAGGTATTTTGTTATATGCATGTTGGCATAACTTTAAGTGTTAATTATGTTTAGTTTTTCCAATATCATTTATTATGTGCATTTGTTATGTTGATATTTGGTAAGTCAGGTTTTTATGCATTACACTATGTTTATTAATTACATTATCTTACCACTAGATGGTGCTGCTAAATAGCTACAGCTACTTTTAAAACATTGACTTACCTATCCAACACGGATAACAAGCATAGCACACAGAAGAAATAATATGTTGCTACATAAGGCATTGTGAAAACTGCGTGGAAAGATAGATGGCCGGCGTCCAAACTATCCGAGTAGCTGATGAGTAGTAGGTGCATTAGGGACAGCCCTCCAAGCACGCCATGGCAGGCAGGAGCGCAATTGCGCCAGGCTTTCTGAACTGTTAGGGCAACATCTAACGGTGTTAAATCTCCCAATCTGAAACATATAATTTTTCCTGATAATATAATACATCTTAATAATGTCAGGGAATACCATCATAAAACAAATTATATCTCTTAATCTAAATGCATAATTATGCAATGCAATATTTCATGTACTTAATAAGAAATAGTTTATATTTCTTATGACATATTATTATCAACCAAATAGCAATTCAACAACCTTTGTGGCTCAGTGGTTAGCGTGTTGGCGCTGAAGCCGGAGGTAGCGGATTCGAATCTCGCCAGGGAACAAAAAGTTTTCTGTGTTCCTGGGTCATGGATGTGTATTAAATTTGTTTTTTATATACCTAATAAAAATCTCAAATATATGTATTAATATAAAAAGTATCAAATATATGTATTTCCGTTATCTGGTACCCATAACACAAGTTCTTCGGAAACTTAGCACGGGACCAGATTGACGTGGTGTAAAAAGCGTCCATAGATATTAATTAATGGATATCTCACATATGGATATCTCAGGTAGAACGGTTAATACATTACACACAAGAACATGATGATAAATAAAAATTTAACTTGTTTGAATAAACTATAACCTTAAATATTTATCCCCCTCTCTGGACTGTTGAGGTTCCATCATTTTATCTCTCGAAATGGCCCGGAAAGTTCCACCTCCTTGTAAATAAATTTTCTCAGGTCTCCGCCCAAATGGATCCAGTCTGTCATCATTTGGTGATGTCAGCGGTGACGGAGATGAGAATGGGTTATCAATGTACTGGTCATGGTATGGTACATTAGATTCTAGACTTTCTAACATTGTCGAGAGATCTGTAGGTCGAGCTGGAATGTAAAGGTCTTAATTGAATAAATTGTCTGACAATTTTAATATGTACAACATTTTTGTTGATAAGTTAAATAAGTGACTGAGGTGTGGGGTAACTGATAGTACATGCTTACCATTAATAAAGAAATCATTAAAATAATCTTTATAAAATGAAATAAATCCTATAAAAAATTTGTCAACTCACCAAATAAAATGTTTTTTTTTTACTAATGCAACAAAAATAATTTTTATAACTTTCTTTCGTTAAAATAAAATAATAAGACTTAAAATTAAGAAACTGTGTTTGCCTGTAATGGACACATATTTATTTTATTTGTTGTTATGTTTTTATTTATTATATTGAAATTTCTGTATATTTTTATTCTCACTATTATTTATAATGATAGTATCATACCAGACTTTGAAGATGTTTTACTTTTGGTGCCAGTCTTAAATACTTTGGGGCTTACATCCCTTCCATTGGAATTTGCATCTTGCCTCTCTTCTCGCACTTTCCTCCTGGTCTTTCGGGGCTTATGTCGGAGTTCCTTGGGTGTGCCGTTATTATTTTCTACATCATTAGCCTCTATCTCTAACTCCCCACTAAGTGTAACCACTTCATCTTTGTTATATTCCTTTAAATAATCATCAACCTGAAACATGAATCAATTACATTTATAATTTAAAGAATGTTTGAATATTTCTCTCTTTCTATTAAGAGAGGTGCAATCTCAATTGTTGTACTCAAGGTACAATTTAAAAAAACAGGCAAATTTTTAACCAGTTTTCATCACATTTGGTATGTGATTAGATATGTTTAGCCTTATTTGATGTTGCTGCCTTGGGCAGGACCATCCGGCTTTCAGGCAGTATGTACTGAAATCATCACCTAGGCCAACATAGTTCTGCTATTGTGAACAGACTGAAAAAATATTAAAAATGAAATTTTCTTATACAGTTCTGACAACCAATCTCTTGCCACTCACATTTAATATAAAATATCTGCTTAGATAGGACTTTTCACTATATAAATGTTTAAATAACTTTGTAACATTAGGTTGTCTGACACCTTATTCTGTTGTCCGACTACCAAAATTTTGGGCATGTAAAAATCTTAATAACACAGTAAAATCTGTAAAAGTTGGTTTAAAGTAATTTATAATTACATACTTAGTGCACATAATAGTTTACCTTTTCTAAAGCAATAAGACTTGAACCAGGTATCTCAAAATCATGGAGGTCTCTATCTCTATGACGAGAGGAATGCCTTTTCTTTTTTCTATAGGACGGGCTTCGCTTCTCCTTGTGTCCAGATGAAGGTCTCGACAAATTCTTCATAAATTTCTCATCCAATCCATTTGGATCATGGGAATAAAACACAAATGATGGATTTTTGTCGGATTTTTTTATTTCTTTCTCGACAAATCCCAATATCCCCATTTTAATCTGGTCATGAATGGGGAGTTCCGTATCAACCGACTCTTGTTCGGAGTTAACCCACTTTTCGCGAAGTTTCGATTTATCTGAGGACTCCTCGTTAGTAGCACCATCATCATTGTCAGCATGTCCATTGGACAGTTTACGAGAACCAGAGTGACTACGAGACTTCTCCTTTACTTTCTGCTTTGGAGAAGGAGATCGCGCAACTGTATGTACTTCCACAACTTCTTCCTTATTGTCGCTGCTCCTACCTGGCTTCATAACTTAAAAGATGTTTTATCACTTTAAATTAAGCTGAAACTAGAGTAAAACCACTTTATTTAAATTTATGTCGTCTGCTTTCGAGCACTACATTGTTATTTCTTAATATTAGCCTCTATCTATTAAGTTCTTAATAGATTTTATTTGAAAACAATAAAACTAAGTATCAGGATTTGTTTCTAAATGTCAAATGTCAAACGCTTATGTTATGACGTCAATGTGACGTCATGACTAACTTGTGACGTTCCGTTTTAGGAAAACGTCCTCAATATTATAATATTACGTGACTTTTAAGAGGGGCACAAAATAATATACGGTACGGTATACTGTTTATTTAATATTAAGAAAATAGGAGATTGATGATATTAAGCATCCGATATTATATCATTATACAGAAGAATCCTAGTATAAGAAAAACCCTAATAGAGAAGGCTATAAAAGAATATCAATTCTAGTCTATATTATCACGTAAATAATAAGCCCGTTAAAGTGGCAGTGGGCTGATAACACACTCAGTAGAACAGATGGCCGATAAACCAATAGAGTTCATGAGTGGTAGCCGTGTTTATGTAGACTATTGTAGATGAATTGGCCAGTCATTAACTCGGTACTGTTCAGCAGTAGACTGATAAAGGCTGAAGATGATAATGATAATAAAGTATCAGTATTCAGTAGGCACTAGGCATATAATATAAGATAAAATCTAGAAGTATAATTATTATTAAGCTAGATATTATATCTTTCAACCCGTTTATCCCAGGAACAACCTTTGGATATTTTTTACACTTTACAGCCTAATTAGCAGAGAAGATACAAGGCTAATAATTAATAAAGTTTTTTTTTTTTTGGAGGGCTAAACCCCGAGTAACAGTAATATAATAATATTATGTATGTTTGTCTAATTCCAAATGCGTGGCGGGCCGTACCAGGCGACTGGACTCACAATTTTGGAATGCAACCGACCTTTAGACAACGCCCTAACATGTTCCAAGATACAAGTAACAAGCGAATGAATATTTGAATTACTTAATACTTAGTTATAACGAAACAAATCTATACGTACGAAAATCATATATTTTAGTTTAATAGCTGAACACAAACATGAAACGTATGGACCCCACTTTTCCATTTCACACTCGGTCACTGAAGTGTCTGACGAAGTCACCTAATAAGTGTTTATCGTCGTTCGTGGTCGGAGGTGATAAAGGATCGGAAGTGATAAAAAAGGTTGAAATCTACTTTCCTGTCAAATTTTCCGAAACAGAACAAAGCTATTTTACGGGACAAATAAGCAGGAGAGTGGAACCCATGCATGTATGCGAACACTCCTTGAAATTTGATGATCAATGTAGCACTGTAGTCTCTTCGAACGTCCTTCCTTGTATTCAAATAATAAAATATATCGCTTCCAACTGTTGCTTACACCAAACATAATTTATTCATACATAAAGCGCGGGACGAATATTATATAATTCTAAATATATTCAATAAGTAAGTTCTTGTTGACTGTACATATAAATACAATATGCGCTTTGAACGGCGCACCCCTGGTAAATGGTCACCACCTCAGCTTTTGTACTTTAAGTACTAAATACTAATTATAAAAAAAAACCAAAGAGTCATTATAATGAATTTATTATTATTTATAATTAATTATTTATAATTCGCGTAAACTTAAGAAAACAATATGAAAACCAAAGAGTGTTTTTGTTTATTCAAAGTGTAGGGGACCAATGAGCTCCACAATTCTGAATCGCGCTATCGGAATTTGACAGTTCCGCTATACCAAAGAATACAGACGGCCAGTTCTTATGAGCGCTTTGAGGACAAACTCTGCGATGTAAACGACCGCTTGGCGGCGTAACGAGAGGGACACCACGATGTCCCCAGCATACGAGCCTACTGAGATCTCTCATTGGGGCTTTTCACCGACTCTATTTCTTTCACCAATAATTAATTCTTCTTCGGAAATGCGAGATTTGAAATATTTTTTATTTAATACCTAGTCCAATTCAAGCCGGTTACATTCATGTTAGTTTCTTTTTAGTTTTAACATAAGTTAACTGTTGAGAATCCTATATTATTGCCATATAAATGGCAATAATTGAAATCGCAACTGTTAGTTCCATTAAATAACTGCTAAGCTGCTATTCCGGATATAAGGGCAGGGCAGTTAGCATAATTGCTTGTACTGATAGCTCACTATGTGTCAAGGTCAACAAAGAATTACTACCAAGTATTTGAAAGTCCAGAAGTGACATCCAACTCTTAGACACTTATTAGACGTAGTACCTATTATTTTAACGGGAAGCCGATTTCGAAAAAGGGATTACGTGGTATATACTTTGGAATAAGTCTAAAGTTGTGAAGTCAAAAATAAGAAGCTGGTAGAGATATTCTTTAACCACAAAGTAACATAGAGTCACTCTTATCTATGAAGACCAAAATGATGAGTTTGCGACTTGCGTATACACTTATTGTTTTGTAGTAATGTTTATGATATAACACGAAGAATAATCTCGTTGAAGTGGCAGTAGGCTGGTCACACACTCACTAGAACGGATAGACGATGCCAGGGTTTAGTTAGACGAATAATTCGTCTAACTAAACCAAACAATTATTGTTGGCCGGCCATTAACCAGACGGGAAGTCGATCTCCGTGCAGTGTCATCACTTATAAATTAAATTTTGTCTATTTTTCTTTATCATCATCATCATCATTAGCTTTTACTCGGCTTGACGCTAATATACGCTACTATACTTTGTCTATTCTTAGTGATACTTTAATCTAATGTTGAAATGATTTTGAGTCCCTTTTGTATAATTATTATACATCATTCTCCATCCAGGATTCTTTAATGTATTTTTACATGTTTGTACACTGCAATTGTATTGTAAGCTACCTAGTCAAAATAATGACCGTACTGCAACTTGAAAGACAAATTTGAAAGAATATTTGTCACATTTATCTAAAAACTACGGATGCATCTATACTTAGAGATGCACTTACTTGGGATATACCCAAATGTGATTCACTTGAAAGAAGTGAGAGTAGGTATAAAAAAAGGAAAAAAAGTTGGTGTTATATTTCTTTCAAAATCGACGCGTCTCTAAAATGGTTTCTTTATTCATCTTCTTTTTTTTGCGACTCCAACCAATCATTAAAAAATCTTCCTTCCAATAAGCCTACAAACTTTATCCATATTCTATGAAAGGCAAAAAACATTCAGATCCCACTGAAACGTGCTACGTAATTAACAATCATACTTCAGCGTTATTAAACATATGAGTATAACATAGCTGTTAGATAAAGTCTTGGACGAAGCCTCAGTCAAGCCTGTCACCCTCCCCCCCTCCACCGCCGTCTCCAATCCCACTCTCTCAAGCCACTTTCACCGGAGGAATGCGGTGACGTCAAATTTGCGCAACGTGATGCAACATTGTCAAAAACATATGCATATTGCGCGTGAAGTAAGACTAATTACTATGATAATAATTGTTCTTAATAATTAATATGAATGGAGGAAAAAATAATTTGGATTTCACTTTTTGGAACTTGACGTGTTACCATTACTTGGAAGAAAATATGGCTTAAAAATACTAAAAAGTAATGAACGCCAGAACCTTATCATTTTACTCTTATTTGTCTTTTATCGTTGTATTTGTGTTTTTTTTTCCAGACCTCTTGTGAATTTAATATTAGAATCATTTTCTACAACAACATTCTAGTATTTTAGGCGCCAACTAACTTTTACAAGCCTTTGCGATGGTTATTATTCTCACTTACGTGCATGTAAAACATAGCGTGCACTCTCAGTTAAGGAGGAAGTTTAATAAGGGTGAAAACAATAAAAGGATTTATATGTAAATGGCCATTTATTCTGATCGAATATAATTAGGTACATGATTTAATCTAAATTAGTTTGGTCGAGAAATAAGACGCTAACTGCGTCATAAAATATAACTACACTAACCATCACCAGTTACTAAACTAACATTGGCGGGATTATTTTGTCCCGAATAAATTCCAATTGGCAAATATCTATTTGGCACAAAATTTTTTGAAAAATTTCACACTATTTCCAACCGCCAGAACCTTATTACTAACTACACCTACATTGCAAGTGTCCCTTAGTTGCGAACGCTAAAATAATCTCGCAATAAAAATATATTAAGTATAACAACATTATAATATTACACTGTGTAATTGATTTTTAATTTTATGTGCACTACTCATTCACTCATTCATACATTATAAATTAATTATGAGATTAAAACTTAAATAGGTACTATTATTTATTTTTACATTAAATTATTTACAATAAGTCTAAGCTAAAAGTTCATAGAACGTACTAGAAATATATCATAGATATATGGGATAAACATGACCAGCTTTCGATGTACCATAAATCCGCAGATATATCTGGACATCTAGTCGCCGGTACATAAAAACTTAAACACTAACACGAGATCCCCGTCCAATAAAATTACATAGAAAATTACCTTTCTCGAATTAAATGGAGGGGAGTAGCGTCTCCGGACTTTTACTCGTCCTAACTGAGACGAAAAACAATAGACTGTCTTGTGTTTTACGTGTAAAACTCAAGTAGCCAGCTGTGTCCGCATTACCGCGGCGATCACGCTTATATACAATAAATATTTACAAAACTTATAACTATGCTTATAAGCAGTACGGGTGGCAGAACTGATATACGAGTCTCTGACTCCTCTCGGTCTTCTTCATGATACCCTTCTTGTAGTACTGCCTGATGCTCCTAGACAGTTTGTCGTAGTTCATCGCCGGCCTGTTCTTTCTTTTCCCCCACAGCCTCGCGACGCGGACTGAATCTTCAATTTTGAAGACACCGTTACCTGAGGACACGACACGAATCGTTTAGTTTAATAGAATATGTTAATTCCTTTGTTTTCGGTGAGACGCTGCGTGCTTTACATTAACTTATCAGATAAAGATAATGTAGGTGGACTTTCGCATTTCATGCGTGAATTGTAATAAATAAATAACATATTTTAAATTATAGTAATCATAGTTTATAGTGAGCGACGATGGTCCAGTATGTATGGGCTCAGCCTCTTGAGCGAAAGGATCCCCGTTCGAACCTGACCCACCCTGTGGTGCCTTGAAATGGTTTTTCTAAATTTCTAAGACCCGTGCTAATTCCACGTGTAATTTCACTTATTCCTTAACGTTGTCTACGCTTAAACTAACATAATCTAACACCAAAAATAGACAAATGAAACAATAACCAATACAAAATGGGTTGGTCACGAAGTAGAAAAATAACCTTTGAGTGTTAGTATTTAACTGCCAAGTAAATGGCTCGCTCACCTTGGATTGAGAATGTCGCTAAGGATTGCCAGAGAGATACGGTTATACATGGATTTATATATTGTTAACCATTGAAGTAATGGTACGAATGGAATATCTTTGTACTGACCTTAAAATGAATATTGACTTTTGACACATAAAGGATTCGGAGCTTAATGCGTCAAATTGAGAGTTTGATGCATTCAGATTTTGACGCATTAAGAGTTTGGTGCATTAAAAACGTCCTTAAAGCATTATCCTATCCCAATATGTATTGGTATTCTCTTGGCATGTTGAAAGTTTAGCGAATTGGAAGCGTGCTTAGAGTGACCAGTCACTAGAGAGCGTGAGCCCTAAAATGACTATTGACGTTCTTTTGTCAGTTTACCACATTGGCACAATGACCCTAAAATTGGTATTGACAATCTTTTGGCTCTTTATGAGTTTGGCACATTATGCGACCCTAGAATAATGAGTATTGATAAAGTTGAGAAAAAGAAACAAAAAGAAAATTTCATCATCAACATCATGATTGCCTTTACCGGCCACTGCTGAACATAGGCCTCACTCAATGAACGCCAAGACGACCAATCCTATGCCTCACATCCAACACGGACCGAACACTGCGGAAACGACGGAGATCATCTTCCCACCTGGTTACGACAACCAACACTTCAAAAGGAACGACAAGAACAAGACAAAAAGATTCTCATGAAAATACTTTACTTGGTTAAAAGAGTGAGAACATGGGTGACTTTGACCGAGGTCTCCTAGGAGAGTATTCCTATAAGTCTGATGATGATGATGACGCAGATAATGAGTATCTCCTCAAGCATGTTCATAATATATACGCGGCATGACCTTATAACCTGTAGTATTCAACCATATTGATAAATAATGTAAATACCATTTGTTGAATATAAAGTGAACTTAGGGCTGACGACTATTTATTGGTTCTTATCTATGTTTATCGAATACTGACGAAATTGTTTACTTATTCGTAACATTCCTAAAATAGATATTAAGTAAATATATTATTTTGATATATTTAATATTTGGTAAACTAGTACAAACTATAGAAGTGTCTTACAATTTACATTTTATCTAGGTAGGTGCTAACCCTAAACGTTAGGAATAAATGAATTTTTATTAGGAATAATTTGTATTGAATTATTAGTTGTTTCATAGACCTTTATTCGTATTCATGATTAATATAATAAATATTAATACAGTATTAATACGTCAGAAAACATTTTAATGATATTAAACTCTATGCATTGTGGTATACTTAGTTGCCATGCAATTTTTATGCTTTCGATATTGTTATTAACATATGAATAAAAAAATCACAGAATAATAATAGTTATGCTGATGATTAACATGATAATGACGACACCAGCTACAGTGGTTATGCTTATAATAATTATTATTTTTATTGTAATAATCATATTCATGATTAATCTAGTAGAACGAGGCTGTGGTATATGGCAGTGAATATGGGTAATACAATTACGTGATAAGCTCTCGAATAACTTGTATTATGTACCAGACAATGGAAGCATAATTTACATAATATATTTCAGATTTTTATTATAAAATAAACATTTATATACATCCATGACCCAGGAACACATAAAACTTTTTTGTTGCGGAATTCGAACCCGCTACCTCCACCTTCTGCGCAAACGCGCTAACCATTGAGCCACAGAGGTCATCGATAATAATATTATGATGATTATAATAATGACTGTAATTATGATTATAATCACGATGTTTTGTTTTAGCTACTCACTTCTGTCCAGCCACCGTATCGCCGATCCATGGACGTGCGGTGACGCCAGGAGTTCTTTGAGGAACTGCCACAGATGTATATGCGTGCTCCCCGTCTTCGCCTTACCACCGACTTGGTTTGCACTTGTACTTGCTGATTCTGAGTCTTCGTCTGCTAAAAAGATAACAATTAATTAATATTAGGATTTGTGGGATTTTAAGACAGTACAGACAGTTTTTACCCCTCGGAGCTCGCAACTCGCGTTAACGTCGGATTTTAACGCGATTATTAAACTCTCATGCGAACGGGGTCTTTAAGGAACAAAAAAAAAATGTGGTGTCGTGGGACATCAGGTAGGAACGAAGTTCCTTCGGCTAAAAAGAAAGGTATTAAACACTACTCGCTTGTGTATGCGACTGTCGCGCCTGCGCACGTCTCATTTAACGCTTTTTTTCCACGCACTTTTTCTTACGGTTTTACTATCACATTTTTTTTCAGTTCGGTCGCGCAGCAAAATCCCTATCCCCTCCAAGCCTGCCGTAAGGAACTTCGTTCCAATATTTCAAAATCGCTAATTAGGTACTATACACTTTAAGTACTTTTCGATCATGTGATAGAATAGCACATTAATTGTATCACGTGCTACTCAAAATCTTTATGAAACGGTGAGATTGATTGGTAATATAAACAGTAGCGCAGACAGTATGCGGTAAACAGCATTACTGTTAATGCATAAATTTAGACAGGAGCCAAGAGTGTTAGGCATTTTATTTTTGGTCCAGCTGTACCATCGACGCTTTTTATAAATTCAAATTCAAAATTAGCAAATAAACAATTTGAATTTGACGTTTTTTATAAGCAAATCAATTCTAATAATAGGTGAAAGATAAGCACCCTAAGATCTTTGACATTTAAGGCCAGCCACAAAAAAAATACCTTATACCTTTATCTTTTATTACTACTCTCCCAATAGTCCCCAACATTTATTTTAGAACTAGATTATAAAATTAAACTTATTTTACATCTGTATAATATTATATCTGAAAATGGTTTTCTTTCTAACCTACATATTCTTTATGTTCTTTGATTTTTTATTGTGTTCTTGAATAACTCACGTAGAACGGAACGTGAGCTAAAATCCAGCGTAATTAATCAATCTTGATAATTTTATATAACATACCGAAATAGCAATGACCAAACTATGGTAGAAATCGGACTCGCAAATATTTACACATATCACAAACGTGTGATGTACGTCAACGCTTTGTTTTGTTGAAGGCTCGATTCAGAATTTTATGTAATTCTTATGCGTTGCCCAGAGCAAGAATCCCCTTGAATAAGAAAAAATGGTTGAAATGAAAAAAATACTCATCATATAAAACCTTTACGCTTTCACATATTATAATGAAAAAGCTTTTATAGATCGCGGTTGATTATCGAGTTTTAGATGCTTTACAATAACCACGGGAGGACATAGAGTGTAAATAAAAGACAAACCTGACTTATTTATCATCAGAAACCACTAGAAGCCTACAATTTGGTACAAGGTTTCATGGCGTAAATGAGCACCAAGAAAGGATTTTTCGAAATTCAATCACTCGTGAGGGGTGAAATTTATATGGAATTTTCTCGTTTCTGGACATATAAACTCTAGGCATATGAATTTGCACATAATAATACTATATAAAATAATAATCAGGACTCTCTACAAGTAAAAATTATCTAAATGAAAAGATAAAAGTACGGCAAAACTTTGTGTATTTCATCTTTATAATTACTATTTATTATTACTTCTCAAATGGCTTACTCAGCCTAACCTATATTTAATTTTAAACCTTTACCATACATCTAGAAATGTTCCTGCCATTTTTATGTGAGATGTTTGACATACGCGACCTTGCGAGTCCGGTGCGGACAATCTGGGTCGAGACGAGGTAAAAAGCAGTCTGGACTTATACGGACTGGCAGGAATAGACCCGACCCACGATTGATGGCTTAACAGTACCTACCACATATTAATGGGTTTCACTGTTTAACTCACGTGTTATAATGTGAGCGAAATGGGTCAATCAAATCTTTAGAGAAAGAATAATATGTAGGGAAAAATACATGGAAGCATTTCAAATTTAATTTATAAGGAAGATTGTGCGCCTATAAAATTTTTAAACCGAATTTAAGAAATAATTTGTCACGTGTTATCACAGATATTTGAAATAATATTTTTATGATTCATATTATGTTCGGGCAAAGGATTGATTCGCGTTGGCGATTTTTTTAAGTATCTTAAGTTATATTAATTATTTTAATTTGGAAATGTGTAATAACTAAACAACTTTAATGGATCTCAAGTTATATTTAACCTTAAGGTATTTCATTATGAGTGAAATTCGCGTAAACATTAAGAAACAATTGGGAAACTTATAAAAATCATAACAGACATTAGTAAACTGCCGTTAAAATTATAATTCTTCCAAATGTTTTTTAAAGAATATTGAACATAAGATGTGCTTCAGTAATTTATGAACTTTTAGGTATAGCTACGCTAATTCAGTGCCAGACTTCATGTTTATAAAATAAATTATGTGTCAATGAGTGACGTCTGATGCTAAATCCAGTAATAAGCAGATACACAAAAAATTCAGCGCTTAGATTCTTAGGTTCCTAAGTATTGGTGGTTTACTGGACATAAAGTTTAGAAGGAAGCGGTTAATTTGAATTTTAATATCTAATTAATTTTATGAATATTTTTTTGCTTTAGAATTTTTTTTTCTTTAATTTTTTTATTTGTTTTCATTAAAGTCTTTTTTTGCATCTTTGTTTGTTCACTGCATAATTGAGTTATTTAAAATTATCTATCATGATTTATATAGAAAGTCAAACGAATAAAAAAAACTAAATAATCATTCGCACAGACCAAAGTGAAACTAATTTCAAACTAAAGAAATGATTGTAAGTAAAAGAAAAATGGTTGGATGGTTTCGTAATTTCTCCAATTAAAACATCTACAAGTGTTTCTTGTCATGCCCCACTGAAAACTAGCGCTGAGCATTACTAACTAGAATAAAGCAATACTGAATAAGTTTCATATGGCTCTATTTTACACAGAAATACTTCAATATAGCTTTGTTATTTCAACAGCTTGTATTTCTCTTGTGCAAAGCAAATGCCGTGACATCAAAATGTCACGGCCCTGTCATGTTGAGATACCCCGCTATTCTAGTGTCGACTCCTTTATTATATTATTTATTTATTTATTTATATATTTGTTAATTATTAAACTACATTTTTCTTTATTGTATCCCGTATTTGTTAATTTTAATTATTAAACATAATATTAATGTTCATATCTGTCGCGCGTTCCGTGACGGCCATTTTGTTTTCTTTCCCATAACTATTTCGACTGTATGTATCTGAAATATTTTAATCCAGTATTTTTATCTGTTGCCTGATTAAACTAATACCAAGTTTCTTTGAATTATTAATAACTGGCTCGTAGTAATAAAATAATGATTAGATCCAATTCAGCGCAGACATCTCATCATCGATACGGTGTCGTCCCATTTCTGTCCGTCCATCCATCTGCGTCTGGTCTCGGGTTCTCTGTACCGAGTAACGGTAGCACCTGTAGGCTGTGTGCCACATAACTCAGGTTTTCTAAACGTTTCATATTGTGTTCAAATTCATTAATATTTATCGAAGAATAACGATTTAATTATGTGATAATTTATTTTCTTGTGTATTTAATAGTTTTTATTTATCGATAGTTTTTGTTTTTTTAAATTAATGGTTTATTAAATGTCAAATTACTTTTTGAATTATCGCATTCTGTGTTTATTATATATTATATAAAATAATTAACCTTTTCTTAGTTGAAAACCTGGGATTGCATTCTTAAGTTTAAGTTTATTATTTATTATATTTAATTTTAAATTAAAAAAAAACAAACTGCTATTTTAAATTTAAGATTCTATATGATTTTACAAAACTATTGAAGAAAAATCTTTGATAAAGCTTTTTAGGAGTTTTGAGTAAGAGTTATTGATAAAAGAGCAACATCTAAGTTTCGTTCTCAAATGGGCGCATTCCAAGCCTTTTTTTTAACTACATTTTTATCGAATATTTATATTGACGTGTTTCCTACGAAATAAAAATATTTTGATTTCATGATAAGGTTTTCAACTACTCAAATAATTATTCAAATTCTACATACCATCACTCATATCATCAGCAGAGGGCTGGGCGACCTGTGCTGGCGTGGGCGACGGCTCATCCACCCAGGGGGTGTTCCTCCAGCTCTCGTGCCTGGCCGCCTTCCAGATCTCCAGCTGGGCGTACAGTGTGCTGCCAGCCTGGAACAAATCTTAATGTTAAAAAAAATCGAGAAAAGTCCAGAATATTTCTAATACAAGGAGTATTATATTACACACACATATATTATTCTTCTTCTTACGCCCGATTTCTGAAACGTTGGTCAAAGTGTATGTCAACTAACGTGGCTGTTAATGGCGGTACACATATTACGATTCCAGAGTAAAATTTCACAGCTTTTCATTGTAGTGGCTATGTCAACTGACAGTTTGATCAAATTAAGTAATTTAACCATGCTTCAACATTTAACATTTAAAAACAGGTTGATTCGTTAATTTTTATGTTGATCAGCCCTTCAGAAACCGGGCGTTAGTGCCATCTCCTACCGGGGGTCAGCTATCATTAAGGCATCCCATATACACGGACATTCTAGACTTTAAAAAAATGCACCAAGAATGTACTATGTTGCCTGGTAGAAATCGCTACCAAAGCGATAAGGCCGCCTTTGTGCATATTATTTTTTGTAAGTTTAGTTTTTAAGATATTGATTGTAATTTGTCAATTTTTATGCACAATAAAGTATATTTCTTCTTCTTCTATGTTTACGTCATGTGCTATTATTTTCTTGTTGAATAAGATTTTATCTCAGGAATGTCCAAAAACTTGGCATCTTTTATCAACAACATGCTAATATATCGCTCGGAATGGACCAGATTGAGCGATTTGTATGCATCGGTTAGGTGTTGACTTTCATCGGCCTTGGTGAAAGTGGAGGCGGCGGCGCGTACCACTACCATCAAGATGGTGCTTACATGACGCTAATGTCACTAACAAATTGTCATTTTTACTATCATTTTTACCTTATGAAAATCCCTTAGATTTTTAATGTAAAAAATATGATAAAGATTTTATATGTTCATGTGTTCGAGAATTCTACAAGCTCCGAAAGCTTAAGACGACCAATCTCAAAACAAACGTGTAGCCAAATATAACAAAGCTTAAAATTGAATATTCCACATTTATAGAATTAACGAATTTTGTTTGAATACATATAAATAATGCTATAATACAACAAATGGACAATCAGCATAAAAATATCACAATTACTAAAAAAATGTAATATGACTAAAAAAATGTATAAAATTTGTGACCTAATCAAGAACACATTTGAGATATTTAAGGTACCGCCATGTAAACCTTTCATAAACCTCTTTAGCATTTCCAAATCGTTGTTACATAATCGAGATATTTAACTACTCTTTGATTGGTTATAACTAACAGTTATATCAATCCAGTTTATAACGATAGTTATAACTATCTGACAATTAATTGTTTAATTAAATACGTTTATTTTGCATGTTTATCTTTATTACGTTTTACAGATATTTTAAAATTATGACCATATTCAACATCGTCAAGCTTTTTATCTTTAACCATGAATATACTTAGTACATTTTTAAATCTTAGGTTCAATTCTGGAAGCTTAGCCATTTCATTAAGTCATACCGCAAAGTTAGGAGACGAAAGTCGCCAACCAATGCGTTCTCCTAGTGATAACCTTTTGAGCTTAAACGTGGCCTTTGAATATACGAAAGGTCCGTAAGTTGGCGTAGCTTAATGTTCTATGAAGCGTGCTATGCTGGGTCGTCTTTGGCATATAGGATTGGAAGCGAACATATCTGCCAGAGATTTAAATATGTGTGATGGCACTGATGATGATGATTATGATTATGATGGTGATAATGATGATAATAAGGATGATGATGATGATGACAATATTGTTAAAATAACAACACACATTGCAACAATATCTTATACAACTAACCTACTTAATACTGTATCAAAGAGAGTGCCTAAGCGGTATTTTCCAAACATTCACTGGTTCGATTGCGTTGTAATTACATAAAGGTTGCATCAACCTGGTTCCCTTACGGATTTCCTCGTTGTGTCAGCTTTAATTAATAGACCGAGGTAACTTGCTTAAAAGTTGCCTATGGATATTTTAAAAAACCCTCCATTGATAACATTACAATTACTTAACAGAAAGTATAAATAAACCCACGAATAGGTTGGTTCCAATTCTGCAGACTATCACATATAATAATATTTTCTACGTATTTTAACATTAAGAAAATAGGTAGCCTTTTTACTTTGAAATCATAACACCGACATCATTTCCAAAAAATATGTTTGAAAAATAAGACTGGGGTAAATTGGAGGAGTATGGTGTGACGCGAGAACGTAACCATGAGGCCAGAATGAAGACACAAAACATACAAAGCAGACCCCAAATAAATGGGAATAATAATGACAAGGAAGAAAATGATAATGATAATATTGTTTGAACGATAATAAAAATCATTGTCGTTTTACTATTTTCAAATTCTAAGAAAATCCTGACTGAATCGCAAGGTTGGAAAATTTATGTTACTTTTTGATAATTACTTTCTTTCAATTTATTGATGAAGGTCGAGAAGAACCGATGATGATGATGATGATGAAGAGTAATACAGCCTCGACGTGACGAATGACGTCATGACAAATAAACTACATTAATTTGCGAGAATGAATTTTGATAAATTATTTACACAAATGAGCAATAGACAGAAATAGATAATAATACAACGATAATGTAACGATTTTGGGTGATTATGCTAGAATAGTCAACAATTTTACTGGACCAGGAGAATCTGGAATAACTAGAAAATTAAGTCAAAATTAACAAAAATTTGGCATGCACGTCATGCCACTCTTAGCTAACAGTCTGGCTTCTGTGTGTTAAAGTTAAAAAAGGTTACCATTTATTTCTTAGACTATGATCATAACCTAATTACTGTCTTATTATATTATTATACTACTATCTGTTGATGATGATCATTTTTATGTCGCACGTTACTAAGTAAAATTGTAGCTTTTTTGTGGTGAAAAGATTTTTCAAAACAGTCAAGTGGTTTTCAGTTTATTTGTACAAAGATACAAAAATAAAACGGTTTCCCATTTATAATATTTATACAGATATAATAATATGAGTGTCATTATATTGTGATGATGCAATGATGAAATGTGATGCAGTAGTCGATTCTAAATCAAAGTGTTTAGGTGCAAAATCAGTTGTGTTAGCATTCACTTTTATCGCAGCAGTGGAGAATGAATTATAACTTACCTGTGGTGCCATTTGGTTAAACTGCTCTTCCGTTAGAGCTGCGAGAGCTGAACCTTCCATCGCGAAGTACTCCGCTGGTACCATTGGCAGGTTGTAATGCTGGAGGGTGAACATCACCCACGCCTTCACGTCACTTGGACTCCATTGCATCGGGTCTGAAAATAAGATCGAAATTTACCAACAAATTTATAATTTTTGTAAATTGATTAAAATCAGAGTCAACTTAGCTGAAGGTAGGCTCCAATAGGTAAACGTGTAGTGAGTGGTGTAACAGTAAGTCGTACGCAAATTATTTTACCTCTTAAAAGAAAAATAATTATTTAGTTGAGGGAGGACTAAGTTCAGCAGTAGAAGGATAAGAGCTGACGAAGATGATGTTAATGATGAAGTAAGTTAGTCGGGGCTATTCCCTTATTGTGATATTCTCAAATCATTACATGCACTTAATAGTCACTCTCAGTAGTCAGTCTCGGTGCAAGTAATTATTGAACTGACCTTTCTTGAATACATCGAAGCTGTGTGGCGGAAGAAATAAATAATAAATCCTCATTATCAAGCCTAATCAGGCTCTATTTATTAAATAATTGGTGTTTTGCCAATCAAAGGTCACACGATCGATTCGGCAATAAAATAGCAAAGTAAATTAACGCTCGGAATCATTAAATCATTATTAGATGCCGCGTTAATTACGTAATCGTCTATGATTCTGAGAAACCATTTTAAATCTTCATATTATACGGCTTTACGAGGAAACGCTTCATTTTTTTCTACAATATTTACGTTGATCATGACGTCATCATTAATTGCTGTTCTGACAGAGTCGAAGTTTACTCACACTTTAGGCATGATCAAAGAATTTCTAATATGAACAAGAATTTCATATATGAGAATGACTCACCTGGAGAGATACCTAGCACTGTGCAAGTGTTATCGACGTCACGTTTGGACTGCTCGATGGCCATGCACAGGACTCGGTCGATATCAGGAGCCGCCAATGCCTCGTCGTTGCCTCCACTGCTTTCCTCCATCTTCACGTTACCCAATTCTATAGGAACAGGTTTCAAATTCAGACGTTTCTGGAATGATGTGTCCTCTAACGCTGATCGTAGTAATATGTGATCCCTCGGCTCTTCCACTTCAATTTTAGGTGTTAGGTAGCCGTGCTGTATGCTGTCTTGCAATATTTGGTTCTCTTTTAATAGTTCCTCGATATCTATGTATTCGTCGTGCTGTGGTACGGGAGAGGAGTATTGGGTGTGACTGCCGTAGGAGACGCAAGATCCTGATGGCGATTGTGGATATGGTGACGCAAACCCAGGAATGTTAAGCTTGTTTGGTTCCTCTTTGATGAAAACTGGTGAATACTGAAGAGAGTTGTACGGCGATGGCGGGTGTAGAGCTACTGTGGGGATGGACCCTTCGTCTGATGAAGGGGATGGTGTTGGATAACTTTCAAAGTCGTACAGACGTTCCAAAAAGTTATTGTCTTCTGGGTAAGGGGGTGGTGGCTTGATGTGTGTTGGAGGGGAATGCAACATCGATTCTGGAGGAGACTCAGCGCCTAAGAGGCGGAGGAGGTTATGGAGATCTGTCGGAGAGGCTGGAACTGCTCTCTCGCCCTGGGAAGCCGATGGGGGGCTGCACCCAGAGCGTGGCACCGTCTGTGGCATCTGTGGACAATGAAGGAATAATTAAGTCTATATTGGTAACAAAGAAAATATAGGAAAATTATCAGCCTTTAAGAACTGGTATGCTCTGAATCAGGTTTTTATACAATGGTTTTGCGGAACGTCAATCACGCACCTCCTATTGTCAATGGGTATGGTAATGGAGGGGAAACCAGTCGAGCTCTAATTGCTGGACAAGTAAGATTGCATAAATTATAAATATAATAGCGAGTGGATATACTTATGTTTAAATAGTCTTGTGTGAATGAATTTCCTTATTAATAAATTAATAGTTTTGTTGGTTATATTAATCATTTCGTTCATTAATTGATATAATTATTATAATATCATAACAGTATTGTTAACAGCATGTTTGTTAAATTGTTAAAATGCACTATATGATAATCATGTTAATTCATATCAATACCAACGCTAAAAGAGCCATGGTCTATGTATTATGATGTTTTTTTATATATTTTCAAATAAATTATACGAAAATGTAAAGAAAGTAATTTATCGAAATAACAAAGTGTAGTTATATTTTTTACTCCCAATAAACGGAACGAGAAATTAACGAGAATTTATAGATAACATGAAAACAAATATTTTATTATTAAACTTATTAACGGTCGAACTTTACCCCCCAAGGGGTATTATGAACGTCAAAGATATTCTAAACAAAAAGGTGAACGATAGATGTTCATCTCATAGGATAGCAAAAATCTGGCGCAGACGTCAGACCACTGTACGTCAGAACGGCTGCTGACGTTTTGCCAGATTTTCTAAGATAAATATTTCGTTCAAAGCACTTTGTTTATACTAGCGCCTAATAAGTATTCATAAAGTTTGAGTTATAACTATAAACAGATTTCGTTATATTTAGAATTTGCAATATGTTAGGTGGGAAATAGAATTTTATTTATACGTTATAAATGCTATTTTCAAATAAACATAATTTTTGTATTGTTTGTTATATTTTTAAAATGTAATTAGAATCATTCTTTATGGCCGTACATATTTAATTTTACTACGCGCTTTTTAATTCGCTTAGATTTAAATTTTAAATATACACAATTTTGTCGTAAAAAGGCATTAAAATAATAAAGGTTTAAATGATTAAAAGGCACAAAGCTTCTAGATAGGCTATCTTCCTCCACTGCAATACCTGTATTCGTTTCGACTATCGACTCTGCTAGCATGGCAAATTGATCACTGTTCCAATTTTAAAAAACAATAAGATACACACCTGGAACCTCAACAAAGTAAGTCCCATCATTGGCAACTCTTGACGCTCACTGCCTATGGCTGCGTAGTGAAAATGCTCATACCCAACCGGTTCAAGAAAATGAGTGGACAAGTTATACTCGTATTTAATTTGTTATTATTAAAAACAATGCTATTCCCACGTATTAATTACTATGTACAAAGCCTTCATGGTGTTTTAATGCATGATTAATGGACGAGTATAGTTTAAGATCTTAACCCTTTCTTTTGTATCGCGGAAAAAGCAGCCTATGTCACTTTTCTCATATTGACATCTGAAATGGAATTGACACCTGTCAATTAATTCGTTTTTATGAGCATTAGCATTTTTGGGAGCTGAAGCCAAAGAAGAAGAAGAAGGATTAGCATCGTGTCGCATACGTTTGGAATTCGTATTCATTTTAAGAATTAGTTTCCCGCGTTTTCAGAAATACAATCATTTTCAATAGCGAACGAAAAACTCTCAATCTACTTTTCTAATAAATAGCTTTAATAACAGAGCCCCATTCATTACTAATTTTATTATTTGTTATTATTATGTATCACAATTGAATTTAATACGGTTTGGGCACCACGTTTGAATATACCTAAATTAAACAAACATACAGAGTTGAAAGACAGGCAGGCGAGTGAAAAAGAATACCAACTACCTGTGAAGACTGAAAATTTCCTTGTCCAAGTAAAGATAATAAATATATTACGTACCAATATGAGTGAATGAAGTAATAAACGTATTATTTTAATTAATGAGCGAATGAATGACCCATTCATCACTCATTAATTGTCTCATGGAAAAATTTTAAAGGGCATAAAAATGAAAAAATATGTCCACTTCATTTATTTCAATGATGCTTGTAGTTGTATATATATTTTTATCTCCTATATAATATTCTTTTGTACAAACCAGTGACATTATAAGTTTTGTGCTATGTAACAATAATAATAAATAATAATATGTTGGGATAACTCACGCACGGCCATCTGATCCTAAGCTAGGCAGAGCCTATATTTTGTCAACCAAACTATTTCTAAACACATATTATAGATAATCATATATAGATATCAAAGATTACTCCTTGATTAGGAATCGAACCCAAGACCTTCTAGTTTAGCAGTCAGGGTTACCAACCACTAGACCAATAGGCCAGTCACACGCGTATTTGTATGTAGCACTTTAAAGCCTACACTATTAAGAAAATAAGGGTTCCGTGAGATATTTGGTTTTTTCGGACACAAGGTGTAAAAAATCAACCAGAAAAATTACTTATTTTGCGTACTAAGATACCGTTGTAAATCTTAGTCAACGCAAGCAAAACTGCGGGCAACAGCTAGTATGTAATATATTGATAATCTGTGAAATCACGGTACGGAGTTTCATTCGGTAATTCAATGGCGCCAAATATGCGGAAATGTTTCGTTATGACGAACTTAAGAGGTATTTTTTTTATGCCGTCGCAGCTACGTGTTTCTGCTGTGCGTAACCTATACTCGAATGCCATTATAACTTTGAAATAATCTAATTAATTTCTTCATTTCCTGAATCGAAATCCTGAAATAAGGGTTTCGAGGCAGTTTATAAATTTACCTCCGGGTCCTTGAGATCCTGTCCCTGATTACCGCTGTCGATCCTAGTTAGAGTAAGGTTTCTTAATTCTAGAGAATAGCCTGGCCCATAAAAACAAAGAAAAATAATAGTTTTATTTAGATGTGTAAATGATCCGAATTAAAAATAAACGCTACTGTTATTTTTAATATAACAAATGTAATATAAGTTTGTTTGTTACACTTTCACGCGAAAACTACTTAGCCGAACATCAATTAGGATACTTTTTAAAAATATTATTAATGCGGGCGAAGCTGCAAGTTACAGCTAGTGTTATTCTTAAGCAAAAGGAAGGCTTCAAATGACGTTTCCCGCCCATATAAGCGTCCTACGGATACACCACATTTCCACATCCTATGACTCAATGACTTTCTCCGTCAGTCAATGATCTCGGGAATTGAGAAAAAACGGAAAAGCAGGAAGTGTCGAATCGCGCCATTCATTGTTACGGTCTAGGCTCGCGCGTGACTAGACACAGGCTGACCTTCTGTTACAATTTCGGCTAGACCTTGGGGTTTTCACGATTCTAACAATAAAGTGCGTCTACTTGTCATTGTGCCTGCGTAAAACCTGTTTCAGGTTAAAACTAAGCCCAAGAGCTGCTCAGGAAGTTCAAATATACAGATCACCTAAGCTAGAGCCGCTGATCTCACTCACTATCAGAATTACAGCTCACAGCTCAATCATAGAGTCGTTATCTGAGTTCTTCTTGAGTGAATCAGGTTTAAAATGAAGATGGTTGAAAATTTGAATGTTGATATTTAGCAGTATTATTATTAGCAATATATTCATTAGAAAATACTGTTATATTTAATAAAATCTTTTTCAATGATTATTTGCATGACTGTATTATAAAAACTATAGTGATGATATAAATAACTTTAGTAATCTGTATTTATAATATGGAATTTATTTAAAAAATTGTGCAGCTTATCTGTCTCAGGTCATTCAAATTCTTCAATGTCGTTCAACTCAGCGTCAGAGCTCTCATATTTTTGTTTTTATCCATGTCTAGTTTTAAGACTACGTAGGTTGCTAACGAGAACGTTTATAACAATCATTTCAATATATAATAAATTCCGAATATTAATAAGGCTGATGATGATGGTGATAGTTGATAAAAATCGTAAAACCTTATTGAAAAAATACCTCATCTTTCTAGAAATAAAACTTTCGGTATGATTATGTTAAGTTCATATTTTATTACACGTATTCTTTAATATTTATTAACTAACAGGAAGATGCATTGTTCGTTTTTCTTACGTTTGCAAAGATTAGTACTTCAGGTTTCTAAGTTGTAGAATGAGTATGAGTTAATATTTATTTCCGCATTTTATCCGCATAACACAAACAACCAAGGTTCCTAGTTATATTACTTTTATAAATGATAATATGTGCTTTGAAATATTGATCTTTACTTGCTTCTTCTTCTTCTAAAATGGGCTCCCATAGAAATTGCCAAATGACCTTTACTTGCTTATCAGTCAAATATTCCAATTTCAGTGATATAACAATTTGATCGAAAAAACTTATTTAGTTTGGTGTCGTTATTATGATCCTAATAGCCTTAATCTAAAATTGTTATTGTATATTCTTTTGATTCCAAATTCAAAATGAGTTCGACCAATCACAACTTTTCACATAGACACGATTACTTCTATGGGTCGAAATTTACATACATGATTTCGTGTTTAGTAAACAGAAAGAGCATAAATGCTACAAGCATAATTACCAAGATTCCCACGTTCTAAGATCTGAAAAGATCACAATTCATAAAACGTTTCAACCGTAATAAGATTATCGGATAAGGAATAAAAGACACGTTAAGGTTGACTGATTAACGACTCATTAGTTATTACGTAAAGTTACACATACGACTTACAAACACATAATTCACTCACTCGAAATATCAGCTGAGCCAAGGTTGTTGCACTTTTGACATGTTTGGTTTGGTTACTTTGGTTTTCGGCACAAGCTGCGTGTGTCTTGCGAGTAGATCACCCGGCCACTGAGCGCTGCGCCCGCGCACGCCGTCTTTGATTCACGTGTGTACGTCACGCCGGAAAATACGCTACAAATACAACCTAATACAGCCTGCATCGGACAGTACGTCACTTCATTAATGTATTTATAGAAATTAAAAAGTGATTTGTTTACGTTTGACGTTAGAATATCCGTATTATGCAGATTGGTCAAATTGGACGAATAAGGCCCACTTAGGAGACATCAGCCTTTATACAGCATTGCATGTATAAAGGCTGATGATTATGATGATGAAGGCTTAGTTTGGAATAAGAACGTGTTCATTTAAGTTTCTGGCATGAATAGAACTTCGTAAGTTTTCAAAATTTGTGTAATATTGTGTAAGAGTGTATTATTATTGAAATCTCTGCAGTGTGCACCTAACCGTTTTGAATATATATACAGCAAAACGATACGTTCACGTATTGACATAAAGTTAACAATTTCACTAATTAGCTTAGAATTTTTGATACTAAGGGCCGTATTCAGAGCGCTGATCGGGGCTTGATACTAGATTTTGGTACCTCCAAAACTAGTATCAAGCACCGATCAGCAAGGCCGTCTTAAACTAGGCTGGGGCCCTTGGGCACACTAGATTGTGGGCCCCTTTTGGAAACTAAAAAAAGCGAATTATAATATCATTTTTTACTAAGTACCTAAGGTACCTGTGTCCTTTTATTATATAGACTAGCAGTTGCCCGCAAGTTCGCCTGCCTTAACTAAGATTCAAACCTGACCAATAATTTTTATGATTAGCGCGTTCAAACAAACAAACTCTTCTGCTTTATGGTAAAGGTACTGATTTGTAAAAAAAGTGTAATGTGCCCGACAAAAATATTTTGAGGGTAAATGTGTGAAAGAATTTGTAGGTCCTTTGGGGCCCCCATTCTCAGGGGGGCCGGGCACTGGCCCCGTGTGCTCTTATGGTGAAGACGGTATTGCCGATCAGCGCTCAAGTCACGTTTTAGAATACTGGCCTAAGTAGTCTCAAATAATATTTGAATTAAATTTAAAAATATTGATATCAAGATGTAAAATTAGGAGTAAGTCTATTGATAAAGCGATAAGCATCAGTCACCATCATCACTCCTCACTAAAGAAAATCTAGGTAGGCAAACTGGAAGAAGTGCCAGCTGAAGGTGAGCAGTCAACATCGCTCATAAACATAGCCTAGTTTAACTGGAAGCCCAGGCGACATATTTGTTGTCTATTCTGACATTTGAGATGTTAAGTTTTCATGCCAGTGGATACAATGCCTGTTTTGCCATCCTTTACAAGACAAGACAAGTGGCAAACGCTCAATTCTATTCTTTTGAGTTTACTCGTTAACTCCATAGGGTTGCTGCATTTTTTAAGAACGTTTATTAAGACACATAAAGTGTATGGTTTTGTTTGTAAAAACGTCTTAAAACGTATGTAATTCGTTCTCCCTAGAAAAGTGGCATAAACGCTAAACGAATATAATAGAAAAGAATACTTATTGTATGGGAATTAACTAGCTTACGACATTAAAAAAAAATTCAAGAAATATTATAACAATAATATTCGTTTTAAGCGAAGTACAGAGGTTGTTAAACGTTTTAACAAACTAAACCATATTCATTATGTATCTTAATAAACGTTCTTAAAAAAATTTGCAGCAAACCTATGGAGTTAGCGAGTAAACGCAAAAGAATAGAAGCGAGCGTTTGCCACTTGTCTAGAGGGGCTGGAAAGCTATTGAAAGCGCGATCCATTGCTTGCCTCCCACCGGTAAAAATACACATGATACAGGCTTATCTATCTATATAATCATAATATTATCATCATAATATAGAAAAAACAAGCCTTTTCAAATATAATATGCCGCATAAAATACATACAAAACACACATAAATGCACTTAACAACAATTGATTAACGCATTCAATTGTTTCCGTAATTCTCGACCAATTACAATTCATTAATACAATATGGAATTACAAATGGAATATTACTAATGAGAAACATGAATTGGACGTGAAATCCAACATCATGTATAATGAATCTGGAAATCCATATCCTATACATGGACTAACGCATCCTATGACTATACAAACACTGTACATAATATATATTTAACAGGTATGTGTTCTATGAATTAATATATTATTATCGCGGTTTATTAAGTTTTTTATGAGCCCGACGTTTCGGATACTTTACATCAACGTGATATATTAATTAGCAATATCCCGCGAACCATGCAGTCTTTACAGTGTGAGTGCACGCATATGCACGCATATAGTACCGCCCTCATTTTTTTTTGATAAGCTAACAGTCAGATCAGCCATGGTATTATTTGGTCACTGGTCACGTCGGTCATGAAGATAAAAAGTTAACCCGAGACAAGAGCAGGCAAGGGTCCTATGTCCTATGGTGACGATTAGACTTTCCATATTACCTGAATAAATATTATTTAATGAATGAGTTTCATGAGCTAATCCAAGATGAATAATTAGTGTATTAGTAGTAGGCAAAGCTGGTTACTGACCATGAGTTTAAATGTTTTTAATGCCTATCATAATACATATCTTTAAGTTTGTAACTTATTTCTTTTCACATGCTCGTATAGCAATTATTGGTATTACTGCTTATTTCTTGTTTATTTTAATAAGTAATTGTATACGTATCCCAACTTTTCAAGACAGTATTTAGGTCATAAATTATGCTAGAAAGTGTATAAAGTGTAACTAACTCATGCTATAGTGCCTTGCAATTCCGATGCAGTATTAAAAACCCCACCATTAATCACCTGTAGTAGGTTTTTTGACCAATTCATTCATAGTCTAAAAATAGCCTCAATACACCAGCAGACAAACTGCATGACGCGGAACACGCGGGAAAAATCGTGACATAATTGTTTACGTACACGTGGGCGGTGGAAATAAGATCGTACACCAATATAACCTTTACCCTTATATCATAAAGCAGATTATAGAGTGCACGATTATTGTATATATAGATTTGTTGAGTACTGTATCTAAGCATATTCTGAGAACTGTATGTACGTAAGTTTGACGCGCTTCGCTAGTTTCCAATAAAATTGCTTAGCATTATGATCTACGTCAAAAATCGGTTTTTTAGAAAGAGCAAACGAACAGACAGTGCACCTGGGGGTCTAGCCAAAATGCCATTAAGAAAGCGTTAGCGAAGTTCGAAAATGATAAAATGTATGGGATTGACATAAGGCCGCGCTTAATCACGTGGTCCATCTTATACATTTTATGATTTATCATTTCGAACTACACAGTAATGGACAGATACTAGAGAATAATAATTGAGTGTATTATTAGGTTCCGATTTAAAGTATAAGGGTGAAATTGGCAGTCTTTGGAGAATTTTGTTTTATTATTTTGGTGTCTCGCTCCTTATTCTGCCTAACTATCAGTAACATTATTTAGTTATTTAATAATAGTATATTATATCAGTATATTATAGTAACATTTATTAAATAAATAATATTATTATCGTATACCCGGGACCGCAGTAGACTGTTCTCAATAGCCTGACTATTCCATCAGCCGGCCATCACTATTAACTGGGCTTTATGTTACAGTGTATCGATTTGAAAATCCTTATCAATTATTATCACAAAAGACAATGGAATGATCCAGAGCATTGTGTTATAATAGTAACATAAAAGAGCAGTAATTATGGATGACACAGTATTTATTACATTTCTATGATGCGAAAAAAAGTAAAGTATCAATCCTTATATTATATCCCAGTGCAAGGAACGAGTCTCCTTGAAATAAGGCAAGAAGGGCATTGAGCCATAGTTCACCGATGCGCTGGCACAATGCGAGCTAATGAGTTTCACATATCTTCAAAAACGTTTAGTTTAACTGTTATGATGTAACAATATTTTTTAAGCTACTGAACCGATTTTGATACAGATTATAATAAGGTTTTACATACATTTGTTATGTGAGAGTTGATAAGTACTAAGCTATTACATGTCCCTATTACTTATTTTTTTCATATAAAAGACTTCGACGGAAGCAATGTATCGTAAACACAATATTTGCGTGTTCAAAAACTTATTCCAGTCACTTGTAATAACATCCATTTGCAAACAAGCCGGGCGATTTTCCAAGAGATAACTTTGTCTAGTTTGAACGATGAGCGTATTTTATATGCAAAGGTATAGAATGCCTCACCACCGCGCTCGGGAAGCAATGGCGAAGTACCTCCGTTGTCCTAAGGCTTCTCTCACTGCTCGATAGTCAAAATTCAAAATCATTTAATCAAATGAGTGGCAAAAAGCACTTTGGTCAATTTTTATAAATACATGAATTCTACATCCATTCGTAAAGAATAATCATAAAAAAAAAAACTAAAAATATAGAAAGAGTAAAAAATATGTTATATTTTACGAAAATAATGGACAAAAAACTCAACGGATTATTATTTTTTAAGCTGCAAATTTACAAAGTTTTTTTCTTTACCATTGACAGTTTTTAAGGTGCCAGGTGGTGGTCATCCAGGTGATTCCAGATGCAGATACTCGAAGATGAACCAAAAGGCAGATATGTGGGTAAAATTCACCATAGGTTTCTTCGTAGGTACCCTAGGTTCTTCCACTTATTTAGGCCTTGTAAAGAAATAAATTATATGGTTGACAAACTGTCACCTATAATCAGGTTTTACTTATTAGTTCACATTTCTGCATCGATTAGAATATTCTTCAGAACCTTATTAAGATCGTGTTTACAATCAAAATATCATTAGCATCTTGCTATTGATGAGAATGCCACTTTTAAATACGATAAGATTTGACCATAGTGATAGTATACGTTCTAACATTATATAATTGAACACAATACTATTACAATAAAAATAAAACCACTATGCTGAGGTTAAGAATGTCTACTGGAAGAAATCGATTGATTCCATCTACTATTGCATTTTATCTGTATAATCATATTTTTGGTGTTCCGTTTACAATTTGGTTCCCATTCATGTTTCACAAAAGCAATCTAAATTCTAATCAAAACTCACAAAAGCTGATAAGTGTCTGGCTTATCTCAAAGCTATATAATCAATAGCATTTATAACTTTTTTTTTTGGACAGGCAAAAGAGAAGAGTCGCATCATCATAAACAGTTATAATATATAATTCAATATAATTTGTGACTATTCTGAAATATGTGATAGCAAACAATTAGTCATCGCATCTGGAATTTCAGTGACTACCCTGTGGTTGAGAAAAACAGCTATATAGGGAATAAATAAGGAAGAAGTGATACTAAGGGTATCATCACTGGCAACCCTATGTTTACCTAGGGTTGCCAGATCGCCAATAGCCGCATAAACTAGCCAGATTGGAACATTTGGGTCTACCCAACCGGACATTACATTATTGAGGATTTTGTCTCAGTATTAATAGGTACGACAAAAAAATGTAAACAAAAAAGTATTTTTTTGATTAGCCTAAGGGTCTGTTTCACAATGTCCTAAAAAAGTTCCAATTAAGCTTTTTGCAACATATTTACCACATAACTACAACGTTTTTGTTTCACAATTGACAAATAGCAATATTTGGCTAATAAAGTTCCCTGTAAACTATAGGTCGGATCAACTGGCCATTAGCAAATTCATTTGTCAGATAAATTAGTTGACAGATATATACGCGGTTGACAGCTTCACGACATTTGACAATTTGACGTTCCGGTAACAGTAATATACAAAATAATTTAAATTGTGTTTTGATCGTTTAATAATTAAGGGATAACATTATATCCAAGTTCTATGTAAATAAAAGGTATAAAGATGGTATGATACATACATTTAAATGTATTTAAAGGTATGATACATAATAAAAACATATTTTCATGTATATTTACAACATGGAATGTTTTTCTAAAACATATTAATCGTAAAATGGAACTATGAAATGCGAGGTTGCCAAGCCTACTAACCAGTAAGTGCCAAATAGGGATCTGCCAAATAAATTTACAGGGAAGATGATGGTGAAATCCAATCAAGACTAACTAGAAGATTTATTTGTCAGTTAATTTATGTGTCATATAGCTATAAGGTACTTTAATAGTATATTGTGAAACAGACCCTAAGACTAATTTGGCATCGCTCGTTTGCGAAATGTAAAAAGCCTAACAAAAGCCGGTCAAGCCGAACACCGTTTATTTTGGCCGGACACGCAATCAAAAAGCCTATACTAACTAACCTATGTCCGGCTTTATCCGGACGCCTGGCAACCCTACCCTTACCGAAGGATACATCGCATCTCTCCCACTGGTCATAATTCCTCTTAATTGTTTTTTGAATTTTTGAAAAGTCCGATAAAATAGTTTAGTTAGAATATCTGGCTGTTTAGAATGTATAAGTCCGATAAATCTGTAATTATAATGTATGAGTGTGAACCGATTATAATTCAATAAGGCTGTATTCGTCGAAGGAATAATTATTCAGGATGGACGTGGCTGGACTGGAGGATCGGATTATGTAATCGGAATTGCCGAGTGACTTTATCCATTCATAAATGTCCTATTGTTTATTTATAAGTGAATTTCCCTTATGATGCTATCGTGGTTTATTCTCAAAGTTACTGCGAAACAAGTAAATCTGCAAAAAGTATTTCAAAATCAAAATCAAAAATTTTTATTCGAAGTAGTACCATCAAAGTATCTTTTTGAACGTTAATTGAGTCTACCACCGGTTCCAAAGCAAGCCCACTGAGAAGAACCGGCGAAATAAACTCAGTGGAACCAGTCTTTTCAAATATTCTATATCAAAAAATAATTAAATATATCGCTAAGGATATTATGATTATTTTGTAGTTATAGAATCGCTTGCAAAATTTTCAATGGGTACTTACTACTACGTACTTTTTTAAATGTAGTCCGTCGCCAACTTTTGCGATCATTTTCGTGGTTATATGTTATTTTCACAATTACCTCTAGAAGTTATTAGGTACTATAACTACAATATTTACTTATGTGTCATCTCAAAACACCTCGTTAAAAACGTAGTAGTTTTATCATAATTAATGTTTTTTTGCATTTCTGTATAGATACAGACGTATGACTCAATATTAATTTATAAATAAATAAAAGAGAAGGTCGTTATCGGTTATTTTTAAAACTTTTCCTTAGGATGAATATTTCTGTTTATAAAATATTTCAAAAGTCATGAGTCAAATGATATTTGTGAATTATTGATGTATTCTGAGAAGAGCGAAGCCGGTTTAAGATTTTGAACTTGATCATTGTTTAATTTATTTTTAATACACCCATTATTAAAGAAGGGATAATTTATCAATGTTATATGATAAATGATACTTGAAAACAGATTTTAATGAATGCAAAATATTTTAATTTTAGTATAAGTAAAAAAAGAAGCAATTATTTTATTTCTATGTAGTTCAAATTAAATTAATAATATAATAAAACATGGATATAATGAGAAAGTGATTTTTATATCAACATTTACATAAGATTTTATTTTAATTTCTAAGTCCAAAAAGTTGTTGGATGGTTTTGGAAATAGATCGTTCGTCTTGGCGTTCATTGGGGAAGGCCTATGTTTAGCAGTAGACGGATTAAAGTTGCTAATGGTGATGATGAATGAAAAAAAAATGAAAAATTATTAACAGGATCGATATCATACAGATCCATAGCATTGTAATAAAACAATAACAACGATATACGCGACATTTTTTAAGTATCGACGCGCGAGGATTTATCGCGGAGTTATCGGGGAGTTATCGCGGGGACAAAGTGCATAGCGATAAGATAGCAAATATCTTGACATTGCGTTTTATACACCCACTACACTCAATGTTTTACTAGCTTTTTAGTTACAACTTATAGAATTCGATGATTCTTAAAAGTAAAAAAATGCACTTTTTAAAATATTATTTAACCTATATAAGGTTAACTGTGCCACTTGGTAAGTATTTGATATCGCCCAAGAACAGAAGCTAGTATACCTAGAAGTTGTCCAAGAACTTCATTTATGTGTTACCAATCCTGAGACATAAGACAAGTCCATTTTGCCATTCCCTCTGAAACACAGCAATGCTGTCTTAAGGGCGAAACAAGCAAGATAATGGTACCCATGCAGCCGGGAGCCTGGTACAATACCTACCTTCCAGGTACTCCCTTCCGGGTGCTTATCACAATTGCTTTCTTGTGATCAAAACCACCCAAAATAAATTACTATCTATAAACTTTTATTACTCTATTTAAATACTTAATAATAATATTAAATTATTTAATTATCGTCCTAAATATGTATCTGGTCAAGTTTCGAACTGTTACGAGTAGCGATTGACCATCATATATAAAATATACATATTCTGTAACGATTCTAAAAATATGCAATGTTCTTAAAAAAAAGCAATAAACTCTAGTTTTCATCCCGGGAAACATCTTTTTGGATGAAAAATATAAGAACAATGTCGCTCTAAAATTCAAAAGCGTATAACGTTTTCTGAAGGAAAGTCAAATACAGACAATGTTTTACCTGACAGTTTCCATATCTCTATATCTATGAGCTACCATATCATAAACGAACTCGAACTCTATTCAACTACTTTAATCGTAATCTCAACAACCATATTTATAATAAAATATATTTCATAATAAAACATTGTATTATCAAAAACACAATAATTATAAAGTTATCTATACAAACCTACAATCGAACGAAAGATTTTATGATAATAAAACCATGAACAAAATTGTGTACAATTTTACTATATTACATGTTTTCATATTAAGATTTGAAGAATAATATAAATTCGTTTCGTGCAGTACATTCAAATGTTTCATAGCCTAAGCTCGGCTGATCAGAACTGGTTTTCAAGGCCCCTGGTTTTCCCGCTCCGACTCAAACAAGATGGCGGATTATATAAGCTGTGGAGGCTTTAATGTCGAACCTTACATTTACAACCGTACGTTACAGCTTTAAGGTCTAAAATATATCGTTTTAAAAACAATTTTATGTGAGCTTGTTGCTAAATGGAAATGTCTATATATTTATATACAATTTTCAACTTTACATCCAAGATTTAAAGTCTGAAATTTCGTGTTTTGAAGTATATTATTCTACCTAACAACAAGACATAAAATGCATATTAAGCATTTGGATACCAGTTTTTAGATTTATGCTTGATTTTAATTTATAGCTCAAGCTTTTTAGAGTAAATAAAATTGCAAAACTTTGAACACTTATCTAAATAATTAAACTGATTTTAACACGTGTAAGATTGTCTTGGATATAGATAGCCTTATTATATTTCGTTATATTTTAGATCTTTTTGGTAGAAATTATTATGAAGTTCAATATAAGTGATAAATATATGAAAAAATAGTATTTTAGTATTTAATATATCAGCTTCATCATCGTCATCATCATCATCAGCCTTTATCCGTCCACTGCTAAACATAGGACGTGTCCCTCAATGAACGCCAAGACGGCCGATCCCTTGAGACTGCTCGGAGATCGTCTTCCCACATGGTTAATGGCCGAGCAACACTTGGTCTACCTTAACTATATAATATATACATTTTGCTAACTTAAAAACTCCACATTTTACATGAAATCTACTTACAATTGATTCAACAGACTGTAATACATACATTGAAAGTTTTATACCAATTACAAAATAGTGTCCATGCACTATTTAGTTAGCTTAACTCTCCTAAATTAGATAATAGAACTATACGCTTTTCGGTTTATTATTGCCCAAATGGAAGTCCTCTATAATAGATATTACAAAAAAAAAACGCGATGTAACAGTGATAACTAATTCGTAAGACTCAATCATCATCAATATGATGATGTTATTTTGTTTTTATGCATAGAAATTTTTCCTTAATGAAAAACGTTGTTTTGCCTTTAAGCGAACGAGTAAATTATACTTAAATATCGAGAATTATATTCTAAAATGGCAACAAGATTATTATACGGTCGCCATTTTTTTATCAATTAAAATACATCATGGAAATTTACTTTTTAAAATAACAAGTTTTCCCCCCACCTGTTGCTGTTTTTGTTATGCTTTACGAGATAATAGACTATCTTTTGCAACATATTATGCTCAGCAGTGGCCGGATAAGGGCTGATAATTATGATTAAACATGAGTATAAAAGTTAAACTTTAAGAGATGGTAGCCCTTTTTAGTTTAATTCTTAGGTTCTTTTAGGTTGATCTCTAGCACTGCTTAGATGTGAATTAAGACTTCTGAAAAAGCTTTTTTTTGTCCCTTCCTAACCTCCATGCGCCTAAAGGCTGATTAAAACTAGTTTGGAAACAAAAGCAATATAATAAGCACCAGTTGCAAGGTTATCAAACGCGGCTCCAGATTCCCTTTCACCAGCGTCATTGGTACATGAACCAGTATTTACATAACAGGGCTTGGCGGCAAGACATGACTCGCTTATTAAAATACAATGTAATTAGTACTAACTTTAAGCATTTATTATAATGAAACAACTTTTACGTGTTTTATGGCGGATTATTATTTTTATATGCCCGACGTTTCGGATATTTTACAGCAGTCATAGTCACGGGAAGACTGAGGTGTCAGACGTCCTACTATTATAAAGTTTTTTAAAACTACCCCATTATATATACATATTTTATTTAGTCCTATCTACGTAGAAGCTAGCTGAGTCTTTTGTCTCTGACATAATATTATGTTTGGGTTTTGATATCAATATGGGATTATATATATATTATTATGGGATCTCAAGCAGATGGTAGTGGCCAGCCATCTTCTCTATTGAAATTAGGATGTTTTTTAAATTTCAATAGCCTCGCGAATCATCCTTGGTTTGAATCGGTGTTCTTTTGCGAGGACCTGTGATTTATCAAATCTAATATTATGGCGAGAATATATTTAAAATGCTATTTTTAAGCCAATTTTAACTATGCCAGTGTAAAATTACGATTTCAAAAGACATTAGAAACTCTAGGTAGTTGTGGACGAATAAAAGTTTTGTTATGGTTTATTATGGTTTTTAACTTTTTACTTAGAATTGTTGATATTCTTGTTGGCACGTGAATAAAGTTTTTAAGACGTCAGATTTATTTGTCATTATGTCACCGTCACTTTGTCATGTAAGAGAACGAAATAGTTCGATAATAATTTAGGTAATTTTCAGAAACACTTTGTAATTCGAACTTAATAATCTTGATACTCAACAGATAATTTATAAAAAAGATAGAAGGATTCGATCTTCTAATCACAGATTATCAGTCAACCCATCATCCATCATAATAGTCAAAGTCAAAACTTTTATTCAAAATAGTACCACCAAAGTATCTTTTTGAACGTCAGTTGAGTCTACCACCGGTTCCAAAGCAAGCCTAAGAAGAACCGGCGAAACAAACTCAGCGAAACATAATAAATAAAATAAACCTATAGCGCTCTTATATTTGAAGCTTATCGCGAAACTTGTTCACGTAAATTTTATGTTTGTATTAGCCTAATTAATAATTGAGAAAGATTATAGGCTAATTATTTCAGACGATTATTTAATATTTTGCTTGCGGTAAGCCTTTAAGTCTATTTTAAACGTTTTTATTTATTTTATAATCTGCTTAGAGGTCTTTGTATGTATGTCATTTAGTATCAAGTGACATAATTACGTCTTATAGAGTATACACGTAGAGTTTACTTATATGTAGAGCTCGAACCAAAGTTTGTATAAATATTCCACTCCGTGTCGACCCAAGCAGTTAGCATAAATTCGACAGTTGGTCTGGTGACGCGAATGCCCAATAATATCTCTGTTTGTTCACAACACTGTCGGGGCCATAGAAATCTAAATAATAAGGTAATAGAAATGGCATGTTACGCGGTGGTCCATAGAAAACCGTGTCGCCAGTAAGCGGGGCTTCACCAAGGAATAAATTATTATTCATTGCGTAATACATTTCTTTTTGTGATAAGATGCTCTTCTATTAGCATCGAATATAAGAAGCAATGTATTAAGTATGAAGCAAAATTTGGTGCCATCTGCGTCACCTGTGGTGGTGACATGGTCACGCGCACTTAGCACTTTTATTACCATATTATTTAGATTTCTATGGTCAGAACGGACATCTTTATATCATTACTAATGTTAATGAACATCAATAGCATATGAAAAATTTAAGCTTTCAAATTGATTTTCCTACCGCAATGTTTGATAGAAGTTTTTATAATAATGCAATTAGTTCTCGTTTCTTACTTCAGGTCGAAGGCTCAGTAGACTAATTTGATTTTTTTATCGTTTTATTAAATAAAAGTAACAACCACTATGTCCCACTGCTGAGCAGCTTCCTCGATATCCCATTAGGGTCAAAGTTCAAAATAAATAGATGCATGTCAGTTTGGTGCTAATTATAAAAAAATAGGCTAATAAATAAGATCAGCATTGGTTATTCAACAAGTGACTCACGAGAGCGCTAGCCAAAAGAATGAGAGTCATTTCATTTTCCTGTTACGGCCAGGCTTTCGCAATTTTATGAATCAGAGAAAAGTTGCGAGATGAATATTACAAATCAAGGCTGTATTGATTCTTCGTATTTCAAATGTAATCCGTCTGATTGGAGACCCTGCTTAAATTTTCTGCTAAAGCTTTCGGTAGAGCAGGGAAGACAACACATAGCTGCCTACCCCGCTATAACTGCCGTCTAAAAAAGGATGTACTTCCTTTGAAACTGATATAATTATTATAATGTGCCTTGAGTTTAATTCCATGTCGTAAGATAGTGTCATTCCCATACAATAAGTATTCTATTCTATTCGTTTAGCATGTATGCTACTTATCTATTAGGAACGAAGTACGTAGGTTTGTAGACTTTTTTACAAACAAAACCATATACTCTATGTGTCTGAATAAATGTTCTTAAAAGTTTTGGCACAGCCCTATGGAGTTAGCTTATCGCAACTGAATAGAATCGGAGCGTTTGCCACTTTTCTAGGGGCGCTAGTGTAGTCCCAATTGATTGCGTTTACATACACTATTATATGTGAGACACAGCAGCTAAAATTATTAAAAAAATATTCATCGCTCATTCCTATTCAATAGTATGAGTCACCTGGTCATCGGTGACTGTCTGTGATCACGTAACGCGAAAACAGAAGCCCGAGTGTCCTCGACCCCAATAGAAACAAGTGAAAACCGTTCTCACCTACTATTCTTATGAAATAGTGCTTCCATTGGTAGGCAAGTTATCTAGTTGTCTTCCCAGACTGGCGCTTTATCAACGCCAATTATGATCATCAATGACTTTACTGATAGATATGTGATCTAGTCATCGTAGTAGAAAATTCACTACTGCTAAAAAAAATCTAAAATAATTATTTAATTTCACTTACAAAGGTAGTCACAATTTCTTACACAGTTAGTATCTTCCCTGATGCATTTTCACAAATAAAAAGCATTAATTTTGCAATTCTTTAAAAACCGTTAAACAATCATTATGTCGTAAGATTAGCTGCTAAATATTTTTATATATTAATTTGTGGTGAACTATGGTATCCCATGACATGGACTTGTAGAATCTAGTAATGAACTAATGTCTGTAATTACCGAGAGGATGAGATATAATTATGTTATCCATGGGAAAAGATAAACGGGGGTACTGGAGCGTGGCTTGTGGTGTAAGTATTTTATAATCTATATCATTTTTACACTAACAGCTTAAGGGTCTACAGTTTTGCTTCTTTGTCTTTATAAATTTAACTTGATTAATAGAATTCTAACTCTCTCTGTCTGAATCTGTATCTCTCTATCTGAGTCTCATTAAAATTTCTTTAAAAAATGTGCCAAAATTACATAGGCCCACAATGGACTTTCACATAGAAAACCTAATTGTAACAGCTATATACGAAGTCACAAGACCAAATGAGATACCCAGCAAAGATTGTCCTATTTATATGAAAATATAGCAAAAAATTGGCAAAAAAGTAAAAAGTTAAATATGCCATAAAATCTTACAAATTAAACGTACTTAAAATGACAAGTGGCTTGTTAGACTTTTACATGTTGTTGTTACTTGAAAAGCATTCACCGCAAACAAATATTTTACACGTTTGCGGTCCCTGGACCACAACTATCTGTACAAGAACCAGCATTATCATCATCATCTCCTCCACCGATGGACATTTCTAAGCGACCTTTCCGCGCTGCCCTGGCACTATCATACACCCAGTTGGAAGACATCAAGAAAGCAGCCTCAATAGAGCAGAGATTGTAAGAGCCATTCTTTATCTGCTCTTCGGTGAATGAACTTAACCCACTGTTACTAAGGCAATATTTGTATACAAATGTATACAAATCTATATAAATATATACAAATATATTTATTATTTTTACGCAGGGAAATGTTTATGGATGTATTCAGACCTCTTTCCAGTGAGAAGACCACCTATCTCTTACCAGTCGCATTAAACATGGACCGTCCACTACACGGAGTTCGTCTTCGGAGGTCGACCAAAACTTTAAAAACCTAAGTTATAATTAAAGATTTTTTAAAATACTTAGGTATAATTTTACGAATGCTATTATCATATGAGTTTCCTACATGGAAGGCTGGTGGGCAAAACATGAACACGACAGGCAAGGGACAAAGAAAAATGGCAAAAAAGAGGCCTATAATCAGCAGTGGGTAATAACGGGTTAGTGATGATGATGATGGTAATTATAATATTTAAACCATATTAATATGTTTTTGTAAATTATATATTTATTATAATAGATGGCGCTACATTTATAGTATAAAAAAAACTACCTTTAATATACTTTTGTTAGTACAATTTATGACTTGGCAAGTTTTTCAGCTTTAATTTAAGCCGTTTTTTTTAAATATCGTGTGAAATTATCGATTCGACAAAGCATATTGTATCTATAATTGTCGCTGATAAAAACTAAATTTGACTACAAGTTTATGTGTGTCTAATTTTTATCGATTGTCATTGTCCAGAACATGTTTTTTTTTCACTTTTCAAACGACCTTCACAGCTTCCGAGTACCTAAGGACTGACTTACTGCGCATATACTCTACTACATATACAGATCTTATTAGTATAACATCTGTACATAAAAAAGAGCTTTTAATGTACGATATACGAGGCCGTATGTTTTTATATAACTGTTTCATTGACAATGACCGAATGTTTGCAACGTTTTGTCAGTCTAGTAATTTTATTAGAAATATTTTATAGATTTATTTAACTCTTATAATTGCCTACTTTTATACATAGATTTCCAAATACATATAGCAGAATTAAGATACATATTTATGTATGTTGTTTTATTTCCTATTAAAGCAGTTTCGAAACCTACTATATTATCTTATAAATGTTACCCGTTTCTAATATTATGTAGTAAGTATTAAGTGCATGGCTTGCAAGTCCACCATACACCGTGCACCTTCATAACATGGGTAATAATAAAATATTTGTCTCACTAAACGGCCTTCATATAAAAATATATCGAATGCTAGGTTATTAACCAAAGTTCACAGTTTAAGTTGTTTAACACGCATGACTGAATATTAATTGACTTTGAATCTTTTGTCAGAAATAAATCGACAGTCATTTTTCATGAATATTTTAACATCTTTATATTTCAAATCTTTGATTGGAATTATTGGAATTCTTAAGTCTAAAATTCATCTAATAAAGTAGCAGAGAGGATTAGCGAATATTAAAACGCCAATTTTCGTCTACACCCATAATGACATAAAAAATACTAATAAAATTGAGGTTAAAGATTTTTCATCGGCTTCATTTTCTGCTCCCGTCTTTTAGATCAGGTTTTTTCCAAAAGGTCGAGAGTATTTTGCTTCCTAGATATGAATCCTTTTTTCTTTAATGTTACCTACGTGTTAGTTGCATAGTAAGTAGATCAAGCGCACCTGTAGACACTTGAGGCCACTTATCTAGTGGTGAGGGTATGATTGATTGATCTTATGGTCGTACATCATAGGCCTTTCAAATAGGCGGTACGTTGTGACGGTGATTGGTTTGTGAGTTATTATTTTGTGGTGTACTTGCCTTTTTATGACGCCCTAGTACATAGGTGACACATACGGGGGGTCAAATCTCTAAAAACGGACCACTGATTAAAGGACCCATAACAGATTAATTAAATTAATTTTGATTATCAGACACCCGTTCTTTCTATGGACTGGGTTATCGCGATATGATTGTTTGTAAGTATGTATGTACTAAGTCGCGATTAAGATACATTTATTAATCAAACTGTCGATTAAATAAACAATGATATATTTTAATGCAGCAGATGGTTTATTAATATTATTTTAATTTCTAAATAAGTGTATTAATAATTGATAATTAATTAGTGGCTTTTGGGTACATCATCATCGACACGTATCCGTCCCGAACTTGAAACAGGCTTTTGAAGACCTTTTTTACGTATCGCACTATGCAAATGTCTCCTTCTTCATGTTACTTAGACAAGTCAGTTCATGTTAAAATAACTATCCCAAACAACTTATTTTATGTTATTTATCCTATGACATAAAATTTGAAGGCGCTGTTGCGACAACTGTCGTGAAATGACCTTTCCGACCAAAGAATGAGGCACTCATTTTCCTTGACTTCTTCCTTTTTTTACCTCAGTTAGCCGATCCTCGAAAGGAAACACCCGCTGAGCTGATTGTCTTTTGGTTTCGGGTTCGTAGCAATATGTATAGCTTTCGAGTGACAAGACAGACTGTATAATTACTGGAATAATAGAGTCTGTCTTGTCCTTCTCTCTTAAATACAGCAATGCTGTTTAAGGAGCGGGTAGAAACAAGCAAGACAGTATCAATTCAGCGCCACACAGCGATAAATGTTTAAGGTGTGTGTAATTATTTGGAAATTTTTCCCTAAAACTTAATTGATGCAAACTTGATATTCGATTAATCATGTGAATATATGAGTCACCAATGATATCGGAATATCCATAAAAGATTAGCTTAACTTATCAAGGTAAGTATCAAGACTGATAGATATCAGATGCAGTCGTATATCATCATCATCATCAGCCTTTATTCGTCCACTGCTGAACGAATGCCAAGACAATCCAACGCGGACCGGCTGATCGGAGATAAATATACGACTGCTAAATTGATCGACTTTTCTTTATGCCTAATTATTTAGCGGTCAAGCTTACTATACTTTTAACGCATACTTTAGACTATTTATGCATACTAATATTCTTGATGATTTGATTTATAAAATGAAAAAAATTACTGAATCCAAAACATACACGAAGAATTGAAAAATATTGCATAATTAAAAAATAAAGTGTGCCATCCGTTTATCCATTGGCTCAGCCAATATTGCCCATCGTTATTTATGTTCGTTGGATAGGCAAAACTGGCAGACATTACATTTACCTAATGGTAAATGGTCGACGTCACCCATGAACATAGACTAATTTACCTCGAACTAGCCCAATTCCTAAAGACTTTTGTGTTTCCTATCAGGAGATGTTCAGTCCCTGTTAGTAATTGCACTACCTCACCCTTCTTTTTGAAACAAAAAAGCTGTTTTACGGAAGATGCCAGCAATACTCCAAACATGAAACCGTTCCTCTCATCACAATAATGGACCAGTATTAATGGCGAGATTACAATGATTAAAATAATAGTGGTGCGTGTTTAGATATCATTTGAATGCTTTATCGCTTTCACGCTGAACAACCGGCCAACTTAAGAAGCAATGTGCGAATATAATAAGTGTATCACGCATCTGGCTATTTGAATTGATCGTTGTATCTGATTATCTAGATTAGAGAAAACTAAGACTTGCCTATTATTTGAAGTATATTCTAGATTTAAAATCGTCTATCTCATAACCTAGGGTCCATCCTAACACGTAAATATTCTATTGTAATTTTGTAAATCAGCTCTTTGTAATATCGGCTCCAATGCTATCATAAATCTTAATTCGAGTACATCTTACAATTGGTCATTCTCCTCGAAATAAGGCGAGGTATATGTCAAAATAGAATCTAAAACTCACTTTCTTGGTGTGTTTTCATGATTTCCTTTGGGAAATCCTCTTTGTCTGAGGACGAGTCAGAATCGAAATTAAACCTAGCAGCTCTATAATATAATCCTTTTTGTGTTCATGTATATTTACTATCACTAACATACATAACAAAGTACTTGTGAAAGATGCATTGTAACCCTACTCGATTTTCCTAGAAATACGTCAACACAACCTGTCCCTTTCTACCAGTATAAATTACATATAGCTGTCTCACACATCTTCGATAAGTTATCTGTTGTTTCAATGATTTACATCATTTTAAAATTGATTAAAGTATTTACGAGCTACATCATCATCATTAAAACTTCACGGGACTGTACCTATTACGTTTTCTTGGAGAATATAGAATTATCAAGCTCCAAATAAAGTCTATAATATCTAGTAAGCTATTTAGTAAGAGATAATGCCATGGTACTTTGCTGCCGAATTGCATGATCGGGGTGGTACCTCTCGCTCACATAATACCGGCATAAATTGGCAGCTATACTGTTGTGTTTAGTGTGAGAAAAATTAAAGGAACAATCCATCCCACTAGGGAGGGTATGTCCCACTGCTGGGCACGGGTCTCCTTCTCGAAATCGCGAGGAGGTTATCAGGCCATAGTTCACCGATGCACTGGCCCAATGTGGGTTGGTTTAGTTGGTCAGTTCCCGTTGGCTGCTTAAATAGGAAGCCAACGCATCCATTGAGCATTAGGCACCTTTAGTTGTGGATATATCTATGGACGTAGGTAAGACTCCGACTTTTTGGTTGCCTCCTTATTAATGAAAACTATCCCGTTATAAACAGTTTTAATAGTAAATAACCATGCTAATATACAATGTCGTCATTATTAACCGTTACTCAGTTGCTCTTTGCAATAATAATATGTCCCCAGAAAGTAAATTTTGCTATTTATAAAAGTATCGTTTGCATAAAATCATTTGGCAGTAAACTAAAACATTATAGTCAAATTGGAAGTTGGCAAGCAACTATGAGCGACGATAGTCAACTTGGCCTTTTGAGTGAAAGGTTCAATCCTGACCCCCAGTGGTGCCTTCAAATGGGTATTTCTAAAAGTCCACCTGGACACGAGACCATCACTCTCTTCAGGAACCCTCAGGTTTCCTGATGAGATTCAAAGTATTTGAACGTGTGTGAAGTTCACCAACCCTCAAATACCCTCTTCGCCTGATTTCGAGGAGGAGGCCCGTGCCCAGCATAGGAACCTCTAAGGGTTGACACTTTTTTTTTCAAGCAACTATGCCCAGCTTAGCCCTTTTGGTAATCATACCGTCATCTTTGTCATAATTTCACTAAGCCGAGGTGTAGTGAATTAAAAAAATATTAAAATGAAATAATTTCTAACATACAGAATTAAAATGTTATATAGATATAAAAACAAGTAATTTAATATTGAATTAAGAATTTATCTCTTCATAACTCAACATTCATATTATGTGTTTTAAAATATGTAATTACTGAAAAAAGGTTTCGTGAGTTAATAGTACTTTTGGAAAGTTGTCGTATTTAACAAGATACATTCTTTACGAGACTGGTTTTAAGCAATAATATATCATATACTTAGTTAACTTGAACCTTTTCTACGACATTTATACCTAAACTATCTCTGTGGGTAACAATATGAAGGAGAGCAACTGCATCACTGTTATTTTTATAGCGATTGACGTTTGCTAAGTATAAAATAGAAAACAGTGTATTTAAAGGAACGTTATGATTTTTTTTTAATGTAAATAGTGAAGAATATTGCATAATATTATAAATATACTATACTACAAACGAATCCATAAAAAAATCAAAACAGCTATTTACAAATTTTCAATTATTAAATAAATATAAAAAACTATAAATAAATCTAGCGACATTTTAGTGGCATATTCTATTTATAATAATATACTCGTAAAACATTATTAAACATGTTATGCTACAAAGGCCGCTAAAATGTCTCACCGAATCGAATTGGTATTACATCTTAGTCGCTCGTGACTGCGTGACGAACCGCACTGCCATGTCAAAATCCACATTTATTTACATCTAATAAAGCTATTACCAACGATGTCACAGTGTGGTTACGCGCGTTGAATATTTACCAACTGAAAAGCTCTTTAAAAGCCCATGCGGTTTATATTATGAAAAACTGTGCACGTTTTATGCAAATGGCTGAGCGAAACTAGAAAGTTTAGACACATAGACGTCACACATACACACACATACATGTCTCATCTGATTATCATTAAGTAATTTTAAATGGATAATTAAAAATCACTCACCGTCTCCAAATCCTCTTGTAGGTTCGACTCCCACAACATATTTATTTTCAGTGTTGCACTCAGTGAAAATGTTCAATAAAAAAGTTTTTATGTTGTAAACAATCAGTCCATTGCACGCTCAATGTTTACAAAGAAAAGCATCCCGATTTAAAGGCGATTTCCCGATGGACGCGACTGCTGCCGTGGCGGTGTCGGCGTTGTATGCGCGGGCGCAGATCGCCGAGCGCGCACGAAAGGCCCCGATGACGCACGAAGCTAGCCGACCGAGCCGACCTACATCGTTTCGAAACGTTTCAACGCGCGTTGATTTTTTCTTACATTTTCCGATGAAATGCTACCTGTCTAAGTGGACAGCTATAAAAACGGCAAACTCGATTTCCTATATACTTTTTTATTTCACATTCTTATTATTGATATATTGCTTTACTTTTAAGATCAAATAATTGCGCTGCTTTTTCAATGCATGTATGAATGTCATCATTTAATCAGTGTTATGTGTTATTTATTTTTACTTCTAAGAAGAAAACTTTAGACTCTACTTACAGAACTTAATTTAATGAACACAATTTATTTCCTTAATATGCAAAAAAATATTTTGTGGTCACTCACTCTGAGTTTTTAAACTCTACTTCTATTCTCCAATATACAAAACTTCAAAGAAATTCGCTTATTTTATGGAAAAAACTACTTATATGGCCATCTGGACATTGTGTCAAACAACATAGCATATTGTCTAATAAGGAGGTCAAACTCTATCGGATGTCAGAAATCCATGGAGTCCGCTGCTGCGGAGAAATATCTAGAAAGGAATTTCCGGTCGTACTTAAAACCTTTTCTTGTCTAAAACAAGTAGACAAATGCGCAAAAGCTATTCTATACTTATATACTTCATTATTAATTTGTATAAGATAAGATACTTTTTATTTCAATATTGTGTGTCAATATTATTAAAATAATAATTTGCTACGCAAAAGCGTGGTGTTTACATGTTTAAGTAGTTATTTATATATTTTGCCGGTGTATTTTCTGGTTGTTGACAATGCCTAAATGTTTACATTTTTTATACTCATATTATGGCGATAAAATTCGTAAAACGTTTTTAACAACAAAACAATACAAGGTGAAAATAAAAGAAAATTCTGCAGCACCATCTTATATCCGAAATGAGAGAAGCTTTTATATAATTTTTATATTATGTTATCTACCACATTTCTTTATATATTATGGACTCCCATAGGAATTGCCAATGCCAAAGTGTTTTCTCACTATTGAATATTATTAATGCTATTGAATTTTCTTCCTAGTCATACACTCTTTTCAGAGAGGTCGTGGTCGTATTGATGGTGTCAGTACATGAGGGTCTTCGTCTTCGTTTTCCCTGCCAATTGTTGCTGATCTGGCTAAGCGACGCCACTTCTTTCGGTTAGAGGCATTGCGGGAGCGCTCAACCATAGAGCTGTCGGTCACTTTCCTGATGACGTCTGTCCGTTGAGTCGGCGTCCGGCCACGAGATCTCTTGCCTTCTACTAACCCCTGAACGACGATTCTCTCCATACAATTACTATTGAAGACTCTTCTCATTACTTTAGCATTGTAGTCTTACAAGGTTTGTACGGTTTACTGCAGACTGTTTATTCGTCTAAAAATACAAACACAATACAAATGTTAGTATGTTATAAAAATACCTTTCTTTATGTCGAACATTACTTATTTCATTTTATTGATAATATGAGTATGCGACATGCATCTCTACTTCTATTCTCTACTGAAATTAAAAAAATAATGGGCAATGTTTCTTTACTATTTCCTAGAATAAAACAAGCTACAATGTATTCCATTACATGGTCTGTCCGAAAAGATGATGAGAAGAATGTGATTATATCAAAAATAAAACTCATCAGCTTACGAGACTTATTGTCTAGTATTTATTTATTTAATAATTTATGTACACTAAAAAACATATACAGTGAAATAGTGATGACAACCACTGGTACAAAGGTACTACTTATTCCATAAATGGAATTTCTTCCAGTAGTCCTACTACAGGAGAATTTAATAAACAATACAAAATCAGTGTGCACATAGCAACCTAATAAATACTCTAAATAAAATAAAAATAAATACACAGGTATTAAATAAACATACTTATCACATACACACATGTACATACATACATACACATACATATATACACATATATTTATATATATACCTATTTATATAAATGCAAATACATACCTACAAGAATAAAAGAATAATAATGAGACACACTCAATTAGTAAAATAATTATTATAGATATTGATATAATTCAGTTCAGCTCTACATTAAATTTGACTTAAATAATATTCTTTTAATTTTTCTTAAAAAGTGACAACGTCCTGCAATCCCGAATTTCATAAGGTAGGGAATTCCACAGTCTAGCAGAATGAACAGAAAAGGAGTACGAATAGAAGTCGGTTTGATGGGCTGGTATCTGAAGAAGCGTACGCTTTTGAGGTCTGCAAGAGGAATTGTTAAAATGAGTAAAGGAGAAGCGGTCTCGAAGATAAGAAGGGGAAGAAGGATTAAAGAGGATATTAAAGAGAAAACATAAGATACGGAAATTTCTACGGTGGCGGATAGGTAGCCACTGTAATTGCTTACGAAAATGAGTGACATGATCATATTTCTTTAGGCCAAAGATGTATCGCAAACACAAATTTTGAAGTCGCTCAAGTTTGTTGAGTATTTCCTCAGTGGTATCCAAACAGCAAATATCAGCGTAGTCAATAATAGGTTGTATTAGAGACAAGGCAAGAGAAACTTTAGTTGAAAAAGGAAGGACATTTTGGAGTGGTGCAACGTAATTAATCCAGGAAAGATTCGAATCCATTATAACACCTAAGTTTTTGGCTGTATCACTAATAAAAATTTGGGCACCGTCTAAGGTAATAGGTGGTAGAATAGAGATATCAAGTCGACTACGAATACGTGTGCTGCCTATAATTAACGCTTTTGACTTTGATGGATTGACTGTTATGCCAAAAGATTTTGCCCATTCAACAATACGGCATAAATCTTCATTAATGTAGGAGACAGCTGATACTGCATCTTTTAGCATAAATTGTCGGTAAATTTGTAGATCGTCAGCATAAAGATGATATTTAGATGAAACTACGTTAGTTATAGAATTAATGAAGACTGAAAAAAGAAGAGGGGAAAGTACACCACCTTGAGGGACTCCTGAACTAAGGTTGCACCAGTTAGAATTGGACGTATTGACCTGAACACGCTGTGAGCGGTCTCGAAGGTAGGCATTAAACCAGGCTAAGGCAGGAGTGGAGACATTAATAGATTTAAGTACTCCGAGAAGAATATCAAAGTCAATCGAATTAAATGCATTACTAAAGTCGAGAAGGATAAGAATTGTAAGAGATTTATTCTCCATGGCCAAGCGGATGTCATCAGTTACGTTAACAAGAGCAGAAGTAGTACTATGGCATGGGCGAAAACCAGATTGAAAAGAACTGAGAATGTCATTGGTGAATAAGAAAGAGGAGAATTGTTTATGAATAATATGTTCAAAGACTTTAGATAGTATAGGCAGTATAGATATCGGACGAAAACTAGCTAAGGATGAGGGATTAGTGACTTTAGGTAAAGGAATAACGTTTGCCATTTTCCAGGCTTTAGGAAAGCTGCTTGATGATAATGAGTAGTTGAAAATGTGGTTAAGAATTGGAAGTAAGAACGGAAGAATCAATTTAATCATTCTCAAACATAATTTGTCAAAACCAACAGCTTGTGATGAAATAGAGAGTATTGCTTCCTTAACGTCTGTGTCAGTGATAGGAGTAAAGGAAAATGCGGAATTAGCTGTTGGCAAATCCGATAGGTATTTTAAAGTTTTAGTTTTGGTAGTAGGACACAAACTCGCAGGAGGCTGAGAAAAGTAATTATTGAGGGCGTCAAGATCAAAATCGTTAGGTGACAAAATCGGAGACTTACCAAATAATAATTTATTTTTCTGAGTTAATTAATAGTAATTTATTTTTCTGAGTTTGTGAAAGACGGAGTCACATAAATAAATTTTTCATTATTATAGTCCACTGCTGAATCTTTTATCCGTCCACTGCTGAATCTTTTATCCGTCCACTGCTAAACATTAGCCTCTCTCAATGAACGACAAGACGTTCAATTCCTTGACGTTCGTATCCAACACGGACCTGCTACTGCACGGAGATCGTCTAACAACACTTCGTCTGCCTCAACGCGGCCTCCACTATTGAACCTTATTGGCCCATGGGCCATACTCTTCGCGTGATATCGGTAACTTCAGTTAAGAACTTTTAGAAATTTTTTAGCAATATTTTTTATTTACAATTGAACCCTTCACCCCTGAGCGGTCGCGAAATATCTATCATATTATAGTGCATGAAATAAAAAAATAAGAAGGACTATCTCTGTGCGTTACATATACTTTCCGCCACAGTAACAAGAGAGTAAATATTTAAATGTATGTACGCCAAGAAATAATCTCACACATACATACATACATTAAATTCATCTAAAACTGTTTTTTTCATATTCCCTTATTGCCCTATTGAATTATTTACAGTTATTTCTATGACATGGAACTCCATACTTCTTAACTCCTTACGAAGTGCGGCGCAGTTTAAATGACATTTCGCTTATTTTGCTGGCTTGTCGGAGATCAATTACACTTCTATAATTACGGACTACGACTGACCACAAAGCTTTTAGCCCTTCTGACGCTTCGATTTTAAAGGTTATTTCAAAAAACCTTTAAAAACCTTTATTGTTCTTATTCAATTTTCCAATACATTATTACCAACTTTTTCTTATATAAAATCTTGCTCTATTTATTTCGTGATCTAGTATTTAAATTTGCAAAAAAAAAACTCGTGTCTCGACAGGATTGATGGCGCGCTGGTGATATTTGTGAGAACTGGTCCGTCGGGTTTACGATCTGGATTATACGTCCTTTAACTTGGCATATGAGACCATTGTATAGACTATTATTGCATATATAGTCTACCACGATTTACTTACTATACATATACTATCTTTGTCTGTTTGTCTTTTATAGAATCGCAAACAATGCGTTTGATCATGTGACCATCTTTAATGAAGTTGTTGTGCATGAGCCCACAAAGGTTTCCGCGTATGTGCGATCTATTTTCGATAGATGGCGCTACTATCATTCCAATAGATTTCAATTTACGTGTATTGTCATTCCTTCAAACTTATTTTAGTTGGCATAACAAGGTACAGCTTTACTGTAACTGATATAATAAGTCTAAGGAGTTTTTATTTTTGCGTTATCTCCAGAAGTGAGTGACGATAGTCTAAGCAGGGTTCCCCGAAATGGGATCGACGATACCGTAAGTTTGATCAAATATTTATTGGAGGTCCGCCAACATTATTAATAATCAGCTGTTAAATATTACCATAGTTACAAATATTATATGAAATGGGAGTGTAATTACTGGCATCGAAACTTAAAATCGTATGACTCAGTATAGACGAAACATGAACGAGTAGCCTTTTTTTCTTTTTTTTTTTCTTTAACGCTGGGAAATGCACTGAAGCATCCCACTGGGGAGTGGGTCTTCCCAGGGTATGTGGAACTCGCTGCGCCCGAAAGTTAGTAAGTGGATGCAGCTCTACCGACTAAACCCGGCGAGTGGCACCAATGCTTGGTGAGGTGCCCGGGATCTACAAGCAACAGGGCACATGAATGAGTAGCCTGACCTCATTCCAGATAAACTATATTATTTTAATGGGCAGCACTGACTAATCACTAATAGGTGGTACTTGTTACAATTTGCCTATCCAACCAATCCAATAAAAAAATGTTACGAAGACGTAAGTTGATCGCTACGATGTATGAGAGTAAAATAGCATACTTATTTTTCGGTAGTCTCTACTCCTTTTACCTATCACCATAGCACACCTTTACAAAATACGTGTTTAAAGTAAGTTTTCTCAAGTTTAACTATAATTATGGCCAATCTTTTATTTATCTCAATTTGATCAGTAATTTTCACATCAAATCGAGCATTCTGAACAAGGACCGGAATTATCATGAATACGTGAACAAAAATCGAGAGTTTTTGTTTCACTCTCACTTAACTCTACTCAATTCACTAGTTTCAGTTTTAGTATCACTAACAAACATAATATGTACCAATACTTATAAAATGATATTTATTATTTAACTCTACATTTCTCTCTTTGTTCTCTACTCTCTAACTCTACGTTTATTCTTCAAGAAAGATAAACGCATATATAAGTTTAAAAGAAACAAAATATTGATCTTAGAATTTAGGTTTTTATCTTAACTACTTTGTTACAATTTTCTACAAGAGAGCGTTGACTCAAGCTCAGCGGGTGTTTATGTGGATATTAGATAGATAGAAATGTCATAATGTTTTTTAATATTACGTTAAGTTGAAGACATATTTAAAGAAAAATGAATATAAATACTTTATGTAAAGTTTAATAAAAAAACAAATTTGCTACTCGCTTAGATTATATTAAAGAATTTTTATTAGATTCAAGTGTTTATAAAACCCGAAAACACAACGGGGTGTGGGTATGAATGTGTATACGTGTTCTGCGTCATCGTAGCTCGTGAACGTATGAACCGATTTTTTGGTTTTTTTTTTTAATTTTAATGGTGAAATGTTGAAATTCTTAGCTATGTTTCATGAAAATCGGTTCAAAATGGCCGTCACCACAAAATGGCGGATTAGACATTTTATTCACAACTCCCTTAATATTCGTATCACATGAAAGGGCTTGACTACTAGAATACTTTGACATTTCAAAACCAATATGGCCGCCCCACAAAATGTCGCCTTATTTATATATGACGGGGGTGTTCTAAATTTCATTAATTATGTATTTATACAAAATGCTTAAATCGCCTCATCATATCATCATCGATCATCATAGTTATCATCAGCCCTTGTACGCCCACTGCTGTACATAGACCTTTGTCGATGAATGCCTAGATATTAACTATACTTACAAAAAATATTTATGCTAAACCCAACATTTCAACTTTTGTAAAAAGTATCAACCCTTATATGTCCCACTGCTGGGCACGGGTCTCCTCCTCGAAATCAGGCGAGAAGGGTAATGGGCCAAATAGTCCACCGCGCTGGCCCAGTGCGGATTGGTGAACTTCACATACCTTCAAAGACTTTCAATCTCATCAGGCATGCAGGTTTCCTCACGATGTTTTCCTTCACCGGTGAGCGAACGATGGTCTCGTGTGCACTTAGAAATTTAGAAAAACCCATTTCAAGGCACACACGGACGGGTCAGGATCGAACCCGGAACCCCTCCACCACTCCACCACTGGACCACCGTCGCTCAGAACAACTTTTGTAACGGGAACTTAAATCTGGAAGAATAGTCTATCTTATCATAAAAATTACTGTCGTCAGTCTGCAGTATGTTATATTTCCAAGGAATCCTTAAACTTACTACCAATACTGGTAATCTTTCAGCAACCCGAAGGAAACTTGACAGGTTATTTGTGTACGAAACTAAAACTATTTTTGGTAGCCTGAATCAAGTCCCTACACGAGGCTTTTCAAATCGTGCAAGTAACATTTGTGTACGTGAGCTAACACGCGTACGACCATCCAGTTATTGTCTGATTAGCTGTTTCCCGCAACTTCGCCTGCGCTAACTAAGATTTACGATGGGATATGAGAGAGTTATTGGCCTATAGCCTTGGGTCTAATGGGCTATCTCACACTAAAAGAGTAATTCAAAACCAACAAAGTTCAACTTTGTAAAAATGGCAAAGCAGTTCTTACCATCCAAGGTAGTACCAGCTGTTTTTTTATAATAATTCATCCATAATGTTGGATTAACTAACCCACAGATATAGCTGGGCCCTACAAATGACCAATTCCATGTACTCGCAATATAGGTGACGTTCACAACGTTCCTCTGCAGATTTCCTAACTTATCAGAAAAGATACACACTTTGTGCAAAATTAGAAAATTTGAAATACAATATAATATAATAACAAGTATAAATTCAATATAATAACAAGTATTTAACAATATGATCAAACTTACCTTTCACTATAATGTTGTAACAGCACGACCTTGTAGAAATGATACTCGAGTTGTTGGCGGGTTTTCCCAGAAACCTCAGATTCGCAACCACTTGACCCATTACTTTCGTTTATTTTTAGACTTTTATCGATTCCCCAGAAACTATTATCTCGGTGAACATTGGCGCCACTTTTTCATCATCAGTTTCCTTGAATTATGCGAATCACTAAAACAGCGGGAAATCTGTGATTTGCGTTTGATAAATAACTTTATCCTATATCAGACTTTCCACTGTCTCTCTCATGCCAAGCCGACCGATCTCCTGCCACTCGCATCCAATACGGACTGTCACGGAGATAGTCTTCTCACCTGGTTAATGGCCGACTAACCCTCGTCTACCTAATCACGGCCTCCACTCTTGAAACTTATTGACCGTATTCTTAAATATGTAGTAATTAATATGCTATTATAGCAAATATAATCTATAAGTACTACATTTAAACAAAGCAGTAATGCAATTTAAAAAAACATGCTCCGAATCAGAGCCAAAAAAACTGTTTGTCATTTCGTTATAAACAGATCACGACTTGGTTGACGAAACTACGTCTTACAATCGATCATTCTTACCATTGATTAGGGTTTCCCCAGACCTGTTGTATCCGGGTATTCCTGTGTATGGTATCCTGGTTTGGCCATTTGATTGGGACATCGCAGGTTCTAATCCCGCTCCTCAAATTTAAAAAGCAAATGAGTGATTAAAATAAAGTGTACTTAATTTTGTTATTTTTCATGTTAGTTGGATAGCGGTAATTGGTCAGATTTGCCCATGAATATAAACTAAACCGTAGCCTGGGGACATTTTTAAGAGATAATATTATAGTAAGTCTCTGTGTCATGTCAGATATTACTCTGCCTTTCCTGCTCTTGGAAAGCTACGCAAAGCTGTTTCACAGAAGAAACAAACAAGATGGTGGTAGAGGTGCCGACAGAAGTGTGGCACAATCGTATCCCTCACACCGGTAGCGCATCTTTCCCAACGCCCGACGGTAGCGCATACATTCCGCCAATAGCGCATCAGTTTAATTGGTAGCGTATCGCTCCCATTTTTAGCGCATAGCTAACATGTGGCGCATGGCTCCGACTGGTAGAGCATCGCTCCCACCGGTAGCGTATCGGTCGTAGCACATAGCTCCTACCGGTAGTGCATAACTCCCGTTGGTAGCGCATTTCACCTACTAGTAGCGCTTTCCTTTCACCGGTATTTCCTGTGACCTCTCACATAATACTTAAGTAAAGTGACGAGTGAGTTTTCGGTGACATGCGAGGAGGAGGGGGGGGGATTGATAAAAGACTATGGGCGTCGGTGGTCACCGTAAGGCTCCGACTGCCCGTAAAGCTCCGACTACCCGGTTGCCCCCTAATGACAAATAATTAAAAAAATACTCGATGCCGACGTCTTCATGGCACTCGTGACTTACCTATTATTCGGCCTATCCTACAAACATAAAATGTACATGGTAATTTATCCAGTTTTATATTGTAACTACTTAAAATAAGGACAACGACGGTTCAGTGGGTGAGCTCAGCCATTTGAGTGCGAGGTCCGGGTTCGATCTTAACCCCCCGTGATGCCTTAAAATGGGTTTTTCTAATTTTATAACTATAAAAATATGAGACTATTGCTTGGTCACCTGTGACGGATCACGGAAAGCATCGTGAGTAAACCGGCATGTCTGATGAGATTGAAAGTCTTTGATGGTTGTGTGAATTTCACCAATTTAAAAAAAACCCGCATTAGGGCAGCTAATTGGTGAACTATGACCCAAAACCCTCCTTCCTTGATTTCGAGAAGAAGAATCGTGCCCTGCACTGAAACATTATATATGGCTTGATGCTTTGCTATTTTTTACTTAAAATTCAATCAGTAACTGATTAAATTCGTGTTATCCTAAGCGGATATCTGATTTCGGCCGTCGCTTTGGTTTTTATTAGTAGTTTTGTGATCCGCATTGAAAACAAATTCACCATCATATTGTGATAGATGATACTATTTATAAAACTACAATAAAAACAAGGGATTTTTTAATCTGTGATAGAGTCTTAAGAATGGCAATAGTTTTGGGGGAAGTCCCTATTTTATTAAAATCATTTTGGACTTAACGATGAAGTAATGCGATGTGCATAACTTATGATAAAGCCTTTTTTTGGTCAATTAATCAAGGCAATTTATTTATTTATTTTACTTTATAATTTATTTATAGGTACATACGTGTTTTCATGGTTTTCCAAGATGATTTAATTGGCTAAACCATTAGTTTTAGTTTCAATGATAAGCTTTCTTTCATCTATTTGTAACCATATCAAACATATAGTGGCTACACCTACGTAGGGCTTATATTTCAGGTCAAGCTATACCTACATGTATCTTATAAAATAATAGGCACAATACAGACTATAAAAACATTATTTTGACCTTATATTGGCCTTTATACCTTCCACTTTACGTCAAGACAATCTACTCATCATTCCTATCCAACTGTCACTCTTCAACATCCCAATTCGCATGTGGCCGTTATCTGCCTACCCTCAGACTTACTCCTTCGATAATTGAACAAATTTTTAAACGATTTTCACCAAAACATAATGTCACAGCTGAATTTTAGTGTAATTATTAACGATGACAAGTTTAAACTAGTTCATGTAGAGTGATATTATGTATACGTAATAAAAACCGGCTGAAACCTGCCTTGCTTTGAGCTTCGACTCGAAATGAGTACTTTATGCTATTATTTAAGTATAGTATAACTGATGACACTATAAATGATACTTTTTTCTATTACTTAATTATGTTCCTGTGTAATACATAGCTATATTCTTTCACGTATATTTAATGGATATTGAGACTAGCTGTATTCTGCGGCTCTTCCTGTATTAACTTAGCGTTACACAGGTTATGTATGAAAACTGAAGCTAGACGTAGGTTTTAACATCAATATTTAACTCCTTATCCTCAACTATATCTATCTCGATACCAAATTTAATCGAAATTTGAGCAACGGTTTAGGCATTTTTTTTTCATTTTGTTTCATTTGCGTTTACTTATTATTGATATTATGTAATATTTATTGACAATGTTTCGCAGAGGATTATGTTAATTATTTTTTTACATAGATAAGGATCTTAGATTTTATTTATTTAATCATAAATAAGTTACTCAAATAATGGAGCTAAGTTATGTTTCTACGTAGAATGAACGGTAAGTAAAATTTCCAATGAAGGCTACGAAGACATAAATATAATATTATAAAGTAATATTTGTGAGTTTGTCTGTTGGCGTTAATCTTCGAAACTACGCACCTAATTTAAAAAATTCCTTTACTGATATAATCCTACGTAACCAATGAGTGATATGGATTATAAAATAATCATCATCAGCTGAAACATGGCTGTATATCTAATTGAATATGCTAGTAGTTTAATATTCAAACAAACAACGAAACAACTGCTGCTCAGCAGAGAAAACGCTTATGCACAGTCTCACTGATTGCCCCAACCTAATGCATAGACGTAGCTCTATTTTAGGGAAGCACGTATTGTACCCAGAAGAGATCTTCTCTTTCTCTTGGTGCCAAAAAAGTCCTAGAGTTCATAGAAACAACAGGACTTGGACCGGAGCTGTAAATAGTGGCGATCACAATAGATCAACCCTGGTCGCAGTGATACGTAGGCAGGCCTTGCCTGGAATAGCCGCTCTTTGAATAATAATAATAACAACGAAACAAAGACATCTGGTCACTTACATACAACTTTGGTCCCATTAACATTTAATATCTCAAACACGATCCAGTATATAAAGGTTGTTCTAAAGGTCCTTACAAAACCGGATTCTCGTAGACTATCTAATAATACACCAACTATTTAAATATTCATATTAATTAAAAATTATTAGTTTGAATCGGTTTGTTCTAGATTGGAGACATTCATTTAAGTATCGTGTTGGCGTTCATATGCTAATATTTAATATTATTTATCTATTATTATTTTAGGCATTGTAAATTGTGTTCTAAACAATTTCTTCCCACACTTAACTGTCTTCCCACATGGTTCAAGGCCGACGAATACAGGTGAGAAGGCATAGTGGCAAAGGATCGTTGGTCTTGGCGTTCATTGAGGGAGGCTTATGTTCAGTAGGTTCCGAAAAAGGCTAATGATGCTAATATATTGTTTTGATGAAACATTTTTTTCTTAATTTTGATAAGAAAGAACTGTGGGAATACATTTTTTTAATCTAAAATAAAACAAGAAATTAAAAAAAATTATGATTAGTGGCACAATAAAATGTATTAATAATTTATATACTAATAAAGGTATAAAAATGGTCTACTCTTTTGTATTGTAAGCTCTTCGTAGACTTAAATTAAGTACTTTGTTCTACTAGTCTGTCTGCTTGGTAACCGTCATACTGTTATAAAGAGACAGGAATGCCGATGTAAAATTGTCAATTCATATTCTCTCCAAAGGTTATATTATAAACATATCATTGCCCAGGGAAAATAATAGCTAACCCGGGCCCTTTTAGACACGACGTCGTGGAGACTGCTTTACAGCGGCCGGGCAGTCTCCCTTTTGTTGGAGAATCTGATCTTGCCCTGGGTTCCTGTTACCTGCAGATCCGGGTCCCTCAAAAAGTATCTGAAGGCACTTTGGTATGGTCTAAAAGAGATTACCAATTACCATTGCACATAAAAAAAAGAGAAAAAAATAGCTAGACGTAAATTTGCCATTAGATCCTTGAGATGGCTCGTTTGCAAATTCTCTTATCAAAAAAAAACTAGAGACAAAATTGCTACCGTCTACAAGAACAGCTAGTTATTAATATTATGAAATTATGTTTATAAATATGTGGAAGTACATTTACATAATACATTAATAAAAGCAAAGATAATTCTACTTAATAACGACACTAAAAAGTATAATATAATGATATATTCAAACGAGTTTTATTTATTAGCAACATGTAGTAAAACTAGATGTATTTTAATCTACTTTAAGGTCTAATTTGACCATTCCTGTAATAAAATTTTATTCCTGTAATTAAATTTTCCTGAGACTAGCCTTATCATCTCATTAATGTGGTGTCTATTCTAAAACATGTAAAGCCTCCAGTAGTTCACTCCTTGAAGGTCTGCCTCTCTAGACAAGTGGCAAACGCTAATCGAATAGAAATAGAATAGAATACTTATTACTACACTAGCTTACGACATGTAATTTGACAGCTATTGTTATTCCCATACAACAAGTATTCTATTCTATTTCTATTCGTTAAGCGTTTTCCACTCGTCTAGAGGGGCAGATGAATCAGAAATCCTGTGCTACTAAAACATAGCCAAAATTTCACAGGGTGAACCAGTAGGATGGTAAAAAGTGCCCATATAGATGGGAACGCGGCCGAAATAATGCAACCTTCTCAACACAGCCAATATTATTAAATATCAGCGCCCCGCGGCTTCACACGCGTACTTCTAACTCCTGTGAGAGTACGGTGATAAATTATAACCTATGTCGCTCGCAAATAATAGAATTCTATTGGTTAAATAATTTTCAAAATCGATTCAGTATATTCAGAGAATCCCTACTACCTCACAAACAAACTTTGCTTCTTTATAATATGAGTATAGGTTAGAAAGAACATAAAATCTATCATGGAATAAATTTAAATGTTGTTTATATTTTTATAACAGGCGACCTTTAAATACTTTTTTGAAACGACATTAGATCTACATTAAAGCTACATTAATCTGAATGCTACGTTTTTTTTACATTACCTTGTCTCAGAGTCTGTCTGTGTGTATATGTCTACAAGTATATCTTCCGAAACTAAACGTCTTTAGTTTTAATAGTCTTAGGGCCTGTTTCACAATCTCCAGATAAGTGCCAAATATCCGGAGATTGTGAAACAGGCCCTTAAATGAACGCAATTCAGAGGTTTAGAGAGACAATGCTAGTAAAACTGGCGGTTAAACCTAATATTTGACGTTAGGCAACTTCTTTTTCCAAGCCGCAGGGTAACGGGTTCGAATCCAGCCAGGGAACAAAAAAATTGCTTATTCCCGGATTATAGATGTGTATTATATAAAAAAAGGAATACTGCGCATATACATAACAATTTTTCATATAATACACTAGCTGTTGCCTGCAGCTTCGCCTGCGTTAACTATGATTTATAACGGCGACATAGCGAGATGGTATAAAGCATTACAGCCTTTCTCGATAAATAGGCTAGTTCCTGCGATAAGCGCGTTCAAACAAACCCTTTCCCGTTAGGGATTATTAAGTGCCTAAATACAACATTTAATGGCGTCATCTTCAATAATGACGAACTTCCATACATACTTTCATCCCCCATTTAAGCCCCTCTTAGCTTTTTTTCGCGATAAAAGGCTAGGACGGGCTTAAATAGGCTATGTCCTTTCCAAGCTTCGGTCTATATGAGTAGGTACCAAATTTCATAAAAATCGGTGCAGTGGTTTAGCCGTGAAAGCGTAACAGACAGAGAGACAGAATTACTTTCGCATTTATAATATTAGTAGGGCTAAGGCTTCACTCGTTTGCCTCAAAATGCCATAAAAATCCATCAGTAGAATAACGTTCCTTAGCCAAATTATTGCGTCCCAAAATTTTGTGATTACGCGTTAACATATTTATGTTCCACTAGGTAACCAATTACATTGCAGTGATTGTTTCGCCTATGTTTAGAATTAAGACTTTATAACCTTAATATCTTTGCTAGATTGTTATACCTATGGTTAGTTGAGAACCTAAGTGTCAGGACGAACCTAGTGCAGGTTGTATGACACTTATCAAACAGTATTTGTGTTTTGGTAAACATGTTGAAATTAATACAAATAAATGTAATTAACATACACAATACAGGAAAAACTGAAAAAGTATCAACACATTAATGATTATTATTTGGGTGTCCTAGTTTCGTAACATACTCCGTGTTATGTATTATTATATAACTGTAATATGTATTTTGGATACTCGGCCAGAGTTTTCGTAACTCAACACAAAAGCACAAGATCCGTGATGAAGGAGCTATGAAATGCCACCATAGAGAAAAAAGCGCCCAATGAAAATAAGTTTTGCAAATGATTTTGTATACGTGATTTTATCCGCATTCATGACAAGGGTGATGCCAATTATGATGTTGATGATGATGAAAACTATAATCAGCTATGTCATCTAAAAGTACTTATTTTGAATAAGGACAGCGATAATCTATATAAGTAAAGATTAATAATCGAAATGTATATACGTATACATAACTTCAAACCCGCTGCAGGAAATAAGGTAATTCCTTTTGTATCAATTCTCCGATTTTTTTTTATAGCATAGCAGTGCAAACGAACCGTTGAAGACTTTTATTTTCGCGGGAGAGCGGGTCTTCCTAGGCGGGTGTGTGAGATTCGCTGCGCCCAAAAGCTGGTAAGTGGACGCAGCTTTACCCAATAAAAACCGGCGAGTGCCACCAATGCCGCCTTCGGTGAGGTGTCCCGAATCTACTAGCAACAGGGCAACTCGACGGCTAGTCAGTCCCTCAGGGGACCAACGCTAGCACCACAGAACAACCCCTCCCAACGTCGGGACAGTACAATGAGGCGAGGTTTCCGTCTTCGCCCCTTTTCCCCTGCTCTTTTGCCCCCTCTACTCAATTTGCTTCGCCCAGGGTGCTAGCCTAGCCTACTGAGTCCCACCGCCACGACAAGGCTTGAACCATGGTGGAGACCAGCTAAAGCCTTTGGCGACTATCGACGTCCATAAACATCCACACAACCGAGTTTATGCAGATGAGTTGCCATCTTTTACCCAATCTCCCCAGTGGGCCACCGGAAAGTAACAAACTGCACGAAATGCGACAGTATAACTGCCACTTTGCGCCGGTGAGCGACAGGTACCACCCCGGTCGTGTCAGCCCGATTCGGCTGTATAGAAGCACTATATCTATCTTTTTTTCTTCTTGTTGCGCTTAAACATACTTGATACTTGAATTCAGGCTGGTGTCCGCAACTCGACGCTTGCGTACCTATTTTGCGTGCTGTGAGCCTGAAGCACTCCCTACTGCCAGTTAAGCTCCCGCAAGAAAGCTAGCAGTCTCTGCGTTTAAACATACATTTGCTATGTTTTTTATGGAGGCGCTGTAAAAATTATTGATGTGTTTATAATAATATCAAATTAAAATTATCAATTACCTTTTAACTATCGACGAAAAAACATGGGTAAAATACTTTTTACCGCTAAATTAATTTGTCCTTGTGTATTTGTGACACTTTACTTTACAAGTGGGTGAATCGTCTTAATATTCCATGTATGATAAACCCCCCAAACCGTCATTGGCTTTTTACACAACTATTTGTTTAACATTAATTTTATTAGCATGAATGAACATAGGACATATTATGATAAAGGCTGATGATGATGATGATGATGATGATGATGAAGGGCCATTATTTTCATGAACAGCACATGTGTTTGGCACCACTGAAAGCCTTCAATTTCAATTACTTTATTTTATTTCAATTAAACAGTTGAGTTTCGAAATGCGTGCGACAGCTCAAACAGCGTAATTGGCACCACCGAAACTATCTTACAAGTTGCAGAATAGACAACTCTTGTACAAATTGTCTGGAGATGTCCCGACTGAATCGTATATTATACTGGCAACGCTGACCAATTGCCATAGCGTAGATTTCTGGCCCTTTAGCCTCGCACACACATAAAATGGTGAAAGTGTTTATAAAAATGTAATTATAAAACAATTTAATTTGTTTGGTTTTTGAAGTGAAAGTGTTAAATTTTATTAGAAAGCACATCAAAAACCAAAAATGTTTACCTTATCAGACATGCATAGAATAAAAGGGAAAAGCTAGAATAAATAATATTCAGTTTATAAGTTAATTTATTTTAGCATTACATTATTATTTACATACATACACATTATACTAACATAAGTCTTATAAAATATTTCACAAAGCAATTGTATGCCATATTATACAAAAAAAAAGTACAAAAATATAAAAAATAATTCCTACCGAATTACCCTGTCCTTAAGCTAGTTATAAATTAGAGGCAGTGTTGATTTCATTAAATATTACATGTCAGTTTGTCTTATGAGATTTATAACAAAACATCAATAAATAAAATTACACAATTAATGTTCAAATCATTTAAATAGCCTATAATCAATATTTTATCTTAATTTGTCTTTTAATTTTTTTTAAACGATTCTATTAGAATAAATATTTGAGAGAAGTGAAACTTATAAGTAAAAGCACTGCTACGCTTCCGTAGCAATACTAATAAATTCGTGAGTTCTCTTTATTTATTATTATATTATTTTCTATGTACCTGAGAAGATATTGTGTCTCTTTCACTTTCTGTCAAGATCATAGAAGTTTCACTTCAAGTTGCGCCACACAAAAAGAGCTTTATAAAACCGCCTTTTAACTGCATTTAGGATTCTCTTTTCACATGACGCGACATAATATATATATACATAACTGACATGACCTTACAATATTTCCGCAAATTTTGGCCCCGTTCGGACGAGCGCTTTTTTATCAAGCGTTAAAAATCGTTTGAACGAGACAAATGGATACCTATGTATCTGTTCACATGAAGGCGTTTTTAAAGCGCAACGCTTTTTTATCGCGCACTGTTGGATTTTTGACGTTGAGTGTTTGACGTTAAACTGAATTGAGCATGCCAAACACGCAACTTAGGCCAACGTCGGATTTTACCGCGACGCTTTTTAAACACTCGTGCGAACGGGGGCTTACGGTTTTATATCTAAATTTAAATAAATAAAAGCGATAGATGAAAGCGATTCCGCCAGCACGTGCAAAATGGCACAAGGATTTAGACTTAAAATTAGAGTAGTCAGAGAAGAATCACCCAACACGGGGTCTCCCGCGACTAGTTCGTTTTAAAATTAGACGCATACCCACGTTAAGTATACTTTTTAAGTACATTTAATATTTAACGTTGGGGAAATATTATACTCTAGAATCGTTTTATTCGGCAATTTGGAGTAAAATAATTGAAGAAACTTTATAAACAATGAGTAAAATATTAAATACAAGTTTTCGTACAATACGAATATGAGGTTTGGGAGGAATTTCCTTACGGAATTGTTATACAAAATATGTCTAGTTTTGATGCTTATCTTAAAAAAATATTTCGGACGCAAGAAAATATACGCAGAAGCCAGGCTAAGCATAGAGATATTTTTGTAACTTTTCCTAAGATCGAACTTAGAGGAGCCTGCAAAAGCATATCGCGCCTTAATTTTATTATTAGCAATATTTTATTACTAACTTGGGTGTTTCAGCATTTTAGTATTTTTTTTTATTTTTGGTTACAAAAAGTTGTGAAGTCGCATATGGGTCGTTTTTGATTCGATCGATTTAAGAATGTTCTTCGAAAAGGGGAAGAAATTTATCTAACAGTAACTATAAAAAGATTTGTCTAGAAGGTCGCACCCTAGTAACTCCTAAAAGTATTCCTAACATTATTCGATTCGATATTAAATTACAGTTTTATTAGGAAATTTATAAATCACAAGTTTATCATTGAGTCAAGTAAATAAAGAAATTTTTAATGTGTCGTAGAAGATAATATTTATTTTCGTCCCTCTCTGTGCAGATAATGAAAATTCAATCAGTAGATCAAAGCGGCCATCTTGTAACACGTTGAAACAACAAAATGGCTGCTCTTAGCAACGCGTCTATTTACTCAACTCAATCTTACTACATCTTGTACGACGATATACAAAATCCATTACAATATTATAAAACCTGTAGAAGCTATTTTAATATTTTGAATAAACTTATCGTTAGAAATGTTATCGAATGCACACTGTTAACCCAAAGTACGTGTAATAACAAAATTCTTATTTTTATGGACACTTATTTCAGGTTACATCACAGTGTACTTGACAAGATGGCGGTATATTCTACAAGCCTTATCTAGTCGAGGCCCTTAAAGTAAGTATGTACATTTGAGCTCTACACATGGTGCGTACTATGACACTTTCGGAAAAGCTTAAGTCCTCTGGGGCCGTCTACCCGGAGCCTCCGGACCCGTTGGTGTAGGCATCTGAAGCTACTCTCTGACCCGCTCTTATTACACTCTGGACAGTCTGCGCGGCACCCTGGAAAAATAATTATGTAAATTAGGTAACCATCTTGCAGTTTATTAGGACCAGTAGAAGGAGTGGTAATTATATTAATACTTTTAAATTTAGAATCTTTTTCAGGTTCCTTGATGTCTGTTAAATAGTGACGATAGGCGCTCTTTGTGGTTTGAAAATGTAGCTGGCGACTGACTCTAAATAATCTTTATGAAATTGTATACATGCATGGACTCGAATCGTATATTATAACACAGTATAAGAATCGTTTAGAGTTTGAGCCTTTACTGACAGATTGTTTCCTTCCTAGTTTGTCCAAATCTGTTCTGTGTTCAAGGTTGCTGTAAAGTATCCTAAGCGGCGAACATGTAAACATAAAAAACCGCGTTAAAATCATATTAGCCGAATGGTTGCAAAAAAGTTGTTTGCATATAATATCTACAGAACAAAAAACAACTTCAACAATATTATAAAACAGTAAATTGTTTTCGGGAAGTAATTAAATGAACGGCAATAATAAATTTTGCAGGGCCAAAAAAAATCGGCATTTAAATAATTTTGTTGGCATACAAAGATTTTGTACGCAATAAATAAATGTGGTAGCAATTCTTGTTCCGCAAATAATTTTGATACTGGTCAAAAATTAAATCATAAATAAGCAGCTTACAATATTATGAGCTCGCATAATAAACATTCGCCTGGGAAAATAACTACTTGAACGGCAAGATTTAAATAATGCTCGGTAGAAAAACATGTCTACAAGCAGTATATTTGATTGGTGTGCCTATTAAAAACATGATGAGCAATATATATGTAGCTGCAGGCGACTTTTTTCTTTTGTTTGTTTATTAATATACATTTTTAAATAATATTTTTTGGTATTACAATTACAAATAAGATTTACAAACTAAAATATTGTGAACAAATTATAAAAATTGAAGAAGAAATTAATAAATTATATCATCATTCTTAATAAAGGACTAGGGAATTAATTCAAATCATGACGCTAAATCCTGTAGACTGGGATTACTGTAACGCAGAATTGAATGAAAAAGAAAGTTGCTTGAAGTTATATTCATGCTACTTATATATGCAGCACAAAATGATTTTTTTGCTTGCCCTTTGAGTGCTTATCAAAATTTTATTAAACGGGGACAGCACATTGTCCCTCATTCAATTAATATGCCATCCGAAAATAATTACAGCCATCCAGAATGACACAAAATTGCTGTTTGATTTTAAAATGTTTGCTGAACATAAGTTGCCGCTCAATTAATTATTTCTGCTACCAGATTATATTTTTCTGCTTACAAAAATACGAATATTTTGCTAGTCATTTAAATAACACCCATTGTTTTCTATACATTAATATTTTGTGATATTATAAATAAATTGTCTAATCCACAACTGTAACAAAATATTAAATTATTTAACACTAATTAGTTGATATTAATTTTATTTGTTATAATCGCATTAATTTTTAAATGTTTATGAAATTGTTGTATGTATATTAATAATGAAATTACGTGTATTATGACGACACATGTTATATAGGTACATTTTATTATGACAATCACTAAATTTGGACACCACCTGAAATATATATGAATAATTTATTAGATTTTCACGATCCGAATTGCTCACTTAAAACAGAATTTTTCCTAACTTAGAAAAGTAAACGAATTTTAAGTTGCGTCTCTTAAACTAACAAAAAAACCGACAAAAGAAAAACAATTTTTATGCCGTAGATTCCTGTACCTGAATAGCAGCTCCTAGGAACTGAGAGAAGGCCCGAGTGACGTTGATGGCTGCGGAGACCAGCTGACCTCTGCCAGGAACGGGGGGTTCCGCAGCACTAGGCGGTTCCAGGGGTATCTGATACGTCAATTATGTTGAATACACTTGATTATAAACAATATAAATTTGTAAATATGAAAATAGCGAAAATGATTAAGAAGCTATAAGTAAATTACAAAGTCACAATCTACGCGTCACAGAGAAATTGGAAAAGCTGTGTTTCTATTAATTTTCACTGTACTTTAGATCTATGTCAGTCGTTTGTTTTCCGCCTGTTTTTTTTTTAAAGTAAAAAGTATTTTATATGTACGGAGACCAGTTTTACGTACAGAGTAAACAACGCATGATTTTTATAGAAGGGAGAGGTTCGCTCATGTCAAGCTCCCACTGCATGGATCCCACAATCCTGCTAGATTGCTTTATACAGCTTTGCTGGGATTCAAAAATGACAGGCAGCGTAAAAAACTAGTAAAGAGAATCTTACGTCATAGAATCACGCCACTTAAATGCCTGGGCTAGACCCAGGTAAAACTGGTTATGAAAAAGGGTCTAGGGATAAATGTGTGCCAGTTTGCCTATCCAACCAAATCTTGACTCTACAATTGAACGAAATTATACTATGTGGTAAAGACTCCGCCGCACGCCCCGCGCGGCGCTGTCTTCACCATATAGCATCCGGCTCGAAGGATCATATGTTGGGATCGGTGCCCTTTAAACTATTATTATTAGGGAGTTCTTATATCTCGTTTTGTGTTAATAAAAGAATGAACTGTAATAATCACTGATAAATTACATTTAAAATGATTACATAATATGTATTTTTAGAAATCAGAACGGCTTGCAAATTACACTGCTTTTCCAATAGCTCTTAATGCCGTATTTTAGTTGGAATTATTTTTCACTTTAATTAATCGCAACTTTTAGTATTCCACAAGTACTGTATCATAATGTACCTTTTTAAACTTTTACATGTAAATTTATACCTTTACATTAAAAATAATATAATATTACACTACATTAATTCTTAATATAAATTAACCACCAGATAAAAGTGAAGAAAATAGGTGAGACCAGTATAGCATGCAAAGCGTGTAGAAGTGAATTATTAAAATCATATTAAAATTACAATTTACAATATTATACTATAATTACACATGTTACAAATTAGTAGTTAATATTTATTTACTATACATTTATTAATAATATTATTTTTTAACAATATAATAAGTACTGTACAATTTTGTTTAGTTGTAAGTTTATTTCCCAATGTTATTTTTGTTATAATTTCAAACCCTTAAATTTACTCACCCCTATACTACAAAAACACACACTACGTACAATTATTTTTATTTACACTGTTGTTAAATACTTCACATAATTAGAATATACATTTAAAGCTATTTTAATGTTATTGTATTGAGATGAAATCAAAATATTTTCTTTTATAAACTTCCATTTAAGATTAAAGTTAAAGTATTTTCACAGATTGCTTTTTTTCAACGTTTGAGTTTATAACTTCATATACTTATAGATTGATACTAATTCATACTAATATTTTTTACCATGTTCTTATTAATTTAGAGCTTAGACGTTGCCTGTCCGGGCGGAATTTCATAACTGATTTTAAATCAATTTCCCGGTTAGAAACCTCAATTTGACGAACCAAATTTGAAACCTGGATAACGATGCTTAATTATTTGAAAAAAAAAAGCAAAAATACACTTTGTGAACGGTTTGAGGACATGAAAAAGTCATTATCTTGAGGAGTTATGTTTGTATCATCACCAGCCAATGACTATCCAAATAGACATCGTTATTAGACAGGACAAGGCTAAATGCTTAATAATCTAATACCTATATAGAATTTTCTTTTTCATTACAATTAAATAATTTGAACGGATTTAATCGCGGTTCCTTTAGATTTTTACATGCCCCACGTTTCGGGTTCTACGTAGTAGGACTAACCATACTATAGATATACATAGGGTTTAAGTTTCGAATAAATTTGTAAAGTTAGAAAGTCTAAGATCTCACTCCTCCCGTGACCATAGTTCCTGTAAATAATCGAAAACGTTTGACATGTAAAAATAATAAACCGCGATAAAATCCGTAAAAGTTGTGTCATTATAACGAGTGAAAATCACGTTAGCATTAGAAAATTATTTTGTGTGGTCCTAATATTTGTATATAATTATGTATTACCGTAATGTGAATTACAATGAATGTATAATTGTGTCTTTTCGGTTATTTGTATTATATTTTTAATGTAATTATTTAGTTTATTGACAAATAGGTACACTAGTAAGGCTCCACACACTCGGGGATTCTAAAAATACATTAATTCTAAGTAACATAAGGATATTAAGTAGTGTTAGTAATGAGACACGGAATTATTTTACAAATTTATTAAATTACCTCTACACCAAAACAGTCGAATGTTGTATTTTATTTACAAGGAACAAAAGCTACAATCAATGCAGATAATGTTATATGACAAAAAAGTTTCTTTTTTTTTTTTTTTTTATGCTACGCAACAAAAATTATATTTACAAGCCTTATTTTTTTATAAATTAAAACGAAATCTTAAAAGTAATGAGAGTCAAAGCAAAAATAAGTCGAAGAATTGTTTTTAATACTACGTTTCAAAACCCCCCCATATTTACATCTAGTAACTAAACTGTACATGATTCATATACATTATCTCTTATTAAATAATACCACAAAAGTTGATATTATTTAATCCGGGATACAAACCCATCACCGTTAACCCCAATCACACAGTCTAAGTAAAAGTGACGAGAAACCCACTCTGTTGGACGACGGCCTTTCATCAGCGTTGCCGACGAAAGGCCCGGAGCCAAACCAGTTGACCCTCGAGCTGGTAGCCGATGATTGTGTTGCTGAAGGCCTTGATGTACTCGCTGGCCCTCTGTTTGGCCTCGGCGCTCCAGGGCCCGGCGCAGTCTCCCGCCATTGCTGCCACAACCAGGCCAGTCCATCTAAAATCGGCCGCCGCGGCGCAGGCGGAGGAGGCGGCGGTGTGGTCGTCCTCCGTGGTGCTTTCGGCGTCACTACCACTTGGTTCAGTAAAGCCTAAGATGGTATAGTTAAGTCTGAGGTAACGAATTAAGTTATATAGATAGTTAATGTCTGCTGAAAATGAAATGATCGTGGAAAGATTAACATTGAGAAGCAAAGAATGAAGGTTCGAGGGCTAATGATGGTGGTTAAGTTGAGTGTTATGATCACTTACAGCGAGTCGAAGTTGCTCGTCGATAGAACTGGCGGTAGTCGGACCGAAGCCCTGCTCCTTTAGCAGCGCAGCCAACAACGCATCATTGGTGTTCCCGTATTCAGTGCTTAAGGACACAGATGACTTTGTTGATTCTGACACCATGCCTGTTGGCTGAGCCTTCTTGATCAAATTCTTCAAAGCTTCATCAGAAGATTGCCCTGGAAATAATATGCATTTCCTTTTTTAATACTATAGATTGCTAAAAATATTTCAAAAAAAGGATTCGCGTGTTCCTTTTAATAAAATGTCCTCATTCGAATGGTATCAGGCTTCATTAATATTCTCAAACACTCTTCATTCCAGAAATACAAAAATTACTATTCCGTACACAGATCGTCATTATTCATCGTCCAAATTGCTTAATCTCAGGAGTGTTGAAAAATTTAATAAATTGTAACCGCGTGACCAGCCAGTGCTGAAACATTTAATCTATAAACATACCTGTAATTGCTATTTTGCTTTTTTGAGTCGTTGTTTCTTGTGCGTCCTGAAGCTTAATCAATGTCTGCAGTAGCTTTGCATCATCTTGCTCATTTTTTAAATCATCCTTAACAGCTATCTTTGCACCATAAGGTTTCGCTGTTGTAGGTGGAGCATTTCTACTTGCAGGAATTGGATTGCCGATTGGTGTCTGCGTTAAAGGTTCAAAAGGTTCGTTTAGTGGTGATGGAGATGCTAGTAAATTGGACAATATATTTAAATCTTCATTTACAGCAGGGCTTACTGTTGGACTCACGTTTATTTTGGGCAGCACTGGTAAATTTAGCTTAGATGGATCTTGACCTGTCGCTTTAAGTAAAGCTTGTAAAAGTTTTGTGTCTTCTTCAAACTGTCTAATGTCATCCTCTATAGATGGGGTGCTTGGAGCTACAGTCGTAGTAGTCTGGGACGTTGTGGTTCTCGTAGTCGTAGATGTCTGTCCTATATCTTTGCCAGTTTGTATTTCATTTAAGCTACGTTCCACAGCAAGCGCAATAACACGATTCGCTAATGCTGTTTCTGGATCCTCGTTACCTTTCTTAGTGCTAAGCACAGATTTCTAGAAAACCATAAAATAAATAATGTAAAAACCAATTAAAAAATTTAGTACTATATAAATAAAATATACGTAAAAAATAATAAAATGCAGCTACGTATTTCTTTTAGCCATAAATCAAACTGAAGTTTCGTTAAATTGGGCTCTTATCACAAGAAAGAAGGAACATTTTAAGCATGTTTTTTTTCAGAATTTCATAAATATTTACTTATTTTAAATTACTGTTTCATGAACATAATAGAAATGTTACTCATGTCAAGTACTTAGTTTTATCGTCTATAAGAGGGTATTTTTAAATAAAGTGTATTATTACCAAATTTTGCAAAAAAGCCAAATCTTCTTCATCAGAAAATGTTGATGTGCTAGGAATCTCGGTAGTAAATCTGGAGCGAGGGTTTTGAGTAAACAAAGAAGATGTAGTTGCCGCAGTAGGTACTGTGGTAAATCTTTCATTAAATGGTTGTAATGTTGTAGATATTCCAATATTCGGCGTACTGGTCTGCAGTGGCTGTAATGTTGAAAACGTAACACTTTCAAATGGAGGAGTTGTAAACACTGGTGATGGCCTTGTTGTATATACGGGACGAATATTCATTGGAGTCGTTGGTTTACTTCCAAAAGATGTAGAAAGTAAATTCGATGCTACTCTCACATTCGAAGTGATACCAGAAACAACAGGTAAACCACCTTTAGTTTTATCTCCATTTAACTGCAACAAAGCCTGCAAAAGCTTAGTATCCTCCTGTAATTTTCTTATATCATCATCAATAGAAGATGTAGTTGTTGTAAACACATTACTAATTGTTGTAGGTACAGATGTAGTTGTGGGTATCGTTAACGTTGTTGTTGACATTGTTGTTGTGGTTGGTATTATTTTGGTTGTAGTAGGCATTGTAGTTGTGGTTGGCATTGTTATTGTCAAAGGGCTTGTACTAGTGGTTTTTAGAATATCTGAAGTATCCGTAGATATAGAAGATTGAGTTATACCAAATTTTTCTTTAATATGGTCTAAGCTAGGTAAATTCAGCTCGGCTGGATCTCTACCCATTGCAATTAATAAGGCTTTAAGTAATTTACTGTCTTCTTCAAATTGTTTTATATCTTCTTCAATTGAACGGACTGTCGTAGATTGGTCATTCAATTCCAACCCGGTGTTTTTAAAGGATTGCTTGTCACCATTTAATAGAGCTTGCAATAGCTTAGCATTATCAGATTGCTCCAAATTATTTAAGGATGTTCCTTTGGTACTACTAAAGCCACCTAAGCTCTTTGCATTGCGTCCCATTTCGTTTAATATTTGTATTAGCATATCTTTATCATTTTGGTTCATATCTTCAAAATTAGAAGAATGCGTTGTAAATGGTTGACTTCTGCTTGTAGTTTCAATCATTGGCATTTCAGTAGTTATAAAAGTGGAAGTTGAAGTTAGCTCTGTTGGGTTGGTGATCGTTGTTATGGTGTTTGAAAATGGGTTTACTGTTGTTGGTGCTCTATTATTTTGTATTAATTCATTCACTGTTGTTGAGTAATTTATTTCTGTATCTTTCTCTGTATCACCATTCAAATTATTTTTGGTTGTAGATGTAAAATCATCGTTTGGAATTGGGACAGGAAATTGTACAGTAACTTGTTCTATAGTTTCTAAAGGTGTACCAGCCATAGGTTTTATTGTTGTGGAAGAATCATCGTTTCTGTTTAAATTAACCTGTTGATCACCTGGTGTTTGTGTATTGGACTCTGTTATAGATGTGATTGTAGTGGTTTGCATTTTTCTGTCTGTTTTTGATCCTTTGCTTGACGCTAATTTAAAAACATTTGATTCTGGTGATGATGTTGTAACCTCATCAATAGGTATAAATTTAAATACTGTATTTCCGTTTTCACTGCCTGGTTTTTCTGTACGTATTTGTTTTGTCTGCAATAATTTAAAATACATATATATTGAATGGTATTTATGTTTTGCTTTTAAAATAAATTTTAAAAGAAATAATTTAGAACCATCACCACTTACCTCAAGGAGAATAAGTATGTATTAAACTCATGCATAATTTATTATTTTCCTTCGAGCCCTTTACTCTAGCATACTACTCACACTACATTTGTTATTATGAAATTAATGATAATAGAAAACAATCAGGACGAAAATAATGATTATACCTCCGGATCGATATCCAGTGTTAATATTCTTGGTTCATGGGTAGAACTTGTCATGGAGGATATGGCCATTTCCTCCAAAGTTGCTGAAGATATACTATTAAGCAGTATCTCGTCAACAGAGGGTAGCATTGTAGTTGTGCGTAAACTTAAAACATGCGAGGCAGTGCTTTTTTCGACAGGCGCTTTAAATGTGGTATAAGTTATACCCAATGAACTGCTATCTTTTATATTAAGTGTCGATGAGGGAATCTGCAATTATGAAATAAATTGTTACGCTTAGCATATTAACCATACAAGCGATGAAATGTTAACATGCATGCTAAGCTTACCGTACCCTACCCGCCACCTATCTGTGAGATCCCTACGACTAAATGACAAAACCCAAAGCATAGCTTTTAAGCTAAACAACATAAAGTCAATACCGTTATTTGAAGGTTATTTACAGTGTCGTTGGTTAATCGGTTTTCCGATCCGTTATTTGAGGTGTCTTGGAATGTCACAGTATTAGTGGATACTCGGATAGGGTTAGACTTTGGTCTGACAATGGCTGGAATGTTATGGATGGGGCTGTATGGGTTTCTTAAATTCCATGGGCTGATTGGTAGTATGTCAATTTTCTGCATGATTCGTGGTACTCTTGTTCCATTAGGAAACTTTCGTATGACAGTGTTATTTGGTAGTACGCCGTAAATTATGTATGGACTGGCTTCGGTTAATGATTCCAGTATATCGTCATTAGGGTCTTTACGTACCACGGTATTATTGGGAAGTATTCCGAAGATAACATAATCTTTTTTGGGAATTGAGGGCATCGTTACTATATTATTTTCTATATTTGGAGTGGGAACCACATTTTCAATTACATTTGTACTGCTTTCTATTGTAATTGGTGTGGTACTTTCAAAACTACTATCTTCAGAAACCGTACCGGTACCAAATTCCATCTCTTCTATTCTAGTAGATGTTGGGCTCATATTCGTTGTAGTTGGTAATTCTTTATTTTCATCAGTATTTAAAATAGTATTTGATTCTATATCGTCGTTATCAAACGATTCTAATTTTTTTTCAGTAGCAACACCTAATTCTCTGCTAGTGGTAGTCTCCTTTTCAGATATTGTATTTTCACTTTTTATGTCTGCAGTTGTAGTTTCGAGACTTAGCAAATTTTCTGAATTGGGATCATAAGTTGTTCTCTCATTTCTACCTGACGTCAAATCGTTCACGATATCAGTTGATACGGTACTTATTGCTTCAATATTACTATTTAATTTTGTAGTAGTTGATTCTTGCTGAACTATGTCGTCTAATAGTCTATTAGAACTGATCAAATTAGATTCGGTAGATGCACTAGTGGTGGTGACGATTGAATTTTCGGTTTGCAAAGATAATATAGTAGATATATCAAACTTTGCTTCTGTAGTCTTTATTTTGTCTTTATTTGCAAATGGTGTAGTCGTTTCAATAAAAGCGGTAGGTGTGATGGTATTGAGGGTGCTAAGAGAAGAAGAAAGAACAGAGGGGTTTGAAGTTCTTATAATAGCAGTCAAATCATTATTTATGTCAGACGATACAGTCGTTGATCTTGTTGAAGTCATAATTTCTGTCAAACGATTAGAGATGTCAGTGAATGGCTTAGCGATCTCTGTCAAAGGTGCGTTATCGAGCTCTTCATGGTGTGCCTTTATAATTTCTTCAATCATTTTTAAAACTCTAGCCTTCTTAGATAAGACCCACAATTGAAGTCGGGACAGTTGACTAGGATCTTGAATAGTGTCAATATTTTGTGGTTCAATTAAATTAAATGAAGGGAATGGTGAAGGAGATGAAGAAGTAATAACATCATTTGTATTTTCAATTATGTCAATGTCATCAGACACTAAATCTGAAGTTTGATAATTAGGAATAAATGGCATTGGAATGGAATTGTTAGTTAAGTTATTAATAGAGATATGTGGTGTAGTACTAGTAATCTTAAATGATTCCTCATCTGAAGCTGCAGAAGTCTCAGCAATGCTTATAGTCGTTGGCAAAGACAAAACAATATCATCTGCCTGTAAAGTTGCAGATTCAGTACTAACTTTAAGGCTTGGAACATTTTTAGTTACACTTTCAACTTCAGATGTGGACAAAGTATTGTCTGTTAATGGATATCTTATATCTGAGGTATCTGAGGTTTCAGTATTTTTGCTACTTTCATCAATACTATTGTTAGTAATACTTGTATTACTTAAAAGGCCTGTATCAATATTTTCTGTGTCTTTTATTTCTTCTAAACTATAGGGAGTTGTATTAAATATAAAGTCCTCGTCATCTGTTAAAGTTTTACGTCTACTGAAAGCCTTCGGTATAAGAGTATTTAACAATTTGGCCATATCTATAGAAAGTTTAGACTTACTAGTATCATCCATATTTTGTATAATATTTTCAATATTGTTAGATAGCATGCTTGTTAGTTCTGATGAAACTAATCTGTTATTAGATAGTAAAAGATCTGATACTGTATTATATACCATTGCGGTGCTGTCAGTTGTTGAAGTAGGTACTGCAGTCATTTTGTCTGTAGAAGGGTCAAATTCAGAGTATAATACCTTAAAGGCAAATGGTTTTCTTTGAGAAATGGGAGTAGTGGAAATGGGAATAGGAACAGTATTTTGAGGAGTATTAGGAATAGTTGTCGCTTCTGCAATACTTAATGTTGGTGAAACATTTTCCCGAACCGACGAACGGTTAAGCACATTTTGTGTAGCCCCATCAGTGGTTTGTACAATTTTAGCGGTTGTGACTAATATATCTGTGGAAGTTATTGGTTTTTGACTCGTGAAGCTATTGACGATATTTACATTATTGTTGCTACTCACGCCGCCAAGTGTTTTTTCAACATTGTTAGTTACGCTTTGTGTCTTTAACACTTCTGTTGTAGTGGAAATTCTAGGCTTAGGTGTAGAGGTAAGTACATCAGCTAAAGCATCAAATATAGATACTGTAACTGAAGGTGAATGATTGGTTGCTTCAACGTTCAAAATTTGTGATGGTTTCATGAAACTCTCGGATAGTCTTAGGTCAGCAGAGATTAAGGGATTTCGTGACTTAGTTATGGAAATAGCTTTGATTTCCGGACCTAACTGAATTTCTTCTCCCTCTACCTGAAATAAGAAGATAACTCACCCATAATATAGAAGTAGAAAAAAGTGTATAGAGGTGTCCTTAGTGTTAGGTCATTGTGTAAGAATGATATAGTGTATTAAAAATCTTAGATAAGAAATGTGCAAAGACCAAAGCCTCTTTATTACTCTTGGATCATTAATAGACCGATAGAAAAGATTTATGTTAGAATAATTAATATTAAAACAATTTTAAGAGTAGGCAAATTTTTAATGAAATAATATTGTTAGTTTCTAGACTACAGTATCAGGTTTGTAGAAGATATTTAAAATAAAGCATGTTTTAAAGAGTCGCTTCATGTCTCAGTACTATAGAATAATAATATAAATATACATATATTATTACTCTGTATAGCATTAACATGAAACGAAAAATTATTGTTTTATAATAAATTTGTCTTGATATGTAATCTACAGCTACAAAATACTTATTATCAACATTACATTTACTTATTTTTTAAATCTTAACTACAATACTTTTTAAAACATGAATTATTATTAATCTTATAACAATATCAAATATGTGTAAATTATATTATTTTAAATTCTAGACAACGTCGTTAACCGTATTCATTGAAGACTCAGGCATTATCTGTTGCGCACTGTAAATTTGTCTTGACATTTTTTCTGTTGTAGCGCCGATAAAATCTTCTTCTTCAAACCATTTCGGTTCTTCAACAGACTTTATTATTTGAGGGTCCGTCACGAAGAATTTCAGCCATGCCTTGAGCAAGGAAAAGCTTCTGAATAAACTATATGTCATATGTGTTTATACTTTAACTATTTAAATTCAAACTAATATAAACTAAGTAAGGCAAAAACATTACTTAATTTTTTCTTTTGCTTACGCGAATTTCACTCATTATAATGAAACAATTTTTACGGATTTTATCGCGATTTATTTAATTTTTTACTAATTTTTTTTTTATTAATTTTAGTGAAAATTATTTCATTATAACATTACATGAGTTTAACAACGCCAATTTCATAAAGGGGCTTTGAACGAATTACACTTCATTTAACAATAACTCAATTATACTGAAATGTTTGTCGTTGACAGTGTGTCATAAGTATGTAGTAGTGTTACTTACAGTCGATGAAGTGATTGTCGGTACAGTGGGTTTATAGAATGGTTTGTCGAGGTAAGACGCTCGGTATTTAGAACTAAATTTGTGTTTAGATTTCTCATTTTCCCCAACAATCTGTAAATGTATTTTTTTTAATGACATCCTTATAAAATGAAATTAAATAATACCTTTCAAATAAAGTATATATAACATAAATATACTTACGCCATTCGAAGTTGATTCAGTTGTTTTTGAATAGGTATCACTATATTTTCTTAAAGTTTTTTCTTTACTCCTAGGCGATGTTGTTACAGAATCTTCATTCTTTCTTAATTTTCCATGTTTTCGACTGTATTTCCTAGTCTGAATATTTTGTATTGGTGGGACTACTGTATGACTACCTCCTACACTATTATTTGATTGATTGTCTTTATAAGTAGCGTGATATTTTTGTGTTGTAGTTGCAAAGTTTTCATAAGACAATGTCTTATTGCCATCTCTTGCAGATTTGTTATCAGTTATATTTTCTAGCGATTCTTTGCTACTAACTTTTATAATAAAGGGTTCCTTTACCGTATTGGCAGTTTCAATATTAATATTTTCCACATCTACAATTTCAGGATTTTTACTGCGACTGCTTAAATATGTAAAAATTATTGGCATATCAGCAGTGTTCTCCATTTTTTTACTGGCTACAATTATGTCCTCAGTAGATGTATTTCCTTCTGTAGTTGCTGTGTTTTTCTTAGAATAGTTCCTTGAACGAGAATAATAAGAAGTCCTAGGTAAAGTTTGTTTTGGCTTAAAAGCGATATTTGATTTGATTTTGTCATTTCTTTCAACATTTGATAATTGTTTCTCTGTACTTATGTTTTCAATATTTCTTCTCGTATATATTGAACTGCGAATAGGTTTTTTTATCGGATTATACTGTTTGCTTTTGCTGGTTGCTTCCGTAGTTGTAACTTTAATATTTCGACTGGACTTGAAAGATCTTCTACTGCTTGGCTTGAAAGTACTTGATGATGCGTCCATGCCAAGGTTTGGATTGATCGTAGTACTACCCCGAGAGTTATTATTATAAAATCGAGTGTCTCCTTGAGTTACATTAGATTTCTTTTCTAATATATCATCATTTACATCTTTTGCTATTTCTGTAGTAGTACTATACTCGATTTTTGATTTATCTCGTAGCTGAAATGATATTATTAATAAAATAGATATAATTGTTAATATTATTATATAGGTATTGATGTTCAAAAGAAATTTTCTTCATAAAACATATGATAGAAATAAATTATAATTTTTATATAACGTATAACTAAACGCAGATATGCTGCATAATATAACATAAAAACGAAGAAAAACGTGTTTATCTATTATACTTTGAAACGAGTGCTTTAGAAACAGTAGTTTATGTTACATCTCTAACGTCTTTTGTGTCCGTTGTGTGTGATAGTAAAATTTTAAAGAATAAAAATATAATTTTTAAAATTTGATAGTCCAAATTTTAAATTTTTTTGTTACCCGCCAATCATCAGTGTCATTGCCAGTGTTATTTGATTGTGAAGTCGGTGTTAAAGTTTTAAATACTTTTTGTGATGCTTTCACTGCTAAACTCTCGCTGGGAGAGCTCGCACTCGTCTGAAAAATTTTATATTGTAAGATTAATATTTAATTGAAAAATGTCCTTTTTTATAAAATATTTTGAATTGATGTGGTTATTTTAATTAATAAAATTATTTAAAATAGGACATTCATCATAATATTATGGCATGGTAAGCACAGTATCCTATATTTAATGATTTTATCAATTTCTTTTTGCATTTCGAAATCAGTAGAAACATACAAGAGTATTGTGTACTGAAATCAATACAGCAGGTTATTAAAATATATATTTTATTTATAATTACTATAAACATGAAATTGATATAATTTTTCTAGGTTATAAATTTCTTTTGGCATTAATTTTTACTCACCGATGCATTTTTGGCCTGAATCAAAGCTTTAAAGCTTTCGGGGTAGTTATCATCCTCACTTATTTCATCAGACACTTTGTTAGCTTTCGATTGTGAAACGGCTTCATTTGATCTACTATTTTCTCTTGATACCGGACGCTTCACAACTCTCATGGTTTTAACTGTACTAGTTCTTAATTTCCTTCCACTTCCTTTATTTTCAACATTTGCGGTAAGTGGTAATGATGAGGATGTTATTTCGGGTTGACTAGTTACATCTTCTTTATTTTGACTAGACTTATCGTCGATAGGAGATTTCAATCCATCTCCTGTTAAATTTGTATCAGTCTCAGATAAACGCGTTTTATATCTTAATTTTCGAGAGCTTCTTACCTCGTCCGTTCTACTTGTAGTGGGTTTTACTATAGTTATTGTATTTACAGTACCGGAAACATCCATATCTAAAGCCTTGATATCACTTTGTGTATTTATTCGTCCCCGACTACGAGTAGAGCTCGCATTTTCTCTTGTTCGCACAGGTACAGGTTTCTTGGATGGGTCATTAAATGTGCTATTTTCAAATACGGTTTCTCTAGGTTCTGTGGATGAGAAAGGTTCATATTTATTTAATCCTCTTCCAGTAGGGGCGGTTGGTGCTTGCGTAGGCTGATTTATTCGGTTATTAACTCGTCGCATCCTACTTTGAAGAGCGCTATCTCGTTTTAAAGTTGTATCAAAATTTGCTTCATTAATAACCGGTCTACTCCGGGTCCGGGTATTTTGTTTTCTTGATTCAAACGTATTCACTTCAGTATTGTTCTGTACATCTCTTGTCGTTGTCCTTGTTCTGCTTCTACTCGTGGAACTGTCTCGAGGTGCAATTTCATCTCTTTGACGTCTTCTCGAGTCACGAGGTCTAAATGTGGGTTTAATTTCTTCTAATTTTTCATCGTTGTTAGGGTTGATAGTTGACGTTGTTGGCCTTCTTCCTACTCTGGATCCTCCTTCCCCCTGAAATAGAAATACCAAGCTAACGTTAGAATTAAGAAACAGTAAATAGAAACGTCAAAAACATAAGTATTAATTTCCAAATAATTATTTTTTCAAAGACAATGTCGTACATAAAAGTATATTATTGAACTATGAATAGACTAACTACGCCTCTGACCGAAAATGGGGATAAGGCCTTATGCAATAGCATCCACTTTAGTATGAAAACGTTTTTCCAAACAATCGAGGAAACCAGTAATGACCAGCGAAGCAAATATTTTCTATGTGACATAACCCACGAAATTTCATACAAAGAGCATTATTTCCTTTGTTTACGCATCAAGTCTCGCTTTTTAATTTGTTGTTATTCGACGCGGTATTTCCTCTGTACTAGCCTGTCCAAATAAAATTGAACTACGGGAAAAACATGTCTGCAGAGGTCAAATAAAAATTTCTTAGGAATTGTTTTAAATTATCTTGTATCAAACACAGTACTATGTGTGTGGAATAGAGTCGTGGAGGAGACTACCTTCGAGGCAACCTTCAACTAGTTGACGATCTCCATCCAGTGGCAAGTCCAAGTTAGACGTGGGTGACGGGCCTTCTATCCTATCATTTATTGAAGACAAGCAACGCCTCTCGGTTTCCTTTACCTTACTTTCCTTACTTCCCATTCCCGTGGGAGAACGGGGATAAATTATAACCTTAGTGTTATTATGACGTAGGCTTTACAATTATATATATGTATTTATTTAATATTTAGTCTGTGTACATACTTATATTATATAAATATATATTATATGAGATATATTTTGTTTATTAGATTTGGGATACATTCTGTTTTGCACTTCCTCCTCTGTGTATCTAATATATTATGTTCCTTTGTACTAGGTTGCCTGGAAGAAATCACTATTTAAGTGATAAGGCCGCCTTTGTGACCTACTTATTTATTATTTGTATAAAGATTTTTTTTTTCTCTCTGTATTATCTTGTAGTGCACAATAAAGAATATTTCATTCATTCATTCATAGCTTACAAGCTATATCATTGTAAAATATTATTAAAATCCTTTTATTAGTTTTACGTGAAATAATAACAAACATAATATTATTATAATATCATGTACACCTATATAATATATACCTTTTCTTACAAACTTTCGTGTTTATAATTTAAATAGAATATAGGATGATAAGCAGCGACTGTGTCATGATAAAGTATCGTCAATACACTGTCAATAGACTTACACAAGCCAGAATTCGTCACAGACCACGTGACATCTAATGGGCTAGTTAATTCTAGCACGAGCTAGAACTAGTTAGATTCGTGAATAGCAATTTAACACATGAACGAATTGTATCGTGCTCATTGTACCACTTCATTATAGATGTATTATGGAGCCATTGAAATAGCGACATGACTGAAGACTGAAGAACTTAGTTAAATAGCTATCAGAGGAAGGTACATCGTGAATTTAGTCATAAGGTTTAAATTATCTTCCTCATAATTATCAACATTAACAACATCATCAGCCTTTATCCGTCCACTAAAGAACACAGGCCTCACTCACGATCCACGATCTCCGTGCAGTGGTTGGACAGTGTTTAGTGCGTGTGTCAAGAGATCGCTCGTCTCAGCGTTCATTGAATGAGGCCTTTATAAGACATTATAAAGCAAAAATTAAGTTATAACTAAAACTGCAGTCTTGCAGCCGAATTGGGCTGGCACGAATGGGATGGTATCTCTCGCTCACATAATGTCGACGTAAAGTGACAGTTGTGCTGTCGCATTTCATGCGGTTTGTGAGTTTCTGGTGTTCCATAATAGGAACAAGGAGGGCAAAATGCGTTGGTTGTGCGAATGTCTATGGACGTTGGTAGTCACGATTTTCTCCTCATGACACAAAATAACATTAATGATGAATTTAAATACAATTAAATTAAGTATACTTTTATTCATAGGCGTGTCTGTCAATTTAAATAAATGTAGATAACTAATCCTAAAATCCATGGAAAATAGAATAAAAATAATAATATAATAATATCTATGTACGCTTTATACCACGTCTCTCTGGTCCTATGCTCAAAATCCAAAGAACTTGTGTTACGGGTACCAGACAACGATACACATCCATGACTCAGGAACACAGAAACTTTTTTTGTTCCCTGGCGAGATTCGAACCCGCTACCTCCGGGCTTGAGCGCCAACGCGCTAACCATTGAACCACAGAGGTCTTCGATTCAGTGAGTAAGAACAGAATTAGTGTGTCAGTACATAAATTCCTTTATACAATACCTTTGTATCCATAAAAATCATAAACCTCTACTTTCATGGCCATAGCGTATGTAATACGAGTTATAATGTCAAAATGTGGTCTTATATACAGTTTGCTATTAAGTATATCACGTATAGAATGTCGCCTACAAACAGGTATATAATTACAACGGACGGTAAACGAACCAATTGAGCGAAAAATGACTTTTCCTTGTCGAAATGGCGGATTTGTTTTGCCGCTTCATTACAGATTCGACTTTTCTTGTACTACTGCTCTGTTTGTTTCTTATTGGATATGTTCTAGCGACGCCGGTCCAGTGGGTATGGACACGGCTTCCTGAGCGAGAGGTACCGGGTTCGATACTGACTCCGCGGGCGTCTTAAAATGGGTATTTCTAAACTTCTAAGTGCACACTAAACACGAGACCATCGTTTGCTCACCGGTGAAGGAAAACATCGTGCATGCATGCCTAATGAGATTAAAAGTCTTCGAAGGTATTTGAAGTTCACCAACCCGCATGGGGCCAACGCATCGGTGAATTGTGGCCCATTACCTTCCTCGCCTGATTTCGAGGAAGCCCAGCAGTGGGACATATTATAAGGGTTGATACTTTACTTTTTACTTTTATGTCTTAGTTTGCACATGCAGTGAAATTACTGGCAGTAAGTTTTTCGGGACAGTCCCTTTTTATATTGCGCGATTTTGACCTTTTGCTATCAAGTGATACTGCTATTTCACGGTCTAAGATCTTAACTAAGATTTAAAGAATAATCGACAAATAATTATCTTACTTACACACTTCAGCATCTTATTAAAGTGACGAGGTACTTTGAAAAGGTTTTAATTTTACTTTTACAGCATGTCTCATTCTAAGGCCAAAGGTAAAAAATCTGTGGTCATACACGGACAGAGCGACAGATAGAAAAAAAATTGATCTTAACACAAACAAATAGTTTTGAATGTAATTCAAAGCTCGTACATAGAATAGACAAGGATAATTTTACATCATCAATAATCATTATCATTAGCCTGAATAACGCAAATTACGAGCAAATATAATAGATATACAGACATTTATATTTTTTAGATATGTGAGGCTATCCATCAGGTTAAGCAACGCTTGCCGAGAAATACTGATATGTGGCTGCATCCGATCTGCACCCCTAGACAAGTGGCAAACGCTCGCTTCTATTCTTTTGCGTTTACTCGCTAACTCCATAGGGTTGATGCTTAATTTTTTAAGAACGTTTATTAAGACACATAAAGTGTATGGTTATGTTTGTAAAAACGACTAAAAACGTATGTAATTCGTTCCCCCTAGAAGAGTGGCATAAACGCTAAACGAATATAATAGAAAAGAATACTTATTGTATGGGAATTAACTAGCTTACGACATTAAAATTTTTTTTAAGAAATATTATAACAATAATATTCGTTTTAAACGAAGTACAGAGGTTGTTAAATGTTTTAACAAACTAAACCATATTCATTATGTATCTTAATAAACGTTCTTAAAAAATTTTGCAGCAACCCTATCGAGTTAGCGAGTAAACGCAAAAGAATAGAAGCGAGCGTTTGCCACTTGTCTAGGGGGGCTGCCCCTCTAGACAAGTGGCAAACGCTCGCTTCTATTCTTTTGCGTTTACTCGCTAACTCCATAGGGTTGCTGCAAAATTTTTAAGAACGTTTAATAAGATACATAATGAATATAGTTTAGTTTGTTAAAACGTTTAACAACCTCTGTACTTCGTTTAAAATGAATATTATTGTCATAATATTTCTTGAATTTTTTTTAATGTCGTAAGCTAGTTAATTTCCATACAATAAGTATTCTTTTCTATTATATTCGTTTAGCGTTTATGCCACTCTTCTAGGGGGAACGAATTACATACGTTTTTAGAAGTTTTTATAAACCAAACCATACACTTTATGTGTCTTAATAAACGTTCTTAAAAAAAATTGCAGCAACCCTATGGAGTTAGCGAGTAAACGCAAAAGAATAGAAGCGAGCGTTTGCCACTTGTCTAGGGGTGCAGATTGGAAGCCGACCCCAAATATAGTTGGTAAAAATCTAGGCAGAAGAAAAGATAAGCTTGATTTACATTATAAAGACTATCTCTTCATTTTCCATTAAATATTTTTTGTGATTTTGGCAAACCATTGGGAAGTGAAGCAGACAAAGAAATGTAATTAGGGTATATAAAATTTATATTATCATACTAAATAGTTCCTTCGTTCAAACGGACATTATAATTCCAGTTCAATAAAAATTAATACAGAAATAGGGTTACAATATTAGTCCGGTTGCGAAAGGTCAGTCTTATCTAGTGCTAAGTCTAGATCACCACCTGAGCCATGTGTGTGTGTTAACTCACATTCACTTCGAAAACGTGTTATAATTGGACTGTGAGAAACTTCAAGCTAACATATGACCAAATAAAATGTCTGCGTTGGGCACAAATCTGTCTTTTGTGCTCTTGTTAATTGTTATATTTACTGAAATTGTAGAAATTTTTCTTTTTAGGATTCCGTTCGTTAAAATTACAACAGTGGCAGGCTACTGCGCGGAGATCGTCTTCTTACCTAGTTAATGGCCGACCAACACTTCATCTAAACACTTCTTACCACTGCATAAAAATATAAAAATTGGTAAGAAGCTTAAATAAAATTAAGTAAAAACTTAAATAAAATATTTTTACCGTATATCTGTTTTAATATTAAGTTAAAAAATTAGTCAGACGCTTGTTTTTCTGCATAAGACAGTCTCCAAATCGAATTGAAATGAACTGTCATTTGAATTCGATTTGGAGAATTCATTTATCCAAAGCCACAAACCACATATGTTACTAATTAAAGCCTATCCACCGAGGTCTGTGCCGATGTGGCGGCACTAAGGCGGCACTAAGCCTTCGTCCCGGTTACTAAGACGTGATAATCATATTTCTTGCCTCTTTGTCACAAAGTTAACGATGTATGTGTTGTAGGGAAATGAGAATATTGGAGATATCGCGAAATCTCTAGGAATACCACGACATCCTGGTAAATGTTGAATATTCCTATTTTCGAATGCCAATTTGTCTATCTAACTAACTTAAAAAGCACCAAGTTGCGTGTTTCTTTGTGTAACTTTGTATGTGCCGTGATTGTATCAAAATCTTAGAATGTAGGTAATTGGAGTTCAACGATCTTGTTCGACAGCCTACATAATAACGTATGCGCGTGCGCAAGCCGATGGTTATGGTTTATTCTGCGGTTGATAACAAGAACCGCAGCTCTTGCGAAATATATGATGAGATTGTTCTGAGATATACATTCATATGCATATTTTAATATAAAGAATATCTTGTAAACATTTTCGTTCGAGCTAACTTCAAAGCCTTGTTTTCAAATCGAGAATCGAAATAAATCATATTATAGACACGTCTTTGACAGGACGTCTGCTCGTAAGTAGATCCTGTAAATCCGTAGTCAGGAATAAGTCTTTTAAAATCTCGAACCAGCCATATTTTTGTGCAACAATAAGCTTGTAATCATTAAAGACGACCGACCCCTTGCTACTCGCATCCAACGCGGACCTGCCACTGCACGGAGATCGTCTTGGCGTTCATTGAGGGAGGCTCAGCAGTGGACGGATAAAGGCTGATGATGATGATGATGATGATGAAGCATCAAAGAATGGTATGAATTAATATGACTTAAAATTTAAAAAATATAAAAGACTTTAGGCTTAGAATATTGAAGACTCGGACTTAAACCCCATATCAAAATCCAACAGGCATACGTTCTCACAGTTGCAGATAACAGCTTAGAATGAAAGCAATAACTGAAGTACGAAAGCCGACATACACATTACATACATAGCCGGCATGGGCGGGGTTTAAACTGCACGATTCGTTTGTGCCATTTCATAGAGAACAAATTACATTAATATATCCCAATCATAAACAATTAATGATAGATTGTTTATTGATTACCTTTACCTGTTCGCATAAACGTTACAAAAAGTATGGGAAACATTTTAAACAATGCCAAATTTTTACATGTAAATTAGTTTCAATTTGTGATTATAAATAAATTCAACAAAGTGATTCATACTTCAGTTAAGTATTTGGCTGATAACTTCGATGATAGTGATGATAGTTAAATAATGATAATGATATTATTATTATTATTATTATTATTGTGACATTGTCTTGCATTAGTTACCAGCTCAGCTCAAATATTGTTTTTCAATGCTTACGGGAATTTCAATGAAACTCTTACGGAGTTTATCTAAATTTAAAAAAAAAAGTAAAGATCAACCCATATAATATGTTCCACTGCCTGTATGACAGGGCCCTCCTCCTCGATATCAGGCGAGGAGGGTATTTAATAAGCCAAGATAAATTCCGCAAAAATAATAAATCAGTTATTCACATGATAAGATGATCTCCGAGTAGTCCGTGTTGGATGCGAGTGCCAAGAGAACGGTCATCTTGTCATTAATTAAAGGAGGCCTATGTTCAGCAGTGGACAGGTATTTACCTGTGAAAAATGATGATGATGATGAAATCAGTTTAACCAAGCTGGTCTATCCTTCTAAAAATTTCAGGTTTTCACATGATTGCTGCTATGATGAGTGTACCATGCTGTGCTAATTCGTGACTTGACACACGTCACGCACCGAGATGTTAATCATATAGATGTCAGTCAATCATATTTGATCATATGTCGTTCTGAATGTTGTATATCGTGAGCTCGAATGAAGGCTTTGTAAAACAAAGACAATTGTATTACTATACTAGCCAAAGAAAGTAAGTGTATATTAATTCATCTAACGGTCATCTTGTCAAGTAGACAGAACTCTACACGCAGCGGTCAAGTGCAGATGATTTTAATGCTTTGTGACAACATCTAATAACTCGATATTACGGGCAGCATGCACGAAAAAGATGACGTCATGTAGCGTTCCGAAAGAACAAGAGTGAGGCATGATCGGCTCAAGCGATCGGCTCAGTTCGGTTCGTGCTGCATGTAATGTTTGAAGTTGTCACGTCAAACTGCCGTCCGTAAACCGACTTTACAGACAACCATTTTTTTTATATCATAAGAAGGTAACGAAGAAGTCGGAGCCTTATGGTCACAACAGATGCCCATAGACATCCGCACAATCAAAGGTTATGCAGATGCATTGTCCTCCTTTTCTTCATCCCTACCATTGAATTTAAAACAGAATTATGATGAATATTAGTTTTAGGAGAAGCCTTCTTCTTTATTACATAATTCAGAAAGTACAAAAAACAATAAAAATGAAAACAATAAACATTCCTTATTAGTTAGACAATCCTGTTAACACGAAACAAATATAGACAGCGTTACAGACGCAACTGAACGAGACAAATCGTCACATAACAATATTAGCAAAAAGTTTTGTAACGAGACGTGCTTGTATTAAATATCTATTGTATTAACTACTTGTGTCTCTGACGTTACGGCTGTTTAAATAATGTCCGCGCAGTGGCCGGTCTTGGTGGAGAATGACAGGATCGCTGTCTCAGCGTTCATTGAAAGAGGAGTAACGGTCGAAAACATGTTAACGATAATGATGAATCGATATTCGTACCCGATGGTTCAAATTTGATTTTTTTACCCTGATGTACGATCCATAGAAGTATTTTTTCTTTTTTTCACCACAAATCTACAACACTAAAATAACTTCGCGTTCGCACATTTCGCGTCCACGCATTTTGACGGAAAACAGAGACTTGACTGAGATTATCATCATCATCAAGCCTTTATCCGTCCACTGCCAAACATAGGTCTCCCTCAATGAACGCCAAGACGATCGATACCTTGCCAGTCGTATCCAATACGGCCGGCCACATCCTATGTAGAGATAATAATATCCTCGCTTGAAAATATTTAAGAAAAGTGAGAGCTCTCCTCAATTAAGGAAGTCTACGGTTAAAATGTATATTTCTTTCATACATTGTGTTTCACGAACTCATGAGGTTGTGATTATAAATTTCCATACCTGCTCTTAGTGCGCTAACGATACATTTCCATTTGATGTATGACCCATTGGTATTCACGTAATAAAGCTACTTGTATACAAGTCATTAAAGGTACAGATTTCTTGTCAAGAAATCTTGCAGCTATGTTAATATTGCGCTCAAAATAACACACATAAGGTGCATTATATTCTTTATCCATTATTTTTATTAAAGTACGTCAGTTGTTAGTTGATCTGAATACTTCTTTTATTATTTTTGAGTGGCCTGTTGATCTAGGGTTGACCCTGACTGCTAAATCAGATGATCGTGGGTTCGATTCCCACCCAGGACAAATATTTGTGTGATGAGCATGATCATGTGTCCCGTGTCTGGGCGTAATTTATCTATACATGTATGTATTTAGAAATATATAATTATGTATCAGTTGTCTGGTTGCCAAAATACAGGGTCTTCAGTTTGGGATCAGATGGCTGTGTGCGAGTTGTTCCAACATATTATTATTTACTAGCAGCGCCCCGCGGTTTCAACCGCGTACTTCCCATTCCCGTGGAATTAGGGTGATAAATTATAGCCGAAGTGTTATTCTAATGTATATATATTATGTAGTTTTTAGGTGAAAAAGTAACAAACATTTATCAATCCATCCATCCATACTTACAAACTTTCGCGCTTATAAATTAAGTAGGATTAGCGATAGCTACGTGTCCCAATTTTAATGAAAAAGACGAACCTTTTGCGGAGTCAAACTACCAAACTTAGGTAATTTATGTTTTCACTTTTTTTTTTTTTTTATAAAATTTAACAAAACATTAATTCTACCGATCTTCAATTGGTCATTTGTATAATATACAAACACAATTTAAAACATTTTTTCTCTACAGTGATTGACACCTTACAGCACATTTCTCACAAGTTTTCGATACTTGTATAATAATCACCAAAAAGCCGAGTTTTTTTTTATTAAATAACCGCAGCGAAAGTGGTCTGGTCCCATATCGGTTTCGTGTTAAACCAGTCAGCTTTCTTCGTAAATGTGTAACAGCGAGTTAAATCTCCTATATCAAGTCACAGGCGTATTTGCATACCAAACATGTCGGCCCTTCGCGTATGTTTAAACATCCCACTGTAAGATAAGAATGCAAGTAACATATTTATAGTATTGACAACGGTTGGTTTTTTAATATAAACACAAGGTGTCGCGGGTTCAAATCCTACCCACAGCAAACAAATTTAATGATGAATACAAAAGTATCAACCCTTGTATGTCCCACTACTGGGCACGGGTCTCCTCCTCGAAATCAGGCGAGGAGGGTAATAGGCCATAGTTCACCGATGCGCTGGCCCAATGCGTTTTGGTAAGTTGGGATGAATACAAACACAGACATTATTTAAAAAAATGTTTGCTGTACGAAGTTCTACCTCACCTCTATAATTGTCATCTTTTCACCAATGCTTGTCTGGAAGAGACCGCTTGGAGCGGTAAGGACGCCTTTTTTGTACCTAGTTTAAAGAAACGATTGTTCTGTATTTGTTCTTTCTATTGTACTGGCACGAAATAAAGTATTTTATTATTTATCATTATTATTATTATATTTATACGTCTTAACTTCCTGAATGAGTTGCCGTGGGGCTCGCTTAAGTTCATCATCATCATCTTATCGCCGAGACGGCTGGATCCCTTGTCATTCGCATACAACATGGATCAGCCACTGCACGGAGATCTTTTTCTCATCTGGCTAATGGCCGACCAACGCATCGTCTACCTAAACATGGCCACCACTCTTGATCCTTATTAGCCCATCGGCTATCCGTTCTCCTGAGTGTGAAACCAGCCCACTTTCATGGACAACAAAATCACTTACCAAAAGATGACACAGTTTATTCAGAGATAAAAAACGCAAAGCAAAAGGACCAAAAGTCTCATAACTTACACCACGCATCGCACGGACCGTCCAAGGTTAATACTGAAAGTGCTAGAGCCTTGCCATTGTGGCTGATGCAGGCAACTGGACAAAAGCTTGCACAACTGGGGGCTTTTTGAAATATTTGTAGTTATGTAAATTTGACAGCAGCGTTTCTTTACAACTGCAAATACATTTTTACTTGTTTGTCATGAAACAATTGATATTTTGCAAAATAATGTATTTTCTTTAAAATGCATATTGAAGTTATTATTCAAAGCAGACCTGGCAGACGTTGTCCTGTACAAAACATTTTGTAGTGGACCAAATTGTCAGTCTGAGAATCTTTTTTTTTTTAATTTGAATTTAATGTAAGTACAAAAAGTTTAACCAAAATTGTGCCAGCCGGTTATTAGAAGTTAGACACATACGCACAGAAGAACTATAATTATTTACCAATATTAAAAACCAAGAAAACAAGAACAAAAAGCGTGTGCGTATCCTCTTTATGCGCGATTGAAGAAAGACTTAATTCCAGACACACTTCCAAAGTTTTGAGTTACAGGCCGTAAATCAAGAAGCGTGGAGTGTGACATAATCTCATATTTTTGAATATAGAATACTGAGAGTCACTTCTGAAAGAAGTTGCACCGAAAGAAGTTTTACTTCAATAATAAACCTAATGTTATGATAATAGAGTCTTTAATCGACCTGCCTCTTTGGAAATCTTTCGTTTTTGTAAATCAAGATATTTATCAACCTAAAAGCTTTGTTACATTAAAATATCTAATTATAGCTTGTGTAAAATTATTTGTAAAGATACAACAAGAATAGTTAATATTAAACTTTAATAATACTCGATCACGCGTGCCGACACTATAATTACACTTATGATAAATTACAAAATCTATTACGTTATTTGTTATTATTGAGGCTAAAACATCTGCTGAATTTTGAACACTTAACACAAATATCAGCTAATTTAATTCTAGTTTTCCCAGCTTTAATGACAAAACATTAGTTGACGACTACAAATTTAACATACTTAATAATAACCTAAGGCAAATACAGCAGATAATAAGGATTATTTGTATTTAAACATCTCAAAACGACCTTCAAACCGTATCAGTAATTTTAATGTACAATTATTGAGGCATACACTCAATATAATAATGATAATTATAATAATATGTTGGGACAACTCACACACGGCCATCTGCTCCCAAAATAGGCAGAGACTGTAATCAGTCCCTCTAGACAAGTGGCAAGCACTCCGAAACTCAGTTGCGATAAAAATATAACACCATAGGATTGTCGCAAAATCTTTGACTGGTACAGTGACATAACATACTGTGTCTCGGGATAGGCACATAAATAAGTTGCCTACTTCCAGGTAAACTAAGCAACGTTCATGACGACGTAAACCACTTCCCTGTTTGCCCACCCAAAATAAAAAATATTTACAATAAAATCCAGCAAAATTAATAACCGTTTCAGATATAGTATATAATTTCAACACATAGGTTAATTTAAACGCGTTCATTTCGATTGCCTGAAGCGTTGCCTCACTCGTATTGGAGAACGGATCGTCTCAACTAATGAACATAATGGTTGTAATCTATGGAATTATACAATTTAACACCGAGCACCGAGTTGCCAATTTTAAACTGTTCTACAATATACTTTACGCAATTTCAAGATATCCCCCAATAGTTTCACATTTTCCAGCACGATTCTATACTTAACTTATAATCACTTTTGGAGAATTACTATGTTGTTTAATTTTTAACGTTTATGTGTTACTCAATTTAATGAGTATGTTGTAATTTTGAACGAATTGCATTATTGTACCGATTTTTGATACAAAATACTTTAACGAAGCCCCTCCAATAGAGCACTCACTCAGAATTTAAACTTTTTCGAATCAATAAAGATAAGGGATAATAATGAACAAATCTTGTGTTCCATTGCTCGGCTGATGTCCTCCTCGAAATCAGACAAGGTTTATAGCCCTCATAAGGCCACAGTTTTCCTATGCATAATGCTTGGTTAGTTAACCAAATTTGCATTTTTTAAAATCCTTTAAACCACATTGACCATGCGGTTTTCCTCACCGATAAATTACGATATATAAATTAAATCGTATACGTAAAAAAGACCTTCAAAATAGTAGTATAGTAGGTCAAAATTTATAGGTGCATAATAATATTATACTAATTTAATGTTGTATATTATTATATTTTATTGTGTTACTAAATAAAATAACTCTCGTAATAGTTAAAATTCTTTGGATATAAAATTTTGAGAGTTAATTTATATTATTATTATTTTTTATTTATTTATTTAAAATCGCTTTTAACATCTATGGTCATTATTATTATATTATTATTATTTTGTAAGTATAAACTACTAATTTGGTAAACTCTGAAACTATATTTTATAACTTGACAAGCAATTAAGATCAAAAAGGAGAAGTGGTAGGAAAATCATTAAAACCTACCTATGTATGTAAATGAGTTACCTAAATTTAGAAAAGAATTTGATAATTCATTACTAGTAATTCTATTAACATAAAGTAAACATTTATATCTAAGTATTGGATCGAAACAGGCTAAATTATGATGAGGAAAAACATTCTTACCAACATTATCAACAGAAATATTCCGAAGTTTGGTAAAAGTTCAGTGAAACAAGAGTTTATGCTAGATCTAGCTGATATGATATCAACCTCTAATGAGTAACTAGAAATATTAATATTGTCTTTTAAGAGTTATTGGCAAATATACCAAATTTATATGACAATCTTTACAACATAGGTCACCGGTCACTGACTGCAGGTCACTAGCTAAACGGTTCATCAGTCCAAAAACGGAGAAAATAAACTCCATACTTAACCGTAAAACTTTTTAGTCTAACGGTCTTTCAGACTCCTTGGTCGGTTAAAGACCGATTTTAACGAATAAGTAATCGTACCCGTCGACCTTAAGGGTCGGTTGTTTCAAATCATCTCTTAACGTAAGAGACTTCGTTTTTTGACGTCCGTTAAAAACAACGCTCTTTGATCACTAACGTTCGTTACCGCCATCTTTGACGATTACATATTCGTTAAAATCGGTCGATGCAACCCGCCCTAATAATAACGAATATAGCACAAACAAACAATCTAATTAAGAAGAAAAATATGCATGCAGAAAATTTTTTGCACCAACTCAAATGATAAATACGGTACACTAAGCCTTCGCGTGTCCAAATCACACTCTTGTTTTATTTGTAACAAATCTAAAACATAATCACCGGCGTTCGGTCGCGTTACGTGCGAGTATGACACACTGACTTACATAATTACACCTTCACTTTCGTACTTTGAAAGGGGTCCACAGTCATAGGATGTGCCGCTAATGTACGCCCGGTTATATCATATTATATTGAACCAAGCTACTAATTTCATCGTTCTTATAATACCTTATAATTTTATTCAGGATGCGCTTTTCCCGTAATGCTTTGCTTCGCTTCGTTTTGATGTATTTAGTTAAAAAGAACGTCAGAACCGACAATTAATTACTAGAACTGAAACTAAGCGACGATGGTCTAGTGGATAATGTGCTCGGCCTATCTAGCGAGAGGGTCCGGGTTTGATCCTTGACCCCCCAGTGTGGTGTGTTGAAATGCATTTCTTTTAATTTCTTAGTGCACTCTAAAACACGACACTATCGATCGATCAAAGGCGGAGGAAAACATGGTGAGGAAACCTGCATGCCGGATGGGATGGGCTAGCGCTTCAGTGACCTATGGTCTAATACCCTCTTGATTTTAAGGAGGAGACCCGTGCCCAGCAGTGGGACATAAAATATGGGTTTACTTTTTTTTACCAAGACTTACCCCAAATATTAATATAGGACACATAAATCAATTGACTGAATGTAATATATTGATTCTTTTTCTTGCGACTGCTTATTCGCGGTTTAAAGATCAAAAATATCATAAAACGTATGCTCGAACGGCCATAAATTTGACCATATATTTAACAGTATTTATCGTAAAATGTAAATTAAAAAAAGTCACCTTTAAAGTATTCCCAAGGACTTTTAACATTGTCCAGTTAACCCACTCACCATAGCACTAATATGTTCTAAGTCCTTATTAGATGACTATTAAATATTAAAACTAATTTAATATGAGTCAGAGCTTCCCACTGTGTTGTTGAAAACTTCTGATTTAGGTGATGAATCTTTTATTAATAGATATAATATATATCTATATAATGTTAATTTTATTACTGGGCAAATGGCTGTAGTGCTGTTTTAGACATGACAAGGTGTTCTGATTAACTTTCGATTTCTCAATCTTAATGGAAAAATACCTGACGTTTTTAATACATGTAAATTTATTATTGTAGTTTCAATCTTTACTAACAAAACCACGATTCATTCAGAGAACAAAATACGGGCGTTTGTCGCACACCTATAATTTACATGCTACGGTACGAATATCCCCACAATGTCCCACCTGTGTTCGAAATGCAGATTTGCTGCGCTTTGGGATAAAGAGCAGTGTAGACAGCGTAACTCATGGGTTATTTGAAGATTAGCCTTAGAAAAAATATCATTGAAATTAATCCCTATGCTTTTTTTTCGAAAGGTCTAGACTTTTAGGCCAGATGGCCTTTAAGCTCAATCGGTAGGTAGGTGAGCAGATGGCTCACCTAGTAAAATTCGAAAGGGGGAGCGCCCGCCTCCGTGTCCCGCAGGGGGCGCGGTATATCGCGCGCGCTACTCTGGAGAGTAGGTGTTTGGCTAGTCAAATCCAATACGGTCGACGAGTCATTAGCGGATGAAGAAATAGTCCCTATGCTGTTCAACATACAAGGTAATAGATCAGAATAAATGTAAAAGCAAGATTAGAATAGAAAGCGTTTTCCTCTGTATATGTTTATTGAAAAGTAACAATTATTTCACTTTCTTGGCCATATTATTACTTTCTGATCAATCATTTCAATACTCTTTTGGATAAAGGATGATGATGATGATGATAATGATAGAAACATTCGCATTCAACTTGAGCCAAACATACACTTCTCTTTAGTGTCCAAAATATCATAATATAATGTCTATCGAGTGTTCTAGAACATATTATGTCCTTACAAGCACTACATTGTGGCAACTTTTAAACTTGTTTTAACTTCAATGTCTGCAATTGTTCAAAGCTATAACATTACACAATATAAGGTAATAAGTTACACTTGTAAGAACAAGAGGTTTAATTCAGAGATTTATTCCGGCGAAAAAAATATTTTTCGATGTTTAAATAAATAAATATTTATAAAACACACTCCATTAAATTGTAACATATTAACATTGTAAGACTATCTGTTACAATATACATAGCTTGAATGTACCTATGTATATTTACTTTCCGTTTCTATTTTCGACTAACATTTTCATAAAACTTTGTACACAATATACTCTCGGAGTTACTAGAAGTAAATAGGATGCATTCAAAATAGGATTTTGTTTGCTAACGCGGACGAAGCCGCAGGCAACAGCTTGTTAGTACATAAATATATCAAATTTGTTATAAATGTATTTCTAAATATTTAATTCAACTAAAAGGAATAATATTGCAGTATGACTGGACAGTAAATTTAATATACCTAGCGAGGTCTAGACCGATTAGGTTTTGAAATAGCTGCGGTCAGGACGTCAATTAACGATGAGTCGGATGAATTTGAAGGGGCATAATAAGTAATTAGTATCCTAGCAGACATGTCCTTGCCACAGATAATATCTTCGCCTCCTAATTATTCATATATAATGCAAAACTATTCTTTATATCAAATTAGACGAAATGCACACACTAACTTGTGCGAAAATATATCCAAATTTATTTACTAAATGTGTGAGTACAAAATGGTTTAAAATTATATTTTTTTACAATAATTTGCATGTTATCTTCAATGTCAACAAAAAGAAATAGTATTGCAATGGACTTAGGGTAATTAGGTTTTGCAATATCTCTTATCTACGTTTAAATTTGAACGTACAGCTGCAGTAGCTATCTGAGCTATCGAATAAACTGAAGTCAAGGAAGCTAGATAACGATTCAAAGCGGGTTTACCAGGATTCACGGGACGCTCTATCGCTCGATACGTTCGGATCGGATAGGTGTATATCGAAAAAATATGTTGTATGTTCACCTTAAAACGAACGACAGACTGATATACGGGAAGAGCTGATATAATAATATTCTCAGTAAAATATTAATCCACAATTAGATCTGACATTTCCGCAAGGGAGCAAAAGCCAAAGAAGTAGAAAAAGAAGTAGCAGATTACTTGGATGACCTTTAAAATCATGAAGGTTATGTTGGTGTTATGTGGACCGCTGAAGCTATTAATATTTTTGATTACCCGTAATGACAGTCATGAGATACATTGATGAATGTTTACATAATTACATCCGTGGCGAAACTGTTCCGCTATTCTATTAAAACTATAAACGCGAAATTTTGTACGAATATATGTTTGTAACTTCTGAATGGATTTCGATAAAACTTACTACAAGGCAATGGTAAATGTTCTGGTACAGCGGGGCGCTGCTAGTATTAAATATTATCCATAAGTATTCTAATTAATATATTAATGATAATTAGATATATTTTATACATACGTAAGGTCAGCCAAAATTGAAAAAATCCATCTATGCTTAACTCAAAAATTAATACAAATCAGCATACGTATTATAACTCACTTTATTCGTTTTTTTTTTACGCAGACTAAATAATATTTTATGAAGTTATTTCACTAATACAATATTATGTCTATGCTAAAAATAAAAATAAAATACATTTTTAAAGTAGACTAAACGCCTAATACCAATTAAATTATTTCATTAATCTTAAACGATTATATCAGACTAAACTTTAAACGATAAATCAATAGAGAATGTGCCAGACAGGAAAAAATATTGAACGTTCAATGTGGGATTAACTGACCTTTCAAAAGTGTTCTCTCATTATGCAATCTTCAATCAAGTGATAGGATCACCAACCCAGATTTTGAAACGAAAAAGTTTTCAAAGCATTCGCAAAGCTAACTTCTTTAACGCTTCAAACCAACGTGAACGTATTACGTATTAAAGTCGTGATTTGGATTATTCGGAAGTGCAATCGTTACATTCACTAAATACTAATGTATGGAAAATATCGCAATAATAGCTTTATCATTCTATATTCATCATCATCATCATCAGTCTTTATCCGTTCACTGCAGAACACAGGGGTTCCATGATGAACGCTAAGACGACCAATCCCTTGTCTCTTTCATCCGCAGGCTAGAATATGGAAATACTGTCTTTATTTTGACGTGACGTTTTTTTGACGACCTCTTTGGCTCAGTGGTTAGTGCGTTGGCGCTCAAGCCGGAAGTAGCGGGATCGAATCTCGCCAGGGAACAAAAAGTTTTCTGTATTCCTGGGTCATGGATGCGTATTAAAATTGTGTATTATAATATAATAAAAATCTTAAATATATGTATTAATATAAAAGTATTAAATATATGTATTTCCGTTGTCTGGTAACACAAGTTCTTCGGAAACGCAGCACGGGACCAGATTGACGTGGTGTAATAGCGTCCACAGATATTGTTATTTGGGAGCTGATGGCATCTTATGGCGTTAAAGGCAAAAGAAACTTATAACTGAAATCTTGGGCAAAGCAACCAGTGATTTAGAAATGTGATTTAATTATGTAATGAAAGAAATAAATAAAAAATCCGTACGAAATTTTCATAACATCAAACATACTTAGAATTTGTTGCATTTAGAGAGCGTTTTAAGATGATGGTCCAGTGGGTGTAGTCTCAGCCTCTTGAGTAAGAGGTTCGGTCTTAATCCTGATCCTTGTGGTGCCTTGAAATGGGTTTTTCAAAATTATTAAATTTACCCTGAACATGAGACCATAGTTCGTTTAACGGTAAAAATTGTATGCCTAGTTTACTAATTCGCATTGGGTCAGCGCACTGGTGAGCTATGGCCCATGCTCGTCTAATTTCGAAAAGAGATGCATGCCTCGCTGTGGGACATATTTATGGCTCGATACTACACTTCTTTCAAAGAGTGATTTCATACGGTTTCTGCTTAGTAAAATATACTGTTGGCCCAACTTATTTGAATAACCTAAGTTAATTTAAAAAAATCTTAAAAATTTCAATAACGAAATATGCATTTAAACAAGCGCGACAAGACGTCTACATACTTTACATGAAATACATTTCTAGAAAAATATTACAGATAACGAAGAGTTGAACATCAAAGAAAGGTAAATATGTAAGAATATATTTTTAAAACTTTAAGATGTAAGGAAAATATTAGTTATCTAGAATAAGCATTTTTTAATATTTATATAAATAAATAGTACATAATATAATTGTGAAAAATTTAGGTAAATAAATTATTTTGCTCGTTCAACATCATACTACTAACTACTACTACTAATTTAAGTATACTCAACCTTAAATCACACATGTTTAATGTGTTACTGGTCATACTTGCTTCTACAGAGTTTCTTCCCAATCGTTTTTCTTAACTTTTATGATTACCTGAAAGAATAAAAAAAACAACACATTATTACTGTTCCATGTATAGATATTTAAAAAAATAAACTAGATGTGGCATCATTGTCATTTCTCTTTTCGTTCGCGGCCATCTTGTTTTAAATAATTAAACGATCACGACAATTAAAAGGTCGTTATAGATACACTCCACGTTAAAAGTGACCTCGGTACTTGAAAGGAGATGGTCACCCCGCAATTGGCACAAGGACCAATCTAATATGATGCGTGAGAATCACAAAATATTTTGTATGACCTATATCTTATATTGACGGATCTAAATATATTTATCTACTTATCTAATTAACACGTCAAATTAAAATAGAAGGGCAGGTTGAAGATCGCTGACGCAACGTGAATTCGCAAACTTTACACACCATCAGAAACGAATCGTATCTGATAAGTTTTCTTAAAATATATGCACGTATCCAGAAATGAGATATAAAAAAGTTACATAAACAGTTTTAGCTCATTGTTTCTCATTTATGACCGAAAAAGAGATGGGTGGATGGGATAAGGAGAGATGTGGAGAAGTCTGGAGTGACGGGGGAATTAATGAGCATGAGGACAGAATGAAGAAAATAGACATATAGAACAGACCCCAAATGAATGGGAATAATAATGGCAAGAAAGATGATGATGAAAAAGAGTTAAGCTCATTTTTAGACCCAAATACCGTATTTAATTTGAGATCTGAGACTTAAATAATTAGACCTTGGACGCTCGAAAAAATACTAAACTCGATGGACTTAAAAACTTGAACGGGTGCTCCCAATATGGCACATAAATAACCTTACAAAGATCTCAATAAGAAGATCAAGAATTTAACGACCGCATATGAGACCTACATTATTTTTGATAGCCCTTACGCAATATGTTAAAGTTAAAAGTTCAAAAATTCGACCTTTGAATGAATGTCAATATTTACAATCGGTCAGTCTTCAAGGGAAAGTACGATGTCATAATGAATACAACAAAAAGGGCTTTTTTTTACCGATGTTTTATACAATCTTAATATACAAAAATCTCGTGTCACGATGTTCGATCACAATCTCCAAAATTTCTGCTTATTGTAATGATATTTTATGAATATATTTTGTAGGCAATTACATGGTTACGATATTTACTTATCTGTTAAGGTGTCATAAGGAGATTTTTAACCGACTTCAAAAAAAGGAGGAGGTTATCAATTCGACTGTATGTTTTTTTTTTTTTTTTTTTTTTTTATGAGTGTTACCTCATAACTTTTGACTGGGTGAACCGATTTTGTTGATTCTTTTTGTATTAGAAAGCTGATGCTCCCCATGTGGTCCCATTTTAATCTAGTCCAGTTCTGATGATGATATCCATGAGAAAACCATAATTAAATTTGCATTAGGCATGTACGCGACAAATAGATGAATAACTGAATATCACGCCAACCGATTTCGATGATTATTATTTTATATGAAAGAATGTAGTTCAAGGATAGTTTGGTGAAAACTTGGTTAGGTTCTGATCATGGGATCCATAATAAAGTGACGGAACTCTTCAATTCTTAGGAGCAAATTAACGATACTCGGCTGAATTTTTTATAGGCCATCAGGATATTTGGCTAACGTAACGTCTTTATGGTCCAGTGGTCAAGTAACTGTCGTAGCCAAATATGATGATCAATTCCTCAACGGCTTACTGTAAGGATGCGGTCTGTGGCAGAAATTCTAACTAATTTGTGTATGCACTCTGTAAAATTGTTTATGCAAAACATAAAATTATCATCATCATCTCATCATCATTCTCTGATCGGTCGTCTTGGCGTTCATCGAGGGAGGCCTATGTTCAACAGTGGATGGAGAAAGGCTGATGTCGATGATAATATATGTATTGCATACAACTTTCCAAATCGCTTTTGGCTGTGTGTTAATTTAAATCCTTTCTTCGTTTGTTTTTCATTAAGCCTTGATAAATTTGTGTAAGCCCTCTAAGAAAGTTTACTAGTCTTACTGGCCCTATACTTCAAACTAAAAAGTACAAAATAAAGTTAATTTTAAATGAAAAACCAAAACCGATTCAAAACAAAACTTCAAATTATATACAACTAAAAAATTTTAAATAATATTTAAATACTTCGAGTACTACTTTTTAAAATTAGTTATTTTTGGAGTCGGTACCAGCCAAAGCAAAGATAACCTTAACAGACATCTATTCAATACTGGGTGTACTCGTATGAGTACAAAATCAATAATTGCAAAGGAATTTATAATAGATGTGAGAGTATAATATTATGTATTCAAATGCTGTGAATTGCGATTAGACTGTCCTTATTGGCTGGCACCGACTCCCAAAATGACTTATTATAGAAAGTAGTACTCGAAGTATTTAAATATTATTTTAAATTTTTTAGTTGTACATAATTTGAAGGTATAGTTTTGAAGTCGGTTTTGGTTTTTCATTTAAAATTAACTTTTTACAGATTATACAACGTAATGTACATGACGCGGTAAAAATCCTATAAGCATTAAATCTAAAGAATCATTTTATTATTCCATTCCATAGAGAGAAGGTTTCCATAGAGTATGTTTTTTATGAAGACATTCCAGAAAAATCTTTATCTGCATTGGAACAGCAAAGAAAATCGAATATTCGTATATCACCATAAGCATCTGGCCCACGTCTGAATTGTTTTCGGAATTATGGCGGCAGGCGTGAACGGTAACAGCCTAATGATGATGAACGGTTGTCATGATCGATTTCAACAATGACAGCAATCTAGCCTGGATCGACATGTGGTTATATTGACCCAATCTGATAATAATATTTCAAGCGAATGCGTTCGCTCTATGTCATTGTTAATTGTTAAACGCAATACCGAAAGTATATTTATTGACCGCACCTTGCATTTAACTGTAAAAAGCATTTATTTGCAACTCCTACACAATAGCAGAATTATAGAGCCTTGACAAACAATAATATATTACGTTTATCAACATTATCTCTAGTGTCTCAATTACATGTTATTTATAACGGTATATCAAGATTTAATTTTTCTATGACTAATATAATATATCTTGACATGTTTACGGCTAGCGTTTTGTTGTAGCACAAAAATTTGGCTAGAAATCCTTCTTTTTTTTAACGCCGGGAAATGCGCTTAGGCATCCCGCGGGGGAATGGATCTCCCCAGACGGGTATGCCGTATGTGTGACTCGCTACGCCCGAAAGCTGGTAAGTGGACTCAGCCTTTATTGAGGTGCTCCGGATCTACAGCCTAAGGCCTGAACCGTTTTGGGGTGGCCAGAAATCCTATTACAATATGAAATACTCTACAAACATGTTTAAACAAAGAATCATCCCGACAAATATATTCCATCGCATCCCATGTATCGTAAGTTTCATAACACATCTGTCTTTCGAATTGGGCACTTAGGGCCAGTGCCCAGGGCCCCGCGATCCATTGTTTTTATCAGAAAATGATTATGTGATAATTTCAAGAAACAGTATTTGCTGATTATAATACCGAATAGTGTCCTAAATACTACGTACTCGTATACCCCTGTAGTCATCTAAATTCAGGCTCATTTATTTCATCGGGAACCTGTTATCCTATTAGTCTCCAGAGCCAGCGATAGGTTCAAGAGGGCATATAATATCATACTATCGTTATATTATATGCCCTATAATCTAATACAACAACTATTGTTTGTATAGGTAATATTGACCCTACTAGGGATTAGGGACCGCTACATAGAGGTCCGTGGTTCGAATCCTTACCGCGTTTATAGTTCTGTGGAGGTGCCAATATTTAGACAATGTTTTAATCGTCATGATCACGTGGAGACTATACTTATATTGAATTGATGATATATTTTTTGTTTAAGAGTCAGATTTAGATTAGATTTTAAGGACGTGTTTCTACAGACGCCTAGCTAGCTAGCTAGCACGAGGGCAAAGCTGCAAAGAAATGGCAGTTATTTATTTTTTTTATACATTTTTATTTTTTATACATTTTTTTATATGTAAACCTAAGTGATTGCAGCGTGACTCGCTTATATTGTTTATATTGTAGTTTATATCTAGGGCAGAATATTAAAAGGCGTATTGACAACATTGTATCGTCCAAGAAGAGTGGACGTCCTCGCGTAAAGAACACTTGTTCACAGCCACTTTCCTGACATTGTTGGTAATGGCTTACCAAATCAAAACAAGGATCGCCATATAGTAAAATTTAAATGACTCAATTATTTTATTTAAATATATTGAAAGAGAAAATTATATATTGTTTGGCGTGAAAAAACAGGTCAACGCGTATTATATCACTGTCGACGAGGACAACGTGTAGAACGTATATATTATACTTCTTCTGCTAAAAAAAATTGTACTAAAATATATATAGTTAGCGAGGATGGTCCAGTGGTGCGTGGACTCGGCCTCTTATGCGAGAGGTCCAGGTTCGATCCTGACCCCCCGTGAATTCCTTAAAATGGGTTTTTCTATTTCTAAATTTCTAAGTGCACCCCAAACTTGAGACCATCGCTCGCTCACCGCTGAAGGAAAACATCGTGAGGAAACCTGCATACCTGATGAGATTGAAAGTTTTGGTGACGTTCACCGACCCTTCTCTACTCATACCGATCTAAGCCGAAAAAAAAATTAAAATAAAACACTATCATGCACCGATGCGAAAGCCATAAACGACGATGGTCCAATGAGTATGTACTCGGCTCCTAGAGCGAGAGAGTGCGGGTTCGATCCTGAATGAATTTTCTAATTGCATCCTAAACACGAGACCATCGTTCGCCCACGAGTGAAGGAAAACATCGTAAGGAAACCTGCATGCCTGATGCGATTAAAAGTCTTTAAAGGTGTTTGATGTTCACCAACCCATACTGGAAGGGTGCATCAGTGAACTATGGCCCATAACACTCCTTGCCTGATTCCGACAAGGAGACACGTGCCCAGCAGTACGCCATATATGGGTTGATATTTTTAAAACTATCATACTATTTTAGGCTCATAAATCTCTCTTCAAATTTCCCTTTAACACTAGTCGATCGTATTTATAAACCGCTAGACATAAATCTAGATATGAAAGTAAATGTTTGGTGCGAGCGTGGCGCGAGCTACACTCACTTGCGTGTTACTATCATCAGCACGTAGCCATCCATTTCTTAGACTAAAGACTGGACTAAAAGTCTATTTCAAAAGATATATATTCCGCATAATGTGGCTAACAGTTGAATATTCAATTAAACAATACCAAGAGTGATTTATTTTGATGTGCAGCTTTTGACGAGCTTACACGATAAAACGACTTGTTTTAAACACGAATTAGATTCTCTCACGTAATCGTTATGGAATGTATCTGTTTCATTATAAGTAATTGTTAATTTAGTACAAAAATGTTAATTTTTACTCATATAATATTTTATGTATAGTATATATTTTAGAGTTTACTTAATTGAGTTCAATTTACTGCGTTTGTAATCGATTATAATAAGTGTAATATAAGAGTACATATTTTCTACTGCTGGCTCTTCTTTCTGCCCTGTTGTTTTAAGTTATAAACTGTCAGTAAGGTTATTCTGCTGTCTAACATTAATATTACATCTAATATTGAACGTCAGTATTACAAAATCATTACACTTTACCTATGGAATGTGTCTGGCACATCAAGGAAAAGTGATAGTCACTACGAAGCTTAAATGTCTGTAACGTCTTATTGATGTTATAAAATATTCGATAAAATTGCATAAACATATCTTAGTATTATTATAAGGATGAATGAAACTGGCTATTAAAATGGATATCACCAAAGCAGATACGTCCCTAAACCAAAATTAGCGCGGGCGAATCGGGGAGCAGCCATTATTAATTATCAACAAAATGTGAACTATGTATATGTAAAATACTAATAAGGTTGATTGCTTGGTTTGCGTGTGTGCTTACGTTTTACTCACATAATAGTGGTGTAAAGTGACAGGATATCGCTGTCGTTGGGGATTTCCCTCAGCTGCATAACTTCTAGTTGTGTGGGATGTTTTTGGGCTTCGACCTTTTGCCCTCCTATATATATTTTTTTTACATTTTGAAAGGGTAACATAAAATATGTCAGAATATCAATCAGATTTCATAGTAGCACTGTTTGAAAGCTCAGTGACTGATTTAATTAAATTGTGGTGAATTTAATAATTCTGTAACTTGATGTTTGAATATTACATTAAGTCTCACAAATTTCTCAGTTAATAAATTCAAATACCTAAGGCCTAGAACAAACCGTAGCCGAGGTAGTTGAGTTTTAGTTCAATGTTAATTAGTTATTTTAGAGCAAACTGGTATTGAATAGAGTGGTGAAGTGCGAGTCATGTGCACACAGATGGTTCTACATATTCATCATCATCATCACCATCATTATCATTATCATGATAATCATCATCATCATCATAACAATCAGTCTTTATCTGTCCATTGCTGAACATAGGCCTCCTTCAATGATCTACGGCTCTGTACTTAAATAACTTTTAAAAAGTCAGTTTTTGTAATATTTCTATGTTTTACTTTATACCAGTACTGCGTGGTGATTTGAGAATTTTGTAAAGAGGTGAAGGAATGCTTTTTTGATCTTTTTGCTATATTTTGCAAAAAAATGTATAAGAAAATAATGCTTTTTATTATTGGAACAAAGTTCCTTACGGCAGGCTTGGAGGGGATAGGGATTTTGCTGCGCGTCCGAACTGAAAAAAATGTGATAGTAAAACCGTAAGAAAAAGTGCGTGGAATAAAAGCGTTAAATGAGACGTGCGCAGGCGCGACAATCGCATACACAAGCGAGTAGTGTATAGTACCTTTCTTTTTAGCCGAAGGAACTTCGTTCCTACCTGGTGTCCCACGACACCACATTTTTAAGGGCTAGAATGTCATAGGTGTCGTGATTGGAGGCATAGTAGACTCAACGAGTAGTTCCGTTTTCTGATTACGGAACGCTAAAAACCAACTGTAATTTTTTCCTAACACCTAACTATAAATGTCAAGATCATAATTATTAATCTGCTCTATAATAATTTCTGAATTGATTTTTAACTAATTTTCTTAGACAGATTCATGATTATAACAATATGATTATTTATATTATGATACAATAAATCCAGGACGCAATTATGATTGAGTAACAATTTAATTATTAAAAAAAGAAACTAATTGGTTCAATTAAATGGATTTTTTTAAATAAAAATTTTTATTAGTTCTAATACAACAGTAGTTACTTCAATTAATACTCAATCATATAAACTATAAAAAGAACTGTTTGGTTTTATGAAACCTTTTTTCACACTATAGTCATTTAACTGAAAATTTTCGAAATAATAATTCATTAAGGTTATAAAAATCTAAAATACAAAGCACTGGCACAAATGAGTATCTAATAGTCTATACACTCCGCGGCTGACCGTCACGCGACATGCAATACTCGCTTTGAAACGATGTAATAAAAGTTTTACTTTAATACCTATTTTTTTATTAATGAAAGATACGCAAATTAACAAAAGAGCCTTTAGTCAAGAACATTGACAGGTTAACCTAAGCATTATCCAAAAGCACATTCGTTCGTTGCCTCTCCTAGGATGTAAGATCTGAATTAGAGAACTCCTTCTCTTCATTTTTATACACAGCAAAGCTGTTTTACTAGCATTAAAAGTTGGTGGTACCCAAACAAATGGACTTGTGGCACAGGCGTAAACGTTATAATGATCACACACTTACATTGGATTGCGTAGAAAACAATTTAATCTAAAATCTAAAACCTAATTTATTATGTATGGATTTGGACACTGGATTGCAAATACTAAATTAGGTTCTAATATAGTGGTCCATGGACGTACAGTATTGGTTTTTGATTTATTAGTCCGTACAATCTGATGGCATTTTGTGCAGATGACATTTAGTAGAGTACTCGTTTCACTTGACATTATTTTTTTGCTCCACATACTGCGACTGACTTTACTAATGTGTACGTCACACTTACAAAAAACTAACCTAATGTTTCCTGCTACGATCACAGTTCGCATGTAAATTATACATAATGGACTATGCCCTACGAATCTTGCTAAATTTTAACGCCTTTTTATGTGAGAATCGTCATTATTGCCTAAGCCTTGTAATTACTACTTTAAAAGACTCAATTTGTATATTCTGTGAGAAAGTATTTAAAAATTAAGAGACAAATAAAATACCATAGACATATTAATATAATCCTTATCACCTATAAGTTATGCCATAAATTAAAGAGTAATTATTTTATTATTTATATAATAATATAAAAGGCGTATCGAATTCCTAACAAAGTAAAAGTAGTATTCTTTTTAGTTATATCAATCAAAGACTTGTATCGCCACTGCATGCGCATCGCACTAAAAAGGCCAAGTGGAATAATTATCAACCTTTTTTGTTAAGCTCGATATTTCCCTATTAAGATTGCCCACGTAAACAGAAAGTAGAAAAGTTACTTCGACATCACCTTGAAGTATATTTACAAACAAGGTGACTGATATTTTGGTACATTTAAACTATCCTTATAAAATCTCGTGACAGTAAAAAATAATATAAAGTAAAAGTAGAAAGTAAAGTATCAACCCCTATATATTTCTCACTGAGTATTCGGTCATAGTTTTCAATTATACAATACAATTCTGATTAGTGAATTCACACACCTTTAGAGACTCTCAATCAGCAAGTTTCATCACGATGTATTCCTACAACGGTAAGCGAGCGATGGTATCGCGTTTAGAGTGCTCTTAGAAATTTAGAAAAACCCATTTTACACCCCTGTGTGAAATGAGCTTTTCTAAGTATCAGGATCGAATCCGGATCCTCTCACTCAAGAAGCCAAGCCAATACTCACTGGACCACAGTACATTGAAGCTATGTTACAGGAGGACTTCTTTCGTGACCATGATAACGATGAAATACCTCTAGAGCCAGGATTGTAAAGATCTTAATAAACATAACAAATATAATGTGTTGTAAAGTTGTTTAAAAATAATTAAAATCAGAGCAAACATTAAGCATATTATGCCTAACGTTGAGCGACGATGCTACAGTGGTGGATGGACTCGGCCTCTTATGCGAGAGGTTCCGGGTTCGATTCTGACCCCCCGTGTGTCCCTTGAAATGAGTTTTTCTAAATTTCTAAGTGCACCCCAAACAGGAGACCATCGCTTGCTCACCGGTGAAGGATAACCCAGCCCAGCAGTGGGACATAAAGGGTTGATATTATTACTATTATTATGCCTAACAGTAAACAAAAGTATTGATTTCCGTGTCTTTATGTACAGAGAACTATTTAATTCAATTTTTTAGCAATGGAAGTGTGCAAGCACATTATAATCTACATATATAGATATAACTGGATCTGTAAGTATAATTTCTTTAAAAAATCCATAGTACTTTTAAACAACTTAAGAGCTTGCCACGCTTACTTACATACTTAAACTTACGTTAACCTGATATGAATATTAACATGGTGTTATAGTGCAATTCAGAACAATATGATGTTTCAGAAAACTTGCTTATACATGGATATACTTTGTTGCCTCATATTATCTACAATCCACAAAATATCTATAAAATATATAAAAGTTTATTGTTATATATAATAATATGTAATGTTATATTAAGTTTTGTTTAAATTTAACAAAACCTGACTCAGTGATTTGTTTGTTTGTAGTAAAAACTGTTAAAAATTACTTGGAGTTCTTGTTAAATTTCATTTTTCCTTTGTGCATTCAATATAATTATCTTGAGCTATTTTTACCTATTCCATATTTAAAATCTGCTTGCAATGTAACTCTTTCAAATTGTATTATTTTCTATTTTTTCGTCTTTCATGTGGATTCTTGTAAGTTAAATTTTCCTTTCAAATATTAAAAAAAATCTTAGAGTATTTACTGTTTGCTGCTTTGTTTCTTGTCTTTTAAGCTTAATATTTTATCTTTGTTTTTGACGTATACTTTACCTTGTGTTATTTTTAATTATTCTATATTTAAAATCTGTTTTCGATGGGTTGCACAATATTTTGTTATTTTTGCCTTCCGTATCTCCTTTTTTCGTACATCTCTCATTTTTGATAATGGTTTGTTTGTTTTTAGTAAAGGCTGTATTAAAATCACATCTAGTTTTATATTTTTGTATCAATTTATTTGTACTTAATACCTTGGGCTATTTTTAACTATTCTATATTATTAATTATCTGTTTTAATGTGTTGCACAATATTTTGTTATTCTTCCTTAGATCTTTACTCGTTAATCTGTCATTGTTATTTGTGATTTGTTTGTTTTTAGTAAGGGCTCTATTAAAACCATTTAAGTTTTATATTATTTTTTATCATTTTATTAGTGCTTCATGTCGTTGTGGTATTTTTAACTATATGCTAAAATCGTACAAGGTACTATCTATCCGTATGAAATCTTGTAATTTAAATTTACTTTTTTTTGTTAATCAAAACTTTTATGTTCTCTGCTTTTTTCCTTTTTTGAGCTTATAATATCATTGTTGTTGACGTATAATTTACCTTGTGTTATTTTTAATTATTCTATATTTAAAATCTGTTTTCGATGGGTTGCACAATATTTTGTTATTTTTGCCTTCCGTATCTCTTTTTTTCGTTCATCTGTCATTTTAATTAATGGTTTGTTTGTTTTTATTAAAAGCTGTATTAAAATCACATCTAGTCTAGTTTTATATTTTTTGTCAATTTATTTGTACTTAATACCTTGGGCTATTTTTAACTATTCTACATTTAAAAGAAAGAATAACAAAATATTGTGCAACTCATTAAAAACAGTTTAATGAGTTGCACAATATTTTGTTATTCTTTCTTAGATCTTTTCTCGTTAATCTGTCATTTTTATTTGTTTTTAGTAAGGGCTCTATTAAAATGACTTAAGTTATATGTATATTATTTTTATATCATTTTATTTGTGCTTTATGTCCTTGTGCTATTTTTAACTATAAGCTAAAATCATCCAAGACTTAACAACTGCTCTTAATTCTAAATTTTTATTATTTTTAATGTTACTGTCTCCCGTATGAAATCTTGTAATTTAAATTTACTTTTTCTTTTTTAGAAAAACTTTTCTGTTCTCTGTTGTTTGTTTTTAGTTAAGGCTCTTTTATTAATTAAATTACTTGAGTTTTATATTATTTTATCTGTGCTTTTGCTTGGACTATTTTTAAATATAGGCTAAAATCACCCAAGGAGACCTTGGGCGATTTTCTCTCTAATCTGCTCTTAATATTAAGATCTTATTGTTTTTGGGGTTTCTGCCTCCCGTGTGAAATTTTGTAATCCAAATTAACGTTTTCTATATATTATATCAAACCTTAATGTGGTTACTTTTTGTTGGTTACAATTATTATTTTTTTTGGTTTTTTTTTTTTTTGTAATTTTATTAATCTTGAACAATTTTAACTCTTCTACATAATATTACATATATTTTCATATTGATTGAACAACATTTTCTTATTTCTGCGTCAAAGTTTATAAGTTTTAGTTACGTTCTTCATAAATTTATTTTATTTTTATCAGATTCTTAGTTATTTTTTTTCGGGTAATTTAAAATTAGTAATCATAATTTGTTAATACCATCTTCCATAGATATATAATAATAAACATTTGCAATACTATTAGCTGTATCTTCTAATATGCTTGGCCTTTTGTTGGATTTTAAGATATTTTTACTTATTCTCTATTAATGTTTTTTATATTTTCGTACATATTTTTAAATTTCACCAAGAAGTTGTGTTTAAATGCTACTACTACATGCAACTATAAATAATCTTTCCGTCAAATTTTACTCTGCTTCACGATAGAAATTGAAATATAATCTTATACTATTATATAAAGCTGAAGAGCTTTTTTTGTTTGAGAGCGCTAATCGAATTTGTTTTTGAATGATTCTTCCAGTATTAGATAGCCTATTTCCCGAGGAAGGCTATATATCATCCCGCCAAGATGCCACTGTAAATCTTAGTTAAGGCAGGCGAAGCTGCGGTCAACAGCTTGTATTTCATAATAACGCTTTCTAAAAGCGGCATGTACCTAACATTTACAAAATATAATTGTTTTCACCTAATCCTTTAGTGTAATCATTTCGTAAGTCGATGTAACATTAAATATTAAAATTCCATTATCATTGTAATTATTGAGTGTTATTAAATATTCTTTTCGCTGACTTTTATGAATTTGTCATTCTTTAATGACCAGATATGCCATTTTTGTGTTATTTTCGAAATAATTTGCTTTTATAAAAATATGTACAAATTGTTTGTATTTAAACATTTATGAAACTTACATTGGCTTTTGACTTACACACAAAACACATTAAAAATTGTTGTTAGAGTTTGTAATATTAAGTACATAGATAATATATTTCATTTCGGTAGCAAAATTCAATCTTCTATTGTTCTTCATATATATCATCATCACCATCATGAGCCTTATCCGTTCACTGCTGAATACGGGCCTCCCTCAATGAACACCAAGACGACCGATCTCTTACTACTGGCATCCAACGCCGACCGGCTACTGCAAGAAGATCGTCTTCTCATCTGGTTAATGGCCGATCAACACATCGTCAACCTGAACGCTACCTCCACTCTTGAACCTTAATGGCCTATCGGCGATCCGCTCTTCTGCCTATACCAGCCCGCTGACACATCAATCAGCTTATTCTTCGCTTTATTATTATTTGAGTCCTCTGAAGGTGATCAACAGGCATGCAGCTTTCCGATGTTTTCCTTCATCGCTAAGCGAACAATGATCCGTGTATAAGATGCACTTAGTAATTTAGAAAAACCTATATAAAACCTGGTACCACGGCGGGTCAGGATCGAACCTCTCGCTTAAGAGGCCGAACCCACTTGAGCACCGCCGCTCCAACGGTGGGTATTCGTTTTCATTTGGCGCCAAGTTTTTCAACATATAATTAGTTTTCTTCCACAATCTCATTATTAGTGTTTAGCATAATACCGTTACATCACGTCACCGCTTCCTGGGTGAACACGCGCGATCCCGGACGCAGCCACCTCTCATAATCGGATTGTTATATCATCAACATGCTTACTGTCTTTTCTTTATTTATAAGGACTATCAAATTATCAATCCTTACTAATATTTTAATTGTGATAGTAGGGATGTTTGTTACGCATTCACGCGAAAGCTGCTTAACTGATCATCATGAAACTTTTTCACATATTCTCTTAGGTAAGGAACCGTAATAGCTAGACAGTTGAAATTTGCACAGATTATGTATTTTTATTGTGGCTATAACAAATACAAAAATCGAAACAATAATAATTAAGGGGGACTCCCATACAACAGAGTAGTTTTATTTTACAGACTTTTCTGACTTTTCTGACTTTCAAGTACAGCGCATCGTTCACAGTTTTTCGGCCTTGTGGTGTTCTCGTGTAAATGTTTCAATATAACATTTCGTAAATGTACATCAGATATTAATTACAAATCGAGGTCATGATGTACGTGTTAAGGCTGTTCTTTGAATCAGTTGATAAGGAAAACTTATTGTTGCTAGACACAAGATGGTCCCAAAGTCGTCATTGTCTACCCCTTCCTTTGGGATAAGTAAAAAACTAAGCGCATATTAACCCTGACAATTTTTTTAAAGCCACATAAAATCTTTTGAAAAAATTCAAACACTCAGTAGGTCTATTCTGTAAGGTCCTATTCGAATCGCGAAAGCGGTATCCGCGTGTTATGACGAATTTGATGAATTGTATCCTTTAAAACTCGACTTTCTATCTATATCAATAAATTTCGCTTTCAAAGTGACGTAAAGTGAGCTCTATCACTCAGGTGAAGCTCGATATAGAAATGTTTTTTTTTTACAGAATAGCCCTACAGATAGAGATTAGTTCTTTAATATGCATAGCTAGAACTGATCAAAATTTAAAACTTATGATTTTAAATGGATCCGTTTGGTAAAGGATCCGTTTGGTGAGATAATACAAGATAGACCGGAGTTTATATAGAAGGCGAAGGGTTGTCTACGTCGACGAACTCCGTATAGCGGTCGATGAGGGTTAAATGAGGGCGAGAATATAAGTGAAACCTTCTCTTATGAAATGCAATAAAATAGTTTCTTGACAAACTGAACATACTTTGATTTTGTTTTGCAAAATGTGATAATGACATTATAGAGTTCATCTCAACTTTGCGCGCGACACTATATTATGTGATAGGGCTTGTCATTATGCAGTTTTAATTTGTGTAGCAGTGACGCGGCTGCCGTCGACCACTGCCGTTCAGTTGAACTTCCTTCACGAATATAACATGTTTAGCTAAATATATCATTATAAAAATTTATAGTTTCCATACTCTATATTTTACAAAACTTCCTCATTCCATGCTAACGTTGTAATTGGCTATATTCTAATTTTCAATGTTATATTGGTTGTATATAGATGAGTATTGATGTTTGTTGCTCAATCATACAAAAACTCCTAAATAGAATTTGATGACTATTAAAATCATGAGCTAGAATAAACTATTAATAATACACAGCTATCATATTTTCTTATGTTCATTTTCTAATGTTTATACGAATTTCACTCATTAAAATTTAAAACAATTTTACGGATTTTATCGCGGTCTATTAAGTTTTGTACAAGCCTGACGTTTCGACCATGGTTGCTGTAAAGTATCCGAAACGTCGGGCTTGTAAAAAAACATAATAAACCGCGATAAAATCCGTAAATTTGTTTCACTATAATACACAGCTATCATTAAAACTGAGCTAACAGACTGTTTTATGAAGGAAAGTTGAAATACTTCTTTGAACCTGGGAGAAACCAGACCAAAATACCCCTGTGATAAACTTAGTAATACGTGATACAGTAACACGTTTTCGTAACGTTATGGAGTTTCCAGAACCTTTCAAAATATCTAGACCAATTTGATTTTGTAACAAAATTACTTTTTACGGATTTCACCGCGAGGAAATCCGTTAAATGTTTTTTTTTTTTTACTTTGTAATAAAATTATTCCATTTCATGTTACAACAGAACAAAGATTACTATAAAATTATTTTTGGACCTCGAATTAATGTTCAGAGTTTAAAATATTGATTATATTGTTTAGTCAAACGAAAAAGTATAAAAATCAGCAGAGAAGAAACAAGAGCATATTTCTGACCTCCTGTTTTTTATAACTGGGTCATCGAAAGTAAGCTATACGTCACAAGCTGTAACTGATAAGCCTGTGTGATTTATCATTAATCATTATGATATTCGCAAATGTTTATTATTTCCTTAGATATTAAGGAAATATGGCGACCTTAATGTTTTCAAATGTTAAATATGCGATAACTAATACATGTTTTTTTAATGTTTAACACTTATTTGTAATTACACTTAAATTTACATTTAAAATCATCAAGGGCTTTTAAGGGTCAATTTGATATTCAACGTTTAAAATAATTGTCATTATTTTTAGGGCCTACTCTTAGCGTATTAATTACATCATTTATCTTCACGACTAAAAAAATTTCTAAGCTGTAATGTAAACTTGCTTAGCTATAGTTAGCTCGATGTTATCTAGTGATTACATTATGACGATCGGATAAGCTAATTTACCTTTGTAGTCACGATTGAAAGAAGATAATATTACCTGTAAATAAAAACATTCATATTAGTATTACATTAAATCATAACATGGGATAGTGTGCCTCGCTCGGCTGTCCGACTAACATAAAAATCACTTGCAAGTCCATCATAAAATAATTTATTCAATAAACAACCAATAAACCAATAGTTCAGAGCTAGTTAGCTAAGTAGATCAAAGCTCATTGAACTGGCAAAATGTATTTTTTTTTTGCGCGACGATGGCATAGATGGTACAGATCCTAAACTCCTATGTTACCTTAAGAGAAGTTTTTCTGAATTTCTAAGTGCACCCTGTATATGAGACCTTCGCTCGTTTACCGGAGATGGAAAACATCGCAAGGAAACCTGTATGTTTGATGACATTAAAAATCTTTGATGGTATGTAAAGTCTATCAACTCGTATTGGGCTAGTACATCGGTGAACTATGGCCAATGCCCTTCACGCCTGAGGAGGGGGAGGAGAGGAGAGGAGGAGGAGGAGGAGATCCGGGCAAAAAGAAGGATATAATAAATGGTTTGACACTTATTTTGTACTCTTAAGTCTAAATAAGACTATAACAATCTCAATTTAAAGATTTTAATTATGATGAAGAAGGGCAGGAATCAGTTGCTTCGGTTCCCAGGTGAACTAGTTTATTTAGATGGGCAACATTGACTATTACAATCAGATTCTATCTGTCAGTTTACCTACAACAGTAACATAAAAAACCATTACGAAAAAAATTCTGTTGTATATCATTTCTACCCCTATTGACATAAGAGTTTTGGATAGTCCCTAAGTGTGACGTTATGTTTGTCCATAATAAACCGTAAGTTGATCTAATAAAAATCAGAGACAGGCTAAGAACAACTCACAAAGGACAAGGTAATCAACTTCCAATCACTCTTACGTACAATTACACGTATTTTTATTTATCTCCGTCTGTATTCTGTATGTAGTTTTAAAGACAAGTGCGAACTGTCTATATAAGAAAATATATGCGTATAGTCATAAAAACTCCAATAAGGCTCTTTCAAACTGGAGATAGTTAGAAATTAAAAATAGTATCATTGCAATATTGTATAAGAAGTAACTGTAAATTTTATATACTCCTTAAATACATACGCCGTAAACAAACATTTTTAATTACTTTAAAGTTTATTTCATTACCTGTTTTATTCCTTAGAAATAACAAACATTATCATACTTTAACCAACAAACTGCACGCATCTACAATAAATTCCATCAAAAAAGAAAGACCAACTATAGAACAGATAGAAAAGTATTTTTCTGCCTTTATGTATTTAGTACCTGGTTGGCCGAGCATTTGCTCGGATTTCTTCCAAAAGAATGAACTTGAAAAAAAAATTAAAAAAGAAAGTCTGATTGGACTGGAGATTCGAACCAGGCTCTTTTCGGATCATAACAGCCTATTCGCCCACTTAGCTATCATGATATATTAATTGACAGTGAAATTTACGTCCGTATTCTAATGATATTTTTTCATTGCCTCAAAACACGGATTAAACTATTTTTTTTAAATTCATCCTAGCTAGATCGATTTATCGCCATTTTTAACCCGTGTATACAAAATTTCATGAAAATCGTTGGAGCCGTTTCCGAGATTCAGATTATATATAAATATATATACAAGAATTGCTCGTTTAAATATATAAGATAATATATAAGGAACCCTAAAAGGCAAATTATTTTAAATACATGATTCATATTTTCCTCTTACATTTCTTCTCCACTTTATAGATATATACGTACGAAGTAGATTGCGTTGATTAAAGTAATGTACACTAATTTTTAATTTACTCCTTTATTGATTAAAAGATAAGTTGATGTTAATGTTTGATGATGATGATTAATGCTGTCACTCAAAAGATATAAACGTGTAAAAGATATAAGAACTGTGAAAACCATGATTTCTATCTTATGCGGAAATCTTACTATATTTATAATAGACAGATGGTAAAGTGGTTTGTCATGAATTGACGACCAGAAGACCAATAAGGTTCTGAAGTTAAATTCGGCATTAGGACAACGTACAATATTAGTAGTCAACTTCTAACTAGATTCCATGAGGATCTCCTTTCGCTACTGAAAAGAAGTTTTTTGTAGTTTTTTTTTTCAAAAGGACTAATGCTGTTGGCCTTAAGGCCTTTAAGCTTCATTGGAAAAGTAGATGAGCAGACGGCTCATCTAAGAAAGATTTTTTGTAGTTGTATAAACTTATTACTGAGAGTAGGACAACACAAAACCTTTTCTCCTAACTCTTCCATACACTATTGCGTTTCAGTCTTGCATTGGCCGATAATTTGATTTTACCATAAATATTGTCAAGAACAATGAAATTACCTGAGCTCATTCAACGACATGTATTTACGCAATATCTTGCAGATCGGTAGAGTTGGTCGTCACGCGTCGCTGCGGAGAATATTTCACGCAGATAGAAAGCGAAGTGGATCATCATCGTCACCATCATCATCATTATCAGCCGGCTGAGTATTAAGTTATTCTTACAGTGGAAAATTAAATACTAGCACCAACATCTTGCACTAAATTGGCAAAAGATGCTGTTTTAATACTGCTGATTTTAAAGAGATCTTACCAATAGAAGGCTACATTATTTGTGAGTAATATAGGCTATAATAAATATTCCTCTACTACCTCGGAAATATAAAGTACGTATAGAATTGGATAGCCATATTGCCTGTCTAAACCTTTTTTCTACGTTTTTTATTTTGTCCCCAAAAAAACCAATTCTACTCAATGAGTCAGGTGCATAATTTCAATGCTTGAATAATCTAAATAATAACAGTGAAAAAGGCTATGAAGCGTAAATATCGTGATTCACTTTCAAATAGGCGCTGTCGCATTAATCTGTGTTTTGCAAAATACAGCAATTAATAAAATTCCGTAAGGTTCATCTAACTTCGCGGCTAGATTTAATTGAAGATGAATTTCTAAGCTTTAACTCAGTCTTTCCCAAAGTGGGCGATAACGCCCCCTTTTGGGCGCTGCAGGTCTCAAGGGGGGCGGTAAGAGACCCAGAATCGGTCGCTCCGTTTCGTAATGAAAGTAGACACAAATAAAAAGGCAACAGACACACTTTCGCATTTTAAGTTATTAGTACTCGTAGATATCTATCATGTTTTAACAAGTTTTTGTTAAATAACCCGAATTGTGCATTCCTGTAGAAGTCGGATGATTCATTGAATACTTGTTCGGACTTGTTGAGTACGATTGAGCGTCGAATGAGATTAACGAGTTTATGCATGTTTGTTTTATTCCTGTCGGTGCGTGCTGCTTAAGCATTTCTATATAAACAATGTAATATTTATTTTATTTTCATTTGTGGTCTCGCGCGCAATAGATGAGCACTACTTACACCTCCTCTACACTACTCGCGAAGTTGAACGTATTTCTCAATGCAAAACAATGTCGGAAGTAAAAAAGAAGAGACGGCAATACTGTGCGGAATATATTAAATTCGGATTTATTGAAAATCCCACAAACCCATCGTCGCCTTTGTGTCTTCTATGTCTAAAAACATTTTCGAATATTGCAATGAAGCCTTCAAGGCTGCAAGATCATTTGAATAAAATTCATCCAGATAAGAAAGACAAGAATGTAGCATATTTTCAAGACCTAGAGAAGAAGCATAATACACAGCCAAGTGTAGCAAAACTATTTTCGGCGGCTGCTAAGCAAGATGACGACGGACTTCGAGCTTCGTACAATATCTCTTTGTTAATTGCTCAAAAAGGCAAACCACATAACATCGGAGAAGAGTTAATATTGCCAGCAATAAATGAAGTAATAACTACTGTGCTTCATAAACCGGCCGTAGATATTATCCGAAAAATTCCTTTGAGTAATAATTCTGTGCAAAGACGAATTGATGAAATTGCTGAAAACATTGAAGAATCATTGTGCGATCACCTGAGGACAAGTCAATTCTCAATTCAGCTCGATGAGTCCACTTTACCAACTAATGAAGCATTTTTGTTGTCTTACGTGAGGTTTATTAAAGATGAGAAAATATGTGAAGAACTATTATTTGTTAGAAATTTAGAGACCGATACAAAAGGTGAAACCATATTCAATACATTGGAAAAGTTTTGCGATGAGAAAGAGATTCCTTTAAAAAATTTTATTTCAGTTGCTACGGATGGCGCTCCGGCTATGACAGGGTGCCATGAAGGCTTCATAGCGTACTTAAAAAATAAAATTCCAGATGTCCTTGGTGTACATTGCGTTATTCATAGACAACATTTAGTTGCTAGAAATTTAAGTGAAAAACTATTTCAATCACTGCAATATGTCATCAAAGCAGTCAATAAAATCCGCAACAGCTCTTTGAATGATAGATTATTTCATCAGCTTTGTGTTACTAATGACGAGGATTTCAACCGTTTGTTGTATCATACTGAAGTTCGTTGGCTATCAAGAGGCAATTGTCTGACTCGATTTTACAACCTGTTTGACTCTGTTATAGAGTTCTTGGAAACTAAAGATACAGAATTGCACGACAAGCTCATAACATCAAAAAATGATATAGCTTACATGACAGACCTGTATAAATTGTTCAACGACATGAATCTCCAACTGCAAGGCGATAAACTTAATTTAATTAAAACAAAAAACGTCGTTGCTGCTTTCGCAGCCAAACTGCTTCTACACAAAAAGAATCAGGGCAGACGTGAGTTTCACAATTTTCCAAATTTATCAGTATCATGCAGTAACGACGAATTGTTTGCCTACTACCAACATTTGGAAAACCTTCACATTGACTTCACCGAACGATACCAGGACATTTTGAACTTGGAAATACCAGACTGGGTGTTGGATCCGTTTTCAAATGTCAACACAGCAATGTCACCTCAGCTGAAAGAAGAACTTATAGAATTGACAACAAACGAGGAAATAAAAATCAAGTTCAAAAATGGTTACCAAGAATTTTGGCTACAAAAACCGATCCCGCAATTGTACCCTGGATTGTGGTCAATCGTTCAACGATTCTTGATAGCATTCCCATCGTCATATTTGTGTGAACGTGGATTTAGTGCTGTGACAACACTGCTTACTAAAAAGCGAAATCGTTTGCTTGTTACCGAACGTGGCGACTTGCGACTGTTCTTGAGTAAATTGGAACCTGATATCAACAAACTTATTAAACAGCATCAGATTCATCCTTCACATTAGTTTTTATATAAGGATTGATTATTTTAGTTATATTTTTAATAAAAGATACTCTGTTTTAATACTATAAAGTTGCGTTTCAATAATCATTCTTATTGGCAGGTGGAGCCCGTAAGAGTTAACTTGAGACCTTAAGCGCCGTTGTATGTTACCTACTGCGCTCAGGTTTCAAGTTGCGGGTTATAGTAAAAGTTTCGTTTAGAATTCTCCGTTAATATACATAATATACATATATAGGTCACAATAATTAATTAATTCAATTTGAAGTTATAGTGGTTTTTAAATAGGTAAAAAAATGGGGGCGCTAAAAAAATATTTATCCTCAAAGTGGGCAGTAGACAAAATAAGTTTGGGAACCACTGCTTTAACTGATCCTTAATATTTTCTTCTGGATTAGTTTCATAGTTATTTTTTACCCTGTACCCATGTAGTACATCTCCCCAAAAGTGGCCTTTAATTTTATTATTATTTTAGAACTCTATTAGCCTTCTTCAGTTTTTATAAGTAATAATAGACCTAGAGGTGTGTTCACCAAATTAAATAACTCAAGGCCCGCGATAGAAGCTATGCAATAGCTTAATTATAAGTTTTATAGCAGGCTAACAAACGTAAAAACATTTTTAAATACATCTGGTAGTTCCAGAGATTAGCACGCTCAAACAGACTTGCAAGCTCACGGCTATATAAAGTTATTAAATTGGTCTCAAATATATCACGCGATCAATACTAAGATAACCTCAATAAAATGTTTTCCAGTATCCAGTGTAGATCGCTTAAGTAAATAAAGTGTTATTTAATACCTTATCAAGGATAACTAATTACTTAATGTTATTTCGTTACATATAACGCGATAACATAAGAAATACCGTTTGTAATAATATTACAGAGAATGGAAATAATAATAGGAATTTACTTTACTCGAATACGAATGCTTTGTGTAAAATCATGTTTCAATATTTTAAAGCCTATCTGTTGCCCGCGGCTTCATCCGCTTTAACTCAGATTTATTGACGTATCTGGATTGACGATGATTATTTTTATAGCCAGGCTACTGCTAGATATATCAGCTACGGCAGGTAGCTGAGAGTCCGATGAAAATCGGCCCAGTCTTTGCGTATGTACCGTGTATCCATATGCATTTAGTGGAAAGTGGATATTTTAATATTACAAACAGACACTCCAATTTTATGTATCTGTATAGATAAAACAATAGGAAATGCCATTAAATATTTTGAACTGGTAACTTTTCACACCTGAAGAAAGCTTTTTATTATACCTTAATAGTGCCAGAGACATGGCAAAAGCGAAGGTTTCCTGATGAATGTATAAAAATAAATTACATTGCCATATACCATGCGACTACCAGTGGGATGTATCGAGGTCATGGGGTATTTTTGGCAGAACCAATTCTGTCGGGCCAGCTATTATAAACATAAATATGACATAGTACTCATATACTCAGTACTCAGTGCTCAGTACCTACTCAGTACACTTAATATCTCACTACCTGCATAATAAATAATTTGTAATATTATAGATCTGTATCAATCTACATAGGACCAGTTTCATAATTAGTTAGTTATTTTTTTATCCTTATATATAATTACGAGTAATAAATGTGCGAATGTTATATTACTTTCAATGTTCTAATTACGAGGATAATTACAAGATAGTAAAGTCTAACGTTCCTATAGTAGATGAATGAGCAAGGATAAATTCATCTCCCCACCACGGTTCAGGCCTTGTCGTGGCGGTGGGGCTCAGTAGCCCAGGGTGAACCCAACACCTTGGGTGAAGCGAATAGAGCTGAGGGGGCTCTTTGTAACCCTCTTATAAGAAGAGGAGGCAAAAGAGCAAGGGGCAAGGGGCGAGGACGGGAACCTCGCCGCATTGTACTGTCCCAAGGTTGGGAGGGATTGTTCTGTGGTGCGGGGCAACCGCCTAGGGAGACCCACTCCCCCGCGGGATGCCTAAGCGCATTTCCCGGAGTAAAAGATAAAAAAGGATAAATTCATCCGGGATTGACTCGTCACACGACAAGACAGCCAGTCGTCAACTCAATTACAAATCATTTCCAGCTATCACATGTCTTGCCTTATTCGACGCGCACAAAGCTTTCGCTTTCTATAAATGCCAAACTGCAAACCACAATTCCCGAGAAAAGTATGGCTTTAGTGTTGGAACGTATGACGAAAATAGCTGTGTAACACTAAGATAAATACTTCTAAACCGGATTTTTCATCTTAAAATGTCAAACTACAAAAAAAAACAATTCCTGTTAAAAATTTGGTTAGTGTGTAAGAAAATTATTAGGTATATTCTGTTGCACTGAAAAAATCCTGTAAGAATCGTTTCGTAGTTAATACTAAAAATACATCTATTTCTAAAGGGTTCTTAGTCAGTTGATCTAGACAAAAGACAACTTAGTCTAATTTTATGGAGACTGTCCTGAAGTTTGTCTGCTTATGTACCGAAGTAATTTTCTTTATTGCAAGAAGTCTGGATTAATAACATATTGTAGAAGTAGTACTTATTAAAATATTGTAGATGTATCATAATATTTGCTTAGATAAAGTATTAACAGGGAGCTCCTAAATACGTAACTGTTAACTAATTAATGATTAATGAAACACAGCTGATGGATGACGAACATTCTACAACTACTAAAGTTATTCATAAAAACAACTTTTAACAAAAGTAACAAGATTCCAGAGTCGTCAAAAGAAATACATATTATTGTTTTCTCTATAGCATGAATGCAACTAAAATTAAGAAAAAAAAAACACACAGACGAATTGATAACCTCCTTCTTTTTTGAAGTCGGTTAAAAACTGAATGAATAATGAAAACATGAATTGTAGCGCTGTTGGTTTTCAATAAATAAACAGTTAAGAAAAAAAAAAGAATATTCTAATAAATAAAATTACACCTGGCGTGCTTTATGTATATTTTTTTCGTCACAGCAACAATGTAGGTATATGTAATATAAACATTAACATTACAATCCAATCCATTAAACACCAAGGACTTAGACTAAATGCACTCAATTACTCAAATTACATACGTCGAGAAAATTTTATAAAAAACTTAAGTGTACTTAAATATGTATTTAAATGTTAAATCATACTACGTTAGTAAGAAAACCTTTGATAAAGCTTTTAAAATTATTAATTATCTCGAAGTTAAAGTCAATATATGACTTTTTAGGATGCACGTTGCTATCCTCATTTGCCTATCCGTACACTGCTCAACAATGGCCTCCTTCAATAAACACCAAGACGACCGATGCGATTGATTATATTGTTACCACATTGTTATAGAACCTCTCCTAATAGAATTTTCGATATTGTGCATAAAGATGATTATTACTGATGTCATCGCCATATAAGATGTCTAAAGAACACTTCTAAAGCCATGTCTAATCTTGATTGATTTTGTTTTATCAAATAATAATTTCAATTGATTAAACTTTATTAGGTACTTCGCTCGTATATTCATTCGACCGTGTATATTTTGCTTGTCCTTCGTCAAACAGCCTTGCAGTGTTTCAGAAAGAATAGAATAACGGGTTGTGATGTCAGACAACGCCAAGTATTTGCTGAGCTAGGCTTCTACGAGCTCCTTTATGTTCATAGGTGACGCTAACAATTTTCCATCATAAAGATCGTCTAACAGTAATTTGTCTATCCGAGTAACGTTTAAAAAATGAATAATTGAGTACGCTGGTATAATGGAAAGATGTGGCGCTATGCTGCTTTGCAGACGAATTGGGACGAACCGGGTTAGTACCTTTCGAACACATAATACCGGCGTAAAGGGACTGATGTGCTGTCGAAGCTTGTGAGTTTCTGATAGCCCATTGGAGAGGATGGGTAAAAGGAAGGCAACCCACCAACCCTTTTGCGTATGTCTATGGGCGTCGTTACTCACCATAGGATCAGACTGTTCGGTTATGACATTAAAAAATCGGTTGTCGGTTTACGGACGGTAGTTTGACGTGACAACGTCAAACATGACATGCAGCACGAACCGAACTGAGCCGATCATGCCTCTCTCTCGTTCGTGCCGCGCTCTGCTGCATCTTCATCTTTTTCGTGCATGCTGCCCTTAATATCAAGTTATTAGACTTCACATCAAAAATACCCAACTAACTTTAGCAAGAATCAAACCCGTTATCCGTAAACTTAGCCAACGATAGAGCCAATTATAAGGATTACTTCTAAAGTATAATTTGCACACAATCTATCGATAATCGGGCTAATTTGAAAGCGTATTAAATTATCTTAGAAGACACCTTTAGCTCCAGTGCCAAAGGTTGACTATTATTCAATTATGTCATTCATTATGATGAATAAAATAAGGATGTCTATAGGTTATATTATTCAATTATTAGATTATTCGATTTCTATTAATTTCCTCAGATGAAGCGAGTTTATTTCTAAGGTGTATGCAATTTTGAGGCTGACATTTTATCGTCTAAAAACATGGCATACGTTCATTGATTTGAAGCCTTAGGAATACTTCTTTACGTCATTATTATCATTTTACTGTCACATCATCATCATCAGCCTTTATCAATCCATTGACTGAAAACATACATAGAATCATTTGGGAAAATAAATGGTAGGCAATTAAGCATGATATTAAATGTGATAATAAATAATAATAGAATAATCTAGGCATTTCACAAATGTTATCATTCGATCATCATAATCATCATCATCATCATCATCATCTGCATCATCATAATGGTAATCCAAGGCTTCATTTACCATTTTCTAATTCTATAAATACGTAGAGTGTAATAAATATATACATCAGTGCATGCATGTGGAAATATGAGTTCTTAAAAATCACGACTGCAGAAGACTTCATCACGAATTTATCAAATACGACGATACTTACTTACGAACGATATTTTATCAAATTTTATGATACTCAAAAACATGAGTTCCCACGATGGGAACGTGTACATTACGACATTTATAATAATAAGGATATACCCATAATGTTATATAATATACGGACATGAGCGATAACTGATTTATTTTAAATGTAACAGCTATTTATCATTTTGATAGTCATTACCACGAAGTTAATAATAAGGAGTCCGAATAATGAACATTATAAACTTTTCTATCGTAGGTATTCGTATTATATAAAACACAATAATAAACCCAGATCTTAGTTCTTTTTTCTGCCACTGGCTGCGCTAGAATAGAGTACGTACCGATGCTATTGTAGCGGACCAATCAGCGCCACAATACTTACCGCGTAATGATTTAACTGAGTACTTCTTAAAAAGACGCAAAAATTCTGTAGCATAAATTGCGACCATTCCTTCAACATTACGTTGGGACTCCTTATATCTATAATTTGTGGTCATCAATAAAAACATTGTGTGCTTTTTCAATACTAATATCATAAAGGGCTAAGGTGTGTGAGATTGTAGAGGGGAATTTCTGGATCCACTGAACTGATTTTGAAAATTCTTTCACCAATAGAAGGCTACGTTATCTGTGAGTGTGGGAATGTGAAGCACGCGAATGAAATCGCGGGACACTGCTAGTGCTAAACATTTGTGTGAGTTCAATAATTTTCCTATTAAACACTCCCGAAAAAGGTATTCTATCCTTTTACATATCTTTCATAAACAGCATCATAATTACTATTCAGAAGCCATTAAAGCCTTCGATGACACATTTACTAGCTGTTCTGAGCGCTTTCAATGGATTAATAATAATTGAAAAAGGTACTAAGTTTTTGAAAGTATTATAAAACCTGCGTCAATAATTGGACAATGAAATAGTTTAAGACTTATTTAGGTAAAGTTTTTTTATCCACCAGGTAATTCTAGAGTCAATTCTAGATAATAGAAATTTTTAATCTCAAATGCCTCTTAGAAAATTGTCTTTTATAATTAGAGAATTACTTCTTCTTTCCTAATCTCTGCCTACATAAAAATGATGTGCTCATTTTATTTGTAATCAGAACCCTTTGTTATTATTATAAAATCTTTATTATTCACACAATCTCCGGTGTTACTTAAACTTGCTTTCAAAAAAGTTTTCACGAGACAACGACAAAATCTTAATGAAAATCACTTGGCAATATACTTTTTTACGCAAAACTTGAACATGTCGATGAATATTTCGTAATATCCGAAAAATAAACCATATTGCAAAACCGTGCGTGACCTGGCACGCATCTGGCTAGTTTTCCGATAGCTTTACATGCAACATAATTATTTATCGAGACACATACTAACTTTATGCGAAAATTGGCACAACGAATTGGCGAATGAAATGTCTTTCGGATAACACTTCGTTTGGAATAGTAATCCGTTAGGGTGATTGCCAAAAAACGGTTGGCATTCGTTGTTTTTTAAAAAACGGACAATAAGGCAACTTTAGAAATATACCCGTGATTTATAATGTACCAGATCAATATTTGTTCTGCCACCCCGGGTTCTGTCACCAGAGTTAGGCATTATCGGCTGCAAATGCAGTATGGTAATACCTCTTACAGAATTTACATGTATTAATATCCTTTTACTTGCTACTTTGGCGCCATCTTTAATTTTTCACTTTTTGACGGACATATTCACATACAGAGATTGATCTTCAGGAATTATTTCTATAGAAATAAAAATAAGTGCTAGGATTTATCGGATATCTCATTATTATTTTTTTATCGAATCTGCCCACTAACGCAGCTGTGGGCAAAATTATTCATATAATTATAATTAATAACTTAATAAACATAATATCTTCTTAACAGCTCGTACCTTCTTTATAATTTTTAAGTAACTATATCCAGTTGCCATACTTACATTGTGTATAAAAAAGATTTGAATATCTGTAAACTTATCTTTAAGAAGACAACTAGTACGCGAAAGTAAAGTTATAACACAATTACTATTCAGACATCGTCCGCATCATAAAATAAACGTAGATTACGTGGTTTATTAGGAAACTGTGCTAGAACTTACACACCACTTCGATGATATCTTTTTAAAGATAATGTAATTAAATAATAATAATATCTATGGGCGCTTTTACACCACGTCAATCTGGTCCCGTGGTAAGTACTCCAAGATACTTGTGTTACGAGTACCAGACAACGGAAATACAAATATTTAATACTAAAGATTTTTACTATAAAATACACAATATATTTAATACACATCCATGACCCAGGAACAAATAAACTTTTTTGTTCTCTGGCGAGAATCGAACCCGCTAACTCCGGGCTTGTGCGCCAACGCGCTAACCACTAAGCCACAGAGGTCGTCAAAATGATAATTTAAAAAAATCTAACTAACTTCGATTGGATTCTCTACATTCCAAAAAGTGCGTTTTACTTTGCTTTTTTAAGCTGCCAATAATAATGAAACAAAAAATATTCTAAAGTTTTTAGTCTTAGCTGGTTCTACATGCGGTGGATCGATCATATTATCGTTCATTGAATGGCACCAACATCCAACAGTGGACGGAGAAATTATTTAGTGATGATGATGATGATGATGATAAAAGGCAATTGTTGTAACGTAATTCCAAATGATGCAGGTTACTCCTTCGTTTCTCTCAAATAAAACCTAGTATTATGATTCAGTGGAAAAGCAAATTCTATAATATTTCAAATTTAAACCATGTTAACCTCGTATAATAGTGACCTCATAAAAACCCACGTTTCATCGTTATTGTAAAAGCAATAAGCCATGATAGTGCATTTACGCCGTCTATACAACATAATGTTTCCTTTCAAAAGTAGAAAGCCTATGGAAATGTGATCGAGAGATCTTAAAACGATATTATCTTTTGTATTTCTTTCTCATTTCCATTCGCATTATCGGTATGCATCTATACGTGACATGTCTCTAATCTTCCTGTCCCAAAACAAAATATCATGATTAATGTATAAATAAGTAAAATTTGTAATAAACATATTTCATACCTACATAAACAACATCGAGTTCGGCAGTCTTCGCGTTCATGGAAAAGATCCTTAGCCAGTGTACGGGTGGAGGCTGATGATGATGATAATGATGATGATGTTATGAATAAGACCTTATTCCAGAAACTTTAAGGCACATGTATTATTATTTATAATAACAGTTTTATATTCCTATTCGTTTCGATAGACGAAACAAATATCTAACTTTTGGATCAATTAAAAACGTGTGTGTGAAATATACACATATTATTCATATATTCAGGAAAGATACTACATAATATATTCAAAATGAAAATCTGCCGAATGGTTTCGAAATCGCGACTACTTCATCATTCCCACAATATTTAATGGATATTAAAAACAAAAGTGAATCTTAGATAGACTAGTCTTTAAAACTAGACTTCAGCAAATCTAGATATACATTGTATTAGATCAGTCTTACATAAACTGTGAACAATGGCAGGCGTTACGTGCTTTCACACGTAACGCGAGCGAGCTCCCTGTGCCAAGGTCAGGGATCATGGCATGAAAGTGACAGTCTTATGCCACAGTCTGTCACACGAGGACGAGAAGTTTCCAGAACCGATTCAATTGACTGAAAATTATATATATATTGGCTGAAAGCTTATATTTACTAATACACTAGCTCTTGCACGCAACTTCGCCTGCGTCAACTAAGATTTGAAACGGGTACCTAACTTTTTGAAAATTTAATATAGCCTATGTTCACCGGGGATAGTGTAGCTTCCCAATAGTACAAGAATTTTTCAAATCGGTCAAGTAGTTTCGGATCCTATTCAATACAAAAAACAATCAAATATTTCCTCTCTATAATATTAGTATACACTAACAAATGCATTAAAAAATAAGAGAATATTAATGACCTAATATTTTTGAAATATTCTCGTACTACAAAACTATCAATATAACTTTTTTACTAAAATAAATAACTATGACTTTGTAGTTGATATTAGTCCAAAAATGGTTTAGTTTTCTAGTTTTTTCTTTTAGTACAATTCAGTACCTAATACCTATATTTTATTTAGTTTGAGTGTTCAGCAGTGGACGGATAAAGGCTGATGATTATTATAATGATATGATTTAATAAAACATTAGCAACTGTTATTTAACGTTAGCTTACCAATATGCAAAGAGCACGAAAACGTGTATAATGGAAAATTTATAAAACATTAATTATACAATTAAGCAATAAAGGGTTCGTAACTGACCATAACTGTAATACGAGAGAACTTATTTTATAATCGACATGACAACTACAGCGAGGTCGACTTAAACTGTTTATTAAAGAAATTACAATTGACCTGTACATGATCGACTGCCCTGTGAGACTAGTTCTTAGTGACCCCAACTACTAATATATTACATAGTTTAGTATCAATTTTATAAATAAATTATTACTTCAAAAAAATTAAATATAGAGAGATTCCTCTATGGAATAAGCTGTACATTTGTACCTACTCTAAATTTTATTTTTCACAGCTAGTACAATTTTTTTATCGTGTACATAAATTGTCAAATAAATAAATAAAAACGTAGTGTTAATTGAAAAATGGAATATTCTTATCATTTACAAAATTTTAACAGAATCTGGTCGCTTAAAGTGAGTCAAAATCGCGCCAAAAAGAGTCAGTTACAAACATACATAAAGATTAGGGCCTGTTTCACAATCTCCAGTTAAGTTCCCAATAGGCTATCGGCATTATCCCTTAGTAGTTTGTGGCTATCGGCAACATATTCGACAGATACTCCATACTCTATCTGTCAAATATGTTGCCGATAGCCTATTGGGTACTTAACTGGAGATTGTGAAACAGGCCCTAAAGCTAACAAAAAGCGTGTAAATAAACCTCGTAGTATAATGGAGCTACTAAATGGAAGATGCTGGAAAATAGGTACTAGATAGAAAATAAAGTTTTAGTTATCACAGTATATTTAAAATCAATATTAATATAAAGCTTATAAAACCTAGTTGATGAAATTTCTCATATTATTGTTTTCTAATGTTTACGCGAATTTCACTTATTATAATGAAACAACTTTTACGGATTTCATCGTATTTATTGTTCATCTTATTTTCATTTAAATTCTGAGTAACATTTAAATGCATTTTAATGGAATTAGTAATGACTGAAATGTCAATTCCATAATAATATTCAGCATGAATGAGTAGATATTATAACAGTGAAAATATTAATTCTTCAATGATAATGTTGATAACAACGAGTTCAACTAATTGTATGATAAGTACCAACAAAGATGTGTATAGTGCGGCTACTTATCATTATTTTTGATTTGAATTGCATACAAATGTATATACAATTCAACATTATATATACATAATAATAATAATACAATCTCCATGGACGCTTTTACACCACGTCAATCTGGTCCCGTGGTAAGTACTCGAAGAGACTTGTGTTACAGGACCAGACAACGAAATATTTAATACTTTTTATATTAATACTTATATTTAAGATTTTTATTATATAATACACATATTTAAGACACATCCATAACCCAGGAACACAGAAACTTTTTGTGTTCCCTGGCGATATTCGAACTCGCTACCTCCGGCTTGTGCGTCAATGCGCTAACCACTGAGCTACATAATATGTATATACAATTCAACATTATATAATATACATATTAGATTTAGTAGAATAACATTGTTTATGCGCCAGATTTGTGAGTGATGTCCATAAGAAAATCGTTTCGTCTATAATGCCTCTACAAGTTAAGTTTTATCTATCTATCTATAACTATTAACTACTCTCAATTTTTTCAGCTACTATCATGTCCACTAATCAACCAGTATTCCGTTAGATTGGGTAAAAGGAATAACAAAATTCATATCGAGAAAAATATTATGAACCTTTTTATTCAATTTCATATTTAACATTATTTTTATGCAAATTATGTTATTTAATCATTGTAAACATTTTTCTTACATATAACCTTATTGCATATTTAGTTATAAATTTAAATAGTTTTGCGTGTTTATTATAACACTTGCAATAATGTAATATTAGGCACATAAGTATTATCTAATTACTACATAATAATATTACTACATATTTATTAGCAGTCCGAAGGAGGCGACGACCTTGTTTCCGTTCACATTATTTATAATAACTTACGTTCAAAAATATTAAAGGAAGGATTATATGATTGGTATAAATATTATAGAACAAAACAAAAAAAAATTGAGAGTAACTTGCGCTGAGAATCTTGTAAGCGAATTAAGAGGATGGTTGAAGACTAAAGCATCCCTTAAGTATTGATTAGTAATAAAATCAAAAAAGTTAACAGCAATGCTATTGCGTTTCGTGGGATGCAAGGAAAATAATTAACAGAAAGTAATCATAATGGTGAATAATTAGAACTTATAATCATTATCATCATCATCAGCATTTATTCGGCCACTGCTGGTCCATATAGGTATCCCACAATAAACGTCAAAACGACCAATCCCTTGCTACTCGCATCCAAAAATTATTTTCTTTTTTTTAATTTTTTAATGTATATTTTAACACAAATATTTTTATGATAACCGCTTAGCATTGTTGTTAATATTCATACAGACATCCAGCAAAGACGCTGTATCAGACTCAGATTGAGTCTGTAGACTCAAAGTGTATCAGTAAAATTTTGACGACCTCTGTGGCTCAGTGGTTAGCGCGTTGGCGCACAGATCGGAGGTTCGGATTCGAGTCTCGCCAGGGAACAAAAAAAGTTTATTTGTTCCTGGGTCATGGATGTGTATTAAATATGTGTATTATATAATAAAAATCTCAAATATAAGTATTAATATAAAAGTATTAAATATATGTATTTCCGTTGTCTGGTACCCGTAACACAAGTCTCTTCGAGTACTTACCACGGGACCAGATTGACGTGGTGTAAAAGCGTCCATAGATTATAAAATCATCATCATCATCATCATCATCAGCCTTTATCCGTCCACTGCTGAACATAGGCCTCCCTCAATGAACGCCAAGACGACCGATCCCTTGCTACTCGCATCCAACGCGGACCTGCCACTGCACGGAGATCGTCTTCCCATCTGGTTAATGGCCGACCAACACTTCGTCTACCTAAACGCGGCCTCCACTCTTGAACCTTAATGGCCCATCGGCCATCCGTTCTTCTGAGTGCGTGACCAGCCCATTGCCACTTCAACGTGCTTATTCTTCGCGTGATATCGGTAACTTTAGTTCTCTGGCGAAGGTCTTCGTTTCGAATCCTATCTGCCAAAGAAACACCCAGCATAGCACGCTCCATAGCACGTTGAGCTACGGCAAACTTGCGGACCAGTCGTAAATTAAGAGGCCACGTTTCGGCCCCGTAGGTCATCACGGGGAGAACGCATTGGTTGAAGACTTTCGTCTTCAAACTCTGCGGTATAGACGACGTGAGAATATGCCGAAGCTTCCTAAATGCTGCCCATCCTAATTGAATCCTCCTATCGGCTTCCCTCTCGAAGTTATGTCGACCTAGCTGCAAAGTATGCCCAAGGTAGACATACTTTTGCAGGACTTCGAGAGTTTTGCCATCGACGTTAACAGGCCTAGGGAGAACGTGCTCATTGAACATGACTTTCGTCTTGTCCAAGTTCATCCTAAGGCCCACCCGTCGGGAGGATTCATTTAGGCTGTGCAGCATCTCCTGCAAATAAATGATTATAAAATACTTCTATCTAAAAATATCCAAAGTAATACTATCCAACATACCATTTTAACGTTTGACCTGACACGTCCCACAGACCTAACTACGTCACTACATGAAGGGTTCTGGATCTCACACGGAAACCATTTCATTTCTTCTCCGATCATCTCTATTTCCTATAAAGCAATTAGATAAAAATCAGTATTAGCAGTATAGTATTCCACAAGTCTGTTATAAACAAGTTGAATCATTACATCAGAATTACCGGCCATTCGCGATAAAGCCAAGCTGGCTTGGCAAATGATAGCAAATCAGTGGGCGGAGAAAATCATTGTCATAGAATCGATTGCCCCCTTACTAAACTACTGTTAACAGAGAATCAAATTTAATCACCGCGCTAGTATTATTTGCATTTCTCAAGACTAGTATTTTTGAGTTTATATACTTGCACTAGGGTGCGAGTGGCAAAGGATCGGTCGTCTTGACGTTCATTGAGGGAGGCCTCTCAGCAGTGGACGGATAAACGATGAGGATGATGATGATGTACTTAAGAAAAAAATCATCGTCTGTCTAGCATACTAACTATATTTTAGGGTCGGCTTCTAAACAAATCCAGTTGAGTACCGGTATTTTAAATGAAGCGACTCTGACCTCCACAACCCAGTAACTGAGTGATACGGACTATGGTAACCCGTCGTAAGACTGGGTGTCAGACTGTTGGAATTCTGACGACTCGTAACGAAAGCCAGGATTGGTTCCGGTTTCACGGGCTTTCCGAGGCACGGAGGAGTCTCGGTAAAGACGCTCACCCATCCACGGACCAACCTCGGCAAGCATTGCTTAACCTGGTGAACCTATCCGCGCGGCTATTACCACTGAGCCACGAGCTTCCCCACTACTACTATACTTTAGAAGAAAGTATATTTAATATATCGTTGAGTGCAACCGCGGGGACTAACTTAAGTATAAGCTATATAGCGCAAGCACAAGTACGTCAATGGTATGTTTGATCAAGGTTTTACCTTATCTATGCGTTCCACATATAACTGTAATCACTATTATAAATATCTTAAATCTAGAGCAGTGTTAAATTCCATTTATATTCTAGGAGTTTTGTGGCCTGAAAGATCTCCGGCTACCTGATACTAATATTTTTGATGTTTTTCACATCATCTAGTCGAGGCCATCCACGTCGATGAACGGAAATGCTAGCAATGATTGGTTTAAACCTTGTAGAGTAGTGAAGTGAAAATCCTAACCCATATAATGCGTTTAAATATTAGTAATGTATTTGTAACGCTTCATCAAATTTAATCTTATCACTTATACACGTGAAATACGTGAAAAGAAGTCAATAAAGAGTATGTAAAAAAATTGAGATGCAGGAATGCAGGAACAAATGCTAAAAAAACGAAAAAATAGTAGTAAGTTAAATTGTGAGAACCTGGATAAAGTCTTTAATCCCAGTCTTTTGTCAAATATTTGAGCTTCATTTCCTTTATCCACGAATGACAGCCCGCCATGTGCCCGCATATGTGCGAACATCAGGGGCTATATTTTTCACACTTACAATTTCTTTATGTTACTTGGATAGTCACACTGGCATCATGCCATCTGATGGTAAGTGATTGAGCGTATATTTCACTAACAATAGTTATAGTGACAGTTCTGTCCATCTGTCCGTAGTACAGTGAAGACATTACGCAGAATAGTCGGTATAATAGGACCCATAGCACCCCAGACGGATACCACACAAACCACATGTCTCCCATCTATTTTTATAAAAGATAATTTTGCCAATAAAAATAAAAATAACATTTAAATTCTTTAATAAGTTCATTGATACTATTAGGTTACGCAACGGTCAAAAGAAAGTTTTCTAGTTTTTAAATGAGGAGATCGCGAAGACAAGCAGTCTGGTGCGATGTGCTGTCGTAAATTAATGTTATTAATATATCTGTATGAATATTAATTCGGACCTCATATGTTACAGTATGATATATATTATATGACACTCACTGAGTTGTGTATCAACACAGCCGAAACAATTGCGTCTAGAATGTTTAAATTTGAAAGACCATAACCCATGCATCACAGGTTTCTTCACTGTTTAAGTGAGCACTAAAGGATTTTCATAAGTTCAACCCCCGGGAGGTAAAAAGGGGATCGAAGTTAATTCTACACTGAACCAGATAAAGCGAATTATAAATGTCTTAGAGCATTGCCTGATTTCACAACTGACAGCTGACCAATCCAGTGATATGGTGCTAATAATAATAATAATATCTATGGACGCTTTTTTGCACAACGTCAATCTGGTCCCGTGGTAAGATTCCGAGAACTTGTGTTACGGGTACCAGACAACAGAAAAGATATATGGTTTTTATTACACATCCATGACCCAGGAACACAGAAACTTTTTTATTCCCTGGTGGGATTCGAACCCGCTACCTCCCGGCTTAAGCGCCAACGCGCTAACCATTGAGATATTGTTTACACTTTTAGGCAATAAAGAATCTATTATATTATATTTTGACCTACAATACCTATGACCTATTTGTGAATACTATGTCCTTATTACTTAGTTATATATTTTAAAACGAAAGCTAAAAGCCTTACTAATAACGCGGCTTTCACCGGCTGTCGCATATTAATTATATTATATCGTGATCTAATTTTCTAGAAACCTATCCCCATTTGACTAGAAAACGATGGAAAATCTAGTAATATGTCTTGTATATAAAAAGCATTAGCGTTAGCGACGGTAACTTAATCTTTATAAGTATGTTATTAAAACAGAATTTTAAAGGAACAATAAACTTGTATATTCCGGAATTCTCGCCGAACGGCTGAACCCAATTTGATGATTTTTTTCGTATATTCAAATGAATTCGAGACAAGCTTAGACTTGTAATTGGGCCCCACCATGGTTCCAGCATTGTTGTGGCGGTGGGGCTCAGTAGCCTAGGGTGAGCCCAATACTTGGGCGAAGCTAATTGAGCCAAGGGGGCTCTTTGTACCCCTCTTATAAGAAGAGGGGACAAAAGAGCAGGGGGCAAGGGGCGAGGATGGGAACCTTGCCTCATTGTACTGTCCTGACGGTGGGAGTTGTTCTGTGGTGCGGGGCAACCCGTCTGTGGAGATGGTGTTAGCCCCCCGAGGGGACTGACTGGCCGTCGAGGTGCCCTGTTGATTGTAGATAGTGGCACTCGCCGGGTTTTAGTGGGTAGAGCTGCGTCCATTTACCAGCGTTCGGGCGCAGCGAGTCCCACATACTCGCCTGGGGAGACCCACTCCCCTGCGGGATGCGTCAGTGCATTTAGCGGCGTTAAAGAAAAAAAAAAGACTTGTAATTGCGTGTACTATAAAATATTTTGTAACTGACAACGTATGTTTGCTCTGCTAGTTACATAGAACTAGATATTATAGAAGCGACAATAAATAAAAAAAAACTAAATATTGCTCAGCTTAATATTAATAAGGTGGAAGACGATCTTAGTACGGTTGCCGGGTTGTTGTTGCTCTTAAATAAAAAGTATTTGTCAGATGATTGAATATTTATTTGTAGCAACTTTGAAAATAGTTGTCAATGTCTCTAGTCACATAATTTATTTATTTATTTAATAAAAGAATTACAGTTGTAATTTATTCACTGAATCGTATTTGGGAGTCGTAAGACATCGGACGTCTTGGCGTTCATTTAAGTAAGTCTATGCTTAACAATAGACGAATAAATGATGATGATGATGATGATCACGGAAATAACCTTGTCGTGAGTAATTTTTAAGTAAATCGCAAATTGTTTATTTTTAAACCGACTTTAACTAATTACTCAATTTCAAATTATTACGTCTATTATGCCTACTTAAACTTTAATGTATTTTCTGTTTCCTTATTTATATAGATAGCTTGTCAATGATTTGCCTTTAGACAAGCACTCAAAAATTTATGGAAGTGTGTATTTTTTTTATTAAATATTTTTCATTGAAGTTCTAAAAACATCACAAGTTCTACTTTAAGTTCAAACTTCAGTCCTCAGAATCATATTAGCCCTTTACCTCAACGTGCTTTTGCCGACACACTCTCTTTGTCTGACGAACGATCTACAGTCACGGCCAACTAATGAACCAGACCCGACAAAGACCATAATTATTTCACTTCGTAGGAAACATACAAAGACATATTTTTCACATCTAAACGCACAGTAGCGGTGTTAAGTGGTTGAAATAAAAAAAAATGGATTCTTTCAGACACTACTAAGACGACTAAAAATATATTGTTTTTATTTGTGGTCCTAATATTCTATTCCGGATAGTGTTCCTGTGATCACGGCTAAAATAATTTTGGCTGGCGTAGTGTAACTACTACAGCTAATAGTTAATAGTTGTAGTTAGTACTAACAAGAAGCCGTTGGTTAATATCCTACTATATTAGTGAATACACGAGTAGGTAACAGAGACATGGACTTATTTATAATACGAGTATGTACATATATTTATGTAGAACTTTTGCAATCGCTTCATGAGAGACTAGTAGCGCCGCGCGGTTTCACCCGCGTACTTCCCGTTCCCGTGGGAGTACGGAGATAAATTATATCTAATGTGCTATTCTAATGTATAAGCTATATTACTGTAAAGTTTCGTTAATATCCATTCAGTAGTTTTTACGTGAAAGAGTAACAAACATCCATACTCATAAACTTTCACGTTTATAATATTAGTAGGGTTGGCTCGCAGCTGACTTATCGTGCTTCTATTTTTAAATCTTTTTCTCAACTTAAATAAAAGTGTATCAGTGACATTGATCGGCCATACTATAGTGTATTAGTTATCTAGATTGCGATCGATTTTTCTGCTCGTTACAGCATCTGTGTCGGAAGCTGTGCCGATGATATAATCTTTTATGTTCCATTCGCTTTAATAAACTTCAATAATAAACCGTTCCCGCGGTGTTGCGTGGACAAGGAAATTGTAAGCTTTAGTGTCAAATAGTTTTAGTCTGTTCCTCTACTAGTTTTTGCTCACCGATATCCACAAAGGATCTCCCCCTTTGTGGATATCGGTGTTTTGGTTGGTGTGGTATCAGTGCGTTGGTAGGTTTGATGCTAGTGAAATTTTAGTTTATGTCCTTTTCATCATCATCATCATCATCGTCATCATCATCATCATCATCCTCATCATGATCGGAGAACGGAGATCGTCTCCTCACCTGGTTAATGGCCGACTAATTATGCGATTCTAATTGCATCTTATTAACAAAACTTATTAATATTACTTGACATAAACTGACAGAGATTAAGCACAAACCAAAACACTTTCATTATTTTTCAGATTTTAATTGGTATTTATTAAATTTAATAATGGTTGACGTAGCGTAGCCTGTATGAACACTGCTATCCTTTTCATTTAGCCTTTTTTCATTTCTGAAAATGGGTAAACGAACCGGTAATTTTATGTTAATGTTTGAACGAACAGTCAGGCAGACAGAATAATTTTTAATCACATTTTTTGTTTTGGTATCGATCTAGTAGCACTTTCAATGTAAAGAATTTACATTTCTACAGTTTTGTTATTGGCATAGATTGACTTGTTTAAAATATTGTGTTTATCATATAGATATGGTAATTTTAAAGATTGAATAATATCTCTTGTTATAGATTTAATTATTAATGATAGAGATACGGTCACGGGTGTTATTAGGTGATCAGATAATAGGCCAATATCGAAGGCCACACCTTAAGGCCATAGTGGGAATAAGAACACAATGAGAAGTAAAAGGTATAGGCGATACTATCGCTTGATGAAAGATTCATTTTATTACATTAATTAATAATTTACTAGTAATATCTACTTTCCTGAGCGACGATAGTCTTTTGGGCATTGGCTTGACCTCTTGATTATAATGAAACATCTTCTATAGATTTTACCGCGGCATATTAAGTTTTTTACATGCCCGACGTTTCGGATACTTTACAGAAACTATGGTCTCGGGTGGAGGCTGTAAAGTATCCGAAAATCTCAATAAACCGCGATAAAATCCGTAAAAGTTGTTTCATTATAATATTGATCTCCTGAGTTCTAACTCAATCTAGGTCTAGGTTCTAACCTCAGTGGTGTCTTGTAGTGGCTCTTTTCAAAATGTACACGTGCATCTGAATTTGAGACCAGTGCAGGAAAACATCGTGAGGAAACATGCATACCTGCCCCTCTAGACAAGTGGCAAACGCTCGCTTCTATTCTTTTGCGTTTACTCGCTAACTCCATAGGGTTGCTGCAAATTTTTTTAAGAACGTTTATTAAGATACATAATGAATAAGGTTTAGTTTGTTAAAACGTTTAACAACCTCTGTACTTCGCTTAAAACGAATATTATTGTTATAATATTTCTTGAATTTTTTTTAAATGTCGTAAGCTAGTTAATTCCCATACAATAAGTATTCTTTTGTATTATATTCGTTTAGCGTTTATGTCACTCTTAGTCACAAACAAAACCATACACTTCATGTGTCTTAATAAACGTTCTTAAAAAAATTTGCATCAACCCTATGGAGTTAGCGAGTAAACGCAAAAGAATAGAATTGAGCGTTTGCCACTTGTCTAGGGGTGCTGATGAGATTAAAAGTCTTTGTTGATCAGTGAAGTTCACTAATCTGCATTACGTTAGTGTATCGATGAACTGTGAGTTATGACCCAATCCCCTCCTTGTCTGTTTTCGAGGAGACTGTGCCCAGCAGTGGGGCATATAAGAGTCACTATTTTAAAACGACTTCAAAGAAGGAGGCGTTTATAAAAAAAGTAAGCCTTTGCTAAGATTAAATTTAGTCGTGTAGTTTGAACGAATAAATTCTTATCTTAGCAAATCAACTAAGCTGTGGCAAACAGACGGACGAACCATAATCTATAATTAAATAACTACTGGTGAGAGGGATGCGGTTTGACCGCACGCTCTTCTTGGCTACCACCACACTGATTATTCCTTTCGTGAAAACAGATTTATTCCGGAATGTAGGTCAAGCAGTGAAGTATAAAAAAAAAAAAAAAATAACTTTATTATCTGTATCAACAATTTTCATAGAACTACAATGCCGGGGACTCCTTTTAGGCAAATTTGCCCGTGCCAGGAATCACCGCCCTTCCTGATCTTAGGGTATACATGATACTTTAGACTTATAAATTAAATTACAAAATAAATGTAAAAGAAACAAAAAATAACTTAAGCTAAGCGTGCGCACACATATTCTTTCTTTTATTTATTTATTAGGTGCATGATGTGACGTCCTACGCTACATATTCTAATACATAACTTGGCATCGGAGTGCAGCATCGGAGCAGTGGAGTATACATCGAAAATTTACATCTTTGAGATTAATAACCAGAGCATGGACAAGTCAACTGTCACACTTAGCATCAGGTGACTTATCTATTATATAAAATTAAAAAATAATGCCTACGTTTTTTTGGTGTCGTTCTACGAATTTAGATAAAGAGAGTTGAGTTATAGTTTACTTATAGATTGTCAAAAAGCGAAATAATGAACTGATAAAGCCCAAAGACTTATAATCTTAAGAATATTATTCTTCATAATCTTAAAACTTGGCGATGTTTTTTGAACAAACATTTGAACAAACGGTATTCTCATTTCAAAATGTAGAGTGTTTTTTTTTCAAAATTGAACCTATTTCCACTTCGAGGCTCTACCCACTCATTTATATAATTAAGGAACCCCAATATGACATGATCGAGAGTGTTGCACGTGGTTCCATCTCGCCGGTGGCCGGAACGCAGTGGCCACTGGCCCGCACACGACACGCCGTTGGTTACATGAACGCACGCATTTCCGCACTGAACATGTGAGCCAATGACCTTATCTCGACAAACTACGTCTGCTGCACGTACGACATATTAATAAAATAATAGAAAACTATATATTCCATTCGTACAGCGCTCGTCTTTATAATATTAACCTGCTACTGATTTCTTACATAAATAACATGAATCTTAATAAAGAGGTAAATAAAACAGCTTTGCTATTTTAGAAAAAGACCATTATAAGCAATGTAATACATATTGTTTTTTTCCGAATTCGACGACCTCTGTGGCTCAATGGTTCGTGCGTTAACGTTCAAGGCGGACGTAGCGGATATGAATCCCTCGTGTAAAAAAAAGTAAACTATCAACCCTTATATGTCCCACTGCTGGGCACGGGTCTCCTCCTCGAAATCAGGCGAGGAGGGTTAATGGACCATAGTTCACCGATGCGCTGGCCCAATGCGGATTGCTGAACTTCACATACCTTCAAAGACTTTCAATCTCATCGGGCATGCAGGTTTCCTCATGGTGTTTTCCTTCACCGGTGAGCGAACGATTTTCTCGTGTGTGTACTTAGAAGTGTCATACTTGGTCGAAAACCTTACATCGGACGTAATTTCCAGCATAGAGTATATTGTGATATTGATTCTTCGAACTTTATTATGATAGTTTTTCATTCTTTTAGATACCTGTTTGACATAGGCCTCTTTCAGTGTATGGTAAGACGGCTGATTTGCCCCTGCCTTCAACTGTACTAAGACTGAGTAGCTCCATAAATACGTAAAGCCTTAACCAGCCTGTTACCGGAACGATAGAAATAAATACCCTATTACAATTTACAATCGAGTTCTCAAACCAGTTTTCGCATTACAGCAAGGATCCGCTGGTTGCAAGTTGCCGTTCCGCCTTCATTACCAATAGACACAAGACACACTTTTAATATATTGACGAGTGTAAAATATTTCAAACTTTTTATCGCGATCTCCATAATATAAATATATTTCGTAAAAATTTGGACTGAATACTTATATTCTCTTTATTTGGGCTAAAGCGTTATTAATTGAAACTTCCTGAAAATAGTGACAACAATAAAGGAGACAAGGAGACAATAATAGAGAGGAATAAATAACAACAAAAATTAACAGTAAAAATCTATCGGTCCCTATTATAATGAAATAAATTTTACGGATTTTATCGCGGTTAATTAAGTTTTTACATGCCGACCTTTCGGATATTTTACAACACACACGGTTGCGGGAAGAACGGGAGGACAATGATAGTTACTGTAATGTATTCAAAACGTCTGGCATGTAGAATGCTTAATAAACCGCGATAACCTTCGTAAAAGTTGTTCCATTATGATGAGTGAAATACCCGTAAACATAAGAAAACAATATCGGTTCTTACGCTTTATGCCAAATGATATCTTCGATTTATTTCTTACGAGAACAGTAGACTAGAAGTATAAGTTAATTACGAGATTATTTGGATCATAATGAGATATAGATTAAAAATCAAATATACAGTAAAATATTAATCCATTACAAATACGATAGTTGATATTTTAAACACGAAAGTCTGTCACTGTTCTGTATGCATCTTACGTATATATGACAAGCAACACACAAATGAGTTTTCTTAGCTCGTTCCAAGTAAACTTGTCTATGAGTCACGCTGACAACTTAGCTTATTTTTAAATGTCCTATACTTGTGGCCTTAAGGCCTTTAAGCTAGTAGCTCACCTATACATATGAAAGAGGGATCACCCTTCGCCAGCCGAGAGCATATAACTTCACGGTCTTCTGGCGTCGGTATGTTAATCGTCCCATTATGATGGGGCCGCCCTATGGTAGGCCATAAGTGGCCTTTACTTGTGATAGGTTTTGGGTGTGACCCTAGGCAGTAGGGGTAGCCCTACTGAGTACCATTCACCATCAACTTTAGTCCGTTTGAATATCTAGCTAATGTAAGAAAACCTAGATACAAATCGAGCGCCTAACAATAAAAAAGATTTTAGGAACCAAGACAATACTTTTAACACAATTGAAGACGAGATTCTATCTTAATTACACAGAAAGTAAAGTTTTTTTTTCTATTGTTTTAACTAAAGTAAGCGTCCATTCAAATCTTCAACAATAAATTTCCTGACGAGTAGCGTGCGTCCGTCTGCATTACATATGCAACATGCTATTATCGAAAGTGTCGTGATATGATGAATGTATTATAGGTCATCTACCCGGCTCTTGGTCTAGAATGTGCACGAGAGTTTTATAATTGTCTCCTAAACTTTTTTATATGAAATCTGCTGCGAGCCTTTGCGGTAAAATCGCCAATGGCACTGATTATGTAATTCATCTGTCTATCTCTATTAGTAACATTTACGTATATTGATTGATTACTGCAGACACTAATTCACTTAGCCATTGTTGGCATCACGTGAAGATAATTTGCGGCGTTTAACTAGTAGCGTGTCTAAACAGCTGGATGCGCACCGCAGATGAAGTTACGTAGCGTTACGTTGAGAAAGTAATATCTTAATTCAAATTAACGGACAAATTCTTGTACTGTTTTATTGTTATTTTTTATTAAAATGGATGCAAGTTCTTACCATGCTTAGGAAAACACGTGAAGTTGTTCGTCACGGCTGTCATTCATAGATCTTTGACAGTCGTTACGGGTCGTCAGAAGCCCGAGAGTCTGACAATCAGTCTTACCACGGGATACCGTATTACCCAGTAACTGGGCTATGGAGGTCAGATAGTCAATCCCTTTATATAAAATACTGCGTATTTTTGCATTTAGTTATACTGGAAGTGGATCTCATGAAGTAGGAACAAGACGAGGCCGATTGATGCAAGGTCTTTGAATTGATTTCTTTAATTGTATCGGCGCCAGATTTCCGTGCTCCACGATTTAAGTTTAGCTAAACTAGTTTTTCAGTAATTTATATTATATGTAACTTTGCGAGCATAAAATAAATCCTAAGACTTACGGTAAAAGTTTATAAAAATTGAACTCAAAAACTATTTAAAAAAAATGAGATGTAAATTATAGCATAATATGCTATAATTACACTAGCATAATATGATACCAACTACACCAACCAACAACCAACCTGCACCACCAACTACACTAGCATAATATGATACCAATACATAGTCATAGGTGAAACAGTTATTGTATTATCATAACAGTCTACATTTTTGGCAATAACTTTAAAAAGCATAACAGTTCAATAACTAAAGAATGACAAGTGGGCTGAGCAATTTGAGCAAGCGAATGTCATGTAACCTTGATCTGACTGCTTGGTCATTGTGGACAGACTCCTATAAGCCGGAACCATTTTGAATATTCAATGCAAACACAATTATTTGGTAAGCGGATTAAAATCGGGTGTTTACGCTGGCTTCTTTCATGCTAACTGTCAACATTTACATACACTTGACCCATCAGCGCTGACCGTCAGCGTTACAGAGAATCCAGCCTTTGCAAAATATTAGCAAAATATATATTCAAAATCAAAATATTTATTCAAAACAATAGTATTTCAAGTATGCTGTTGAACGTCAATTAAATCTGCCATGGCGAGAAGTTCTTGAGAAGTTCCTACTGAGAAGAACCGGCCAAATAAACTCAATGGAACTAATGTTTTTCAATATTCAACCTAAAACTCTTTAAAACGCGATATTAGACCTGTTTTCACTTGTATATCGCCTGGATTAAATCTCATTGAACACGGGACACGAACGTTATCGTCTCCTTTTATTCTATGTTTTTAAGTTATCTAATTTTTAAGTTTTGCTAGTATTATCTGAAGTTTCATATATAGAAGGTTACCATTATATAGCTAATGGCATACATACCTGTGTTCGAAGCGCGCTGGTCACCACCAGCAGCAGCGCCACGGCGCTCCACCACACGACCGTCCTCATCGTAGAGCTGAAACAAAAACACAAATATAGTTCATTATCTCTTTCGTTTCTTATCATTATTTTCTTTATGTTAGTCAGATGAATTGTTATTTTCTAATGAAAAGTGTTAGTCTTCCTATAGAGGTTTTCAAAATTTAGAATATTTACAAAATAATTTACGGAAAATTTCCGCAATACCAGTTTTCACGAGCTCAATCGACATTGTCGACTCAAGATTAAAAATTGATAATATCTAAAATACATTTCACAGTTTTTTTAATTGTAGATAAATTGATTATTAAGGTCAAATCTGCGGTTGCCATTGTAAAACTTGTTTCCCAACTTATTACGTTAACAAATATTTAGAGTTCCGTTTCCTGAAAGCATTTATCAAGCCTCTTTGGCCTAACAGGCAGGCCTTAAATTTATAAAGGCTTACTAACATCAGCTATACATTTTAATCTGTTATATAAATCTTTATCATATTATTTCGACAAGACGTCCGATCCCTTGCCACTCGTATCCAACGCGGGCCTGCCACAGGCTGTTAAAGCCAAAGGCTGACCAACACTTTATCTAAATATTTTTTTATACTTTATACCGGTTTCAACTCATCCACAACATTGGACGCTTCAAACTTAATACTCACCTTTATAATTTGATAGAAGTGCTAAGTGAACAGTAATATTATAGTAAAACGAAAGTAAATTGTATATTTTGATAGTGAAAGTCGCCGGCGACGGACAGAAGAGCGTATAAATTATTAAAATTAAGCAGGCCTCTGATATTATAATTTTCGATTGGCACAAGTATTATACAAAAAAAAGCAAAAAATTATATCTTATTACAGTACCTATGACATACATTTCCCTATCGACTACCAGACTTTTATTCGACGAATTAAATTAACTTATATTTTAACTTAATTAATTATCGAACTGTATAAAATGTTGCGTTTAGATAGACGAAATGTTGATCGGCCGTCAACCAGGTGGGATGAGGATCTCCGTGCAGTGGTGGTTCCGTGTTGGATGCAGATCAGGGATCAGTCTTCTTTGCGTTCATTGATGGAGGCCTATATTTAGCAGTTGTGGTGGCTGATGATTATGATAATGATACAATTTACTTGTTATTGATAATTATTTAAAAAAATGATACGCAGTCATTAATAAATAAGAATATTGTAAAATATAACACAGGCTAAAACTATTATAATCGTGTGATAAATTCTCAAAATCATTATTTAAAAATAAATTCTTTTCTAATGTTACGCGATTCTAATGTTTACGTGAATTTCACTCATTATAATAAAACAACTTTTATGGATTCTATCGCTGTTTATTAAGTTTACGGAAGGTAGAAAAAACATCGGAAGTGTAAAAAACTTAATTAACCGCGATACAATCCGTAAAAGTTGTTTCATTGTAGTAATGTAAATATTCTACGACGGTGTATGTGACTTAACTGTTCCTAAACGACTGGACCATTTAACCGTTTACTCATTAATGATTAATCAAAGAAACCACCAAACATACACATTTACTATTAAGAGAAATATTTTGAGTAATTGTTTAATAATATATTATATTGTAAATACCTAGCTTGTAATACGATTTTAAATAAATACAAATTGATAAGGATTTAAATACAAATTGAAATGATCTAGATTTCAGTTGGAATTTTTCACGCGAAGAGATTTTACTTTCGTGTTGTGTCTTATTTTTTTATGAACAGCTTGACAATTATGTGGACGCTATAATTATATTAAAGGCAATACAATACAACCCAGGTTCAACTTAGGTTTTCTCTGCTAATTTGGTAGCAGTCAATTAAAAACATTATACAGGAAAAAGTAATAAATTGCGAAATGAATATTATATTAATTTGATACTTTTTTTTTTTGATGACGCAGCGGAAATCATTTACGACCATACCAGGGCCTGGGTAGGCGCGCTGGCGTGTGTGGGGATTCGCATTTGGGTGCCCTACCCCACTAAAACCGCTGCGTGAACCTTCAGCCGCTATCTGAGGGACCCGGATCTGCAAGGCTAGCACGGGAAACCCTCAGCGACAGACTGGTCCCGGCAAGACCAGATTCTCCACAATAGGGAACTGCCCGGCTACGACTGGCAGTCCACACGACGTCGTGTCTAGCAGGACCCGGGTTCCCATCCCGAGCCCGACACAAGCACAGGGGCATTATTGGAAGCGCATTAAGTAGCGCCTCCGACGCACCCCCGTTCGTCGTCTACGGGGTGAGGCCACATCAGCGGCCTCCTCTCTCAACCGTTCATCGGCCTCATTCTGGGACATCACTGTCTCGCAGAAAGAGGCCATTGCCGTCCAGGACTCGTCAGAGCCAAGCATCGCGGTGATGACGCTCGACAAAGACAAGTCCCCACCGATGACAGACGTCAGATCATGACGCAGCGCCGCCCATCTCGGGCACACCTCGAGGGTGTGCTGGGCAGAGTCCACCGCCGCGCCGCAATCGTGATATCCTGTCGTCGGCTCCCTTTGGGCCGTCCGACACAAGTAATCACCAAAGCATCCGTGCCCGGTGAGAACCTGCGTCAGACGGAAGGTGAGGGGAGATGTCATGTCATGTAACAAACATGCATATTCAGCGTTTACTTTTAAAACTATTAATTCGGGTAATTTATATTAAAATGAAGTAGGCCTTATATCTGATAATAATAATGTTTAAAATTAGCTTTCATTATGAATTATGTAACAATTTAGATTGCTAAAAGCGAATTCGATACACACGAATAAGCGGGACCTCTTTAATTCATCATCATTATCATCACACGGCCATTCGAATATGACATGCTACTAGTAAACTTTAAGGTACATTTTGTATTCATAAGAGTATTTTTTTTTATTTCCACTTGCTTTCTTTCTTTTGCACTTGCAAAATGCAAAATCAGCATTACTGTCACTTTCTTTGCGGTAAAGGAGAGGACCGCATGCTTTATAAAAATGCTTTAATGATGTATACATTTGGATGGGGTTTTGATAACCCATTCACTCTACTATACATACTGTAACGTTGCGCTAGCTCGTTACATGATTTTAGGTTTAAATTAAAAATTCAGCAATAGATATTATGTTTAAACTAAGCATACTGGTGGTATAAGCGCCATCTATCGTTAACTAGTGTCAACTATTGACATACTCTGTTAGCTCACTAGCGACATTCTAAAATTCAATAACTGTTTGCTTACATCTTTTTCTCAAATAAAATTAAAATACCTCTTGTAATTTATAATAATAAATATAATAATTTAATCTAATCCCTAAACAAAATTACAAATAAACTAAATTAAAACTTAATTAATTATAAAGTCTGTTTGACAATTGACTATAGAACTATATTGTTTATGGAACGATAGACAAGCTGTGATTAGGGACCTTTTGATTTGCTGTCACTTCTAACCGACCTCTTGGCCTTTTCTTGTCCTGACTTCGTGGCTGGCGGAAGCCGAGGCTAACCCTCGTCTATTTTTTTGAATTCCACTGGGAGTTCGCGGAGCAGAATTTGGATAGGCTAAGTATCCAAACGTGAACATCTAACAGCCGGCCGGCTGAACCGAACGCCCAGCGTGAAGACCCAAGCTGCAGCCAACCTACCATCGCCAGGAGTCCAGTCAGGCCAGTGATTCCTCCCTTATTACCCCTACGCAATACGCTGTCGGAACGTGGGCCAGCTAAAGAAAGTTTCTGGCTCGAGATAAGGTGAGACTTGTCCGAACCTACTCTATTCTACCCCTTCCTATCGTGCTCGCTGGGGGCATCTACCACCCCCACGCGACAGCTGGCGCCCAACGTGGGGCAGCTGTCGCGTGGGGGTGGTAGATGCCCCCAGCGAGCACGATAGGAAGGGGTAGAATAGAGTAGGTTCGGACAAGTCTCACCTTATCTCGAGCCAGAAACTTTCTTTAGCTGGCCCACGTTCCGACAGCGTATTGCGTAGGGGTAATAAGGGAGGAATCACTGGCCTGACTGGACTCCTGGCGATGGTAGGTTGGCTGCAGCTTGGGTCTTCACGCTGGGCGTTCGGTTCAGCCGGCCGGCTGTTAGATGTTCACGTTTGGATACTTAGCCTATCCAAATTCTGCTCCGCGAACTCCCAGTGGAATTCAAAAAAATAGACGAGGGTTAGCCTCGGCTTCCGCCAGCCACGAAGTCAGGACAAGAAAAGGCCAAGAGGTCGGTTAGAAGTGACAGCAAATCAAAAGGTCCCTAATCACAGCTTGTCTATCGTTCCATAAACAATATAGTTCTATAGTCAATTGTCAAACAGACTTTATAATTAATTAAGTTTTAATTTAGTTTATTTGTAATTTTGTTTAGGGATTAGATTAAATTATTATATTTATTATTATAAATTACAAGAGGTATTTTAATTTTATTTGAGAAAAAGATGTAAGCAAACAGTTATTGAATTTTAGAATGTCGCTAGTGAGCTAACAGAGTATGTCAATAGTTGACACTAGTTAACGATAGATGGCGCTTATACCACCAGTATGCTTAGTTTAAACATAATATCTATTGCTGAATTTTTAATTTAAACCTAAAATCATGTAACGAGCTAGCGCAACGTTACAGTACCCCGCCTATTCTTTCTAAGGCCTGTCCAGCTGGCGCCCAACGTGTATTCTTTCTGAGGCCTGCCCAAGTTCTGATAGCGTATTTTTAAGGAAATATAGTGTTTTTTCTAAAATTAGTATCTAAAAAAATTTTTTTCTATATACCCACACATACTAAATGTTGTAAGCGTGAGGTGACGCCGAGCGAGCTGGTACGTAATTATTTAACTAATTAATATCTGTTTGTTACTATTTAATCTATATTTCCTTATTTTGTGCCTATATCATAATATTTTGCTACAATATTTTTGTTTTGGTCGTGCTAGACGTCAAAATTTAAGTTTAATTATCTAACCTTTTGTCTATAATACTATTGAAATTACTATAAAAACACTAAATACTTATTGTAATACGTAAAAGTTCGCAAAGCTATAGTAATAACTAGTAAATTCAAGTTCAATTTTCAAATTATTTAAATACTTAGTTGATCTTCAATTTTTTTATTTTAAAGTCATAAACTTCTATCGTTGATATTTTACATTTTACTTGTCACTTAGCGTAATAGGGAGATTGCTTTGTAAAAAACACTATTTAACTATAACTACTTGTAAACAGCTGATCTATCGTTCGATAATCTTTTAACTACTTAAGATTTTTAAACCTACATAACCTAATTGTTTTCTATAGCATAACATAAATAGTTTTGATAGCTAGATAATATGGAGACTTACCTAATTAAATTCTTTTTGCTAAACAAAAACGAATTAACCTATGAAGTACTGATCAGAGGCGAGGATGCTGCCCTAGCCCTCTTCAGGTTAAGAGTATTGATATAGTAGGACCCTACATCTTACTTAAATCAAATATCTTTATTCTTTAGGTTATAAGTATTGATTTTGTAGGACTCTACCCCTACTAAAATCAACTATTTTATTCTAGTTGTGACTTGTTGTTTTAGTATGTATTGCTTACTTTTTCTAATCAAGAGAGCAACCGCTGAAACCGTTACTAAGATTTATTTGCATTTATTCAATACATTAAATGTAAAGTAATTGATAAAAAGTCTCCACTTGTCTACACACTTGCTGATATGTCAGGTAAACCTCTAGGTGACTGGCATATTAAGGATATTAAATTAGTAAACTATAAATCATAAAACTTACTTAAACAAAACTAAATAAATTATTTTAACAAACCTAATTGAACTTAAACTTAAATTCAAATATTTAAATTATCTAACCTAACCTAACTTGAACTTAACTTAAACTCTTAATATTTAACATCTACTACCTAAACTATGCTGTATTAATTAAACTAAATAATACTAATTAATACTCTTAAACTAACTTATTGAGTCAACAGCGGCTGGGTTGTTTACTCTGTATGTAAGGATCTTTAGGTTACTACTATTAACTTAAAGATATCATGAGAGATGCAAGAGTGTATGTGATGGGATGTATGTATAGATGTGATGTATGTATAGGTGTGATGTATGTATAGGATGGAAGTGTAGTAAGTTTAGTTCTATGCATAGTTGGTATGTATGACTGCAGTTCAGTATATTATCTTGCAGTGAGTTTAATAGGTAGTTAGTTTAGTCGGATTTTGCTGTAGTAGGCAAAATCCTACGCTTTTTGGCGGGGTACTGTAACGTTGCGCTAGCTCGTTACATGATTTTAGGTTTAAATTAAAAATTCAGCAATAGATATTATGTTTAAACTAAGCATACTGGTGGTATAAGCGCCATCTATCGTTAACTAGTGTCAACTATTGACATACTCTGTTAGCTCACTAGCGACATTCTAAATTTCAATAACTGTTTGCTTACATCTTTTTCTCAAATAAAATTAAAATACCTCTTGTAATTTATAATAATAAATATAATAATTTAATCTAATCCCTAAACAAAATTACAAATAAACTAAATTAAAACTTAATTAATTATAAAGTCTGTTTGACAATTGACTATAGAACTATATTGTTTATGGAACGATAGACAAGCTGTGATTAGGGACCTTTTGATTTGCTGTCACTTCTAACCGACCTCTTGGCCTTTTCTTGTCCTGACTTCGTGGCTGGCGGAAGCCGAGGCTAACCCTCGTCTATTTTTTTGAATTCCACTGGGAGTTCGCGGAGCAGAATTTGGATAGGCTAAGTATCCAAACGTGAACATCTAACAGCCGGCCGGCTGAACCGAACGCCCAGCGTGAAGACCCAAGCTGCAGCCAACCTACCATCGCCAGGAGTCCAGTCAGGCCAGTGATTCCTCCCTTATTACCCCTACGCAATACGCTGTCGGAACGTGGGCCAGCTAAAGAAAGTTTCTGGCTCGAGATAAGGTGAGACTTGTCCGAACCTACTCTATTCTACCCCTTCCTATCGTGCTCGCTGGGGGCATCTACCACCCCCACGCGACAATATTATATTGAATACTGATTAAAAATCCTACCGTGTACCTACCATCAAAACTTATACCACACTGGGGAGAATAATTAATGTAATAAAATTATCTATTTATGTAATATATCAAAAATAGCTCTCATCAAGAAGTAATTTTTTTAAGTATCAACCTATGTCTGTAGTAATGCTGAAACCAGCAGTAGGTCTCCTCGAAATTAGGCGAGGTGGGTATTAGACCATAATTCAACGATGCGCTAGCCTACATGCTAAAGATGAGTTGGTGAACCTCATACACCTTCAAATAATTTTAATCTCATCAGGCATGCAGGTTTCCTCACAATTTTTTCCTTCACCGATGGTCTCGTGTTTAGGGTGTACTTAGAAATTTAGAAAAACACTCAAAGGGCCGAGCCTATGTCCCATTGAACTGTCGCGTCTTCACTCCATTTTTATTATGTACCTTATTTATTTACTTCTTGTTATGAATTTAAACCTATGAAATAAATGTTATTTAATTTAGTATCTATATTTTTCCGTAATCTGCACTATTCATTGATCGTCCAACCTGATATGACTTTTCACCATATTTTTTAAAACACGCTTGATTTCGAGGGCTCATACGACGCGCCTAACTAATAGATGTGTTATTTTATAAAGTTGTCTAGTTAATTATTCAATATTAGCATGTAATCGTACACGAAGGTGTGTCGACACGGTGCACCCCCGATGCCATGTAGAGCGGGGGCTGTCGCAATGCACTCATTGTTTATCGAACGGGTGATATTGGCAACCGTGTGTCGCGAGTAATGTACCGAATCGGCAGAGCCAACGCCGGACACGAGTCCCCTCGGAATTTCGGTAGGCAATAAATATGTTGTCTATGCATTTCCCCTAAACTAGAATAGAATACTTATTGTATCGGAATAAAGAAGCTTACGCCATGTAATTTGACAGCTAGTGTCATACCCATACAATAAGTAGTCTATTCTATTCTATTCATTTAGCGTTTGTGCCACTTGTCTAGGTGGACTGAGACGCAATCTCAGTGTAGCAGTAATTGAAATTCTAGTTTTTTCTGGAACAAAACCTTTGCTTTACGGAGGAAATTAGCAGGACATTAAGACAAGTGCATCACCAACACATCTCTGGCATAATAGCGCTGCGAGCTTATACTGAGTGATGAATGATCAATTCCTTCACGGAAAAAGTTAAGGGATGGTACATATTATGCGCTATTGCATACAAGACAAGCTCTCAGTACTAAAAGTAAAGTACCCATATATTATGTACCACTGCTAGGCGAAATTAGGTGAGGTGGGGTTTCGGGCCATAGTTCATCGATGCGCTGGCCCATTGCGGGTTGGTGAACTTGACATATCTTCAAACACTTTTAATCTCATCAGGCAAGCAGGTTTACGCGGGACGTTTTCCTTTACCGATGAGCGAGCGACGATCTCGTGTTTAGGGTGTACCTACTTAGGAATTTAGAAAAACCCATTTCAAGCCATCACAGGAGGTCAGGGTCGAACTCAGACCCTCTCGCTCAAGAGACCGAGCCAATTCCCATTGAGTCGTCGTTCGTCTTAAGTTCTAACTCAACTTAAGTTAGCTTAAGTAATCTCAAAATAGTATCGAAGCAAAAACAGGCAACGTGTTGAGTCATTCGTAATGATAATCAGCATGGATACCAATAATTTAAGCTTCAAGTAAGCGAAAGCGAGCTATTACCCGCACCATTGTAGATGCCTCTCACTTTACTGATTACAGTTGCACACTTTGTTGCTTTTTAAACTCGTCTCACAAAATAGAACCATGTGGGATCACTAAACCTAATCATCATCGTCATCAGCATTTATTCCACCACTCGTGGGCCTTTTTCAATGAACGCCAAGACTGATCCCTCGCGTCTATTATCCAACACGTGGCGGCCACTGCTCTAAGATCGTCTGTCTACCTGATAAATGTTCGATATTAGCAATACTAATTAGATTTTAGACAACTAGACAACTAGTTGCAACTGCCTAAGGGCTACTGAATAGATCTTATACAATTTACGTAGTCACTTGAGTTCAGCCCATGTTCTTATTATGTTCTGCCTTAGCATGAGGAAGATATAAGAGAATATTTGTCAGTAACGTATAATTACTATTGTGAACAAAAAAAATGTGTTATTACATAAAAAATCCATTTCATAAACAAAAAATGGTCTTAACATATTTTTAGTTCAAAAACTATATTAAAATAATAAATGCGTTCATTGTGATAATATTATAAAATAAATATGAATACTTTAAATTAACGTGGTAAGTTTCATTTCAAAAACGGTTTCAAAGTTGTTTTTTTATATATATATTTGTTTTCAATAATTGTTTTATTGTAATACTTCTCTTTCTTTCACTCTTTCTCTCTCGAATCGTAAGCAAATCAATCATAGACAATGTTGAAATATCGAGCGTAACAAAATAAAAGTAAAACATGATTTTAAAAGTACAATGAAAGTTCATGGTGAATTAAAAAATAAACTTCCTAGTGAGTGTTGTTGAGGCAACAAATCAAAGCACATTTTCCCAGTACCACGTATTATTAAATTATTTCTGGTTCGTTCGATGTTCTCATGGTTGGCCATAAATTAAACTATTGTTCCAATTTATATTGAGATAGGAAGCTATTTTGATTAGTAATTATGATGTTTTTGTCTCCTTTTGTATTGTTATCACAATTGATACAAATTTGTATCGATTTATTCTTATTTATAATACAAGTAGGCAATACATATTTAATCTTTGATATAACGTAGCTTTGTTTTTTTTTTACTGCGCTAAATCATATTTAAATAGTTTGAGTCAAACATTGAAAATTGTGCTCAAGGAATTAAAAGAGCAGGAAACAACTGGTCAATTATAAATAAATTCCACGCTATTATAATTTGACAAATAATATTAATTGATTTGACATTTCAGATGTAAAAGTAAATACAAAGAAAAACCCGAAGAGAGTTAGAGAATTGCCGACATCAACCCCCTATTCAAGCTCTATAAGTCAGAGGGATGCGCTGTGTCACGCTCCCGGCCGCATGAGTACCACCATATTATTTGTTTCTCCCGTGAAATATCTTTGATGAGTTACAGAGAGTACCTAGGGCAAGACAGGTAGTTTAATTACTTGCACTTAACATCTCATGTTCCATGAAAGGTTTTGTTCATGGGTGACGTCGACCACTAACAAATGGCACGTCTGCCAGTTTTCCAATCCAATTAAAGTAAAAAAAGCGATTGGGCCAGTACGGCGCGCTTGGCCTGGCACGATCGTATGGGCTCGTGCCACAAATTCCGCGTGACGCTTTGTGACATACCTCCTTATTCAACCTTGACATTTCATCACCGATTTTGTGTCAATACTTAATAGTGTCACACTTGGCTGATGACACGGAAAGCACTTTTAATGGACACGATTGGCGAACAGCTAATTATACATTATATTATGCACCTTCGTGACTATCGGCACGCGAAGAGAATATTTCACTTTCGTGTTGTGTCTTATTATTTTTATGAACAGCTTGACAATTATGTGGACGCTATGGTTAGATCAAAGACACTACAATACAACACTGGGAGCCTATCCAAAATGCCATTAAAATAGAGTTAGCGTGTTAAATGTATGGGATTGACATAGGCCTTATGTCAATCCCATACATTTTAACATTTTCGAACTTCGCTAACGCTCGGCCCCCAGGTTCGACTCGGGTTTTCTCTGCTAATAAATAAATAAATATTGTACAGGAAAAAGTCGCAAAAAGTAGTGAATTACGAAATATTAAATATTATATGTATTTGATACCTCACACATATTATAATATCTATATAATAAGGTGCACACCACTCTCGTAAACTAGTCAATAGTATAAAATTCTAAAATATTGAGCTCCCCAAAATACAATAAAAATGTCTCGATTTAAACAATTATTTTCAACTTATAAGATTTATGAACAAATAATAAGAAAAGGTCTATTTACTCTTTGAATTACGTTAATTTAACTCAACTGCTATCAACGCAAGGACTGTACAAAGCCTTAACTGTGTCAAACTAACAACTTAACTATGGTTTATGATTATACCCCGCAATAAATGCTATGATTGAAGTTATTATTGGAGGTACAAAGTAAGCCTTAAATCGTTTGCAATAAGGGCTATAATATGAGGACATTGACATCGTTTGTAAACGATATATTTTGCGACAGACAGTTTTTAAGTACTTCAAACTAAGCTTGGTTTGTGTCTTACAACAGGGTACAAAGAATTTTAAGAGAGTTCTCATATCTTAGCAAAAGGGTTACCTAGCTATAGGTAGCTGGACGGCATCGTCAAGTACTGATTGTATTTGACATCCAGGTGATCTACAAATTCAAAGAATTTTCTTGGCTGTGTTTAATATTGCAGGGAAATTATTTATGGGAGTAGCCTTTGTGTAGATCCTGACACTATGAGCGACACTTGGGAGTGCCCTACTCAAACTAAACTAACGCGAGCACCTTCAGCCTCTTTTACGGGTCCCGGATCTACAGGCAACAGGATCACCACTATAACAAGCTGGCCCCAGCGAAAAGCTTGACTAATCCTCGTAGCAATTGAATATAAAATCAAGTAATTAATTTGGACCATACGGCTTAAACTATGTTTCCTAGAAATACTCTCCTGTCGCTGCTTGTATCAGACTTAAGTTAATATATCATTTTCCTTTGTCCATCTACTGCTAAACAGAGGCCTGCAGATCCCTTGCCACTCGCATCCAACACGGACCACTAACCTGAGATCGTCTTTCCGCCTGATAAACAAATACGGAAACATAATAAAAAATTGAGAAAATTTCCGCCATCGTGCCATAAAATGAGTCTAGCCATGACGAAACCAGAATGAGATACATTGAAATTGTCTTTCGCCGTTCCGTTGTAAGACGTAAAGACTTATCAACGAATGTTACACAACCCTTACCACTGACTACAGCTACCAAGCTCGACCGTACTTAAACTGACACAATATTGAAATGAATCTCATTAGTTGAAACTTTACTTTCAGAACTTTATGGTGTATTGTTGCTAAAAAAAATGGTTTCAGTTTCGACTAGCTATTATCTGAAGTGGTTTACGAAATTTCATTCAGCTATTCCGCTGATTGAAAAAAAATGCCTTCATTTTTTATTGACTCTCAAATCCTGGCTCCAGCATTTACCGGAAAGTCTCGCGCCTTGGCCGAAATTTTCACTGATGGCATCCAATTGCTTTACCTTGGACCAACTGATCCGCGTCTATCGCATCAGACATCAACAATATACGGATCTAGACCACTTAGCTCAGCAGGAAACCTTAATTTACTTAGAGAAATCACAAAGCAAGGCCTCCGAGATTAGATTCAGATGTTTGTTTGTACAGTTTAAATAGTACCTAATGAAATTTCGCAAGACACCGTAAAAGTGTGTTCAACCGACCAACGTAATTCCCAAACGCAAACCGCGAGGTCAGCGTCATTTCAAATAGAAAATAGAAAAACTAACTATTATAAGTTCATTATGGAGATATTTAGCGTAGCCACGAGGACGCGGTAAAATAATATTAGAAAAGGTTTTAGAGAAGTCAAGTGTTTTATATTTACAGTATCTTTATAACATATAATTCTGTTGTACGTGTGTATGTCACTGATCCTTTTAAATGGCTGGACCGATTTTGATGAAATTTCGAAAATGAATATGTGTATGCAAATGGATTTGAGAATGGTTTAGATTCAAAATACGGTCTATTAGAAATGATCGGTACGGGACAATGTCCGTCGGATCCACTACTTATAAGTATATAAATTTTACAATATGAATATCATCACTACGTATACACGCAATGAACATTAGTTTAAGTGTGGACGCAGCTCTACCCACTAAAACCCGGCGAGTGCCACCACTGCCGCCTTTGGTGAGGTGCCCCGGATCTGCTAGTAACACGACACCTCGATGGCTAGTCAGTCCCTCAGGGGACCGATGCCACCTCTACAGAGGGGTGGCCCTGGACCACAGAACAACCCCTCCCAACGTCGGGACAGTACAATGAGGTGAAGTTCCCTTCCTCACCCCTTGCTCTTTTCCCCTTCTTCTTATAAGAGGGGTAAAAAGAGCCCCTTCGGCTCAATTCGCTTAGCCCAAGGTGTTCAGGTCACCCTGGGCTACTGAGCCCCCGCCACAATATTGACTATTGCTAAACCTTGACTTAGATAATCCTAAGTCTCAGATTTCCCTAGAGTAACAAGTTCATTAACTTATTAACCTAATTACGAGTAATTAACAAACAAATCACACATCGACAGTACAGCATGCATTAATTAGTTTTCTCGCATGTGCAATCTAATCAGCAAGTTATGAGGTGTGAATGACAATTATCATAGTTTCATTCGCGGCTTCCTGCGAATTCGAAAATTGTTAACTCAAGCAATCTCCAGCTTAGGTTAGGATTTACGTGTTTTTATTATTTGTTTGTGATAATTAGTTGTGTCTCTACGATTTTTTTCTACTGGGATGTATCCATCGATAAAAAGTATTCGTAAAAAATAAGTTTTTTTTTTGTGGATAGGCAAACATGATGGCAAGTGGTCGACATCGCACACGATCCAGCTTTTTCTTTCAATTCCGTAGCTCTATGCCAATATAGGTTTATTTTCACACAAAAAAACAACGAGATTTAAATATGTGAAGTGTTTGGTCATTTACCAGCAGTGACCGGTCAGTGTTGAATGCGAGAGGCAAGGTATCGGTCGTCTAAACGTTTATTGAGGGAGGCTTATATTCTGCAGTGGATGGATAAAGACTGACGATCATAATGAAATAAAAAACTTTTGCAAATTTTTTGGAAAGAGTTCCATTTTGTCACTTTGTGAAAGTGAATCTTAAATGGAGGAAATACATAACATTTCTTTTTCACAAATGTACACACAAAGTTCAGGATCGTAAGATATCTTCTTTATTACAATCACAAAGGAACATTACTATTGTTTATTTAACATTCACGCGAATGTTATATTCACAAGAGCGAAAGTAAAATAATTGTTTTATTCGTGTTAAGACGATAATGTTGTTGTGGTGTCCGAGATGGTTAGGTTTATTATGAAATATTATATGATTATATTATGACGAATTCGTGAATAATTTGCATTAATTTGTTTGATATTGTGAATAAAAAGCCGGAACAATTACAGTTATGAAATAATATGAGAATATTGTAAAATGTTGTAATATATGTAATAATTTAACAAACAGATATTAACGACATAAAGAATATATTTAATTCCTTGGTCCTTTGGCTCCTTAAGTTTCTTTATCTAATTAAAAAGTGCAATAAAGGGCTTTTGACTTCTTATTTATTATTTTTTACTAATATCTAATCTCAATCGATAAATAAAAACAATAGTTTCCCGTAATATTATTTAATACATCACTTTTATTAATTTTATAATGAATGTTTACAAATAACACAGATATACCTATTCCAGGGAACTAAATGGTAATTTAATGTTAAATAAATAAATAAATATAAATAAATGCTCAAAGTTTCTGGTGAGATTTTTTTTTTAATATGTATTCCGAATACAACAGTCCACCCATAAATATTATAAGGATTGATATGTATTTTTTATGCTCTCGAATGTGCATATTTCCCTAAAAATTGCCTAAGGCCTATTTTAACTATGCACAGGGCCGTAATAGAATTAAGTCTTGTTTATGAATGCGATGTTAAAGTCAATGAACTCCAGATTTTCTTTATTATACGTTGATATTTTTATAGTTATACTTTTTAGTGTAATAATTATACAATGACAATCTCAACGAAAGTGGTAAAAACATTAGCGTATGGACCTCTTGTTTAAGTGCCTTGCAACAATAGGCTCTTAAAGCGGAAGTTTTTGACACTTATTTTGTACCTTATGCCTTTTACATAATTGAAAAAGTGTGATCATTATAGAGAAAAATTGTGTGTATAATAAATATATTGGTTGAGCTAAGTCATTGCAAAAAATCAATGTTTCTTATAAACGAGATTACCGGAGACATATGTATAGAACCTGAAGCGTTGTCTATCTCAACTAGACATGGCGTAGCTCTGTGTCTATGTAACGCTGCCTATATTATGCTCTTTTTGGAGACAGATATAGATAAAAACCATAAGAAAGAAAATGATGCAAAAGTGATATAGGTAGGTAGGATATGCTAGATGAGCCTGTTTTGTCCACCTGTCTGTTTCAGTTGTATAAGTGTTATGTTTCAGTTTTACTGAGTTTGTTTTGCCATGTCTTCTTAGCAGTGAGCTAGTTTAGGAACCGGTAGTGCAAGCCATTTATAGTTTAATAAGATACTTTTTTTGTAACAAGGTTTTAAAGCTTTATTTATTACGTCCAAAATTTAAACCTCGACTTTCCATAATACACGTTTTGGAGGAAAAACGTTGTTACATCTTCAGTTTCTACTATTAAATTCATAACGACATAGTTCATTTAAATTTCCATAATTTTAATCATCTATGTCTTGATTGGTGAAATAAAAATACTCGTTAAAACATGCTCAATTAAGAAAGAAGAAGTCGTTTACGAATATGGGAAATATGGTTGAAGTAGTTAATTATGTAACGCTACTTATATTTCACCAGGTTTGGTTTCCTCTGGGGTTACCAATTAACACGAATAAATTTATTTGCCAGCGGAAAAATTGGTAGAATATTTTCGCAAAAATATTAAACAGTAAATTGTTGTTTGTGAAAAACTGACAGGCAGACAAAAAAACAGACAGACATAGACATTGGAGAAGAGTTTCAAAGACTTATTGCGGAAAAAATAATTACCTACTTTTAGCCCGTAGCGTCTCATAGGACAAAGTAATACTTAAACTCGGTAGGTCCTTATGTTTTGCTGCTTTACATAAAACAGCCGTGATAATATATTGTGTCAATAAGCCTACAAGCATTAAAAGACTGTTATTTCGATAGGAAAAGTCTTCTAAGGAACTATAAAAGGTATATTCTTAATTTTATGTTATGATTCAAACAAACTATTAGAGAAGGGCTTCTTAAGTTGTGGTCTATGGATCCTTAGCTCCCCGCTAAGGGTCCATAGACCTCAACAACTAAGGTGTGAAAGGGGTTGAAGCGTTCATTAAGATTTACGTTCAGCAGTGGACAGGTTAAGGCTGATGATGATGATGATGAGTTGAGCCTACTGGTTGTCCGTCGTAGGGCAATCTTTTACAATATACATTTATCTTACTAAATTGACATCATCTATATTATCATTATCATCATCATCATCACCATTACCAGTCTATTAAAGACGTTGCCATTGTTATCCACAGAAGGCGTGACAATTTGAAAGGTAGTTTACGGCGTCAACGTCACTCCCATGCCGAGTGCACAGGAATTCGTTCAAAAGATACTTTCTAAAACCGAGCCGCTTCCGAACATAAATACTTTCGCTCGTAATATAACGTAATATGCTCGAATATGTTAATTAGGTGATAGAATATTTTAAAGCGAATTAAATGTTTTATTCTTCATATTGAACGTATGATAAACTTGAAACAGGTTTATGTATCGTGAATACAAAAATCAATCGTTTAAGGGAACCGTTTAGACTGAAGCTAAATTAGTAACTAAAAGGCTGTTTTTATAGTCTTTTATAGTAAGCAAGGAAACGAACATTCGAAGCCTTTTGGCGTCTATTGACGCCCACAAACATCCGCAAAACCAGCGATTATACGTCTGTATACGGTTATGCGTCTGCGTTGCCCTCCTTTTCCCTATACATTAAACTAGAATAAAATAATGTAAGGTAAAGTAAAATATCAACACATATAATTATGTCCCACTGGTGGCACGTGTCTCCTTTTCGAAATCAGGCGAAGAGGATATTGGGTCATAGTTCACTGATACGCTGGCCCGATATTGGTGGCACTCAGCATACCTTCAAAGACTTAATCTCATCAGGCATGCAGGTTTTGTCACGATGTTTTTTTACCAGTGATCCAGTGGGTCAGAATCACTCGGAACCAATCAAGAGGCAGTACTGAACCACCGTCGCTCAAAAAAATAATAAAGTATAGTTACTTTATGTTACATGCATAAATAAATTTTATTTGCGAACAAACCCAAAATGGATAACTTTCTAGTATTAAATTTTAACTACTAAATTATAAATGACATCCTAACCGTTCACGACGCATATTCCACCTTTCACTAAACTCACGTCTATCGGAAGCTTTGAAATAAACTATATCATTAACTGGATATATTATACTTTTTAAACTTCTTTTTTTATATTTCTGTATTTTTTATTATTTTTTTGGTTGGTTGTGGGATCAGTAGTCTACTGGGACCTACTATCAAGTGGTACACATGTCACATATCATCTGATTGTATATTTTTTAATTTCCAAGTGCACCCCAAACACGAGACCACCGCTCGCTCGCCGGTGCAGGAAAACATCGTGAGGAAACCTGCATGCCTGATGAGATTGAAAGTCTTTGAAAGTATGTGAAGTTCACCAACCCGCACTGGGACAGCGTGGAGAACTATTGGCCCATTACCCTCCTCGCCTGATTTCGAGGAGGAGACCCGTGCCCAGCAGTGGGATTTAAAGGGTTGATACTTTACTTTTTTTTAAGTCGGAAATAGCGAAACATTTACGTGTCGTCTATTCTGAACGTGTGTGAAGTCTCCATGTCAGTTTTCACGCTACCTGTCCTACCCATCCTTATGAAACACAACACGACGTTTTGACCAAAGCAAATTAGGGATAGGTGTTACCTAGCCTGGATATAGCCTATAGCTATAGCTATGGATTAAAGCCAGGGTGGAGTTGTCCCCTTCAAATATAATGTGTATAAGCAGTTTAAATCTTCGTTGTAAGAAGAAAAGAAGAGATACTAAACTTCGATTGGATTTATTATTTACGCTATGGTTAGATAAAATTGGTATAGTAATAAGTTAATTTTACTCACGGGATCTTATGAAACATAAACCCGCGTTTAACGTGGTGCAATTGTTCAATTAATAATAATCGTGGTGGTAGACGAAGTGTTGGTCGGCCATCAACCAGATGGGAAGACGATCTCCGTGCAGTGGCAGGTCCGCGTTGGATGCGAGTAGCAAGGGATCGGTCGTCTTGGCATTCATTGAGGGAGGCCTATGTTCAGCAGTGGACGGATAAAGGCTGATGATGATGATGATGATGAATTGTTCATAAATATATTAATAACTTTTAACTTGCGTCCAAAGAACTGCAAGCCTTTTACTTTCGCTCAACGGTTTCCGTTTTGAAGGTCAGTATGCAGGTTTTGCTATAAATTATTAAAGCCTGAAGAGACAATTATCCAGGATTTTGTCGACGTCACAGTTGTGACCCCAATGACATCAACCTCTTTGTCTATTAGATTATATCAGACATCATAATTTACTTCTAATACATTATTTACAAGCAACACACAAGTCACAACATAGTCCGGTCAATTTAGACCAATTTAGAAATAAAAATAGGAATCAAATGAGTCCCACAGAGAAGTATTTTGGTGGTGTTCTTGCGTTTCCAATTAGAAATAAAGTGTTAAAAGTCCATCAATTATTGTGCTTCAAAACTTATTCTAGATGAAAGGTCAAAATTTAAGGCTTTTTGGATTTATTTTGAAAACAGTATTTTTTTATAAAAAGAAAAGTACCTTTTAACAGAGTTATAGATTTACAAACATGTATAAAAATGTTCTTACCTTTTTATACAATATATATGTTAAGAAATAGTATATCATTCAAAACTAAGGTATTTTTTGTTATATTTTCCTGGTGTCGCATAAAAAATACATTCATTCCTTAATTTTCAACCTCCAACCACCAACCTATTTAACAGTGATATAGTACTTTTCGCAGAATGAAGGCTATCGGGGCAGTTAGTAAGCATACCATTATAAGCCTCTTATAAAATATGAGACATCTGAAACTGAAAAGCTGGCGTTGAATAAGATCTGACTAATCGTGGAACAGGTTCACAGAGATCTACTTTCTATTTTATTGCATATATACTTGACCTACTTGAGAGAGATTTTGATCCTGCGATAAATTATACTCACGGTTATAGATTTTTATTCACGTATGTTGGCAGACGAGTTCATCATCATCATCATCATCAGCCTTTATCCCTCCACTGCTGAACATAGGCCTCCGTTGCGTTGGATGCGAGTAGCGAGGGATCGGTCGTCTTGGCGTTCATTGAGGGAGGCCTATGTTCAAACGAGTTATGATATAGTCATTACCTATCAATAGACTGAATGGCTGTCTTTGGAATAAGACCATTTAAACCTCAGTAGCCTTAACCGAATAACCCTTTTGTTAACTTATTTGGCAAACTAGGAGACAAGCGACTTGATTCAAATAGCTTAGAAACTTTACGTCACTTATTTTACACTTCAATCTAAATAGTACTTGTCCTGTCTGTTTGGCTCAAGAAATAAGGAGATGGTGGTATCCACGCAGCCGAGTCTTCTACCTCAGGTAAATTTGTTCGTATAGGAATATCATTTACAATCGATGAGCTCGTATGGCCAGTATATTTAAATTATAGATCATCATCAGCATCCGCACCTATCGGTACACTGCTGAATATAGACTTTTTTTTTTTTTTTTTTGATGACGCAGCGGAAATCATTTACGACCATACCAGGGCCTGGGTAGGCGCGCTGGCGTGTGTGGGGACTCGCATTTGGGTGCCCTACCCCACTAAAACCGCTACGTGAGCCTTCAGCCGCTATATTTGAGGGACCCGGATCTGTGCAGGCGACGGGATACCCTCAGCGACAGACTGGTCCCGGCAAAGACCAGATTCTCCACAATAGGGGGACTGCCCGGCTACGACTTGGCAGTCCCCACGACGTCGTGTCTTAAGCTGGGCCCGGGTTCCCATCCCGAGCCCGACACGAGCACAGGGGCTTTATTGAAGGCGCATTAAATAGCGCCTCCGACGCACCCCCGTTCGTCGTCTACGGGGGGAGGCTGCGTCAGCGGCCTCCTCTCTCACCCGTTCGTCGGCCTCCTTCTGGGACATCACTGTCTCGCAGAAAGAGGCCATTGCCGTCCAGGACTCGTCAGAGTCAAGCATCGCAGTGATGACGCTCGACAAAGACAAGTCCCCTCCGATGACAGACGTCACATCATGACGCAGCGCCGCCCATCTCGGGCACACCTCGAGAATATAGACTTCCCTCAATGTACGTGAATGCGACAGATTCCTTGCCTCTCGCATCCAACCTTACCATTCAATGCACGAACACGGTCTTCCCACCTGGTCAACGGCGGGGCCGACCTACGTCTAAATAAAGCCTCTAATCGGAGTCTTCCTAAATTTCTGACCATCGTGCCGTAAAATCCTTTTATTGGACCTAAAAGTTGATATTTTGGTTCCTTAAAAGACATCAAGAGGTAACTCTATTTTGAAATTTACATAACAGTTGACTAGAAAACATTTTCGAGAAAGTTTTTTTATTCCTTATAAGATTTTTTGGTCATTCAAATAATTAAAGTGAAATGACAACAACCTTCCGAACGTTTATTCTGACACAGTAGTTACGTGACAAATGTATATTGAAAGGCCAAGGTTCGAATCCCACCAAGGGTAGAAAATATGACTTTTGTAAAACTTTAAATTAACGTGGTTATTTTCATTACTCAAATTATTTAAAAGGAAAAATTCACGATATTTTTCATCATTATTTCGACATTATTAACGAATGTCTCGTTCACGAGCTTGGCTTGTATGTGTGTATAATATGTTGATATAAATGTATGAAATTGGATTTTATGTACGTTATACACGAGATTAAGCACTCGACTTGTTTTTAAGTGTCTTCAAAGATTTTACATCTTTCCTATTTGAGTGTTCGCGTGAATGACGATGGTCCAGTGGGTATGGGTTCGGCCAATTGAGCGATAAGGTCCGGTTTAGATCCTGATCCCCTGTGGAGCCTTGAAATGGATTTTCAAAATTTCTAAGTGCACCCTAAACACAAGACCATCGCTCGCTCATAGATGAAGAAAAACATCGTGAGGAAACCCGCATGCCTATTGAGATGAGATTGAGTCTTTGAAGGTTTGTGAAGTTCACCGTCCTTCGATTTCGAGGAGGAGCTCCCGTGCCCAGCTGTGGGAACCCATATGGGTTGCTACTATACTTGCTACTTTCCTATTTGATTATATACAATGTACATTAATATGATGAAGGATTAAAATAACAGGTTACTATGTGTCTCTACAATAAGGCTCTACATGAACATGCCAGTGGAAGGTTGTTCTGTGTTCCTGTCTGCTGGGTACCAGCTTCCTGCTTGTATCTTCTCCAAAACAACTTTGTACTGTTTCAAAGAGAAGGACAACACATGAACCCAGACTAATCTGCATAATAAGGAGTGAATAAGTTACTGCCGTCTGGGCGTTCATTGGGGGCCTCCTTAAATGAACGCCAAGATGGCCGTTGCTTTACTGTCTATGTTGACCAAAGAATGGATAGAGACTGATGATAATAGTGAAGTTACCTGTACTAGTATCAGATGATTTTTTTTTTACTGTCAGGGGCGATATTTACCACTTACCATTAGATTGCTTACAAATGCCTATCCAAGTCACATAACTTATAAACTAACGAATACTCCGGTGGGCCCGTGGGTCGAGGTTATTCACGAGCACGTGGTGGTGACGTGAGCGTGATTCACTTTGATTTTATTTAAAACACTCATCGCCACTTTCTCTATATTTACATTTTAAATATCAGCAAACAACGTCATGTTTACACGAAAAAAATAAAAATACGTTGGGACAACTGACACACGACCATTTTATCCATGTCTTTATTATGGGTTGCCATATACAACTGATACATACTTATGTATTTCTAAATACATGCATAATATTAAAGACAAATCGCGCCCAAACACAGAACAAATGATCATGTTCATCACACAAACATTTGCGTGACTAGGAATCGAACCCAAGACCTTCCGATTTAGCAGCTAAGGTTACTAACCACTAGACCAATAGGACAGTAAAAATATATTTTTAACAAAGTCTCTAAGTTTTTCTTCTTAGTTGTTGGCGTTGCTTGTGTTTAATTTTTCACTTTCATATAACAAAGTAGTACAAAAAAAGTAGAAAAAGTGAAGAAATATTTGTAGTGTTATTATTCAAAATAAATGTAGAGAACATAGAGTATAAGCCCGATATCACCATAATGCTGATTTCTAAACTTATTTCAAAGTGTTTTAATATATAATACATATTGACGTTTCTTATTAGATAAATAAATAAAAAGAAATGAAACTTATTTCTAGTAGACAGGCTTCCCTACAAACGTCCTTCACCGAGCGAATAACTTTGAGGATGTCAAGTGCATGGGAAAATGGAAAAGTTATTCAATTGTGTTTGTAATAATCGAATGAACGGTTTCATTGTGTTTGTACCTTGATAAATATTTAGAATCATTCATTAGTATATTAATATAATAAAAAAGCACTGTTTATGGGTTTAGATTCACATTAGTCTTTACTTTTTCTCTGTAATCGAAATTACAAACCTTTTTTGTGAGAAGGTAAACTATCAGTTGCGACAGTCAACGTCGCCCATTGACATAAACTGTCCCAGGCCAGGCAACATATAAACTAGTTGCCTATCCCGAAACTATCTCAGTAATTACACTACCTAACTTGCCCATCTCTCCCAATACAGCTGTATCACGGGAGAAATAAGCAAGAATTGTAGTATCCATGCAGGCGGGCAGGCACAGCATATCAAATAAACAATTATCACCAGTCGGGATGAAGGTGTAAACTTAAGTTAAGAGCAGCTGAGAGCAACATCCAGTAACACATAATAATCGCAAACAGTGACGTCACAATAACTCCAAAATATTACAGCTGTGTCAATCGATTTGCCGTCACTTAGAGGTTTTAGAGTTGAACGGTTTTTGAAACGGAATACCTATATTTATGTAATACGAAAATAATTGTCAACCTCTAAACTAAGCTTTCTAAACGTTTGAAAATATTTGTCCGTCCGGTCATGGACACAATACAATATGACCGTGAACCGTTTGCTGAAATATAATATTGACAACAAAGTTAAAATATTTGTTTATGAAATACAAGGGTTAAGAAACAACTGTAACAGATTTTATCGCTTCTTATTGAGATTTTTACAAGCCCAATAACCCTATGTGTTAGATACTTTTCAGGGTTCCAAGGTGTAAAATACAGGACCCCATTACTAAGACTAAGTCTGTCTGCCCGTCTGTCTATCTTCAGGAATCTGTCTGCATATCTCATGAACCGTGATATACAGTAGACATTTTTACACATGATTTATTTCTGTTGCTGCAATAACAACAAATAAAATTAATTTACTGGGGGCTCCCATACAACAAACGTGTATGTTATATATGTGACGTTCATATAAAATATAAATAGATCTACTTTCAATAATGAATATCTAGAGAGATCGATGATGATAATAATGATAAAAATAATAATATTAATATTTGGGTTATAAAATTATATTGTGTATAATTTAAATGTTTTCTTTAAAATATATTAATATTTTAAAACCTATCAATGAATATTCTTTCAAATATAATTTTATCTTTTTATTGAATTAATTTTATATGTATTAGCATTTTAATTTACTACCCTAATATGATCCTGTCTCTATGAATCGCAATATGAAACGCTCATTAATATAATACTGTGTTATATATCAATGCGTTTTATGAATAAAATATTTGTTACATATTATAAAATTTAATATACTTTATTTGTTTACCAATATAGCCCCGCAGATTGTGCATTTTTATCGCATTATTATTAAAATTAATAAGTGTGCAAAAAAGGTTTACATTTTACTTTCATAAGTCTTATGCACTGAGTCTGTATTTTTACTTATTACATTACATAATCATCATAATTATTATCATCTGCTTTTATCCGTCAACTCCTGAACATAGGCCGCCCTCGATAAACACCAAGATGACCGATACCTTGCCAAACAGTAAAGTTTTATATTGTGTCTAATTTTTATTTATTATTATTTTATAACAGTAAAATATGTCGCGTACATTAAAATGGATATCATTTATTTAATCTCGAGAGAAAGCTGAACAAAGCAAGTGATTAAGGATTAAATTTGTACTAAGCAGAGCGCGTTGATGTCTTTTGTACGTCAGTTCACGCCTCTACCGTGTAGAGATGCTCATTTGTCAAGACGACATGCTATTATCGTGTTCATCTTATGTTTTTGTTTCATGAACATTTTCATCTCGTCTAGTAATTATCACGTCACATAAATTTCTTGTAAAATGCATCATTATCTAGTTTTAATTTTAACGTATAGAAAAAATAAAAACACTTTTAAAAGGCGAGAAAAGTATGGAATAATAGCCAAATGTTAAAATAATTGTGATATTAAGTTTTGAAGTATTGAGCATAACTGCAGTTGTTGCTAAGTAAGGCTACGGATAACGCGAGGCCAAGCCCTTCAAGGGCGTAATAATGTAATGTAACATAATATAGAGGCAACCCTTGCGAGTCACGACGTTGAGTTCAGATTTCCCAACCCCGTTGTTTTATTGTGAGGAGTTTACTCTATAATAATAATACTTTTATTTGCAAAGCCTACAATCAATAAAACACTGTTGTTTTTAATATAAGTACAGATAAATAAACTATAATCCTCATTCTTTGTCTATAACAATATAGCAGATAGTACAACACACCTGCAAAAATATAGATACAAAAATGATACTTTAAATTAAAGAAAAGCCAAAAATTTCAATTTCCTGAATCAAAACCGCAGAAATGTTTTAGTTATAAATAAGAACAGCCTTTAAGCTCCAAGCTCAAGTCATGGAGTTCCCGATAACACTCTTTACCAGACGTCATTAATTATTATTTAATGACTCTATCACCGGACCAGCTCTACAAGGACGTTCGCTTTCACCGAGCTTTTCGTTTCGTGCGTATTTCGGTAATGGACGCATTGTTCAACAAACAATGCACTGGATATTATAAGTAAAAGTGAAAAAAAATATGTTTCAATAGTGTTCAGGAAATATGAAATATTACGTAATGCCTTTAACAGACTTTGAAAAGGTTTTTTTTTGTATTGTGCGAACTTTTTTTAGTTGATTGAGTTTTAATGATTTTATGTATCGTGATACAGATTACAGAACTTTTTAATATTATTTTAAATACTAGGAGATTATTAGTACTTTGCTTACAGAAATTGCCTTAAATTGATTTATTCTCCTTTTTATATTTTAACTAGGTGACACCGTGACAATGATATATAAATACAGAAGTGCACGCGGTTTCACCCGCGTACTTCCCTTTCCCGTCGGAGTATGGACATAAAATAAAGCTTGTGTCATTCCGATGTGTGAGCTATTATTGCAAAATTTCATCAAAATCCTTTAAGTAGTTTTTGAGTGAAATAGTAACAATCATACATTCATTTATTTTTACAAACTATTGATAATATTAGTCGGATTCTAGATCAACTTATAGAATATCTATGGACGCTTTCATACCACGTCAATTGAGTCCCATGCTAAATTTCCGATGAACTTGTGTTACGGGTACCAGACAACGGAAATACAAAATATATTTAATACTTTTTATATTCATACATATATTAAAGATTTTTATTATATTATACACCAATTTAATATTACACAAAGTTTAAATTAAATATTTTAATTCTTATAATTTTCTCGTAATTAAGGGTCAGTTCAAGGAATTAGGAAGGCTATTGATATTGAGACGACATAGAGACGAACGGACAAAATTCCTATGTCATTTTTTATTTTAATTATTTTGAGAACAATTTCATATAATTTTATTTCTTGATATAGATTTCCTGTGGTCCCGTAAACCTGTGTCACCGGCGCACGTCAGAGTATACGCAACAGTTGGCCAACAGAATGTACCGTACAGTTTTAATTGACGAAATGAAAGTGAATTCGCTCGGCTACCGCGATACATTTCTCGGCACTAAAGCGAGTTTAAGTAACAATCATTATTATTTAAGAATATCTTTTTGAGCAAAGATAAAGATGTAGAGCTAAATCTAAACTTACTATGCCGAGAAGCTTTTTAAAACTTTTGAATACACTTAACTTGTGAAATTAATACAAATGCTTACAAGGTAAATAATTTATTTGAAAATTAAATTCTTTCATCTCCTATATGCAGAAGATATTGTGTTAGCGATCAAAAAAATAAAACATACTCTATCGCAGATTTTTTATCCTTTCACATTTTTTTATTCTTACAAGGATTTTTGTAACATCCGCTTTAAGGCCTAAAGGGCCTTGAAACGATAATAACCCTTAACGATATCAAAAAATTAAGACCACCTTTCCTGCACTCAAATTCATTCTTGGTACCCGAACATGAGTTAATTTTTTTTACGTTTATCAACTTTAAAGTGGATAATTTTAGAGTGAATAATGTTTAACGTAGAAAATATTCGAATACAAATAGAAAAGATTTAGATTCATTTTTATATGCAGCATTAGATAAGTTGCAATCAAGTTACTGGACGGATCTGTATGGTTACCCATTAAATTTAACTTCGCGAGTGTCACCAATGCGTGTACATAAGAAAAAAGTCACAGGGAGACCTGACAAGATTAAAATTCTTTGACAGCATTCATCAGTTAATTCTTCGCCAGAACTCAGATCCAACTCGTCGGATTCAATGTTAACCTTAGAGCAAAACGATCTTAGAGTAACCCGTAACTACACATAGAGTTCGATCTTTTTTTTTACTATGTTTTACACGATTTTCTTAACATTCGAACATATTGTCGTCAATCGTTTTAACGTCATATTTTATCTAAAGTAACCATGTTTTTAAATAAAAACAAGAAACTGTAAATATTTGTCGAGTTAATTTCATGGATTATTCAGCATTTTAATCCATTTTTCTGAAATAAGACTGCTTTTGTGACACAAGAAGGCCATGTCTTTACTAAACTATCCTTTGGCTTAAAGATTTCCAAAAATGTTGATTAATATAGTAAGAAAGAAATAAACTATACCTTTCGAATTGTTTTATTATGTGTGTATTTGTTATTTTTAAATTGTTTAACTTATTAAGTTCTTTAGTTCAATATTGCACGGAGAACAACATGATAACATGAACATTTTGTGGCGTTAACAGGCTATATTACCTTAGGGTTTTCCAGTGATTGGGCGGCACCGGAATCTAAAAAACCCGTTCTAGACAGTTTAATAATCCCACGTTAGCGAACTGAACTAGAGCATTCATATTAATGTTATATATAAACTAGAGCAACTAGCAGCAAATATAAATGTTAATTAAATAAACACCACACACATATACAGGTAATCTATATCTGCTCAATAAAACAGACAATTCCACATCTCAGTGTAAGCGACAAAGCACTGGAAGAAAAGTCCAGGGGGCCTAGCCAAAATGCTATTAAGAAAGCGTTAGCGAAGTTCGAAAATGATAAAATGTATGGGATTGACTGGAACGCTTAATCACGTGGTCCGTCCTATACATTTTATCATTTTCGAACTTCGCTAACGCTTTCTTAATGGCATTTTGGCTAGGCCCCCTTATTTTGTTTTCGCGAAGAAAATACTTTTTTTACATACAACCTAAGGTTGAATTGGAAAATTGGTGGGTAAAAGACTCGACTTTGACTCAAATCTTCTGCTGAAGCTAAACAGAAAATTCAGGGAATTGAAGTGCCCTAGATTATTCATAAACAGGGCGGAGGGCCTACTGAGCAAATTGGCTTAATGAATTAATGTTTTATAACGATAAATCTACACCTAGAGAGATTATTATCATTAAATTTGGAGTAAGTTTCAAATATAAAGCGTTTCATTTTTTATGGATAGCAGGGAGTCGAAAATCTGAAAAATGTCAAAAGAGGTTTTCACTAAACACAAACGTTACGAAATATGAAAGTGGTTATGAAACAATAATAATAATATATACAAAAAGCTATATAATTAATCATAATTGCCAACTGCTTAATTTATGTTAAAGAATATAGAATATAAATGTTTTGTTATTTATATAAATTCTGACTGAAATACGAAATAAATCTTAGAAAAAAATTATTTATTTATGAGAAATTATGACGCTTAAAATCTGTGGACTTTGTGAAAATAAAAATACAATGTTAATGTCTCTGGTCACGAAATACATCGCGTTTTCGTATTTCAATATACTAATATCTACTTAATTTATATATTAAGCCTATCAGATAGTCTAGTACATTATGGTCACGGGAGGACCATGGTTGCTGTCAAGTATCCGAAACGTCGGGCTTGTAAAAACTTAATAAACCGCGATAAAATCCGTAAAAAGTTGTTTTATAATACTGAGTGAAATTCGCGTAAACATAAGAAAACAATAGTTCAGTACAGTTATTATCATTTATGGCATAGTCTTTGTCAGTCAAAGTCAGTTTGCAGTGTTTCATACGTGTATTATATTTCTACCGTATAAAACTCCGCAAAGTAATTTAAAATTTGTATAGTAAAATTTTGCATATAAGTATTGATTAATAAATGTAAAATATACAGCCTAACACATTTATATACAATAAGTATAATTAAAAAGACATTTCTACTCTATCGAAAAATTTGACTTAATTATTATTGAACGATTATACAAAGAATTTTAGTTTAGATTATATTATGGTGACTAATTTATATCTATAGCCTTTTAGATCGGACCAGTCGTGACTGCGGCCACACTCATGGTCGAGTGTTTAGAAAGCGGTACTTAAAGATTTTAAATCAACTAAATAAAACAAATAAAAAAGATAAGCACTTTACCCACCTTTTGTATTAGATGTTCTAATTTATCTTCAATAATAACACTGATAAACTATGTGGAATTCACCATCGTTTTAATCACTTAAAAAAAACACCTGTCACAAAAAAAAACATTACACATTCCCGCCGAAAAACTCCATTATTTTCAAATTTGCGTTCAGAAATGAATTTCTGTCAAGTCAACGGCCGCGACGTAACCCGGACACTGGTTGAAGTGTCGCAGCGTGTTACGCGCGAGTGCACATTTATTGCATTAAAATTAGTTGATTTCCGAGCGCAAGTTTGAATTGTGGCGGGAATTGCGTACGTTGGGCGTGCGTCGTTTGGTCTGTACACGCGAGGAGCGATCGATGCGCGAGTAGCGACTGCGGTCACTTTTGCTCTCCGTCTTGTGCTCTGCCCAGCTGGCGTGGTTAGCCGTGATATTTTGCACCACCACCCTAACGTGATCTACTTGACCAAAGAACGCACGGGTAGCAACTGACCTGAAACGGATCAACTTATACTGGATTTTATCATATATCGAAAAACAAGTAGCATTTGCGATAGCGTGTGCTTTCAGTTACAGCTCGATGATTTAAATGTCACAGCACAAACAAAAAATATCGTCCTTATCTTACAACAATCATGCACGCAAATCTTTCCACAATGAAAGGTCTTCACATGTTCCAGAATATTCTACGTATTTTTTATTATTTTCCTTAAATTACTTTAGATACATAAAAAGTACACGATGCTCATGATATTTTAATAAATATTATAATTACAAAGCATGTTCTTCAACGTTAAATACAAGCTCGTGATCATGATGATGATTATGTGGAGGCATTGTAATGTATCTATCTTCCTAAGCGCGTGTTTCGTTTCTAGAAAGTAAACAGGACATCCGGTCTATTTGAATTTAAAAGAAAATTCATATTTTCTATGTGATTTAGCTGAGAGCTTTGTGAACACAATATTATGTACTTTTGTCTGACTGTGAGTAGATGTCATCTTGCGTCACAGCATCAGATACGTGATATTGATATGTCTGGACTCTAAACACACCACTAAATGTAACATAGATCACAATGACTACACGTATTCTATAAAAACCTCAGAAACGTCTTCTTCCCTAATCTTTTCTCCGAAAAACAGCAAAGCTGTTTCATGGGATAAACAAAGAGGATGGATTAGTAGCAGTCAGGCAGTACTTACGAAGTGTAGTCGCCAGTCGGACTTTTCGCCGTCTGTGGCTAATGTGCTCCTGGTGTCTGCAGATTCTAGACTCTCAAAAAGCATAGTATTTACTTAGGTTATGTACTAGTCTAAGGCTGAATATTACATAATGTCACGAACCACTCCTATACCTGACTACATAGAATACATTTCCCTGCTTTAACAAAAAATACCACCTATACCTTACCATCCTATCTGATGCCCGTAAAAGCTCTGGCCAAAAAGTAATAAGCAGGTCAAGAGGATCAAGTTTTTGGGATATTATAGGTACACAAAATATCAAGCTAGGTCATGACAAGCCTCCCCGCCATGGCTCAAGCCTTGTCGTGGCGGTGGGACTCAGTAGCCTAGGGTGATCCCAGCACCTTGGGCGAAGCGAATTGAGCCGAGGGGGTCCTTGTACTCCTCTTATAAGAAAAGAGGGCATAGGAGCAGGGGGCAAGGGGCGAGGACGGGAACCTCGCGTCATTGTACAGTCCCGACGTTGAGTGGGATTGTTCTGTGGTGCGGGGCAAACCCCTCTGTGGAGGTGGCGTCAGTCCCCTGAGGGACTGACTAGCCGTCGAGGTGCCCTGTTGCTTGCAAGATCCAGGACACCTAACTAAAGGCGACATTGGTGGCAACTGGGTTTTAGTAAGTAGAGCTGCGTTCACTTACCATCTTTGCTGGTTGCCTGAAAGAAATCGCTCTAAAGCGATAAGGCCGCCAATTATACTTATTTACTTTATAATATCTTATTTAGTGCATAAATTCTGTATGACTATGTGCAATAAAGTTATTATCTTTCGGGCGAAGCGAATCCTACATACCCGCCTGGGTAGACCCACTCCCCCGCGGGATGCGTCAGTGCATTACCTGACTGATTAGTGGATCTTTGCTTGAGATATTACGACTAAATACTCTTTATACACATAAACGGTGACATCTAATATCACAGGCAAAACCACGCAATGTTATTGAACATATTACAGAATACAGAACCTTACTAAACAACGACTATCATAGCTGGATAGGTTGTCTTTTTTTGTGCCAAACCTACTCTATACCTCCCGCTCACACGATACTGTGTGAGCATAAAGTGGCAGCTATGCGGTCGCGTTTTGTGTGGTTTGTGAGTTGCCGGTGAGCCATTTGAGGGATAGGAAAAAAAAGAGCGATGCATCTGCATAACCTCTGGTTGTGTGGATGTTAATGGTTGATCGTCTCCAAAAAGCTTTAACTGCTATAAAAAAACTATAGTAAGATTCCCACCATTTTGCGTAATATTGTTGAGTGTTATACTATACCATACTATCTCTATAAAATATTTCGTTTTAAACACTAAAATTATAAATGTAGCACTTGCCTTAGGAGTTATTTTATATTATAGATTTGTATTCAATCCGGAAAAATTAAAAAAAAAGCAAAACATTTTTTTTGTCGTCTTTTCTAACTTTTTTTTTTGTATAAACCGGTTTGGTAAACATAATGATACAGACATTTGGTGAATATGCTTTAAAATAATCGTTTTATGGAAAAAACAGCAATGCAATTTGTTTATTAAATACTACGGTTCATGCCGGCCGAACTGCAACAGCTGACTCACATAATTCGAGGTGAACCGCGCGCGTCTTGCGGTTAGCGCGAGTGCATAGGTATTGTGTACATACGTAGTATACATTGCGGATGTGCAAAATACACAAGCCCAAAAATTTTCTTAAAAAAACGTTTCTGAGATAAGTGGTTATATTAATATGTACCTAGTATGTAAATAGAATATTATAAGGCTTAAATCTTTGCAAGCATCTCAAATATATGCGATATATCTACGTCCAAGAATAAACATCATTAGCAAAAACGATAATAAGCTTGATAAGTATATTATCAGAATCCCGACCACAGAACACGCAGAATACAAAGGACGAATTTATCTTCGATGCTAGATTTACCACAAGCTATATTACTCAAAAACAATTTACGGCTACAATAACAATGTATTACGTATAATACCATAGCGTAATATGCATTTCATTTAAAGCCACGTTCGATAGAGTGATGGGGGGTCTTGCCTCTTAAACTTATCAGTCAAGACTTAAGAGACCACGTGGCGGCTGCTAAAGCCACCGCTTTGGATGTGGGTCCCAGTATTGCTGGCACCTCCCATCGGATCTTCACCTAAACCACCCGGTGGGGGTAGTCCGCCTAGGGCTCAGTTCATCCGACGGTGGTGAGGCAGAGACCCGTCACAGGAACAAACCCGACGCCATGAAGCCGTGGAAGTCACACTCCACTGCTGGCGGGGGGCAGCCCCCCACATACTATATTATCACAGGGTGAAGCCAACCGGCTCACCCCACTACCGACAAAGCATGAGCCCCTATATAGCCCTACAGCACAGATAAATATTTTGAATTTAGTGATAGTAAATGTGGTAAATTATGTATGAATAATATCTATGTTTATTAAAAAGTTATTATATTTCGAGAATACTTATTTATATAAATACATAAAATATATCAGTAGCACCCATTATAAATTAATTCTCCGGAACACGAGGAAAAGCCCTGCGTTTGAAGCCGTTTCTGGCTCAAATTAATTAAAAAAAAAAAGTTTATATATTACTCTATGAGATCATATCCTACCTACTCAGTTATGCCTTAACAGGATTCGAACTGGCAATCTTCGCCTGAAGTGATATACCGCTACAATAAAGCGATATTAATATGCACGTAACTTTGCAGTCTGTGAATCAAGATCATCTCTACTGCCCGCTATAGTTACAGATCACAATAAGCTTGTGCCATTAAATAGCCTTATACCCCGTCTATCAATAATACCTCCGCAACGTCTCATGATCAAGCTGGGCTTATGAAATGGTGACGTCAGAGTATTTGGAACGCATTGTTATTGCTCCCGGACATTTCAAGCTAGGCCAAGACGTACATTCACTAGTTTAAATTTCTCTTTTTGAGTGTGTTTGAATATCGCCAGCCGCCAACATTAGGCCAATATTAGGGTCGTAACCTAATATTAGGGTCGTAACCTAATATTAGGGTCGTATTTACTATTATTAAATCTAGCAACACATTTTCCTACTTACACAATTTACTGTATAAAATTAGGTGATACCCAAGCCATCGTATAACGTATTGCTATTAAAAATATACAGGCGTTTCCAAAGTATGGAATGTCATGATGTGATGAACGTCACGACTTTATCCAACTTTTTAATTATACGTTAGTTTACCGTAAGCTGTATAATGGACAATATTCAACCCCTATATAATATACTATACTTTTTACGCTGAATTCCTGCCCTTCGTTTTGAAACACGATAGAGCTGCAGTTTCAACTTTCAAATAATATTATTGTTTGATTAAAAAAACGGTTTTTTGTAGAAAATATGTATCGTTTACCTTTGTGATCACAAAACACATCAATCATTTTATACAAGCGGCAAGAGATCTTTGTTATAATATGACATACCACATTATACAAACCACAATATATTTCCCCACATTCAAACATACTAATTAGGTACATATCATGCATTAGAAAATGACACAAACACACACACATACAGATTGACATAGGTCAGTCAGACCAATAGGCAATAGGACTGTTCAATTGGGTCTTGATTATCTTATCTGACTATATAGCGATGTGTGTGTAACATACGGGATGCTTGTATTTTTAAACTTTTTATGATAGATGAGCGTATGGTCCATATACTCCCAAACTTTAGTGTTTTATACTTGTAAAGACATATTATTGATCTAAGCTTGTAAAGCGTTTTGACGTCGGCCATTTCCCAGTCTAAGCTTGGTCTTTAAGGATATTGGGGAAAACCGACTCTAAATATTATGTTATGCTTCGTATAGCTACAATATTCTTGTATAGTTATATCAAAAACCATTTAATAGTTTTTGCGTGAAACAGTAAAACATACATCCATACATTCTTATAAACTTCTGCGATATAATGTTAGTAGGATGGTGATGTTACACTATGATAATCTTTATATAATTACCTACTATGATCATACAAAATCTTTTTTAAACTTTTTAGTATACTCACCTCACACCTGCCATAACTAAGTACATTATACATATCTGAGAACTAAGATGCAAAGTGCAAACACCGAGAAAAAAAATGACCAGAATAAAAAAATTGTATTGTGTAAACCACAAATTACTTTTCTACTTTACTACAAGATCTTTGAAAATACTAAGACATATCTTAAATAAATAGTTTACTGATATAATATAAGCACATCAGAGCAAAAAATGGGAAATCATGCAGGTGAAGCTGAGAGTAATCTTTATTCACAAATCACAATAACAAGTTTGAACGCCGCTGGGCTAGACGGTGAGTAAATGAGTTGCGTCACTTCATTCAACAAGGGTCATTATTGTTGGTGGCCTCAACGGTCTATAAAAATAGTTCACTCCAATAAATCCTTGAACAATAATTACACTTATTAACAATCCAATGAGGTGCGTGCGAAGTGAAGATCGTTTCGTGCTTATTTCTGTGCTAAATATGAAAAAATAAAATACTTATAGGTACTCCAACGGATCTATATTTTATACATAACTGTGAAGTGTGATACTTAATAGATTCTGTAAGTATAATTTTTACATGTAAAGTTATCACCTTGAGTAGCATTGAAGCGTGATGGTTTTTTTACCAAAAAATCATCTAGCATGGTGCAATGGTGTAATTGAGCATTACTTGTCACTCAACTGTACATTGACGTTAAACATCTGATTTCAAACAAGGCGTTATCTTATCAGCTTTGATTATGTACACAAGTGGCAAATTCGTGCTGTGCGATGGTCAACATATAACATATCAGCATCCGAGTTATTACCGTGCAGTGAAAAGAGATAGTGTAGTGAAAACAAGACCTATGGAACGTTCAGATTTAACTCTCAGTTTCCACAATCTTATAAAGCGAGGTAGTGTTTTGCCTATGCCAGTGTTTGTTATTTTTAAACATATGGAAACATTAATATATATTTGATATAAAAGTTTGTGTTATATAAATAAGGAAAGGGTTTGTTTATAATTTTAAGCAAATTGAAGGAAAAAGGAAAGAATATGTGTTATTAAAGTATGAATAACAAACTAAAAAATATCTTAACTGTGCAGTACTGCACCGACAAAAATTTCTAAAAGATTTTTAATTAAGTATGTAGTTAGAATTTAGTGCTGGAACTGACTTAAAATTTCTGACTGAAATCTGAATAATAAGATATTAATAACCTTAAAATCCAAAAGCAGTATAAGTAAATACTAATGATTTTATGAATAAGAAGTAAATAGTGTTTTTAAACAAGTTACATTACCGATATATTCTTTAAAAACTTCAAATTAAACTGTTACTTATAAGGAAGTAGTATTGTGGATTTAAATTCCTACATCTATATTAAAATTTGATGAAGATGGACCAATCTCTTTTATGCATATATAAGACGCAGTACTACTCTATGTTTTAATATTATTTAAAAACATCCTTATGTGTTTGTGTATAAAGAAAGTCATTTTTAGCAAAAACAATCAGCATGAACAAATATCCTGATAGAAATTTCTTAGGAGGCTACTCTGGCAAACAAAATCTATTATAACAAAACAACCAAGCTTTAACATTATCTAGAAATATAAAATAATTGATAATATTCTTTTTATTTATGATGTCAATATTATAATATTAAAAAAAAACCATTTACCAATATTCTAATAACAGCCCTGTATCTGGGGATGATAAATAAGATTGAAGAACATATCCCAATTTCAGATGAAGAACAATACAGTTACACAAACTACGCAATGGAAACACCGACACCAACAACCTCACCTGGAGATTGTTTAAATGGAATATTCCAAAACCTTGATTCTCTTCCTGGGATTGATTCTGACTTTGACGAGAGCCTGGCAGTACCAGAATCATTGTCAATTATTGATTTAGAAAAAAATGGAACCAAAGAAGAAACAGATGCTGGTATGTATCAATAATTTTTTATACATCCAGTTTTAAGACTTCCCAATAAATAAGATATTTGTATTTTGGTGTTGTTACATTCACTTTAGGAATTTAGACACACATTTAGGAATTAAATAAGACAGATAAGAAGAAGAATAATAAACACAGATTTAGGAATTAAATAAGAAATAATATAAATCTTTGTAATATCTATATTATGTACTTATACTTATAGTATAGTCAAAAGACTATACTGAGCAGATTTAATAATAAGTCATTATGCCTTATATAAAATTAAAATCATTCAAAACCTTAATTTATTTTAATAAACCATTTTTATTCTTAATTAATTGTTTTTGGTACACAAAAAGTACTACTCAAGAACTATTGGTCAGATTTTAATAATTTTTTTCAGTTTTAGATAGCCCATTTATTGACAAAGGCTATAGACTATATATATTTCTGTTCACATCCCGTTGTAAATCTTGGTTAATGCAGTTGAAGCTGCAAAAAATATAAATGGTGAAAAATAATAATTTTGTTCCATTGATATCATACATAATATTATGGTCTACATGGTATCATGTATGTATGCTACATTGTGAGATAATAATGCCTGAAAATCCTTACAACCCTACAATTAAGTTAATTAGTGAATAGCATCAAATCAAATGAGTCAACACAGTGATGACTCGCTTATCAATAATCACACATCTATTCATACTTAATACACTAAAGATAAATAGATAATGTAATCAGAGTGTAACATTATTTCTTCATTAATATTTTCAATACAATTATTATTCCTAATTTCTAGGTGAGCCATCTGCTCACCTACCTACCGATTGAGCTTAAAGGCCATCAGGTCTAAAAGTCTAGACTTTAAAAAAATAATAATAATGTAAGCTAAATATATAACTTGTCTCAGTTACAATATTTACATAAAAAATAGGAAATCATATCATTGTAATCATTAGCCTCACATCTATAATGGACTAGCTACTGCTTTGAAGATCATCTTCTATTATCCTAATCATAAAGTATTAAAATGTTTTTCCAATGTTATAAAAACTTAGATATAGTATCCATTTTTATTACTTGATATACAATCTAATCAAGTCTTTAACAGACACATTATTTTACTATTTGTAGACAGTGAGTTTATCATAAAAGGGTAATCCTTATCATATATCTTAATGGTCATGTACATTGTCATGTTTCCTTTGATGATTTTTTATCATGCCTCTATGAAAATCTTTGTTTAATACTAACTTCATGAAAGGCAACTAACGAATCTATTTCAAGTCAAAATTAATGCAATCATAAAATATAACAAAAAATTTAAATAAAGTTCATGACATTTTTTTAACTAGATATCTTTGTACAACCAGGTGTAGTGAGTCAATGTTATTGATCCACTTACCACCAGATGAAATAATGTCACATTGCTACCACTTCTTTAAAATAAATCCTATATCGAATGTTAAGGTCTTTGATAATCATAATCATCTGGCAATCCTCTCCACAGTTGAACTCTTGTAAGTAATATGCCTAACAATACAAAGGTTTTTTTTCGAAATGGTCTATGCTGAACAGTCATAATTGGCTTTTAAACTAAATCGGCTCAGTAGGTAAGTAGATGGCACACCCAAGAATGGAAGTTGAATACTTCGATTTTTGGAAGTAAGACCCACAAAAATTTGTTTGCTTTTGACAACCCAAATTTTACTGAGAATTTAATAAGCTATTTATTTTGCACAAGAGTTCTTTTTTCAATTTTGGACCTGTGAATGTGCAGACAATTATAAGCAATTAATGACGAATATACTTTTAATTTCAGCATCAGCAGCCACGTCAGTACCGTACAAGCTCATCCACGCCCCACCAGTGAAATTTAACTCTGTACACAGAAAAGTCTTCATACCCGGTGTCCAAATTAAAGTTAGATTTGTTGAGAACGAGAGAAGCGTCACCACACACTTACTAAACCCTAATTTGTAAGTACTTATGCTTAAATAGTTACTAGTACATAAAAACTTCCAGTTTTTAAGTTAATAGTTGAAAGGCGCTAATCTCTGAACTTATTTAATATGGTAATTTTTGAGGGTTGTTGACGAATTGACTAGAAGCTTTTTTTACTTCAATTCATGTTGTTCATTATTGTTCTGGTTATGAAACCATAAAATTAATGTTAGCATATGAATGCTTACACAAATTTTATGAGTTAAAAATCACACCTTGTAACTGTTTGTTGCTGATTGATTACATATTGAAACAAATGTAAAAACATCTAATTTCCACTAAATCTTATCTGAGAATCGAAATAATTTATCTTCTAAAGAAATCGCTAGGTGTTTAGACAATACTAATATGGGCATAGACAAATAACAGCGAATAGGATTCTAGGAAAGAGGCCTCTAGGAAGCAATTTTGCCCGACCTTCGACTTGATGTTGCCATTTCCGCGCAAAACGTCTATTATGCAGCGCTTCTAAATCTTAATTCTTACTAACTTTTATATTTTACAAATGTTCGTTATGATCAGCACGTATCTGTGCAAGATCTCTTTCCTTCCTTTGTCCTCCTATTTGGGGTCGGCTCTCCTCGTTCTGCGGTGTCAGGACATTCTGTCCTGGGCTGTCGAAATATTAGTTTGGGCAAGTTCTAAGTCCTTGGCTACTGTAGACCACCAGGTAGGCAGCGGACGTCCTCTACTTTTATTATTAATTGGCAGACGTAAGGCCTGTTTAACGACATGGTCTTCGGGAAATCTCATGACATGACCGCACCAAACAAGTCTGGTTCCACCTGCTGCCCACTTAGCATCTGCATCCCTATGCAAGATCTATTTCAGTAAAAGTAATAAAAAGATTATTAATATATTAGAGTATTGACATGACTTAACGGGTACTAAGAGAAAAACCCTGCTCGTTATGTGATTGTTGCCCGATTCAGTCGTCTGTTATGCCAACTAGTTTGTTTAAATGTTTCCAAGAACTTGTGTCTTTTACTACCTAAGTACTAGAACCCGTAACACGATTTCTTAAAAACTAACCACAAAGCTGTGGTAACATGGTGCTATGGTTGGTTAAATTTATTATTATTATAATAGAACATTTATAAATTAAATTATAACCAACCATATTTATGCCCATGTATGTGTGTTGTGAGTGATGCTAAAGGTATTCGTCCGCTAAGTGCTACTTGTTAGTTGTTACCATATTAACAATTACTTATACGCAACAATAACTGTGTTGTTGTGACTAACGACATGACTTGCATCTTTGCGATGGCACTCTGTGTAAAAGTAACATTTTTTTTTGGGTCGTCATCTTTAAAAAGCTGTTGGTTTTTTTTTAAATAAATATATGTTATATATTCCAGATATACAATACAACTACAACATGGCGACTTCACGTGGACGATCAAGAAGAGGTACAAGCACATACTGTATCTGCACCAGCAGCTGGCGCTGTACCGGGCCTCCCTCAAGATACCCTTCCCCACCAAGACGCACAAGGTGAGGAGGGCCAGCTTCAAGAACACCTACGACACGGAGGAGAAAGCAGAGAGACAGGTGCTAGAGGCGCTACCGAGGAGTAATTCGAGGAGGAAAGAGGCCAAACCAAAGAAGAGAAAAGGGGCTTTGCCGAGGTAAGTTATGTGTGCGTGTATGTGTGTGGTGTGTGCGTGTATGTGTGAAGTGAAGTTATAAAGTGTCCTCGTTGATTTGGTCGGCCCTTAACCAGACACTAAGACGATATCCGTGCAGTGACTGGTCTGTATTGGATCCGAATGGCAAGGTTGTCTTGAAGTTCATAGAGGTAGGCCTATATTTAGCAGTGGGTGTATGAAGCTGATGATAATGATGATAAAAGAAAAATGTATGTTATTATGACTGGATGTTGCCTGCTGTGTATAATTAGTTTAATTTCTGATTTAAATTAGTCATATCCTGACATTTAATGATAATTATTTGAATAACTTTTTTTAAATACCAAATAACCCAAAATTATGTTTGTTCATACCTATAAGAATAGACATGAAGTAGATTTGTTTTTTCTTAAAAATAACTTTAATGCATAATGATATTAAGGCCTTTGAAAAATTCCATTTATATTTTCTTAAAATATAAACAACAATATAATAATATATTCCAGGTTCCCGCGCAAGCCCGAGGTGATGGTGACGTACGAGGGCATCCAGCTGCGGATGAAGCAGCTGGAGGAGTACCTCTTCAACTTGCTCAACATCTCCATATACAGAAACCACCACGAAACGGTAAGGCCACATTAAATCGTAAAACCCATATATGTCCCACTGCTGGTTAGGGGCCTCCTCGAAATCAGGCGAGGAGGGTAATGGGCCATAGTTTACCAAGGCGCTGGCCCTATGCGGGTTGGTGAACTTGTCACACCTTCAAAGACATTTAATCTCATCATCCATCCAGGTTTCGTCATGTTTTCCTTCACCGTTCAGCGAGCTATGGTCCCGTGTTAGGGTACATATTCGTAAAAAAAAATGTTTTTAAGAGCATATTTACAGCTGCACACAGACCCAGAGTTCTGATACTAAAAATCGACTTCAAACATGCAAAACTTTCATTTAAATAAAGTCATACCAGTCACATAACCGACCATAAAATACAAAATATAAGTGTTGTCAATCTCAAGTTGTAGTGTAAAAAGCGCTCATATGTATTATTATTACTAGTCTATGGTCAATATTTCCAGGTGAAGTTTCTGGAAGTGTCACACATGTCATTCATCTCGGAGCTGGGCGGCAAGGGCAAGGAGGGTCTGATCCAGAAGCGCACGGGCTCCACGCAGCCGGGCCAGGCGGGCTGCAACTGCTTCGGTCTGCTGGGGACCACCGTCTGCGTCAGGTTGGTTGATCCATTCGATTATCAAGGTCATTGGCACTAATGAAACTTAAAAACGGAATATAGCACGTGACTGTATGGTTTAATGCGAGATGAACATATAGGCTAATGTTACTGTTGGTATTAATGTTATGAGCTGAATTGGAACTATTTTTTTGACATGACAACGTCTAATAACTCAATATTACGGGCAGCATGTACGAAAAAAATGACGTCATGTAGCGTTCCGAGAGCGCGAGCGCGGCACGAACGAGAGAGAGGCATGATCGGCTCAGTTCGGTTCGTGCTGCATGTAATGTTGTCACGTCAAACTACCGTCCGTAAACTGACTTTACAGACAACCAATTTTTTTGTAAATATTAGCTGTGTAAAATTTGAAAATCCATGTTTTCAGATGTAATTACTTCTGCACGGGGCTGGTGTGCGCCAAGTGGCAGGACCGGTGGTTCTTCGTAAAGGAGACCTTCTTCGGGTACATCCGGCCCAGCGACGGCGTCGTCAAGGCGGTCATGCTGTTCGACCAAGGGTAAGAATTAAGCCGATAACACCAAGATAATAGAAGTGTTCCAATTATGACTGCCCGACTAGCTGATTGAAAAGAGACATTATACATATACAACTAATACAGTAATTAGGAACAAACATACCGCATTTCCTGGCTGAATTTCCTTAATTTTATTAGTCATTACAATCCTGTACTGTCTCCCGCTTTAATTGTAATGGATGCTAGAAATATTTCCTTCTGAGTTCTTCTGATTAAATTCGTTGCGGGTCTCAAGGCAGTTTTACCCTATCCCTCTGGCTCCCAAAGATATCAAAGAATCTAGTGGTTATTGCTGTCCATCCTGGCTATATATGAGTAGAAGTAGAGAATGAATGATGGGCCAAGCTTGGATCCTAAGCACTTTAGTCCATTCCCGTGCAGCTAAAATCTATAACAGTCATATGACACTGATATGTCATGAAAAGTCAAATTCCAACTAAACTGACAAAAACCATAATAAACTCAACTTTAGTGAATCAAATGAGAAAACCACTTGGTGTGGATAGGTCACATTTTTTTCGTAAAGAGGCACTGCCTTGCTGCTTTTCAGCCGGATTGGGCCGGCACGACATAGGTTATTAATCGAAGAATACCGTTGTAAAGTGACAGCTATACTGTCTTGTTTCGTGCGGTTTGTGAGTTAACGGTAATCCATTGAGGGATAACGAAAAGGAAGACGACGCATCTAAATAACCACTGGTTGTGTGGATTTCTATGGGCGGTGATAGTCTCAATAAGCCTCTAACTTCTCGGCTACATTATTATGAGAAAGAGAGTAAAAGCACATACGCAAAAGTGTTAGTAGTAGACTGATCCGATAAAACGATTTTATATTGAAGCCGATGATGGTTCCATCTACAGCAAGACGGGATGAATATCCCCGAGTAGATGATCCAAGTTAGATGCGAGTGGTGGAGGATTGCTAAGATTATCAAAAAGACCTGTGTCCTGAACGAACAGTAATCTTATTGATATGCTGTGACTATAAAATAGTCTAATTTCTTTATTTTTATTTCATGCAGCAATAAGGTTAGTATATCACTTAACACCAAATAATATGTTGTTCAAATACACTTATCATTGTGGTTAACAGCTATTTAATAATGCTTGATATTATCTATTCATATCCAAAGCAAGCATTGATACTGAGACATAATAATCTTAATATAAGGGCATGACAGCTTTCACTGTGTCAGGACTATAAACTACCAATTTGGACTACTAGTTAATTTTAATCACAGTCATAAGTCATAACCATTTCATGTCATGGCGAAGGTTTGAGGTCTCCAGCGGCATGTATTCCACGGGGCTCAACAACGGCCTCCAGATACTGAACCAGTCCCGACAGATGGTCATCAAGTGTTGGACTAAGAGGAAGAGCAAAGAGTGGATGCAGTATTTGAAGACCGTTGCTAATCAATCCGGTAAGTCTTTCAAACATTTATAATATCTAACTGTATCTGAGATTTAACGTTATTTTTGAATGATTATAATTGTAAAATATGCATGCTGAGTACATCTGTAAGTAATTATTATACGTTTTTACGTATAAGCAATAAGCCTGTGTCCACTAAGAATAAATCGGTGTTATTAGGGTTTCTAATGATAAAGCATGGTATTTAGATAGTAAAAAGTTAACTTATTTAATGTAAAAATGAAGAATTGTTTTTATTTTTACAAAATAAATTTTGCAAAATACGGCAGTAAGTCACGTGGCCGTGAACACCGATCAGAAAGTGTGACGTCACGTCTTGCGAAACACTATGGTTGCTGTTGATATTTTCATATGACAGAATAAGTTTGCTGCGCACGGCGTGACGTCATTCAGACGCCATGACAGTTTTGGGTGTTTTCGCGGCAACGTTTAAATGGATTTTTTAGAACGCAAAATACATAATATTAACACATCATTTTTTCAAAATAATACATATTTTTGGCTTAGAAATGAATAAGGTAAATTATAAACCAATATTTGATTTTTAGTACACTAGCCTATTGTTGAAGTACCTAAATAAATGAATAAATAAATGTCCTCTAGTCTTTTTTTTTTTCATGTCTTAATGATTTCACGATTTATAAGATCATATCGAACTTCATGGTCGTTCAAGCCTATTTATTACCTACGAGGCGGTCGTTCATAATTCTTACTTTCTTTATCACTTACTATATTTAAGGTTCCAATCGGTCAAATATATTTTTGCAGCTCGGGACTTCACGAACCCTAATGTTCACCACTCGTTCGCGCCGGTACGCTCGGGCGTGCGGGCGTGCACGCTGGTCGACGGGCGCGCGTACTTCGCGGCGGTCGCGGACGCTATAGAGCGCGCGCGGGACGAGGTGCTCATCGCGGACTGGTGGCTCAGCCCCGAGGTGCACCTCAAGCGGCCCGCGCAAGGGGATTATTGGCGCCTCGACACACTGCTGAAGAGGAAGGCGGTGAGTGAGCTAACATCCGTATACCGGTGATACGCAGCCAACGGATGGTCTGTTTTAAGTAATTTAGATAAACAATCGGGTAGACGAGCTACCTGTTGATAAGTAATCAAGAGAGCCCGTAATCATAGCGTCGTCCTTAGTTTTAGTCCTCAATATAATCTTTGGGTTCAAGTATACTTTAAGTCGTACTGATTTATTCCATTCATCAGTCACTTGGCCATGTTGAATCTCTCTCTCTCTCTCTCTCTCTCTCTCTCTCTCTCTCTCTCTTTATCTACTGTAGAAATACCATTCGTAAGTTAGATAGTCGGTTGGCCTTTTTCTGAATACACATTTTACAGGCTCAAGGCGTGAAGGTGTTCATAATGTTGTACAAGGAGGTGGAAATGGCGCTCGGCATCAACAGCTTCTACAGCAAGAGTAGACTCGCTTCAGAGAATATCAAGGTAATAACTAGAAGCTGGTACAGAATTATTTGTGAAACATTAATAACCTCGAAGGGCCGGATAGCTAACCGGTCGTTCTAGCGGTGTAGCTGGTGTTACACAAATAACCCTGCCCATAGACTAAATGGAATTAACAGTATTTCAACAGTTTATGGTTTATTATTAGGTATTACACTAAACGTTTACGAATATAAATGAAACTATATCATCGTGCAAAAAATTCATTAAAATCCGTACAATAATTTTTGTGTCAAACAAACACCCATACGATTCTCTCGTTTATAATAATAGTAAAATTAGTTGATACAATATACTTTTCACCCTAGTCATATTTATACTTTTGCAACAAGCAAATAGTTATGTCAAAACTCAAAAAACAAAATAAATCACCATTGATATTTTGTCATTGCGACACTTAAAAACCTATTCTTGCGATTGTGAATGCTGATACTATCGTATATTGTATAAAATATTGCAAGTAGTTTGTAAAGAGGTAGAGCCATGCTGCTTTGCAGCCGAATTGGGCCGGTACGACCGGGGTACCTCTCGCTCACATAATACCGGCGTGAAGTGACAGTTATGCTGTCGCGTTTCGTGCGGTTTGTGAGTTTCCGGTGGCCCATTGGGGGGATAGGAAAAAGGAAGGCAACGCATCTGCATAACCTTTGGTTGTATGGATGTTAATGGGCGTCGATATTCATAAGGCTTCGGCTGTTCGTTTACCCTCCTATGCTATAAAAAAAAGTAGTATTGGGTCATTTCAAAGCATTTACCAGTTATAGTTCCTGGTGGTATGTTGTTAAAATAGTGCAAGTTGTAACGTAGGTGTTTCGGCACCCAGACCACGCGCGCGCCGGCGTGCTGCTGTGGGCTCACCACGAGAAGATTGTGGTGGTGGACCAGAGCCTCGCCTTCCTGGGCGGCATAGACCTCTGCTACGGCCGCTGGGACGACCACAACCACAGGTGCGGTGGATAGGGAAACACGGAAACCATGTACACTCCTCTAGAGTCCTCCCGGGCCGATGGTTGCTTTGTTATATCCGAAACTAAATAAACCATTTGTTGAAGTGATTTCAAACTTCTTTAGAATCGTTGTGATTTCAAACCGGATGCAACGGAAAAAACGACAGGTAAGAGACACAAATATAAAAGAGCGAGAGAACAAATGTCTATGTGTATGTATATTGCAGACTGTTTAAAACTTGCTTGTGTTTGAGCATTTAACATTGGTTTTACTTCTATCGTGCGTGAACCGCAAACACACCTTTTTTTTTTTCAATTTTGTAATATTGAAAAAATGGTCGCAATTTAGATGACAGAAGTTTTGCCAGTAGCACGTCATCTTTAATAAGTACTCGTTTAAATATTTACGCGGAAAGTATTGTGGCGCTGATTGGCCCGCTACAATAGCATCGGTGACCAACCGTTCCTAGCGCAGACAGCGACAGAAAAAAGAACTAAGATCTGGGTTTATTATTGTGTATCTGAATACTACGGAAAAGCCCATACCGTTCGAACTCCTTATATCTATACATCGTGGTTTGTAACTTGAAGAATTTATTATACAAATTGATAATTCCAGACTCACAGACCTGGGCAGCGTGTCGCAGCCGAAGACGTCTATCAAGATGAAGAAGAAGACGTCAAGCTCGCCGGGCGGGGGCGTGTACCTCACCAACGGGGCGGACGTCGTGCTCGAGCTGGCGCACGCCTCCAAGGACATAGTCGTCGGCATCAACGAGTATGATACTCATATTATCCCTAATTCATTAATATTATAAATTAATATGATTGTTACAATTTACAATTAGTAATAAATCTGCGAACCCCGCAGTCTTTACGGCACATGTGTGAGTGCACACATATTAATGCACATGTCACCGCCCTTTTCCGCACTGCGTATGCGTACATTTAGGCGCGTTGCTAGATGGAGCTGTATCACTTCACTACGCGCCACCCGTGAACTAACTTTTTGCTATAAAATTGTATTTATCAGTACTGTGTTTATTCTTGGATAATATAGTAACATCACCACCCTGCTTTGCTTGCTTTTTGCCGCAAAAACTGTATGGATCGCGGAATAATTGCAAATTAATATATAAATGTCTATTAACATGTATTCTCTCGAAGTAATGGCTGATTGTATTAACAATTGTCATTTTCATTCCGATTTCAGACCAGTACTCGAGGAAGAAGAAAGCGAAGACACACAAAAACAAGACGAAGAGCCCAAACGGGACCTTCCAGTTTTGGAACCCGGTGACAAGCTGATGATAATGACGCAGGAGAGTACCGACGACGTGCAGAGAAGAAACGTCATCGATAAGATCGCTGACCGGGGGAAGGAAATAATGAGCATCATATACCCGCCCTACGAGGACGAGATCAACGAACAGAAGTTCGATGACTCCGAGCGGAAAAAGGCAGAGAAGTACGCCAGATCCAACGACGTACTACTTCTATCCGATGCGTTGGGAATCAAACCCCCGACCGTGCACACTCCCACCCCCCTAGCTGAGGTGGTGGAAGGGAGAGTTATCACGGAGAAAACGAAGAAGAAGTTGGAGGATATCGAAGGGAACTCCAAGCTGTGGATCGGAAAGGATTACGTCAATTTTATTGTAAAGGACTTTAATAACTTAGATCTGCCTTTTGTGGGTAAGTGTCTTTCAGTGTTTATATTTTAACTAGGGATTGAAGGAGGAGCTACTTGCACCTCGTGATACCGCTTTAAATAAATGTACTCGGGTCGGATTGGGAACCTGATCCCATTGCATGGTTTCAACGTCGTAGGGGGCTGTTCCACCTGTCGGAACTGAACCCAGTTAATGTAGGAAACCCGTGTTTCAACGGACCGGGTAGTCGCCGAGCTGCCAGGTGCCTTAGATCCGGACACATCCGGGGCACCTCAATAATTATGGTGACCGATGGTATTCGCGAGATCGTTAGTGGGTTTAGTTTACCCCCGTATATGAGTGGTATACGTCAAAACAATTTTCTCCGCGAAAACATAAAAAAAAGAAAGATGATAAAAGGTCGTGGGTAAATTCAATAAATGAATTCGGTTACGCTTATATAACTCAGATTTACAATATTATGTAAGGTTAAATAATTTAAATAGTTGAAATTTAAATTTAAAAAATCGGTTGTAAAGTCGGCTTTCTGATGATAGTTGAACGTGACAACGTCATAAGAAAATACTGATGGGCCGATTGTGCCTCTTTATCGCTCGTGCCGCGCTCTCACTTGCATGTCAAGCTTAAATGGAACGCCTCAGAGCGAGGTAACGCCGCATGGGTTTTGGTTGCTGCTGGTTTTCTGTTGTGTGCACCAGTATTATATTAATAATTAATGACGTCCCCAGACCTGGTGGACCGCCACACGACGCCGCGCATGCCGTGGCACGACGTGGGCGTGGCTGTGGCGGGCGCGGCGGCGCGTGACGTCGCGCGTCACTTCATACAGCGGTGGAACGCTATCAAACTGGAGAAGGCCAGGTTAGTATCGTCCAGCATAAAAGACTGTTACTATTTTTAATTCTATTTAATATTTTAAATATATTATCGCATTACGAATTAATTAGTGAGTTCTGCTAGTGTTGGCGGATCAAGACATGAGCATAAGAATATCTGACTTGCAGACTTTACTATATCTAATTTTATAGTAGATATAGTAAAGTCTGCAAACTTAAACAAACTATGAAATACCAGAAAAAAGTGAAACTCAAATATTTTCTACTCCCACTGAATTATTCTGATTATTCTTTGCTGGTCCCAAGACAGTTTTATCATATACCTAGGAGAACCAGAACCCGGATAACGTATCAAAGGATCTATGGTTATCGCTGTCCATCCTGGCTAGGCAAGAGTTGAAGCGGTGAAAACGAGTGGTAGGCCAAACCCATAAAAATATTTATACATTATATAAAGTGCACGTATGTGACTTACTAATATAATAAACGTGAAAGTTTATATTATGTATGTTTTTTCAGACAAAACTGCAACTACCCGTATCTCGTTCCCAAGACCTATGCCGATATCCAGCCCCTACCAGACTTAGAGCAGATTCTAGACGGACAGTCCCACAACGTTACCTGTCAGGTAAAGAAGGAAGTTTAGATATGAAATTTAAAGGAGTGGTCTTGACCTCATATACTCTCACTCTCTCTCTCTCTCTCGTTCTCTCTCCCTCCATCCACCTCTCTATTTTCTTCGTATCTCGCATTGAAAATAACTATTACCATTGCTCAAAAAACCGCAACTAAAAAGTTGAGGGCTTTTACCATTAATTAAGGAACGATAAGTCGATATTTTTGACCTACCGACCGATTGAGCTTAAAGGCCATCAGGCCTAAAAGTCTAGACCTTTCGAAAAAAAGGTGTGTGTGCGATTCACACACGATAAAAGTGGAACACAAAATGTTAAATGCTCAAATACAAGTACTTAAGTATTAAACAGTGTGCAATATACATACCCACTGACATTTGCTCTCTCTCTCTTTTGCTCTTTTGTATTTGTGTCTCTTACCTGTCGTTTTTTCCGTTGCATCCGGTTTGAAATCACAACGATTCTAAAGACGTTTCACTTCAAAAAAGATAAGTCTATAGGTTTCCTCAATTGTCGCAACACAGACTGCCATATTTCCATGGTGCTATGTTGGTGTCTCGCAGGTGCTGCGCAGCGCGTCGTCGTGGTCGTGCGGGTTCCTGGACCCGGGCACCGTGGAGCAGAGCATCCACGAGGCGTACGTGGACACCATCACGCGCGCGCAGCACTACGTCTACATCGAGAACCAGTTCTTCATCACGCTGTCGCGGACCAACCCCACCGTGCGGAACCAGGTAACAACATTTGACAACAGATAACAACATTTAATAATAATAAACGTTTATTGGAAAACCCTATATACACTGTTACTAATTAATCTAATACATACACACACAAGGGACATGATTATATAAATAATAAAAAATAAAAAGAAACAAGAAATAAGAAATTATAATTAACTTAAACATAAATATGAAAAATTTTGACATATTATGTATATGCGCCGGAAATTGCACAACAGTGTAATGTTCTTCAAAAGGTAACCACTTTTTCTGGTGAGTCTATCTTTACTTTACAAACGGTTCTATGACAGTTAAATAATAACGAATGAAATTTTCACATTTTGCAAATAAAAATAAAATGATTTCTTAATTTCCAACTATACGTTGCGGTACGTATCTTTAGCGTGACCGTATTGTGCAAAAGTAAAAATGTGTGGTCTCAGGGTGCCACTATTTATTAGTAAGATTTGTATTACGTGCGCGGCTTTACCCATGCACAGCTTTTAGTTTCCCTACCCTTGCGTGCCCGTACTTATACTACTATTAGCACAATACAAAACACCGCAAGTGTACGTATACGAAGTGTGGGAAAGAAGGCAGATATTTTATGCATATTTCTTTGTAAGAACTGGTTCCCGAAATTGTAGCCAGCAAGTATATATTATTATTAAATATCTCTTCACTAATTTCCCCAAAATAACGCCCAATTCTATTAAAAATCGGTTGTCTGTAAAGTCGGTTTACTGACGATAGTTGAACGTGACAACGCCATAAGAAAATACTGATGCGCAGATTGTGCCTCTTTGTCGCTCGTTCCGCGCTCTCGCTTGCACTTCAAGCCTTAAATGGAACGTCTCAGAGCGAGGTAACGCCGCATGAGTCATGTTTTTTCGTGCTTGCAGCCGGCTCCATCGAATTATAAGACGTTGTCACGTCAATAATAATTGTAAAGATATTTGTCCATAGATCGGCGAGGCGCTGTTCAACCGCATCATGCGGGCGGCGCGCGCGGGCGCCACGTTCCGCGTGTTCGTGGTGATGCCGCTGCTGCCCGGCTTCGAGGGGGAGGTGGGCGCGCCCTCCGGCACCTCGCTGCACGCCGTCACCCACTGGAACTACCAGAGCATCAGCAGGTAACTGTACTTATAGCAAGATGATGTTTACAACTAGAGCGGGTTTAGGTGGGGGGGGGGGGGGTATAAGTTACCCCCTCTTAAGATTCTTGTAGAAAAACTTGAATCCGTCCTTGGTTTACTGGCTTATTTATTTTGATTAATAACTCTTCCAACTTTTGGTCGGATGAGTAATGTAGATGCGAGTATAATAATAATAATAATATCTATAGACGCTCTTTACACCACGTCAATCTGATTCCGTGCTAAGTTTCCGAAGAACTTGTGTTACCAGATAACGGAAATACATATTATATTTAATACTTTTGTATTAATACATATATTTAAGATTTTTATATAATACACAAATTTAATACACATCCATGACCCAGGAACACAGAAAACTTTTTGTTCCCTGGCGAGATTCGAGCCCGCTACCTCCGGCTTGAGCGCCAACGCACTAACCACTGAGCCACAGAGGTCCTCAAAAAATGAACAACCGTAAATCTGATTTCTACCTAAGCCTTTGTTTTTGGTGCCTTCATTTCTCACTGTCTCATCTCTCTTCAGGAGCCGGGAGGCGATCCTGAGCCGGCTGTACGAGGCGGGCGTGGCGGACCCGTCGCAGTACATCTCGTTCCACGGGCTGCGCACGCACGCGGCGCTGGACGAGCCCGTCACCGAGCTGGTGTACGTGCACTCCAAGCTGCTGCTGGCCGACGACCGCGTGCTGGTGTGCGGCAGCGCCAACATCAACGACCGCTCCATGATCGGCAAACGGGACTCGGAGATCGCGGTGCTCATACAGGTGTGTGTTAGCGGGAAATCCTGGATTAAAACGAGTAACTCATCTGTAACTATCTATTGATATATATCATAACGAGATTAGTCTTGTTGAGTTTTTTACGCCGATTCTTCTCCAATTTTTGGTTTTGGAAACGGTAGTAGATTTGACTTACTACATACGTAAAAAATTAAAATTTTAAAGTCACACTCTGTAGGGGGTTTCCTACACTTTAGATGATAATTATGATGATACTTTGATATAGCTTGATATAGGTTGATCTTGATAGTTGATAGACGGGACGATGTAAATGAAACAACCGAATCCGCCGAGTGTGAGATGAACACTGATTTATTGAACGTCTAATGCCAATTATTATACAATCTGATAAATTGCTTACTCCACTAATAATTAATATGTACGCTGCCTCGTACACACTCGTTTTAACGAATTTGGAAAATATTATAAGAGTAACGTTTTGACGATGCGCACCCACGGTTATAGTCTAAAAGCTCCATGTTGAAGTTATTTTCTTATGTTTACGCGAATTTCACTCATTATAATGAAACAAATTTACGGGTTGAGAGTCCGTGACCATGGTTGCTGTAAAGTATCCGAAACGTCGGGCTTGTAAAAAACTTAAAAAACCGCGATAAAATCCGTAAATTTGTTTCATTATAATGTTGAAGTTAGTTAATAATTTCTATAATAACTATGCTCACAGTAGTATCTCAAATACCTTATTAATTCATTCCATTTCTTTTACAAACAAAGAGTATCCAAGCATCCAAGATTAATTCATTGACCATTTTGGTTTAGATACACCAAAAACTACATAATTTCTTTCGTGCGTACTTACAATCATACATCTCGTCCATGCATGCGTTTGCATGTTGTGCAAATTGGCATGGCATGACGGTGTCATGTCGAGATGCCCGCACTACGCTCTCGAATTCCTTTGAAACACCTTTCATTATTACAGGACGAAGAGTTCGACGAGGGCGTATTGAACGGCGTGCCGTTCCCGTGCGGGCGCATGGCGGGCGCGCTGCGGCGGCGCCTGTTCGCGGAGCACCTGGGGCTGGCCCCGGAGGACGTGGGCGACCCCTGCGCCGACGACTTCTACCGCGGCGTGTGGCAGGCCACCTCGCGGACCAACACGCAGATATACGAGGAGGTGGGTGACATAACCAGCTTAGTGAAATACCCTCGAAGTATGTAGCCTGAGTAGTGGAATCGGTGTAGACCAGTGATTCCGAAAGTCCAGGGGTCCACGGAAGACTCGAAGGGGGTCCACGATGACCGTGACAAAAAATGGGGGCCCACTATCGTAAGCGGGGGTTAATGAAAATTAAGTAAATCAATTTGGTTTCCATAGTGAAGAAGCTATAGCATATCTTTAAACGAGCAAAAAAAGGCAGCAAGGGGTCCACCTGATGCAGGAAAAGTTTGAAAGGGGTCTATGAAGTTTGGGAACCACTGGTGTAGATTAACGGTTTCTGAGATGGTGGTCAAAGTGTATGTCAACTAACATGGCTGTTAATGGCGGTGTACGTACGATTCTATAGTCAAATTTAACAACTTTTCATTGTAGTGGCTATGTCAACTGAAAGGCCGATCAAATTAAGTAATTTAACCATGCTTCTGGCAACTCATTTGATGTTGATTTGTTAGTTTTTGCGTTGATCAGACTTTCGGAAACCATACGTAAATTTACTTAACTTACTACGAAATCTTGTTGCCTGCTCGTTTTTTGCATTAAACAGCTTCGGAAAAAGCAAAAAAGCAAGGGACAGCAATTATAGTCACTAGCAACGAGACTTACCGTCTATCGTCTCAGGGAGAATACGTTGTCTCGAATGGTCACTATCAGATTGCTTATCCTGTATTAAAAATCCAACCATTCCATGATCCCTTACTAGTGACACTACCTTCTCACCCAGGTGTTCCACACGATACCCAACGACAACGTGCACACGTTCGCCGAGCTGAGGAAGTACCAGGAGGAGAATCCGGAATCCCTGTGGCACTCCGACCCCGCGCTTGCCAACCGCAAGATCGACCTCATACGGGGGCACCTCGTCGACCTCCCTCTCAACTTCCTGTGCAACGAGGTGCTCACCCCCTCCAACATATCCAAGGAGGGCATGATGCCCACATCCTTGTGGACGTAGTGAGTTCATCTTGACTATGTGGATACAGCAATAAGGCAGCTTGTATACAGAAAATCACTTCAACCTAATGGGTACTGTACAGGAATTGATTTTTAACTGATTTCAAAGTAGGAGGTTCTATGTTAGGATACGATAATTTTTCAGCCTATAACTTGCTTGTACGCAGGAACTAAATTTAGCTGAATAGGTTTCTGTGCAATTTAGACCTACTCGGTGTGTACGTAGAAACTGTATTTAGCATAATGGCACTGGGTATGACCTCAATTTAGCCTAATATAATATTTTCTCCGGATGGTACTGTATTCATAAAGTCAATATTTGACTAATAAGTGATTGAGTCACTTCAAATACCTCGCCGTTAAGTGTAATATTGTAAGTGTGTGAGTTACCAATGTAAAAGTATAAAGCTAAAGTATTGAACGACGTTAATGTGTGTACCTGAGTGACGTAATGTCTATGTATTTATATAAACTACTTAATGTTTCAAGAACTCGTACCGAAACCTACTTGACCAACAACTTGATTTTTCGTAAATATTTATAAATATACATTTGTGAATACATTAATAACATCAATCAAATATACCCAAGATACCGCGCGAACGCTAAAAAAAGTGTCTCGATCCAATTGTGCTCTAAGCACAATTATTGTGAGTATGGTATCTGGTAATAAATTACGAATTCCGCGATGAGCGCATTCTGTAATTCCATAAGTGCGAAACCCCGGTATTGGAAATAGAACGTTATTGTTAAGGAATAGGGACGCAAATAAAAGAAAAAAGAATTTGACTTTTGTTTTTTAAATTGTAACTTGGCAATGGCGTATCATGGGACACGTTTTCGATTTGGATTTGTAGGTAATAGTGTATCTAGGGTAGTTTCGATCGATGATTAATAATGTAGTTATATAGTATGTACGTCTTTAGTGGATGACCGGTGGGCCAATAAGGTTCAAGAGAACCGGGTTAAGGGAGACGAATAATAGTAGTCAATAATAGTTAAATAATTTAAAGCGTGGGAAGTGAAGGTTTTTGGTCGGCCATAGTTAACCAGGTGGTAAGACGATCTCCGTGCAGTGGCCGGTCCGTGTTGGATGCGAGTGCGAAGTGATCGGCTGTCTTTGCGTTTATTTAGGAAGGCCTATGATTAGATTAAGTGGACGAATAAAGACTGATGTTGATGACGATAAAGATAAAATGAATCCACTATGTTAGTTCATTCAAACATTTTTGTACATTCTATTTTCGTTATTTTTTTGCAAACAATAATAACTTAAATGAAGGAAACGAAAAAAATCCACTAATACTTAATTTACGATTAAAATCTAACCAAAACGTAACTAATATTATAATATATGTATTTGACAATTCCCCACAAATGTACAATTACTAATCTTCAAGTTTTTTTTTATTACATTCCAACTAAACTTTCCAATTATAGACCTCATATTTTATATACCATAGACAATTTGAAACTAGACATAATTTGTAAGATAACACTATGCAAAAAACAAACATGTATACAAAAAATATATCTATTCTCTTATAATAAACGACGTAAATAAACGAAGTAGGATTATTTATTATTAGTTATTAATGAACCACAAAAATACGATCAAAAAGCAATATATTATGTAAGTAGTTTTAAGGTTGTGATCACTGGGATACAGTATTTCTTATGAATCTACTTATTTTTATTTTTAAGTATGACTTGTTGTATAGTAAAATAATAATATCACCTTGCAATTTAAAAAAGGTAGTGCTCATACATAAGTAATTAAAAATTATATTTTTTAAAAGAACGTAATATCTTCGTATTTTACATAAATAGCTAATAAATCTTTGACCTAAGTGTTATTGTCATTTAATCTTCTTTTTTTTAATATTGTTAATGTGGTGGTTATAATAATAATATGTTATTTATATTGAGTATAAAACAAATATAATTTGTACATATTTAGCAATATAAAAGTCCTATGTATATTTTATGTTTCAACATCCCTCCAATATTGCATTTAAACATATAATAAAAACCGATACCTGATAATATTATACATGTAAGTACATATTTTAAAAAGTGTATTAAGCATTTAAAATATCGTCTCCTAAGATAAGGCTTCTATAAAACAGTAATACCTATTAATAAATTAAAACATAAATTAATAGAATCACAAAGATTATTTTCTTAAGAATAGAGCTCTTGTTTTTTAATATTTTAAACATAATAATATTATCAGCAATATAATTTATAAATTTTCATATATATATGCGTAATGTAATGTGGTGCTATGGACAATTTTTAATAGTTTAATGCCCGTTGCGTAGAACACAATATATTCCACAAAGTATATTTTGTCAGAATTATTTTTGTATTGTTAGACTTTATTTTATATTTTATGCCTAATTTATACACATAATAACGTTAAATAAAATTTTATTATTTTTAACTTTTTTCTATTTTGTGTGCTTAGGCACTTACATTACACCCCCTCTCCCTAGCGTAACTCCCATATTTAGCAATTTTACATAATGAAATGACTTTATTAAAAAAAATTACAAATTATTTTTTGATTGTATTTCTATGTTTATTCAATTCATTCTTATATTTTGATTTCAATTCTTATACCGGTACCACACGTTTGTGGCTTGCCGCAAACTCCAAACCTCTACAAGTCACAAACATGTGGACGCATCGCAAGCGCTTGCGGCAAATTCTCTTTGATTTGTGAATAAAACCGACACTCATCGGATCGACCATAAACCTTTGCAAAGCTACGCAAGCCAAGAAAAACTCTGTATCCACACGTTTGAATTTGTGAGGGCTTGCCGAGGCTTGGCAAGCGTGCGGTTCCAGCTTTATATGAGAAAGTTATCGATAAGTGACATCTATCAATTATTTATGGTACTGTCTCGTATTTCAAAAGCATATAAACAATACTAGTGAGTAGTAGTGAGTAGTGACATCTATAGCAAGTTAGACTATACACTAATAACAATGATTGATAATAGATGTCAGCTGTATATACTAATAAAAGAAAGTTAAATACAAAAAAAAAGATCTAAGGAACTCCACCCTCAAAAAATGTGCATCCAAACGATAGTTATTAAATAAATGTTCTATTATTCTTCGGCGTTTGACAACATTTTTTTTTGTCTAATGCCTTTTTTACTTTGTTACAAGCTTTATAGAATACGTACTCTTTCAAATAAGTAGGTTTACCATTTCTTTTTCGAAATATTGTTCGGTAAGTGTGTTTTGTGACTACGTTAAATTGATATCGTATGAAGGCGTAATGTACCTAAATTGTTTCAGAGAATAACATTCTTTTCTGTAATATAAACTCTGTAATACCAATAAAATGGTTTTTTGTGTGGAACGGTCGGAGTGATAAAATACACTAAACTCCTTTTTTTAATTGTTTTTACTTTTTACTATAAGTTTTTATAAAGCTGCTATTAAGGAGACACAAGAATTAAGTACTTACGTCGTGATTTTGTTGTTGTGAGTGGAATTTCCTTGTTAAGGCCCAACCTCATGTTCAGAGGATAGACTCGAGTAAAATTGAAATAGTGTTCGGCTGTATCGATATTATAAATAACATATTCAAAAACCCTCCAAGATGCCGCTGGTGGAGTAAATGGTTATGGCATTCGTTTAAATAAATGTATGCACGTAATTTCTAGGCGCAACACATTTAATTTACCCCCTGAAGCTAATGTGGCACCACCCTTGTTCAACGCTTTTCGACGGATCCTTTTCATCCACAGATTGCATTTCTATCCACCATGATTCTGCAAGTGCATCTGGCATGACATCTTTTTTTTATTTTTGTCTTATATAATTAACGTCAATAATTTTACTACCAACTACTAATAATAACAGCTACCCATAATAATAACTACCTACATGTTTTAATATGATATGGTAACATGATACATAAGTAGCGCTAGCTCAGCGTAGCAGCTTAGAGCTACGTATTTTGTAGGTTATTTACATAACGTGTCTTTTTTCGAAAGGTCTAGACTTTATGTCTTGGTGGCCTTTAAGCTCAATCGGTATACTGTATAGTAGATGAGTAGATGGCTAACAACGTGGTATAAGTCATTTGTTTTTACTATACAGTTAACTATATCGATAGTTTTAGCATTCTTATAAAGTAAAGCGATGGACGATGTCAGGCCTACTAAAATCTGATTTGGAATATAAGACCACAACAAATAAGATATCTTTACTTTCGTGTTTAATATTGATTGAAATAACAATAATATTAAGAATAGTAATAATGTAGGTACGAAAGAATCGACTTGTAACTTTCGAATTAACAGAAAACTATTTTGTGACGTGTGAATTTTTTTTTCAAGCAATAAATAAAACATTGCCCTTACTCTTCTTCAAGGAGTAGGCTATGAAAAGCATGCATAAAGGTATTTTTCAAAACTGTCTACTCTGAAGATTAGTATAAACAAACTAACTCTTACTACGACTGAGCTTTCCATAGATATTTTGAAAATGATACCAATTAAAACGCTAATTCGACTTGGTTTCTTTATCGTATTAAATATAACTTTTAAGGCAAGATTAAAACTTGTTCAGGCTGGTATAATTACACTGATGTCACTGACTCGACCCTAAGTTTAATGACATCCGGCCCAAGGTCAAAATATCCTAAAATACTTATATCGCTTTATGTATTATGTTTAAGTCTCATGTTATAACATAATATTAAACGTCTGGTTTCACCAGTAATTTCTTAGAATAAGAGAAACTAGTATTGGAACAATGGAAAAATATTATTTGGATATGAAAAAGAAAAACGAATTTTTAATTTTAATGAATGATATAAATTGTTTATTAATTATTGCTAGTAGGTAATTGAGTATTCCTACTTATTATTTAAACATGAAGAAAAGCTTTCTTTTATAATGTGTACTTATTAAGTTAGATATCTCAATAGAACACGCCCCACGCATCTAAGATCCTAAGCGTTAGAACTTAGAAGGTTATAAACCCTATTTACCTAAGTATACCTGTAGGATTAATATAACATTGTAACCAATGAACATACGATCCGTTCGCATACACGAGCTTGACAAAAGGTAGGTACCTCACGCACAAAAAATGCAGGCCAAAAAAAGGGAAAACATAAAAATGAGGTTTATTCCATTAGCCTTTTTATACCGTTTGTGCTTAAATCGTATACAAAGAATACTGGTTATTAGGACTAATATGTACTAGAGGGTGAAACGTGTCATTAATTTTGATGCACTTGTTCTTCGTTAGTCTTGTTGTGTGTGTTTGTTTGTCTGTGTGCTCCTGGGCATTACATTGCATTATTTGTTAGGTTTAGGGCTGGGAGGAGCTGTCCCTATCGGCGGCGAGTTCCGTGCTCCCTCCGTGGTTATTTGAATAGGCTCGCGCGTTGCGTAACGCGCGGCCAATGACAGCGCCCGTGCACATGCACGGGGCGGAGTCCTTACGTCACTACGCTCTGCCTCCGCGAGGCCGCGCAGCCGCTGTGACGTCACGTAGCCTTCGCCCCTTGTCCGCGATCGCAGCGCCCATGCGGCCGGCGGCGCCACATGCAAACTCGCGACAAAACACGCGCGCTCTCAAAGATGGCGGATGGGTCGTCCGGGGACCGCGCCGGTCGGCTTCAAATGAATGATTTAACTTTTTCCGTGCTCGACCCGTCACATCGTGACATAAAAAAGTGTAGTGGAGAGACTTTATTTGGTGATCGAGTGAATTTATCATTCTACACTGAACAGAAAAGGAGTGAATCATGTGAGAAAAGTGAGACGCGCGGCGTGATCGACGACCGTTTCGAGGCAGTCGTCGCTTCGGATTCCTCTAAATTGTCCACATCTAAGACCGAAGACGGCGACGATAGGATGAAGAGATGTTTCGACCGATACGACAGCTCCGAGTCTTCTGACAGGTTAGTGACCCTTACACTTTTTGTTGTTACCTATAATTGCAGACTTGTTTTTATTTTGTCGAAATCTCAAAAGTCAATGCTCTAGTGACCGTAGGCTGTTATGTCGAATCAGATGTCATGGTCACCGCGTATATCTTCTGTTACTATGTATTATATATTAAGGTGAATGTGGATTGATAAAAAATATAAACTATCTGGAAAATTACTTAAATCGCGTTTTAGTCCTCGAGTTATCATTTAAAAGATCATGTATGTTGAATATTTTGAAGTTCATTGGCATAACTACGAAAATCTTGTTTTCCCGAGCGGAACAAAATACGCAATTAATTGTCAGAAACGTATCTCGGTCTCATGGTTTTTATGTAGCCCTCGCGCTTAGCAACCTGAAATATTTAGAATTTGTTTGAAGTTAAAGTTAGCGCGGTGTTCATAATGGCTTGAAGAATATTACATAATAGTCGCTTAAAAATATAAGGTTTTAACTTTTATTGAAACACGTTACAACAACTCTTAATTGGTTGATAAGCATGCATTTTATTCATTCTTATATATATCAATAACATTAAGTTAGGCACCTAAATGAGGTTCCATTGAATATTCACTTATTAAACTATCAATTGTTTGTGTGTGATTAGACTGCATCTTCAAACATAATATAGCCTAATAACCTTTCAACATTAAATACTTACATATTTTACCAAAACATTTGAACTTACAGTCGGTATAGAAATGGTTTTATGAATATCATAGCAACTACTAGGATAACTAATATCAAACTTGTTTTGTAACATTCAATGTTTAAAACTAAACATTACTGCCCCAGTAACAGTGATTTTCACAACAAGGTTAAATGTATAATTTTTGAACTTGACTTCATTAGTCTTCATTATTATCATGCAGTGACGTCAACCAGATATGATAAAAAATATTTTGTCTTGACGAAGAGATAGCATTCCCCTTTTATACATGCAAATAATGACTTTAAGACACAAGTACAAGCAGTCATTTTCAGAAGAATGCTTTCTTTATACAATCATTTTGTAATAGTAATCTATATAAGTTATTAATTCTTATTGTAGGTCATTGACATCTCAGAAATTATAAAGGAATAACATAGTCAATGAAGTATGTATGTCACTATACTAGCTCTACACAATATTGTAAAATATTTGATAATAATCTCTAGGTTATTATAGATCTAGATAGTAAACCATACATTAGTTAATTATGTAGTTTTTGTGTAAAACTATTATTTATACCAATTCTCACATTTCAAACATTATTAATAATATAATTCTGTCAACGATATTCTTCTACTTAAAATAAGAATATTTGTGTGCATACAGCATAATAAAAAGCTATGTTATCTTTGTTTCCATTAAACATTTGCAATATGTTAACATAATGCAGGTATCAACACACTGATAATTATGAATGATAATTATGCAAATGGAAAAACAAAACAATATGAAGGATGGAACTCTCGAAATTATTCCTATAACATTAGCTATTTCTAATCATTATAATATTAAAATAAGCATAATCAGTGTGTTTTATGTCTCTATCAGTGAATGCCAAAACTGTATTATTATTTAATACCTAGTAATTGCTAATAATGTGGGTGTAGGATTTCAAAATAAGAATTAATTGTCTTAAGAACTGCTGTTTCCATATGTGGGGAACTATTGTTAGCTGTATGTTTCTATATTAATTGTGTATTTGTAAGTGTTTAAGCTGTTGTTCCTCCTAAAAATTAAATAAATAAATAAAATAAATACTACATTATACTATATTATAATATTACCATATTACATCAACCAAGGAATTAATAACTTACAAATAGTACATATTGGCAAATCTCAAACAATTTTATAAACATTTTTTTAAACAGCATTGACAAGTTAGCCACTTGTTAGTGTGTGATGAATTTGGGTTATTGCCATTGTGACAATGTTAAACTAAACTCTTGTTAAAGTTTAATTAAACTAAACAAAGTTATATATTATGTGTAGTTAAACTAAACAAAGTAAAACTGAACTCTTACATGATTAATTTAGAAATGATAACTTTGACATTAAACAAAAATAGTAAATTCTCACACTAAAAAAAGGAGTTTACAAGCTGTACTTATGTTGATTAAAAAAAGTACTAGAATTAACTGTTATTGGCATAATATAAGATTTTCCTTCCATTTTGGTGATTAGAAATAATAGAAATAAACAATTTAATTATTACCTGAAATGTGTCTCAACTAAAATTGCTCACAATTCTGTTGTATGCTACTTTTCTTGCATGACCTCATGCTTTTATGCACGCGTAATAAAAAAATACTATATGTATATAGTAAGAAACATCTGTTTATAATTATGAAATAGATTGAAATGATAAAATATACAATAAGAAGATGGATGTATATATTTATGTATGGATGATGTACAACAGGTTTATTTTTATCATATAAAAAGTAATATCTAAATCTAATCTAAAAATCCGAAACATAATTTAATAATTACTCTAGTCTTTAGTAGTGTATCACAATTCTATAATACAGTTTTCTTCGTATAAGTTTTGTATTCAACTAAGTATTGTGTTAGTTGACAACTCTTATTATACTTATCTTGTGAGTACTATAATATATTTTATAAACATCAACTATAGTAGTACATTGAATAATATATCTTTATTTATATTATACAAATGTTGTAGTAATGACTTATTTGATAGCATATTCCTAATGTTAAACGCAATATATATGTACTATAATTAAAGAGTTTATGTGTGAGTATTCTTATCTCGAGATATACGAGTTCAATTTTATGAATTACTATTACGTTACAATATGTCAAGGGTTATCGAGAAAAAAAAACGTAACGTAATACGGGTGAAACCGCGCGGCATGCATAGTAAAACAAACAGCTTTTGGGTTCAACTGATATAGTAGTGATATGTTTGAAGTGGGCATATTTGGGTCAACAATTATTTGATAACACAGTTGATTGGATCCTTTTTAGGTGTGGCTATGTAACTTTACCATGTTCCACTTTATCTATGTTTACATTGCGTTTAGTATTTTCTGGAAAGTAGAAAACGAGTTTCGGGCATGGTGCGTGATTTTTAGTGCAGATGATGATAAGGTTGATGAGATGCTCAGCTGCTGAGCGTGAGCTCGAATTAGAAGATTTCGTAGCGCTCGTTCAGTGTCAGTAGGGCTATTCTGTAAGGTCGTTTTCGAATCTCGGAAGCGGAATCCGCAGTGATATGCCGAATTTGTATTCTTTATAACTCGACTCTATCTATATCAATAAAGTTCGCTTTCGAAGTGAGCGTAAAGTGAGCTCTGTCACTCAGGTGAAGCTCGATATCGAAATGGTTTTTACAGAAAAGCCCTACTGCTCTGAAAGAAAGTTCACATAGGATATTATTAATCAATCTTTAAGGCGGGTTGAACCACCAAAGTCTTCACAAATTGGCAATATTTTTTTGACATTATTATTTATATGGGCCACCCCGTGAATACTTTAATCTGAATCTCGTCAGAAACATTCTATCTAGTAGAAGCTAGCTAGAGTTGTGGTCTGTTGTCCGTTAATCAGTTCTGACTTCTGATTATTTAATTGTAGTTATTAGTTGGCCTATTAAGTACTGTATTCAACCAGGGTTGATGATGATAATGATGATACTGTGTAGTGTGTAACCGATATTTTACATTGCTCTTTGTCTTTACAATATTCAAAACATAACACAAACATTCGAACAAGTGCCTTTGAACACAACGAAGAATCCGTTTTGTGGGTAGTAAGTTCGCGCGGTTCAGGCACGAAGGGTGAGCCGTAAAATAAAAAGTTAGGACTTCTAACCGGGCCGTGGGGTGTGCGCGGCGGGTCGGGGGAGGGGGAAACGGGTTCGCGGCGGCGCTGTGGTATCCTACAGCCTGGCATTGTCAAATGATGCGGATTATTGAAGTCCCTCATTTAATTTCAATACATAAAATAATAATAAAGCGCCTTTTAGAGAACCAAGTACATTTACACAAAATTACCAATTTTTCTGTTATTGGTCAAATTAATATTATTGTAAATTGTTTTAATAATATTGTGTGCATAGATTCGTTTAAGTTAATAATAGAATAGCGATATATTAAATATTCATAATAGACGGCTACCTAGAAAATCTCATTTAGATAGTGGAAAAATGTAATTACTCACGCCAAATTAATAACTTTATAAAATAAATTTATTTGTAAGTTTCATTCGCGACTAATTGTCTTGTAATTAATTCACACATATATTATAGAGCTGCTCAAGAACTAATTAATGCTATAATATATTCACAAACTAAGTAAAGCCGGCGCATAAAATAAGCGCGGCCCAATATAGTGATAGTATTAAAAATAATCAAGTCAGTACGTTGCACCGACTCGCGACGTGAGAGAAAGACAAACAAACACTTGGCATTTGTAACATTAGCAAGGATGGATATTGTGATGTATGAATTGGCACATGGCCATCAGACAAAGTTAATGTCCTCCGTGAGAACATGTGTGAGGTGTACGGTTATCGCATATCTGATGATTGTTACATCTACGATTATATCATCAGCCCATCATGAACATGACGATTCTTGTTCTAGGGATTGAGAAATCATATCGAATTCCTTTGGATTTTATACATCCAAAACAAGGATTCTTAGTTACATTGTTACGAATGATAATGAAGGTGGCAACTCCAGCAAGAAGATAACACAATATCTGAACATGTGGGATATTTTGAATGTATGCGATATCGGCTGGCTGCTACATACCGCGCGGCGGCGGACCGGTCGTCCCCGCGCGCGCTGCCCCCCTCCTCGCTCCCCGCCGTCATTAGAAGCGTGCGCGGGCGCATTGGCCGAGTGTAGTTCTGGGTGCATGCCCGGGAAGTGCAACCGACGTGATTAGATCCAGCGGTGGACTTTTGTGCTCCCTCTCTTTCTCTCTTAGAGCTACGAGCGAGAAACTAGACGCTTATAATTCTGGCCTTTTGGGGTATGCTAGGAAATGGGGCAAATTCTACTATATTTTACAGAAAAATGGATATGGACCCCTTTAAATCCTTGGGCTTACTTAAGAATCGAAAGAGAATTTTGCGACTTATGAATCTAAAGCTCACTAGTCACTACACATACATAATGACTATCACTACTATACACTATTATATAGTACCCACTGTTGATAATGATGATGTCGTCGGAGATGACTTGTAATATCGGTTATTATAGTGAACGCTCTTGATGTCTACTTAACATGGATCTAGTCTATTTCCACCATCATTTTATACATAATACTTACTGTATTTAATCGTCGAGACTTCACAGTGAATCCAAATTCAAACTTCAACTTTTGTTTATGGTAGGTGGGTCATTTTTGGTTAGCGGTCATCACTGCCAATCACACTTTCTAACTTATTAGTTTATCTATTATTGTATTAGGTTCCAAATAAGCAAAAATGAAATATAAATTATATATACTAATATTATAAAGGTGGAAAGATTTGATTGTTTATTTGTATTGAATAGGCTCCGAAACTACATGCCCGATTTGAAAAATTCTTTCACTGTTGGGAAGCTACACTATCCCCCGTGAATATAGGCTATATTAAATTTTCTAAAAGGTTAGGGACCAGTATTAAAACTTAGTTGACCCAGGCGAAGCGTGTGACAGCTAGTTAAATAATAGAAGGATACAAACCAAAAATCCCAGCCTTACATACCATAGAACCACACCAAATTTGACACGATTGGCGATAAGCGATACGAGAGATGGCCTCTGTTTATGATCTCCGATAAGGCGCGCAAGACCTATGGGTCGCGCGTTCGGTGCCGTTCACTTGCGACTTTAATATTATGCGTCGTTTATTTCTTAATGTCCCTCGAGTTTATTGCCCTTTCGTAATTATGAGGAATTCATTTGGCGTTATACATCCGATATTAATAATAAAATTAACATAAGTTGATTGTTTTATATATTTTAAGCGAGTATTCTCGTTAAAGGGTGTTCACATTTGTGTTGCTTGTTTGATTATAACAATTTAGTTCCCCTATTCGGCATAATTGAATTTTAATATTAAACTACACTAATTAATATTATTAGAATGATTACTTTTTTATTATAAATAAAGATGTTCTATAAACTTGCTCAGTATAACTTTTTGACGGCTTTGAACCACTCAGAAAAGTATATTGCCACATAACCAACAACATCGGACCGATCGTTCTCACATGTTATGGTGGATAATAATTTAATCGCCACATTTTTTATGTCGCTTATTGAAGGTTAAAAATACCTGTTGTTTGGATTCGATCGTTGTGTGTGTTATGAAGGAGGGTTCACCGGTGCAATCTCGTAAGGGCCTATTCACATTGCGCGATTGTGCAGCGTACTTTATAAAAACGTGCCTCTCTATATACGATTTTCATATGTAGTTTGACCAAACCTTTTAAAAGACTTTGAAGAAGGAAGCGTTTTGTAACTGACATGATTTTTTTTTTTAATTTATCGCCGGCGCCCGCAGACCGAAGTATTTTCTCACAGGTCTCATCACGGTTGTCAACTTCATTTCCACTTCGTTTCAACGATCATTCAGGGCAATGACCGGTAGACGTAAATCACAAATCTTCACGCTTACGTGTTACTAAAACTAAGACAAAAGTCAGATCCTACATTTACATCAACATTATTTTAACTAACAAAAAGCATTTATAATCATAGCAAATCGCGTTATCTCCTAAATATTATGTCTCATGAAAACGTCTGGTATATTTTCTTTAATTCGCCCATTGTAAAAGCGTGTACAAACGCCCAGTGCGTTGTTACCCCCACGTGACTCACCAGCCAGTGAGAGTTGAGACCAGCGAGATTTTTATATTCCATCTCGCGTTTAACGCGTGCGCTGTCATAAACCATTATTTGGTCGCGAGTAAATCCCACGGGCCGATGTCACTCGGGGTTTAGCCACGGTCGATGGGAGACTGATGTTTTGTATGCATTATAATGTTATAAGCCGAACTGATGACGTAAGAATAATATTCGCTTTGTGGTTACATATTGAGGGCGATTATTTTGCAAATATGCAATTACTGTTTTAGTATATCACATTTGTAATCTTGCGCGATCTGCAAAATCGTCGTAGTGTAGTAAAGAAATAGTAAAACTAAGTTGAAAACAAAAAAAACTTTGAAAGTATTTTATGTACATCACCTACTAATCCTACTAATACTATAAACGCGAAAGTTCGTAAGATGGATATATTTGATACTCTTTCATGCTAGAACTACTGAAAGGAATTTGATAAAACTTTACAATAATATAGCTTACACATCAGAATAAAACCGGCTATTAGTTATTTCTCGTACTCCCACGTTAATGGGAAGTAAGCGGTTGAAACCGCGGGAAGCTAGTAAATAATTTTAGACTTGTAAGCTTGATATTTGATAATGTCCATTGCTTATTTACGTAATATTTACATAAAACTTTACAATGTAAGATTTTAAAAAATCTTGTACTGTTCATTCGAATTTACTAAATCATTTATACATAATAATATATATAATACGTACTCAATAATACATAAGTATAAAAGATATGATTTCCCACCTTTCTAAATAAATTGAGAAATTCAGACTCACTGCGGTGAGTATACAAAGAGAACTTGAGAGTCGTCACATACGCCCTTCTTCCTTGCGGAGGGACCGGTTTGGGATCATTTGGAACAGACCCAAGAGACCCACCTGATGGAGTGTCTTGACCTCCAACAATCAATCGATTGCAATTATCTACGGTGCTTCATTTACTCACAGCATTTTTTTTTAATATTTTTAATTAAAGTAACGAATTTCAATTTGCCGGTTTGGTTTTGTGCACGATATGATTTAGGGCTATATCTCTATGTATCATATTATCTAATTATTATCTAACATTTTCGGCCCAATGCTGGGCTGTATTTTAACGTAAGACACACTAGTAAAAATATATATTAAATATTGTACATTAGAGTAACGTAAAATAACTTTAACACTACCGGTTTTAAAGTCCTTTGAGAAGAACCGTCAACACATAATCATTGAAACTAATCTTTTGAATATTTAACAATATACATGTACCTACAAAAGAAGTATTCCCATGTGTGGTATATTCAAAAAATTCTTATATCTTATATAGCCTAGGTATTCTAAAGTGTAAGCTATATTATTGTAAAGTTTTATCAAAATCCATCCACTACTAGTTTTTGCGCGAAAGAGTAACAAACATACATCCATGAATTCTTACAAACTGCGTTTATAATAATAGAACATCCCTTATTTGACCGTTTTTTTTAAACGATACAGTATATTATGTAGTAACTTCTTTTTATTAGTACCTAAATGTCGATGTTACAGAGTAGTATTTATATAAAACTGATCATCATAATTTTTTTCCCGTCCACTTCTAGACATACATAAATTTATGGATTGTAAATTAATTTTTATAATATCTATAATACAACTAACATCATTATTCTACGAAAGAAAGAAAAAAAGGAAGAACTTCACAGGCATAGCTGTGGCCTGTGGTCATGTTGTGGTCAACAGCCAGTCATAACATGTGTTTGCTTTCAATAGCTTATTTATATTGACCCTTTATAATCGAATTAACACAAGTTAAAAGTTAACTTTTGATACAGGATGTATTAATTTATAGTTATTGACTAATTATAGTAATTGTAACGGTCTTATTAAAAAGCTAATTACTATGATGGAATAACGTGTATCTACATTGTACAAGCAGTGTACAATCGCTTATATGGGCTTGGGTTTTTGTGCAGCTTTTAAAGTTCATATATAATATATGTTAGTTCTATGTTCATATATAATCTATGTTAGTTCTATGTTTGATGCCCTTATAATTTAGCAACTTTTTATAAGCCTCTACGCATTGAGTCATCATCATCATCATCATGATGTTTGATGCCCTTATAATTTAGCAACTTTTTCTAAGCCTCTACAGTCTACGCATTGAATATTTTACAGTAACCATGGTACTGAGTCCTCATATGACCATGGTTGCTGTAAAGTATCCGAAACGGCGGGCATGTAAAAAACTTATTATACTACTTACAATAAACCGCGATAAAATCCGTACGAGTTGCTGCTTTCATTATAATTATAAATATTATATAATTAAGAGACCAATAATATATCATTCTTATTGATCTGTTTATCTGTTAATATAGAGAGACTGGCAGATAAAAAGTATTCTATCTACTATAGATATTTTATCTCCGGATAGGTAAAACGTAAATGAGTTGTCTGGGATATTTCCCGGTAAACTGTTGATGGGCGATGTCGATCACTTACCATCAGGTGGCACGTCTGCCAGTTTGCCAATAAAAAAGAGCAAAACCGCGGGGCGTCGTCTAGTGTTTTAATTGTGATAATAACCTTGTTAAAACTGATTGTGTAGTTTTTTCAGTCGATTGTTACGTCGATCGTCTCGTTAGCACCGCTTCAAACATGTGTATCCTCTAATTGGTGTATAAATAATGATGACTGGACAGGACATATGATCAGGTGATACGGATACTTTTTTGACGGGAGTGTGTTAAGTGAAATAATTAATATGTTCTGAATGTGATCAAATTGTACGAAAGTATTTGATATTTACATTACATTCCATTCCATTTGACTGGAATTAAATGGAAAGTCCTGGAAAGAGTAGGAAAGTCCAATATAAACGTCGAGATCTCCTATCGTTTCGCATCCCGCTAGATAGTTGATGTATGCATGCAAGCATGATGAAATCGTTTATGCTAATAGCCGATATATCAGATGGTTGGAGCGGTGGGCTCTCAGCTGACATAAAAAAAACACTGACGTGATAAAATATAAATTCCGTGAAGTTGAATTGTCGTCAATCAAACGCTTCTATAACTCAGCCGTCTCGGAATGGGTGGAGAAAAACTCGCAGCTGCCCCGCACCTGCTCACTCACCTTTGACATTCGACTATCGGTGGCCATCTACAACACTGACAATGCAATAAGTCCGATCACGACAGCTGTCACCGTAATGTTGGTACCAGGTCTCAGCACGCGCCAACTTAACGCGATTAACAATTAGTTTTTTTTTTATCTTAAATGCTACGACTTAGCGTATTAGCCATAGCCCATAAGGCTTTTTATTTATAAGTAGATACTCGTACATATTTTTATCTTAAATATTGTCATTACCTTGAATAAGCCTATAATGTTTTTTTACCATACGTAGACACACAATGTGGAGCAATGTTGCAATTTTATTGTATAATGTGGTAAAGGTGTTTTTTGTGAACTTTATTAAGTGTTTAAAACAAGTTGAATTGTTAATGCCGCAATTACTCGCTTTATGACGGCAATTAACGTGTGTGATTAATTAATTGAATTCCAATATAAAATATAGCTATAAGTTTGAACAATTGTATCCAGTTACCACGTTAACTTAGCCAATGGGATAACCCTAACTCGTAAGAACTGAATTTTAGAATATCGAATATTAGGAATAATACCATCGGCGCTATACTCATCACATTCCTCATACTTTTAGCCGGCGGAATTCGAACCTGCTATCCAATCGTTCAACCTACACGAATAGAATATATACCTATATGGTAACCTATTACAATGCATTAACATATTTTTTGCTCTATCATCAGCTCGATTGCGTCTATTGATTATAATATGATTAAGGTCGGTCTGATGACGTTCTCCAATCCAACAGGTATTTTAAATAAATATTTTATAGCTTAAACGTTTTTATGTTTATTTTTTATTTTTTTATACTTGTAGACACCTTTTTTTCTTATTGATTACAAAATTAACATTTTACTACGTCCACCGATTCGGATTGCGAAAATAAATAATTTATTTGCATTATTTTTTGAGTCACATTAGGTATGTATGTATGTATATACACAGTATAATTTATGTCGTCTGTAATCAAACGCGTTTGTAATAAAACATGGTTTAGGAAATGCATTTATATTTAAACGTGGGAAGAAGATATTTAAATGATTTGTGGCCGAGTGTTATCTTTGTACATGTTTCTTTGTTCTGCTCGATGTGTGTTTGTAATTTTGTTATCATTATGGTGTCCGTCTGTCCATGGCCGTATTTAAGTTATTGATTTGTTTATGGAGATTTGGCGGTAACCAAATGGTGGTCTAGACTGGATCGTAGATATCCAGGATGACCTACGGAGAGATGGACCGATGAGTTGGCAAAACATGGGCGAAAGAGTAATTTTTTTTTTAGTTATTTATGACATTAAGCACAACAAATCAATTGCTATTGTAATTTTATAACAAATGTATTATCAATTTGTTGAAAATCCTACTATAGGATAGTATTCATATTATAAATAGTACTAATATTATAAACCTGAAAGTTTGTAAGTATGGATGTTTGTTACTATTGCATGTAAAAACTACTGAATGGATTATAACGAAACTTTACAATAATATAGCTCATACATTAGAATAACACATAGGCTATAATTTATCCCCGTACTCCCACGGGAATAAGAAGTACCTACGCGGATGAAACAGCGGGGCGCGTCAAGTAATTAAATATTATATGTATTTGATATCTTATTTTTTAAATTAGAGATTTAACATAGGTATGATTTAAAATATAAATGTAAGTTTAATAAATTTTCACGCTACTGAAATGGCAATGCATGTGGCTAAACTAACTCAAATTTTTTTTTTAGTTTTTTGAAACAAATTTTACATGCATCTAAAAAAAATGATTGATCTATTTTAAGAAGATAATTAAGAATAGGACACAAATAAAGGCGGAAGGGACTTGACCTTTGGGCAATTAATAAATACTCTTTCAGTTATCGAATCTCGCTGGAAAAAGATCAAATATTCCACGATCTACGTTTTGTTCCCGCTCGTTCTAGGGACAGGTGCAAAGTATCTACCCCTGGAAAAGGGTGTTTGAGAATTCTTTCCGAATTTCACACTTTGGTAATTTAATTGTAGCTAAGACTTTTGTTTGGTCGACTTCTTTCGCACCCTTTCGCACGTGATTTAAAAAATGGTTTATGATTTTTATAAAATAAGTATTCCTAGTTTCGCCAACCTTTTTGATAGAATTAGTGTAGTGTAGTTAAATAAATATATGGCAAGGTTTGTTTTGAGAGCAGTCGTTGTTTGTGACGTTGTTTAGGTACTAAAGTTAAAAATCTTATTTCTTTTATCAATGTATTTTATTTAACATCTTACTTGTTTTGAATTTAACATGAATACATACTTTAAATACCTACCTAGTATAAAGTGTAACTTGTATATATAATACAATAACTTATGTAACAACTAAGCAATGTGAATAAACATTAATATATCCCTTGAGAAACATTTCAAATTGTTAAAATTACTAAGAATTTGGATTCATTACTGTCATGTCAGCGTTACAAATGAGCGTGAAGAATCGAGACCTTACAGCCCCGGTGGTGGGCCATTGTGTCGTCTGTGTGTCACGGCATATGGGCCTAAATCGCGTGACGTGCGGTGACGTGACCCGGTGGAGAAATACAAACCCCGACGAGTGACGCAGTTGTGTTAACGTTATTTGTAGTTATGGCGACTGTGATGATCATAAGGTAAATGAGATCAGTCTTCTTAAATATATTTTCACGATCAAATCACGATGACACCTATTCAATGGCTCTAAATGTGTCTTTCATCTTCATCATCAGCCTTTATCCGTCCCCTGCTAAACATAGGCCTCCCTTAATGAACGCCAAAACGACCGACCTGTCTTTGTCCGATGGGTCTTTATGATACAGAAACTGGCATGTATTACATTATTATGTCTTAACGGAGGGTTCTAGGAATCGTCCCAACTCAACCGTGTGAAACATTTGGTGGTAAGCCCGACAGGAATTTTCATTTAAACAGACATTTAGGCTCGGCGCAAACTTTATAAAAAAAAAATTCAAATCGCTGATATCAAACAACCGCTACAGCCTACAGCTTATGTGTATAAAAAAGTGTTGGTGGTCCGTTTACGCTGAGCCATAAATGATTATAACATAAATCACAAGTATGTCTTTTTTAGCGGAAAACCGACCTATGAATACTCGAAAAAATTCACGAGCGACCAAGCTGTAGATTTTTTAAATTTATTTTTTATTGGCCTATGCTGTCCCACCGCTGGGCAAAGGCATAGCTGTAGATAGCATTGTTTTAATCAAACGATGAATACCTTTATTAATTTCTTATTTCGTTTGTGCTTAAGGTTTCTATGTTTTTTTTAAATAAACGATAGGTAGGTAGGTACATCAAGAGTCGAACCGCTCGGCGTTATGTGTGAATTCTCTTTATGAACATGTTGGAACATTGCGTCCGAAATGGCCCTAACGGGTACTTTAGTATCGTCGTCCAACTTGAGTATCGTGTTAATACATAATAATTAATATACGCTTGATTGAGACATTATATGTGAAAACTGGACGTATATCGTATTACAAACCGGACAGAGCATAAAACTAGGAATGTCGAGTGAATGTAACAGTAAAGTAGGTTTATCCAAGTACTTGGGTAGTGTAAAATGTTTTAAACCTTTACAGATAATTGGATTGAATATTATTAATTCAGCGAAGGGCTGCCCCCGTGCAACTTTATGTTCCTATGGCGAATGGAGCTCTAAAAATGTCGCATAGAATATTAGTAATGAAAATTATCTATTCCACCCGTGCTTAGCTGGTAATTTATCATAATACATATTACTATAACTAGCACCACATAAGGAAGTCCCTAAAGGAAATATCCGTAACCTGCTAATATAATCTAACATTATTCATATAATAAAATTCCCTCAGCTTGACAAGTTCATGATAACATAACATAAATATGTGTTTTAATAATATTTATGTACCTTATTTTAAAGTTACAACGTAGGTTTCTTAGATGAGCCATCTACTCATCTACTTTTCCGATGTAGCTTTAAGGCCTTAAGGCCAACAGCATAGGCCCTTTGAAAAAAAAAGGTATTATACCCTATGTATGTCCACTAGACATTATGATTCGAAACTCGACAGTTTCTTATTGCATCCTTTTATCATCAAGTTCTTATTACAAACAAAATGAAAAACCCGTGTCTCGTCGACGTCATTCTTTATACCAGCTTTGTCCTGACGATAACCAACACAAAAAAAATGAATTATTTAATTTGGTGCAGTGGTTCTGAAGTTTTGTGCGTACACGTACATATTTCGGCGATAAATCTTTATGTATATAGATTCTTCAATCAGAAACACGAGTCTAGATTATAGACGCGAAGTTTGCTAAAATTGTAACTTGTTTCTATTATAAAACCTTTATTTGATAACAATATTTTAGCATTGCTGCGTGCTTTAGCTTTGATTGATTGATGTACTGACAAATATATAATTAGAAGACGGGCGCCGCTGCGAAAAGCTTCCCTCAAATTCAGCCCTCCTCCGATTGCACGGAGGCTGTAGAAATGCAGGCGTGCAATCTGAGGGTCTCGCCCCAGAGCGACGTATCGCGTTGCCAGGATTAATTGGTGTATTCCGCCGCGGACCGCCGAACACGCAGCATCACGCGGAATTAGGGACTTTTATAATGCTGAATTAATTAGGACAGCATGGTGCAGTGGGTAGGGGCTCGGTTGCGATCGAAGACATCTTCGATTTGCAACCGATTTGATTCCTGATTGGGCACAAATTGGACTTTAATAAATTTCTTATTGAAGGTGAGAACATCACATGTTCGCGCGAGGAAAATATTCTAAGGAAACCTGCATACCTGATAAGATTAATAGTCTTAATGAGAGCGAGATGCATCATCTGCATTGGGTTATTTAGGTAACTGTGGCTCTACAACCCTCTTGGCCTGATTCCGTGCGGATCCGTGCCAACGCCAATGGAATATAATGTAAGGTCCGGCTTATGGTGATAAAATACGAAGGTGCAATTAGTGATCGAATAGAGGGGCAGCATTGAGCAGCGCCGTCTAATACATGACATTAACTCACTCAACTCGTACATACATCATGTACTATGTATGCAACAATGTTAGTGTACTAGCCATCGTTCACTATAAAGTAGACTAAGATTTTGTCGTGAATTTATGCTTCATATGGAATATAAGTAATCTTCACTCGAGTATTTTTTTCCTACCACGGCTAGAAGTGGAAGTGTTATGATTTCTCAATCTGAATGTTCCACCCTAGCGCCTAAACTATTGATGCGAATTTATAAATGAGGTTTCGAATCGATTGACATTTACAGTAACGTTATTATGAGTCTCGGACTCTCATAACGTAGTCGGAAATCAAACCGACTTTAAACAATATAGTAATTTTCTACTATTTATCTATTTAAAACCGTTATATCTAGAAAAAGGTTAAATTTTTTACTCGCTAACTGGAAGAATTGAATTGTTATTCTAGAATACAAAGTAACTCGCCAGCGTGCATTTCTCTATTAAAGGATGGACGTGAAAAAAGACGAGCAAAGAAATCAATTCACTTTCACATTTACGATATATTAAGTTTAATGTCAAACTGGTTCTCTTGTTGATCCGTGACTCTTTAAATTGAATTAGGTATTGTTGTATTGTAAGTATTATCACAAAATAAATACTGGCATTATATTGAGTATATCTTATTTGTTTCTATAATTATGTCATTTTAACTTGATTCGATTTAAATAATGATGGACAGTATCTTTGTCATGTGGGAATAGTGCGTGTTTGCGTGCGTGCGTGCTTGCTTGCGTACGTGCGTGAGTGCGTACGTGCGGACGTGAGTGCGTATGTGCGGTCGTGAGTGCGTACGTGCGTGCGTGAGTGCGTACGTGCGTGCGTTCATGCGTGCGTGCGTGTGTGTGTGCGTGTGTTTGGGTTTGTGGTAAGAATAAATTGATATATCCAAGCATTACACAGTTTGGACATACATATAACTAATCAATCCCTTATGATGTATGAATGACTTGTACGTTTTCTGTTATTTGATAATATGCTATATTGTTTCATGCTATCTCGCTATTCCTCTCGAATACAGATAGACTTATCTTACACAAATAAGACTAGAACATAATGACTCATTTTTTATATTATGGGAACAGTTTATTGCAATATAGTCGCAGTTACTATCATCACATACCATCCACATGAAAAACCGCTACCGACCAAACACCAATGATGCCCACCGATAACGAAAAGCATGTGAAAGTGTTCCAAAACAATATCAGCCAGCGACCGTCACACGTCCGTCAGTAACTCATCGCGGTCACATTTTAAACAGATATATTATGTAGACAGCTGGAATGGCTCGCCGCATTCTAGACTCGAGTCCGGGCGAGGAATGCAATCGGACAATACGACGACGTCGCTTGATAGATGGGCCCCAATACATTCTTGACTACCTCCAACGTGCCTTCACGCTTAAGTGATCTATAATGATAAACTGGAAACGAGTTACTAATTTGGACTTTTTATATACAAGAAACGAACAGGCGGCATCTAATGGTAAGTGAAACCCCGCTACATCAAAGGATTAGCTGTTTTCAGAGACAAGTGCCAAACGCCAAACGAGTAGAAATAGAATAGAATACTTATTATATGGAAATGACACTAGTTTACGACGTGTAATTTGAGCAGCTATTTGTTATTCCCATACAATAGGTATTCTATTCTATTTCTATTCGTTTGGCGTTTGCCACTTGTCTAGAGGGGCAGGTGCGTTGGCGACCTTACAAATACAAGTATGCTCTTTTCTCGAAAGTTCTATATTAGTTTGAATGTTATGTAGATATGAGAATAGAAGATACATTTGAAAGGTAGGCAACGCGCCTGTGTACCCGGTAGGTTGTGTTATATTGATGATCATTTAACCGCCAAGAAAATTGAATGTCCCTTCGCCCTTGTGTATAAAAGACGTGTAGGCAGACGGTTAGTAAACTAGGAAGGACTACTTCTATTGAATGCGAGTGACCGGACATTTCAGAGCACTAATTGAAAAAGGCCTCTGCTAAACGAAGATAAATGAGAGCGACATAGATAGTCTACTTGGTGAGCTGTGAAATAAGACAATGATAACACGATGGAGAAGTTTAGATTACTGGAGTTGGAGAAAATTCTAATTATACTCTTAAAGCAAAAGTTATTTTTGTAATCCGATGCTGAAGTGTGGCAATAAGAACGGATATTACTGTGAGTCGACGAACTCTGAACAACAAGTATGTGTACTCTACAAATATTGATATATTGATAACCATATAAAGTATATATACTATCTGTACATACAATCTGTCCTGTCGATAACAATCGATAAATGTATGGTAAAATAGAGCAATTTCAGATTATGAAACAGGAAATTTGTTAATGTTAACATTTTAGCGCATAACATCAATTATTATTTATAGCCCATGTGTTGTTCTGATGTGTAAGCTATGTTTAAAATTTCATCAAAATCCATTCAGTATTTTTTTCCTGAAAGAATAAGAAGCACACATCCAAGCATCCAAAGTCCATACATTCTTACAAACAAAAATAATATTAATAGAATTTATTGTGCGTTTGAATATAGAAGGTAATCTAAGAATCTTCCAGCGGTTATATCTAGTTGTCGAATAAAGTTATTTATAGTTTTTCAAAGAACGGACGTTCACTGATCTGTCTATCTTTTATCTACCCATACATATGTAGATGTATTGTTTCTCGGGTCCTCGAGTCTGTTCGAATTGTATGAATAGCCCGAGCGGAGGTCCGGCTCAATAACAATTTCCCGACGGGATGTGCAGATGGAATTCGGAAGACAATCCCCCTTATCCTCCCAGTCGCCGGCAGTCACGGGACGAGGCCAGTCCTGTCCGCGTCTAGGTATTAGGCGATTTGTCTTGATACATCATTCTTATGTTCGTCCGTTTGTCGAAGGTTTGGCCCTATTCCGGTCGTATTGGAACATATTGTTTTAGCAGGCTTGAGCGGGTCCATGATTTTAAAATATTAGATTAGTAGATGGCGTAATGATCGCGTTTTCTTGAAAAGATAGATTCCCTGAACACAATATTTTGATATTAGGTAAGTGCATCGTTGGTGGGGTCCTCTAGTTTGTTATATAAAAAAGTTGTATTTGGTTTTCCTGGACAGCGCAGTAGAATAACCTTATTGTTAAAAGAAAGAAACTTATAATTGATAGAAAATCGTGTAACAGCACTTCAAAAATATTTAACACCGGGGTATATAGACCTTTGCCCAAACTGATTAAAAAAAATAAGAGTCAAAATTTGTCGTTTTTTGGACTACAGAGTGAACAATGTCACTTATCAGGTGACATGGTGACGTAAATGCGAATCATACGGCTGTGATGACTATACGCTATCTCCTGTAATCTATACATGATTAAATAAGAAACGTAATTACTATATTACATAGGCGTAGTGTCAACCCAGCGTTAGCACTCGGCACACACCGCAAGACACGTGTCCACAATTCGCACAAGACCGATAAATGCTGAATAAATAGAGCCTGTGATTCTTCCAAAATATTATCAACAGTCATCGGCTTATGGTTATGTAAGTTGCGGAGTATTTTCCATAACGTAAAGCTGTTAACATGGTTATTTTATTACTTTTATCATAACGACAAAGTTGGAATGTAGGCTTGGCATTTTTTGGAGAAGAACCGGCGAAAAAACTCAGTAGAAGAATAAAAAGAAAAATTTACTGTTACCATTTACTAGAAACAACATTACACGAATATTTGTATAATAAATAGTACACGGTAGAGACGCATGGCTTTTGACTTTGCCTTTTTGGAATAATAAACATCTGGATACCAAATAATTTCGGTTGCATGAAACATGAAGGAGCGTTTGAGAGCGGCTTGAGACATCCATACCAATAGCTTCATATCATTTCAAACTAAGTTTTTTAAGTTAGATGGGTAAACTCGCACATGTGCTACCTGATTTAAGGTGGTCAACGCCCAACGACTCGTTTATGTGGAATTAGCACGGACAAAAATGTGTTGTCTAAGGTGTCTCTGTGCCAGTAATTTCACTGCTTGTCCTGCCCTTCCCTCCGAAACACAGCACAGCTGTTTGATAGATGAAATAAGCAAGCCTGCGGTACCCAAGCAGCCCGGAGTTCGGCACAGCCCATCATAAATAAAAATATTTAGTCATACTAAAGTATATTTTAAAATATCTCTCTCGAGGATGCAAAGTTTAATGACAAATTCTTATAATAATTCATGCATGAGTGCTCTTAGATTCTAATACATTTTGTCATCTATAGCTTGAGTTTATATAGACCTATATTGTCACTTGATGTCTAGTAGTGTGCTATAACAGTCGCTCCACGCTCCGCTCGCCAGGGCCATATATAGTTTATAGCGACCACTAGCCAAGCACACGCTTAGCAAACAAGGTGAAGGATATTCTAATATATTGATTTATTGCTTTTATTATCATTGTTAATTGTAATTTAATAAAGTATTTCCTTACACCTGCCATATTATATGTGCACATATTTATATTTTATATTGAAAAGCTGTTATGTTACGACGTAAATGATAGTGGATTTAACGTTTTATGTGACCACTATATTGTGCAAGTCCTAATACGATAGAAGAAACGGCGGTCGTGGCGATTATTATAAATACGCTATTGTTAATTTCGTTAATTAAAGCACAGTAATTTTACTATTTTATGCCGGATAAAATAGTAAAATTACTGTGCTTTAATTAACGCGTTAAGTATTTAACCAAATTATAGGAACTATACACGAATATAATTGAAGATCTAAGTTTATGAAGGTTAATTTTTATCTTTACGTTACAACTGTTTCTTTCATTAACCTTTAATGAAAATAATAATACATATATGTACAATTTTATTTTAATGTATATAGTGATGTATGTATATAGTGTATATAGTGAACAGTGAAAAGTGTATGTATATATAGTGAACTTTTAAAAATTAATAATTAATGTTAAACTCAGAAAAGTTTTCAAAATTGTAATGATTTATAGTTTCTATTAATTTAAAGTTCACACAATAAAAATACTAAAAATTATTAATTTTGAAATGTCACAATGAAATATTTAAGTAAGTAATTGAAAATTTACATATTTTATTATTTCGTTTAATTTTTAAGCTTAACACAGGAGCTTAGCTTCTTCGTGCGCCGCGGTGGAGCCGCGCCTAGTCTTTTGTTTGTGTTCGGTTTGTAATATTGAAAATATTGGACAGGTATCCAAATATTGAACTAGTGTCCCAGGGGGGAATGGAATACGCTTTATTTTAAAACCATAAATGCGAGCAATACGTAATAGGTTTGTTTAGACTAGGAGAAATAGGTTAGGGCTAGCAGTCGTATCTGTAATTTAAAAGCTTGTTTCTACACGTGTGTTACACTTACTCATATTTATAATCTATTCAGTACACGTGTGTGTTATTGATAAAAAATTTACATGCTGATTGGATTTCTTATATTTTCACCTTGCTTCAAGCGCCAATCTGAATAACTCGTTTTGAGCATCCTGTATTTTTCCCTATATTCTTTTGATAAAGTAATTCAAGAACTCGAGTTCGCAACTTTAAAAAGTCACGTGGTTAAGATAAAAAGTAAAAACATTACAGTACCTAAGTAAAACATCAAAAATTTGAAAACTAAAAAATTTGGAAAAAACCTTCGTGTGTTTTCTTTGTTGTTGTAAAAGTTGAGTTGCGACACGTGCGGGGCGTCGGGGACGTCGGACGCGCGATCTCATCAATATTTGATGGACGGGAGTCCCGATTCGGGAGGCGATGCTCACCCAAACCAGATGCTAATCAACGTGTGTGTAACGCAGAACGGACCGCCCGCGAGAACAGGTCACGGGTTCTAATACATGAGCTGCAGACAAATGAGATGACGTTTTTTATTCACTTTAATGGAAAAAGTTGCGAAAACAAGCTAAAAAGCAAGTTGTCATCAACACCTACTAGATGCCTCACTAAAGCAAAAGGCACTCTTGCTTGTGTAAATGCATTTGTCCATGGCACAAAAATAAAGCAACTCACTATCATAAAATGCAATAGATGGCGCCAGTAATTACACATGTCCTGACCGTCTTTTCGAAACCAATTTAGACAGCAGTGCTTTATTAGCGCAGCGATTCCAACGATTATAAATTATTAAAACAAATATAATTTCTCCGCGCTCAAACAAAAGACGAAAGACTAATTAATGAACACAAACGCAAAAGCGGCAAAAGTATAAAATAAACTAAAGTAAATGGTATGATATTTCCCAATTAGCTAGATACTATCGTTTCTGGAAATTTCGATATATGAATACCCTATCTATATTCATGAATACAAATAGTAAAGTACACATTATTATTTCGAATTAAAATCTAATATTATAATGTATCTGATGATAATGAATGATCTGTAATGAAAAATGACATGCTAAAATTTCATTCTCATAGTTAACTTTGCTTACGATAGCAACTTTTTTATTTTTTTATTTAAATTACATTGCCGAAAATTCGAATGCCTCGTGTTAAATTCCATATTTCCTTCAATATAGAGATATCCTAGATATCCGTAAGCGGTCTTACGAGCTTACCCGTGTTTATACTTGTTCAATCACGTTAGCTTGTTTAGCTCAATCATGGCATGCCATTTTTATGTATGAATGTGAGTTATAGTTATTGCCATGTACGGGCGATCTGATGTGCTTAAACACTCGCATCGTGTGCGGTTTACAGTGGTAACTTTTTGTACGGGCAATGTCGGTTATGCTTGTTAAGTCTGTAGAATTTTAACTTTTTGAAATGATTACGGCAATTGATTTATGATGGTTAGGTAAAACGAATGGATAAACATTAGAAAACAATATACCAATGTCAAATTATAGAACCGGCCCCAGCAAATTGAAAATCAATATTTGGGAGTCTTATCAATACTCAAACTAAAAAGTTATCAATGAATGAATGAATAATAAAAAAAATATTAATTAGTTGAATTTAAAAGAATTGTATAAAATTTTGGTCGTATAAGGTAGCGTCACCTTGTTAAAATTAAGTTATAGCTACCATATATTTTTATTATAATTTATTAGTACCTAATTAGTCCAATTACTAACTACTCATTTTTATATTACCCTATTAAAATCGTATTTTAACATGTGCTCTAGATAAATTCAATTTAAAAATGGTATACTTAATAAAAAATAATATATTTCACTTCTGTTCTATGATTACTTTGGAATTAGTCATATTACGTTACATTTACACTTGTTACTATACTTACACACTACTACAGGAATAGTTTGAAAAAGACCATAAGGATCAATTGATTTACAATCTTAATAATTTGAGTTTTTCTCTATTACTTACTTGAAAGGCTTTAGGTTTATATCTAAATATTCACCTAAAATCAAGTTAACCACATTGTATGCGGCCAAAGAATTTTCCAAAAGACCTCTTAATCGTGAAATATATTAGACAAGTTGACGGCTGCCCCCAGTTGAAATTATCATATTATCTACTCGATAGAAATATCGGATACCCTATAACATGAAAATAGAGGTCAAAAGTCACAAAAATACCAATAACTTACAAGTTTATGTTGTTAATGTTATCTGATATGCTCAAAATAATATATATACGTAAGTAAATGTACATCTTAAAATATCTTAAATTATCATCTTACGGATAGTTATAACATAATCAGCCTCCGATACGGGATGAGGACCACGCGACCTCTGCAATAGTGAGGATAATAATTTAACTGTTTTGTTAGCTGTGGTGGGCGCAGAATACAGTACGAAATAAGTTTATCGAGCTTTGTTCGAATCGAATTGTGGAAAAGAAAACAAAAACAACAAAATGAAACCCAAGTATCATCACTAGTGTCACCGGTGACAATGTATTTGAGCGATAAGGGACTGCTGATGTGTAAGAATTATGTGACAATAAATAAATGACACCATCGCCTAAGTGTGAGTAGAAAGCCAGGACATAATTGGAGTCGTAAAGACACGATACCCTTTCTAAATGTGTTTTATCCCCCGAACAGGTGCGACTCGCAATAAACGGAGAAAGTTACGCGACCTGTCCCGCTAATGCCCCTACGATATGGTAACTGTACTATTTTCGAGCATCCGACCCGTTCGAAACGAAATGGACCCAAAACACGTTGGATAGAGCAGAAAATGGTATGACTTGTTGGCGTGATAAGCTCTCAAGTTGATTTATACCTGGACTGGGTCATTGGGATTAGTGATTAGTAAAATTGACTGTACAAGTGTATAGATTTGATATATAATTTGTAATGTATTTAGTTGGTAACCGGTTGCATGTTCAAAGACATTGCATCTAAGTATTTGAAATGTATTTTTGACGGACAACGGATGAATATCTATTTGCGATTGTCTACCTTTATAATTGTGTATTCTTTATGATAAAATAGCAAAGTGCTTGTCGTGCATGGAAGTTGTTATGGTCTAGGGAATGAATGCAGGAATTCTATGAGAAAGTCGAGTCCCAAATGGCTGATCCAAGTGGTAGCGTATTATGTCGATGGCAGTTGCACTAATAACGTGAGAGTATAAAGTTCCGTTTAGGAAGATTAAAATTGTAATTTTGATCCTTGCGTTACGTTATAATAACTATGGTGTTATTAATAATCTCTACTCTATGAATACTATACATAAATGCTACATTCGTAAAACTAACAACAAACTATACGAAGCTTTTTACATCGTCATCGCACCTATTGGTTGTGGCATTTCGCTGAAACGATACGGAGGAAAAGGTGTTTTTTTGCGATCAATTAGCTAGAAGCACATGTCATGGGTGCATCTAATTTATTGTGAAATTCCTGGCGAGGCAACGCCGCGGGCTCGTGCTAAAGGTCTTACGTCGACGACCGGCCGCATCTGCCGTGCGCTATTTCATATAAGAAATATAATAGAATGGTAGCGACCATTAAAGGGTCAACCGTGAGCATTATCAACGTATCAATACAGGTAAACGAAAATTACAGGATTGTAAACGCTACCGTCATTATACCCTAGTGTAATTTATCGAGTTTTTAACTTTCACCTTTTTGCCTTTTTTACTTTAGCACTAACAAGTATTGATGCGTTAAAGTGTGGGTGGAGTCGGTTGTTTTATAAATGGCTATCAATAGGAAATATCTTATAATGATATCCTAGCACGGAAATCACCATCTGCTATCCGATTATTGTCTTATTTCTTTGTAACACTTATTTTTATGGAGTATGTGCTTTTGATTTATGATGTGTGAAGAGCAATTTTGTCAATAGTGGTTATATGCGATTGTACTTTTACTATCAATGGGTGATTTGAATTGATTATTTCACGACCTCTGTGGCTTAATGATCAGCGCGTTGGCGCAAAAGCCCGGAGGTAGCGGTTTCGAATCCCGCCAGGGAACAAAAACGTTTCTGTGTTCCTCGGTCATGGACATCCATGAATCCAATACACATGTATTATATAATAAAAATCTTAAATATATGTATTAATATAAAAAAGTATTAAATATATGTATTTCCGTTGTCTGGTACCCGTAACACAAGTTCTTCGGAAGCTTAGCACGGGACCAGATTGACGTGGTTTGAAAGCGTCCATAGATTATTATTATTACTTGTTATTCTTTATCCTCGTGAGGTGGATTGTTTCGTCTTCTAACATTTTTTACATTATCAGCTCTAATTGCACATCTTCATTCAAGATAAATGCTACAATAAACTATGCCATTTTTTATCATGTTTGTCTAACAAATCTATTTAGCGCCTCCGTGTGTTAAACACTATGTCTCGAATTGGCGATAAACTTGTTTCGGCCCTCCAACATGGCGGACGATGGAAGCCTTCTAAATGATACGGAGCAGTTTGGTCAGTTTTCATATATAATTATATAATATGACTTAAGGATAGCAAGTGTTTTGATTCACACATTTGCCCGAAAGTACGTACATAATAAAAAAATATATAATAATTCTATGATACAATCGCGGTCAATATAATGTGACATAGTTAGGAGTTAATTAATAGAATATAAGACAAGGAAACCACGGACGCCCTCTTACCACGGGTACCAGCTGCGGAGGAGGACAGCTGCCTCGCTTTACACTATTATGTATAGTAGATTGCGATTAGATATTTTATGGATATGATTTTAATTATTAAGGGTTAAACAGGTAAGGTGAAAGCTTAGAACGCCTTAATATACTTTATAATTAAATCAAAATATTAATTAATTGCATATTTAGCACATTTACAATGATTGTTATCGAGTATTTTATTAACTTAAATACACATGAATGTATAAAATATAATTTAATTAGAATGCCAGCATTTTTAAATACTTTAATGAATTATTATAGACGTCCCAATTATGATATTATTCTTGATGCGATTGAGATGAGCAAGCTGCCAAATAAGCTGATTAGAAGTGCTCAAACAGGACTAGTCCTTAATGTATTCTGAAGTTCCTGAAGTACGTTTTGTTTCACTCCATCGTCCGTCTGTCAGTCTATCAAACTTAAACCGTACCCTATAGGTTTTAGTGAACATACTTCCAATTTATAAAAAAAAAAACATGAATTTTAGTAAGATGTTGAATGGTCACAGAATTATGATTACGCGAATTTCACTCAATATAAAGAAACACTTTTTACGGATTTTATAGCGGCTGATTAAGTTTTTTATATAACGACGTTTCGGATACTTTACAGCAACCATGGTCACGGGAGGACTCAGTTGTTTCATTATAGGTGATGCGATTTATCATGTTTCGCCTCCCATGGTTGTTGTAAAGTATTCGAAACCTCGGGCATATAAAAAACTATAAACCGCGATAAAACCTATAAAAGTTGTAATACATCACACAAGTAAATTTAATAACCGTTAACTAATTGTTTATACGAAAAAAGACGTTTAGCGGAACCCTCAGTGCGCGAATTTGACTCGCGGGTGTGTGGTTTTTTTATGGAAACATAACAGATTAAATGAGGATGACGGTCCCCAATCCCCATACAGGAGCCGCCGCAGCCTCTCCCATCGGCTGCAACATATTTTAGTCTCGCCATCACAATCGCACAAAATTAACCATTGTTTTGTTCAGACCACTATAGCCAACAAAAATACTACACTTTACAACTATATTGTATGGATGTATGTTCGTGAAATTCCATGAAACGGCCCTCCTGGCGTCATGGTTGCTGTAAAGTATCTGAATCGTCGAGAATGTAAATATAATATTGATTACAGCTTTCTCATAATGATATTCTATACATATGTTTATCTGCTTATGATAATATTTTGCCTCTTTTTTCTTTCTTTTCTGATTTCCAAGCAATCAATGCATTAGTTAAATAAAAAAGTTAAAAGAAATATGCATTTGTGAATAGCATATTTAATAAGTTTATTTTAGATTTAATTCATTTTTTGTCCTAATAATAATAATAATAATAATAAATAAATTGTTTTTACGCATTTTAAAGTAAAAAGTATATTTAATCGTTTTATTACTACGTCAACCTTTTGTAGTCAGGCTAGGTTTGCTATTTCCGAACAAATCCCTGGGAAAATGTCGGTTTTATAATAATGTTGTCTAACGCCAACCTAACGACGTAGGTACCTAGTACCTACTTAAAAAAATTGTATCGTATATCAGAACTACTACTACTACTAAAAATACGTAATTCGTATTTTGTATGTGTTTTAAGTTTTTTTAACACTACGCGGAATAAATTATAGGTGTTGTTTTAATTAATTATATTAATGACACCGATGGGGCCCTTGTAAGCTTCATAAGCATCGGCTGATGGTTTATAGTACAGATGTTGTTCTAGATTTTATTTATATGACCTCAATATAATGAGAAATAGAATTTTTTTTGTTAAATATTTGGATTTAAATTTTTTAAACCAATTTTACTCGTATTTAATTTCTTATTAAGGGCCTGTTTCACAATCTCCAGTTAAGTGCCTAATAGGCTATCGGCAACATATTTGACAGATACTCCATACTCTATATTCTGTCAAATATGTTGCCGATAGCCTATTGGGCACTTAAATGGAGATTGTGAAACAGGCCCTTAGTAAAATTATTGCAGGTATTAACTTTCACAACACTATATAGGTATAATAAACCAAAGGCTTTGTAACGTGACACCTCGGTGACGGCCTCACTCTCCTTACCTCGTGTCCATGACTTTGTAGTTTGTATTCAAAACGTCGACGCTGCTTCCTTCCCGCGGCTCAAATCATAATGAACAGCTAAAATATATACAGAATACAAGGCAATATCCTGGTCATCATCATCATCATTGGCTCTCTTCAACATCACATTATCTTCCAACGCCAATTACTCTATAATGTTATAAAACAAGAAATATTAATTCAATCGATTTTCTATCGCCTTGGAAATGTTTTAGCATTGCTAAGTCTATTTGATATATTCCTATTATTCAATTATACCTTAGCTAGCGTTTCAGGGCGGGCAGGTGTGGGTGAAGCTTTCGATTACAAAACCTGATCTATTGGAGCTAATGCTCGACGGATTAGCCGTGTAAAACACCGGGCCGGCTGGAAGCACTAGATACATTATAGTCACTCAACTCATACCAATGATAATTATATAGTAAAACTTTAGGTCTTACTTTTTATATAGTGAGTTATTACAGTTTATGTGATTAAAATAGTCGATAAACTGTTATTGATAAAATGAGTTATAGCTATAGCCTGGCCGGTGCAATCCTGACGTGATCTTTGTGTGTAGATGTTGGGTAGGTACATGATATTCTCATGACTTTCAGTCTTAAAAAATACAGCCGAAAAGAAGTCCTAAGACAGTCCAATTATGGCGGAAGGTATAAAGTATTGGCGATTTAATAAAGAGAAAAGTATTTTATTTTCAAGGCGAATAGCTGGAAACGAATATTCGAATGTTAGTATTCTGAACGAACAACGGAGATTTAACATAACGTGCAGTATCATTGGACTTAATTAGCGTTGTTTTTATTGGTCCTCCTCATAATGATCGAGGCAGATGTGCCGCGGGGGAGAGATGTCACCGATCCACTTTGACAAAGAGGGCCCCACGCATTGTGCTCGCCTGACGACGGGGCACTGGGGGCGACGGGGCACCGGCGGCACAGGGGCACGGGGGCGACGGGGCCACGACATTAGCCATCGATCGACAGGCGAGCACGTGAAGCATCAGAAGTGCTGCGCTCGTTAGCTAATTGAAATACGTGTGATGGTCGAGGGAAATACACGAGTGACGACAGAAATAAGTGTGCTGATTGAATTTGAAAGATTGACGTTTAATACAGACTTGTCTGTATCGTCTGACATTGGTCGAGGGGGCGTGGATACTTGTGTATGTTAACATTACTATATCCTTACGCGATAGGTTCAAAAACATGATTTATTTATAAAGCTTCTAAAAGAGGGAAAAAAGGAAAAGGTCAATTTCTTTATCGACAGTCAAGATTGACGGATTTATATCCGTACTATAGTTGTGAAGATGAATTATAAAACAAATATTAAAAGCCAATATTATAAACGAGCAAACCATAATACAGCCACCCCTAGTCCTGAACATAAAGATAAAAAAGGTGTTCCGATATTAAAAGTCATGCACTCACTTTATTACAGTAGTCAGTAAAGTCTGTAAACAAAAGAAAAAAAACAGCGTCGTAATTAACTCCCAGTTAAATATTGCATTCCGTCGAACACTGTTCCCATGAAATATTTATATCGCATTAAACATATCGGAAACTCACGACATGTACAAAACAATTGCATAATCGACTCGGCCGCTCGATTATTACGGTAGCATTTCGATTTTATGCGAGTTTTTGCCTCGGGTGCCGCATTAATATGCGTCGGAGGCGCGTGCCGGCGCTCAGCTGGTTCTTCTAGCGGCCGCAAGCTGCGCGACGTATAAGGAAACCAGCCCCCGGGTGGATTACAACGATTACATCGCAATTATCCGACACGACACGACACGACGCTGACGAAACACTTTCGCGGGCCGCCATTGACCTACACTTGCGTAATTTTCGGCGTGTGTCAATGCCACCGACCTTCAATCTCTTCTTTTATCGTATACTATCCGCCATGACTGTTTGATATCACACTTTTTAGATGAAACGCACAACATTTTCTTAATTTTCCATTGTTTTTTTTTGTGTCATAAAAATATAAGCAACGGTAGTGTAATCTTTGTCTACGCTAATATTATAAAGAGGGAAACTTTGTTTGTTTGGTTGTAATGAATAGGCTCAAAAACTACTGGACCGATTTCAAAAATTCTTTCACCACTCGAAAGCTACATTATCCACGAGTAACATAGGCTAAATTTTATTCTGGAAAAATTTAGGGTTCCTAAGATATTTGGGTTTTTCGGACACAGAAAAGATACATATTTTGCGTACTAAGATCCCGTTGTAAATCTTAGTTAAAGCAGGCGAACCTGCGGGCAACAGCTAGTATCTTAATAATGCAAGCAAATTTTTTCGCGGAGGCTTCAGAATACAATTCTAATTAGGACTTCATTTATTGATTACTAACAATCTGTCAAATTATTTCATTAAGTATTTTTTTTCAATTGAAAACTTTTTACTTTTAACCCCTAAACTTGCTAAGAGTCGTAATGTAAGCCTTAAAATCCGATCTAGTCAGTGATTGACGCTGATGTAATCATTAAAATATAAATGTAGCAGTTCAATCAACCAGTGCTCCAGGTCCGTCCGTAAGTGTGTCCCTCCCAACGGCTTATCACCTGTCCATGGCTATTAGTCGGTCAATCAGAAGAATCAGAAATTTGTTTTCATAGAAAACAATATTAACTACATATTTAAAACATAAGATTACCGCTCTATTCCAGTCAATATGCTCGACATAATCAGGTAACAATTGTTTTTACACATTTTACATCAACCGTTTGTAGCCATTTCCGAACAAATCCCTGGGAAAATGTTGGTTTTATAATAATGTTGTCTAGCGCCAACGTACCGAGTACCTCGATTGGTATGGAGGAGAAGCGATGGGGTATTCGAATGCGCGCTGCGATGTGTTTTTATGGTCGTCTTGCCGTACCGACCCGCTCTGTAGAAGGTATGACGCTTTTTATTGCCCACTCAAACTTGCTCACGTACGTGTCCGACAGTTACAAAAATTAGGACTTATAGTGCTTGTAGAGTCGGAGAAATGGGGAAATACTGTATGAATAAAATGTCCGTTAGCGAATGCTTAAAACAAAATAGTATCTAAAATTAATCGGTGTAAAATGATAGGAGAAAGCCAGCAATAGTTGTAACTAAATACGCTTTAAGCGCGTCTTTTGGGTCAGATTTTTATCACTTGTAATATAGTATAGTATCAGTTAGGTATAAGAAAATTTATTAACTATTTAGAGTTTAGTTTTAAGGAATAGATTTTATAGACTTTCTCATTCACGAAAGTAGTAAGTATGTAGTAATTAGACTCAAAAGTCAAAACATGCTTTTTGGCCATTCAAATAATAGAATTTCATACCAAGTAAAATAATGCGTTAATATGAACGGAATAATGAGAAACTAAAATTTTAGAAATTACGGCATAATTATTTGATATTGTCGGTTTTAAGTTTACGAAAGTGGTCAAGAAATTTACATTAGTTATCCTAAGAATATATTTGTAGTGGACGCAATAAGTTTGTCGCGCGGTGTTCTCGTTTACGTTGCCGGTGTACAAACAGTTTTATTGGCCTTCTAAGTCGGTGCGCCAGTCAGAACCTGCGGGATACTAAAATAAGTGGGCTCCAAATGTATTCCACGTTGTGAAACTTGCGTTCACAATTTATTTGTGAATATTTATGAGCAATGAAAACGTCAAACGAGCCTATAATATACGTGTAATATGGCTTTTTGTAAAGTTTTCCTAAGAATGTTTTTTTGTTGTGAATTTCCTGTGACTTAAAAGGCATGGCTATTTTTACTGTAATTCTGTAAATGTTCAAGCTGCGTAATACTACTGACATTGATAAGATTTGCGTTTTCTTTGTTGCCAGCTTACAGAAAGAAAATATTACGAAATCTGCATTTCCCTGATAAGACCAAAACGTTTTTGTATGTGGAATATGTCAAGGTGCATTAGGTCCACCCAATATGGCATTAATATACAAAATAATTACTCGAATTAATGAGATTTATCTGGACAGGATAATTGTTCTAAAATAGAGTTCATCCCCCAGTAATGATAATGATGATACAACTCAAATGTAACGAAATATAATAGAGCAATATTTCAAAAGAACAACAAAGAAAGGACCCCTCCTGGTTACAAGCGATTGATCGCCTCTTGACGTTCGCTGAGAGAGGAACAGCTGTGGGCTGCGGGCGGAGACGGGCTTCTTAATTTGTATATTACAGTATTTCATTTGAATATTTGAGAACACTTCTCAATATAATAACAACTAAGTTAATACCAGCACGATATGTTGGACGTAGGTATTCAATAAACTTTAAAACGACTAATCTCATAATATACTCGTGTTTAGACTTTTCGAGTAGATACGGAATCCTAAAATGAGCCCGGGTTGTTGAAACGGCACATAATTAGTTTGAGTTTATTTCTATATTTCCACCGCGAATATTTTCCTAAGATTGTTGAAGATTTTCGAGTGAATTAATATGAACATTCTAGGGTGGCGCGGTGAATACTGAATAGTAAACGGAGTTAGCTAAGGTGCACTTGACGGTTATCTGAAACTTTAATTATGTACGTTCGAGGAGGTGCATGTAGTTTGAGACACTCGAGACGTCTCGTCTGGCGGTATCGAATAATTTGCCAGCGGTTGAACACACCACCACACCACCACAACACCACATCACCGCATCACTACAACATACAACACACAACACACAAAACAGAGCGTATAGTTACGTCGATTGAAAATAATTGCAAAGAAGCACCAAGTTTAAAGTATGAAAAAATATTTCTCAGTTTACGCTAAAATGTGACATTTCAGCGATGAAATCCTAGAATGGAGGACGTTATGTTTTACATACTATTAAATCGTATGATATAGTTTTGTAAGAGGAAGTGCCATAGCTGCATTGCAGTCGAATTGGGCCGGCTCGACCGGGGTGGTAGGTATCTCTCGCTCACACAATACCAACGTAAAGTGAAAGCTTCCAAGCTGCCAAGTTTCGTGCGGTTTGTAAGATTCCGGTAGCCTATTAAAGGGGATAGGGTAAAACAATGCAACGCTTCTGCATAAACTCTGGTTGTACGAATGTATATAGGTTCGGTAGTAACCATATAAATATCCATAAAAAGCTAGTAGCTAGTATTGATTTATTCATTATTTAAGAGGAGCTTAAATACGGTACGATATAGAAGCTACCTAAGCTAAGCTATAACAAATGACAGAGAAATTAAAACTCAAAGTTGCCAGTGGGAAGGTACGTAATCAAAACATTTTCGATTTCATTATTTTTACAGCAGTAAAAGATATATTATAAATTAAAAAATGATTCCACGCAGTTAATGCTACTTGATATATTATTTATCTAGATTCAAGAGGTTACGCAGCATACAGTGTGTCTATGTGTCACTTTTAAACACCTGTTGATAATACGGCTGTCACAGTTTTACAACTCATTATTTATGAGATGTACAAAATTACCTCGTAACAATATAAACTCGGACGTCAATAACAATAAATTACTATGAACACAATAAACTAGATGATTCAGCTACGAACGTGTGTTTACTCAGTGGTCGATGTTGGGGAAAATTTATCACGAACTAATGATGTAAAGTGAAAACGGCGTGAATATATCAATGCGGAGTCTGCTGAGACTAAATTAAGTCAGTTGAAATATAGACGCCGTCCATTGAGGACTTATATACCGCACCTGTCCGCGATAATATCTTGCTCGCAAATTATAATATCGTAAAATAATCATTCACTCCAATATGATTCTTATCCGTATTTTATTAAGGCACTGAACGGAGATGGCAAAAAATTACGTATCACCTGTTACAGGAATATTACTTTTATAATATTCAAGTTGTTTATGAGTATGAGGGGTCGCTGGTGAAATATTGGTGATCTTTGATAATGTTGTGTTGATGTTTTTAAATATAAATTTAATCGCATATACGCTGTTCTACTTCCAACGTGAAGAACTGTAATGTTTAGTAAATAATTTAATGCTTAGAATTATTATAATATTCAAAACAATAAAAGGCATGTCAATAAAGTATCACGATAAGAATTTGTGTTTACGAAAACTAGGAATAGAAATAAAATCAAGAAATCTATATAAATACATACATAATTAGGAATTTATGTCATGACAGTTTTATAATCTACTAGCTGTTACCCGCAGCTTCGCCCGCGTGAACTTAGATTTACGGATTTATCATGTCTGACGATGATCATTTTCTATTTTAATAATAACTAAGTTTAATATTAAAATGGATATTATATTATGTTATCTTGAACATAAAGACACATTAAATCCCTTCGCAGACTTTCTGTATACATACGCCGCCCTTTCGAATCACGGCAACACGATTTATTTTCTTGCGTATTATTTTGATTTTGCCATATCTCCTAAAGTATTCATTTAATTTGCATGATGTAAAGGGCAAAAATATTCTTCATGAAGTGCTCATGATAATTAATTGATTTAAAATGATAAGGATTTATACCGTATTTGTGTAAATAAATTTCAAACTATCGCGTTATAATTGCCCATTTCTTTAAAGCATTAAATGGATATAGTATAATATTCCGAAGAGATAGACATATGCCATCGCGGACTTTTTTATAGACCTATTCAAGATACACAATTCCACCATACATTATTTTGTCATATCTCAAAGGGTTTAGGCAGCGTTTTCGTTGGAAACTCCCAGACGGCCAATTTTTTTCCGACACCTCCATCAATTATTGTTATATCTTAGTCAATTTATATAAAAACTTAATAAATTATGTACATAAACCTTCCTCTTGAATTGTCCTATCCATTAAAGAAAACCGCATCAAAATCCGTTGCGTAGTTTTAAAGATTTAAGCGTACAAAGGGATATAGGGACAGAAAAATCGACTTTGTTTTATAATATGTAGTGATATTTTATCCATATAAATGTTTGCCCTTGCGATTTAAACCTGCGACCTTTACATGACCGCGGGCGACAATACTTTATACTACGTCCATAAATTAAAAATATAATAATATTAATAATATCATCAGCACCAAATTATGTGGCACATCCTGGTGAATTTCTAAACACGACAAGAGATTTAACAAAAAAGTACTTAGACTGAACATACGTGAAAGCTAAGGTCAGCAAATGGCGTTTTAGTAATAAACTTAACTCGATTTATTCACATTGAAATACATTGAGCGAAGTGAACACTGATAATTATTTTTGATATGCATCTACATTATGCAGGTTGTTTGTCGGAACGATTTAGGCTGTCATGGAAGAGTTTTTGATCCGCGACTCACGCGAGGGAGCCCCGCGCGAAATAGCGAGGCCCTAGGGCTCCCCTCGCCGCCCGCTCAGCGAGGATTTGAATAAATTATACCAGATTAGATTCCTTGTCTAACTTATACGCGGATACTCGTGCGTTCCGCTCAAACGTACGCTTTTTGTATGCTAATATCGCGTTCTCTAATTTGGGTTGAAATTAATTTATTAGCCGACGAAAAATCTTTTCCTTGTGTGTTTGTAATTATGCGTATTTGAAATCACAAAACGTATGTCAGACGAATAATGCTACGGTCATTGTACTTAAGAGTCATCTTTGTGTAGTCGTCAAAGCGTCTAACATCACGTGCAGCAGGAGATGGCGATGATATATCACAATATTAACTTTTGTTCTAAATGTGAATAAGGAAACTGCTAGTTGCCAATTTAGTTCAGCCAGGACTGACTTTAATCGAAGTCTCACAGGACTTAGTAATTAACCCGTGCATTGCCTCAGAGCTTAAGATGCAAGATCACCAATTATATTGCTAGCGCTTCTTACTGAAATAAGGTTTCGTTGTCTCAGTGTTTATATAGTGGCATATATTCTATTCAACTATATATAAACAGTTATAATTATTCCGCTTTCTCATACTGTGAAGCAGACAAATATTTATGTTCAGCTGTGAACGATCACGCACTGATGGTGATCATACAACGCTGTATGTGTTTTGTATACGTATAACATAAATGATAAACCATGTATTGGTAATATTATGTAAATGCGTATCGCGAGCGGGCGGCAGGTCGGCAGCGCAACTTCCCGACGGGCAACATTTAGACGAAATTAAGTGCACTTAATCGTGCAGCCCCGGGGAGAACAATCTGCCCGCAGTGCCCCCATTATATCGCAAACTTTAGGATACCCCACCTATCCGCTTCTTAAACATTTTATAAGTGCCTTCGTATTAACAATAAGGGCATTACATTGTAATCTCTTACATCAAATAAAAGTCTTTATACTTCGGAGTCAAATTTGAGTTTTTGTTTTCATTATTACATCATTTAAGTCTATTATGAGCATGCATTTTTAGTTTTTATGTTTAATCACAACATGTATCATTTTACGTTGGTGGCTTTAAACCTAAAGTCTTCTATTCTATTTTGATTACGTTCTCTAAAATCCTATTCTTCAGCCATTTTCGGCTTCTTATTAGATTGCTGACATTTTCTTCCTCTCTCTTGAAAACTGCCGGATTGAATCGATGACTATACTTTCTAAAATATAGTCATATAATATAGTAACTATTTTCAAAACCTCATTGAAAAGTTGTAAATAATAACCTCTCATCAAGCAGCATTCCATTAGGTGTTAACGTGTTCAAGCTGTATTCTATCGTCCAAGCGCTGGACGACATAAATCATTGCGAGGCGTTAACACATTAATAGGATAATATTAACATAACATTTAAATAGTTTGATATTGTGAATTATCGCTGTCGATGCTGCACTAAATCTTAACGAAGACAATTTATTACGCATAATCTTTACGCCAGTAGACGGATTTGAGAAGATTGTGTTCATCATTTGTCATCGTTTTGATAATATCATATACACGCATCTATAATCTCCTAATTAAGTAGTAAGCTTTGTGCTTCTGAACCTTTACGATAATGAATCTCGAACACAACGAATGAAACATTTAATAAATTATGAAATTTATCTTTTGAAATGTGAAATGATTTAAATTTTTGTATGTATTTTAATCTTCTCGGTGTACCAAAATAAGCGTCTAAATTTACTACATCAGAATTGTGAATGTAACAACGATAGATTTATTATATTAGATTTATAAGTATGTATTGAAATGTTTTGGAATTTGAGACGTATTCGCCCTTTATTATAATTGGAGTGATCTGGTTGAGCGGTCTCGTCCGCCCGCCAAGTGTTTGGACACGCGAATTGGCTTCGTTAGCGGGCCCCGGTGTTTGTTCCCGACACTCGACAGACCGCGTATGTCATAACAGATGCACCCGCTCTCCTCGGCTCCCGCATCGACACGCCCACCGTTCGGCCTCGAGGCTGTTACTCCTATAGAATACCGTCGTCGAGGTGCGTGCTCTTTTGTGGGACAATGGCCCGCTTTGTAAAGCCAGGCAAAGAGACAGATGCACGGTAGCGTTGGCACAGTCACGACTGACAATCCACTCCCCCGCCATCATATCACTACCGCAGTTATGACGTATTTTGTGCAACCGAAAGATCACATGTTCCACACCATTCGGCTTATAAAAATATTTTTGCAATATAACCTGACTTGAATGGAAGACAAGATTTCTTTTTACTAAGGAAGATACCGATCTCAGACTTGTTTGCAGGAAACAAAATGCATTTATTTTATTGAGTTCATTAATTACACATTCTCTACTTACAAAGACAGAAAAAAAATTAATTGTTTCTGTTCTTCAATAAAATAGGAGCTAGGAAGTAGTTATCATTGCATAACTGTAAAGGAATTAACGACAAGAGCACAAAGAGTGCCCGCCTCGTGGTCATTAAGTTGGCCAACTGCGTTTGCGTCTGCGGCGTCCGTATGCGCTGCGGACAGCGGTCATATTGGTGCGACGGGTTCGTACTCTGCGACGCACGTATTGCGTGCGCGCGCGCAACTCGCCCGCAGCCACATGCGGTGGAATTACACGAGGGTGCTTATTTGCTAACCATCGCATGGACTTGCTTCGATTCCCTGGTTTTTTTTAATTGCCCGCATTCGATAAGTCGAATTTGAAATTTTCGTAATTTATACTTTATCTGAAAACTAGCTGTTACCCGCAGCTTCGCCCGCGTGAACTTAGGTTTCCGGATTTATCATGTCTGATGATGATCATTTTCTATTTTAATAATGACTAAGTTTTTGTATTAAAATGAATATATGTTATCTTGAACATAAAGACATATATCCCTTCGCAGATTTTCTATAGGCATATTTAGTATACTATTATTATATATTCCACCATACGTTGCCATTTTTTTTTTTTTCCGGTTGGATCTATGCTAATGGTCCTAGTGACCGTTATGCGTCATCGGAAATGGGGTGATCCGGTTGGATCATCCTATGACGTTAAAAATTTGGGGGGTTGCCCCCCGCCATGTTCATGGCGTCGGGTTTGAAACGTTGCCATATTATTACGTCTACTCTGGTGAGTTGATACACTACGGCCTTAGACACCAGACAACCGCCCGCGCCCGTTCGTATCACAGCAACACGATTTATTTTCTTCTGCATTATTTTGATTTTGCCATATCTCCTAAAGTATTCATTTAATTTGCATGATGTAAAGGGCAAAAATAATCTTCATAAAATGCACATGCCAATTAACTGATTTAAAATGATAAGGATTCATACCGTATTTGTGTAAATAACTTTCAAATTATCACGTTATAATTGCCCATTTTTTTAAGTATTAAATGGATATTGTATGATATCCCTAAGAGATAGACATATGCCATCGCGGACTTTTTTGTAGACCTATTTAAGATACACAATTCCACCATACATTATTTTGTTATATCTCAAAGGGTTTAGGCAGCGTTTTCGTTGAAAACTCCCAAGCGGCCTATTTTTTCCCGACACCTTCAACAATTATTGTTATATCTTAGCCAATGTATATAAAAACTTAATAAATTATATACATAAACCTTTCTCTTGAATTGTCCTATCTATTAAAAGAAACCGCATCAAAATCCGTTGCATAGTTTTAAAGATTTAAGCGTACAAAGGGATATAGGGACAGAAAAAGCGACTTTGTTTTATAATATGTAGTGATGACCAAAGTATCGTTTTAAACGCCAATTGAATCTACCGCCGATTCCAAGACAAGCTCGCTGACAAACACAAAATACAAAATTTGATAGTCACTTTTCGTAATTTCGATAAATATTCACTAATAATTCATTGGTATAGTAACTCATGCTGACTTTTTTGTTTTGGTGCGAAAATCCATTACTAAGTAGCATTTTTTGTGGTTTGTTGACTCAAAAATGTATGTATAAATTTACATACTTTTAGGATAGGATAGGATTTATTAAAAGTTACAAAAAAAAACCAAAACTTTGCAAAATGTGAGTTTGTACTTTATTTAAAAAAAAGCGAATAGTGTTTTCCATACAAAATAAAAAAAAGTAACTGAAACATATAACGAATTATGGTAAGACAGGAATCCGAATTCTGCAGTTGGCACCCAATCCTTTCATCCCTAATCCATAAGGGCGGGTTGATTTTTTTGTCAATAAAAACTCTTTTGTTAAACTACCCTCGCACGTGCACGAGTTCGACCCTACCCGGTCATGTGAATTTTATCGAGCTCTTCGTTATATGAAAAAGTATTGCAAAAACAGAGAAACCTGCTCTAATTAAACTATGCATGTTAATTTACGACGAAACGTGTATAAAATCCGTTAATTACCCCGATTAAAATATAAGTAAATAAAAATATAAGAGATATTAAGTTGTTGCTGTATAAGCGAACAGATAATAATATTAAATGACATGTAAATGTCAGACATTTATTGTGTCCAATTACAATTTATTTTAAGTAAAAGTTTTAAGTTAAACCAAAGTAAATTATTATATTATTATGCTTTGACATGATGATTATAGTTTGTCAGTTAACTACTGGCTCCTAAGAAAAATATGTTTATTTTTCCAATATTAGTTAATTTATATGTTATGTGGCTATCTTTACAAAATGATATTCCTGTGAGAATCAAGCATTTCTTAGAAAAAAGTTGAAGTTACTCCTCGAGGTCCTGAAGCAAACTATCTTATTGGTAGTGACGTTGAATTTTTGAGTGCAATCGCTTTATTTTTTATACAAGTAAATAAGGAAAACTTAATTATCTTCATTAAAAGTTAATTAAGAAAAGTAATCGTAATGTTTTATTTGATAAGTAAACAGAGTTAATGTTTTTATTGGCATAGAGTTTAATGTTCATGAATTAAGTTTGTATAGTAAAAAAGTATTAAATGATAATAATGATAAATGTGCACTTTGTAATGTGTACAGCAATAATAAATTTACATGCAATATCGATAACACTTATTGAGGTCTATAACTAATTGTGAGGAAACAAAGCCGTTAATATTGCTGCAATATTTTTAATTACCTAGCGTTAAAGGTTAATTGGGCGATCCAAAGGATTTGGTTAATGGGATTGTAAGTTGAGCGGGTGTACAACTCGCAGGTGCCGCTTGGGCGTAACCTTTGCAACAGCTGTGGAGGATATTGCTATACAACGACTCGGTCTATTTCTACGCAGAGGACATATGCTCTTATACGTTGGAAGATGGTTTTTATATTTTACGCCGGAAAAGTAGTTATAAGTTCTGATGAGAAAATAAAATTAATTGGCTTACCATAAAGAAGTGGAGATTATTAACATGAATTTTATGAAGCTTTTCTAAATTATATTATAACTTTTACATTAAAAGAGCAAAAAAAAAGCTAAGCCCTGTATTAGTGGTGATCGTACCATATTGTGTTTCGAGAACTAGATGATTAAATTTAGCAAAAGAATATACATACATAACATATTATAACCACAGTAAATACCGACATGGGTAGACAACTTTTAATTATTTATTATTAATTTTGGACTTTAATTGATCTTATAAATTTGTATCGGATTTTTGCTTATAATCTAAGAAGTCATCTAGGTGTAAGAAATCTAACACGGCCTTATGACACACGATACGGTTGGATGTTGAATTATACTCGGGAGATGTGAAATTGGAAACTCCCGTCCTGATGATGTGCAGATACAAATCACAGGCCCCGCCTACTCGCACCCTCCACGGCGTTCAAGGTGAAATAACACTACCAGACATAATAATATTTATTTAATTTACTACTAACTAAAATGAGCGCAAATTTTTTTCCTCACGGGGGGTCCCGATGGGAAAAAGTTTACAATCGAAATATCGAATGTCAGACGCGTAAATATTTGTTGTAATAAATTTGAATCAATTTAGGACGTTATTTTAGGTTGATTATATTAATAACACTTACTCTACAACGCTAATAAATTGTAATACTTAAAATATCGATGTGGGCTTTTCATTATTTCACTTACGTAATCTAACAGAGATCAGTAGTTATTCTTTCATACGAAAACTGTTCTGATTTTTATTTTTATTTAGTATTATAAATGTAACGGGGATAGAAATCTTTATATGATTGCCGATATACTTTGATGTAGAGTAATTCCATGAATGTTTCAACAATGATTTTATAACTTATACATACCAGGTGCTAATGGAACTCGGTAGTTATTTTGTCGGCTTTGTATTGAACCAGGCAGCCACTGACCACGAATATACCTGCAGGGCCCAGGACCGCCAGGAGCCATCTGAATATTAATGCCCCGGCTATATCCGTACAGTGCATACATTATACGCTAAAAGCTCGTGAACGCAACGAACAGTACGCTAACGTGTATGGATGGTGAATGAAAAATTTATGACGCAACTGCAATTTAAGTTAATTAACAGTAATGGATACAGTACCTTCTGAAACAGCTATAGATAACTTAGAATAGCTTATAATGGCTTTAGTGGGAAGTAAACGGCCGATGAGGTGTTAAAGAAAAACTGATACGATAAACTAAGCTTTGGCCGATCTAAGATTACAATGGACGACGGTAGGTTCATGTTTTTGATAATGGTCACATCATTAAATGGATGAGCTCCTAATCGGTATTGCTTATTTCGAGCAGGGAGACAAAATAAGAAATTACATGGCTGCATTTTCCGATAAAGGAAATCCTTCACTTTCGCTCCTTAGACCTCTCGTCCTTGATAAATTACTATTTCATCTCGGGATTTGGAAGTTGGTGTCGTCGATTCTCCCCTTCGTAGGGACCTTGGACGTAGGGCTGGGGGCCGTGGGAGCGGTAATCCCGGGCCGGGGTTGAGCCGGACAGTTGTCGGGGGATTTTAATTTGGAGGCCGCCTGCTGTGAACGGATTATCAGCGCGGGAGACTCGCAATTAGTCAGTCGCTGCGGTAAGGCTCCGCGACCGGCGACCGGCGACCGACGAGTCCGACGACCGACGAACGGCGACCTGTAGGGCTATTCTGTAATGTTGTTTTCGAATCTCGAAAGCGGATTCCGCGGTGATATGACGAATTTGTATTAACTCTACTATCTACCTATAGCAATAAAGTTCACTTTCTAAGTGACGTAAAGTGAGCGCTATCACTCAGGTGAAGTTCGATATCGAAATGGTTTTTCACAGAATAGTCCTACTGACCGGGATAACCAGTCGATGTCAGGTTTATTATGTTCACTTAAAACATAAAATCGAGCAATTTAAAAAGAGAACGTTCCCTGTAAATTTTAGCTAGTATTATGATTTAGCCTCTTTATTGGCGCTATTACATTTTGTTGGGAAATGTTTTTTTAAGTATTGGTACTAATTCATATCTTTAAGTGCGAGGAAGTGATTAAAGTAACACCCACCTAAAGCCGGTGAAGCTAGTGTAATAATATACCAAAAATAAATTCCTCCGTCTTCCACGCGCGGTAAAAAACAAAACTTCCTGTTAGAGGAGGCGCACGGTATAAATAGAACATCCCGAGGAGTAAGGCGGCTTTGAACTATCCTCGCGGTATATTTCTGGCGATCGTCGTTATGGCAGTCTGTTTGTTTGTCCTTATTTTCACCAAGCGGATGCACAGGATCGTTGAGAGACAGGAAAGTTAAGGATTACAAGTTATCTTAAAATGAAGGGAGAAGCTTTTAAGCGGGTGGCTTTTAAATGAATCACCACTTTAATTAGGATCTAATTTCCACCCACTGCTAAACATAGGCTTTTTATGACGATCAAGCAAAGACGTGTTCCATATAATTTTAATTTGTACCTCAATTATTACAATCGAGTCACAGCCAAGTGCCCTCCACTCCTTCCTGACATAAGGTTTATTTGTCGTGTAGAGTAATTTACATTTTTTTTAACGTAATTTATTAATTACTAGCTGTTGCCCACGGCTTCGCTCGCGTTAAATTCGGAGTAGCGCAGTTCCGTACGTGCGTATAACACAGACAGATTTTTTTTTTAACTACCCTGCGAACTTTCATCTCCTATTTATGCCCATATAGGTAAAAATCTTAAAAACGGTGGAACAATAATTATTAATAGTTATTTAATTCTTATCAAGTGTCTAATTGCAAAGTTTCATGGCGTCATCTTCTATGTATAATGAGGAACTTCCATATAAACTTTCATCCCCTATTTAAACTTCCCCTAATCTTTTCTTCGCGACAAAAAGTAGCCTTTGTCCTTTCCCATGGTCTAATCTATCTCTGTCCCAAATTTCATCAAAATCAGTTCAGTGGTTTAGGCGTGAAAGCGTAACAGACAGACAGACAGAGCTACTTTCGCAATTATAATATTAGTAAGGAGTAAGGATTTTTATATCGGCAATTCGGGACGCATTTGAGTTAACTATATAGACATTTATTTGTTCTGTTAAATAGAGGCAAAGAGGGCTGCTAAATATGCAACACGCACGTACAGCAGAGAACGTAGATTTTCTAAGTAAAACTGCTACTTAGATATTTTGAAAAGTCATGAATCCCGTATACAATGTAATTTTGTGAAAGTTCCATTTGAAAAATCTTCCTCGGGAGCGACTTAACCGTGTGTTGTGTGTGAATAATAATTTCACAAAATCTAAACCGTTTAGCTTTATTAATCGTATTATATCCGGAAACACAAAATCGCACCGTACGTAAAGGTTTAATTGGATTTGTATGATATGGGTCAGGTGGAATGTTTGTTAACAAATATGCTAGGTTTTGGCGTCGCGCTCGATACGAAAGGGTGCCGGTGTGCACATCAAAGACCCGCCGCCGCCCGCCCCGCCCCGAGGGAATGACGCGGCCTAAGTCTCGTTTATTCTATTACTCTTTTTGCTCGTCCGAGTGTACCGCGCCGACTGCGGCACAGCTATGCTGTTGATACAAAAATATCAGAGACAATTCTAAATATTCAGAAAGAAACATATTTTTACTGTCCACAACAAAATTCAAGACGTCATAATAGTTATTAGATTCTATTTTCATACTAACATTAGAACTATGTAATATGCTGACACTTGACTGGACTGGCCGAGGCATCAATATAAATGGCCAGTACATCTCACACCTACGATTTGCAGACGACATTGTTGTTATGGCAAAATCGCTGCAGGAGCTCCAGGTATTATTGAGCAGCCTAAATGAGTCCTCCCGACGCATCGGCCTGTGTATGAACTTGGACAAGACTAAAGTCATGTTCAACATGCATGTCGTTCCCGGGCCGATAGCAGTTGATGGAGTACTTCTCGAAACTGTCGATAATTACGTCTACCTTGGACAAAGCCTTCAATTAGGTAGGAACAATTTCGAGAAGGAAGCCGATAGGAGGATTCAATTGGGCTGGGCGGCATTCCGGAGGCTACGTCATGTTTTCTCGTCGCCCATACCTCAAAGTCTAAAAACGAAAGTTTTTGACCAGTGCGTCTTACCCGTGGTGAAATACGGAGCCGAAACGTGGACACTGACGGTGGGACTGGTCCGCAAGCTAAAAGTTGCTCAGCGAGCTATGGAGAGAGCTATGCTTGGAGTATCTCTAAGGGATAGAATCCGAAATGAAGTAATTCGACAGAGAACCAAAGTAACCGACATAGCTACTCGGATAAGCAAGCTGAAGTGGCAGTGGGCTGGTCACATCTGTCGCAGAACTGATGAACGATGGAGCAATCGAGTTCTGCAGTGGAGACCGCGCACGGGCAAACGTAGTGTTGGACGCCCCCCTACTAGATGGAGCGACGATCTGCGCAAGGTGGCTGGCAGCAACTGGATACTCAAAGCTCAAGACAGAGAAAAGTGGCGTGCCTTGGGAGAGGCCTATGTCCAGCAGTGGACTGCCGCAGGCTGATGATGATGATGATGATGATGAATATGTGGAATTCTGTATCTCATACCGGATGTGATGATTTTCTTGACTTAACCGCTGATGAAATTTTAAATTGTGCTAAAATTGGTTCAAACGCGATTGTAATTCATAGTTAAAATTTAATCGCGGATACACCGCGTGGCCAACTAGCTCGGTCGATTTAAATTATCCGTACAAAATTTCTGCTTGAACTTCATTTCAAGCTGAATAGAATCACAGCTATTTTTAGTTTATAATAATGAAATCGTTAATGGTGCTAACTGAAGGATAATTGAAAGACCGGATCGTGTTGAAACGCTCGCCAATAGCTTCAAGATATTGTAGAGGTGGGTTCGGTTTAATAAAAGACAAAAGGTATTAAGATTTAGAGAGAATACGGACCCTCTTATTGACAGACTGCAGAAAGGACCATTCCTGATTATTGAACATAGTATTGTTAAGGGGCTCTACCTTCTCATAAAGAGTTAGCTCAGTTACAAATATCAATTGTGAAAAATTCTCATGCGTAAGTTAAATAATCTGTGACACCCCTTTGCGCACCGTTGATGTAATAATTATTTTTACACCTTATCATTTTTTCCGTTATCAGTTAAGAAATGACCCGTGTGTCTCTTATAGGCTGCAAGTCATAAATCATCTCATGTGTCATCATCAGGTGTTATCCTTATCTCTCCAGATAAAATCTCTTACTTTCGGACAGGATTTCTTCGAATTTTCCTCTTACAAATCTGCTTTAAATAGCCTTTTTAGTACAAGCACTACGTGGACAGATGAGATCTTTTTCTTTGACAAACATAGGTTTTATTATACCCGTCCGTAGCCTAGTACACAGACATTTGACTATGCCAAGAATATGAAGAGTTTTATAAATTTAACTTTTCGTTGAAATCAGTCTTGTGTTTAGGAATACTTAGGGAGACCTTCTCTTTTCATGTGAGCACAGAGTCTTGTTGGTCAGTGGACTGTCAGGCGGAAATCATCAAAATAAGCTAGCCTGTATTTACTCTACTCCAATAATAATAGACACCCTCCGTCATCCGTTGGACTGTGTTTAATGACAGGCCTGTTTCACTATAACAGGGCCGTTATCGGACGGCCGATTGGCTTCGTACGCTACAGTAATGATATAATCGTGAGCACTAGCCGACGTCACCCATTCATCGACGCTAGCGTGTGTGCAGTGTGTACTACAATAGTTATGCTAATCGCGCGTCGAGATTAAATAATAGTACACCCGCGCACTCGGACGATCGATGGAGCGCCATCTGGCCTGTTCCCGCGGTACGCGCGGATAAACGCGCACATGGGTTATTTTTATTAATGAATCTGTGTAAGTCAGCTCTATAATAAGCTCTATAATAACCTTTTTGTATACGGAAGGGGATATTCTACAAGACCTTTGTATATTATGATCGGAATAATCTTTCTAGTTTTAAAATTCCTGACTGCCTAACGAATCCCTTAAACAAGATACGATTAAATTTTAGGGTAACTTTTTATGCTTCTAGAAAAATTGTATGCTTTAAGTCGTAACATTAAATGCCTGTAGTAATTTAATGCCTGTGAACTGAAGGTTTTTGATCGGTCATTAATCAGGTGTGAAGACAAGATGATCTTCGTTCAGTGTCCAGCTTGACTTGGATGCGAGTGGCAAGGGATCCTTTGTCTTGCCGTTCATTGAGTGAGGCCTTTGTTCAGCAGCAGCAGACGATTGCTCTTTGTATAATATTTTTGTAAGGGCATTTTACAGAGTAGGTAAATTTCAATCAAAATTAAGCCACACTGTTCAGTAAATATGTATGTGCGTGTTAACAAATCTGCGCTTGATCTAATACTGTAAAAACCAGTAGTTCGATTGATTGCAGTTCAGATTTAATCATAAACGAAACGATTAAAACATTTTTATTCCGAAAACGGTGGCACTATCACATTCCATTTCCAATATACTGCAATCAAAAAACGATTCGACACTTTAAATTTCATTTCCTGAAATAAAAGTATGTAATCACATAAAATAACTTATTAAAGCTAAATTTGTAAAAGAGTACTTATCATTAGAATTTCTTAAATTTGTTTTCTTTGCATATCCAATAGATGAGATAATATGATTATTTTCATTACCTACTCTCTTTCTCTCTCTTTATTTAAGAGCTTTGCTCTTGTCGGTGGAGTATTCGCCACTCACTTCTCTTCTCTGCCAACACCTTAATCTCCTGATACGACATACCTACTCTAATACCCTTTTATTACTAACGTTTGTGTTTTTTATCTCATTAACAATTCTAACTTAGTTTACATCAAGGTACAAGAGTCATACATGCGCTTCTTGTTTCACGTAAAAACACAAAACCACATGTTACAGGTTGTTAACATTTTAACGCTTGGTTGTTCGAGGCGGACGTTCTGTGTACATACACGTTTAGGTAAACGTAACTATATAAAAATTTATACGCATGCACTTTTTTGTGTGAAACCATACCTTTGGCGTTCTTTGTTAACGTTAGTTACCAAACTAACTAACTAATTACTAAAGTTGACGTGAATAAAAACTAGTCAAAACCGTATCGGATTTGACTAGTCAAACTCCTACTCTCCGGAGTAGCGCGCGCGATACACCCGTGCTGTGCGCGGAGGGGGCCGTCCGCTTTTGAATAATATCTAGGTGAGCCATCTGCTTACCTACCTACCGATTGAGCCTAAAAGGAAAAAAAACTGATGCGCATGTCGCGCTGTCATTTCTTTATTTTAGTTTTTGTTACAGATGTTTATTAGTTATGTTCACATGTGCTGGACGTCCTGTGACTTGCAACTTTACACTAAATCTTATCTCTCTCTCTATTTAAGAGTTTTGCTCTTGTCGGTGGATAGGAGTATTCGCTACTGATTCCTCCTTTCCGCTAACACCTTCACTAAATCAGCAGTACTTAAATACAAATTAGCATATTGAACGTCAAATTATTTACATATCTCGGGCTCTAAAACGTCTATCCAAACCATCTCAGTTTGGCTTATAATAAAGGCACACAATAAATTCATCCCCACAAACTCAAAACGCTCACGAGAGCTCAATATTGCATTAATGAGACCCCCGAACAATGTCATTTTAATTTCTAACTAAAGTACTTTTTTAAAACCTCTATCATGTTGGCAATAAAGTCTGCATTGACTCTTTAGTCATGTTACTGTAAGGGTTGGTCGGGCACGGATGCGACACGTGCGCACGCATTTGCGTACGCACATAAATAGCCAAGCGCGATTCGCGTGCGGTTCTCACGATGTCTTGTTTGGGTAATTGTAGCTGATCGATGTATGTGTTGTGGGCTATTGAAACTTTGAAACTGATGAGATTTTGATTTGAGCTTAGGAAGTTAATTTAATATCCGATTTTAAGAATGGTATTCAATTTTAATATCCGATATGAGTTAGGCGTTAAAAGTAGTAAATTATCAAATTATGGATGTATAATCATTCTTTTAATTGTACATTGTTTACTTTAAGAAATAATCCTTAATTTGTCCACCAATCGAATGTTCCTACTGCGGTTTTATAAATATTTATACGATACAAATAAGATACGTCAACGAGGTTTTATATAAGTTACAAATTGAATTATGTAGAAACATATTTAAGTAACTTTAGGTAAAATACTGATATAGTCGCAGGAGGTAAGATACTAGAGATGACGAAACTTTGAGTTTACATCGTTATGAAGATTAATATGCCCTCAAGGCTTGTAGCCGGGCGTCGCCTACGCTCAGGTGGGCAACGATTGAGCGAGACGCCGCGCCATTGCAATTTACCCGAGTGCTATCAGTTATGGCGTTAGTATTCAGCGGGGAAGCAGTAGATAAATATGTTTGTTTAGTCTCATGAACAACATATCCATAGATATTGTCTAAATATAGAGTTTATACCATCAAATTATAATATATTTATTACATAAAAATATAAAATATATACGATAATTTGAAATCTTTTGAATTGAGCATGCCAAACTCCCAACTCAAGCCAACGTCGACGCTTTTAAAGCGCTCGAGCGGGGACTCAATAATAATAGCGTTCATGTTTTTAATCATTTTTAACGTGTTTTTATAAAGATATAGTTTAACAAGAAATTAACAAGATTTTTTTTTTTTTGCAGGTAATTACACTGGTTTAATGTTGGTGATCGTGATCGCTATATATGCCGTCCTCAACTCCACGGATCTCGGAAACAGGTAACACGACAACAAAAGACAGAAAACAGTTTCAAGTTTGCCTGTTTCGATGGTACCTACTTATAAAATTGATGCACATATTAATTTATACGGGATTAAAAATGTTTAACCAATTGTATTATACGGCTTGGTATCTAGTTATTTTGAAATGGCTAGGCAATATCATACTACATGTATTTATATTTTAAAGGTTTACCATCACACATTTACTACCGAACATAACTTTAATAACGTTCAGTTTAAAATAGGTATTATAAGCGTCTGTTCATAGGATCGCTTATCCTATGTCCAGTCTAGATTTATGCATGAATAGTTTAGGTAGTTTGGCATTAATCTGTTATGCAAAATGCGCTATCTCAGTAGTGCGCTGGCCGTTAGTGGACATCGCGGATATTAGCATAATCCCAAGCGCACGTGTACCAACTACCAACCCTTCACCGTGGCCAGGGGGATGCTTTCATCCATACATGTCAGATGGGACGGATAAGGGTTGCGCCGATCGATATGTTAAAGTTTTTTTAAAGCTCTTGTTTATTATGCAAATTATATTGATTGTGTTTTATTGTACGGGGGTTTTTATTTTCTTTTATGGGGTTAAGTAAACAAAACATGAAATTGTGCAAATATAAGTTGATTAAATAAATATTATCAACAATCGTAACATCTATTGTTCTGTGGTAAGCTCGTAATGCGGATAAATTGGGAGTATTATTTGTATTGAATAGTCCTAGCAACGATAGTTTAGAATATATTCTAGACTCGAGTGGATATAGGTTCGGCTTCGATCGAGACACCTGCCTTGAAATTATTTTTTCTAAATGATGATATTTAAATCTAAGGTGTGTGAAGTTTACCAACCCCCATTGGGTCAGCGCATCGGTGAACTATGGCCCAATACCCTCCTCGCCTAATTTCGAGGAGGATACCCCTGCAGTGGACATAATATGTATAAGCGTCGGTATTGCTATTAATCAACTTGCTTATTGTTACAAACTATATGCTTTAATATAAACCTAAAAAGTTTATTGGTTAAATTAACGTTCCTATCTCTACAACTACCTGCTTAATTCTAATGTAGATATTCTATATATTTACCCTGCTAATCTTCATTTTAAGACGAAATAATTGGGACGAACAGCAGCAATAAGCTTGTTGCAAAAATAACAAAAATAATCTCACGTCTTATAAGATTATAAAACTGGATGGAAACTGTGAACATTAATCGACAAAATAATTATAATAATATTTATTTTATGTGCTTTTGCATATTTATTGTATCTCGTCGTGATAAAATCAATAAGTACTTGAGTGTCGATAGATAGAGAGTCTAAAGTAATATGCGGCCTGCACAAATTCGAACACGCCGTATAATGGTGTCGCGAAACATGTTAAGAAGGGCAATTCACTTGACAAATGGGTCATAATGTGCTCACTAAATTGCGTTTTTATACCCAAAAGGATACAGTTTAGAATAGCTTGGCCGGGTTTATGTAGAGACAGCAAATTCATATCGAGAGCTGTGTTCACTGTGATCGTGTGTCGACTAGAATGTCTTTAATATTAAATCGTGTAGTTTGATAATATTTATATAGAGCTGAATGTCTGAATACTGCACACTATTATCGTTATTTTGTACTTTTGTTGTAACACTAAATTCGTATAAATGTTGCTTTACTATTGCTTTAAGAACATATTGCAATGCTTCTTGCTGTCTGTAACTTTGACGGGTGTAATAAAGGTCACCGTGACCTACCATCTAGTGTCTCATGGTGCGCATCGCACGACGTGCCACTCGGGCCTGGCATGATGCCAAACTAGAATATTGTTGACGACTTGATCGTTTACTCGTATCGTGTGAATGTATCCTAGTGGTTATACCACACAAAACTAGTTTTGATACTTCAACATAATTGTCATCCGTTACCCGTTCAGTGTCGGAGACAGGCCTCAGTCAATGTTCGCCAAGATTGATTTGAAAAAAAATCTTAAGAAAATTACATCGTAAGTTCTAATTAACTGTAACTATAATCTTGAACTCTAGTTAAACGCGTGGTTATAACTAGTTTATATATAAATGCACTAGCGGAGTAATAGTAACAGCTAATTTAATCTAACGAAAATCTAGGCAATACATGGAGACCTTGGAAATGCGCGGTTGCTGCTGACACGTAAGCCCTCGGTGTTGTGTAATCGAGCCTCAAAGCTAGCTAGCTAAAACAGCTTATTTCAGACGTGATCCTTGACGTGGGACGTGATTCTATTATAGGTAACAACCTAAATTAAGTGGAACATGACAAGCTTTATTATTCCACTATATTTGTTGTATTATAAGTGAAATAACTGACACTTGGCACTTTTAGATAAAGCGAAATTTATACGTTCGCGTCACCGACATTTTATGCTCGTGTCAGCAACGTCATTATGTAATTTCAGATTCTTTTCTATATTGTGTTTCTAAGGTATCACAAAAAATTCTTATTTGTCCTGATATTTTCCACATATAAGGTTATTTCAACATTTTGTGCTACTCTGAATAGAGTGGAGTTGAGGATAGGTCATAATATTATTATAATTAAATGCTTTTCAGATTCTTAATAAAACATTTTGTGATATAACATTTCACTTCTATCGGCAATCCCAGCGATTGCTAGCTTTTTTAGACCGGGAAGCTTCATTATGTTTTAGGGTAAAAGGGCCGGGCAGGCAGTGTAAAGTAGCAGCGAGGTCAATTCCCAAGGAATGCATACAGTTTGAGTCACAGAGACAAACCTATTACCATATACAATAAGGATTAAATCGCCCTTGCGGTGTTTGGTGCCCAAAATGATCAATATTCTTAGGTATAGTTCGCTTGCCGGTTTTGCCTCTCAGTCACTTTGAGTAAATACTTTAAAATAGTATAACGAAAATTAAATGTATGGACATCCTTTATATCGTTCCCTATGATACACTTAATACTGATCGGTATAGGATACGGTAGATTTGAATTGTGAAATATTCCTCGCTAATATTTTATAACTTTGTAAATCTGTTAAACGGGGGTTAAAAGCGATCAGTCAATTTGAAAATAAGAAAGTGTGAATGGAAATGTTTTAGGCTGTATTTGGAGAATGGAGCGCAATGGCCCGTGGCGGTTATTGTCGCGGGGCCGGGGGTCGGGGCCCATCCGGCGTGTTCACACAACGCCCCTTTTTCAATATGCACCGGGAATTAGTGTCGCTAGATGTGCTACGTAATATTATGATTGTACGACATAATCTAGTATATTAAAACGTTATTGTCTGTGACGGAATGTGATAACCCGGTGCTTTCAAAGGTGACGAGATCATCATCATATAGGATATCAGCACAATATCATTAGCATGATCAATAAAAGGTTAGGTTAGAGAAAAATCTGTACTATTATTTCGAACACCGAAAATAAACGTTTTTATAAAAATTTAGCGATGAGGACGTCTATACGACCATCGTGCGGTCCCCGTTGGATGCGAGTGGCAAGGGATCGGCCGTCTTGAGGGAGGCCTATGAGCAGTGGACGGATAAAGGCTGATGATGATGATGATGATGATGATGAGATCTATAAATTAGAAGCAATCAGCTACCCTATTGATATGGAGGATATCCTTTATGACACGTGTAAGCACTAAGCAGGATTTATATGAGTTGTTGAAAAGTAAAAAATGTCACCTGTTGTGATATTTTACGTATAGTCCTCGCCACTTTTGAAGTCCTGCGACTAATGCCTGAACTAAATTTGACAAGATTGACATCTTGACATCTGTCTGGAGTAAGAAGTTGTGATATAGTCATCGCCACTTTAGAAGTCCGATAGACGCGGCGCTGCGGTATCATAACTCAATGTTGCCAATTTATAGTGTAATGATTTTCCACCAAGTCTAGTACAATAAAAAATTTAAATAATTATAGGGCCTATGGTCAGTAGTCGATTGATAAAGACTGAGTATGATAATAATGACAAAAATAATTATAGCAGCAAAATAAAAATCTCCCTGCCAGGTTTTAGTAAAATAAAACATTTTTTTGTAAATATTTCATTTGTATTTTTTACATATAACCGATTAGTAGAATTCATCTAAAACAAGCTTCTTCGGATGTGTTCGGCTTTTGCCAGGAGTGACGATTTTCTCAGAAGTAAATGCTGCCATTGTTACTTCCTTTGTTATTCGACCTTTTTTACAGAAACACCTGAAAATATAATTCATCTGAACAAGATTTTAATTCTTTTACCTTGTATTTAATGACAATAATTTAATGATAATAATTGAATTGAGTTAATGATAATATTTTAACCATTAATTAGGCAAAAATAAGTGACTCTGGCATCTCTAAAATTTTCCCGTCATGTCAGTGACATTTATAAACATATTATTCAACGGGGTTAATTGTTGTTTATTTTTACTTTCTAATTCACAAAATTATTTCAGTTTAATGATCATTATACGGCCTTCACTTTATACACCTCACTTTATATTATATGCTCCATATTTCACGTAAAACAATTTAAAATATCACAACTTCTTACTCCAGACAGACGTCAAGATGTCAATGTTGTCAAATTTAGTTCGGGCATTAGTCGCAGGACTTCTAAAGTGGCGATGACTATATATTAAATTGTTTTACGTGAAATATGGAGCATATAATATAACGTGAGGTGTAAAAATTGAAGGCCGTATAATGATCGTTAAAGTGAAATAATTTTGTGAATTAGAAAGTAAAAATAAACAACAATTAACCCCGTTAAATAATATGTTTATAAATGTCACAGCCATTACAGGTAAATTTTAGACATGCCAGTATCACTAATTTTTGCCTAATTTATGGTTAAAATATTGTCATTAACTCTATACCTACATTTATCTTATGATATATAATATGAATATAAATACTAGGTAAAAGAATTAAAACCTTGCTCAGATGAATTATATTTTCAGGTATTTCTGTAAAAAAAGGTCGAATAATAAAAGAAATAACAATGGCAGCAATTACTTCTGAGAAAATCGTCACCTCTGGCAAAAGCCGAACACAACCGAAGAAGCTTGTTTTAGATAAATTCTACTAATCGGTTATACGTAAAAAATACAAACGAAATATTAAAAAAAAATGTTTTATTTATAATATATATATATATTACTATAATTATTTTTGTCTTTATCAGTCCACTACTGAATAAAGGCCCTATAATTATTTAAATTTTTTATTGTACTAGACTTGGTGGAAAATCATTACAATATAAATTGGCAACATTGAGTTATGAGATCGCAGCGCCGCGTCTATCGGACTTCTAAAGTGGCGATGACTCTACTTCGCTTTTGTCTTATGTTGAATTAAGATCAGGTTCTAAAGTAATATTTTCTGCATCGTCTTCCTACAGATCAGTAGTAGACAAAATATCTAATTACGTAGGTATATCTCATAATTTGTACTTAAATACATAAAATAAAAAAAGTATTTTTATGCATATGCATAAAAATACTTTTTGACGTCACGGCAGTCCGTCCAAGTTAGACCGCTCGTACCGCCGTGGTCACACTGGCCGCATCTAGCGGTATGTTTCCGTGTATTCCCTCACGTAGTCGCATATTAGGTTACCAGGGCTGGGGTGAGCCGGGCGAGGGCGGGGCGATACCATCGCATTTATCGATCACTTGCTCTTTGATTGATAGCGCTTAATCGAGTTTGTTACTCTCGTCAACTTTTGTGTGCATCTGTTGCGTGTGCCAACACCCACCACCCGCTGCCCTTTAAAGTTGAAAACTTTCGCTCCGTATTCAAACAGTTGGGAATTGTAGTTTGATAATGTTCAGTGTAATGATTGCGGTGTTGTTTGTCTTTATATCTATAGATGTATTTTACTTTTATCTACTTATACTAAATTATAAATGTGAAAGTAGAAATGTTTGTTACGATTTGATGCGATTCCTGCGACCTTTACTAGGTCGTCGATCCATATGATAGGAGGCCTACCAGTACTACTTTTGGATTTGTGATCACCGCTCAGAGCTCTTCCACCTCAGCGTCATGGGTCGCAGTGTGTCTTGCTTAGTTCCATTTAACTTGGGAAGTTCCTGGGGCTATGTCGGTGATTTTGGTTCGCCTGCGGGTTGCAGTATCAATATTAATTGTTCTTTACAAGTAAGAAGAAGTACTTGTGTTGTAGTAAATATTTAGGCTAGTAGTAATAGGTAGTAGTAATAATAGGCTTTATTTCTAAGTAGCATATTAATTCTTAGCCATTAGTTGGCGTATTTCCACATCTTTATGTTTGTAAACAAGGCAACAATTTGAAATATAAAGAAGAGAAAGTAATCGTAAAGTTAATTTTATGGTCCATGAACATAAGTGTCGTATTTCACATAAGTTATTTTACTACGGGCTACGTTTTCTTCCTCAATTACACTAGCAAGAGTCTAGTGTATTGTGTACAGCTCATACAGTTACCCCCAGCGAAGGGTGAACGCGACCTTAATATTATTAAACAATTTTGATTACACTTTGTGATATCGCTGTATGATGTCAGCAAGCCGTCATGGGGATGATCATTATTGACCCTTTATCTAGAGAATATTACCGTTTGCGATGAGATTTGAGAAAGTTCTTCTAGAACTATGATCAGATTTGATTACTATAGGTAAATATTTGAATAGAATAATTTTTGGCCATTTATAAACATTTATGAGGTACTATTTCAATAATGTATTATGAATGTATTCAATATACTTAGCTTCCAATATCTTCTACATTTTGTATATTAATTACAGTAGCTGAAACTTGTAAGATTTTACGCTGATAAATGAAAGCCGACTGCAAATTGCCGGTTTAATTACAACGTTTCAAAGTGTATAAATCACGAACTGTTCGGAAGTTTCAGCCGTAATCGCCGCCTCCCAGCCGCCCCCGAAGTTTGGGAGTGACGACAACGAAACAATTTCTAAATACTTATTTCAGGACGCACGAAAGGCTTGTATCGTGTACAAATAAGATCCATTATCCCGTAACCCTCCTCAAGTAAAGCCCTATGTAAATGATAACGGAAGGCCGACTCAAGTTGCAAATTCATGGAATTGAAAAAGAAGTTAAAACGGATAGTCATGCCTCTGGCTGTTTGCATCAAGGAACCTTCATGTAAAATGTAACACAAGTGCTACAGATAAATGTGTGTAAAGTAACGTTTTTTGTCTGTAATATTACTCGGCTTTATGTTAATCATAATACGATACCATCAGGATTTCTCGTTACAACGCCAACCTATAATTATATCGAGAAGGTTACGAACTGAGTGTCCTTAGACAAAAGCAATTCTATAAAATATTATTTCTTCGTTTGTATAAATGAGGGTTTTCGAACAATGTATTAACGCGCAAATACTCCAAGACATTAAAATATGAAGCAAGCTAGGTCCTAATGACTGGCAATGGAATAAATTAATTTAAACTCGGCTAGATTTAAAAAGATTACACTCAGAGTGGTATTGAAAAAAGAAATTAATTATGTCGATAAAATCACAGTTAATTAAATGCAGTTTACACTTGCCTGTGGTTACTTCTCAATTAGGTGTAATAATAATAATTTACGATTGAAACTAGGCTCTGTAATTACCATTAGCGGCTTATCGAGTGCAACGCTGAAGCCCGGAGCCCGGAGCGACAACCCTAATCCGCCGAGGTCCGGATCGTTAATCACGGCTCATGGGTGCCGGTAATTGCCGCGCGGGCGCACTACGACGACCCCAAACTTTTGAGAGCCTAGAGAATGACTCACGCTAACAAAATTAAGCTTTAAGTGCCGTGCAGGCGGAACGACTTAAGCATTCTTCGCACAACATATACACAAGCCCACATAGCAGGCGTTCTGAATATTTGACCGAAAGGCAAAACGCTCGAACGCGAAACGATGAAACGCTGGAACGCTCTGTCTGAACGATCCTTTACAGTGCAATATTTGGCCTTTGGCTCGTCCCGATTTTTTGTACAACCCTGGCGTTCTGTTTATTTTTTGTATCAAAAGTATATTTGTGTGGGTCGCTTTTGTGGAAGTAATAAATTAAAGTTAAAAATAACTTTTGAGTTAATAAACGAGGAATGAAATAATGTCCGTTCACAACTCCCGTGATGAACATATTATATAGTGGCACATTGTATTGTAAATTATTATCTATGTTATTTTAATAACAAGGTTGACTAAATTCAGTCGAATCAGGGGATTCGAATTTCCTTATTTCCTTTTTTGAACATAAAACGTTAACCTTTATAATTACTCCAAGTTAATAGATACCTATATAATGTACATATTACACTAACAAATTGCTTCTAAACCTACAAAGTGACAGGTTTCTCTTACTTAGTATCCGAAACATCTAGATCGATAGATTAAAAGGCGATTTGCCTTTCCTTTAATATTTATCGTTTTGTATGTTATGTAGCAGGTCGTGAGTATCGTGTGCCCTATAGGCTATAACATATCGTAACTAGATATAAATCAACGTGTTAGGAGAAAGCACAAGATGGTAATGGCGGAAATCGTAAGCGCTAGATTAAAAGATTAGCGCGGCGCTGTCAAACGGCGCGCGCGCTCAATTAATATTAGTATGGTGTGTCGAGTAATTTTGTTTGACGATTATTGGATCGATTCCGATTATATCTATTAGAGGATCTCTGTGGCTCAATGGCTAGCGCATCGGTGCTGAAGCTGCAGGTAGCGGGTTCGAATCCCACCAGGGAACACAAGGATTTCTTTGTTACTGAAGAAGTGTGAAGGCAATAAATAATAAAATCTTGAATATATGTATTAACATAAAATATATTTCCGTTGTCTGCTACCCGTACAACAAATTCTTCGAGAATTTACAACGGGACCAGATTGATTTGGTGTAGGTACATAAATATTATTATTGCTTAAAATAATACTTAATTTGAGCTTATATCAAATCTTCAAATCAATTGGCCACGTCTGTCGAGACAGAGTCGAGACTCTGAAGATAATAAAAAAAAAGAGTGCACTTTGATCCGTTCAGTTGTTAGTAGGTACCTATGTGGATGTACTTTAATAATAATAAAGGATAAAATTTTGTTTGAAAGATGGTTGTTTGACCTCAAAGGTGTTATACCTAACGTGATACAAGATCCGATTGTATTTAAACACATCGGTTCTCGACCGACCGACCGCGACTCCGTGAAGTTTTTACCGAAACGCGCCGGAAGGTATGCGCGTGCAATGAAATGGCCGGCAGCCGGAGATAAAGTGAAATCAGTGGTACTAATGGAATTACGATAATGTGAGCGGCAAAGGAAATATACGGGCGCCCCCGCGCGTCGGGTGACATCTTTATGGCCTCTATTTCACCTGTAATTACAGCCTACAGAGTCCTCTGTCCGCTTATTGTATCGACCACATATTCCAGAAATTCTCACACAACTATTCTTATTTTATCAGCAGATGTGAGACCTAATAAGTGGTCTGCGTTTTAAATGAACACTAATTCTAAAAACAAAACAATAGTTGTTGCCAGCAGCTACGTCCGCATTAACTTATTTTTAACAGTCATGTCCGGGTTGATGATAATTATTTTAAAACCATTCCTTATAGCATCAGCTATCTGCCAGTGAAAGTTTCGTCAGAATCGCCTGAGCCGTTTTAGAGCTTAGCCGGAACAAACAGACAAAAATTTTATAAATTGATTTTTATTCATGTAAGTACTGTATATACAATAAATGGGTACTTTTATGTGCATTTAGTGAAAAGCTGTATATTTGAGATAAATTCACTTAAAGAATTTTATATATTGGTATAGATTTAGCTGAAGGCAATAAGTATCGTTGGATGCGAACGTAAACTATTCTCCGATTTCACTCCATTGGATGTACCACAGACACCACAGTGTACTGCAGCCGGCCGTTTGTTCGGAGCAGGCTGAGACTTGCGAAACGGTGATGGTATTAAAGGACAGGCTCGCCTTGGATCTAGGCGATCTGTGGCGTAACCGAGTCTAGATTTATCGGCTACGCTGTTCTAAGAACTAGGCTCGATTATAATTTAACGGTTGTTAGCTTGTTCGCTCGCAGTATCGATGTACTTCCCATTAGATTGTAATTTAAAATTATTATTTATCAATTTGAAGGCAATAATAATTGTAACTACCGGTTGAATTGAGTAGCCCGATTATAAAAGGTACAAGATAAGAAATAAGTGAGAAGACAAGAAAATGTCAATTATGAATTGACGACCTCTGTGGCTCAGTGGTTAGCGCGTTGGCGCTCAAGCCGACGGTAGCGGGTTCGAATCTCGCCAGGGAACAAAAAAAGTTTATTTGTTCCTGGGCATGAATATTAAATATGTGTATTATATGTATAATAAAAATCTTAAATATAAGTATTAATATAAAAAAGTATTAAATATATGTATTTCCGTTGTCTGGTACCAGTAACACAAGTCTCTTCGAGTACTTACCACGGGACCAGATTGACGTGGTGTAAAAGCGTCCATAGATTTATTATTATTATGCGTAGAGTTTCCGCGGTTTCCAGTAGAAACAATAATATACATTCTCTTGTAAAGCGAAGTCCGTACGTCGCAGTGGTTTTGCGCTTTTACGCATGACTTAAAATACCTTACTCTACTTACATTTACCTTGCTTACTTATGTTGTACTCACACTCTTACTCAAGTCGTCTGATGTAGAGAGTATATTATGCTGCATATGGATGATGATCAACTGCCACCTATCCGCCTTATCCGTTTGCCCCATTTTTGTTGAAAAAAAAACATTACTGATTTAATTAAATATAATGAAGTAATTAAAAGTGTCACAATCACCAAACGTTATCGGATCAGTGAGGCGCTGGTGAATTCGGTGGGCAGGATTTATGGTCGCACCTTTAGTACCACTCCACCACCTGTCCGTGGTACTGGACGTCATAAATAATACGAACCAGAACCCGACCCCGCCGCCCCGGGGGGAGTCTCGTGCCGCCAACCGGTTGCCAGATGTACCAGTGGACAATGTCTGGATGGCCATTGTTGACTACCAAGGGAGGAAGGGTGAACAGTTGCCGAAATAGAAATTTAGTAATAAATCAATTTTTCTTACCCCTTTTAGAAACTTGATATGAATATAGCGGATGTTAGTTTAAGTTCTAAAACATTAACCGTGGGTAAATAAATCTTATACTATTAATATAAATATAAGAGTTTGTTTGTTTGAACGCGCTAATCTCAAAAACTACGGGTCGGATTTGATAGATTCTTTCAGTTTTAATTAGCCTATTTATTGAGGAAAGCTATATATCATCCCGCTAAGATGTCGTAAGTCTTAGTTAACGCAGGCGAAGCTGTGAGCATCAGCTAGTATTAAATAAATTATTTACTTTAACTAGTGAGTACTTTCGTTTTGAACAACATTTCTGTCGTGATAGATTAGCTGTTGCCCGCTATCCTGTTACGCCTTGTTAGAGTTGAGATATAATATTTTAATATTTCAATCTACCCGTGGGATCCGCGCTAATATTAATAGATAAATTATAGGTATCGTTTATGAGTATGATTTGATAATAATAAGAATAGGATGTTATACGTAAAGATATATTGTTAATATTTTAACATAAATATTTTTGCCATAAACGTTCGCGTCTATAAAATTTGTAGAATTGATCTGGTATTTAATGCGATTGCTTAACGCTGTTAGTGTGCTTATAACGCAAATGTTAATGTCGGTATAACGCCTAAATAAGATTAATTCTACGATATCTAAACGATATAGTACACAGTAAAGTACATTTTTTTCTATAGTAATTTAAGAAAGCTGAAAAGCTTTTCTTCCTTAAAAGTAGGTCAGTAGTATTGATGCCATCTATGTTTAAGATTCCAAGGTGGATACAATCAAGCAATTTCCGAATAATACCATAAATTTAACTAAATATTGTTTAAGATTCAGTGGTAATTGTATCCCTTAAATACACATAAATAACTGTCTCGCCGTTTATAGTTGTTGGATTAAAGACTTATTCAAACTAGCGGGATGGATGTCTTCCCGGGTGGCTCAACGGCCGCTGCACCAGAATTAGATCGCGATGGATGGAGGTGTCGTCGGCTCGGAACGCGTTTGATCCCGGGACTGGGAGAGGAATGCCACGAGCTTCCCGTCGAGAACATACTGTGTAGATGCTGTATAATACACATTATTATCATGAATCATTTTACTTTGGGCGTATGCTTTGGAACAGCCAAGAGACAAGATGGTCATGATCTGATGATGGATGGATGGATGGAGACATGATCATCATTTTCCGTATAAAGTCTGAAACAAATCGTTTTAATGAATATAGCAACGGCCGATACTCATTGTTTTCTCGCCTCGTTGCTTGATTGCGAAATCAAAGAGCACCATTTTATTAGGATAGGCGAGGTAAGAAGAACTATTCTTTTACAATTCATCTTTATATTTATCATCAAGCCCTCGTATACCGCACTTAATGGGGATTGACGGCATCGTTATAAAATGTTTCAATTACCATTTTCTTATTTATATATACTAGTTGGAGCAAAAAGAAAATAACACCTCGACATCTGCAGGTTGATAGTATAGCGCAGGTGGCACAATGCGGGTGGGCCGAATATCAATCAAACAAATAGTTACGATCTCAGCCCACCTCGGAGTAACCAAACCCTCCACAGATACTTAATGATCACAAAACGACTAGTGATCGGTAGCGCGCTTCAGTTCAGCTGCTCTATACGAGCTAAGATGTACCGGTGCTAGCAAAAACTTATAATGTCTGAAATGTATCACAGGTGTGAAAGCCGCGGTGATCGAACGAAGAAAAAAATGATAAGGTAACGTGTAAGCTCGGATGAAAGACTGCTTCATTACCATAGCGGGCAAAAGCTTCTATTTCGAATGAACAGTCCATCCATGCTATAGTCGGTGCATTTGAAGTAGAATTACTATAGTTGGAGTATTTAATAAAACGCAACTCAGAAATGCGATGGAATGTCATGTTTTGCCAAATCTGTTGTGAACTTTATGAAAAGTGTCAATAGTTTTAAAAAAAAGTCAGCTATAAATGTCGCCATGTGTTTATCCGTTGCGCTGCGTTATATGCTACGATGGTTTCAATCAGGCGGCTGGGCGCGTATTCAATTCGCTGTCAGCGAAATTTGCGGGCGCGCTTTAAAATCGATACAGGCCGCGAACGGGACCACTCAAAAGTTTCCCGTAAACTTGTGGAATACCACGATTGTGGTGAAGTGTGAAACTCGGTCCACTTGAAATGTTCAGTGCACTGTGACTGTAGTTGTTTGTTCGGTCTGACAGAAAATTGGAGTAATTAATAGATATTAGTTACAGATCTAGTTAAGTTTCATTTTTTAAATCGTCGTTTTATGCGTGTGTTGAGGCAATGGAAAACTGCTTACTACGACAGTAATATGTATTAGAATACTAAGGTTAATTTCGCCATTATCTACAAGTTTATAACAGCTGGTAGAAAATCGGATGGTCCTGAAACAATAAGGCCCGTTTCTTATTTAAAGACAAAAGCTATATTGCAGCCCTTTTTTTTTTTTTATTTATTTCACTTTATACATACATTTGTTATTCTTATCAATCAATCGCCAAACTGTTCAAGCAGTTTGTAGGCGTTCCGCTCAAACTAATACATTTTGTATGTAATACTCTAATACAATTATTTTGTAACTTTATATAATATACATATTAATTACCCTTTAACTTTAACTTTATATAATATACATATTAGTTACCCTTCTTAACTATAATATTACAAGAACCAAAATTACAGAAATGTTAACAACAGTAAATACCCAAGTAATTCTCACACACAATGTACTTACATTATTTAGTATAGCCTTCATTTACGCATCTAATTCTAAGTATAATATGTTTTTTTTAAATAAAAGTGAAATCAATAACTCTTTGATGACTCATAATTAATTGATTTAAACACACAAAAAGCTGACTTTTCTGACATCTATTGACGATTACCGACACAGCAATACTAAAGCTACTTCAGTAGATAGCGTTAATAAGCTACGCTAAATAAACGATCGAAGCTCGGTCATCTAAGTTTTTTCGCATGCATGTATGCCTTAAATCTTATGATTGATCGTATTCTTAACTATATAATTTCGGTTATACGCTTCAGCGTTGACTGGATAATTATCATCTAATCTTATCGTCACATGACTTATATTTTCTCCTAAATACGGTCTCAATTCAACTATTCGGGCTATAGCTCAATTCAACTATTATAAACAACTATACGGGCGTCTATTGTACCAACTTGATAATTGATATGTTTCTAGAGCACAATAAATCACGTACTTTCTATTTTCAGATTGTTTCCATCCTCACCTTTTAAATTTTAATATCGTTTTTTATGTTTCAGGTACGTGCAACTTGACCTTACTCTAGCTGTGGACACTAAGAGTGAGTTATTTAACCTGTACAGTGTACCGTCCGTCAACACACGACAATCAGTCAATATGGGCCGTTTAACAGCATTCACTCGACGACTAATATAATTTTAATGATGGACGTAATAAGAAGATTTATAGTATATAATATAAAAGGGTTTAGACGGCGAGGCGTTGCATCGGTGCATCACTCGGTGCCAAGGCTAATCGCGGAGGTCAATGGCAGGCAGGTAGGAAGGTTTTTTGTGAGCCTCCCCGCATTCCGCCGCGTCCCCCCGCACGCCCCGCCGCGCCGCCCGCCGGCCCTCCGCTGCCCTCCGCGGTCCTCCGCTACCGGACAATGTTGCACGTTAGACGTTTATCTCGGGTTTTTTTTGTCTGCCACGCTTAGGACGACACTTTACGCGATTATTGTTTTAAGGGATCTTTTATATAGATGAACTTACGTGTTCCGCTGTAGATGCATAAACTTCTTTTGTACCTCGATCATGATTATACTGCGGATCGAAATCGCATGAGATTTTTTGCATAGATAAGCTACCTTATTTACTATTCTATTCTAGATCATTAGTTACTCTATTACTAAAAATATGTCAGTAATATTTTTTGTATTGTGATGTTTTAGTTACTTCTATTTTAAATCTCAGTTCATATTCAATAGTTGGTGCGCCGCTATACCGAATGATTTAATAATTTGATTTATTTATTATAAATTAACGATTAAAACATTAAACCAAGATATATGATACTTAAAATAAAAAAGACTAGTATTTACAACGCACCTACGTGTTGTAAGATTTGTGGCGATAGTATTTTTAATTTTACAATATATGGAAAATATTATTCATAACTAGTAGCGTCTCGCGGTTTCTCCCGCGTACTTCCCGACCCCGTGGGAATACGGAGATAAATTATAGCCTATGTGTTATTCTGATGAGCTTTATTTAAAGTTTCATTAAAATCAATTCAGTAGTATTTATGTGAAAGAGTAAAAAAACATCCATACTCACAAACTTTCACTTTTATAATATTACATAGTAGAATAATCCATGTACGATTTTCTATTATTTTTTTTTTTATAAATTCGAACTTCATTTTTTTGTGTATACCTCCCGGCTGCATTGGTACCACCATTTCCTTTGTTTCTGTCGTAAAACAGTTTTGCTGCGTTTCGGAGAGAAGACATACAGATTACAGTGTAATTAACTAATAACTTACACCGCGACTTAACATATTATATCTTAGTTAGTAGTCATGTTATCAGAATAGGCTAGATAAATGAGTTACTTGGCCTAGTTACAAGTAAAAATGTTTATGGGTTCGTCGATCACTTAGCATCAGGTGACACGTCTGCAAGTTCGCCTAGCCAGCCAACATTGTAAAAATCTTAACGACAGAAAATATGCGGCGGAAAGTGTGAATATAAAATGCGTTTAAACTAACTTCAGTGTGCTAAAGATAAATAATGCGTGAAATGCCAGCTTCTAGCAACCTTTTTGTTTTATGAAGATGCATTCCAGCAAACCCTTATCATTAGTCATATCATAAATAGAATTCGTCAAAAAAAATCTCACCGTCCAAGGGTACCTACGGCGTGATAGCTGATAAACATAGGTTCTAATGTTTGGGGATTTCCCACGGCGGATGTGGCGAATTTAACAGTGTATCAACATTTATGCGCCTCGACCGAACAATAAAATAACCGAATACTGTCGAATGGCGGATAGCGGCTACCCGCAACATCTCTTATTCACGCCAATTTAACACCCCTAAAGTATTATCGTCATAATCCGTGAGCGGCTCTAAATAATTGATAAACATTCATTAACACTAATGTCCACACTAATTAAATAGTATAGACTATAGTAAGGTCGGCGATTACGTACGGAAACATTTACATTAGCGTTTACGAAACACCGACGTCGCAGACTAACAAAAATGTTATAATAGAGTTACGGCGGTGGCGTTGCGTCACTTGGAATCGCAAGTAAAGGGGTCAGGGAACTGTCGTCCACGAGCGAGATACCGGCGTTGCCAACCTCATTGTGATGGACTCCCTGAAAATGTATTGATAAATAGAATTTCCTACAGTCACATTATAATTCCCGGAAAACATCTGGGGGCCTAGCCAAAATGCCATTAAGAAAGCGTTAGCGAAGTTCGTAAATGATAAAATGTATGGGATGGAAATAAGGCCGCGCTTAATCACGTCCATCCTATACATTTTATGATTTTCTAGTGTCTAAAACATCGTAATCCGTTTTAAAGCATAAATAGATAATGAAATATAGATTTTACCATTGATCAAGATCACTTAACCCATACATATGTATATTTTTAACAGCTGATGGACCTTTTATGTATTGATAAATAATAAGTCGAATAATGTGGAGATTTAAACATGTTATTTGAATCCCTACATTTTCTATAAGCAATCAATGTCCCCAAAGAATTAACAATCGCTATCGAATCCCCCGCAGTTTAGGGAATTGCCCGCGAATGGCAACCCCACGTACCGACCGGACGGAAATAGTATTCATAGAGCATCGACGATTACTCACGGTGAGACGGGTTACGGGCTCATTCAGAATGCGCGCGGATCTGATGGGTGCTGGACACTCGCCTCCTCGCTCGCGGAACTTATCTCGTGAAATGATGACGTCATCAACAATGTCCCAATCCATTTTGGCCACTTTTTCCTTTATAAATGTGTTTTGGTTGAAATGATGTTTTAGTCTTCATGTACATTAATATTCTATAAATCACGTCGACTACCCGAACTAAATTAGACCGAACACAAAAAGTATATTAAATAATCAAGTTAGGTAGAGGTCCAAATGATCGTCTTCGAAAAATATCGTTATCACAATACTCTTAGCTTTCAATTATAATAAAGAGACTGAGGAACTTATGGCTAGTTAATGCAAATAATTTGAAATAAGTAACTACTTAATATTCTGTCAACACATTTTCAGACAAATGAAGAATATGGAAAGAAGTATTGCGTGTTTAATGTTTATATCTGTTCTTTTTAACCATCGACCACACATAACTATTACATGTTAAAACGTATTGTATCTTCCTAGAACTTTCTAAAAGGAGCCTATAAATAAAGTTTTACTGTATTTTAAATGATCATCATCAGTCTCAATTTGTCCACTACTGAACACAGGCCTGACTCAATAAACGCCAAGAATTCCAATCCCTTGCCGCTAAAATGTTTCATATAAACAGTAATAATATGTAGTGTTTCTATCTGTGTGTATGGCTCTATTAGGACCATATAATTAACGGATACTGGCCCCCGCACGTCGTGTTGAATGAGATGTATTAATTAAAATTATTTAACAGACAGCGTTTACATCACCAGCTAACGGCTCCCACCCGAACGACGAAAAGGAGCTGTACGATATTTATATATTAATATTTATACACGAAAACATAATGTGGTTCTAAAAGATTTATACAACTATCCATTTCAACGATCCATTCGAGCTCACCGGATTTATGATAAACAAATTCATTAGTGAGCCTATCGTAAGACGGAAGCTCGTTAATTTATGTTGCAACGCTATTTGACAGTTTATTATGAATATTCGGAGTCTATACGTGTTACTAGCGAGATATTCACGTAAGGAAGACAATTCATATAAACTATCCTACTAATCCTAGTTATATTATAAACGCGAAAGTTTTTAAGTACGGATGTTTGTTACTCTTTCACGTAAAAACTACTGAATGGATTTTGAGGAAAATTTACAGTAATATAGCTTATAAATCAGATTAACACATAGGGTATAATTTATCACCGTACTCCCACGGGAACGGAAAATATGCGGATGAAACCGCGGGGCGCTGCTAGTCGTTTATAATGAAACGACGTTTTACAGATTGTTTTTATTGCAACATTATTCGGTAAACGAGGGATCGTTCTGTTTAGAATGCACTTTTAGAAAAACCAGATTATAAAATAAATAAATAGAAACCCCATTTCAATTAAGCGAGAGTTAAAAAAATATAGTCATATTATATGTATTATATTTTTCTTGTTATAATTTAACACAAATTAATAAACATTATTTACGCACCGGTGATAATATGTATAATAATATGTATTATGTACATACAGATAATTCATGTGCATTTGAGTTTGCGTCCGTGAAATTATTTTAGCGAGTCTGTTGTTTTTGTAATTGTGCTCCACAAAACATGGAAACGTTCACGAAAATGTTTTTTTACGACGCAATAAAATAAGATATTTTTAATCGTTTGACGCAAATTTAAAATTGTTTCAACGATGCAAACATGTGGTGTTATTTGAATTTATTTATTACATGCACACACTTTAACACAAACTACAGACTGCAGTGGCCAGGTGATTAATACTATCAGAAGATTCGACGCTTTATCAAAAACATATATTTAATAATAGGAAATTATGGGAATATAAACGTCTCAACTCCCAACAATCATACCTCAGCAATTAGCATACTATGATACCATTTCTTTAATTTTTTTCCGTTTTATTGACGGATAACATAAGATTTAATTCAGCAAAAACTACTAACCTAGTCCAAGCAAACCATAGTTTAATGTTCAAAAACATTAATGTAGTGTTTGGTTGAACACACGTTTGTAGTATTGAGTTATTTCCAGTGGTGGCCGCTGTTAGTAAAAAATGTTTAGTTTGTGTGTTTACATAGCTGGGTGCAGCGGTGGCGTTGACCCTCGCTTTGTTTGCCGCCCGACTCTCCCGCGCGGCGCCGAGCACCCAGTACGGGCAGTACTGCAGCGACCGTGGACGGCACATTTCAACTCGCTCGGTGCACGGAGTACACTCGCTATGTGGAATATGAATCATATTACGTTTTACTATCAGTACTAGCAATTTAACTTGACCACAGTGAATATAGCTTTAGTGCTATCGCACAAGTCCGAGTTAAACCAGATTTAACAAAATGTTACGCTTTTATTTTATTTCCCTTGTACATATCACGTTTTGGAACTCGTTAATCACGCTGGCTCGTCACTCTTTATCAGCTTCGGTCGGGTGATGTTAAATTGCGCGGACTGTATATTCTGAACAGCGCGTTGACTTGTCTAAATGTAGGTACATAATATATATTTATTTGTTGTTTTTACGTTCGTTTACGCGAATCTGTTTACGAATTTTATACATGTTACATCGCTTGAAATCCTACAAATTTATTTGGGGTTACTTTAAACGTAAACATACACGTATCAGGCCTCTTTCCATGAACACCACGATATACTTTTGTATAAATATAATTTTAATATCATACAAGTCATTATACCGACTTGTAATACATCACACATTCCATATCATTTCCGTTTCTTTGTGTAGTGTTTGGTTAAGATTTTAACTTTTATGCGTGTTAGTGCCACTAACGTTTTGTAACACGGCTATGCGAATTTTCATACGGACCCGGTAATGTCTGCGTTAACGAGTCTTATAACGCATACACTGGGTCAGTGCTTATACTATCGCAAGATAGAGATCTATATGACGCGGTCTGACAGGCTTGTCGTAAAGCCTCCGTTTAATATGCCTGGCCCTAGAGTATGCTCCCAAGGACTCGATTTATATTAAATACGATCAAGTTCCTAGATAGATTTGGATCAATTTAATTACTTTATTAATGTGCACCTTTTTATACTTTAATAGCTGTTGGCACGGTCTGACGTATTATATTAATTATTAAAAGATGTTTTAAAGCAAATTTATTTACATGTAAATGTACTAAATGCGCAGAGTAGATGTTTGGAAACCAGCGTCGCTGCTTGTCTCCCTCCCACTACACGAGCAATACACAATACATACATGGATTACGCGTGCTAATAACGAAGTCACACTCAGAACACAGGGCTGCAGTTTGTTGTCACACCATTACAAATGTTAAACACTTAACTAAAGAGTATGATCGTGTGCTTCGGTAAAGTATGATTGTCTAATCATACTCGCGGCTCGCCAGTCCAGCTCACATTGCCAATCCAATCTTCTTTATATAATCCATGGATTGTGTAAAACAAAGTAATAAAAATATTATGATCATTATATTAATACAATATATTAAAGATATGTGCGTGTTTATGTTTGGTGAATGTACGAAAACATTCAGTAACTGCGGAAGTGTGGCATTTGCCGTATTATAAGAATTAATAATAATAATAATAATATCTATGGACGCTTTTTACACCACGTCAATCTGGTCCCGTGATAAGTACTCGAAGAGACTTGTGTTACGGGTACCAGACAACGGAAATACATATATTTAATACGTTTTATATTAATACTTATATTTAAGATTTTTATTATATAATACACATATTTAATACACATCCATGACCCAGGAACACAGAAACTTTTTTTTTTGTTCCCTGGCGGGATTCGAACCCGCGACCTCCGGCTTGAGCGCCAACACGCTAACCGTTGAGCCACAGTGGTCGTCAAAAAGAATTGCATGTTATTTTGTGGTTACTTCGCGTTCTGTAGAAATTTAACAAAAGAAACGGCCGCGCTTGCCAGATGCCTCCATGCCATTCATAATTCATACTCGTATATAAATGTGAAATGTAAACTAATGCATATATTCATTTAAAACATAGTACTTATAGGCCGCCCCTGGTTCGTACATCGTCCAGGCCCTGTATCTGATAGATTCTTAAATTACCATACATTTTTAAAAAGAATTTTGTCTGTCCCAGTAGGTTTCTTTCTTTGAATTGGTTTTGTGCCCAATTTTTTCTATCTTTGTTTCCATAGAAGCAGTAAAAATAGTTTACACTAAAATCTTAAACACATTGGTAAAACAATATGCAAGTGTTTGTTTATTTATGGGCGTGCTATTAAACCTTAAAATTATGTCGTTATAGAAAGGTATACCTGCTGTTTATGTGGGCGATGAATGATAATAGTTTACAAAAAATGTTTACTAATTTGTATTCTATATACAATATGTAATATGGCATTCCTTAGAATATACATATTGTGCTCAGATTAAGCAATCTAGAAATATTAACGTTTTGCGAAACTATATAAAATTGATTGGATTCTACTTTAATAGTAGTCGTAAGTTAAATGAATTACTTTTAGTAGTTAAGACCTACATTCATTTAAGTATTACGAAAAAGCTCTTATTCATTTTACTACTGTTTCAATAGACGACAATATACTTGGCCTACTTAATTTAATATTTATAATCTATGGTTGGCGCACAGAAATACATTTTAGTCTGTGAGTTTAGCTTAGCTACATTTTTTATGTATTTATAAAATAATCAGAATGGGGTCGTGATGGGATGATAATGATATGTTGCGAGTTCGTTATGATAGCTAGAAAGATACTATACCCCGCTACTCAGTACTCGAATGGATTATACGAGTTTACATTGAATTCGCTGTCAGGTGGGTGGGCGCATAGTAAAAGCATAATATAATATACGTAACACGATTTAAGAGAACGCATAAACTTTACGTGCGTAGTATTATTTTAAGATGCAACAGATATCAACGTGATCGCATATCCTCGCATAACATCACTCGATTTGATTGACCAAAACGACCACGTAGTCATACAGACCTCGCGATCACACGACCACAGCGTGCTAATGGAACTGGGATAGTAATAAGTTATAACTCATTGTCATCTTACAGCTTTTTTGTTGGTCATTTTGATGACGGCGTATATTATTATGGTATTTACTGCCACGGTAATAGAAAATGCATGCATAGTTTTGTGTCGATTGAAGCCATGCGGCACATGAATAAGCACCGTGCAGTTTAATCCTCTGTGTATAGTGAAAATAGGCTTAATTAAATATTTTTGGAAAACGTATACACAGGAGAGCATATAAAAAATAAGTGTATGTGGTGGACTATTGTGTTTAAAACAAATTTAGTAAAAAAAATGTCGATAGCAAAAAAATCATAAAAGTTTACATTTTGGCAACTTTACCTGTGTTACTCGTTAACAAATCTTGATGAAGTCAATAACTGTTTTTATTTATCGATTGAATTAAGATACATAAATATTTGTAAAAAATAATAAATGACATGTTTCGGTAGAGAGATTTATTAGAAGTAGAAGAAGTAACACTTGTGAAATGTCACAATTCGACTGAATAAGAAAATCCGAGTTTATATGAATCATTACTATTGCAATCGTTAAACATTAAACCGATTGGTTTAAACGACTGACTATTCTGATGACTAATGCCGGAGTACGAAACAGTTGATACCAGTATCATGCGATTCGTGCCCTAGACTGCAGACTGCTGTATTCACTATATTGATTATGTACTAGGCTCTAGAGCAGTGGTACACTCGCGGCCGGTCATGAACTATTCAGTTGTATCAGAAATCAATATGGGTCAAGTGAACAGTGAACATTAGATTTGCTATAGTATTGTGTAAAGGTTAGTGGTAAGTTGAGATTATAATGAAACATGAGATTATAATAATTCACAACAATGAGTTAAATTCGCGTAAACGTTAGAAAACAATAAGTTGAGATCATTCGTTAAACCCCTGTCCCTGCTAAGTTAGTTTAAGTTAATAGTGGAATACTATTTCTAACTTGTAACATTCATGTGATGAGATTCGATCATATTTCTTTCTCATACGAAATAATCCTAAAAATTAGGTCATAAATCGTAATACGTATAGTACTAGCAGCGCCCCGCGGTTACACCCGCATACTTCCCATTCCCGTGGGAGTACGGTGATATATTATAGACTATGTGCTATTCTGATGTATGAGCTATATTTATTGTAAAGTTTCAAGAAAATCCATTCAGTAGTTTTTACGTGAAAGCGTAACAAACATCCATACTTACAAACTTTCGCGTTAAGAATATTAGTAGGATATAATGTTGAAACGCTTATAAAATCGGTACATTTGTAATTTTGGCGTGATTAAGTAACAAACAAATACACTCAACAAAGAACAAAGGAACATCGAATAAAAACCCATCGGAGCTATTGCCAATTATCCGAATATTATTATGACTTCTTTTAAATGTTACCAACGCCTCCGTAACGTGAACAATCGTAACGTAACGTGTTCAAAGAAACGAAACAATTAATGAGTCAGCGCCGAGGGATCTGCTGACTTTGATCCTGCAAGAGTGCTTCGGTTACATGGTTTGGATAATGAATGAGAGGAAAGGTCAACCAGCGATGGCACGTAACGTCTCGACGGTGTATCGTTTCTTGTCATTATGGGACGTTTATAAAAGGGATCTTATTAAGAGATAAGGATAAAGGAGTTTCTAATATAAGCGTAATATTTAATAGATATCAGCCCATTTGCCATAGCGGCTCCAGCTCTTAGGTTTGTGTTCATAGAACCACCTATGGCACATAGGTAACCTAATTCTTTTTGCAAGTACATAATTTCATCATCATCATCAGCCTTTACACGTCTACTGTTGAACATAGGCGTTTGCGTTCATTGAAGGTGTTAGGAGACTTATGATTAATAAATAAAATATATAGTCATCTATGTGAAACTCCTAAACTCCTAAGGATATCTCCAGGTCTTTCAGATACATGTGGCCAACCGCCAAGGGTCATATCCTTTACACGACATCTGATCCAACAATGTAAAAAAACTAAAATGGATGGTCTCGGGTACATGATTAGGATGTCGCCATTATTTTATACCCAGTGTATAAATACGATAGAAGATCTCGTTTAAGTTCCGTTCACCCTAGCAGAATAGGATACACCCCACCCTAGAGCTCTTAAAAAGGCCATCAACAACCTACATCTAAATGCAAAAGGGCATTCAAGTTTTAGATGTCACATGTAAAAGTGAATCCAGGGACTTTATTTCACTCTCAACTGTAATGTGGTATGCGGCATAGCCAATAACACCCCGTTTCACTACATTATAGTTAGATTTTAATGTTACAGGATGAACTTCAAACAGAATCTAACATTAGATTTATACTGTGTACATGTTGGAATGTAGCGCGGTTGTATGGCACCGGCCGGGTTGTGTGCGGTTCGCGAAAGCGGGTATTTCAGTCCATGGTCGGCGAATGCAAGGCCCCTTGCCGCAATAGCTGCAATAGCTGCAGTTGCACTAGGCGCACGGTACCGATACCTACGATTAGAATGTTCTCGAACACAAGGCCCTTGTGCATTTGCATACGTACAGACCCATCGACGACTCCCACGCGAAATAAAAAAACAAGGAAGAGAAATAGGTGGTGATAAAATCTGGCGCGAAACACGGAAATAATGAAGTTTTATCCTTGTAGAATGTTGTTCTTATAATGTACGTTTAATATATGAGCTACTGACAATAGATAATTATATACTACATAAAAAAATAACTTGGTGGAGTGAATATTATAATAAGTTATTATTCTTGTCTCAATGGTAATATTATGTGTAGTATTTTTTCATGTTACATGTATAAGAATATTAAGAAGATATTACGCTAACCCAAATCGGTCCATAGGCCATACGCGTAGATACCTCATCTTGTGGTTGACCACACATCATTTCCTAGTATCGACCACTCCGGAGACCACGTGTATGACCTATGCGTAGCTGCACCCGCATGACCCACACGCCGCTAATGCAAACCAAGTGGAATACATCGACAAAGATTTCCTGTGTGTTGCACATATTTACACATTCTAATGTATTTAATTATCACTGTCTTGTGCGAAGTGATTCATGACTGGCTTCACAAATAACAAACATACATAATGTATTACAAACGCGCTTTCTATGCGAGTGCAGTTGCCATAGTAAATCAAACGCTTATATAGGTCGCTATCAGATCACCTCGGTGTGGAGGTGATTTTATTAAGGTCCACTGGGTCTGTGCCCCGTCTTTGATAGATAATGTTTGTCATGTACACTCTATCTCACTCTTATCGAATACATGAGAGAGAGAAAGGTAGATGGTCATTTTGATGTCTGTGAAAGGGATAGGCACCTGCTTATTTCCTGGTAGTGTAACTAATAGCACCGAAACAGAACAATAATTACGAAACTCGAGACGCGAACAGCCGACCTGGATTGTGAATAAATAAATAATCCTTGTTTCTTCTAGTTATCATTTTGTTGTTCTGAATAGATACTCCAAAAATTGTGATAATATACATTTTTATAATATGTTGACGACAGGACACTTTATTTGGTTTCAATTGTAAAATATTTTAAATTTTCATGCAATATTTAGTATATCTCAAATGGAAATGTTAAAATATGTATTGGTAATGAGTATTTTGTTACACATTTTTGGTTTAAGTATTTTGTTATGGCAAGTATTATTTCTGGAGTGTTTTACACTCGAAACACTTGGCCAACGGTTTTTAATAAAACGAACATATTATTACATAGTTTACGGCGTATTTTAACAGTTTGAATGTTGAGGTTGGGGTTTATCGCGGCGCACACAATGAGTCGTTGGGAATATCACTTACGAGTGGTCTCGAGTGGTCCGAGCGATGTTTACGGCCAGTGATGAAGGCTCTCGTTACACGCGGGTAATAACGTTTAACCGCATTTTTTGTAAGCGCTGCGTTGACAAGGAGAATCGTTAAAATTACAAATCATACACTTTATTGCTAGAGTCGTTTTTTTTTTTTTTTTTTTTCGGTTGGATCTATGCTAATGGTCCTAGTGACCGTTATGCGTCATCGGAAATGGGGTGATCCGGTTGGATCATCCTATGACGTTAAGTTGCTAGAGTCGTGAATTTCGTTCCGTGAATGGGGTTGAAACAGGGTAAAACTTTTATATATTTCACTGTCGATACTCGTACAGTATCAGTTAAATTGTGGACATCAGCGTAATTCAATAAACGACAAGACGAGCGCCGATACCATCTTGGACTGGCCACTGCACGCAGATCAATCCTTGTTCAAGGTCGAAGAACGACGAAGAACGATGCTTCACTTACATACGACTTACGAAAATATGCGGGTCAAAAGTAAACTCCAAACTATCGATACAGAGTATAGACCGCAGACTTTAAGTATAGCGCACGCAAACAGTCTCATGCAACGTCTTAAAACGTGCATGAGTCAACTAAAAGCAATACAAATATTCTCAGAGCGGACACGAGAGACTTTAGTATTGTTCTCGGTTGTATGGCAACCCGCCCGGACCAAACTATCAGTAACAACACGATTAACTGCGACTGTATGCCTGATTACAATTGTCTGTCAAAAATGTGAGTGGATTAGAAATAAATTATAGTTAATAAAAGTGCTTTTCTTTCTTATTGTAAAATGTGTAAGTTCTTTGGACGGACTAATTTTAGATCCGAGAGGACGTGTCAGATTCTATTCAAATAACATTTCGTGTATGCTCTGAATTCTAGGAGTTCATTGTGACCACTTTTATCTAAACAGTAATTTTTGTGTTAGTAGAAGACCGTTCCGGTATTTTGTTACATATTAAGGTGTATACAATTATGACTGTGTTTCTTTGCTACGTTCGTGAAAAGCGTTGCATTTTATATTAAGTTGCAATGTTAATTTGAACGATTTAATTATGGGGTAAATAGGTATGTATTTATAAATTAAAATAAACACTAGAAGTCAATCTAAAGCATACATATTTAACCGGAATCTCGCCTCAAGTATTTTGATGGAGCTGATAAAGAAAGGTATGCAAGAGGAATGCTGCATACGATTTGGTTGGCTAACCCACCGAGTTGGCACAGAGCCTACGTGCCGGGCGACTTATGGATTCACCCGTTACCTTAGAGGCTATATTTTCATAAGTGTTCGGTCGAGTGAACCAAAACAATTATAATATGAGGGTTTGTTTAACATACGAACTGTACATGGTTATTATCTTTAGCCTGTATCGATACCACTTGTAAATCTGCTTGTTGGCTGTAGAATTTTGAGTATTAATATTTTACGGATGATAAAAAAAAGAAATGTGTCGTGGGACATCAGGTAGGAACGAAGTTCCTTCTGCTAAAAAGAAAGGTATTATACACTACTCGCTTGTGTATGCGACTGTCGCGCCTGCGCACGTCTCATTTAACGCTTTTATTCCACGCACATTTTCTTACGGTTTTACTATCACATTTTTTTCAGTTCGGTCGCGCAGCAAAATCCCTATCCCCTCTAAGCCTGCCGTAAGGAACTTCATTCCAATAAAATCTATTGATGATCGAATTAATAATAAACGTAATGTTTCTTTAGAACAATAACAGTATTATATTATGTTTAGTGCTTACATAAAGTAATATCAATAACAAGCTAATAATATTTATAGCATAGTACATAATAGACCTATTAGTAAGAGATAAAGTGTTCAAATACATATTACAAAATAAGTACAAGTAGAAGTTAATGTAATAGTAATTATGATTTATTACAATTTCTTTGCAACTTGAATAAGTAATTAACAAGCGAAGTGCGACAGTATGTAACTTAGTCATAAATAATAATTATTATTCATAATCGTAATAAATTATTAGTACAATAATTTTTAATAAATATTTATAGACGTTTAGATTGTTCATAATACATATTCTTTATCAATTATAATTTATAAAGTGGTGTACCGAAACAGGTTTGTGTGTACACGCGCGACGACGTTATCTCCAATTTGAATGTAATTATAAGTGCAGCGAGCGAGCCGCGCCGATGGGCCCCGCGGTCATCGCACCACCAGCGCCCGGCCGCCAGGCCGTCGCGCTCCGGTGACGGCGATGCTATCAGCCGGACGATTACGAGTACCTGTTGCCTCCTCTATCGCCATTGTAAGGTACATGGCATAGCTGTCACGGTATACGAGCGTCGAGGTGCATTTACGGATGTGTTACGTTTGATTCGCCATGGTCGATTAATAGTTTTTGTAGGTGTGTCAACTACGCTACCCCGCGTTGGAACAGCGCCCAGATGAAATACGACCCAACATCCTTCTCACCGGAATTTGGAAGATGACCCGTGCCCAGAATTGGGTCTGTTAAGGAGAATTAAGTAACAAAAAAGTTTCGATACAAATATATTAAAATAATGAGGTACGAGACGATACGTGTAGTGTAGGAGAAAATTGATTTACTACCTAGTGTTTACAATACGATCTCGGCGATAGCACGTGTTTTCCAATAAAAACTTTGGAGGTCAAGTGTAGTAGGCGTATTTATAGGAACGGGGCTGTGTGCCGTCTGCGGGGGCGGTCATTACTGGGTCGGCGGCCGGGGGACAAAGACCTCGCCGCGCCGCCCCGACACCCGCGTCGAATAGGGGTGGTTTCGCTTTTCTCGCGCACGGCCCTCGGCAACTTCGGCGACTCTCGTCTCCGCTCGGCATTGTTCGGGATGTTTCGGGAAAACGGGCGAAGATCGAACGAGATGTTTCGGAGCAAACATACTTTGCATACGAGGGTTTTAGATGTCCGTACTCGTAAGTCATGTTTATGTTTCAGTGGTCGTGTAAGGTGTTGAGACAATCATCTTGTCGAGCGGTCACAGCAAACTGACTCGCGAGCGTGAAATATATGAATGCATAATTTAATTATGCAAATGTAACGCAATGAGTCGGCATTGTAGTGTTTATGGTCGCAGGATGTCGTGTCCCGGCCCATATGTGTATGTATGCCTATGGTTGTTTGATGTCAGCTTTATGGTGGACTATTAGTATGGTAACGAAATGCAAAACGTTTATTTTTATTCAGTTACATCCGCGATTTGTTACTTTGTTAGTATTTTGTAGGATAATAGGAAGTTCAAAAGGTTAAAAACATTGCAAGCTACGAAAAATAAGGAAAAGTCTTTCAGTACACCGCACCTATAGGTGTTAAGGAAACTCAAATAAAGTATTCAATTGTTTGATGTAATAGTTGAATATGTTGATAATTGTCATTATTTGAATTATTCATTACTTTGCGGAAATCCAAACGAGGATACCAAGTACTGTTAATAATATATTTCGGGAATTCCATTAATCTAAATAGTAGGTAAATGTGTCATACGAGCGTTTATTTAAAATAATATACATATAATATATAGACTTTGCGAATTCGGAGTTACGCGATTTAATTTTCTCGTCTATTCGTTTTTTGTTTGAACGCCGCGAATGAAGAAATTGATAATCATGATTCTTTGGATCCAGATTAGAAGATCAAATGACAGTTGGAAACTTGACAGAAGCCCTCAGTTCGATTGAAAAAGGGTTAACAATTTTGGAAAGCATAGACTCCAATCAAGAGCGCATTTTTTTACAAAACATGAAAAAAAAATTAAATTACTAGGATGCTACGAGGAGATATTACGGGAGAAGAAAAAATCATTGACTCGTCAGACAACTTTGTTACAATTTATCAATCTTTCTACATCAAAATAACTTCGGATTGTGTTTATACACTCTATTAATATAGTTTGTCATATTATCTAGAATTAGATACTACTTAATTCCTAAATTATTATTTTATTTAGTCTCCAGTCCCAATTAAACATACTTTGTATGTCTTTATATGCAAAACTGTACCCCGACTTACGCGAATTCGACTTACGCGGATAGCGGGACTGAGTCCCACCTATCGCGTAAGTCCGGGGTATTACTGTACTGTATATAATTATATAAAACAATATACCTGCGACTTGCATGTATATTGTATACACCAATCATCATCATCATCAGCCTTTATCCGTCCACTGCTGAACGAAATATACACCAATGTGTTGTTTGAATTATGAGTTTTAGTAACAAATCGATGTACCCAGTTTAGTAAAAACTAAATTAAGCAAATGCGTTTCCGTCAGCTAGCTTAAGTGGCTGTGCGGAAAGATTTTCGGTGCCAATGGAAATAAATGGTAGTCGATAATAATATGCGCGCCGGCGGCCAACAGACCCTTTCTAAACTTTGCCAAGGTCGAAATTCGCTTGTAACAACCCCCACAATAAGGTACATTTTGATATTAAAGTAACGTAACAATTACTTATGCTTTCAATATTGTAATCGAATTTGAAGGGCCACCCTAACCGATATTTTAAATTGGTAGGATGTTTAGTCAAGACTGGTGGAGCGTACCTGATGTTGTTTCGGCTAAAAATGGCGTTCGAGCCTCACGTGAGGTGAAGGTAGTACCCAATATTGAGCCGATTGACTCTTGTCTAGGATACATTAAAAAAAAGGAAATTTATTTTGCTAACGCGACCGAAGTCGCGGCCAACAGCCAGTGGGGAATGTTTTAGTGTGCACTTGTATGAGATAATATTAGCGTGACTGCATGAATGGATGGACGGTATAATTTTTGCTATAATCTAACATATTAAAACGGGAACTAGTCAGTGAGTGCTAGTTAATACTTAAAATTGGAGTTCCTGAAATAAATATTAAAGACATCACCCGCGTTGTATGTTTTCTATTGTTAAATGAAAATTGTTTTACTACGTGCTTCTTTTACCAGTATACTAGAACACTATTCAGGTAATCTTACTCACTATTCACTAGTCAGGTATACCTGACGTGCGTAGGTATGTGGCTGCACGTGCGTCAACAAAATAGGTTATGTCAGCCACCTAAGGGCGAAACATCTAGCCCATAGAACGAGCTAGTCGCCGTTGTCGAAATCGGCTAGGAATGGATGATTCAGGTAATCATGACGGTCTTCTGAGCGAGTGGTCAGGCTAATAGACAGGCTGCGGTCGCGGGGTCGAATCCCGCCAACTGTAGATCGTTCTTAATTTGTATGATGATATCTCTAATGTAACTCTGCACCGGGTCATGGATGTGAAGCACGCGTAACACTAGTTCATTACTTACAGGACTTACCACTGGCCTAGGTTACCGCGGTGTCCTTGTCGAATAACATTAATTGATTGAACCATGAACAGTATACGATAGTAGCAATCCACACTTGACGGGTCCGTCGGCAGTAATTTATGATTACAGAGGATCGCATTACATGCATCAAGCAGTAACTCATATGTGATTTATTGGTTCGCACAGCGCGTACCTGCGTGACGAGTACACGCGCAGTGAGATGGACGAGAGTATAGGCTGAGATGAAAACAACAAGTACATATGTTATTGTTTAATAAACAAACCAGTGGAATCATGTTATGCTGCATGTTGGTAAAGAAAATGCTATAACAATTAACCAAATAAATTGCGTTCTTATTTTGCTTGTATCATAAGGTTTTTCACAATAACAAGATATTGATGCGAAGTGCAAACTACTCGTTAAACTATGTGAATAAGAATGCACATCTGACCAGTGAACGGGAGAGTTTTTAATAGAACCCATGTAATTACAATTTAATAGTTTAGCATTATTATAATTGATTTTGTTTCTTATCCGTAACATGAATTCATCGCGGTACCGGATTAACACCGGTTTAATTGATTAATTAATTCGAAACATAGATTGGTTTATGAGGCGTGAATGCATAGCGTTTGTTGTGTCCGCTGTGATTATTAATAATTATAACAAGCAGATAAAACTCGCTTATTGATTTTACTTTATGATTGAATTAGCGAAATATCGAAATTGATCAATTCTCCGCATACCAATTTATTGAGACACAATAGATGCAACTTTGCGAGATTGATAATGGCGATTGTGTGACGAGGAAAAGCCCGCGAACGGCTCTATCGGTAATTACGGTCAGGAAATTGCGTCTGTGATTAACTAGAATGGTTAATAATTCAAGCGCTGATAATAATCACGCTGGGCTAAAGTACCCTTCCCCGTGTGCACTTGCTGCTGAGATCTAGTTTCTATTTAGCGTATATTATTACAAATACTATGAATATAAAACATTTATTGCTTGCTTAAAGGCTCTGGATAGATTTTTAGTATTGCCTGGAAGACGATCTCCGTGCAGTGGTAAGGAATCGGTCTATTTGGGATTCATTGAGGGCCTTTATTGAGCATTTAACGGATAGGGATAGAGGCTGATGATGACGATGAGGATAGTTTTTCGGACTTATAGCACGATCCTTTTTTACTTGGACTTGGTCAAACATTCGTCACTAGTATTGTCCTGTATTGGGGAATATTATTCTTCCCATGATAATAATATCCCTGAAAATACTATAGTACATTGTTGATTATTTTCTAGTATTCTTGTGCTCGTCACATAGATTGTTGAGAGCTCGACAGTGGTATGACGAATATGAACTGAAACTAGTGTTAAAGCTGATGATTCAGATTAATCATCATCAACAATTTCCGTCTACATTTATATCTGTAAACGAACTCCAAGACGGCCCATCGCCCGCCACTCGTACCTAGGACGTAGGGTCACTGCTCGGAGACCGGCGCGCCGTTTCATGTATTCGGAGGTCATATTGAAGTCAAGGTGATATAACAATAAGACGGTGTCGAGTTCGCGGGCCTCATCTAGCGAGTACAATTCGTGGAGCGGCGGATGACGCGTTTGGCGAATACTAGTGGCGTGGGGCAGGTCAGTGATCGCGAAACGCTGATTGTCTGCCCGCCGCCGCCGCTCGCGAGCGATGCATGCACTGTCGCGCGGTTGCATCATACTAGGTATGGTTTTGGTTCGAATGATGCGATGAGTGTGATGCCTAAATTGGGCAGATTCGGAGATAAGATGACGACGATAATGTTTTAGAACGTAGATGTTATTGATAGATTATGTTATATCGCCTATTTTGTATGGCTATCATGCAAACGTGTCGTATTCTTATTCCAATATACTGTTTTTTTATTTCTAGAGGTTAGAGTTTAGATATTATCCCATAGATGGGACGCCTTGTGCCGGGTTACCGGCTGCATGGGTATTGGGTACCACCATTTTCCTCGTTTCTCCTGTGCTACAGCCAAGCTGCCTGTGCTTGATATCTCCAGCAGTAGGACATATGGGTTTAATGAGGCTTAAACCTTTTAGGCTTTGTATTAGATTTACCCACAATCGTTGCTTATCTATACGTTATCTTCTTCTACAGGTAGATATAGGGATAAAATGATTTTGTTACTTTGCAGTTAAGAATTTTCGTTAATCTCATCTGCAATAGAAATAGTAATATAATACAGAATAATATTGAAAAAATAATGACTTGAAAATACTAAAAAAGGGCACGTAGTCGAAAAAAACCGCCCTATACACTCCTTACCGATAAAGCTTCGGTCACATTATCACCCCCCGGGTTATCGCGGGGTGGGTGAGTGCGGGAGCGGGGGGAGCTGTTTACACCAACGGCACATAAATCAATCACATTATCGACATCAGTTAGTTTTGTATGAAATGTGGTTTAATCTTGTACATAAACATTTCGTCCGCTGTCGGCGATGTGCCCGCCACCTATATTATACTTATTCCCTTCTACATAATAATAATAATAATAATAATCTTTATTCAGTAATCAAGTTTACAATATACTATATCAGTGGCAGGAGACCCCTGTTAAGTAAAGAAATACCTGTAGTAGGGGACTAATTCATAGATGTGATAGAATACAATATACCTCCTTTTTATGAAAAAAAAAATACATCCGTAAATGTAACCAAGCGCGGGCGAAGCCGGAGGCAAAACAGCTAGTAAAATATGTGTTTTCTACAAGCAAGACAGCCATAAAAAAAACTACATGATGCGTTATTTGCAGCGAGCGGGTCGGGGATCGTTTCGCGCTCATTACAGGCGTCGCTGGACACGAGTTTCCTCGACATTAAGCGAGGAATTGCACACGCTCGATTTATCGTCTCAATATGTAACATGTGTGACCAAGACGGCGAACGTTTTACGATCTAATGTCGACTAATGGCCGATCGGACGAGCAGCAACCGTTAGCTTCCTCACCAGAGAGCCGGCACGCATTCCTTATGTATTCGTGATAAAATTGATAAACGATAAGCTCAAATGCTAGCCTAAAGGTCAAAAAGATCATGTGTTTTAGAATGATAAGTGTGATAAGTGCGTTTGATTGGTTTTAGTTAAGATTAGGTAAATTAATATACATCATGATAAGTTAGCCCATATAAGTGGTAATGGATTCGAGATTGATGGTATGTTATTTAAAACTTTCCAAAGGTGATATAAAAAAAACATACGATTTGAAAAGCGAATTGAGAAACACTTCTTTGAAGTCTTTTAATAAGTGGAATCAATGGTCTTGCTTTGTATTTTTTTACGTCATTGGAAAACTGTTTCTTTTTGTTGAGCTCTATAATATACAATATACATAACATATAGTATTGGAGATCATCATACTATCTGTAAGAGCTCGACGAGGGTCCCGTAAATCTTTGGGCTTATTTCTAAAAATGCACACCTAATATGAAGGCTTTACCCGCTAAAGTCGAGCGAATGCGAAGTTCGCAGCCAGCCGTGGAGGCAATATCTCATTTGACGCGCGGATTAACATCTGCACCGTCGACCGAATTTATATCTCATACCGCCAAGTGCTGTCGCAGCATCGCACTAGTCGTGTGAATTTTGGAGTTTAAATTCGACGTGAAAATGTTAACTTAAAATACCTTTTAAATTTTTTTTGGTATTATTATATATTTATTGTTATTATAGTCAGCGGGATTATCTATAGAATATAGATATCTCATCTCTAAGCTTTTAAAGAAATGAACAAAGATAATGTTATGCTTATTCTGTTAAAAATATGAATTTCAATGTTCATAAAATTTGTTAATAATAATTATTATTATCTTATATATAAAATTCTCGTGTCAGGGTGTACGTTATTGGACTCCTCCGAAACGGCTGAACCGATTTTGATAAAATATGTGTGCTTATTAGGTAGGTCTGAGAATCGGACAACATCTATTTTTCATCCCCCTAAATGTATTTTATTTTTGGCAGAACAAAGTGTCGGGGCAGCTAGTATAATATAATATGTTAGTCATGTTTTAACGTTCGCTAGTTATGTTATGAGGTCGAGAATCGTGATCTAGTTCCCGTAGACGCGAGCGTGCTGTCGATGATGACGACAAATTCGTCAATAGGCAGGAACAGTTACAAACTTAACTCGTTGGTTAATTACAGTAAACAAGCGTTTTCGAGCGGTCGGGCAGAGAACGGTCTGAAGTTAAATAGATTTACATCTACCTATTGTGTTCCTCGGATCTGTCCCCGTTTAGCGAATAACCTCGCCAATTAAGTGCTGCACTGGAGTGCGAAACGAACAATGCAAGAGTTACTTGTACGGCGTACCCCCGAACATACCCGACTACACCCGGTTACATCGGGAGAGCGGCGATTGTAGCGTTAATGTCATGTCTCTTTCGGATCAAATGTGAAACAATGTAATAGGCTACGTCAGCCAACCAAAGGCGATGGCTTTGTTACTAAAGGTCAATCAATAATTAATATGAAATATGCAAACTGCACTTAGAGGGGTTCGAAATAAGGTTGCCAGATGGTCGGGAATCTGGATTCTCCTGACTTTTTTATTAATCTCCTGACTCCAAAAAAGTCTCAAAATCTTCAGAAAAACGGATATTTCTAAAATTTCCTACGAAATATCATTTAAAATATTTTTCTTTACTAATGTTTTCTTTCTCCCGACAACAATACTCAAGTCCCGACTATTTGATTTTTTTTCCGATATCTTGGAATTCTGATTTGGCAACTCTAGTTCGAACCAACGCCTTGCAAGGCATTACCCAGTAGAATAATTCATGGATCAGCTGATCACTGATGGCCAAATTACCTTACATTAGTTTCATAGTTAATATGTCGGTTTAGTTTTGTAGTTATTACACGGCGATCATAAAAGTTGGTGTATTAACCAAACCAATAAAACTAACTCCCATGACAATCCTGACCGCGTAAAACTCCAATATTGACCGAACGTTGAACAAACAAACGGTACGGTGAAGTATATACAAATATTCCATGTATATACGTTTTTATCTTGTATAAAAAAACATCTTTTGTTACGCCAAGACAACGGGCGGAACAATGCTGAATGTTTTTTAATAGATCGGAAGGGAGCAGCTGTTTGAAGACATGTTTATTGACGCACCGCACCGCACCGCACCTCATGTCACTAGCTGTTGATCGCGGCTTCACCCGCGTTTATATTGGGGAAATACCTTAAATATAATATGTATTATAATATAGGTATAAGCTGGAGTAGCTTCGCCCTCGTTAATATAAGAACCGCCGCCCGACTAATGATGGTTAAGATGGTATGGTGGATGGATACAGTGTATTGTGATGGTGGATATGTCAATGAGGATACCATCTTGATTATTTTGTGATAGACTTTGCCGAGGATGCAGTAGCATCACTGACATTGAAACGTTATCCTCTTTGGCGCAAGGAGTGAGAAATCCAATATTCAAAATTCAAATGTCTTGGCTTGCTTAAGCCAAACCAACCAACACCAAATCATTTTCTCAATATCTCTCTATTTGCGATACAAATGATAACTTTTGCACTATATTATGTGTTGAAATAGACAAACCATGTTGAGAGCAATCACTTAAAACATGAAGTATACTTTGAAAATCCAACTTTTATAAAATACATCCAACCATTTTATTTTCCTTTGTTGTTTTGAACCCAATACATGTTGTAATTTTTCATGCGAGAGGCTCCGATAGATTGGTTTCCAATAACGATCCTTAGACCTTCGTGCCTGCATCGCTGCAACAAAAACTGTTTCGCCCGCGCCCGCGGGTCCGCGACCCAGCGAGGCGAGTTTGGGGCGAGGCGCGGCGGGCGGGGAGCGGGGGGACGCGGTGAGGCGGGGAGGGGGGCCGCGGTAACAATGCGGCCGTATCGATCCGCCCGCGCGCCGTCTACTCGACACGTACGCCTTCGTTAGCCCCATGCGAGCCTGGTACTTTTGCTTTCGACAGCACTTCCTAGCTCATCATCAGGCATATGCGACGACTACATCTAACGGACTAATTTGTCTAGTTTTTGTTCCATTTGACTTTTTAGGTGAAAGTTTAAAAAAATCGTTGGTATATTAGGAGTAGGTAGATGGAATAGGATTAACTTGGATTACAGAGATACTCAATTAATTACTAAAGCTCAAATGCTTTATTAACATTTCCGTGTAGGTAGTATTTGTGACCCAAAAAATGTTGCCCCTCTATATAGTAAAGATTTCGTTCCATTTTGTTTATCGTCACATAAAACGAATGAGGAATTTTATATGTAACACATTTTTCCAGGACTTTAATACAAAATAAGGCATTCTTATGCTACGAAGAGCTTTATCTGATAGTTCTATAAACATACAACATTTGATCACCTTTTAAGTAATAGTGTCTCAATAGAGCAAACTAAACGAACGACTCTTAATTGGGCTGAAAATCGTTCGATTTAAATTACAATCTAACAGGATGGCACAGGCGGAGGGTACCGTGTCCCTCGGAGATGCAGCGATAAGTGTGTATCCATTACACAGTGGTGCCGGGGCCCCGAGGGCATCGAAGTGATTGTTACAGCGCTTTAACTTTAATTACACGTAGGATCGTGACACTGTACACATCTGTGTACATCGGAGCGAAATGCCAACGATCATTGTCGATAGGCTAAGAAACTAAGCAAACATTAGTTCTTAGCCTAAATATCTTAGCCGTAATGTTTTGTTAGGCTTAAATGTAGGCTGCGTGATGAAAAACTCAATTGATTTGATTGCGACGTCATATGAATATCTAGGATAACTCCTGTAAAGTGAATACGATAAATTAATATTAGTGACTGAAATATTTATTTAACACAACTGAAAAACAAATAGCTAGCGGAAACATCTTAATTTACTGATAATGATAGGATTTCTAACGTAACCTTTTCATCGGGCGGTGACGAATGTAATAAAGCCCTTTCGAAAGTTATAATGACTATAACAATCAACACAGACAACATACAAGCAGTAAGGTGAGCGCCGACTAATAGGAAACTGTAAAGTTTTAGCATTTCTCGTTAACGTGTAGGTAAGCTAAGCTGGCATTGCAGACGTTCATTTTCTCGCCGAATACACTTGCAATCCCAAATGCAATACTAAGATCATTGCTCCGTGGTGCGGAAGAACAGGTTTGGGCTGGCTGATTGCTCGTCCTCATTCGGGTACGTCAAGGCTAGTGGAACCGGTCCACGTGACGCGTGCCTCCTGATTAGGTTTCGGAGAAAGCCCCCAGGAGGCACGTAAGGTTACGATTACGAATGTTAATTACGATGGAATTATAATGAAGCGAGTTGTCGATCGTCTTTGCGTTGGTTATAGCACGGTAATATTGATTGTGTCTGTAGTATTATGGGATCATACGTTGACGGTCAGCTGGTTTTGTCAGTGGTCAGCGGTCAGAAGGCGACATGGATTCGACTTCCACAAAGACAGACATTATTACAAGTGTAGTCCGGATTCACAAATGTAGGAAAACGTATTTTAAAAATGAGTTTAGTAGAGTACATACAATATTAATAATTTATAGCATTCAATCAATATAGCACATTAAATGTTTATATAATTATATCCGAAACCAACCCATAATATCAGTTAATCAATCACACAAACACGTTGTCCCGGGCGTGACGAGTATGAATGTTTGGGCTCGAACATCATCAATTTGACACCAATACGCAAAATGGCCCCAAATCCGCGCGACTGAGTGACGGCCGACGGGCCGCAATCAAAGTTTAATCAGAGCTGCGTACGGAGTACGAACGGACCGGCGGTAATTGGGCGGAATGCCCCTGATGGGCTCGGGGGCGCCAGCGGCCCCTCGTCAGGTGCCCACCACACAACACACGATACAAATCATATTACATATATGAATGATGCATCTCTAAACAATGTGTACCTTATAATGATAATGAGAGAAATTAATAAGAAGGTAGGTATGAGGTTTTTTTTTTCAACCAAAGTAACAGTCCGTAATTAATGAGAGACTCGATCGAGTTTTGGCCTGGCTCAGGATAAGTCGTCTTACCTATCTTAGACGAGATACGGTAACGTGGAAATACAAAATCAACCACGAATGTTGTATTCATAACCAAACCATTTTAACAATACATGATTGCAGTTTATCTACATCTACACTAATATTATAAAGAGGAAAACTTTGTTTGTTTGTTTGGTTGTAATGAATAGGCTCAAAAAGTATTGGTCCGATTTCAAAAATTCTTTCACCATTCGAAAGCTACATTATCCACGAGTAACATTAAATAGCTAAATTTTATTCTGGAAAAAGTAGGGTTCCGTAAGATATTTTGGTTTTTCGGACACAAGGTGTAAAAAATGTTATTTTGCGTACTAAGATCCCGTTGTAAATCTTAGTTAACGCAGGCGAAGCTGCGGGCAACAGCTAGTATAATATAATATGCTTAATGCTACATACGCCGTGACGGTTCTGTGGTGGGTCTTCAGTCTTATTGTATTATTGAATAACTGGTACCTCAACATTAAAAGGTAACCTAAATCCATCCAACAATACCACACAACCATACGCTAACAAACATTTTACAGCTGAGATGAAATACAAATAAACTCTCACGTCGAACATTATACCGGATAAAGATGAATATTTATGCGAGTTCACCGCACAAGCCAATCAATCAGGTGTCTCGGGGTCGAGGGAGAGCGGAGAAGAGAGACACGCCGGGAATGCTAACTCGCGCCGGCGAAGGGCTTTGGAGGGCCTTTTAAAATTGGAACGACAAACATTGAGGCGAGCTGCCAGCTACGTGATAATTGAAAGGTATTTTAGACGTGAATACACAGCGCCGCGTTGAATACGATACCCCGCCATTGTGCTTAGCCTAACGCGCCGCATATTCGGCTTGTAATAACCGAACTTGTCGCCGCATAGTTTGTTCGGTCAGTAAATGAGGTGAAGTGGTGATATGCGTTTTGACGCATATTTTCAAAATTTTTGGTAAGCTAGCGGCGACGGTAAAGGTACAGTTGATTAGATAGCTTTAACTACTTAATATTAATGAGTGAAAATAAATAGAACAGGAAGGTAGAGTCGAGTTTTGTTAATCATTTTGTTAAATTGCTAGACTAAATCAATATGGTAATGCTATAATAATGGCAAACAGGCGTCAAGTACAAAGAACTTTACTTTGAATCCGGGTTCTAACCGGCCCCGTCACAAACACGAGTGTCGCAAGATAATAAAAAACAATTTACGAGGAAGTCGTGTTGGAACACACTACAAACACAGCAACAAACTAAAAACAAAATGTAGAAGAAGACAAGTTTTGTTTTACCCGATCCTAACAATTGAGGAAAAAATATTTTTACAAAGATTATAAATTACTTTTTATGTATTAGAAAATATTGATTTTGAAAAGATAGTTGGCCCTTAACCAGATAAGAAGACTATACCCATGCAGTGGTCCGGTCCATGTTGATTGCGAGTGTCAAGGGATCGGTCGTCATAGCGATCATTGAAGGAGGCCTATGCTCAGCAGTGGTAGGATAAATTAAAAAAATGTCCAATATCATAAAGTAATTTCAGCTTCGGAGTTAAATGGATTTTGGGAGAGAACAGCGCGTCATTTGCAAGGATAGATCCATATTTGCGAGATCTGGTGTATTATACTTGATATGTTATTTCATAGGCATTTGGACGGCTATTAAATAGCGAAATAGTAATAATAATAAATTTGCAATAAAAACGGGCGTATATCAGTTGTGCGGCGGCGGTTACCAACTCAATTAAACAACTCAAATGAGCTCCACATTTATGCGTTAGTGGAAAATTATGCCAGTCGCTGTTACGTTATTAAATAACACCACATGTATTAGCGTTGAATTGCAATTCGGACGAGTGATAATAGAATTGGAAGAAAAGAAGAGAAAGTATTTGAAATGATTTGGGCGTGAGCTATAGCTTCCTATTTATTATTTCTGGCATTGAAGGCTTGCCTTTGCATTGTTATCTACACACATTAGAGTATTATCGACGTCAGATCATAGACAAGTCGCCGGTCGAACTGCCTAAGATTATGGTACCATTTAACCACAGAGTACTACCAAGAAATTTAAAATGATTTGATATACTTTGGTAGATAAGTAAGACAAACCTGGTTATAAATATACTTCAGCAGAGATAACAATAAATGCCGAACTGCCAAACAAATCGATTATAAGAATGGGCAGCGGTTAGCAGATGCTAACGTTATAAAAATACACTAGTATAAATGCAATTAGTGGTCTCACGTTCCAATCGATGATTATAATTACAATTATGTATCAAGTGTATTTACGTGCACTTGAGGTCCAAGCAGGGGTCAAGTAATGCTCAAGCGAGCAGCTGTGGGCTTGTACAGTTAGAATAGCAGGGGGAAATATGTTTGTTTATTGTTTACTTTATTACAATCAATGCATATATTGTGATGGTTGCGACTCTAACATGGCCTAAGTTACTCCTTATTATGACAGCTACCTGCCAGTAAGAGTACCGTTAAATTCGATCTGGCAGTTTCAGATATTAGCCGGAACCAACAGAAAGACAGACAGAAAATATAAAAAATGTTATTTTGATATGTGTACCGTATATGAATATTCATATACATGCAGTAAAAAGCTTTTATTTTTGTACTACAAACAGATACTCCCAATTTCATTTATAATGTATAAATGAAGTTGTCTAGTGTTAATATCTGTGGAGTCTATTGGGTATAACTTTTGCAGCATTCTCCCTTAATTTTACAATCTAAAATCTATGAGAATAATTATAGGTACTATTTGCGACTAAAAAATGAAACAAAAATTTTGGGAAAAGTTGAAAATTCCTTAAACATATAAACATAAAGCCGCTACAGTATTTGCCCAATCTCTGTAACATGGCTATTTTGAAACTTTCCGGTCCTCCCCCGGCGCCGATGGAGAAGTTTTGAATCTCGGTTTCATCCTTCAAATTTTAACCTCAGTATAATATTTAAGTTGGACGTAAGACCGGTTAAAACATGAAACGCATTAATGACAGTTAAAACAATCGTTTTAGTAAGTTGTGAACTGTATAATGTTTTGTTCAATAACGCATTATATGTAGTTGCAATGGACACGCTGAATAAATCAGAACTGTGAAACATCACAGGCGCTGTTGTAAAGTGTAAATGATTCTCAAAACTCTATTGATGCTAAAAATCGGTTGTCTGTAAAGTCGGTTTACTGACGATAGTTGAACGTGACTACGTCATAAGAAAATACTGTTGGGCCGATTGTGCCTCTTTGTCGCTCGTTCATCGCTCTCACTTGCACTTCAGTCTTAAATGGAACGCCTCAGAACGACTCCTCTTGCGTGCAGCCGGCTCCATCCAATTATAAGACGTTGTCACGTCATTTAGGACTACAAACACCTGCACAAAAAATACATAACAGGACTTAAACTATGGATAAGCTAAGTACCTAATTGCACAATCAATGGCGCTATCCACTAATATATAGTAAAATAACGCCACAGTTTACTACTAATATCTTAAAAGGAGAGAAATTTATAAGTTTCTAAAATAATGTTACACTTCTACTACTGCAGCTACTATTTCGTATAAAATAGAAGTAAATAAACGTATCTAGTATACTATTGCTAAATGATAATTTGCAAAGTAGTGCACCTAGGCAATAGGCATAATAGGAAACAAGAGAATAAAACGACTTGGAACAAAAGTGGCGCGTATAAATTTTTATTTGTAATGGTATTTTATTGATTGTAAAAGGTTTAAAATCTTTATTCAGTTAATGACCATCCGTCGAGTCAATAAACTTTAACATAAAAACTGTTGCAATAAAAATTAACGTCTCGGAAATAAAACGTCGTTAAATATAGTACCATTCTGTGTATACACAATACTTGTATATCAATGTATATATTATTACCCGCGTGGAGCGTGGAGTCAGAATTATATCGCGTGAGCTGTAACTATTTAAAGAACCGAAACCAAAAACAAAGGCATACGTACCATATGTACGTATGTAGAAAATTGTTAATTTGTAGCATTTTTTAATCCATAGATTTGATCGTCAGCAAGTTTGAAGTATGGGGCTAGTCCTAAAAGATAAAGGTGCATTTCACTTAAATGTGTGGCTGCAACATGCTGGCCTGTCTTGTCTTGAAATGACAGTCGGAATCTGTCTGGAATCTGTGCAATATACGACTTTTTTTTTTTCTTATATCTCTTCAATCGGTCGATGTGTATCGGAAAGTTTGCTGCATCTAAAGTTTTTGTAATAGCCGGACTATTATAGTCACATATTAATGTAAAAGTATTGTCCGCTTATAAGCCTTTTTTTTTTTTTTTGATGACGCAGCGGAAATCCTTTACGACCATACCAGGGCCTGGGTAGGCGCGCTGGCGTGTGTGGGGACTCGCATTTGGGTGCCCTACCCCACTAAAACCGCTGCGTGAGCCTTCAGCCGCTATATTTGAGGGACCCGGATCTGTGCAGGCGACGGGATACCCTCAGCGACAGACTGGTCCGGCAAGACCAGATTCTCCACAATAGGGGGACTGCCCGGCTACGACTTGGCAGTCCCCACGACGTCGCGTCTGCAGGGCCCGGGTTCCCATCCCGAGCCCGACACGAGTACAGGGGTGTTACTGGAAGCGCATTAGGTGTCCGCTTATAAGCCTACCTTAACGTAAAGATAATTTACTGGCGGGCATTAGTCACCTGAGTCACCAATGGTGGTTCGTTATTCATCGTCGACATTAGATGTGATGAGTTTTTTTTTTCGGATGTAGCTATGCTAATGGCCCTAGTGGCATAATGCTTCATCGGACGTGTTGAGATGGGTGGTGGGGATATGTGATCAGATGACAGGCTATACTCTGAAGGGATGATATTCACTAAAAATATAATATATAAAACATAATACAAAATAATTATTTTATTTGTATCCTTTGAAAATGGTGGACATTATACCTACCTTAAGATAAGTGGAAAAATGAATGAAAACTAAAAATAGTAATCGTGTTATTTGGGTGGGGTTAATTTCGTTTAGCCGAGGTGACCAGTGAAAATGTGTCAGTGTTTAAGGGTCGCCACTATCGTCCTTGTTTATACGGCACACCCCCGAGCCCTCTGCTCTCCTGCGCGTCCTCCCCCCTCCCCGCCCCGACGACCCACCCTCGTCCTCGCCCAGAGTCGAGATGTATTATTAGACAATTCCCCATCGGAGTTTATTTGCAGTTTTATAGTTTTGTGTTATATTGAATGTAATTACTTCATTATTTTCTTATCAAACCAATGTTATGAAGGAAGTGTATTTTTGTGGTCGTTCTTTTGTGTTGGATCGGTCATTAGTAAGCATTTTTATTTAGTCACTAGATCAACTATACCACATTAATGATTGTACGGTGTACCTAATAAATATCGGTATGTAAATATTTAAACACGGTAAAGAACTTGTGTGTTCTCCACTCGTCGATAGGGCGAACACTGCCGGGAACAGCTATGGACATGTAAGAGTACTTAAAAATATACTATTAGTCTCAATTAAGTGGCACTGTGCGGTGTGTGTCTGTGTGTGTGTGCATGTGTAATTGTGTGTCTGTGTATGGGTGTGTAATGGACAATTATTTCGGCGAGCGGCGGTCCCACGCGTGGCCCGCGCGCGCTCTCTATTATTACGGCGTGCGTACGGACGGACGGACGGTGCGCGTGCGACCGACATGAGCAGCTGGAGGTTAGGAGATGAGAGCGGGTTCATACTACTACTACTACTAATATACATGAACCATATTGAATAGATATCGATACATGCATATTCAGTTGGAGAAACGATAACCCACGCATAGTCGCTTCACCCGCTTATAAACGCGCCGATGATGATTATTTTAATGACCCACGTAACTTGCTGATGTTATAGTATTACAACCGGTGACAGATAGCCATATAATATATTCTCCATACTCACAAACATTATCTATTTGTTTTTGGTATGAGCTTGATATAATCGCAAATTATAATTAATTATTTGGTCGTCGAATTGGTCGTCTTGTCGTTTATTGAAGGAGGCGTATGTTCAGCAGTGGACCGATAAAGGCTGATGATGACGATAATCGCTCTATAATATGTGCATAAGACAAACCTCTAATGTGTCAAACACCTCGAGTGAAGTGGCCTGTAATTAATAATTGATTATAAGATAAATTCTATAGGTGCCACATACATTAGTCACTCAATGACTCGTAAATATGTGACGTGACTAACTAAGTATTATGTAGTACGTACTACGTATTACGAGAAGTACGTACTACGAGTAAAGTGACTACGAAACTATGAATGGACCTAAAGAACCGAGACGCAAGTTTAACATAATTGTTCTTCACGTGACAATCTCCAAGTCTTTTTATTATGTCGACCTTATCCGGTCAGCTGCTGGAGATCAACCTACCATCCTTCTCACAAAACGCAACCTACACTCAAGGACTCTATTGGCTAACAGTTCTTCATTGTATGTGACCGACCCACTACCACCCTTAAGTTATCGCTAACCTTAAGCCTATTTGGTGGAAGCTGTCCGCACATATTTAATAAATTAAACTGATCAGTATAGTTCCGCTGTCGCTCTTGAAATGTGTCCGTGCGTGAGATGAGCGAGGCCATGTGTGCAGCCGCCGCGGGAGAGCGGCCCCCCTCGCTGACTATTTTCATTTATCACCGCCCGAGACGTAACTTGACGTGGCCGATACTGGCCGACCAAAACACACACACATACTAACACACAACTAATCGACAATATTGAAGCTACTTTTTCGGCGAACGCTAATACTTTTTCTAGAAAAAAGCCTTAGGTACTTCTTATATCGTCAGCTACCTGCAGGTGAAAATCCTGTCAAAATCAGTTCACCCGTTTCGAAGATTAGCCACTTGACCGACTATAAAATTGTAATCACGTCAATTCGTTTCCTTTTGGTTTTACTTTTATGCGCTTATAATAACTTTACAAAAATAAACATTAAATTCAAATTTATTAGTGTAGCTATAAGATAAGATAGAATAAGATATATAATAATCACTACATATTATAAAACAAAGTCGCTTTTTCTGTCCCTATATCCCTTTGTACGCTTCAATCTTTAAAACTACGCACCGGATTTTGATGCGATTTTTTTTAATGCATAAGGCAATTCAAGAGGAAGGTTTATGTACATAATTTATTAAGTTTTTATATACATTGGCTAAGATATAACGATAATTGTTGGAGGTGTCGGAAAAAAATAGGCCGTCTGGGAGTTTTCAACGAAAACGCTGCCTAAACCGTTTGAGATATAACAAAATAATGTATGGTGGTATTGTGTATCTTAAATAGGTCTACAAAAAAGTCCGCGATGGCATATGTCTATATCTTAGGGATATCATACTATATGCATTTAATACTTTTAAAAAATGGGCAATTATAACGCGATAGTTTAAAAGTTATTTACACAAATACGATATGAATACTTATCATTTTAAATCAGTTAATTGGCATGTACATTTTATGAAGATTATTTTTGCCCTTTACATCATGCAAATTAAATGACTACTTTAGGAGATATGGCAAAATCAAAATAATGCACAAGAAAATAAATCGTGTTGCCGTAATTGAACGGGCGGTTGTCTGGTGTCTAAGGCCGTAGTGTATTAACTCTGGTAGACGTAATATTATGATCAACATAATACTATGGTGGAATAATATTATAATAATAGTAGGTACCCTAAATATGCCTACAAAAGTCTGCGAAGGGATATAAGTCTTTATTTTCAAGATATTATATCTATTTTAATACAAAAACTTAGTAGGTACTTAAATAGTAAAATAGAAAACGATCATCATCAGACATGATAAATCCGTAAATCTAAGTTCACGCGGGCGAAGCTGCGGGTAACAGCTAGTAATAGATAAGATAAGAACGATAAGATATTATTTGACGTGGTGCGTATGGAATCTGGACCAGCGGCGCGCTCAGGAAGACGACCACTGACCACGGCGCCGATAATTGTGTTAATGGGCCCGGCGAGATGATAATGAAACACATTCACACACTCTATAGAGCGGCGGTGGGCTGTGTGTGTAGACTTCACGAGAGTCGGGGTTCGATCCTGGCATGAGTTATATACAAAACTTAGATACGTACGTACTCAACTCGTAACTCGTATATAAAAGACATGGTAAGTATTTAGAGACAGCTAAACCATCAGCTAACCAATATGTTGATTTTTAATCTGTCAACTCTCTGAGTGCAAAGTCATGTTGTTCTCTTACTAAGCTGCGACGTGAAATATCAATCTAAAAGTGTGGGTTAAGTATAACAATTTACTTTACTTTCGTGTATTTTATTTCATTAAATATATCATTAAGGTCCGATATTATTTTTTGACGATATGGTAATAATTACAAGTTTCAAGCTTTTTATTATTATGTAAAGTCTTCATCATCATCATCATCAGCCTTTATCCATACATTGCCGAAAATAGGCCTCCTTAAATGAACGCCAAGACGGCCGATCTCTAGTCACTCGCGCTCAACACGGACTAGTCAATGCAAGGAGATCGTCTTCCCACCTGTATTTGGCCGACTAACTCTTCTAATACTTAAAGTTTAAAGAACATCAAAACTTGTCGGAAACTATTAAAAATAAAATTATTCAATAATAATAACAAATAGTTGGTTTTTCTTAAAACTAACATTTGTTCTACTATTCGTATGTTCAAATATGATTTAAGTTTTAGATGTAACATCAAAGGCAAAAGTTTTACAATAATTAATATATAATCCTCGAGTGGTCTATTGTAATATTGTAACTCAAAAACTGGCGATATATCGATCGACGCAGCCGAATAGTAAATCTAATAAGTTTTTTGTTGGACGCGAAACGAATGAGGTAAAACGTGTTTGAAATAGACAGGGGATTCGGTATCCCCTCGCCGGAGCAATGGAGGGCTGTGCGTACACTCCGCTGTGAATATGTGGACACGCTCAGCGTTCAGGAATAGGACCCAAGTCTCAAGGCGAGACATTCGAATTTTCGACCTGAGTACCTATTGATATTATTAGCAAAATATTGCTAACTATCCCGGAACTATATTATGTATTCATACTTCGTTATTTCAAGGGACGATAGTAATGCTACCTATCTCTATCTAATTATGTTATTTACTTGCATCCTTTATTTTACATATCTGGTTTATTTTATACTAGCTCCGAAGGCTTATGCCGCATACGCCTTTATGCTCATTAGCAGCGCCGCTGTCTTTCGTGTTATTATATTTTTTTTCGCGCGGAAGGAAATTAAGCTATCTTAACGAAACTATGTGAAAAAGGCTAAACGAGCGTGGGAATTATTGTCCGCTGCCTCGTCTTGAACATCAAAACTGTTTTTTGAAAACCTGCCTTAAAATCTTGGTTTCTTTATTTTGAAAATGATTTAAAATATAATCCAAATCTTCAGATCAGAACAAATCGAACCTTATTTATCAAAATCGGATATGTCGTTCAGGCGCTAAGATGGAATATTTTTAAATACTATATAATACATACTGAAACCATAAGCCTCATTACGAAATTGATATAACGCACAAATCAATGCAAGAACCAGTCGGATTTGAAGAAACGTTTTAACAAGATAATAGATAGCTCAATTGTTGGCTGTGGTTATATATTTTATGTTGTGAAAATAGCCGTTGGTTTTTACTTTTTAATAATTTGCTCTGGGAAGTGTGAATATTGTGCGCGAGTGTACACGCAGTGCGTGCTCGGAGCCCGGCGCTGCGGATCGTGCGGATCCATTTCACGGGGATCGATTTCTGTGGAGACGACGTCTCGGAGGCGGCCGGAGTAAACAGTGCAGGTACGACCAGCTGGCGGTGAGCAACCCGGCCGTGGGAGGAGTGGCAACGTCGCACCGTACACACCGAGCACGACCACGCTGCAGTGTGCACGCTGCACGACCGACGCGCGTGGTAGCGCCGAATGTTGATCAAAGACAGTCCATAGTTTCATGATTAACATCGATACAAGCGGGATGGGTCGTGTATATGAGTTATAAAAATACTTACTGTTCATATAAACGTAACCAATTGTACCTTAATTCTCCTAAGGCCATACGTATCGTTACTATCAGGGTTAGTTAGACTTTTAACGCGAGTCCACCTCATTTGATCGATAGCTCTTTATCAGATTGGGCTTTCATTAAAGGTAAAAGGCACTTTTATGAAATACATTTTCCGAGTATTCGGTGATTGACCTGGTTATTACAGGATACTTTACTAGTCATAATTCATAACGTTATTGACGATGGTGGACTTTAGCTGATGATGATGATGATATTATTATTCAATGAGCAAAATTTTTAATATATTATCTGTGATAGTTGCTGATTATATGAATTATCTAGTACAACCTGGCAGCCCTCGGAGGACGGGCGAGTGAACCCGCGAGACGCGGCGTGTTTCCGGCTGATAATGGAAGGAATGCGCTGCCAAAACATCCTACCACACAATCTCAACGAACGCGATCTGTGGATAATGAGACGATAATACAGTCAAATCATGCGTATCTTGGCCAACTGGACGTGTAGAATAGAAACAGATTTTTGGCTAAAAAATCGGGTTCGAAGATCGGAATATTCTCATAGTACATTCAGGAAAAACTAATAAAATTGCGTCAGATTCTGCTCAGCCATTTGATTGTGCAGTAGTATTTCTATAAATAATAGTTTAAAATATAGCCCTGTTTTAAGAGAATTTGTGAAACCATTAAATATCTTTATACTTTACTATTTAAATTTTCCTGTTTTATAAAAACAGAAGCAATGGAATAATTCTAGTACACATAAAAATACACATTAGGTAATAAAAATAAAATATGATATGATTATAAAAATATGATCATAATATAGGGGCGCGATGGAGAAGATTTTATGGAAATTATTTATTTCGCATTTTGGAACAACGATAAATCCGTAAAGTTTAGTTCAACTATGACTCTAATTCGTGCCATTGTATTATAACTAGCTGTTGCACGCAGCTTCACCTGCGTCAACACAGATTTAAAACGGCTCCCAAAATTTTTGAAAATTTAATATTATAGCCTATATTCACCGGGGATAGTGTAGGTTTCCAACAGTAAAAGAATTTTTCAAATCGGTAAAATAGTTTCGGAGCCTGTTCAATGCAAAACAAACAATCAAATCTTTCCTCTTTATATTATTAGTATAGATAATTTATTTATTTAGAAAACTTACGTCTAGGAACAACATTATAATATACTTCAATAATGTATATTTGATGTTTATCTGCGTGTATGTCCATGTGTTGCGCGTGGGTTGGTAACACGTGTAAGAATAACTTATCGCGCTTCTTATCTATCGCCCGCCACGGCTACATCGATATTCGTGAAATGAGTAATCCTAAACTATTATGACGATGGTAATGGAGTGTTCCTTAGCGGAACCGACCGGTCGATTGATTACATTCACGTCTTACCTTATCGGACGCGTCATTTTTCAGCTACGGGTAATGTGATAAAATATTAAAAAATAAATAATAATATTTTACTTTTAAGAAACATCCTTAACTGCCAAACGATTGCATCATGCCTTAGTATGCTCCGTGGGTACCAATTTTTGTAGTAATTATGACACATGATTAGGACACACCCACAAAATACGGCAAAAATAACTTCATACGGATTTTGTTACAGTTTATAAAAATTGTCTAATGTCCAGCGGGAGGCGGAGTTTAGGTAATGATGATGATGATGATGATTTGCAATATTTTATATATTATAATAAAACATGTTGTCCGCAGGTACGTAACGGGCTGCGGAGATCCGTGGGAACCTCCTCTCGACCGCCGCGCGCCGGTAGAGTTACAGCTGACTGCTGACTGCTGACTGTACACAACACTACAATATCCCAACAAAAGACAACATACCACGTTACGACACAACCTACCGCTGACTGTGGGTGACATATTTTACATATGTATTAGCTGTACGTATAAGTGGTTAAACGTAAATAAGTATCTTTTTTCTTTGTTTTGTGCCACTATGTGCTATCGATTGAAGAATGTTTCCATTGAACTGTGAAATGCATAATTAATTATCTGTTTCTTGTTCCACCCGCCACAATCTTTAAAAAAGCCACCCGTCGCCGGCCTTAGTGTAATTAAAGTTTTGCAAGAAATTGCGAACAATGAGAATCATTTTCCGCGCTCTACGTTTTGTATTCAAGTCAGAAATGGCTACAGTTTTGATACTAAAAGAATGTGAACTTTTTAAACTGGATTTTTATTTTAATGATAATCATTAGGAATATTATACACAAAAAACCAGTCAATACCAGTTGAGTAATTATATTGATAGCGGAAAAAAAATAATTAGGTCCGTATTGACATTTAGCGAGTCTGTGTCACGTAACACGCCACCTAAACAGAACTAGCAGATTATTGTCACAGATATATTTATCGCATATATTTTCACACGTTATTATAGATAGTGTGTAGTGTGTACATACAGATGTATTATGCCTGTGTGTACAGGTAGTATACATAAACATTTCATTACATCGATAAATAATGATAGAGCAAGCCCTAACTAAAGAATAAACCAGATGTAAAACTAATGTTATAAATTTTCTGTCCTACCCAAAACTGGTTGATAGGTGGATGTCTTATATTATGTTACTTGATATTTTGCCCGCGGCTTCGTCTGTGCTAACTCAGATTTACGGACGTAAATGTTACTTCTAATACCTCCAAGAATATGCGTAGAAAGTTGAAGTTGAAAATAATGAGCGTTTAAGTAGTTTTCGCATGAAAGCGTAACAAACAAACTTACATTAACATTTTACAATATCGGTAGTATGATACTAAGGATATTTAGAAGTTCAGTTTAAAATTATAATTCATCTCAACGTTAAAAAGTCAGCATCGCACCTGCGATCCCTTGGCCTCGTTCATATTACATATTATCGCTTGAAGGAAATGAACATAATAATAGAGAACCATATATTTCACACTCGTCCGTACTTGTTGGCGGATCTTATAACGTATGCTGCATGCAATGGGTACAATGGCGAATAAATTGTTGGATTGTCACACCTTTATAACTAGAAACTATTAAACAGACGGAAATACTAGTGTAGAAAATAACCCTTGAATTATGTCTATTATAAGATATTCAGAGAACACGGGACAAGCGGAAGGTGAATAGACCTTCACAGTGCATACGACACTACTTATAATGTATATGTTAACGGAAATTGGAATAATTCAGATGCTATATGTATATAATACCTAGTCAATGTATTGAATATAAAAATTATATAACGTATAAGTATAACATATAAAATAATAAACGCTTGTGTATAAACGTATCAATCGAAATATAAAGAAATGTGTTGCATATTGCCCGGTGCCTTTGCAATTCCTACATACCTAGATAGGTACGGGATGCCCTAGGTATGCTATACATTGACTAGTTATTGTATATAATAATAACAACATCATTACATTCATACTATTAATTAACTTATGATACATATTATTGAGCTTAAAGGGTCAGGCCTAAAACACACTAGACCTTTCGAAAAAAAAAATTGATGTTAAAAGTAGTCTCGCTGTGATTTTGCCCCGTAAAGAGATTTACTATATCCCTTTGTTGAAACAGTTTTGTGTGCCTTTGTCGCGGCTGCATGCTTTATTGCTGCGCGTGTCGTTCCCCGAACCATAAAATGGTACCGTCGCCTCACGTGCGCCAACACATCAAAGGTGCACTAAACGACTAGTGCCTTCATTGCCCCGCGGATTACTACTCTACCCGTCCCTACTGCCTCACTTGCCCCAGAGTGCCCTGCCCGCTGCACGTGACTATAGCCTTACACGCCTCATGCCGTAGTTTTGTATTAGGCCCCACTGAATAGTGTCTAGCTTTACTTGACTAATGCCCTACTTGCCCCCCGGTCTAATGCCCCGCTTGCCCCCGGACTAATGCCCACTTGCCCCTGGGACTATTGCCCCGCTTGCCCCCCAGACTAATGCCCCGCGTGCCACATTCGGGCCCCTGACTAGTGCCGCACTCGCCTGCATCTTGCGTAGGTTTGTTAAAAGGTGCTCGTTAGTGCGCATCTGCCGGTTCCTGATATTAATATCCTTTGTTCTATTATATTACACCAGCTGTTTATATTATCTAAGACAGTAATAAATTATCGTCCAGTTGAAACTACACATTATTGCTGAACAAATACTTTTTACGGTCGTCGAGTGATTAAAAACTAGCTTAGTAATTAGTGCTTGCTTGTCAGAAAAACGTAACATCAGACTAACATAAGTCATAACTTACTTCAGTTATCCTTATTATGTACGTACTACATATAACTTAACTCATATTTTAAATTAAAAAAATGGAAGCATAGTTTAAATAAAAAAAATGTAATATATAATAAAAAATATAAGTTTAAATATAATAGTGTATAATATGTTTGTATAAAATAAATACTTTCCAAGCAAATCTGTTCATTAGGTTAGAATCGCTATTTTAAAAAAATCGCACAAAATAATAACATACTGTATAATTCCTTCAAAAACGATTTATGTATAGATATTTTTGGATCATAACATTCCCATTAATGTCTAATGATTTTATTTTCTTTTCCTTATTGTATTTCGTGTTAATAAAATATATAAAACATTGTTATAATAGTATATGTCATGGCGTTTTACAAGAAGTACCAAAAATGAATGACAAACTGAACAAAACAATAATATGTCAAAACAATGTACCGCGGTATGGTTAAAGTTTGTACATTATTAGCTGGAAGTGATCACTGTTAGCCGAGGGAACTTTCTAGTTGTAAAACTTCTTTGTAGATTTGGAGCATTATACGTTTGTCGAGAAATGCATTTGAGGTGCAAAGCTTTACAAAGCTTGTTCCTTTTATTACGGTTATTAACTTTTTCTGGTCTTTCGAGCTTTAGTGATTGAAACAATGAAGTTTCGAGAATTAATTTAGTTTTGAATTTAACTGTTAGTTTTGGTTATGTTTTAGAAAATATTATATTCGGTTGATTTGTTTTTAAATACGATACGATTATGTTTTACGTAGCGTGTCATTTGTTCGTATTTAAATGTTGATGATTAATTTAGAAGTTACTCCCTGCGAATTTATAATGATTTAATACTTTTAATTATTATTTTTTGAAATTTCATGATATTGAAATTTTCCAAAAATGAGTCTGTGTTTTTATGTGTATGGGTTCCTCTTTATTTGGTGTAGGTACATGTATGAAAGTGGTCGGCACACTGAATGTTTACAATATGCTTGTGTCTGTGGTCTAGTGAACTGAAATCGGGGATCGATTGTATCCTCCTTCTCTCTCTGTCCCACATCTCGAAACTATTGTTCGGTGTTCGTACGAGCCGAGCCGGGAGGAAACCATTCCGAATGTACACTATACAGATTACAGGTGTCCATTGTTGATACGGTGTTGATGGCATAACATCCTTTATACTAATATTATAAAAATGAAAATTTGTGAGTATGGATGTTTGTTACTCTTTCACGTAAAAACTACTGAATGGATTTTAATGAAACTTTACAATAATATAGCTTATACATCAGAATAATACATACTCCGTACTCCCACGGGAACGGGAAGTACGAGAGGGAAACCGCGGGGCGCTACTAATATATTATACAGCATATTGTTGGTTGCAAACTTACCTGGACTAGGTTAGGTTACTAGTTTATACAGGATGTCACGTGTTATATATAACGGTGTAGCAACTCATATGCATATTATTATTACATCGTACATAAAGCAAGTAGTCTTAAATCTCTTGGAATAAAAGCTAAAGCGAAAAATATATTTCTACAATGTCTTATCAACCCGTCGTTTCACGATTATAATCTTCCAATAAGCGTCTAATGTATCTCGTTTCAATTTAGATGAGCAACAAGATTCATTACAAAAATAATAGGTTCCTGCCGTATTTGAGTTACGAGCATATCAGATCCGCAATTATAGTGGGTACTGTGGGGTCTAGGGACCCTCACAGTTCTGGGGATTACGGAAAGGAAATCCAACCCGCCATACAAAGATCGGGGTTAGGAGTTTTTTACTCGTGTAAAAAAAAACATGACCAAGAAATTCCTATTTATTATTTTGTACAAAGGCTTGAAGTTTGTATAGATGAACGATTGTTGCCAACTGAATGGGTTTGGATACCTTGGAACCTCATAGTGGGAACTTTAATTTGAGGCATTATTATCAGGTAAAGGTTTAACGTAATGTATGTTAAGCAGCGGACGGATAAAGGCTGATGATGATGATGATGAAGATTTAATACCTATTCGAGAGAACACACTACTCGAACAAAAACACAATACGTACTACTATAGTTTTGGCTTCACGAAGTTTGATAGAAGATTATTCCATTACTAAATATTTTTTATTTCGCCTTGTAAAAGTCGATCGCTTCTCTTAACATTAACTATTATGTATATACATACATAATGCAGTACTTATTATAATACTTTAAGGGCCTGTTTCACAATCTCCAGTTAAGTTCCCAATAGGCTATCGCCTATCGGCAACATATTTGACAGATAGAGTATGGAGTATCTGTCAAATATCTGTCAAGTATGTTGCCGATAGCCTATCGGGAACTTAACAGGAGATTGTGAAACAGGCCCTAAATTATAATAATATTACAAGCGTCCACATTATAATGGCGTTAAAACAATCGCACGGAGGTATGGAGGTGGCGTCGATTACCATCGGAAGTAGTAATTGTAACGAGGTGCGGTTTCCGAGGGGTCGCGTATCGGACGATCTGGTGGGGCTGAGATTTACCTGCCAAGTGCCAAGGTCACCCCGCTACAGGTCAATATTAATTCACTAACTGTGAATTGCGAAATATGAAAGTTGTAATATTTCCAAAACTTGATCCTGAACAGTATGTTTCGTCGGTTTGCTGAGAGTGTGAGCTTTATGAGGCACCAAAGCAGTTAGATAATGGTTAGAGTTGCACTTGATTAAATTGGCTGAAATACAGGCTACTGGTTAGTGATAGGTAATAATAATTTACTTAAACAATATGGGGCCTATGTTCAGCTGGTGACGGATAAAGGCTAATGACGATGATGATGATGATGAAAATTCTAAATTCAAATACATAAATAAAATTCTTAGACATAATTACAATACCGTCGATGTGGTATGTTCAAATGTAGAGTCAGTTATTAAATTTGCCTTGATTTTTACATAAAAAGCTATAATCAGGTGGAGATCGAGTTAGGGGGGCCATCTGGGCACTCGAGGCGTCGGAGTAATGGATTTGTCAACAAGTAACCCTAGCCGGCCAATTGGATTACGTGCGCCGCCGGCGCAACGAATATGTACCTTATAATTAGTTCACGTAAGAGTCCGGTCGGCTTTATACAATTTTTTAAGCGAACATTTTTGAAATGTTTTTACTTTTTACTGTCTTTATTGTTGACAACCACACTGATTGTTATCGTCAATTCGTTTATGAATATTCATAAGGAATATACACAGTAAAGTATCAACCTACATGTGTCGCACTGCTGGGCACGGAATCACCTCGAAATTAGGCGAGGAGAGTATTAGCCCATTGCTCACCGATGCACTGGCGTAATAGTCCAGTGTCGATAATTTTTGAAACAAAATAAAATCACAGTAGGATGAAACTCATTAGAAAATGACGGGAATATGATAAAAATGAAAGGAAAAATAAATTACGGGCGATACGAGTTTTGGGAAAAGGGAGGGGGTGGATTTTAAGGGGGGGGGGGAATGGTTTATCTCGATTTCCGGCAAAACTACAAGTCCTATGGAAAAGAGTTACATGGCAAAGTTGTAGGTAGTAAAAAGATCTACAACTTTTGTTTAAACATTTTTTTTACATAACCGGTGGCTTTTTGGTTCGTTAAAATAATTTAATTTCGTTTTCATCCTACTGTGATTTTCTTTCTTTTTTTACCTTTTTTGAAGGCATTGGCACCGGTCTATAATACGGGTTGGTGATCTTCGAGTGATAGTTTCGTGTTCAGGTGAACTTAGAAATTTGGAAAAATCCCTTCTTAAGACACCTCAGGGGGTCAAGTTCGGACCCGGAGCCTTACCCACTGGCTTATCGTCGCTCTAGCTCTACTAAGATTTATTCGTCCAAATAATTTTATCGTCTAGGAAAGTAAATAAACACAATTTTGTATCAGAATGATAACAACTCATTAACTTCTAAACAGAAGTGGACGGTGGACCACAGATAGGGTAACCTAACAACAGCAGTAATAACCGAAACAGGAGAGGTAAATAAAAATTGTTACTGCTCTTTAAATATTTCTAGTCTATGGCCTGTCTTAATAGTGAGTAAAAAAATCTTTGGCTGTTAGTAATGTCGAGTAAAACACGTTTACTGTAAGGGTCATGGGAGCCCCAAATAAATATTTATTTTATGTGTTAGTGAAAGAGTTGCCGCTTTACCATTTTAGGTACGAAACACAAATGAAATAAGGTGATACTGAAAAATATAGAAGAACTCATCGTTTTTATATAAACTTAGTATAGAAGACATTTTGGAGCGTAAATGTTAAATACAATGAAAAGTTTTATCATATAATTTCTTGTGTTGCAAATTCCTTTGACTACAAACATTTGAACAACAAATCTGAAGCCAACAACTAACTGTCTAGACTCGGGTAAACATTAAGTGTTGAAGTTGAACTATTGAAAGCGCCAGCCGCTATAGGGGTGTTTCAATAGTCGAAGTTGTGAGAGTAGCGGTAAACTTATAAATAGGGCAGTAACGCATCCGGCCCGCAGCGTACCCGGCCTAGCGGAGCGGGCCTGGCGGGGAGGGGCGCGGCGCGGGAGGGGCGGGCCTTATCTCGGCCCGACAAACGCCGCGCCGTAATTACTGCACACGACGCTAATGTGCGATGTGTGTTTTTTGCCGGCACATGCGAAATACAAAGGATACAATTTTAAGCTAATGAAGATTTGTTTGTTGATCATCTGGTACATGTGTTAATGATTAATATAAAGCTAAGAATATATAGTTCTTAAACATAAATTGGAAACAAAATTTACACTTGGCTTGCAGGTTGTCGAAATAACTATCATCAGCTCAAATCTAAAGCACAATTAAAAAAATATTGTATAAAATAAATTGATTTGGTAAATAGTAAATACCCAAAAGAGAATGAGTACTATTTGGATAAAATATAAAAGAGTCTAAAATATGCGTACCCAATTATTTAAAAAAAATATTATTTAAAATAATTACATTTGTGTTTTGTACTTAATTTTAATTAGTTCGTGTACGAACTCTTAGTCCGATTCTATTACGCAAAGTTTAAAAAGCTAAAGAAGACAGTAAAGTAAGCGCAATAAAAGCTTTTTACAAGTGTGCATCAAGCTAAGTACTAAATAACCTACTTTTACCGCGTGTTGGCGTTATTTCTTTCAAACAAAGCACCAATGCTTTTATACTTTACATACTTCAAAATACGGCGTTCTTTTTTCAGAAATCAATCGGCTTTTAAAAATAATCCTAACACAATTTTGTGTTTGAAAAAGAATATGAAGAAAAAATTTAGAAATACAGATCTAAAATATTCAAAAGTTGTCCCCGTAATCCGTTTACCAGCCGGGCAGAAGAAAACGGCTTTGCGAGGTTTTTACTGTCTTTTTGCCGCTTCGGTGTTGGCATCTGCACAGACTAAACTGTAGTTTGTAAGATTTGTCAGTCGAGTCTCTTTTGTCGAAGCCATAATAAAAATTACAATGAAATAATTGTGCTAAAAAGTTAATTGGTAACACGGGTTTTAAAACGCAAAGCTATTTTCATGTTTTCCATTTGGAAGAGTAAACAGAAAATGTATTAGAATTTGAACAATTTTTTACATGGAACAGAATATGGGATAGATACCATATTCTGTTCCATGACGCAACGTATTTCCATATTATATTACTTACGTTTATATTAAAAGACTGGCCGTTGATTAAGATTAAGATTGCCACTTGAAGGGTTATCATTGTCCATTTCATCTCACTTGTAAGATGTTTCTAATGATTCTCACAATTATTGTTCTTCCTTTTTTATGCAGACCTTTAAGGGAGGTCTAAATAAGTGTTATTAGCGAACAGTATTTTGTTGAATCATTAATTGGTAATTCGATACTAGGGTCCCCAAGGGTCACCTAGGTGACGCTGGTTTATTACCTAAAGGGACGATTACCATAAATATATATCGTAACGGTTTTACCGCTGTAATAAATGGGCACTGCCGTCGAAACTTTAGTCGAGTTTGTCATTTAAGCTAGGTTTGCATATTTTATGTTAAACTTGGTTTGGGTCCAAAACAGCCTTACCTGCTTCAATAGATTAAATAGTGTGAGGTAATGGCGGACGGTGTCGCGCCTTTCGTCCACTGTTTCGTCTATGGCTTTAATTCTAAGCCGGAATATTTTGACTACAAGTTTCAGATACTTGTTTGTTTGCATTGAATAGTCTCCAGTCTCCAATACTGAACCGTTAAAAGATAAAGTAGGAAAAAAATGTTCGTGTCGATTTTTATGAAAATCTGCTCACAAAGTTTCGTCTAACGTGAGACGTTAAAATGAGAGTTTTAGCCACAATAGTCGTCCGTCCGAGTCACATTTTCTAAATGGCGACATTAGTTCTTAATCATTGGAAAAATATTAGTTAGTTTGTAGAGACGTTAATGAGAAATACCGGAAAAACGCCGGAGGATGAAGTTAAATATATTTGATGTATCTTCTGCTCCGCTCGCTGTAATAATTAGCACACACGGTTAAAATGAAGGTTTTAACATCGCAAAGCTAAGTGGGTGTAAATATAAACGCTCACCCCACATGCGCTCCTAGTAGTTATGTATTCGATTTACATAAATACGCAACTACACAAACGTAACTCCATCAGTCATGTATTTTGCGTCTGATAAAAAATACATTCATCTTTACAGAAAGTGCGAAATAAGCTGCTAAACCCATCAATATTTCACGTAATAGCGTTCCAGTAGAGGGTCCCCCGTCATAAATATTCCAGGAGATGGAAGATAACTATGGAATATATAGCTTTGTAGGTCAGAGAGAGGCGACGGTACAGCTTAGTGCGTTACGCCGCGGCGCTCCGAGACGCTGGCGGTAAGACGCCGCGGGTGATTCGCCACCCCTCCACCGCCTGACTTGAGAGATCAAAGGAGAAATTTTATTATAACATGAGCAATCGCGGCCACCGGCAGCCGGGAACCTCGCAGCCCCCGTCGAACGCACCGCTACTTAATCTACTGCTGACACTTAAATATAGCGAGTAAAGAGCTTGGAAATGATGTTTTTACTTTCATCTTGTCTTGTTTCCCTTTTTATTATTTACGAAAGTAGTGGCCTTTGATGATTGAAATCTGGAGCTTTATGTTGTTATTAAGCTAAATTTATTTTAGATTGATGAGAGCTAAGGGTCTTTTTCACGGTAATAAATAACTTTGCCTCACAATAGGCTATGTGTTGACAGTTTGAATGACAATGGACAATGGCTTATAACCAAAGGTTCCGAGTAAAAACAACATTATCACGTTTATAACTGTACCGATATGCACTACGTCTCAAATGAAGTACGCAAATATTAAAATAACTCGATACGTTCAATTATGTGTCAGCACGGAGGCATCGTCCAAAAGGGCAAGGAAGGACGTGCGGGCGTCGAACCGGCGACAGTCGGCTTTGTGCTCCTGCGATTGTCCTATAGTCTTCTCTATACCCATTAGGAGCGGTGGTATAACATAGCTAAGCACATTTCGGGAATGATATAGAGGTCAACGATCTTAAGACGACACTCGCGTGACTACGTTGACAACGATTAAATAACTCGCTGCACGCGACTATACCTTCTATTACCGGTGATGACATGGTCAGTGAAATGCTACCGAGAACCGAACGTAAATGAACGCCGGACAGACAGACGGACACAGAAACTCACTCAGCCCTCGACGGCGCCGTATGATAAATGAAAGGGATATAAATTGATATTACGCGTACGAAATTCTACAATTTCACTGCATAAGTGAAATATTGCGTACGCAAAAATAACGGAATGTTTATGAGAGAAATTCAGACATAGTTTAGATTGGATACTTACGATTATTTCGAGAAACATGCAGATGATCATGGAAGGTCTGACGGGTCGTTCGCTTGAAAACATCTGTTGATTGAAATATAAAGGAAATAAATATTAAATTACGCGGTAAACCTAAATGTTAAAAGAAAAAATCAACTAGCCCTGTGGGAATATACGAAATACAAAGACAGAAGCTTTGTCAAATATTCAATTTTTATCTAAAGTAATAATTAGGAGTCATGTTCTAATGTAATCTATTATCATTGTATAGTAAGTTGGCATTTCATAACCCAAAGGACACCGGAGACGCAGCCGCAAAGCGGAGCGGTGCGCGGTGCTGTGAATACGCAAACAGGTGTCGACTCCGAGGTTATATTTGCATATAAATAGAGTTCCTGCTTAACTGTAACACTGTCTCGTCTCTTTCTCTCCTATTCAACGCTCATTACGCTAGAGAAGCGCACGTAACGCCTTCTTGCACGCACTCCAGGAGATTCTATTTGCGAGCGGTGATGTAACGCAGGCGATAAAGTGAGCGAATAACTGCAACCGGCTAGATCCCTATTGTTTAACGGCTCAATGAGAAACTGATATCCACTTGGTTATATAAAAACAACATTGTGATCCTACTTTGTTGAGCTCTTGTGTACACGAAAAACGACGGCTAATTGCAAATGAACGAAAAACGCCCCGAGGGCGTTCATTGTGTGCTCTACATTATTCAACAGTAATGATGTTTCGAGTTCATAAATAAAAGAATGTGAGGGTGACGTCTTCGTCAAGTGAACTCGCGACGCGGCCGGTTAGCTCTTCCGTTACAAGTTTTTATCGCTAGCCTATTACATCACGACTGTTGACATGTTTGCCGAGTGGCCTGCGTAGGCGAGCATCATGTATATAGTTTTTTGGGCACCCAATAATAAACTGCAGCGCCTAAGTTCTGTTATTTGAGAGGCCTGTTATTTGTGTTCCTTGTTGTTTTTTTTTAGTTGAACGTTTTCTATTTGTTCCGTCGGACCCTTTTTTTGCTGCCTTGCACCGCCCGTCTTCGAAGGTTCGTTTTTACTTGGGTACGGGAGGGGCTCGGCGGCAGGGAGGGTAGGGGGGTGCGCTGTGTTCTCCCCCCTCCCGCCGGGCCGTCCTTGGCCCGAGCGTTCACCTTGGCGCGCTGCGCTGCCGCACCACAGGTAACAAAGTTCCGCGAACTACGTGATTTCTATGGCTGTCCGCCGAAAGTGGATCGGGGATGGTATCTCGCGATCAACTCGCTCGGCGCTAATGTTACCGCGAACTGGCTGCGGGCTGCGTCGGACCTCCGTCCATGCGAAAACTCGTCTACTTTTTGCAGTATCTAATATCATCTTTACACGCGTTAGATTGTAAATATGATACGCGGCCAACGGAAGCCAATCGACGTGGGAGTCCGGCTCGGGTTATATTGACGAGCCCATGAACCTCTGTCACTCGGGCGTCACTACAACCTCCCCGCGTGGATTTTACGAGTGTCACCAGTTTTAGCCCACTGCTTGCCCCACTTGCGAGACCTAACGTACGCAATGCTCGGGATAATTAACTTTCGTCGCGTTGGTATACGCCAGAGTATTTCTATACCGTTCACTGTAGGATATGTAGTCGTATTTCAATTATCTTTTGGTTTCACACTAATCGTGTCACGGTTCATCGTAAGGGAACGTTATCTTTTAACGCCGTCACTCATTATGCTTGTCTCTAACGTTAAAACTTTTCACGAATACGCGTTGTAAAACCGAACGTTAGCTGTAATTCTATGAACACGATCATCCGGCCACGACTTTGTTTTAAAATGCTTTCTTAGAAACGAGATAATAAAAATTCGTTGACGTGTTTCACGGAAGCGAGATTAATGCTTAGATAATAATGTACAAGTCGGGGGTAGTCGTGAAACTTTCGTGCAGGACCATTATCTGTATACGACTGACGAGTAGTTCACATGGTAGCCACGGTTAGTATCGTTCGTGAGCGTGCACTATACAAAGAGGTATTCAATGCCATCAACCTCTTTTACGATTTCTTTTTTAAAACTAATTTTACGGTCAGAACGCTGATTTACTGCCTCGAGACTGCATTTGTGGCTTACAAATTACAACAGAATGTTCGTCGGAGTTATTGGCGCTTTAGTGCTTTCGGTGCCAGCCGACGCCTGCCTTTGGATCGTTCACTCGAAACGTCGTACCAATCACGAGACTGACTCACGGCTAATGATGGACGAGAGCTAGAATGGACACATTGTGTGTAGCCAATATTGCAGAATCGTAGGTGACGGGCTCGACATTTTGGGCAAGGTCCTGCGCTCGTTCAAAGCTCGATGACCGTAATGTTATCGCATTAGAGGCCGGACATAGGAAGGGCATTATATTTGAACGATCGTCGTGAGGCGGCGGGCGGCGGGCTGGCAGAACGGCAGAACGCGCCTGGAACCGGTCGGCCGTCCGTAAATAATGGATTAGAGGCGCGGGGCGAGGGGCGCGGCGCACGCACCGCCTGCGCGCGCGGGAGCGGGGAGGTGCGGCCGGGGGCGGGGGGACTGCGCCTCCCGTCAGCTGTTGCGCGGCCGGGAGCACGGCGCACTGCCGCCAATGCATCGGCGCTCATAGCGCACGTCGCACGTCTGCCGCTCCGTGCGTCTCCGTCCGCGCGCCCGTGGCCCAGTGTTCAGTGACATAGTGCAGCGACAGTGTGATCGATCGTGTGTGTGTGATGGCGAGGATGTGCAGTGTGCCGGCGAGCTGACCGAGTGACCACCGCGGGCGATGCCCAGGGATGTTACGACACCGACCGAGGTGATTATCCCGGACCCTTGTGCATGAGCGTTGAGGACGATCCCTCCCCGATACGCCGCCATGCGTTGGCCGCCATCGGTAAGCAAGCACAGCCGACCGTAAATTATATTTGGCGCTTTTTTAAAGTAAAGCAAAAAATATCGGTCGGTTGCAACAGTTTTTTACTGCATCGTAACAACAATGTCGCCCTTCGTCGTGCCGCGGCCGGGGGGACCGTATTGAATTAGGCGCAGACGGCTCCTCCCTGCGACCCCTGAGCCTTTTTAACAGGTTCAGCTGAGTAACAAATGTTTTTTACTAAATTATATGGGACCGCGAGGTTATTATGTCTGATGTAGCTGTTGTATAAAGCGTTTCCGTATTAAAGTTTATTAGATATATGATTTAATTTTTTTCTGTAAATTTGATCGTGAGTTATAATTGACTGTAACAGTATTTATTCCATACATGGGATATCCATCCGGTTTATCATACTGTAATACAAATATCAAATATTTTACGTATTGCTTATATTATCTTTATTCTCTACTAGATGAGCTCACTGACAATTTGACTTTCATTATAGGTATAAAAGTTTACCTTATTATATTATATACCATTAGTAATAAGTAACACATTAGCTACGTTATTATATTTCATGGACAAGAATAGTACGAGGTCTGCATTATAATAACAGGAAAATAGAAATAATAAGTACCTACCTACGTAAAACTCAAAAAACCTTCGTACCGAAAATTAACTTTTTACGCAATTGTCTAAAAATATTTGAATATGAATATGTAGGTATGTTGCGAAAAACCAAGGTATTTTATTATAATTAGAATTATAAAAAATATATTATTACTTTGTAATTTAGTGGACCTAGCACAGTGGTAAAGGCATTTGGATGTATGTCGCGAATTCAAATCTTAAAAATAATATAGTAATTACATACAAAAAAAAATGTTGTAGGTAGGTATGTAGATACTAGATAGTAGATAATATGTACCTGTTCTACTCTTAATTATAAGCTAAAGCGGACTCATCGTTTTAGTTTTATTTATGTCAACAATGTTTGTTCGTCATATCATACAAAAACTAATACAGATGAAATAGCGTTCGATATATACCTAATGTATAATATATGTACAATACGGTAGAGGCAGGTGGCCAGACACCTTGCCGTATGCCTTCCGGCAGAACTATATTATGTGCCTTCCTAGTCTCTAACCGATATTACATACGTATATAAATCGTCCGTAATCTTTTAACACGGCTTATTATAATGAAACAACTTTTACGGACTTTGTGATTTATCGGGGCTTATTAAGATTTTTCGGATGTTTCAGATACTTACTTTACAAAAAACATGGAAACTAAATAACTAAACATTCGAAACTACCCTATGATATATCAATATTTTATAAGAAAAAGTAGTAACTGAGGCTTTAGTCTATGCTTGGATTTTAGATTTTAGAATTTTAATAATGGGATCCCAAGCCGGTAAGATCGAAGCGAACCTTGGGTGATATTCGCGTAGACAATAGAATACTAAAACTAATTAATGAGACTTACTAAAAACAGATTAAATATTCTAGGAAAGTATGTAGGCAAAAAACGATTTTCAACCCGGACTTAAAAAGCATAAGATAAAACGGTAAAAGCTGTAGGTAACAATTTGAAAGGTGTAATCGTAACTGTTAGAAAATAGGATAATCAACTTTTAATCTGTATAAACTTAAGCTCTTCAGTTTAAACTTTCAAACTGCAAGCAACATATATGTTATTCTGGAGAATATATCTGAACAGAATTTTAAAATACCATTGTTATTTTTATTATTTAAACTATTAAAAATGGGATATTTACCATATTTTTTAGCATTATTTCGCGAAGCTCGAAATATATATGTAGTTGAAATATATTTTAAATTGTAAACGTGGCTATACAATATGTGAGTGTATGTGCGTGGAGGAAGTGGTGGACATAGCGATAGTGGTGACTTCACTATTGTGAGTGGTGAGTTATCCGCCGAGGTATTCTCGTGACGCGGTCGGGCCGGTCGGTGACGGTGGTGTCCGCTTATCTACTAGATTAGGTTCCTCGTGGCGTCATTCTTCGAGTATTACGTTAGCCGTGTATCATTATTCGAAAACTTAGCACATGCCAAGCTTATGAGATGACTATTTACGGCAGTATAAAGTTTTGTTCAAGTTTAACTCTGTGCCGCTATATAGAGTCAAATAGTGACAAGAGATGAAAGTGACACCGACTAAACACTATTGAAGTTAGCCATGTACTGATATGGTACTCGGAGTTTTGTATGATGTTATAATATGTTGTATTTCGCCACTAAATAGCGGTATAGAGATAAACTTGAGGATACTGCGGTTAACTGATATAACTCATACACTTCGACTGTGTTCTCAAATTTACATATTCTATTAGTGCTGTCTGTATGTATAGTAAGACGAAGCAAGTTTATAAACTACATAACACAGATCTAAATTAATCATGACATCTTGCTTTATTTCTGTGGTACAATAAGATTTTGTGAACCACGACATAAATAAGCTGGTTTGCGGCTGAATTCGGTAGGCGCTAGCGGGGTGATACCTCTCGCTCACATAATACCAGCAGTGACAGCTCTGCGGTTTGGGAGTCTCCGATGGTACTTACGTAGGGCAGGAGGATAAGGAAAAGGAGGGCAACGCATCTGTATAACCTTTGTGCGGATGTCATTTAGCGTCGTTAGTCACCGTAAGCTTTCGACTGCTCGATTGCCTCCTTATAACATACTAGCTGTTGCACGCAGCTTCGCCTGCGTTAACTAAGTTTTAATAAGGGCTCCTAACTTTTTTGAAAACATTATATAAGTAGCCTATTTTTTACCGGGGATAGTGTAGCTTCCCAACAGTAAAAGAATTTTTCAAATCGGTCCAGTAGTTTCGGAGCATATTCAATACAAACAAACAATTAAATCTTTCCTCTTTATAACATTAGTATAGAAAAAATGTTTGAAAAATTGTTGATATCTTTCCTTTGGGTTACGAGTGTATGTTTCAGTTGAATAAGCAATATATTTGTGCACGTCTAGTATTAGCAGATATATATGTCGAACACAAACTAACATATAATAAATAATAAGCGGCGGGTCATTGTTATTGTTCAGAAATGTATTTCTTAGACAGACGCATTGCAGTAAACACCTCAGACTACGAAAACTGTAATAGTCCTTTGTTCGTCGCAATATTATGTGAAAAGTAAATGATATCTAACCAGTAACCCTTCTAATAACAAAACGATGTAGCATTCAACTAGTTTTCGTTACATCGTAATGTTAGTAACCTTGTTTGTTTAGTTGTGTTTTAATCAGTATTATTCGTCGTCGATAAACAAAATAGTACAGATTAATTTAAGTATATTTCTTGCTAACAACGCGTATGTATTTTATATTATATACTTATATTATATACGTAAAGTATATAATATAAGTAACTACATTTCTGTGTGTATAGCTACGGACTTGAACTCTTGAGCAGGCTTAAATGATTTAGATTATGATATTTGTTGATAATTATCATGTAATAATCGGATAGAATATACCCTGTTACTATCCAAAAATATAAGATTAATTCTTATAATTCGTTTATTGCAAAAACTGTAAGTCTTCTTATTGCTCTCCCAACTATAAAACGTTTATTTAAATCACCTAAACAGAGACCCTCCTTTTTGTCATGATATCGTCGAGGTGGAATCTATAAAACCACGATTATACATTTTAAATCAAGCCTCATAAAAAAGATATCTGAAAAAGATATCTGGAGTATTTACTGATTTGAAATCTGAGATAGTAAATAATGTTTTTCAAGTTTCGTGTGTAAATAGTAAATTATATAGTGTTTTCCAAGTTACATGTGTAAATTGATTACCTGATAATACTACCCCGGTTAATACTGCGCCCAGCAGTGGGACATATTATATGGATTGATACTTATATAACCTCTAATTTACAGAGTTTTCGCTATTTTATCATAACAATGATTTTGGGATACACAAACCGATAATACAAACATGTATGTATATGGAATAGTTTAGGAAAAACACAGTAGTGTGAATATAGTACGGCCGTGAGTACGAATATGCATGCATCGATGCTCAAAAAACCAAATCGCATGCGATTGCACATGACAAGTGAAACTTTATCTCGGCTGATGCGAGATGTGAACGAACTCGTTACATCACGCGTTTTCAATGTCACGTTATTTCGGGCGTGTAGCACCGTGACGGCGACACGCCGTGATGCCGTGACGTCGCGTGTGAATCGCCCATTAGCGAATAGTTCAGACGGATATCAGCATTTGAATATTTATGATATTATGTCTGAGTCTGTCAACTCGTTATTCCGCTGTTCCTCGCGGCTACGACCAAAACTAAAAAAAAATATTTAAAATAAATTTCCTATAAAGGCAGTCGTCCACATGTCCGCATCGCATACATCGCATCAAACTGACAGTTAGGGCGGGTTGCATCGACCGATTTTAAGGAATATGTAATCGTTGTTTTTAACAAACGTTAAAATTTAACGATGTCTCTTACGTTAACAGATGATTTGAAACAACCGACCCTTAGTATTCATTTGTATAGAAAGTCCTATTAATACGTTCACCGCTGATTCGCACAAACTGTCTCTTTCTTTTGTAATAAAGGAACTGCTTATGATGCGGACACGTGGACGCCTCTAGTAATTTTTTTTTTAATCCGCTACCTGCAGGATACTACATCATTTTAACCGTAACGTTAAAGTCTTGATAAACCCTAATAAGTATGTAATTGCAAGTTTTTTTACAGTAATAAAACAGTAAAATCAATAAGATTTAATACGTGTCCTTAAAATGGCTAAGCTTTAAAATTTTACGGGAATGTTTTGGGTGGAGTGAAATTCATGGCCGATTGAACACTCAGAATGCTCTCCTTTAGGTACGACCCCGATCTTTCTTTTTCTTCTAACGCTTTTAAATCTCACGCACATTCACAATGCTTCTAATTTTTTTTGCCAAATGTACATTTTTTTCTCTTTTATTACGTTAAAAATACTCATTGTGCCCAGATATTCTTTTGTTAGGATTTAGCGTTTTTTTTTTGTTCTTTTTTGCGACAGTGCAGTGTTTGCTTTTTCTGCACTACTCCTTAGTTTTACAAAGCTTTTTGTGCTATAACCATAAGAATAGGGTGTTTTTTGCTATCGATAACAACGTTTGAAATACTTTTGTTCTAGTCATTTAGAATTTAAAACTTGTGTTCATTAATAATCTTATTCAAATTTTTATAAATACCCTTGCCATATTTCTACGTTCTTTCAATAAGTTTTCGACTTTACTCTAATCATTTTAATTACCTTTAATTGTTATATAAATTTAGATGGTCGTTACAAAACAGTTTTTCTACTTTTTGTTTAATGGTCCTCTCTAGATGGCTTTTGGATAGCGGTGATCTAAAAAAAGTAAAAATAGTTTTTGAAATTTTAGAGGGTTCAAAGGTTCCTTCAGAAACTGGCGGGTTCAAGGGCCCCCAGTATATTATGTTTCAATGGTCAGTAAAAATATCACAGTTCGGGCGCTGCATCGGGCGCGCAGTCGGGCGCGATCGGTGCGGCGACAGGCGGTACAGCGGGCGCGTAATGCGATTTAAAAGCAATCTCCACTCCAGCATGCTCCATTTCCGCATCAGACGTCCCCGCTGAAGCACTCATCCTAGGACCTAAAATAGATTTCAATTTTTTTAAATGAACTTGAATTTTTTATAGCCGCCATAACAATATTACGGTGGCCATCTGGATGTTTCATTGTTGAGCTTTTAAAACCTATTCGTAATTTTATTATAATTTAATTTGAATATAATTAATTGATTGAAGTGTGGGCAGAAAAAGATAAGGTCACAATACGAATAGCAATTTAAAAACATATACAGACCTGCCGAGAATTCTGACAAACGATGCACCCTAACATAGAATAGCATACCAAATATATATTAACAATAATTATTGATGCACAAAAAGTATAGATTGAGACCTGTGTAATATGATACATGCCTTATACAAATTAATGACGTCTGCTAATTAGACGTACTTAGTTGATTAATCGTATTAGTCGGTAGGACGGGTTACGTTTACCATGTACAGGCTACTTGCCTTGTGTGTATTGTACGGGACAGGTATTGTAGAAGAAAAATCTCGGAACTATGATAATCTAAAGGTATCATAGCCTACGTGATCTCAACATGTCTAAAAGAACTCTCTTTCCATAATGTGAAATAAATTCCATTTACGTGACACAACTAATTCCCAGCGTAAGCCACTTAGCTAAAACTCGAATCAATGTTTTAATATTATGTAATACAGAACATAATATTATTATAACGCCTTTATTAATGAAGACCTTTCAAAAAAAATATATAATACGATTTTCTTTCTTTGATCTTTTAACATAAATGAATTAATTATTAAACGTTTTGAATACTGATAATGTGGTGGGTAAGATCTATTATGTATGAACTAACATAGAGAAAATTATGTCAGGGTCCATACTCCGTGTCTATATATACGTACGGGCCGGCCGCATGGCAACTACAATTGTATCACTGTTACGTATGTATTATTATTTACTATGTGACACAGTTCGCGCCTTTCGGTCACCTAGCGTACGCTGTGTGTGTCACATAAAACATTACACAAAACACACACAGACACACACTCACACACACATCCACACAAAGCCCGAGCACTATTATTTCGTCGGCGATTACATCACTCCATTGGATTTCATTAGTGTCAGGGGTGCAAAGCCTTTTCTCAATTAAGCACTTTCGTTTTAAACACTACCTGGCAGTCTCCAACGCAAAAGTACAGTAGGGTCTTGCAATTCCAATGTTAACTTAGCAATACAAGGGGGAAGTCGTAAAGTCATTCTGTGTGAACTTGTGACGCGCATGCTCAGTTTGCGTTTTTGACTCGATCTTATATTGTAATGTTATTCTGAGGTATAAGCAGTTATTTTCTAATTATTTAAGTTTAGTTGTAGCTGTTTGTACCTTTAACCTTAATATTGCACTCTGAGGGTTTGACGGCGAGGCTGTTATTGTTGTCGTGCCACGGGTTGGGCTCTACTGGAGTCGCGATTGTAAGCTATCGCAGTTATGTCAATTCGTGGCGTCTAGTGAAATTGTTATCGCACATTGTTGTTATTTGTTATCTGTGACAAACGAGTAGAGATCTGAACCCGGAAGGTCAATGTTTAACACCATCAATATTGATGATAAAGATGTCATCGGTAATGTGTAACGTGTACGAACCAGATAACAAGTGAACGGAGTGGTTTTAGACCATCATTTCCATGAAAAGATCTTACCCAAAGAGGATACACGCCTCTTCTAATGAAAACACCTGCTATTTGAATCTTACATACTATATGTATATATCTTGCATACTATAAACAGGTCAATGAAAATACTAATAATCCGGTTACTGAAACGTACGAAGAAATTCTATTTCGTAGCCTTGAAACATTGGTCTGTGTTCAGCAGTGGACGGATAAAGGCCGATGATGATGATAATGATCTTTGAAACATGCTCTACATTGGACGCGTTCTCGAAATGATTTTTGTATTTATTTATTATCTATATATAAATGAATATACCTTACTTTTGCAATAATTAATATTGTGTAGAAATAATATGAACAGAGTTAAGTAATATTACAATAACGATTTGCTTAAATAAACTAAATTGAGACATACACTTGCCGGCAAAGCTAATTCTTCACTTTGGTGATTTTGACCCATATATCTATGTTAATAGATATATTGTCAAAGCTTTCCGTCCGGTAATTAAAGTTGAATTCGCTACTTAGAATTGTACACTCTTTCAAAGAATTGTTGCAATAGTGATGAATATGACACTGTCGTCCAAGAGATAAGCATCTTGTTCAACATCGATGGCGTGTCTTCTTGTGGCGTTCCTCCCACACGGTCCGCGCGGGGGGGGGGGGGGACGGTACCTCAACGGTTGTCTGTTCTACTGGTCCACGCGCTAGTCCGCCCACGTGCGACATCTTGTATGGGTTTTAATAACGAAACCAAGAAAATAATTTAAGGCATAATATGTTGTCGCTCTTGCACGGTTAGCATTTCTTGGTGGTTTTTTTTTATGTTAATGCATTAGTCACTAATGTTAATGAATGAATAATATCTAATAAAACAAGCCCGCTAGGCCCGTGTAGTATTCGATATTGTGGGTTACCTTAATAATATTTTGTACGAGATGTCGTTGTACTTTGTATGACTCAGTGTTTTGCTGGCGTTAAAAATATAAATAAAACAGTGTCAGTATCTTGAATCTCGATACAAGCAGGTATATCGCTGATTTACATTATTGTTGTTCTGACATTATGAACAGTATAAATGGTTTATGTATTTATTTTATTGCGTCTGTCGGCTCTCATTAAACGACATGTTGCTCCACGGGCAGGTATTGTCCGTGGATCAGGTTTGTCCAATTTGTCAGGTTGTCTGTTCCGTCGGTTACCGGTGACCGGTTGCCGCCGTTGGTTGCGCGGGAAGTCGCCGGCGCTCGGACAAATTGTCGGTTGACACGGTTCCCGCAACCGCCGACCGGACCGGTTGAAGAATAATGGTTTCCCATCGTATGACATATCATACGTTCGCGTAATATTGTTGTGATTGCAAATATTGTACTGGCAGATAATTCTAGTTTTTAGACTTTTTAGATAGGTAGGCAAAAATAATACCTACTTTCAAAAATCTGTAAGAATCTTTTGTAGTATATGTGTATTGTGTGTACGTGGAGAGTAGTGATATGTAATAATAATTATTCGTGGTGTTAAAGTTAGTGATAATGTAATTAATTAAGTATTAATTAATTGATCAAAGTTGATGATAAACAATAATTATAATTGGTCGCGTGAAACATTCAGTAGTCCCTATGATTGCGATATAAACACTAGTGCGTGCTAATTACTAGTCATTAACTACTAGAATACGTTCCCCGCGCAACAACACAATAAATATTCAATTTGCAGGGAACGCTGCAAAATATTATGTAGTAAGTAGTACAGGATATCTATACAGCTGTTGACTGAAAGACATTGATAACGATAATGAAACAGGGAAATGCCCATCCACAATGATCTTTTGACCATTTGAGTTGAACGATGAAACTAGCTAACGCCAAGGAACATGCAGTCTACATAAACATAATAATAATATCTATGGACGCTTTTACACCACGTCAATCTGGTCCCGTGCTAAGTTTCCGAAGAACTTGTGTTACGGGTACCTACCAAACAATGAAAATACATATATTTAATACTTTTTATATTAATACTTAGGTATATTTAATTTTTTTATTATATAATACACATCCATAACCGAGAAACACAGAAACTTTTATGTTCCCTGGCGAGATTCTAACCAGCTATCTCCGAGCTTGCGCGTCAATGCGCTAACCTTTGAGCCACAGGGGTCGTCAGTAATCAGAATATTATATTGTTTCTTAGTACTATGTAGTTAGTCGTAATATGATATATTGCTATAGTATATAATGGCGATGATGATAGTCGTGTGTAAATTAATGTCAATGTATAGAGTGAGATTAGCCGCGGTATACATATATTATGTAGATGGGTGCGTGAGGCTGTCGCGGCGAATGATAATGCGTCGGCGTAAAAACCAGCCCGGGCTCGAGGACAACGCATGCGACAGAAAACTTGACACAATAGAACAGATCTTAGTGTATTGTGTTCTACTGCCTTCTAAATACTCCCAGCGGTGGGCGGCGAAAGGCTGATGATGAAGACAAAGTCTATATTACACGTTAGAGAACCCGCCTCTATATCCTTCCATATTCATTAAAAGGCAACAAGAAAATAGAATCACGAAAAACATAGGCATAAAGTTGTTTTCTAATTGCTTATTATGTTTTAGCGAAGCTTCAAAGTTATCATGATAAAGTATAAATATGTCAGTATCATAAAAAAACGAGCAAATAAAGGACCATTAAAATAACTCAACTTAATGTATATTGGGGTCATCGACATTTAAATTTTAAAATATAATGTTTTTCGTACTAGACGATTTTTTTTTTATTTGGAAATACATTATCATACAAACATAATAATATTACCATAACACATACGATAATGAATATGCGAGTTGGTACACTCGTCTCTTGAGTGAGAAGTCTACGAGATGTTTCACGACCGCGGTCTCTGCACAATGACTGCTCCTGTCAAATAACAGAACGCAGGTTTAACAGTGTCTCAGGTTTAACAGTGGTAATAAATTATTACTGCCCGGCTAAACTTATCGCGGAAATTTTTTCGTCTTTTTGTTGATAACTTTTGGAGTTATTAAACCAAATCTTTTTGTATTTCAATATTGTATTAAATTGGTTGAAGTGTGCAATAATAGATACGTATAAGTATTTTCAATTATAAATCTATACCGCCACAGGCGCTGAGGCACAGATAAGTGCAACCTTATCGCCCACGTGAAAACAGAACTATCTTATACCAACATCCAGATAGATCATATCCTTAAGACAGGCTATCAACGCTACGAATACTTACAGTATAGTACTACATATAAAGCTAAATATAATTCGCAATGCAGACCACTTTAAATTCATTTCACTTCTGCCGCCTCCAGGCAAGCTGCGACTTCGATTTGTAATCGATGCGGTCTGTTGATGATGAATGTAACAGGCCATGTCAGTCGGTGATAAACAAGCCGTGTCGTAAGTAATCTCGTACATCAATATTAACAAACATTTCCACTTTATTATATCGATAGTTATAGATAGCATTATTATTATCTGGGTAGGATTTATTTTCGGTAACATTAAAATATGCGTACTGACGCGATGACCTTATGTTGACCCAAACAGGTAAATACTGAGAGACAGGTGCACCCCCGCACCTGCCTCGCGCCTCGCCTTATTTATCAATTATATTTATCGCCGGTCATATCTAATTAAGTCGAAATCAAAATATTATAACACTTTGACACCATAAATGTCCAGAATCGTTCGTCCCTTCGTCAGTTGATACAATCTTACGTTGGTTACAAGAATATTAATTATTGTTTTAATTGTAAATGAAATTTAATAGCTTGCGATTTTAAGGTTCAATTATTAAAAACTAGCTGTTGCATGAGATGACATCTTAAATAACAGAATGTAGAATTAAAAGCACATTTCATTTAATGTCGGCGAAATGAAAGCTGCACATAAATTGCACGACATTCGGTCTTAGCGTCCGCTGTACGGGTGTAGTCGTGTAACGAGTAGTCTTTGCACATAGTCCAGTCAGTGCGAAACGTCTCGGAAGAGGGCCGTTCACCTCGATACGTTCAATAGGACGCGGGACGCGGGACGCTCGCTAAATATACGTGCACCGCGCTATTAACAGTGCAGTGATGACTTACGACCTTATTACTGATAATAATTTTGGGGAGTATTTTTGAGATATTTGATGAGATGTTGCATGTTTTGTTTAAATAACGCAAGTATTTATTTATTTTATGTGTCACGATCAATTTAGTTTTTTTGTATATGGGAATTGTACTAGCTAGTACTTTTATTGGTGCTGTCCTTTACGCGATTCAGGCAAATAACGTGGGCTGTCCCCGCTAGTAGTTCACCATAAAACAGTATAACTACCGGTTTATACGCGATCTTATCACACGACGATTTCTGGAAAACAACAAGTCTACAAGATACTCAAATCTCTCAGTTACACATAATCCGTTTATTGTTATTCACAAAATGAACTGTATTAACTTGTTGATGTAAAATGTACATAGACTGTTTGACATATTAATATTTTTCTGTCAATATGTCCAGTCCGTGTCTTTCTATTTTATCTCTTCCTCTCACCTCCAATTTAAACTTGAACCGGCTCCTCCATGGATATACACGTCTCTGATTGAAGTCCATCAATCTTCTGCCTTTCTCAATGGGACTACCGCTCTATAATCTCATTTAATTCTTTCTCCATCTTTGGCTTCTTTGCTATATGCATTTAATCCTTTGCTGTAACATTTGGAATGTATTATGTATTTCAGTCCGTGGAACACGAGCACTGTTAATGCTCGCACCGTTGTGCGCCGAATGTACTGTAGTCGTTATCACGTGGGGCTGTTATCGCGATGTGCGTGCGAGATGTGCCCGCGGCGCGAACGGGACGACAGGTCCGCCATTCATTATGTAACACCATACACACACATACATACGTACATAATACATACACATACATAATCTATGTTACATTCCTACGACGACTCATCGCCATCTAGTCATACAAACTTTGATCTTGTCAGATTACCAAATGATAGTGAATGTCGGTGTCATAACCAATCGTTTTTGGAAATATATTGTAATTTTATAGTTAAAATTTATATTTTATACTCATCTTATAAGTGGAAGTTGTATAATATATGTCTCTGTGTGTGTAGCTGTCTGCAGATGTTTGAAGGTATAAAAATGTTTAATGGCTGAATATAATAATGATTGATTTCAAGGAGATTGCGATTAGTGGCCTCGATAGTTTTATTGCCCCGTGCACGTGACAAAGGGCTTCTCGTCTGACCGCGGCGCAGCAAGCAGCGTCCGTTTCGTTTCCAATCAATGTGTCCAAATGCTAATGATCGCGATGCCCTCCGGCTCAAATGTCACATACTTGTGTAGTGTGTCATTATCTAATCGAGTGATATGGCGAGTGTATGTGGTTTTAGAAGTTTTTCGTCTAAAAATAATTTATACAATACGTAATAAAACGATAAGAAAATCCATGGATCTAGATCCTCCATTCCTCCATTCCGAGGATGAAACATGTCGACATATGGCTTCCTCCTTATCGCTGTTCCGTCAGTCTTAAAGTGGACTTACATAGAGCTAAAAATTTAAAAATGGAACCAGAACGAAGTTAGGGATGAATTGACTTGAACCATTTATTTGTGTATTGTCACGACGTTGGGAGTGGTTGTTCTGTGATGCGGAACAACCGCTCTGTGGAGGTGACGTTGGTCCCCTGAGGAACTGACTAGCCTTCGAGGTGCCCTGTTGCTTGTAGATCCGGGGCACCTCACCAAAGGCGACATTGGTGGCACTCGCCGGGTTTTAGTGGGTAGAGCTGCGTCCACTTACCATCTTTCGGGCGCAGCAAGTCCCACATACCTGTCTGGGGAGACCCACTCCCCTGCGGGATACCCACTTCCCGGCGTAAAAGAAAAGAGGACCATTTATTTGTAATGCAATGTCAAAGTTGCTTGAATCATTTTGGTGTTTTATATGATTTCCTTATCTATAATATCTTATTTTGTGATTTTCATTTTTGCTTTCCAAAGTTTAGTCTTTATTGAGCAGCAACTTTATACATTTAAACCAAATCGTTAAAACATTTTTCGAAACACCAGCGATTTTACAATTGTCATGAGCCCTTTGTTAACCATTTTATATTATAAGAGTGATGTAATCGTGTTGTATTCATAGTAATAGTGTCACACCGACGGACGGCTGGGCATTAAGCGGTCATTGCCGCACCGGCGAGGCGTCCAGCACGCGAAACACGACTGCAGCTACGACATCGACCACATAACCCATAGACTCCTAATAACAGGGGAACGGGTTCTGGCGACACATCTGACTTATAGTTCCGATGTAAGCCGTAAACAATGTACTGAAACTATCGTGTCGTATCATTCTTTCCCGTTGCGAAATATATCCATTATATATATATTTCTTTTTAACGTTCCGTGATTGGTAATGTATGACATTGAATTAGCTAATGACATTGAATTAGCTAATCACAGCATTGCAACCCCTTTCGTCTCACCTCAGCTAGTTGCCAGAATGCATTTAATACGAAAAATCAAACATTAGGAGTCTATGGGTTGTGTGGTCGATGAGTTACGAGTACTGCTGGTGAAGTCTCGCATGCGATCACTCCTTTATTCTGAATTCTGATTTTACGATATGTGAGCGTCCACCTCCTTTTATGCTTCTCCTTCTCCATCCACTGGTGGGCAGAGGCCTATTTCAATGAACGACAAGACACATCCAACCAATGTATAATTTTATTCTATACTAGCTGTTGCACGCAGCTTCGCCTACGTCAACTAAGATTTAAAAAAGATCCCTAACTTTAAAAAAAAAATATATAGCTATTTTAAACCGGGGATAGTGTAGCTTCCCAACAGTAAAAGATTTTTTCAAATCGGTTAAGTAGCTTTGGAGCCTATTCAATACAAACAAGCAATCAAATCTTTCCTCTTTATAATATTACTAGCTGTTGCCCGCAGCGTCGCCTGCGTTAACTAAGATTTACAACGGGAGCTTAGTACGCATAATAAGTAACTTTTCTGGTTGATTTTTTACACCTTGTGTCCGAAAAACCCAAATATCTTACGGAGCCCTATTTTTTTTTTTCAGAATAAAATGCAGCCTATGTTACTCGTGGATAATGTAGCTTTCGAATGATGAAAGAATTTTTGGAATCGGTCCAGTACCTTTTGAGCCTATTCATTACAAACAAACAAACTTTTCCTCTTTATAATATTAGTGTAGATTATTATTAGTATAGATCCAAGATTTGAAGAGATTTGTCTCTTAGGTTTATTAACCAGTAAAACGGTTTTATGTAAGGTCGATAAAATGGTAGGTAGGTCTTTGCTTATTGGCTTCAATATCTCTTGATTCTCATGTCCAGTAGTAGTTGATGTAGACCAGGCAGCCTTCAAAACGGTGTACCTATTGCACCGACCATTAACATCGGGTGGGTGCTATGATTCTATATGCAAGTTACCATTGAACATGCGCCTTTAGGCCTTTAATGTAAATAAGGCTTTCAACAACAGGAAGGACCTATTAGGATTTAGATATTAATCTATAGTTTATATTGATGTGAGGAGTTTTGTTGATGGTATCGTCGCGGAGCCGGGATGGGATATGGGGGCTCGTGGGCCATCGACCCCCGCCCGCATGGCCATTGTGCAGGACGGTGTCCCGCGGTCACGCCGACGGACTATAATGGCTGTTATATTGATCCCGACTGCTAAGATGATGATATATTTGTGGTTATAGCCATTTGTTTAATATCGATATTGCGTAGTTTAAGAGTTTTTTCAATATTTTTATTTAGGAACAAAACAGTTACAGCATAGCATGAAACAATGATTTTTACAAGTTACAATGATTTGTACAAGATTTCTAAACCTATACTGTTTCAATAATAACATAACGTGTTTTATAATACACTCAAAATTACTACATATTAAGAAAGTAACTAAATGTTATTAGTATATTTTTTTATGTTAACGGGACCTTATGTTTACGGGCAGCATGCACATTCCAGTCCTCTCGACCCAAGCCCGTGTCCAGTGGAAGATCAGATGCGGTCGCTATCCTCAGCAGTAAGAGAGGAGTACGATGAAGAAGAAATAGAAAGTTTACGGGATAAAGATAGCGCGATGAAATCTAACACAAATAACAGTCAATATTATCCATCGTTTCATCCGAGACTCATATAATATAGAATATAAAATAAATATAGAATAATACTTATATATTAATAATAATAGAAATGAAGATTTATATTATTAAAATTACCTAAACAGATAAAATTAATCTATATTACTTCGCTATCCTCAAAATGCCACTAATCATATCCACCTGTTGCTCGGATGCCGAGCGAAACGAGGACGAACAAACAAATGTACTATTACAAAACCAATCGAAACAAAACTGTAGGGCTATTCTGTAAGGTCGTTTTCGAATCTCGAAAGCGGAATCCGCGGTGATATGACGAATTTGTATTCTTTAAAATACGACTATCTACCTATATCCACAAAGTTCGTTTCGAAGTAAGAGTAAAGTGAGATCCATCACTCAGGTGAAGCTCGATATCGAAATGGTTTTTACAGAAAAGCCCTACTGATGCGTGAATTCTGTTCTGTACCTACTTATGACATTGTACGAGTACATTACATTAGTAGTAATTCCATGAGAACGAGAGTGGAGGAACACGGACGAATAACGAAAATAATGATTAATTAATTAACGGACGATTAGTCGAAGCGATTAATTAAAATGGAATAGTTGTAGTTGAGCCAGTTTCACAAGATATGTAAGTCAGCGGACGCAGCCAAGTGCATCGTTGCGCAAGTGTTACCGCTGCACGGCGCCGCATGCGTTCACTTTCGCACGGCATGTGCATGAATGCATGTGCTCATAGTGCATGAATACATGCATAGCTATTCACGACCGCTTTGAACCAAACTAAACGCAAACTACACGTATTCTGCTCGTGATTCTCGTGATCCTCTTCGCTCGTAATAATAATATAATTTGTGGAATCCAAAAAAAAAGAACAAGAGCTTTTTTAAATTGCAATTTCTTAATATTTTCGGCCGACATAACATATTTTGGACGCAGTCAATTTCCATATAAACTTAGATCATGCTTTTAGTTGTTTTGAAACAAGAAATAACAGCCGGATTATTATATTTTTATTATATAATTCCTTCACAAGATGTAAGAACCCGGATGACCGAGCTTTGCTGATTAAAGTTATTAATTGATAACAAGGATAAAACAACATTTTCTGAAATTGAATAGGTACTAGCTAGATCGATACATCGTCCCCGAAACCATCAGCATACAAAATTTCATGAAAATCGTTGGATCCGTTTCCGATATTCATAAATTCTTTCCGAAGGTATAATTTTTTCGATGTGTTGTTAATAGTTCTTATGGATTGCTATTTTAACCCGAAAATAAATTCAACTCTATCCTGCTGCGGTGACAATGGCTTAACGAAATTGGTTTAAAACACTCAAAAAAGACAGAGATGCACTGGTATCTCCCGCTCACCACTCAGCAGGAGGGTGGCCGGCCACGCCCAGTCCGGGGTCGAACCCGCGTCCCCTCCTACCCGACGCATTGAAGCGTTGGCCTCGCAGGAGGAACATCCAGTTCATAGGAAACGCTCGATGTAACGAGGCGAGTGCGATAGTTCGCACGACACCTAACTATTCCCGCTATGTAATATGTATACAAGTTCTTGTACGTACAGAATGTTTTTGATATATTTTGTCACATACTTACATATATCTTACGAGTATACCTACGTAAGTAAGGTATATGTCAAAGGAACTTGCACAGCAATTTACTTATGTCTAAGGTATGCGAATAGAAATCGTCTGGAATATCGAATTAAATAAATCCTTGATAGTGTTAGAGTAGACTTATAATATTATATTGTATTGTATGTTGAATACTGCTACGCTTATAGTGTAAAGCATTGTTAGCTTACGGCTTATAGGTAGTTAGGTAAAAAGATTTGTAATATTATATTGAATAAAGTACTTATATTTGTTGGATTCAAACTCGCAATATCGGTGTCGTTACTCGAATACTACTGTGCTTACAGTTTAAAGCATTGTATGCTTTCGACTTAGACTCTAAGTGAATTTTTTGGGCCATCGCGGAGAGATGGTGACTTGACCACGCGACCACGTGGTCACGTCAGAGGCTGGTCGTTAATTGTGGACCGGACGCGCACTTCCTCCAGCACGCGGCGATTACACCACGGCACCGAGCACCCGAATTTGTTAGTTTTTTGTCGCACAATACACAACGACTGGTTCTCTAATGTGGGAATATTTGTGTTATTACATAGAAACGGGTTACCGATTATACACGGCAGGTTTTTATTATAGATATTATAGTGAGGGTATAGCAGTGTCTATAGGATATGGGACGTTTGGAATATCATATGGGTTTATGTATTTTATTGTCTTCATCATCAACGCGAGGCGACATATTTAACTGTCCAGTACATACTCTTTTTTCCCCCATTTAATCTGGCAAGCGTTAAAAGTACTGTAAAATTAAAAAAAATGTTGTTCAATATTTTTTTTTATATTTCATCATAACAAAAAATTTGAATGCGTCAAAACTGCGTACAACGCTTTAATAATCCCACTAACCGAGATGTTAACCGATAAGGAAGAATATACAAAGGAAATACAATAATTCCGTCCTCGTACTCTCCACTACCAGGAACAGCCTTTCAAACGCCCAGATTGTTTTATTAATCATCACCATGACGCGGCTCGTCTTATGATCGTGACGATGTTAACCGTTAGCGATGTCACTTAGTCATCGCGTATCCGCAATCCACATTACCGATGATTATTATTATTACAATGTTAATGCAATGTTATAGGACTTAAAGCGTGGATCTGTTTTATGTAACGATGGACTTGAAAACATTGAGTAGAGTAGGACTCTATAAAGCTTAGTACGACTGATTAATGTAACTTAACATGGAACTGAAACTAGAATGTATTGTGTACCTGTTTATGAATATGTATGTATTGTAAGTAGATTTTTGATTTTTTTCGTGTGAATTATAATTTCAAGTAATCGAATGGAGAATATATCTGTGATAACCGTTGGATGAGTGTAGTGTAAGGGTATACGGGTAATTAATTGTGGTAGTATTGGAAGAGTCTAAAGCAAAATATCAGCCAGCTCGTCATATATTTCTACCGTTCACATCTGTCGTCACAAACAATTTCATTGCGCGTCGGGCCCCTGTGTCGAAATTCAAACTCAACCCGTCGGAAATCGGCTCCGGCATCCACAGTCGCGCCAGTATCGACACTATCGACAATCGAAAGGCGGACCCGTAAACCATTACGATTATCATGAATATTAAAGATACAACGTTATACGACTGCGATCGGAATTAATTATTACTTTATTGCAGTTATTTATGTGCTGTTGATTTTGATTTAAAACGAACGTGGGTGTGCAGGTGACGCGAGCGCTGTCGAAGTATCGCGGTGTCAAGATATCGGGGAACTAATTGACCTGAATTTATTGGTTATATATTATATACAATATATTGTGTTAAATTAAAGGACATATTAAAAAGGTTAAGGTAGAAGGAGTTAAGATTTTAGGAAGGTGTCTGTTTAGAATATCTAGATAAAAAGAGTTCATTTATATCTTCAACCTGCCTGCCTGACAACCCTCAGAGCGAGAGCGTATTCAAATAAAATAAGCTAATTGCACGTAGCGTTGGAAATATAAATTTAAAAGTATCTGCCTGGCTTATCCCTCCGTATTATTTTTTGTTCGTTAAAATTTGGCGGACGTTTTTTTCTTTGGCAACCCTAATATACGTTCCAAACACAAAATACAAGCAAAATCAAAGTCGGTGATTTAGGGCCGCCCCGCTGTTATAATCGTCGGGCGCGGAGTTGATGCAACCAATTCACGAAGTTGATGCAACCAATCTACCAAAGCGTAGGTTTTAATTGGTCGTATTATAATATATTGATCATTATTTTATACGGTCGATAATTCTGTTGTTCCTCTTTCTTTGTAAACGATTTATGACAAAGACCCATTCTATAAGTTTCGTATCTTGTTATGTTATTATTTATTATTAATCCATAATAATGGTATGGTATTATCAAAAGTATTCTAATGCCGTATACGGATTATGCTAATAATGAAGTGAAATTTATAACGTTTGTGCTAATAATAATTATTGGATCTAAATATATAAATTACAGAATATTTTTTAGGAAACTTTGTGTTATTAGGTGTAGGTCGACTGATCATACTTAGATTGGGGTAGACTATCTATTTAAAACAAGAACAGAAATAAAGTAGGGGAGGCGTCTGCCCAAGACTTGGTATGAAAGAATTATCCTCACCTCAAGTTTCGGGTTATTGTCTCTTTGTTTCATAACCCCTTTAAAGACTTCTGCCTTTTCGTAGTCAGGTTGTAATTTGATGGACGAAGTTTTCAATACCGCTAAAAATAGATTTGTTTGATTATTTTGATATTGATATCTTTACAGTAGATAGGTACAGGAGTTCTCAGAAGCTTATCTCGGGGACTAGGTTAGCGCGATGTCAGTGTTAGTAGGTCCATGATATATGTTTATTATGAAGGTAATGTGTAACTTGTACGGTATTATCGCCATTGGCACACATTACAAGTGCAGCGGTAGTATTTCCGCGTGTTGCGCTCGTAGGGCTTAGTCGGTGCATGCGAGGTCGGGTCCGCCAAGGTGACGGCGAGGATGCATGCACGGCCTTTGTTACATGCACGACCTTTGGTGCGTTCATGTGATCGCCGATGCACAAGACGACGCGCGGGTTTGCGTGCGTCAGACGTGGGAATGGATGGAGGTTGTGATGATAGAAATGCGATGCGACGCTCAAGTTGCATCATGACATATATTCCACATCAGTGTGTCTCTGTGTTATACGAATACCTAATTACCTACTACACAAAAATGCATAGAGACGTTTATAACTAACTAGCTGTTGCCCACAGCTTCGCTCGCATTAGCTAAAAAGTTCATTTTTTTTTTCATGTATCCTATCTTACTTCTAGTACCTCCGGGAATATGTGTACAAAGTTTCATGATGGTCGGTTGAGTAGTTTTCGCGTAAAGGGAAACAACCATCCCTACTTTCACATTTATAATATTAGTATAGATACATAGTTTATCTTCTCTTGTTTTATAATGTTTAAACAAAGTTACTTACAATACAGCTTCATAAAGCATAAACAGGCTTACATACAGCGTGCGTTAATTGAAAAAAAAATGGTCTATACTAAATACGTTAAATGTTCTATTAGAGGTGTTAATACAATTTAAATATAAAATTCGAATACATAATATAACCATCGTCTGTTCTATACATATTTTTCAGTCGATGCTAATTTTTATATGTTATAAATACCATTTCATTATTTCTAGTCTAGAGCTGCAGTCAGTAATATAATACGCAACTGACAAATGCAAGTAATGCGTCGACTTGACACGCAATTACCGAGCCACGGTGCACTTGACACACTTGCACGCGGGCCGGGGTGCACGCGGCGAGGCGCAGATTGTGCACCCAACCGAACAAACATACTAACAACCAACCAACCAAACAACCAACTAACATAGCATACGGGCAAAGAGGGTTTCCATGTTCACTTTTATTGCTGAATCAAATTTATTATCCGCTAATGGGCTCTTTCCAAGCTTAATGCAATCATTACCGCGCTTTGAGAAATAAAATCGACGTAACAATGAATATTATAAATGGGATAGATTGTTTATTGTACAGCAGCAAACGGCTGAAGGATCCCCTCGTTCTATATGATTTTGTGTCCAAAACAATGGAGTAGGATATAGGATTAACCTACTTTTTATCCAGATTCTTGTTGGGATAATTTGCAATCGCTAAAGATCTAAACATCAAATTCCAAGTGCTATTAGGTAATACAGGGGCATTATTTGTCGACGCCGTTTTTGATTGTGAAAAAGATTTATGCAATTAAATCGTCTTTGTTTTTGAAAAGTTGACGCATAAATTATTTTTTGCCTCATTTAACTCGGAGGGTCCGCGACGCAAAGTACCGTTGTTCTTATCGTTCAGGATGTACTAAATATAAATTTGGACCGAGTGTAAGTAATGTGTTATGCATAATTAGTATTGGTCTATAAAGGCGTAGTGGTGATGATGATGATGATAATGATGATGATGACGACGATGCTAAAGATGATGATGAATGCATCGTGGGTATGTTAAATATGCGTAGGTATCAAAATTCAATATACGCGTTTAACATATATAGCGAGTTGTTTTATAGCATCTTTTTACGATCTGTTAATTTTCTTTGTTAACGAATTGTTAATCCCCGAAAGAGTGTTATAGATTACAACCACCATTATGGGAATTATAAAGTAGCAAAGCTGCCAACATTATAGTAGGAATTGATAGGTTTTACAGTACATAGCCTTACGCAACGTAAAGACCAGCCCGCCTAGGATGCGCTCTCTTCACGAGAGAGAGACATAATGTCTACATCGAAGACATAATGTACTAATGTCTACGGACGCAACATGACATCGTAATTCTTTCGAATTTTGTCGTTTAAATAAGAGAAATTTCTCGATGTCAATACATATGGACGAGAAGGGACGAGAAAAATTATAAACCCAAATATCTTACTTAACCCCTTTTTTTTCCAGAATATAATTTAGCCTATGTTACTCGTGGATAATGTAGCTTTCGAATGTCGAAAGAAATTTTGGAATCGGTACCGTACTTTTTGAGCCTATTTATTACAACCAAACAAAAAAACAAAGTTTTCCTCTTTATAATATTAGTGTACATTTAGGATTCTATTATTACGCTACCCATTTAAATCACGGCAACACGATTTATTTTCTTGCGTATTATTTTGATTTTGCTATATCTCCTAAAGTATTCATTTAATTTGCGTGATGTAAAGGGGAAAAATAATCTTCATGAAGTGTTGAAGCTAATTAACTGATTTAAAATGATAAGGATTCATACCGTATTTGTGTAAATAACTTTCAAATTATCGCGTTATAATTGCTAATTTTTTTAAGTATTAAATGGATATAGTATGATATCCCTAATAGATAGATATATGCCATCGCGGACTTTTTTGTAGACCTATTTAAGATATACAATTCCACCATACATTATTTTGTTATATATCAAAGGGCAGCGTTTTCGTTGAAAACTCCCAGGCGGGAATTTTTTTCCGACATCATAACAATTATTGTTATATCTTAGCTAATGTATATAAAAACTTAATAAATTATATACATAAACCTTCCTCTTGAATTGTCCTATCTATTAAAAAAAACCAAATCAAAATCCGTTGCGTAGTTTTAAAGATTTAAGTAAAAATTTCGACGAGTTTCTCTTCGGAAGAGATATGTCTTTTTGTCGTGGCGCGCATCCTAGGCGGGCAGAACGTCATTTCAAATTCATCAAATTATACAAAAGTACTTGTATGCAACTATCAGGACAGTGCAACGGCCCCGTGTTACCGCTGATAAGCCGCCCGGCCTCGTCCCGATGAGCGGCTGATAATCGACCCGTCCTAACTCGACCCGACTCCTCCCGATAACAGCGCGCACTCCACACACGCGATAACATCGAAAATATCAGCCCCAAACAACCACAAACGTCCAACTGAAGCCAGAGGGATAGCGTCATTGTACAACTATAATAATGGAAGAAATTCATACTAGTGGAAGATTTAACGCGCTTTTTATACAGCTTGATTTTTTACATTTGGTTTTTGGGATGAAAAGTTATAAATTATATTTAAAAAACAAAACATATTGTCTGTTAAAAGGACACGTTCAATATTAATTACTGGTGGTGTTTCGATAAATAATTTAGATGACATAGCTGTCAGTAGCTTTTATTGATTTTTTTAATAAAAATAGTGACCAGTAATGATGAAAAAGGAACAGTAAGATAAGCCACCCTTATCTTTAATGAAAGATGCCTATTTTAGATGAATAATGGATTATATTATTGATTTATTGAACGAGCAGTTTTTGAACTAAATAAAAACAGACGCATTATCCCCGATAGAGGTTGAGGAAATAATTTATTGCATGTCTGTACATTAATGAAATAGCATGAATTAAAATATTTAGTGCTCATATGGACGGCGCACGGTTCGCCCGTCGACTATGGGAGCGGTATGCGGCAGAACGACTAGCTTTTTATAGCACTATATCTAGATTCTAGATTATCTACACATGCCATCTATTGCTCTATAGTAATGCACATTATTGATTCTAATGGGTTTTTGTTAGCAACCTCTAGGACATGAGACTATGGCTGTGTATTCATGACGTGATTCAAAGTAACTCCCATGTCATTTGCACAATGGTTTTTTGTCCGATTCATTGCTCATAAGTTATGTGCCGAGATAATTTATCGATTTATTTCTCTTCCTCAATCAACCTTTTTCATTTCTTTGTCTTTTATGTGCTTATAATTTACACAAGAATTAACTTTTTTATTGTTCAGTACTTAGGTATATGGACGAACTCAATCTACGTGGTTTCTTCGATTCTTTTTTATTCATTCTCTTTCATGATTATCAATTAGCATAACAATTAACTTATTGTGTTTATTGCCATTAGTAATATAGATTAAGTTAATCTATTTACTGGATATAATATCTTTGACATCCGTATTTTGTTTTTATAATTTGCGCAATTGTTTGCATTATAATTTATGTATATTTTATAACTGTAATATGATGAACAGTGTATTATTATGCTTGATGTTTCGCTTAGAGATGATCTTTTTAAACCTTTTTTGCTCCATCAGAGCAAAACTGATTGCATATGCTATTACAATATTGTGCATGCGCTTCAAAATACGAGTAGTTTTGTGCCGCACGCGGTGAAAATAAATTTATTAAAAATATGAAGCCCTAGTAGGGTTTGTTTAATTGGGGTTTATTATTTGCGTTTCTATCTCGTGTCCCGCGTGGGGCGGGGGTGAGACCCTCGGGGTAACTTAGGGGACGCGGTTTTGAATGTGATGTATTAACGTACTGTTATTAGAGTAATCTTTGTATTTGCTCGCCTTTTGTAGCATTTGTGAAATATGCAATCGGATAATGTTGAATATTATCTAACTTAATTTGATAGCACGAGTATAATGACTAGGGACAGATATGTAATTTAAATTTAATCAACTTTTGTAGTTTTGGTTATGATAAGTTTTTACTGAATGACCGAAATTTAACAACTGTATAAGATAAAGCGAAATAATGAAACTGCGCTCACATGGCCTTGCAATATGTCACATCACAACATAAAATAATTAATAACTAATTAGTATTAGTAGTTGTGATTTTATTATTAAGAAACTGATGAACTCATTGTCGATTGATGCAATATAGTTAGAACCAAAACTCTAAAGGTAATTTAAATGTAAGTAAAGTGTGTAGCATCTCAATAAAGTCCTAATGTGCAAGCTTAGGTTATTTTTTTTTTAAGAATTAATTCGTTTAGGAAAATTAAGTCTGTCTGAGACTCGACTTTCGTGTCTGCAATAGTCACGTCACGGAAATGAAGCGGCGGGGACGACGAGATTGGTTTGAAATGAAGTTACTGGCGACGCAGCGTGCACCGGCTACAGCGCTGCATCGGCGCGGATGAGCGGCTAATTGCTCGTAGACTTCAATGATGTGCTTACAGAGTTTCGGACCTTTTAATTTACCAGATACTTGGGGCCTGTAGATCCCTAAATGTAGTTGATTGGTCATTATAGTAAAGATAACGTTAGTATACAATGCATTGCGTCTCTCCGTACCTACGACTAAATGATACTTAGTAAGGAATAATACACTTTTTTCTTTTGTTTGGTAATTTAACTATTGATAGTAGGGTCAAGGGTGATAGTAAAATACCTACTATTAATATTAATAACATGATAATATGTATTATGTATCTATTATAAAAGCAATATTTATGCAGCCTAAAGCAAAAAAAAACTTTCTTTTTACTATGTTTATAGATCACGCACAGTTTATTTTATTCGTAATCATTTTTTTCGCTAGTGTAATAGTCTGCGAGCAAAAAATTAAAAGTCAAAGCCAATTTATGCAAAAAACGAGTAGAAAGAGTATTAGTAGCTCATCAAGGGGTAGGGTTAAGGTAAGTAGGGTTTTTTCAATGAACGCCAAGACGGCCAGTCATCATCGGATCAGGACGATCGGAATCAAAATTGAACCGACTAATGGTCGGAGCTCGTCATTACGATAATACGTTTTAGGTAGTCATTATTATTAATCACCTAGGACATGCATATATTATGTATATTGTATATATTATATGTTATCTCTTTGTCCGAGACTGATTAATAATCAACCTTAACAGTTAACGCTGAAGGTGAGTCGTGAAGGACATGGTGTTTCGCCTAATTAGTATTTTGGCGCCGGAGCGCGGATATGTATGCACGGCGCGTCACGACGCACTACTCTGTACGATGCACCACGACGCGACGCCGCGCCGCGCCAGTGATGCATTGTATTCAAATGGCGAGGAAACATCGGCCCCAAGGGTCACCCAGGGACTCAGGATACGCGTGAAATATATTTAAATTTATTAATTTAATGTACGCTTTTGACGGAGTCGTATTTAGTCTGTGGTAACTACAGTAAAACACAAGTAGTTGATGTACAAAATTTAAAGGATTTTTTGTTTTGTCACGTAATTTTAATTAAAATCGTTGCGGCATTTAAATCCATGTCAATATTAGGATAGCAAATAATAAGCGGAGGGTCGAGGACTCCTCCGTACCCTGGATTAAAATCAAATTGAACATTTGAACTTTAAAGCTGACATTTTGTTAAGCTTTTAAAATAAGAAGCTTTACAGAATATTAAAGATTCATATTATGGATAAAATTGAGAACAGTGCTTTGACAGAGTTAAACTTAATATAAACGGGCTAGCAACAAAAGAAAAGTGAAATGAATTTATATTTGGTGCAACTTTTCTTCAATATCAATTTTAAATATTAATGAACATGTGTTTAAGCGTCAGGAGCTAGTCGCCATCACAGCTTCGGCGGCGCAGTTTCATTAAAGTCTAAAGACAAAGCGTCCCTCGAGGATTCGTCAGTTTCCTGGGCAGACGCGGCAGACGCAGACGCGGGCGGAAGAGTCTGCGGCCCGCTGATAACACGACTCCCCGGGGACCCGGGTACCGCGACACCGCCGGATACCGGGAAACTAGGGAACGCCATGAGATATTATAATACCGCTGTATCGGGTTATTTACTTACACGCAAAAATCCCATTAACAAGTTTGAAATTAGGCTAGTGAAAGTTTTGTATCGTGTACTAATATGATGAAGAGATAGTGGATTTTTTGTTTGCTTGTTACAATTTTATTCAATATATTCGCAATTGATTCTAAATATTATTCGATCGTTAGAAAACCACGTCAGCACTGCGCGTGCGTAATACTGACTATAATCATGATCAATGCGGATGCAGCTGTAATGCTAAGTTATCGCGGGTAAAGCTGCGTGCACCGGCTAGTGTCTTAAGATATTTGCGGGTAAATGTCAATATATACCTAGTACCTACAACTGTTATTACAAGACATTGTATAGGTGGACTAAATACACATTACCAAACAATAGTACCACGTTAACCTAGCCTCGCGGTAAGATCGTTAGAACTCGTGTTGAGGGAATTAGAAACTAAAATATATTTATATAAATACATATTATATTCTGGTATATGACCCGGTGTGGACATATTATATATTAGACTCAGATCTATATTCATCATATTTGCACTTTGGATTTGAACCTAAGACCGATGAGTTGAATGTCCAGTAGACTGACCACTTGACCAACCGACGCGATCGTCAAACATACGACTTCGGCCTACGCGGTCTAATCTACGGGTCATATTATAATAAAGTTTTATTAAGGTGAGATGAGATGTTGATAATCGTTTTATAGGTGTGTACTAATCTTAGCATATCATTAGAGTTAAGTTATTCAACGTATAATATTACTGACAATCGTGAATCCTATGCCATGTCTTCCCATTCTAGGATAAAATTCCAATTTTGGGATAAAAATATCCAATTCATCTTATTTATTTATTAGCACCGAATACAGTTTTGCACCAAGAAAGACAATAAAGAAGTACAGAACAGTCAACAGTCATCTAAGCTAGACACAATAGCTAATAACGTTCGGTTTATAAACGTTTTTTGCTAGGTTTGCATACGATTTTAAGTTAACATGGTAAATTTTTATCACTGAAATTATTCAAAACGGACTTTTCAACTATTTTTCGTTGAGCTCGATATTTCTACATTGTCTACGAATATTCAATCTCGTGAACATGACATTCATAGACAATGTCGAAATATCTAGCTCCGCGGAATAAAGACAAAAAATACTGTATATATCTCGTATTAAATAGTTTATATTAGTTTTGGTTCCGCCGCGCCGGTTCTTTAATCGTTAGTTTCCGATATGTGCTGTAACTAGAACACGCAGGGGATGCAATCCGACTATCGAGCATCACTGGTAGACACTGGTTGATATGCTTTATATTCCTATGATGGCTATCTATAATACAGCTAATTACAAAATTGATATTATACATATTTACATTAATTTAAATTTTTAATATAATAATAATAACACATTTACTAAGCATCATATTATACACTGCTTAACAACTTAATTTTTTAACTTAACTTAATTTTATGTGTATTACATATAAATATCCTATATCCACAGAAAATCTATTGATACATCGTATTATTATTATCATAGCTAGTATTGTGTTACCGCTTCATGAATATCGTGTGGTTACGTGTAGCCGCCGATAGAAATATCGCATTCCCACGGAGTGAGTTCGCTTTTGAAATTACCGTTAGCGAGAGCCGTAACACGCCGCGAGAGCGCTCTCGGACCAAACTTTACGGCATGGAGATAGCTCCCGGCCGGATAGCTAGAGAGGAAATTGACTCCCGGACTGAGAATGAGCCTCACACCCCACTAGATTAGCCACGAGCCAGTCTATCACGTGTATAGTATACATACAACGATCAGGTTATATCAAGGTTTATGGTTTAGGTATATTTAAATAATACAAATGATTTTCAATCGATAGTTCAACATATGACACGCTGGGAGTGCACAGTGCACACTAACCTATTTGTTCCTGCCGGCGAGAAGCAACCTTAAGGTGAGGGTAACAAAAAATATAACGGCGCGGAGCAGTCTCGGAGATAACCTTGTTACGTCGCCTAATGAACTGCTCCAGCGCGCAGCCCATGAATATAAAATGCGTAAATAAATAGCAGATGCGCGAAAAACTCACCCCGCCGATAACCGGCTGACACTTAGCATAATAATCGCGGGGGGAGGGGAAGGGGACGGGAGGAGCAGGGAGGGCGGCCTCCACCCTCGCGCTGACACGATTCTCACGCAGAAACGACGCGGCTTCCCTCCGTCGCGTCGTAATGAATGGCCGGTGATGTAAAGTGACGTGACGACTGACGACGTCGTCGGTGACACAACACGCGCCCCCCCACCAGGATTACAACATTGTTCTTATCTCGAATCTCGATGTGCCCATGTCGATATTGTAGAATATATTATGTTCTTTTTTTAAAGTCGTCATCGTCGGGCGTTCTATTAAGCTTAAAATATGATTTCCTAGTACTACTATAACTAAGTCCTAGTTGTCGTTATCAGCGGTATATGTATGTATATTCGTTTTAGAAAAATGTAGGCATTGTATGTCGTTGAATATATTGGGCACGGGTTCATCAAATCAGGCGAGGAAGGTGGTTGCTATGTTCAGCTTTGTGATGCCCACAAGCTCAGTTGAAGAAATCCTTGAAGGTGTGTACCTTCAAGGATTTTTAATCCCATCAGCTGGTACGCAGGTTACCGCGCGATGTTTTACTTCACCGGTGAGCGAGCAATACTCGCTTGTCTACTTGCACTTAGAAACTAACAAAAACCCATTACTAGGTTCCTGGGGATCAGGATTGAAGAGATCTCTTACTTAAAAGGCCGAGTCCATGCCCACTTAATCTCGTCGTTCAGTGCAGAGTGTGTGAGTGAGTCTAACGATCACATAGGTAATTACTTATTTTATAATATGTGTTAAGAATTATTTTTTCGATTCAGTTTAAAGTACCCAGTGTAGAGTTGGAAGAATAAGCTTCTTAAAGATCGTCAGCGTGCTTGTGAAAAGGGATTCTCGTTTCATTTGGTGGTCACACACGAGCGGCATTCGACGTGACGTTTGGAGCCCTCAAGACTAACGGGGGTACATAATCAAAGCGGGCCCCGAAAGCGTGACATGTGCGCGTGACGTGTCATTTGCGCTTTTGTCCGCCCACTCGTGGGGTGGGGGCGTGCAGCGTGCAGCGTGACGGCTCATGCTGATCCGCTTTGATTTACTACGAACGTCTGATGCAATAAATATTGTTTGTAGTAGAGGGAAAGGGGAGGCGACGTGATTACACGATAAATGCACTCTTTGAAGTGCAAAACATGATAAACAATTAATTATTCACCGAAGTTAAATAAAAAATAACTAGTAACATGTGGCTGAGACATGTCGTATAAAATGTTTTAAATGACCTAAATTATCACCTACAATCGGTTTGCATCTTATTACCAAACAACCTGTATTTATACCATCGGAGACTGGAGAAACTGTCACAGAAGTAACCCCAGATAGTTCGTCTAAGGCCCTAAAGTTGTTACTTTCTTTTGACGACAGTGAAATATATGCATATTATCTTTCAATTGATTACTTAGTTAATTTAAAAATAGGTTAATTCGTGTTTTGATTAAGGTTTACACGTAACTAATTTGCATCCGAGACAGCGTAGGCGTTAGTACAAATTTGTAACCGTTAATTTGACGGGTATTTGGAACACAAAAAACATAGCATCGTCTGCATTGTACGCAATTAATGATAGCCATTACACTAAAACATTCGTCCGGTTACGAGAAGCGAACAAAAGTCACGACAACGCAACAAAATAAACATTGTAGTCAAATCTATGAACTACTACTACATCAGTGTTTCCAGCAAATTAATATTCGTGCTTGCGCTGAGTTCTATCGCAATAGCATGCAGTGTAAACCTACGACAATTGTATACAGTTTGGCGAATATGCAAATAAGTGACGCGGTGCAAGCAGTGCCAAGATTACAATGTGCGGGTGAACGGCCGAAATCGGCGCGGGCGCGACCTTGCCGCGGACTCACCTACATACGCCGGCCACTTTTGCTTTCGACAATTCGCAAAAAATAAACGAATTGGCCCGCGAACTATTGAGACGCGTCTGCGGAACCAGAGCGTCTCGGAGACGACCGAGTCGCTGCGGAAATGAATACGTCCGGCACTCGCGTTCACACCACTGTGTGACGTGACATGACAAATGATCGTTGATAGTGTTATGTTGATGATTTTTTTTGTCTATTATCTACCAACTGTTTTCTGATCGGTATAGTATAAAAGATTCTAAACGGTTTTTCGTATTTAATGTGCACTTTATAGCTATGAGCTCATAGCTATATCCACAATTTGGTAGTTTATACGGTTTTCTTGGACTACTTTTTACGAAATCTAAAAAACAAAAGGCTTTTACGAAGCCAAACAGCGTCTTAAGAAATTGGGTCAATTAGAGACAAAGTACAAGGAGGGTGCGGCGCGAGGGCGCGGGGGTGCGGGGGGCGGCAACTTGTACCTATTGTGGAAAAGTGTCGACGGAGGATGATTGTGATCGGACGATTTTATCACAACACCTTATGCTTGTGTTATGTTACGTCGTTGTATGATGTAAATAAAGCTCTCGCTGTATTAAATCTTGTCAACGTATCACCCATTGTAACAGTCGAATAAACAAACATGTGTGACGATTTAATTTGAAATGAGTTTATAACGTGATTCTTAACGACTTGTAGAAAAAAATGAACATTTAAGCATCACCATCAACATCATCAACAGCTTTTATTCGCCCACAGCTTAGCATAGGCCTCCGTAAATGAACGCCAAGGCGACCGATCCCTTCCCGCTCGCATCCAACACGGACCGGCCACTGTACGGGGATCGTCTTCCCACCTGATTAATTAAGTTAACGGCCAACTAACACTTTGTGTACCTTAACACATAAATAGTCCTATACAAAATCAAATATGCACGCTCAATTTGACTTTTAAACTAAGTTTTACGTAAAATTATCTTTTCAAAAAGCAGCAACAATAGAAAACTAACATTCGTCACAGGCCGGAGAGTGAAGCGTCGCGTTACGTGCTAGAATCTCGTCGGGACTAAAATAATAAATGTGCAGTGCGTTGGTCGCGCGTGCGGGCGCGGAGCGAGGGACGGCCGTGCGCGGGGCGGGGAGGGCGGTCAGCGCAGCGGCGCGTCTCGTTGCGTCACTGCACTGGACCGGCATCGGCAGGGCATTGCACCTTACTCGCCTCCCGACCCGACCGAACAGCGACGCGTGCCATCCCGCTCGCACGACTACTTGTTCTAGCCGCGCGTGGGATCGATCGCTACGACTCAACAGCTGATTGTCATTATCATAAACTTGATGTGTGATTACATAAGAATTATAAATAGGACTCGCCGAGTCCCGTTGGTCGTGTTTACTTTGTATGCTTAAAACATTTTTTTTTCTTTTACAGTGGCGTGGCGGTGCTGAGTGCAACAGAAAGTGGAAGTTACAGCGGTAGCGACATCACCGAGCCCCGCTCTCCCCAGAGTCCAGAGTCCGCTTGTAGCACGAGCGAAGAGGGCGCGAGCGCGCGCATGCCGCCTTGGGCGAACGAGCCGGCGCCGCCGGGACCGCGACGCCTAGCGGCCCAACCCGTGCCCGTCCGCGTGCCTGTGCCGCCCATCCATCGCCGCATCACGGAATATTTTAGCCATAAAATGAAGCCACAGAATGGCGTCAAGCGGGCATCGAGCGCTATTAGCCACGATGATACCAAGAAAAAGTGCCTAACTAGAAATGGTGTTACAAACGATTTGGAAAAATATATTTCGTATTTATCTCAAACGCTAAGCCCTAAGGTGTTGCTTGACGTTGAAAAACAAAAAGACTCATCGAGGCATGCTAATCCGACTGCCGTCAATGGTATAGATCAGTTTAAACCGAGAGATCTTAACAAAACCGTATCTAATGGTCATATGAAAGGATTTAATGCTGTCAATAGGTCTAAAGACACGAAAGAAACGCATAACATGAACGGTTTTGTGGAAATCCGACATGGGACTGACTCAGTTAATAAAGTTAATGCGAGCGGAGTTTGTTTTAATGGACTTATTGAAAGTAACAAGCAAATTTCAATGCCAAGAGTAACGAAAGACTCATCCGTCAATATATCGATGAATACAATTAAACCTTCTACAAGTTTGTACAATTCGAAGGTTCCTATTCCGGCAACTAATGAAACAGTCGGAACGCGAAATGCACCTGTAACTAGTTTCTCTAAATCGCCTAAAAGGATGAACAAGGGTGATGCAAAAAAACATAACGGAGCCGTTAGCTCAACGACTAAATTAGACAGTAGGATGAATGGCGTTACATATGGATCTAACAACTTAAACTTGAATCCCATAAATAAAACGTCGTCAACGAAAAAGGAAGGCCCGAAGAAGAATTCACAGTCTCCGAAGAGAACCAATCGAAAATCATCGGCATGTATTGCCAATAGTAAAAACTTGACATGGTCCAAAGCCAACAACCTAAAACAGCAGGTTCAACTTCAAAAGCAAAATTGCTTAAATACATTATCAACAAATTCACCGATAAATAGCGTTGCTACTGAATCAAGTGCAACACCAAAACTTCATATACCAAATAATATACGACAAGCAGTATCTATGGCGGCCAAAGGTAACTTAAGCAATATGAATGTACCAGTAACTAACTTACAAAACTGTCATCAGCTAAATATTCCCCAACAAGCTTGCAATGGGACAGTGACATCGACCAATTTACCATCATTTGTTGCTATGCCGCAAAATGTGATGTTAACAACATTAAGAATACCACAAAATGGACTTCCAGCTCAAACAATAAACCAGCAAGGGGGCATGACTGCTTTTAACAGGTCTAACGTCAATGTCAACAGTCCTACAAAATTAAACGGCCAAATAGTTTTTCCTTTTATGCAAAATATAAACGGTACTGTAGTTCAAATACCTAATATGATGGCGAAGGTGCCGAGCTTTGTTCTTCCCCAATCGCCTCAGCTGACGTCACAGCGGCAGGACCACATACAGAACCAACAAGCCACGCAATTTCTTATTAATGGTACGCTACTTAAGCTGGCCAGCCCCATTCCGGCTCCATATTCGAACAGCAACAAATCCGGGCCCGTTACTAGCCAGGCGATTCCTATTATGAACAAGACTATGCCCGGCTTACAAGCCGTTGGAGTAACAGTTCAACCAAAAACCAATTTCACGGTAAACTTCAGTCATCCAATGCCTCATCTCGTACCTCAACCTGGATTTATCGTTACTTCTGTGCCAAATATGAACGTCAAGGAGACCTGGAGCTACACGGGCAACAACACTGTGACGTCATCACAGTCGTCATGCTCCAGCCCAATTGTCCACCATCCTCCATCCCTTATGACAAACTTTACCACTCAACAAACCCTACACTCGAGTAGTATTCCTATCGCTCCTGTAAAACCTCCCGACAATCCAATACAAGGTACTGACCCACCAAGTAGCACAGTAAAGGAGCCGGAACTTAGTGATATTGTAAATCATAAGTGTGATATTCCATGGCTGTCGAAAACTGTTAATAATAACATCGTTCCATTAGGTAATAAAATGTCCACGAGGCCTTTTTCACATGTTAATAATTACTCGGAAAAGCTCGATAGTATTGATTGTAAGAAAGTTTCCAATAAGGAAAGCCACAAGGATATTTGTGAGAAGCCACGGCGTCTAAGCACCTATGATGACATGAAGATCGACGAATCGAGCAGAAGCGACGATACCATGTTTACACAAATAACTGTGCTTAAGGATGTATCGTCAAACGTTGAAAGTACAATGATAGAAGCGAATTATCTGTGCACTACAACAGAGTCCTCTGAATCAGGTATAGGAACAGATAAATCCATAGATTCGCCGAGTGATTCGCAAGGTAGCAAAGACTGTGATGAAGATTCGTCATTATCGTTAAGTATCAGCATAAGTTCAGTCGAAGCACAGACATCACAGAAAAGTCCTATTTTGAAACAACCTAAAACGATACGGTTTCCACCAAAAAGTGCTTCCAAACCGGAATGTGCTAAAAGGACGCCTAGTGCTGATATTTCGATAGTGGTGTGTTTGTGGGAGAACTGCAAGAAGGATTTTGAGAGCGACATGGATCTACTCGACCACTTGCAGGTCAGTTTACTATTTTTTTTTTACTGTCTTTGCTATTTAAGTTTCAATGCGGGGTCGCCCATCTTATCTATATTTGCTTCGTTTTTTTAGTTATATTAAATATAACTAATGCTAAGGCTATGTTTAACAGTGAACTGATAGAGGCTATTCATAATATTCATAGTTTATAATTGGGGTCGTAATGATACAAAGGAATGTTTATTTTCTAATAAAATTGAATAATGTTCATAATCAAATACGATGACTCAGAGATTATTATTATTATTGATTTTTTCAAATTTTTCATTCTAGTCGGTTCACGTTGAAACCCAGGCTGGTAAGGAGAACTACGTGTGCCTTTGGGAGCGATGCAAGGTCCGCGGCAAACCGTCGTGTTCCCGTCTCTGGCTGGAGCGACACGCGCTGTCTCACGGCGGAAACAAACCCTTCAGATGCATCGTCGAGGGCTGCGACAGAAGATTCTCCACTCAGGTACAATTACGTTCCTAAGCTTTTACTATTGATGTGTATTTCTACAGATCAACGATTATTGATGATGTTCAGCAGATCAACGATTCCGGGAGTACTAATGATAATATTTCTGGCGCTAGGGCCTAAAAAATGCTCCATCCTTAAAGCACATTCAAATAATACCACACTGTAGCAACTGATTATAGTTGTTTTGATAATCTTTCAAGATTATATTCCTATTCTTTGAACACTAATTCCTCTGACTCAAGCTGTGGCTTGTTTATGGATGAACGATAGCGTGCATTGGATAGATAATGAGGATAAATATATTTTTTGAATATGATTAATCATAAGACACAAATTTTGTTGTTTTCATCCTTTCTACTTTGTTCTTAGAAATTATTTAGAACAACCACCGTGTAAATCTAACTAGTCTTTCATCTAGCTGATATTGATATATTAAGGCCACTTTTTTAAATTTAACTTTCATCAAAATTTATACTATTGTTATTTGTTTGTAATTGGTTTTCATAGCTTATTTTCTTCAAAGGATGTCCTATCAATAGTCACATCAATACAGTTGAATTATTGCTAATGGATATAGAATGATTACTCGTGTTGGTTTCTATTCGTTGCCTGGTCATTCGTCATATCACCCTCTAAATCAGAGGTCTACCGTCTAAGTGAGAAGGTTCTTGAAGTCACGTCGTCCGGAGGTGCCTAGTGTGTTCCTCTAAAAAACCATCTCATTTTAACGATAGTTATACTTTTGTCTTTATCATTTCATTTAGCATTAATTAGTGATAATAAGTTATCCTGTAGAATTGGAGATTTAGATTCTTCATCTAATTTCGAAATTTTGAATACGTCTAATTTAGGATCGTATACTTGTGTTCTGTTTTCTGTCCTTAGGGGTCCAGAGGATGTCGGTTATTACTGAAGTACCACAACACATAGCTTCACAATGTTATATTTTTTTTAACGTCGGGAATTTATTGAATTTTTCAAACAATTACAATAAATTTTATTGTTATTATTATTTTCTCCATCTACACTGCTCCGGTCCACTTCAGAATGATGCACGGATGTTTCGAAGGCAGTTGCTTACGACAGGATTATATCAAGTATTGTGATATGAATAAGAAAACTAACTCTAAATGCCTTCTATTAATATTTTCTACGTCATGCTAAAATAATATTATCCAGTTACAGACTGAATAATATTATATGACGTCGTCGGTGTCTTCCCTAGTCTCGCTGTTGTAGTTTCGATTTCGCTTCCGAAGATTATTAACTAACTTCATTGATTGAATTTCCAGATATTGCTCGAACGTCACGTCAACAATCACTTTACGGACGCATCGTCCAGTTCCGGCAGCAGTAAGAAGTCTTCTGACAGCAGTGCAAAGTTGATACGACGCAATGGAAAGAAACTGCGCTACAGGAGACAGCCTTGGTCCGGTGAGTTATGTGATGCTAATGCTGGTAAATGTAAATATTGTACAAGCTAATCGCTAGGAAAACTATTGTTTCAAAGGAAAGATTTAGCTTAGAGATTAAGCCTAAATAAAATCATCATCATCAGCTTAAACAATAGATGGCTACATCTACTTTAGCTCCCCGAACGTCTACTCATTCTATTTCATTCTCTCGCCGGATGACTCCTATACATTTACGTGTTTGTCTCTCTCTCCGTGTCTTGGACTATTTTTTTCGTTTCATCGAGTTTGAAATCACAACGGCTCTAAAGAAGTTTCACTTGAACAATCGTCGGTCCAAACTTTTAGGATATGATGTAAATTAAGAATGTTAAATATTATAAGGATAATATTATGACGTATTTTAACAATTGCTTTCGTGCTCTTCAACTTTGTGTACATATACTGTTATAGAAAAGTGGTCAAATATAAAAACCACTTTCATTGGTGTTGCAACATCAGTTGTACGCATTTCAGCGCGCATGTTCGACTTCTTCGACGCGGGTATGATGGAGGGTCTTAAGTGGCGTTTGCTCCGAGCGACTCGCTGGCGTCTGGGCGGCGCTTGTCCGCTGCACGAGCCGTCCGGCCGGCACACGCTCACGCTGCACGCCGCGCTCGCCGCCACCAGATACAACGCCGCCGAGGCCAGGAGAGAGGCGCTGCTCACCTACTACCCGCCGCATGTGTAAGTTACACCCTGTATAACCTTACGCGTCCACTATAGCACCGAATAGAAGATGCTCGAATATACAACCTGTATATACTGGGCTTCTATGGATGACCTTCTTTGGATAAGTGGGGGGACAGGTTGCCTATATTGATTGATTTCAAAGAGGCAGAGACAATTTATATCTGCTTTGTGTTAAGTTTATTATTATTAGGATATTTATTATTTTTTAATATTAAACAATAGATACTAACTTTTCTAAGAGTTTCGTATGAATTGTAATTGGTTTTGAATAAAATAAAAATTGTATTAAAAAGAATATTACTTTCACCTGAAATTATTGTACAAGGGAATAACGAATTTTGATCATTCGACTCTATTTTATCTAAATGCGAGTAAATAGTTTTATTGTTACTGTAAATTAAATTGATATTGGTTATGTATGTATTGAATATTTCTAAAGAAATACCAAAAGTAATAACCTAGCTTATTAGGCAAACTGTTCTTGTGTGACAAGAATTACAATCTGTCCTCTGATTACGTTTACATTATTACTACTTACTAGTATTCTGCTATTTGCGCTAGTGTTGGTGACCAAAATTTGATACTTGTACTTCTGTTCATAATACTATATTTAAGACAATTTTAATTCAGACAACCTTAAGTTATATCTGTGTAGTATCATGTATTTGTGTTTTCAGGTAAGCATTGCTTATGGAGTAACGTAGTTTACAAACCAAACATGGGAGTGTGCTAATGTTTATTGTGATATTAAATTAACGAAACATTCTTTTAAAATTTAGTCACTATACAAAATTCTTTATAGCGTTAGGTAAATTTAAGAAGAAACCAAGGTATCATGTTTTTGATTGTTTGAAGAATCGCATTTGATTATAATGATATTTTACAGCGAGACATTATCGGGTGTTGCCTATTGTTTAGTAAACGTATGTTCAGGTAACAAGGTGGGTCTCGTATCATTATGCTCTAGCAATCTCAAATGTGTATCACTTTCTTTCTTTCGGTGTTAGAGCTAGTACTACCATCTCGTTTACGTTCACGTACGATACATGGTAATATAATGACGAGGTAAATCGAACATCATACGCTTTATTAAAATTTATTTGCTTTTTTAACCATCTAGATTCAATAATTTTAACCTTAGCCTATTGTATTTTAAGGATCAAATGCATCGAAGACAACATTTTAATTTTTTAAACTATTTTATGTTCTGAGAAGTGTGACAGTTTTGTGGCATGCGGTTGATCCTTACAATCGCATATAACACACGCTTGATCCTCATCCCTGAAGCAATAGACGTCCGTTTCATTTTTACTGTGTAAGGTTAAATTATCATATAGACTAGCATCAGTAACAGCGACCGCGCTTGGCATGCCCCGACCACCGACCGCGCCACACAGGAGCACCGGAACGCTGCTAGCAAGTGTTAACAGATATACTATAGAATTTTGCAAAAATATTATAATTGTGTAAATGACACATTGTTCAAATTTTGATTACTATTATGATATCAGTCCTTGCTAGCAACTAGTAGGGTTGCAAGTCCCGTTTAATTATAACGTAAAGGGCGAGCGTTATTTTGCAACTCTGTTTAGTGAATGTCTTTTTAATTTATATTCGTTCCGGCTTCCTAGCGTGCATGATTATCACCTATAATGAATGGGCTCGCAACCCAAACAAAACTGCCAACACACTCCCATCGTTACCGTACTATCTCCGATGCGAGATCAGCGGCGACAATCATCCGCTGCAACGACCGTGCTGTGTTCGCAGTCCCGCCCTGTGTGGCGCGCCCGGCCCGCACTCACCGCCCCCTCACGTTTCAGGATCGACGACGAGTGGGTGCCCGAGAGCGAGGTGAAGCGCGTCAAGCGCGTCGAGATCTCGCAGCTGTCGGCGCGCGCCAAGGTGATGCTGTACGAGCAGTTCTGCGACTCCTACCGCAAGAGCGAGAAGCCCGCCTCGCCGCCGCCGCCCCCCGCACCGCCCGCCGCCGTCGCGCCGGTCCCCGCCCCGTCCCCCGCGCGCCTGCTCCCCGCACGCCACTGCACGTCGTCGCGGCTACTCAACAACCTGCTGGCCAAGCGGCGCGAGCGCGTGCCCGAGTGCGGCCCGCCGGAGCCCGAGCTGCCGCTGTACCGCGAGGACGAGCGCGAGCGGCCCGCCGTCAGCGGCGCCGGCAAGAGGAAGATGGGCCGCAGGTACGGCGGCAACTCGTTCTGGCCGTGCGGACGATAATAGCCCCGCCCCGCCCCGCCCGGACCACCGAGACAGGCCGCACGCCGCGCCGGAGCACTTCGACCACAAGACTGAGTACTTTATATATGATATCGATCCGTTCGACCGCGGCCCTGTGTGTAAATAGCTAGGCGGAATGTATATAGTAGGCCGGAGCGCGCCGGGCGCTCGCGAGCCTGACGCAGCGCAGCAGGCTGAGTAATAGTAAGCTAGGGTAAGGCGATTCGAATCACTGCCGACGTACATTAGTTATATTAGCGAGGGCCGACGCCCGCGAGGGTGCCGCGTGTCACCAAGTGCCTCTAGCACAGACCTACCGTAACAGTGTTCAATTTATATCAGAATTTACCCGCGTAGTCATATCAACTCGCAGATAGTTTTAGAGTCGACTTTTGATAATCGATTTTAAACCGTGTTCTGTGCACCGTGTGGAGCAATATCCTATAGCGTCACAGAATGGACAGCTGTCTGCCGACGTAACGTCACTGCCATCGCGTTGTGTTTAGTTAGCTGTACGTTAGTATTCATCGGCGATATTACTGTTAGCAATAAACGATTTGTGATACGGTCCAATACTTTTAGAATCGATATTGATTTTAACGCACAAGTTTGTATGTTATTTTACAGTAACGATGCCGATACTCTTGTATTGTATACAGAAATATTTTTAATAAATTCAAAATGTTGAACTTAATAATAAATTGTACAAATTGATTTTTTAACATAATGACAAATGATCCGATAATACTATAATCTGTGGATTTAAGAATTGACATTTTATAACGAAGGTTTTTTATGAAGCGAACCTAATATTTCAATTCAATGCAAATTATATAATAATCTAAAGAATAAGTTAAGTTAAGAGTGACCTACCGGGGTATCTCTCGCTCATATAATACGAGCGTAAAGTGACAGCTATACTGTCGTGTTTCGTGGAATAGAAGGCAATGCATCTGCATAACTTCTGATTGTGCATTCATTTGCCTCATGACATTAAAATATATTTGTCATTGTGTTACCGAATCGAAATCGATCAGACAGTTTTCGTAAATTCGAGTCGACGTATAGTCGAGCCGCGTGTTCTTTTGGATGCCTCGCTCGTGACTTGTATTTTAGTATCATCGAACGTATAAGCAATACTTATGGATTAGGAAAATCGATGTTATAATAATTTGATCGTCGAGAATTAAGACATACATCTGGGAGGATATTTTTATATGTTTTAACGAGTTACAAGTATCGCAATGTAATTATAATTTATTTTTAAATACGAAGAAAGCAATTTGTTACAAATAAATATTATGGAATTTCATTTAATTCATTAAAATCATGTTCCAAAGATGATGACGATATTTACGTTTCAGTAAATGACATTATTTTTTGTTGTTGGCAACAAATTGCTTTTTTTCCCGACGCGCCATACGACGTGTGTTGTGGCAGAATTAATGTAATACTTTTTGACGACCCTATACATAATCGGATTGCCTTTTAGCCGTAAGATTAACAAGTGATCAAACGACATTGTGTTCTGTGCTCACGAGATCTCGCTAGTATTCTTAGTTAGTGCCTGTAGACTGTAGGATAAGTTAGATCGAATTGTGCCGAGGGAAGGCGAGGACGCGCGCTGGGGAGGGCTCGGTCTGCGAGGCGGCTATGTTCTGTGCCAAGTTAAATTGCAACGCTCTCGTGCGAAATTGTAAATGTAGCGTCGTGTTTTATTTCTATTTTGACTTATTATAATAATGATTGTATTTTAAACGACCGACGCCCGCCCCTAGCCCATCCTAAGGTTTTCGCTGAAAATGTTAAGCCGCTTGTATATTAGGAAATGAAGACTCGGCTTCGTTCGGGGCTGCCGGCGAGTCCTACGACTGATGTTGTCTATGAAATGTTACGATTATATTATGTTCGATTGATATTGTAAATATGTAATAATGTTCCGCGACGAGATGATAATATTATATTGAATATCAAATAATTTTATTTTTAGTTATTAATATTTGAACCCGCAGCCCCGAGCGAACCGCCAGTAGGCATGGACCCAAAGAAATGTCATAGGAAATTTTCTCAAGTAGTCAAGTTGGTGCCTGAATGTTGAGGTGGCGCTAGTTAGCCGACGGATGGTCCGGGGAATGCTTCCAATGTACTGATTATTTTAAATTTTTAATACAAAACGATTCTAGATTAATTTTCTCAGCACTGATGCTAGTGCCATATTGTATTGGCTCCTTTTTAGTTAAATTCGAAACCAAAATTGAGAAGAAGTCTGAGAAGTGACATTCTTTTTGATCTCAGATTGGCAGTGAGCGTGTGAGAATGTAAACGTGCGCTTTTGATGCGATTTTAGTACGATTCGATTAAATATTGCTAATAATGTTTTTATACGATTTCTTAAAATCGATTAGATTCTAATTCGAGTGTGAGATCGATTCAAAAGCAATTGGGAGGATGTAATGTCATATAAGTAATACGAATTGTAATAGATGGCGCTAGTGCTGGAATACCCACAGACGAAAAATTCTGTATTCGTCAGGTCTTTTACAGAACTAAATGGTGGTATATATAATAAGACTTATGTATGGTTTTCTGGTCTTGGTGTGAGACACCGCAAGATGTAATTGTAAGAAGAAACGTTTTTAGTAAATTCGTACATCTTATTGGCTTTTACAAATTTACTTCTCAAATTTTATTTTTAATTTAAATATGTAAATAAAGTAATTTGTAAATTATATTTTAAAGAATTAAATGAAATAACAAATATCTGAAAATTGATCATACTTTTATTTTAGCTCAGTTCTAAAGTTAAATCTGGGTGTTTCACATCTGCCATAGATCTTTTTTGATGCAATAAATAATACGCGGTCCATTAGATTAAAATTGAAACGTCATCTCGCACGAGCGCCATCTACAATTTAGCGAACTAAATTAACAAAATTGGCCTATAAAGCTTAAGTGGAAATATTATATTTTGGTTCTGTAATAGCGTGGGACGGGTTGTAAAGTCGTAAACGAGTAAGTGTAAGCCAAAGGTAGGCGTCGATTACTTTACACGACGATCAAAAAACTATATTTTTATCACTGCCACAGTAGTCATAAATGTATGTGAGTTGTTTCGCATAAGATTGCTCAGCGATATATTAAGTTAATTTTATTATTGTAATTTGTGTACTTTGGTTCGTTTGCTTTATCCAGCGACCGATTTGCACGGTGTGATCGTCGCTATGGTAATTATCTAAATCGGAATGATAATAATATAAATGTAGGCAAATAAAATGGAATATTGAATATAACTGTTGGAGTAAGTTTAGACAATTTTCATAGTGAGTCGGTTAGACGCGTGAGGCGCGAACCACGTTACCACTGCGTGTACAAACGCGGCGGCGATACAGTGGGCCGGACGGTAGTTGTAAATAATTAAGTATTTATTAAGTATCCATATAGCAGGAGTAATTTGCTTCGCGCCTGCGCGTGGGCGGGCCGCGGCGAGGGGCGGTCCGTACGCAGCGCGCGCGTGCGAGCGGCCGCCGCGCCGCAGCCCGCGTCCGATTGTAGATATTTAATTATATAGTATAATGTCTCATTAGCTTGCTCCTGACGGAACCCGAAAGCGAATTATGTTTTGTCCCACGTGGGTATCTACCTCAATTAATTTATCACATTTGGGCATAATAATAGCGAATATTAATCTCGATTGGAATTTGTTCGTCGTAGTGTTTTTAAGGATTTTTTATATGATTTATCCACACGTCACAAGTACTGTATCTTATATTAAATATTGTATGATTGATGTTTGCCTTTTATTATTTAATTGTAGTATGATACATTTCTTCTTTCGAACCCGATCCGTAGTCTTGATACAGGAGTTTTACCCAGTCTTTCCCACTATATTACATCGCATTCGCAATGAGTATTGAAAGTGGATACTATGATGGAATCTGTGTAAGATAGTATTTTTAAGGCACAATCGCCTCGGCTGATTCTAGGACATCAATGCCGTAGCGTAGCACCAGTGGTCAAGAGCGAACCAGCTGCATTGATGTTGATTGTCAGTAGTCTATGGACACTGGGCCTTGGTTTAGCAGGAGACTTTTCCTGATATTTTTATATATTGTGCTTTTAAGATCTCAGATTTATGTAATATAATGTTATATGATACACAAGCTGGTGCCCACGACTCTGTCTGCGACGGATTAGATCTTGGACAATACACACAATACTTATATGAATTATAATCTTTGTGTTATTCGGCTGATGATTATAATGACCTCAGAATTTTAGAAACAGGTCAGATTTGTATGTCCATTGCTGAACATAGGCCTTTCTCAATGAACGCTGACACGAACGATTTTGATGTATATATAGCTATAAATCCTTTCAGTAATTTGGATGTGAAGAAGTAATAAATATCTATACATATAAAACTTCGTGTTAATTATATTAGTAGCGGTATAATAAAAAGGAGGAAAAAGTGAAGCTGTTTATGAGTCGAACTCAACGGAGGAGTTGACCAGTGAGTATCAGTCCACTGCTGAACATAGGCCTGCCTCAATGAACGCCAAGATAATAAATTTAACAGTCATCATCATCAGCATTTATTCGTCCACTGCTGAACATAAATTCAATAAATGCTTATGCCTTCTTTAATGAAAGCCAAACCTGCCGATTATTTGCCACTCGAATTCAACATGGACCTACCACTGCCCTGAGATCGCCTTGAACCTAGTTAATGGCCGACGAACACTTCATCTACCTAAACGCGGCCTCCACTCTTGAAATTATTGGCAAATACGCCAATTCTCCTGAACGTGTGAACGAGTTTATTCTTTGTGTGATGATTTTTGTATGTAATACATATAACAAATACAGTCTACGCACACACAATTATTATACCAACGCCTTGAAAGATACCCGATAACTACTACACTACGCCATACTATACTACACACCTACCATAGAATATTGACACGGCTGACAGACCATTAGTCGGGTGAGAGGAATTGGCACGTCTACGTTAGATTTGAGCAAGATATCGACGATGGAATCATGGCGCCATTCCGATGTTCCAGGATTTGATATATCAAATGGACCTTCAATCCTAATATTATAAATGCGAAAGTTTGTGAGGATGTTTGTTACTCTTTCACGCAAAAACTACTGAATGGATTTTGATGAAACTTCATAATAATGTAGCTTATACATCAGATTGACACATAGGCTATAATTAAGCCCCGTATTCCCACGGGAACGGGGCGCTGCTATACTTTATATAATTATGAAGTTTCATCAAAATCCATTCAGTAGTTTTTTCGTATCTAAATCTTAGTTCACGCAGGCGAAGCTGCGGGCAACAGCTAGTACAATATAAACCCGAACTAGACTAAATATATGAAAATTGAATGAATGAAATTACCGATGTCCATATTGGGTCCTGGATACCAAAATAATGTCAAAACTTCTGGCAGTAGAGCGCTGCAGTTCACGAGGTGACGAATAGAATTTGAAGTACGTAATTCTGTCTAGCGCTAAGTTTATGTAGAGAATGAGCGACGAAGCTTTATAGTTTTCTTTTTATGAGAAAAACTTGAAGATGATCAGTTCAAATCGTAACATTGTGTAGTGCAGACGCATTCTCGGTTGTAGTCAACTGCCGTCATTGAAATCTTAACTTTATACTGTGTGTGTTACAACCCAATTTCCTTTGTACGCCAATAATAAAGGTTCGTCAAAGAGTAACAAAAAGTCAGAGGCGCAACAACAAGAATGCTCCGATCACCGAATAACAGTGGCAAGTGTAATTCGAATCCTGACATCAGAAAGTCAGTTGAGGATCACAACGTAACGCTGCGTCCTAAACGAAAGCATACCAACGAACTCGCGGAAACAATTGAAGAAGTCACTTCGAAAGTCACAACATTGATGAACGACTGGAAGAACGAGTTTCAAGATAATTTCACTAAGATGAGAAGTGAATTTGAATCTGTGCTGAAGGCTGATCTTGACAAACTAACGTCATCGCTGTGTTCGTCCTTTGCTGAAATTAAAACAGAAATTAACACTGTTCGCCAAGAATATAAGGAATTTAAAAAATCTGTCCATGCACTGGAATTAAAGCACCAGGAGACCTCGAAAAAAATCTCAGACTTAGAAGACTCACTACAATTTTATGGTAATCAGCAGGAGACTGCAAATAAGAAAATCGATGCATTCACAGTTGAAAGAAAGGCTATGCAATCGCTGGAAGCAAAGATACAATTTCTGTCTACTGAAAATCAACTTTTACAAATTGAGTTGAACCAAAACAACCAGAGAGATAGGTTACTCAACCTAGAAATCGTAGGTGTTACAGAACAAAAGTCCGAAAACCTCCTCGATATTATTCTAAGCATTACCCAGCACGCCGGCGTATCACTACTTCCGCAAGACGTTTTGGAAGTTAACCGTGTCACTCCCAGATCGAAGCAGCCAGGCCGCCCGAGGAACATAATCGTCAAATTAAAGTCTCGACTGCTTAAGGATAATATTATCTCCGGAGCCCGCAAATCTCCTCTTACGGCGAAGGATATCGGTTTGACTGACAGCACTTCTAGAATCTATGTCAATGAACACTTGACGTATGTCAATAAACAATTGTTAAGGAAAGCCCGAGATTCTGCGAAACAGCATAGTTTCAAATACGTGTGGACAAAAAACGGAAGGATCTACGTAAGGAAAGAAGACACGAAACCGGCCTTTCAAATCACACAGGAAAAGGATCTTCTCAAAATCCGATAACGTGTTACGGTATTCAATCTAGTACTTTTTTAAATTTCCCATATTTTTCAGCTGATAACTTAAGATTTGATTTTTCTTTTAATATCATTAAGCCTTTAACAATGATCATCTACGTAACAACACTTGTAAAAGTAACTCTCGGTATATGGTTATTCATTTTTCATATTTGCGCATCTACAATTCTAACTTACTCTTTGACTCGATGCAAAAAAATATGCATTGCAAATGACTTGCACCTTTATAAGATTACTGATACGCTAACAAGGTGCGCGCTTTTTCTCCAGATTGACTTACCGCACTGTATGAAAATCAGTCGTTTTATTTCCTTAATCCAAATATACCCAACTCAATATTCAATTTTAAATCTTATTAATAATAACACACAACATATCGCAACATTTAAATTTCATAGCTTCACGTACAACTCACTCGATAACATAATTTTAACATGCAGAACTTATATTTTTACACGCTTTGTTCAGTCATTACTATATTACTTCTACAAGAAACCAAACATGGACATATTCTACTTAAAATGTTTTAGTCCAAGGAGTGCATCCGTGTTGAACGCATGCACTTTAACAGCGGGCGGTCTTGTTTACGAGTCTCTGTGCAATAGTCGATCGGTTCAAATTTTTTCGCACTACCGACGTTTCGTCGTCACATTAAATTATTATCTGTCGATCGGCAGTTTTACTCGCTCGATATACACATTCCTACCAAATAACCTTAGAGATATTATTAAACCTTTCATTTATTTATGGAAGCGTCCGTTTTCAATATTATTATATAAAATAACACAATTATGTTTATATTGTTTCTTGTTTATTTTTAATTATGATAAATACTCGACCTATAATCATCATCATCAGACTTTATCCGCGTTGGATGCGAGTAGCAAGGGATCGGTCGTCTTGGCGTTCATTGAGGAAGGCCTATGTTCAGCAGTGGACTCGTCGTCGTATACTGTAACTATAATGAGGCGATGCAACGCAATAAGTGAGGAGCGATCGGATAATAATAAACTTATATATAAATGGGTACTAATTTCCTAAACATTTACTATCAAAACGTACGCGGGCTTCGAACCAAGTGCACGGACCTAAGGCTTAATATTCTCTGCAACGACTACGACATTATCGTCCTGACGGAGAGCTGGCTGCACGGCGGCGTATTCGATGCGGAGCTGTGCGACGACCGGTACGACGTGTTCCGCGCGGACCGCGACGCCGCTGCCAGCGGCAAGCGCACGGGCGGCGGCGTCGCGGTGCTGGTGCGGCGTGCGCTCGGGGCCGTGCCGCGCGAGGTGGCCGCGCGCCCGCACGCTGAACTACTGTGGCTCACCGTGCCGGCGCGCGCCTGCGCCGCCGCACGCGACTTTCACCTCCTCGCTGCCTATATTCCCCCGAACCCTCACGTCCTGCCGGCCGAGTTGGACGCGATCGACGCGATTATCGGAAACGCTTTAGCTCTCTACCCGAACGATTACTACGTGCTTATCGGTGATTTAAACCTCCCGTTTTTGTCTTGGGACGTAAACGGATACACGGTAGTAAAAAGAGGCCCCGTGGAAGTCCAGGACCGCGGAAACAAGCTCATGGAATCGCTAACCTTCAACGGATTTCATCAGTACAACCTGTTAAAAAATCACTGTGGTAACACGCTCGATCTCGTCTTTTGCAATCTGCCATTATCGGTCAGCCCGGTCTCCGCGCCTCTCCTGTCCGAGGACCGCGCGCACCCGTCGTTCGCTTTCACCGTGCTAGACCTGAACGTTTCCAAGTTACGCGAGGCTGTAGTAAAAAAGTTCAATTTTAGAAAAGCTCCCTACACCGTATTAAATGATCTTTTTCAAAGTCAGGACTGGAGTACCTTGCTGTCTGCTAAAACGGTCGACGATGCTGTTGATATATTTTATAAGACCATAAATGCTTGTATCGCGTCACACGTTCCCGTTATCAATACCTCCGGGCGACGCACGTACCCTAATTGGTACTCTCCGGCGCTCATTAACATCATAAAAGAGAAGAGTAGGGCACACAAACGCTGGAAAAAGTTCGGTAACAACTTGGATTACGACGAATTTGCGCTCCTGAGGTCCCGAGAACGTCGGATACAAAAAGAATGTTTTAGAAAATTTACATCGGACTGTGAAAAAAATTTGAAAAATGACCCTAAGACATTCTGGACATATGTAAAGGCCCTACGCGGTGGCTCAGCATATCCTAAAAAGCTAGTGCTCGACGGAGTAGAATACACTGATGGCAGGAACATGTGTGACGCTTTTAATACTTTTTTTAGAAGTGTTTTCGGCGAGCCTAGTAATGTTGCTCCTGGTAGATCTTCAAACTTCAATTCAGATGTAGTGTCAAACATTCAAGTATCGACCTCAAATGTCGAAGGTATTTTACGAAATCTCGATATAAAAAAAGGCCCTGGCAGTGATATGCTCCCATCTCTATTTTGGGTACGCTGCTCTAAATCTCTAGCTACTCCATTGACTACTTTGATGAATCGATCATTGCGTGAGGGTGTTTTTCCACAAAAATGGAAGGTAGCCCATATCGTCCCAATACATAAAAAAGGCTCACGTATGGACGTTAAGAATTACAGGGGCATCTCTATTTTAAATACCGCTGCAAAAATAATGGAAAAAGTAGTAATCAACTATATCTATCCGACACTACACCGTTCGATTCCCTACCAACAGCACGGTTTTCTTAGGCATCGCTCGACGACTACTAATCTGACCTGTTTCACTTCCTTTATTTTAGAGAACATGGAACGCGGTGGACAAATAGATGTTATATACACCGACTTCGAAAAAGCGTTCGACCGGGTAGACCACCTCATTCTTCTACAAAAGCTCCAGGAGCTAGGTATCCACGGAGATTTACTTCGGTGGATGAAATCCTACCTATCAAACCGTTCCCAGGCTGTCGTAATGGGCGGTTATCGCTCGGACTATATTGATATGCCTACTGGAGTTCCACAGGGCTCACACCTGGGACCATTACTGTACAACGCCTATTTGTACGATATCGGTTCGTGCCTCCAACATTCGAACTATCTTATGTATGCGGATGACAAAAAAATATTTTGCAAGATTAATTCTATTCAGGACTGTTTACAGCTCCAAGCAGACCTTGACAACTTATTTAATTATTATATTCGCAATAATATCACTGTTAATTCTACTAAATGTGAATGTATTACATTCACTCGGAAACCAAAGCCCATAACCCATAATTATTACATGAATGGTGAAGTAATACAAAGAAAACGTATCGTTAAGGACCTTGGTGTATATCTGGATAGTAAAATGACTTTTTCAGACCATGTTGAAAACGTAATTTGTAAAGCTTACAAGAATTTGGGCTTTGTTCTCCGGACATGTAAGTCATTCTTGACTATCTCAGCACTCAAAATCGTTTATTCCGCATACGTGAGGAGCGTTTTGGAGTACAATAGTCCAATATGGTCCCCTCATTACATTATATACAAAAGTCGCCTGGAACGCATTCAGAAAAAATTTATAACTTACCTGACTTACCGCTGTGGCATAAGATTTGATTCTTATGACGAGAGCTGTGCTGAGTTCAATCTCTTACCCTTGGAGGAGAGACGCACTGTTTTGGACTTATGTTTACTGTACGATATCGCTAATAGTAAAATAGATTGCCCTGATCTCGTGTCACAACTTACCTTCCGAACACCCAAATTCCGCACTAAAAACACCCCCCTACTGGACATACCTGCATCAAACACTAGTTATGGACAAAACTCTGTTATACCACGTATAAGTCGCTCATACACAAAAAAATTTAATTCTTTAGATCTATTTGCATGCAATTCTAAAACGAAATTCAAGAGTGAAGTCATAAAAATATTAAATAAGAAATAGTCGATAGTTAATAACGTACATAAACATATTATACTAACCTGACATGCGGTACCCTAGTGGTATTTTTCACTGATCCCAAGACTTCGTGTCGCAGGGCTAGGGTGCCGCACACACACACACACACACACACACACACACATACACATACACATACATACATCACACTCTTAATATCAATAATAATATTATTTAGGAGACAACAAGATTTTATATTTTATTACAACCACAATACCGAGAGTTGTTTAGCTTATTAAATAGCAGCCTAGTCAAGACATCATTGTCTCAATAATAACGTTGACGGTGTTTGTGTTATAATGTTATAATAAATAGCACTACTATTAGTCATATAATGTAATACCTGTTACTGGCCATACTAATTGTTACATGTTTGGTGTTAAGTTCTAAATTGTAATACGCTGTTGGTATTCAATAAAGAAAAATAAAATAAAATAAATAAATAAGATGGTCCTTAAAATTTTAATGAGAAAAGTTTGTGATTTCAGTTTTGGAACTTAAGATTCCTAGTACTTAAAACTTGAGATCATTAATTGTTATTTATATTTAAGGTAAATTTTGAATAAAAAATAATCTTACATATTTCACTCGGTGCTCAACAAGAGCTGTTTATTTAATAGGATCTTATATCTGTGCTTTATTACTACAAGTTTAACAGACGTTATTTACTTTATTTTATTAGGACTAATCGCCAATAGAAAAAAGAACTTTGCAATTTACTCGTAGCATTGTCATAATAAGCATGAATTACTTAGAATTGCTATAAATCATCATCATCATCAGCCTTTACCCGTCCGCTACTGAAAATAGGCCTTTTTTTCTTTAACGCCGGGAAATGCGCTTAGGCTTGCCGCGGGGGAGTGGGTCTCTCCAGGCGGGTATGTGGAACTCGCTGCACCCGAAAGCTGGTAAGTGGACGCAGCTCTACCCACTAAAACCCGGCGAGTGCCACCAATACTGCCTTTGGTGAGGTGCCCCCGAATCCACAAGCAACAGGGCACCTCGACGGCTAGTCAGACCTCAGGGAACCGACACCACCTCCACAGAGGGGTTGCCCCGCAAAACAGAACAACCCCTCCCAACGTCGGGACAGTACAATGAGGCGATTTTTCCGTCCTCGCCCCTTGGCCCTTCTTTTTATAAGAGGGGTACAAAGAGCCCCCTCGGCTGAACATATCTCTCGCCACTCGCATTTAACACAGACCGGTCACTACACACGACAAATTAAGTACTAAATACAGTTCAGTGAGCCTTCGCAGGAGAGCAGTGTCTGTTCCATCTCCTATCATCTTCAGGACACTGTTCCTGCTCTCCCGCACTCGGTGTACTATCGATGCTACTTTCTTTCGCATTACCGCGTAAAAATAGTCTACTCCTGCATCGGCAAACATCCAGGATGCACTACAGTACCGGGGCAGACGGAAGAGCGACAATGCGAGTCATGGAGCGTGCTATGCTGGGTGTTTCTTTGGCAGATAGGATTCGAAACGAAGACCTCCGCCAGAGAACCAAAGTTAGTTAACTCGAAAAATAACCTTATTGAAGGGGCAGTGGGCTGGTTATATAAGGCTAGGGATCGGTCTTCTTGGCGTTGATTAACAGGGGTCTATGTGCAGCAGCGGATGGATAAAGACTCATGATGATGATTATGAAATGTAATTTTGTCTAGATACAAACATAAATAGTGTGCCCTCTGATTATGGCTGACGTGACCTCTTAAGGTTGCACTCATAACAAAAGTGGAGATAATTATTTGCATCGATCGGCCTTTGTCCAATAACGAGTCTACAGGCATTTCTTCGAGTGTCTCATGATCCCCAAGATATTTGATAACAATCGATACTAGATGCTGTGTAACTGCTTTATACACACAGCACAAGTTTGCCCGTTGCTATCCACGCAGGGTAGGCTTTCATTCATCGCATTAAGCAAAATACATTGATCACATCAATTATTTAACACTAACTAAAAAAAAATCCCTTTTATGTATCCTATGTTACTTCTAGTTTATTTAGTACCTGCAAGAATATAGTGTACAAAGTTTTATGATGATCGATTGAATAGTTTTCGCGTGACATTATAACAAACATCGGTACTTTCACATTTATAATATTAGTAAGGATAACTATTTTGTAACACACGCAGTTATTGCGTATATAAACAATTCAAAATATTGCACAATTCAAAAACATAACCCCACACGCGTAACAACAGCGTCATCAAAGTAGACAAATTCTCGTAAAGTTTCCAATTTCTTTGAACTATATGATCGCATTGTTATTGAGTCGGTGTTATTACATGCAGTAGTTGTGAAACCTTTTAGTTTTAGCCCGGGAATGCTTGCGATAACCGTTTCACAGCAATCCGATCCGAACCAGGTGCGCCCAACCCGGCCCGGGGTTGGCCAATATTCTTCATTTCGTAACGATGCAAATTAATGATAATAAATTAAACTACACAAATGTACAATAGGCGACAAGCACTTTTGAGCAAGGAGTCCGAGATATTAAAATAGACCAGCATACTTGCTAAGAAATGTTTGCTTACTAACCAAATTGAGTCTTTAGTTACTCGAATAAAGAATATTATTATTTTATTATTATTAAAGCTCCAGGACGCATTTTTCGACGATCACCTACTATCAGGTGGTCCGATATCTGTCAAAAATAAAGCAGGATATGTTTTTTAACTGCCATAGGATAATAACAAAAGGATCTTAATAATGCAGTCTTTAGCCCCGTTCGCATGAGCACTTAAAAAGCGTCGCGGTAAAACCTGACGTTGGCTGGAGTTGCGAATTTGGCATGCTAAATTCGATTTAATTCCAAACGCTTAACGTCGACAATCCAACAGTGCAGCAGCAAAAAAACTTCGCGTTTTAAAACGCTTTCGTGTGAACAGATACATTGGTATCCATTTGTCTCATTCAAACGCTTTTTTAACGCTCGGTATAAAGCGTTCGTGCGAACGAGGTCTTAAGATTTCAGCACACTGATGCAAAATAAGTATGCGTGTATGAATAAATTGGCAAATGATTTCAATTCAAAATGATAACTGCCTTAGGATTAAACCCAACACTCTCCGTATTTAATAGAAATAAGGAGTTAGAAAGAATATTACCTTATCCTAACCAGAAACCAACTTTTCATTTATCTACTGAAATACATTTATTTTGCAGTGGAGTCTACCTATAAGTACATATTTTCTAATAATAAATATTTACATTTAAGTCTTGTTTCAGTATTCCTTTTGTACTCAAAATAGCTAAGATTTTATTGAACTTTATTCAATATTAGTTCAATAAATTATAAATTAGTAATATCTATATTGACAAATAAGTATGTATTTCAACTTTTGTAGTATTTAATAGAAATAAGGAGTGGGCGAGTCGTGGGCGATGTCTAGGCCGTAAATGTGTAACGATATTATATTTAGCTTTTTAGTAAACCAAAGAACAGGTATCACACCGTGCTACAGAGATACTATTAATAGATAATAAACACCACGTGAAACCAGTCTCTTTGTGAGCTCATCTTCTAAAGTATTAACCCTTTATGTCCCACTGCTGGGCACGGGTCTCCTCCTCAGTGTTGCCGACTTCCATGGTCTGGATTACCCAAAAACCTAGCTGAAATTCCCCACATATTCCTCCCCCACAAGCCAAATTTACCTAATTTTTCGGCTAAACCAAAGTATTTCGTGGATTATTTTGCATTACTTCTTAACATTATTTGTTTTAAATGCTAGCAAATGTCACAATCTTTCAAGTAAGACTACTATTGTACATGGGAGCAACATGAAAAAAATAAAAAAAAATATTTTCGGTGAACTCGTAAACGTACGAGATATTAAATTGAAAAATGGTTGTCATTCATAGGGATGAGGGGTGAGACCCCCCTTTGTATAGTATTTTATCGATAGAATATTCTTCTAATATTCATAATACCTTCTCTAGCGGCAATATTATGTGCTAATACAGTGTCATTTTACAGGTGATAGCGATTCTCTATTTTAAAATTTTCCAGAAAGCTTAATTTTCTTTCGACAAATATATTCCATATCCTTATTCTATTATAGCTTTGTATTTATACCAAAATATAAACAACAAGGATCAAAGAGTATACATAAGACAATATATTGTGTGAACTCCGAATATGAAAATGATACAATGACATTAAATAATTATCTGCATTCTGCATTACTCAGTTAAGTTCGTTTCAATACAGGGACTTCCCGTTTGATAAACTATAAATTTTGTTGGACATAATTGTTGCCATAAAAATATAATCTCTAAAAGTTTTAAAATCTTGCAGTCGGATAAGTTGAGTAAAAGTTAAATTTAATATAATAATTTATAAATTATACTATTTATACCTACTAGTTTTATTAGATTTAATTTCAGTTCTAGTGTAAATGCTTAAATTCCCCGCATTTTCCCCACATAAACGCTCTCCCCACAAATTACCCAATCGGATTGAAAACTGTGGGGCAGTTTGGGGAATTCTCCACAGATTAGCAACACTGCTCCTCCTCGAGATCAAGCGAGGAGGGCGAGCTTACGCTTATCTTCTAGTGGGTTATAAAAAAAAGTCAATTATTCCCTTATATGTCTCACTGCTGGGTCTGGGGTCTCCTCCTCGAAATCAGGCCGTGTGTGCCGCCAATGCTGAGTATGGGTAGGTTTCCTCCTGGAAATCAGGAGGGTATAGTCCATAGTTTATCGATCCGCTGGCCCAATGCGTGTTGGTGAACTTCACATACCTTCAAAGACTTTAATCTCATCAGGCATGCAGGTTTGCTCACGTTGTTCTTCTTCACCGGTGAGCGAACGATGAACGATGATCCGATGCACATAGCGATTTGAAATACCCATTTTATGCACCACAGTAGTCAGGATCGAACCCGGGCCCTCTCGCTTCAGAGGCCGAGCCCTTTACCCACTGGACCACCGTCGCTCATCATAATATACGTAGGTATAGCAATTGAAATACCTTACTAATATGCAACGATAAGTCACTAATAAATGGAAGTAAATGAGTGTAAGAACTATGCACATCTAGCTATAAATAGCTTAAAAACATCAAAGAGTATTAACATGTAAAGATCAGCGTGGTTTAAAATATCGGTGAATTAAAACATTGTAAGGAAAACTCTGAAGGTGTGAGGGGTTCATGATCTCGCATCGAGCCAGCATGACGTCCAGTCAACTAGGGCGTATGTCCTCAAGGCCTAATACGAGGATCCGCGCTCAGTGGGACATGTGAGGGTGGCTGATGATGTTGACGGAGCCACGAAGTCCTGATGTCACGTATATAACCATAATCTTACCAATACTATCTTATTGCTAACTATCACAGAAAACGTTTTTTTCAATCGCATATCTTTACAAAAAAATCGCTTCCGTACTATTTATGAAAGTCCAGCGATTGACTTTTGGTTAGATTGCCGGTACCAATACAAGCAGCTCGACAAATTAATGAATACAAAACGAGATATTGAACTAGTACTACGGTTATTATAAAACTCGTCGATTATTGATAGTACAGATCATGTCCATTGATATAAAGAGATATGAAGATTCAGAATGTTAGATATGAAATCAGAACAAAGGCTGATGATGATGATGAAGCTTTAGCTGTGACGATTATCGTGGCTGTCGGGTCAGATGAGAGCTTCGTGAGAGGACATAATGAGGGCGAGGTTTATCGGAGAGAGCACTCCGAACTGATACCCGAATGTATAATAGTAATACTGAATTATTAATACCATTATTACGCTGAAAATAAATCTTAAAGGATATTGTTAAAGAATATGAGCAATTCGTTTAGTTACTTTCCTAATTACTAATTGTTGGACGCAGCTATAGCCTAGAAGGTGACTTTTTTAGGGCCGCATAAATATGATATTTTCTTAGTTCTTTGTCGATTTTACGCGTAAGGTTTTTCTCGTCCGAAGATTTGTCTCGACCCGGAAGCCAGATTTTTATTTATAAAAAAATAAGGTTTTAAACACTCTCATCGATACAATAAGATGGAAGCGTCAGTACCACAGTATTACAGTGACTAGCTGACAGTTTGAGGTGCCGTATGCGAGACCTCTCATCTCAGGGTAAAAGCCGTGTCCCACATAAGCACCAGTTCTTCTACTGGGCTCCAGTAACATATGTAAAAAGCATTTACTCCTCGACAGAGCTGTCTTTTTCCCTTATAAAAGTGTTTAACATAATCAACAGAAACTGCATAAAGATAGATTATCATCAATATACCAAGCATCCTTTATAAACCGGTGAAGGAATCGTGACGAAACCGGCATGTCTGATGAGATTGACAGTCTTTGAAGGTATGTGAAGTTCACCAACCCGCATTGGGCCAGCGCATCGATGAGCTCATTACCCTCCTCGCCTCGTTTTCGAGGAGGAGACCCGTGCCCAGCAGTGGGACATATAAGGGTTGATAGGATTACTTTTTTACCCTTTATAAATAGTAACTTGACTAAAAGAGATAACTATAGTGAATAATTGTATATTTTATATTTTTAATTTTAATTTTTTATATTTTATAAATAAATATTGTAAATAATAAGCGGTGGGTTTGAGCAGCCCTGCTGCTGCAGGCTGCCTACTCAGCAGAACTCGGGTAGGTGTGTGCAGCTCCACTGCTAACACTCCTACGCAGCCCACCGACTACGAAACACGTGAGTTTTTTTTATTATATTTTCTATCAATAATAATTAATAGAACAAAGCTGAAGAGTATTTTGGTTCAACTATATTCCTTAATCAGTGGGAATGTTTTTGTATTTGATATCTCAAAATGTTTATTACGCCAATATAAGATTATTTTATTAATTTCGGGGCAGGTGATACTGAAATAGCCGGTGGGGTACGAGGCTATCCCTTTTATTGTTATTTATTTTATGTACTTATTGAAAATAACAAACAATTTGTAGAAAATATTTATAAGATAAGATATTAGGAAAAAGTTAGCAATGATGATTCCATAAGCAGACCAAAATAATTGTTAATTTAGATTGGTATTTATTATATCAATCTAAATTAACAATTATTTTGGCTAGGTTTGGTATTTATCTAGGAACGTGTAGAGGTACTAGAGTATGGAAAAAGGTTGATCATTTCTTTACATTATCTTTGGAAGCTGATGAGAAATAAAAATACGTTTCGATTAACTTAGAATAAAAAAAATTAATCACAAATAAACGTAGTGATATCTATTTTCTATTAAAAGAAATAAAAATCGTCAGACCCATAAAGTTTTCTGTTTCATTCTTATCTGAAAAGATATTGTATAGACAAATCTCATTTACTCTCACCATCAAATTCTTCTTGAACAAGAGCATTAGAAGAGCGGGGATCTACTCGTGCGATGTGAAGAGTGAAGAGTGAAGAGGTTCAGGGTTGAAATGGCCATTACCTCACAGTCACGTGGTCTCGTTGGTACAACGTGTGATGTGACGTAGTGGAAGTCTCGACCTGGACGAGTCAACGCCCCCACATCCTCACACCACCATGAACAGTCAACACTTGGACATCAGGGCAGATGACTGGTCTAATTTATATTTCATTTTACTACCCATATTCTTTTGTAATGTGGTAGGTGAGATGGTACCACCATACCATGGGAAGATTTTGTATAGGATAGTACGCTTATATGTCCCACTGCTGGGCACGGATGAGGTTGTCTTGTAAATGTATCAGTATGTGTACTATATTCACGTTTCAGCAGGTGTAGCAGTCGCAGGAGAAGATTGATTATGATGATATTGAAATGTTTAACTCTGTATTGATTTTTGTGTCTAAATCGTTTCGTGTGTCTTTAATATTTGTGATCTAAGATTTTTTGGATATCAATAGAGATGTAATTCTTTTATCATTTGCGAATTTTTAGTTCTTTGCTTTGTGCTTGCGAAAGTATTTAAGATAGGTTATTTTAAATTAATTCTCATGTTTGTTTTTGGTGTTAATTTAAGGTAAAACCGGCGCTATGAATCGACTTATTCCGGGTGTAATCATGTGCAATTTTTTCTAATTTGTATTTGTTAGTTATTTGAGTTTAAGAGAGGAGTTGCATTAATGTTTGTTGTTATTTTTACTGCTGGTTAACGAAATAACAAAATTGTGTAAATATCTTACTCTGGATGATAACGAGATACTGATGTTTAAAAACAATTTTAACCGCCATAAAAATGTGTATAATTTGCTTAATTCATATCATAATCTGAAATACAATTGCATACCTTAAAAAAGTAACGATTAATCTATTTATTTACTACTAGCAGCGCCCCGCGGTTTCACCCGCGTACTTCCCATTCCCATGGGAGTACCGGGATAAATTATAGCCTATGTATTATTCCGATGCATAAGCTATATTATTGTAAAGTTTTATTAAAATCCATTTAGTAGTTTTTACGTAAAAGAGTAACAAACATCCATACTTACCAACTTTCACGTTTATAATATTAGTAAGATAAGATAAGCTCATGCAATTTTTACCCGACTGCAAGAAAAGGTTTATGTTTCTCGCGCCTATCTCTGCTATATTTATCATATATTTTAATGCATTGCGAATTTTTAATTAGTTTGATCAATGTATTATATTAGAAAGATTTCTAGTAAGCCGTTTTATGTAGATTGTTTTTGTTAGAGGTCAAAGACATCGCCGCTAGGTTTGATTTTAATAATAATAATTTAGTTATGCTGACCCTGGATAGTGGACGTTATATTATTGTTAAAATATATTTTACTTCATCATCATCATCAGCATTTATCTGTCCACTGCTGAACAAAGGTCTCCCTCTATAAAGACCTAAACAGCTGAGCGATCCCTTGCGACTCATTCAAAACTAGTCTTAAAATTTCATATGTTGGTATATGTCATTTTTAATATCTTTATTAGGAACTAGCTGTGCCCGCGACTTCGTTCACGTAAATAAGGTTTTACCAATTTGTACCAATTTTAGCTATAATGATGATAATATTATAAGAGATTTATATATATTATGTTTACATCAAATTTTAATTCTAAGAGATTTGCAATTTTCAAAATTACGATTCATCTCTTCCAGTTGCAACAGAAAGACGCAAAAAAAAGATTAATGGTTGAGACCACAGATGAAGTACTTCACATCTTCATCAGATGATTCAATTGTCTTTTCAATAAGTCTTTTAGAGACGTTAAAATAACTAGAAAATAGAACATTAAAATAACTTTAGTTAATTTTCTTAATAATAATTAATTATGATTATTAGATTCCACAAGGAATTTTGTTGTCGTTGTCTTGCAGTTATTTTGTCTTTATACATATAAATAACATAAGCCTGTATTCATTGTATTAGCTATATCTAACCAATTTCGAAATAACATATTATTACAGCATGACATCACACTACTGCAGCATGACACGTGACGTATCGAATATCGCTGACGCGGCGACTGCAGCGGATGTGCAGTTACATCATAGTTCACGGCCAGCGACACGACACCCCGAGACACTATACATCGGTATGATATACTTGTAAGGTTCTATGGACTAAGTTAGGGTGATAACGAGCCGTGTCATGAGCGACGATGGTCCAGTTGTATGGGCTTGGCCTCTTGAGCGAGAGGGTCTGGGTTTGATCCTAATCCGCTGTGATGACTAGAAATGGTTTTTCTAAATTTCTAAGTTCACCTTAAACACAAAACCATCACTCGCTCATCAGTCAAGGAAAACATAGTGAGGAAACCTGCATGCCTGATGAGATTAAGTCTTTGAAGGTGGGTGGAGATCACCAACCCGCATTAGGCCATAGCATATCGGTGCATTATGGCCTGACACCCTCCTCGCCTGATTTCGAGGAGGAGACCCGTGTCCAGCAGTGGTACATATTTATTCTGGTAGTTGGCGTAGGGGTATCAGGTATGATACACCATCTTAATAACTATAACCAAGGTAATGAATAATAAAACAAATGTTTTACTTTTAGATTGCTTGACTTCTAACTCATTAATAAAGTATGTTGTAGGCCTTATGGTTCGTCCAGTAGGGTATTTTGCGTTTAGCCTGATTAGTGTCTTGACAATTATGAGCTAATATAATCTACCTACAATAATATTATAAAGAGGAAAACTTTGTTTGTTTGGTTGGTTGTAATGAATAGGCTCAAAAAGTGCTGGACCGATTTCAAAAATTCTTTTACCATTCGAAAGCTACATTATCCACGAGTAACATAGGCCAAATTTTATTCTGGAAAAAATTGGGTTCCTTAGGATATTTGGGTTATTCGGACACAAGGTGTAAAAAATCAACCAGAAAAGTTACTTATTTTGCGTAGGCACTAAGATCCCGTTGTAAATCTTAGTTAACGCAGGCGAAGCTGCGGGCAACAGCTAGTATTATATAATATAAAACCAGGAACGTTCAGTTATACACCAATAAAGTCAATCTTATACTCATCGTGCAAAAGTCCATGTATTGAAGTGGAAAACAAGGTTAATATTATGGTAGCCTACTAATAACTAGATGTTTCCTAAAATATATTGCTAAGTGTTGTATTTTTTTTAATGTGTCTTTCTTATGTTACTTCTAGTACCTCCGAGAATATGTGTACAATTTCATGATAATCGGTTGAGTAGTTTTCGCGTGAAAGCATAACAAACATCCATACTTTTATATTTATAATATTAAGTTAGGATTCGAAAAGTAAGTATGGCTATACATATGATAATTGATCTATTGCAATTGTTGTGCCCGTTATTTCTTATATTTAATATTTTCATCAAATAATAATTTACAATATATCTAACATTAAATTCAACTATAAAAAATGTATATCAAGCTAAATTAATTTAGTACCGTTAAAACAAGCATAAGAAACTGCGCAATCAATTTTACAATATTTATTTTAGAAAATACAATACAGCTAGCAGTGCCCCGCGGTATCATCCGCGTACTTCCCATTCAAGTAACGCGGGGATAAATGTCTATGTGTTATTCTGATCTGATATGTGAGCTCTATCATTAAGTTAATTTTCATCAGAATCCCTTCAGTAGTTTACTAGCAAACATCAATCATACATAAAAACATTCTTACCAACTTTGATTAGGATATTCATAAAGTTATAGGTACGTTCTTAAGTTTAAACGTAGACTACCATCAGTTCGTCCTTAATTGTTTCATATTTACAGTAAAGCTATCTATATCCGTACCGGCGTCTCTCCCCTTGTGCTGAGGCGTCAGGGCTCTGCCGTTGCCTGGCAACGCTGCAGCCAATCGATACCCATTCATACGAGGGGCAAAGGCGGCATAAACGCTTCCTCACCTCCTGGCTTTGTATTCCGTGTTCTATTCATCATTCTCTCGTGTCTAGGCTTTTTATTTCAGAATTCCTTAAGGCACCCGTTTTTTACACTTACCTATATATTTTTTCTAGACCTACGTGTAAAGTCAAGTTGATTTAAGATTTTTTCTTGGTCTTAGGTTCAATATTTCCATTCATTTTCGTAGAATAACTTATTTAATAATAGACATAATTGAGTGTTCGTCCTTCTCAGAGTCAGACGTCTTGATAACGACCTTTAAAAGGACATCGGGCTAAAGAGTATAAGAATAGCTTTATATATTTTGAATTGTATGTTACACAATAGATAAAATATCACGAAAATCCCAATCAAACATAATATATAATTATGAATGGTATCTCCCTCATTAGTATTCAAAATAAACTAAGAGTTGATGACTTGTTTTAGTTTTAATTAACTTTGCATTAGAATTCAAATTGAACTAACTTTGTTATAATAAAATAGAACCTAGAGAAAAGCAGTTTAGACCGATACAGCTTTGGGATTTAAAATTATAATTATCAAACTTATTATCATTCTCAATGTACTTTTATATGTCCATAATGTTTGCATATCTCCTATACCAAGGTAAAGATGATGACGATGATGATGAAATAAGAAACCGATCAGGCCATCGATGAAAGAGAAACGCCGCTCGTACATTTACATAGAATGGGTCCGTATTCACGGAAAGTTTTTCATTAATTTGTCACACTCCAATACGCCATGGAGGGGACGAGCGAGTGACTGCGTGGCTCATTAGACCTCGAGGAGGACGAAGTATTGGACTTCACAGCCAAATAAGATAAAAATATATGTTTAGTATAAATTGTGGAATTGTATAGAGTAAAGAAATACAAGTATACTGTGAATTAACAAATTCCACTTAAATAACGTCGCCTCTATATAGTGTCATTGTACACTTCAGCTCTTGTAAAGCCAACTTCAGTTGATAATTAATTTTATTTATCTAGGACAAACCACCTAAAAACCTAATAATATAGTACTGTGTCTTTATCCGCGTTCGCGAGTGGCCAGGGATCGGTCGTCTTGGCGTTCATTGAGGGAGGGCTATGTTCAGCAGTGACCGGATAAAGGCTGATGATGATGATGTCGTTATTAATTTTTTAACTGATAAATATTTCTGCGATTCCTACATCCTAACAAAGATTAGCTAACTTATTATCAAAATATTATTATAGGTATAACAATTTTCGTATATAAAAAGGCACTTAGTGATATAAACTATAACTCTTTAAAATATCTAACTCATAAATTGAGTTTTATGAGATAGATTATTGTAAGGTCCATACGTTTGCTACATTGTGAGTAGCACTGTAATATCTTTATTGTCTATAAATATAGCCGATATGGTAGAAAACCCATACCGACGAGCACCAAATGTGGTAGTAAGTATTTGATCCAACTTATTATTTTAAAATATTCTATAAGATTTTATACCCCATCGTTTTATAGTCGAATTGCTATTTTATAAGAGAGCATCAAAAATATATCGAGAGATTCGATATCAAGTCATAAAGTAAATACCTAATATTGAATAACCAATCTTTTAACGATAACAACAAAGTAAATAAAATAATAAAATTAAATAATAAAAAATAATTTGTGTTTTAGTATTTAAATATGTATAACGAAGATTTTCATAGTCTCTGATTATAAGTTGGTAACTTAAAGTTACAACAATATAAGGTTTTTTTTAAATCTACTAAAACACTTTTATTTTTTCTGTATGAATGCATGCAGTAATATTGATCATAAAAAGCTTTCAATGTATAACAGATAAGATTATTAGTTTTAGCCTTACTGTCTTTATAAAATCTTATTGATAGGATAAAGATAACCTATCGTAGTCAAAAGGGTGAACAATCTTTTACTCATAACAATATTGATGCAAGATTTATGATAGAGACTATATTTTTTACGAGAGGCTCCATAAAGATATCCCAACATATGTTAGTTTGAGTACGTGAGAATTTTACATGAGTTTTTTTATTATTAAGACTTTTATAAGGGAAATGGGATAATGGTCTTTCGTACACAAAAAAAATGTATTAGAGCAATATTTGGAGCCACTTATTCACAAAGCTGCAAACCACTCTTTAAAAATAACAAAATACTTCCATTTCCAAGCCTTTATATTTTTGAGATGTGTGTTTTTGTTTACAGAAATTTAGATATGTTTTTTGACAGGAAAATAAATATAGCCAGCAAAAGTTGTAGACATCCCCACAAACTACGTGTCCCCTCTCAAAGACTAAAGATCTGTAGTAACAATGCATATTGCATGGCTATATCAATCTTTAATAAACTCCCAAGACACATTGTTGAATTAACAGGGGACAAATTCAAAAATGTACTCAGGGAATGGCTTCTTACAAAAATGTATTATAGTATTAAAGATTATATGGAGGATAAAACATAAATATTATATTATTATATAGATTGTAGATAATGCTTTCGAGTCTCTCTCTATAATATTGATTATTGGTGGCCTTCAATTCAATTATAATTTAATATGTTAACGAATTAATTTTAATGACATATAAGTTTAATAATATTGTGATTTAATGAATAACTAATAATTGCAGATTTAATTAATAATTCAAATTGTTGACAACTATCGAACTACAATAATTGTATTATATCCTAGTCGAGTAGCTAATGACAGTATCATTGATCTGATTGTAACTCCATTAATTTATGATTATTGTAAATGAAAATATGTAATTCAAAACTAAATAATAAGATTTGCACGCTACAGGCAGAATATGAGGCTAACACGATATATGTTCACATCTTATTATCAACCATATTCCAGCAAATAAAGATATTATTATTATTATTATTATTAAAAGAGGTCTACGTCTCTGGTCAATGCCCTTCTTATATAGGTAGCTTATCTTTCTTTATGACTATACTAGCAAATATCCCTCTTACAGTATCTGCGTGTCTCTTGTATTCTGATATTAAAGTTGCTGGGGGCCTAGCCAAAATGCCATTAAGAAAGCGTTATCGAAGTTCGAAATGACAAAATGTATGGGATGGACAACAATCCCATACATTTTATCAATTTCAAACTTCGCTAACGCTTTCTTAATGGCATTTTGGCTAGGCTTGCTTAGTTGGCATTACATAATATATCATCAGTATTCACTAGTTTCAAAGTCAATATGTAAATAAGTAATATATATAAATATTCATTTAAATCGGGAGGTTTATTCACTACAATTTGAAGCCCGTAAAAAGATAGGCGTAATGCAAATTTGATTGAATTTTTAAGCAAATTTTACCTATTGTGTGATATTACGCAAGGAATGTACTCCCGAATTGATTTTCCTCTCTTAAATTCCAATTTTATGTATTTAGTCCAATAAAATCTCCCCTAAATTTAGAGGGACCCTTAGCTGTCTGCGTTTTCTTTTCACTGTTGCGTCTGTTGGTTTCGAAAGAACTTGTAAATTGTAATATGTATAGTATATATGTGGATGGGTAGTTGTTAGTGGTTCTCTATTACTGCGACATGATGGTCGGCTGGTCTATTGGTCAAGCTGAACACTATATCAGTTTGAATCATTATATAATATATAGATATCTGAACCGAATTATCGACGTGTTTAATGTCCATATATGAATTTAAATAAATTCCGATATTTATTTCGGTTTAACGTACTTCGTTACCATGGTGTGATCGTACGATATTACAGTATAATATTAATCTTCAATGAACGCCAAGCAGACCGATCCCTTGCCACTCCCTCGCATCCACCGCTGACCTCCGAAGCTCGGCTGAATTAAACTAAAACATGCTTATAATAATTTGAGTAAAATTAAAACCTTTGTGAAAAATAGCGAAGACTCCAACTTACGGTGGATAGGTGATGATGATATGGCGTAATCATATTAGAGCTAAATATTTCAGTAGGTTATGAATTAAACTTAACCAATAGATCATGGTCAATAATAAACCGGTGCGGCGCTAAAAGATTTTCATTTATTTGCATGTTCTTCTCGGTATAATTGCAATTATTTTCAGGATATGCCACATAAAAATTGACCTGGTTTTAGGTAAGCTCGTTAATGTTTAATGAGCGACGGTGACCATCTAGGATCAGATCACTACTTGTCTTAATCAATTAACATTAAAAAAGTTAAAATTTGTAAGTGATTTATGAGAACTCAATCAGGCCTGCAGTTGCATTTAGGCACAATTTCCGGTAGTCTCGGCCCCGGGGCGGCTGTATTGGGAATTATGCCCATTTCCCGGGCAGCTCTGCGAGACGCGCACGTAACGTAATAACGTCGGATATAAAAGGTCATAAGCTAATAAAATTATAAGAATTATTACATGCCAGTAATTTCATAGCATATCTGAGTTTAATTCGTATCCCGTCTACATAAGCCTGGGACTTCCTTCCAGTAAGACTCCGATTACACCGATCACATTTAGACTGGAAGTCGTTTTCGGGAGTTGGGATGAAACTATTTAACAATAGAAGCTAATGCTCATTGTAATTATCGTCATATTATATTTGAACTACAAAATAATACTTTCAGGGCCTATTTAGAATGATATTGCACTTACCATCACATGAACTGAATTCTCTATTTGCCCCTGGTCTAAAAATAGAGAGAGAGAGAGTGAGAGAGAGAGAGAGAGAGAGAGAGAGAGAGACATAGACGTAAATATCATGACAACTCAGATATCCATATTTCATAGCTCTCATAAAAGTATACAGTAAGGTAACCTTATCGTTGAGGTATCGAAACAGTTTCACTTAAAAATACAGTGTAAAATATATTTCATATTTTAAAAATATAACACCAGGTGGGCTGTCGTAGATCTAATAAAAGCTAAAAGCTGGAAAACAGCGCCCGTGTCAAACCACCAAATCGGATATATTCGGTTCGCGCTGGATTTTCTATCTTATTTTAGCAGAATGTATTTGAAAGTTTAATATTTAGTTGGATAATATGTGCTATAAATAAATATTACTTATATAATGTTTTCAATTTGCTTCTGTTTGGATTAATCTATAAATCACGTTTATACTTGTAAGTATACTCACATATTTACAATTTCATCAGAAGATCGCAAAAATGGGCTTTGATAAATAATTCATCGTTGCATTTACAAGAAAAAAAAAATTAAATGTGACTTAGATTTACAACTAAATGATACTTTTAACCTTAAAACAAGCAATCATTCTGTTCTTATATCAATCACTATCCTTTATTATCGTAAGAAGGTAATAAAACAGTTTCCCGTGGCTAGATGGGTATGTAATAGTATAAATTTAATATTCCTTAATCTCTGCATATTGCCATACGATTCTTATCTCTTAGGGTACTCAGAAAACTCCACTAAATGAGCAAAGTGAGATCTAAGACGAGTAAAATATTTTTAATATTGGAGATTAGTACATATTACTTATAATTTCTTTCTAAGAATTTAAGTCATTAGAATTTAGGGGAAAAAAAACATGGAGATATGAATATATAAGAACTCCGTTTTTATTTATTCAAATTAATATGAAATAAAAATATCACAAAATCAATTCGCGTTTGTTCAAAGACAGTTCTTCAAACAAAGGTACGGATGGAATATTAACACAGGCACGGACGGAAAGGTCCTCTCAATTCTCGATAAACATTCCTCACTCCTCAGTGAGTTATCAAATATAATTTTGTATATAAAGCTTCCACTTGGACGTTTGAATCTAGAATTGCAGCTTCCATTAGGATTCTTTTTTAATAACAGTAGCATGGGTACAATCTTTCTGGCCATGTCTTCGCGCTTATCTGTTTTTTTTAGTAAGAAGGGCCGGACAGCCATTGTAATTAGACTATAGGAATTTAAGAACAGGAAACATTAGGATTTATACTGAGAAGAACATGTAAATAAATAAAAATATTTAAGCGCCGGCTTATTATTGACCATGATCTATTCTAATAAGATTATAAAAAGCGGTTAATTCATAACCTTATGAAAGATTTAGCTTTAATATGATTACGCCATATCATCATCAACAATCCATCGCCAGTTGGAGTCCGTTTCCACAATGGTTTTTAGTAAAAGTTATTGCAAACGGGCTATTTACCACGTTTTTGGTTTAATTCCGCGGCCAGTTTGATGTTTCAATATAATTTATAGAAAGCCTCGCGCACAAATAAATGGTTATGGTAAAAGATATATAACAAAACAACGAATCCATGACTTTATAGTTTAGTACTGTGTGATAAAACTGGATGTACATTAGATAAGACATTACTCATAAATCTGTAACTTGTCACCATTATTAATTTACCAATTTTTCCCTAAATAAGGAATTAATTAATGTAGACTCATAAGTTCACAAAGCATTTGTTGTGAAGTAAGTTAAGCTCAATTGAACTTATATCACCTTACAACAGCGTACACATCAATATATGTAATAAAATTGTATTGTCTGTACGACTTTCGAACTTTGTGAAGTAGACAATAAATCACAAATTTATGAACAATCATAATCAACCGTAGATTATTAGACCTTATGATATAGGTACCAGATAACGAAATAAAAAGTCGTAATACTACATACACTCTTTTATTCCTTTTAATAATAAAACATGTGCATCTCATAGTAATTTCTTCTTCTGGTGAGTGAGATGAAGAGTGTAAATATGAGCGTAAAGGTGAGTAAATGTGAGTCAGCCTCCAGGCCTGTAACTGGTAAGACTAACAAGCAAATTTGTAAGTCCATTTTAAATTTAATTTAGTATTGGTCAAAGCCGCGTGTTTTAGCTAGTATCTAATTAGGAGCACCAGTTCCGACATGTAACGGGGTCAACTTGTCGCAGCGAAGCCTTTTGAGTATAATGCGGATTTGCTTAGCCCGTATCAAGTGCCTGCCGCGGCTAGTCTAAGTGGTTAGTGGCCTGTTACTGCCTATTGCTATCCAACTAATAAAACAAAATAGTCCCCGCAAGGACGCCTGTAAGATGTGAAACTATTAGCTATAGCTATAGCTATTATTTAATTACAAACACTTGTTTTTTTTTTTTTTTTTTTTTTAAATACTCAAAGTGTGACAAAAATAACTATGTAGTATGAAGTTGGTTGAATAAAATCCATTAATTTTATCAAAAATTAGGCCTATAAGTGGGTAAGTTCTTAAGATGTTATAGTTTTATATCAGCGCTGCGCTTTACACACTAAAAACTTTTTGTTAAGTAACTTCGCTCACGCGAACGAAGTCTTGGACACAGCTGCAGCTAGTAATTAATAAAAACCTATAGCGAAAGATGGAATGAAACAAACATATAATTATCATTTTACTGTCGTCAATAAACACCCATCACCGTATCACAGGGTCATACCATTTCTTGTAACGCAATTGGAGTCGATTTCACTGTCAATATACAAGAATAGATATTGAAAAAATATGATGCCCTGGGCATGCTCATTTTTTGGAATTGTTAAATCGATATTTTTTTATTATAAAACCCAAAATCGTCATATTTTGGATATTTTTACTAATTTTTATTTCAACAAAAGTTTTAATAAATATGATCAAAATTGTACACTGTATACGACAGAAATATCTTATTTTAGCTCATACATTCTAATTTATTTTCACAGTTAACATGGAGATCTCGTATCAGTAAAATATATATTCTCGCATCAAATTTAATCAGCAGTTCAGGCGTAAGGTAACAGACGGACAAACAGATAAGGAGCTACTTTCGCAATTATATAAACAAGTAACTCTATTAACATTGCATGTCACTGAAGTCTCTAGGCCATCGGTGAGAGCTTTCAAAGATTTGTGATTTTCAATTCTATTTTATTTAAACGGATGTTTAGGCGAAATATGATTGCGAAGGAGGCTGTAACCTTGTTTCCTCCCCGTCCCTCCCCGGTCTCCCTCCAGTGATCCCCGTATATTTAGAATCATACGCAAGACTGGCTCTCGCCCCCGGCGATGTGTGACTATTGATTATCCTAATTTTCTCCTATGTCAATATATTTTAAACTGTATTTGATACGAAAATTTTAAATGAATAGTGACAGTCAGCAGTTAGGTAAGGGAGGTATAAAGGTTAAAGAAAATGGTTAAATTATTATAAGTACTTTAAAATCAATAAAAAAAATTTAAACTAATATATTTTAAACTGTATTTGATACGAAAATTTTAAATGCATGGTGACAGTCAGCAGTTAGGTAAGGGAGGTATAAAGGTTAAAGAAAACGGTTAAATTATTATAAGTACTTTAAAAGCAATAAAAAAAAATTTTAGTCCCCTAGATACTAAGAGATACTTTCATCTGTTTTGGAGAGACAGTTTTGACATGTCAGATTCTTGAGTGCGGCTCATTTACCAACGCGAGGCCACTTTAGAACTAGACTACCTAGACTCCTAGACTGTAGAACTAGACTGTCAGGGCTGGTAGTGTTGAATATTCACTTTGAAGGCTGCGCTGTTCAATTATTCAGGTGTTCGCACCTTCGAGTCGCCGGCGATGGCGGAAATGAGATAGCACCACGGAATACATTCTCAGAAGCGACAGGACGAATAAACCTCGTAGAGGGGAAAATGTTTTGAAAAATATTTAACAGCTACTGGGTTGCCGGGCGTAAAATTGATTCCAATGGTGTCACGGTAAAATGACGTGTGACTTCTTAAAAGACCTTAACCTTATACCATTTCTATTCCGTATAATAATTTTCTAGATTACTCTAAAGGCGACGATGGTCCAGTGGTGGATGGACTCGGCCTCTTACGCGAGAGGTTCTGGGTTCGATCCTGTCCCCCGTGTGTCCCTTAAAATGGGTTTTTCTAAATTTCTAAGTGCACCCTAAACACGAGACCATCGCTCGCTCACTGGTGAAGGAAAACATCGTGAGGAAACCTTGCATGCCTGATGAGATTGAAAGTCTTTGAAGGTATGTGAAGTTCACCAACCCGCACTGGGCCAGTGCCTCGGTGAACTATGGCCCGATCTCGTCGATTTCGAGGAGGAGACCCGTGCCCAGCAGTAGGACATAAAGGGTTGATACTTTACTTTTTTTACTTACTTTACTCTATAGATTCTTCACTTTCACCTGGTGTACTGTGATGGCCAGCTTATTTTGCAGCTCTGCTTCGAACCTCAGTTTTTAGAGCAAGCAATACAAGAACCTGATCTAGGTAGATAGTTGTATCAAGTAATGAAAATATATAATATAATTAGTTAATATTCAAACAAAAAATATATTTAGTTTAATATTTGCTTATCTTTTTCTTAAAATAAATATGTACATTATAACTAATATTTCTTTTATGTTAGGGTATACGCAAACTGATAGAAATGCCATCTTGTAAATGATAAATGTTGCCCATGACTTATACATAAATTAGTTTGCCAGGAAGTAGCACAGCACAGCATCTGTGTCTTTTTATTCTAGAACTTAGCATAAAAACTGGTAGGTTTCCATTAGTCTATAATTCGCCTGTCTAAGGAGCAGTGGTCAGTTACACATGCAGTGAAGGACTGGTTATCTTATCCTGCTGGTTTCGACAAATTTCCTTTACAAAAAACCAAACATTTATATAGTCGTGAAATAAGCGAAGGTAATTTCCTAATAAGTATTTATTTAGGTTGTAATATTTCATCCAAATGACTTTCTATGTATTATTGTTTTCTTTGCAACGATAAAGCCGAATACTGTTTTGTGGAATAAGCCGTAAGTTGTTACACAGGTAAATTATTTATTAACTTTACTACGTTGAGATTTTTATTAAAGATACTTTATTGTGGTTGTATTTGACGTTTAAGTATGCGCTAAATTAATAGTTTACATGAAGCTTCATTACCGAAAGCTTTTTGTAAGACGTAGTGCCATGTTGCTTTGCAGGGCTTGGGCTGGTACGACAAGGGTGGTTCGCTCACATAATACCAGAGTAATCTGACAGCTATGCTGCTCCCTTTCGTGTGGTTTGTTAGTTTTCGGTGATTTATCTTAACTCTTTTCCTATTTGATTCGGAAGTGTAACTGGGAGATGTAATTTCAACATTTTAGGATTTTATTTACGAGAAAATCCTAATTGACGTTGTCATAAATTATATTCATAAACTTGGCTAACTGCTCGGAATTGCTCAAACGGCTGCAATTCCCACAATTTCTATTTGGTCGTCTTGAAAACTTGCCAAATGGTTTTTCCGAATCGGCCTCGCTTAAGTTACCTGAAATATGTGTTGTAATCTCATCGGGTAGATTTTTTTACAGAAGAGGGATCAAATCGCAAAATGAGCAGTTCACTTAATGGTAAGTGATATCACATCCAGAGACACCAACACCAGAGAATCAGGAGATACGTTGCTGGCTTTTCAAATATAAGTATTTTTTTTGACGTAACAACGTCTAATAACTTGTTATTACGGGCAGCATGCACGAAAAAGATGACGTCATGTCGCGTTCCGCAAGCGAAAACGCAGCATGAACGAGAGAGGGGCATGATCGGCTCGAGCTATCGGCTCAGTTCGGTTCGTGCTGCATGTAATGTTTGACGTTGTCACTTCAAACTACCGTCCGTAAATCGACTTTACAGACAACAAATTTTTTATGAAGATCCCTAAGTCGGATTAGATCGGGAATATCGTGGTTAAAAGCTGATATTCACTGGTCTAGTGGTCAGTGTCTATTTTCAAAATGGACGCCCGAGGACGACTTTCATACAGCTTCATTGTAAACCATTGCAACTCTCGAACTTCATTGCGCAGGGATCGCTTTCACCTAAATTAAAAAACCTTGAGATCCATCATTGATTTTTTTATAATCATCATCATCATTCGAATTTATCCATCATCTGCTGAACATAGGCCTCCATCAATGAACGCTAAGATGACCGGTCCAAACACGCATTGGCCATTCCACGGAGATCGTCCTCCCACGTATGATGTTACACGATGAATATAAAATATTATGTTTTTCATTTTGTTGCAAGCCCTAAGTATTTTTCTCGTTTTCCTTAGGGGATTCAGCAATTGATTTTTTTTAATTATTTTTTGTTGACTATTTCTTTTGACATATTAAGTGTACAAGTTGCTTACCTACAAAATAAAGATATTTTGATTTTATTTTTTATTATATTTGTATATATGCAAGTAGTTGTTTTGCATAAATGCAGAACCGAGCAACTATAATTAAATTCAGCTCTTAATTAACACAGCTAATCTGAAACAGCCATCTACACACACACACACACATACAATCTAGCCAACATGTATCTTAGATAATCTGCGAAATTTATGCATTCGCATTTATTGCGTAATATTGCTAAATATAATGCAAAATGTGAATATTACATGCATCAAGCTTATCTTTACATAAAACTAGGCATCTTAACAGATTCCGATCTGCCTAAAGTACTAATATTCGCCGACCGTCACGCGACATGCAACACAGACGAAAAAGCTTGAGACGATGTTATGAAAGTTTCACTGTAAAATTATGTTATACATAAATATGGTTCATATATTCGCGCTATTCATTTTATTGATTACAGGATGTCTGTCGGCTTTTGATGGTTAGGTAATAATCATAAAACAAGACGATGATAACTATGTCCGAGCATTTACCAGTCCTTAGCAAATGGCTATGAAAATTATAGCCTTTAGGACACGCTTTCACAAAATGACAAAAGGTTTTTTAATATATCCTTTAAAGTAAAAGAAAGGCTGGCTGTAATAAGGACTTCTGATAAAAGTGAAAACTCATAACTTAGAATTATGACATGTTATTTAAAAATTTATTACAAAAAATCGTATTTAAACCTTTTTAAATTGCACAGTGATATCATAATGTCAAATTAATAGGTCGTTTTATTTCGCAAATTATTACAAAATCATACAAACCTGCAAAAGATCGTACTTAAAGCACTATAATTTATTTAAAAATGAGCACTTTTCGATAGGCAAGTAATTATAGGTACATTTGTTAATACAAAATATTTGATAAAAAATACGTCTCATCTGGTTATGAGATCGGTGGAGGACGATCTTCCACGGCTCTTAGACCATTACATTATCAACGCGTATCTTATAGGCGCTCTGTCTATTTGTACTGGTACCCACGTCTTGAATAATTTTCCATCGACAATTTGAGAGGGAAGAGCAGCGATAGCAGGAGTCTTTGACACCGATACTCACTCTTACGTATCATAGGCAACGCGTGAGCTATCAGTTGAAGCTAGCTCTAACATTGACTACTTAGCATTGCCTGAAGTGAACAGTGGGTGTGTATCCTTATAAAGGTTTTGAGTAAATTAATGATAAAATATATTCAAACTTCAAATATTGATCAGTCGTCTTAGCGTTCATCGAGAGAGGCCTATGTTTATTCGTATAAGGCTGATGATGATGATGATATGTTCAAACTATTTAGCAACGAATACTGACACAATAACACATCTCTACTCTGCTCTGTGAAATTGTATATTAAGTTCCAAATCCATATGATTTAAGGAAAACAGTTTTCCAATTTTCTACATGAAGAGCTCATAGCCAGAAGAACATAGAAACAAACTTCGTATTATGCACGAGAAATGTCACAAACATTGTCCCAGTGATGACAAACAAGCGAAACAACGCAAATACAAGAATTTCAGGCTTTGCGTTGTATTTTACATCAGTAAATATTATACACAATTACACATAACGAGTGACGATGGATATGGGCTCGGCGTCTTGAGCGTGAGGTTTGGCCACTGTGGTGCCTATTTCTAAGTGCACCCTAGACATAAGCTCGTTTAACTGTGAAGGAAAATATCGTGAGGAAACCTGCATGCCGAATGAGATTCGAAAATCTTTCAAGGTGTTCACCAACCCACAATGGGTCAGTACCTTAGTGTGTATAGCCCAGTACCCTTCTTGCCTAATTTCGCGGATATATGGGTTTACTTTTTACTTTTAAAAACGTACCATATAAGGGTGAGTGGCTAGTATCACACAAGTTGTGTTGCATTTACATCTCATGGAGATATTAAAGTTTTCAGTGGTAAGAAAATATGCAGACTATATACAAGTTACAATAAGGCTGTGTAGCCAAATAATTCAAACGAACTTCATTGCTGCGAGCTTGAGAAAGACTGACCGAGTACACATAATAAAATGTCTACATATAGACTATAGGGGATGTTTCCCCCTTGAAGGAGCCTTTAGATTAATAATATCTTTGATTTATGTATATCTTTGCAGAAGGCACATTCAGCGAGGGGTGATCATGATGATGATAATTTATGTCAGTAAACAAACAAGTTAGTCTTTTTAGTTTACATTATCATAGCGTAAACGTTTAATGAGTTATCTTTATATCCTAATGGCTGTTTACTCGAATTGCTCTGCCCTTCAGCCGATCACAATTATGAAAATAATACAAACACAATTCGCACCCTTTGCGATTCTAAAAACTACCGACATTTTTGCCTCTGCGGCAATTCCCGCCCAAGTGAATGTGGACTCTATGCGGGGGTGGTTTCGTTCGGGTTTCGGATGCTGTGTGTTAGGGATGCTGCGTCTCCGTATGTATTATAAATTGTTTTAGAGCGGCGCGGGGGCTTCGCCGCTCGATACCGCCAGTCGCCGACGAACCGCTGCCGAGCGCGTCGCGGTGGGAACAACAAACACCCTGTGTCCGAAAGTTTGTTCGTGTGTTATGTAACTGTGTGTGTGTGTGTGTGTGTTTGGACATAGGACTTGTATATACAGGGTGAGTCTTATGTAGCTGTCATAATATTTGGTTATGTCAACAATACTTTATACTCTCGTTGGTATACGAAGCTATTCAATAAATATAGTAGACTTAAAGCCTGAATATAATAATCTACTCTTATATATTGAGTATTTCAGTTGTAATTTAAATATTAAATTTTATTTATTTGACAATAGAGGCTTAATTACAATGTACCGGTGTTTTTGTAATATAATTCATATGTAAACATAAAACATATGAATCTGACCATCTCACTTAGATCTGTATCTATGGGAACACAATATAGATGTTGTTTACCATAGACGGAATCGGAGTGATGATGATGATAGTTGACATTAGCACTAGTAATGCAAAAATATACATATCATATATGTTTTGATAAGTAGAATGATTAGCATATATATTAAAAATGTGGTGCTGTATGTAAATTTCGAATTCGCTTGTTTAGTTTCATATAATGAGCGTGAATTAATGAAAATTGACACCAAAGAATGAAGAATTATGGCTTAACTCTAAGTAACATTTTCTACTTAGTAGTTACTACATCTCGGTTACTACGCCTTCTGGTTGGTGTATTTGGAATTCCCAATATGTCGGCAATGGAGGGGACGGAGCGATATTGATGAATAAGATTCTTCGTTTAATCAAAAGTGACATTTGAATGTAATGAAAACATACGCTTGTTTGTTTGTTATTAGATTAACATAACGATGTGCTACCAATGCGCCAAGTTTTTAGAACTAAGCCTTTGAAAATAAAACGATTACAGATGATGATAATTAATATACGTATATTCATATGAATTAATATGTATTTTTTAAACCATATTTTCAAACGATTTAAGGTCATTTAGGTAAAAGCCATTGTCAGTATTCCATTCCACTGCTAGACATAGGCCTCTATCTATGAACGTCAAAACCGCTAATTCTCTAAATGGTTTATCATTAGCACTTATAAGGTATGCAGGTTTCCTCACGATGTTTTTCTTCATCTGTGAGCGATGTTCTCGTGTGCACTTGGTGCAGAGTAAATAAAGAGCGACGTGAGCGATGGTGGTCCAGTGGTGGATGGACTCGGCCTCTTATGCGAGTGGTTCCGGGTTCGATCCTGACCCCCCTGTGTGTGCCTTAAAATGAGTTTTTCTAAATTTCTAAGTGCACCCCAAACACGAGACCATGGCTCGCTCACCGGTGAAGGAAAACATCTGAAGAAGATTAAAAGTCTTTGAAGGCATGTGAAGTTCACCAACCCGCACTGGGCCAGCGCATCGGTGAACTATGACCCTCCTCGCCTGATTTCGAGGAGGAGGCCCGTGCCCAGCAGTGGGACATATAAGGGTTGATACCTTCTTGTTCAAATAAAGAAGAACTTATTTTAGGGAATTTCAAGATCGAATCTGACTCAAAAGGCTATTCTTATACCTCCTAGACTATCAGCTCTCACTGGTTAATAGGTAGTGCAATTGCTCTGCTTTGCATTAAGGATCCTTGGGCCAATTAAATCTGGAATTGAGGTCTCTATTGTAAAGACGCGTTAGCTAAACGCTCACTATTCTAGATAAAAATATTTGTTTGTATACTCGCCTTACTCGTCGCAGTAGTTAAGTGTGACGATCCCCTTACATTCCGCTTCAACAACAGTAATTGTCAGCAAGATTCATAGATTGTGTAATAATTGATTTTTGCTTAGTTTATTGATAAATTAGGTATAAATAGTCTTAATAACTTAGATTAAGGGGCTCCCAGACAAATTCGATCGTTTTCATATTCTTAAAAGTATACATTAATGTTACGTTAAAAATACCAAATAAATATATGTTGTAACTTGGTTTTAGTTTATTAATGTTACTATTAGATAATTTCATAAAACTTTCAAAATAAAGAGTAATAATTATTTACCTGAACCTCTTTTCGCATACAAAAATCGAATAGGATTTCTAATTATACAACTCACAGTAGTGAAATATTTTTTTGTTAGTGAGGAATTATGTACTTAATAATATTTGAAAAGTCGTTTTTTTAAATGTGCAGTTTTTAATCAGAAAATCGTAAAAATCTAATTTTTGCTTCGAATTCGCGCACGGGTGACAGCCGGCAGACGGCCAGTGGCCTCCGAACGTGGAAGTCATGTCCGTTGTTGCTCGAAATCGCTAATTTATTTACTGCTTTTATTCATTATTACATTTTTAGTGATCATTATTCATTATAATATATCAAATGACAGTATTTTAAATTATGTTGTTTTTGTTTAAAAACCAATATGGTGTGTAATGAAAGACAGTGCAGTTCACTCGTGATACAAATAAAACCTTAATAAATGTAAAGTTAAATATGAAAGACGAATGTGGAATTTTTGGAGTATGATAACTGTAGGGTTTTTATATTGAAAATATTATTAAATATTATAAATATGAGAACAGAAAGGTTTTAACAAAAACAGCGCCATCTAGCAATAGTTTTCTGACACGTCATATACTGCCATCTATCAGATAATAGATAGAAGCTTTTTATCATTATATTTATTTACACTAATATTATTATAGAATATAAAGAGAACAGATTTGTATTTTGTATTTGTGTGTGTGTGTGTGTTGTTTATAAATGTTTCTAATGAAAAAAAAAGCTCGAAAACTACTGTGTCTGCTATCAAAAAATTCTTTCAAAGCGTACACAAATTCAAAAGCGAACACAATCTAATAGACGTTTAGAGTACGACGCTATGTCAAGCACTTGAGAGCGCTTTTGTAATCGCTTTGAAGCGTCTCCTCCGTCTGTCTTTATTTATAAATCTGTGATAGCATGTATCAATGACTACAAAAAACGTTATGTCAGAATAGAAACTATTTACATTTAAAAATTGATAGAAATAATTAGTATAGCACACCGTACATCATTACAATGAAATAAGTAATAAATATCCGTAACATAATAATATGGATGTAATAAATTAAATTATGATGTTCATATTATACGTATGGATGTTTGTTTGTTTCTAAAACTACTGAATAGATTTTGACGAAACTTTATAATAACATTATAACGTTTAACTAGATACCTTATACATATAATAGAACCACACATAGCTTATAATAATTTATCCTCGTACTCCCTAGGGTATGTCAAGTACGCGGCTGAAACCGCGGTACACCACGTCTAGTGACAAATAATTTGCAATAAAAACATATTGAGATAATATAAACTATTTTATCTTTCAAGTTGGATCAAACTGAATACTGTAGTTATTTCTTCAATAACAATAATCCTTACTAATATTATAAATGCGAAAGTAACTCTGTCTGTCTGTCTGTCTGTCTGTTACGCTTCCACGCCTAAACCACTGAACCGATTTTGATAAAACTTGGAACAGAGATAGATAGTAGGTCAATAAATAGGTTTACAATACATGTTCCCCATGTTCCAACTTCCAACGATAGTCTAACCAAATTGTAAACTTATTTTGCATTTTTTCGAAAATTATACATTTCCGCAATAAGTTTTTTTATATCTAAAAACGTTTGTAATAACCAAAAAAAAAAATAGATAAAATCATTTATATTTCTTCTCATCCCGCAATACTGTACATAAATTATATTATTTATGTTAGAGGTATTTTTGTTGATATACTCGTCTCTTACTCATTTTCTCAATATAATAACAAAAAACTACTCTTCGATAACATTTCTCAATCAATATCTGGAATTTGGTAGATATCTGACCTATTCATATTTTATGGGAACAGTTGATATATATATACTAGCAGCAAGAAAAATTTCGATAGCGCGATTCAGAACTTCGATGATGAAACTATATTATTACTAACTATAAAATTGGTTCATGCAACTTGAAGATTGTTCAATGTATCAATAATTATCTAAAAGTTTATTAAACTCAGTCTTTTTGTAAATTGTTTTTTTATGTTTTAAAACATTCACATGCATTTTGTATTTATAAAGAACTGTTCATCTTTGATATTACAACATTAGCTTGCAGTCGGAGGGTATCTAACTTATTAAATATTTCGTAAGAACAGTTTGTATATATACTAGCAGCAAGAAAAAATTTCGATAGCGCGATTCAGGCCTGGGATAGTGAAATTATAATATTAAATATTGGTTCATATTTACTTGAGGATTATTCAGTGTAGCAATTATCGAAAAGTTTATTATTCGGTCTTTTTTTTAATTGTTTTTTATGTTGTAAAATATTTATGTGTATTTTGTGTTTATAAAGTAAATTAACTTATTATAAATATTAAAGTTAATATTTTTATCTTTATTTTACGGAATGGTAACATTACTTTTTGTCCGTGTACATGTTCTAGTAGTACAAGCTATTAGCCGCTAGACGGCGATGTTTAGGTTATTGAACTGTACGTAATATATATGAGGGGTTCGCGGGTGGTCGGGAGCTGAAGAAAACAAAACGCGCAAGGTCATTGAGACGGGTGAGCCCCTTAATTGATTATTGTAAATTGTAAATTAGATGTAGTAACTCTGTTGGTAAGAAATAAAGTATTTTTTAAGAAGTTTATTGTACCAATTACTTCACTCAGTCGAGTAATTCTGATATGTTGTTTGCGTCGAAATAATAGCATAGCACTTGGGGTCTCTTGGGGCTAAGTTTATGACAGTTAAGTTAAAAATTTTTGGAATATTGAAAAAATAATATTTTCAATTTTTTTATTTAGCTAAGGATCACAGTTTTAGTAACACATAAAAATTACTATAAAAATAATACACAAAACAATTAAGTGTCCACTATATACACGAATAAGTGAATAAAAATCAAACAACTGAGTAAACACAGAATAAAAAAACGAAAGAGAAAAAAAGAAACAAAATATTACAAAAAACAAGAAATCTTAGAATTTTAGAGACTACGGATATTATATCTCTGAGATTTTTCTTAAATCATTACCGTTTCTACGAATGTTTTTGGGGGTGATCTGAAAGCGTCGTCCTGGTAATATGTATTATTACTACGGAACCCTTAATCCCACAGGGGGTCCCTAATCAATATTTCGTCGTGGATACCGATGCTCATAAGCCGATATTGTTCGGATATAAAAGGCTGGCGATTGTGAGGCCTGAGAACGGAAACCGTATGTAGAGGGTTTATATATCATGATATTTCACTTAGCCATGACGACCGATCCCTTGACATACGCATCCAACACGGCAACTGTACGGAGATCTTCTTGGCGTTCATTAAGGGAGGCCTATGTTCAGCAGTGGATGGATAAAGACTGATGATGATGGTGATGATGATGATGATGTTAATTATGATTTTATATGAAATAATATCGTCTCTAATTTTCATTATTAATGATCAACTATTTATATAGCATATGTGCTGACAACGAAAGTCCTTAATAACGTCGCAGAGAGTTAACTACAGTAATTAAATAGCATTTAATCTGTACAGTTAACAAGAACTGAGCCATCAGTCATGGGGGTTACGGTATGAGCTGGTAATCTTAGTCATTATTTACATGTAATTCTCAACGCATATCACGGTTAATTCAACGAGGTAAATCAGAGTTTAATTTGCACGGTTTAAGTTGATTCAAGTGGTGAATCATATCGTGAGGAATGTCTTTTGAGATTAAATGTTTTTTAAGGATCTTTAAATATTATATAGCTACTGGGCTGGGACAGTCATCCGGCTTATGAACTCGAAGAGTCAAAGTCAAAGTCAATTTTTTTTATTCAAAATAGTACAATCAAAGTATCTTTTTGAACGTCAATTGAGTCTACCACCGGTTCCAAGGCAAGCCCACTGAGAAGAACCGGCGAAACAAACTCAGTGGAACTAATCTTTTCATAATCTGTTGCAAAAAATTAAATATATACTACTATCTTAGTATAGTAAAAAACTCTGTTGGGTTGCTCTTTTCAAAATATAGTTAAAAAAATTATAAACGTATTACTACTACTTACTACACACTAGCCTAAGATTAATAAGTAGGTAAATGTAGACCCCGCAACACAGAAAACAAACTAGAGGACGTTGATAAAAGAAAATAAAGAAGATAAATAAAGAAACAATTACCAGGAGAATAGATAGTCAACTGGAGTAAAGGTCAACTGCAACTCATCTCAGGATATACGAAGGAAGCGGAAACAATAATGACACAATCTATCATTTATTTACAAAGGAAATGATATTTTCTGAAAATAAAAAATGGCCTGTTATTTCCTGGCCTTCCAAGTTCTAAATTTATACACAGATTCGTACAAAAATAAATGAAAAAAAAATCTTATGTTTATTATTAAAGCATAGAATGAATATCTATTTTTAAACATTATCTAGTTTAGAAATTATAAAAATTCTAATCAATTTAGCATCAAATAAAAAAGCATCAACTGTTGAGTAAATATAAAAATAATGTCTTTACATGAGTACGGGGACCCTCTACACTCCACAAACAAGGAAGTGCTCGCTAAAAGCTTTAGCAATATTCACAATTCACGGAGTTTTGACAGTGTTCCTTGATCACCGGTCATTATCAGCCATTAATCTCACCTACCGTGGAATTATACCCTCCCCTCCTCCTTCTACCAGGGAATATCATAGGCTATACCAGTGTCTCGTTATTTATCGCCAGCAGCAGACAATTATGGCATGTTAATCTTGAAGTGTTGTTTGGTTGTCAATATAAAAGAGTAGGTTTTGAGCTGGATTTTATAAGATTCTATATACTCAATGATCTTTTAGTAGAGAAAAAGCATTTAATATAAGTATAGCCCGGGAGCCAGTAACAGGTCTTCATGACCAACTTCCTCCCGCGAGATAATTCGTGAGACGTATCAGAGAATAGAGAGAGAGAGCCTAGTGGACGTCAGCTGGCGCGCAGTTGGGGGGATGAGGGGTCGTTTTTCCCAATTTTTTCGTTAAGATATTGGGCTAACAATTTAACAAATATTTGAGCTGAAAGGAAGTGACTGAATTGTTATTTTATTTTTCTTCATGCGTGGGGGGCTCCCACCGCTCATCCCCCCAATCGATAGCCAGCTGACGTTCACGAGGCTTTATGATACTGTTCTCTGATACGTCTCACGAAGTATCTCGCGGGAGGAAACGATTGACCAAATTTTCACCTAGCTCTCGGACCAGTATTATTGTATAGCATTTAATATCGGATGTATCTGAGACTGGTTACTTTATATTACATTTTACCCTTCGACTGCGTTAAGATTTTATACAGCCTATAACCTTTCTGAATAAATGGACTATCTAATACCAAAGAATTCAGACGTATATAGAAGCACAATTCTAAAGGATTTTTTGTGCCGACTTTATTGGGGACATGTTCCCAGTTCGCACTCGCTAGCTCTCGTAGACTTATATGCTGGGGACATCGCAGTGTCCCTCTCATCACGCCAAGCGAACATTTACATCGCAGAGTTTGTCCTCAAATTGCTCATAAGAACTGTCTTTGTATGTACGTCTGAATTCTTTGCTAACACTGAAAGTACTTTTCAAATCCGACCAATAGTTACTGCGATTAGCGTGGTCAAATAAACAAACTGTTCAGCTTTATATATAAGATTAAGAAGATTCGTATCCATAAACAACAAAAATTGTAGAGCGTAGTGTAACAGAGATTATCGTTCCTAGCATCTATTCGAAAAAATATATCGAAATCGCTGGGCTTTGATCGTATACCTCCACTCAGAAACACAGCAACGATCACGTCGTGAACACACAAATGGATGAATTAAAATACATTCCACATTAGGCGAATGACGATATTATCTAACGATCGGTTTTCGAAAGGCTGATCAGCGCAAAAATTAACAAATCAACTGTCAAATCTCTTACCAAACGAAGATGACGAAAAGCTGTCAAATTTGACCCTAGACTCGCATGTTAACCGCCATTAACAGTCATGTTAATTGACATACACTTTGACCAATGTTTCAGAAACCGAGCGTTAATCTATTAATGATGATGAATATAAGCGATGATTTGAGCAAAACCTTCATGTTTGATGAAAACCCTCATCCAAGCCTCCTAGCCTAGTCACTGATCTTATATTTAAAATTTTACGAACAAATAAAACTCCCGGCGTACTTTTTATTACGCATCTTAGGTATTTTCTCACTCAATTACCCATAAAATCTTGGCCAGAATTTTCAAGTCACAATAGGGATTTATTTATGTTCTCAAAAGTGGAAAGTAAATACGGTATTCAGAAAATATGTTTGAGCCAAGCTACCAGAGTTACCCCAGCTTCGCCTGCGTTTATGATCTGGAGGTTTGCGCAATTATAATCGGATTAGATTAGGCTCGAAAACGTAACAGACAGATAGACAGTGTTACTTTTGCATTTATAAGTATGGGGAATATGAGTGGAATGAATACGATTTATTATGCGTGTGTTTATTATCTTGTTAAATATAATGGATTATTTTTAATTGATCTCAGTGCACCGGTGTGCGTTGGATGCGGTTGTCAAGGCATCGGTCGTCTTGGCGTTCATAGAGGGAGGCATTTGTTAAGCAGTGAATGGATAAAAGCTCGATAAAGATAGATGTAGATCGATTTCTGTTGATATTTAAGAACAATATAATAATGTTTACACAAAATACCGTAGCCAAAGGTAAGACAGCGGAAAAACATCAAAAGAAAAGTTGTTTACTGGTGCTTACTAACCTACCAATACATGATTAGTTAACAACTTAATTTATACGAAGCCTAAATATAAACGATGATGTTCCACTGCTGTTTGGTTGAACCAAATATTTTTTCAGATTGAATATAGTACGCATTGGATCAGTACATTGACTATTCTTTCAGGGGATAGTGCTTAGTACGTGTCTGCTTTTGGTAAGTAAAATACAACTTATCTGTGTTTGTAATAAGTTACATAATATTATGCAGCAAATTATAAAAATGCATTCATCATCATCATCATCATCATTAGCCTTTATCCGTCCACTGCTGAATATAGGCCTCCCTCCATGAACGCCAAGACGACAGATCCCTTGCCACTCGCATCCAACACGGACCGGCTACTGCTCTTAGATCGTCTTGCCACCTTGTTAACGGCCCACCAATACTTCGTCTACCTAAACGCGGCCTCTTCTCTTGAACCATAATGGCCCATAGGCCATCTGTTCTTCTGAGTGCGTGACCAGCCAATTGCCACTTCAACGTGCTTATTCTTCGCGTGATATCGGTATCTTTAGTTCCCTGGCGGAGGTCTTCATTTCGAATCCTATCTGCCAAATAAACACCCAGCACAGCACGCTCCATAGCACGTTGAGCTACAAAATTACGGACCAGTCGTAAATTAAGAGGCCATAAAAATTTCATTATGAAAATATTTAATAGTTCATTTTACAGGCTATAAAATTGGTGGTTTTCTTTATATCCATAGAGAAGATTGGAAGGCTTTTACTTTGCTTACCATCAGGTGATCCAAGTTTTGTTTATTCTTCATAATATTATATATCTTTTATCTTTCGCAAAAAGATACTTTTAATATTTGTAAAGTTAAATTCATTTAATAATTCTGTTTCAATGGAGCTGACTGGAGCTGACGAGGATACAACTCAAACTTTTTTGATGTTTCATTAAAAATCTCAGACAGGGACGTTGGAAGTTTTTTGCCAAAAAAAGATTATGTTCATATCATTTCAAAAAGTAATAACGTAATTTGAATAAAGGCTGAATTTAATGTTTGATCCTTATCTGTAAAAATATTTGTACACTAGCTTTATCTCGCGGCTTCGTTAGCGTTGACTTACATTCTTACACCTAATCATAGTCACCTAGGATAAGAGATAGCCGACGGACCAAGAAGGTTCGAGATTGGAGGTCGTGTTTAGGTAGGCGTCGAACAGCTGCCGGTCCGTGTTGCATGCGAGTGGCTAGGGATCGGTCGTCATCGCGTTCATTAAGGGAGAACGGATAAAGGCTGATGATGATGTCGCACGTTATCGTGAGAACGTGAAATTATATTGTTGGATTTTTTAAGTAGGGTCAATGTGGGTAAGTCCGTCTGAGAGGTAAGTCCGTCTAGCAGCAATAACTCCCGTTTTTGAACGACTAGTTTGTTGTGGCTCGGCCGATGAAAACGGTATTACGAAGCTAGCTCGAACTAAGAATCGTAGATGTCGCTAACATTATTATGTTGAAAGAAATCAATCGGACTTTTTTTGTTGCGTTTTGTACTTGAAGTCGGAGTGCAACATCTTTTCAAAAAAAATTAAAAAAACTAGAAAATCAAAGGAGTTTTTGGAGTTTCTATGATTACGTTAGTCATGTAATGATTCATATACTTATTTCTCTATATGAATTCATTTATATCGCTTTAATTTAGAAATTATCTGCTGCTACAAATTTCTAACCTGAACATGCTATAGTTGGGAAGTCCGTCTGGCATACCTAAGGTAAGTCCGTCATTATGCCGGTCTTGTCTAAATTGCAGATTGTCAACCTTTGGAGCTGCACGTTAAAATACGAAATAAAAAAATACACGAGAATTAATAGTCACGTCATTTCTAACAGGTCTAACATACTCGTAATATTATTTATGTATAGTTTAAGCTAATGTAGGCTACCGAAGCAGGTATGCAAAAATATTTTGGAAATTTTTAACCTCATAAATGTCGGTGAATGAGTGAAGGTAATTGTTGATTTTGCAGTCACTAATAATTTTCAATTATTTATTTTTTACAAATAAAGATTTATATTTTTAATTTGTATTTTATATCCCAAAAAAAATCGCTACATTTTTATTGAAAATGTTTGCAACCCCTGTCACCAAAGATATGCCGAACTTGCCCTAAAATGCAATAAAGTTAATTATCTTTGAAATGTAAACCGTAAAAACAAATTTATAAAACATATTTCAATGCCAGTTATGCATCACTGCTAGAAACTGTTTTCGTTCATATTGCCTTACAAATTACGGTTTTATGACTACTAGACGGACTTACCTCAAACTGCAAGGAAAGTTCGTCTACACGCCGATTTTTAAAAAATATCACATAAATCTTAAAACTATAGCAATTAATATTATATTTAAAACAACACAAGTAAATGAATATATTACCTATAATTTCCGACGACACAAGTTACTTTAGAATGCGTATACGATTCAATAAGTTCATTCAAAGTTAAATTTTAGAAAAGTATGCCAGACTTCCCTACATTGACCTTACATACTTTATATAAAAACTATCCTCTATATTATATCAACTGGTATCGCTCCGCAATTTCGCCTTCGTGCTTTCACTTCCCATTAGAGTACGGAGATAATTATGTGATATTTTGATGTGTAAGCTAAATTATTGTAGTTTTAATAAAATCCATTCAGTAGTTTTTACGTGAAAAAGTTACAAACATCCATGCTTACAAACTTTCGCCCTTATAATAAGTATTACGTTTTTTAACCGACTTCAAAAAAAGGAGGAGGTTATCAATTCGACTGTATGTTTTTTTTTTTTATAATTGTTACCTCATAACTTTTGACGACGACAAGAAAACTGACGCTCCAAATGTGGTCCCATTTTAATCTAGTCCAGTTCTGGTGATGGTATCCAAGAGAAAACCATAAAAGTCTTTAATTTGCATAAGGTACGTCCGCGACAAATAGATGAATATCTGAATATCACGCCAACCGATTTCGATGATTATTAGTTTATTTGAAAGAATGTACTTCAAGGGTAGTTTGGTGAAAACTTGGTTGGATTCTGATCATGGGATCCATAACAAAGTAACGGAACTCTTCAATTCTTAGGAGCAAATTAGCGAAACTCGGCTGAATTTTTTATAGGCCATCCGGACATTTGCCTAACGTAACGGTTTTATGGTCAAGTGGTCAAGTAACTGTCGTAGCCGAATATGATGATCAATTCTTCAACGGCTTACAGTAAACATGCGAGCGATGTCTGTAATTCGTGTATGCACTCTGTATTTTTTTTTATGCAATACATAATATCATCATCATCATCATCATCAGCCTTTCACCATCCACTGTTGAATATCGGACTCCCTTATTGAACGTCAAGACGGCCGATCCCTTGCCACTCGTATTCAACACAGACCGACCGTGACTGCTCGGAGATCGTCTTCTCACATGATTAATGGCCGACCAACACTTCGCCTATAAGGTACGCCGACTTCACCCTTGAACATCATTAGCCCATCAGCCATCCGTTTTCCTGAGCGAGTGACCAGCCCATTGCCACTTCAACGAGCTTCTACTTCGCGCTATCCTTATATGCATTGTAATCGCCGTGATTGCTTTTGCCGCGGAGCCGCGCTTAGATAGACGAAGTGTTGGTCGATCACTAACCAGGTGGGAAAACGATCTCCGAGCAGTGGCAGGTCCGTGTTGGATGCGAGTGGCAAGGGATCGGCCGTCTTGGCGTTCATTGAGAAAGCAGTGGATGGAGAAAGGCTAATGATGATTATGAACATGACAAAATTCAATTCCAAATTGCTTTTGTTAATTTAAATCCTTTTTTTTTTTTGTTGTGTGTTAATTTAAATCCTTTCTTCGTTCGTTTTTCATTAAGCCTTGATTTTGTGTAAGCCCTCTGAGTAAGTTTACTAGCCTTACTGGCCCCATACTTAAAACTAAAAAGTACAAAATAAAGTTAATTTTAAATGAAAAAACCAAAACCGACTTCACCTCGAAGTATTTAAACATTATTTAAACATTTTTAGTTGCACATAATTTAAAGGTATAGTTTTGAAGTCGGTTTTGGTTTTTTCACTAAAAATTAACTTGATTTATTATATTACTCGTAGTAGGTATATTTAGGTAATGAATGAGTAACTAGTATTTCCTAGTGATATCATGATATTTTTATATGTTCTTTCAAATTAGTCATTATATTATATTTTATTTTAGGTATATTTTTAAGTTATAAGATCCGAACAAAATGTTTTACGTATGAGACAAAATCTAGCCAGCTCTATAAAACTGTAGTAACATTGAATCGATATGTTTTTGGCTCAGCCTCGCGTTGCCTGTTACATGCCTAAGAAAACTTTTAATATGTATCTATGAATTAAACATTGTCTGGGAGAGATTCTATATCTAACTTTTATCTTTAGAACTAGACATACGACATTATCATTGGCTATAAGAATGATCTTCAACTGATCATCAAGTGATGATAAAATAAATGATGAATTTGATTTTTTGAGTGAAGATTCAGTTTAGGAAATTTTGAAAGTATATGAGGATAAACAAAATAATAATTACATATAACATATTTAAAGCCAGCAACACACGTCTGGTATAGAGGGTATCTGTTGATGATGGCGATCACACACATGTGCAGCAACTGGCTCTTTAGTTAAAACTTGACTGGCCTATTGGTCTAGTGATTAGTGACCCTGTCTGCTAAACCAGAAGGTCGTGGGTTCGATTCCCACCCAGGATAAATGTTTGTGTGATGAGCATGATCATTTGTTCTGTGTCTGGAGTAATTATCTATAATATGTTTATATCGGTTGGCTGGTTACCATAAGAACAGGCTTTGCCAGTTTGGGATCAGATGGCCGTGTGTGAATTGTCTCAACATATATAGAAAAAAACTTTTAACAAACTTATGATATGTCGTTACGTTATTATCAAACTATGTGGGATGTGAAAGCTTTTACCACTAAAAGGACATATCCTTGTTACATGGAATTGGAGTCAAACACGTCGTTAGCGCGGCGGTGCGCCGGTGACGAGCTCGCGAGCGCTCGGGTACATCCACACATTTTTACATCAATTTTAAAATAGAAGTATACGTTAATATGAATAGAAGTTAAAATAGGTTACAAAATTAAATACATTTTGGTTTATTTGAAATTATTGCTCAAATTTTGTCAAGTCTCAATGTTTCATTAACAGCTAAAGTTAACTTGTTTAAAAAAATCTGCTCATCCTTCTTGTCGTCGCGTATGGTCTACTATAAAAAAGTTGTATGGTCTACTATAAAATCCGTCTCGTGAACATGACATTTATAGACAATGTCGAAATATCGAGCTCGGCGAAATAATTCTATAAAACATGGTAAATATCCCGTTTTAAACAGTTTAAATAATAGTAGTCAATAAATAAATAAAAATGATTTCAAAAAACTCATGATTTACGTGACTCTGTTTATAATTATAAAATCATCAAGTATGTATGTTAATGTTTGTACATATAATATCTCATAAACGTAACTAGAATAACGCAAGACATTGACAAACATAATGAAATGTCCAATATAACATAAATAGGACTTACGGAGGGTAGTTTCGGAGGTCATTGACCACAAGCATTGGCGCGACCTTGTGACGCAGCATCCACAGAGGTGAACGCTCAGAGGGGTGGCGCGAGCATGCGCACTACCCACCAAACCTTCGGTACCTCACGGGTAGCTTATTAACTAGCTGTTGTCCGCAGCTTCGCTCGTGAACTTATATTAACAGCCGTGGCCGGACAGCTGATGATACTGTTTATAGTCTATATGCCATTCTAACGCCCGGCTTCCGAAGATTTGGTCAAACTAAATGTCAAATATGACAGTTTTTCATTGTAGTTGTTACATGGATGTAGTATAATAACAGGATGGCTTACTCGGAAAAAATGTATTTACGAAAGTGAACACTAACTCAACGCATTAAGTATTATATTCTAATGGGCATTACACAGATGCTGATCCGAGCCGAGCGGGATAGCAATATGTAAGAAGTGTGTCTCGTTCTTTTATCTTGCCAGCTTAAAAATGTATTTTATTAAAAATTTGGGCTGATCAAAAATTTCATCGAAAAAAAATGTCTTTTTAATATTATTTTGACAATTGTATGTCTAGAAATTGTAATTGAATTTATTTATTTAAATATATTTCCAATTCAAAAAGAAAACATAAATTATTATTTTGCTTATTTCTTTTATTTCTTATGGTAATGTTGGTTCTTATGGTAAATGGCCCAGTTAAGTGTCATCTTGACATTTTGTATTGTAATGGTTGCTATGGTTACTTAAATAACATAATTAGTCAATCAAACTACTATGGTGACCATGATTTTTTGAAACGAAGTTCCTTACGGCAGGCTTGGAGGGGAATAATAGCAATGCGAAAAGCAATGGTCAGAACGTGAGACAGAGTGACTCCGTACTAAACTTCCCACGTTCCTAATTATTTTAATCAGTTTGAATCCATGGCATCTTTAATTGTTTTGTAATCTTAATTCAAGAATGCGTTATAATGAGAGTAAACCTAAGATTTGCAGTTAATATTTTGGGATGATAATGATAACTCGACCACCTGATGACGGATTCCTGTCAAGTCTGTAGTATGGAAGTATTTGTATTATGTATTTCGTAATCCATCTACTATTCTTCAGATTTTAACCATTGCTAATGTTGGTATTTTCGTTTATAAGTAAGTATAATACTTGTGTCAGATTTTTCAAGCACCCTAAATGCATCTAAGCTAGCTTGCGATATCTGTCGGGGCTAAACGCGCCTTTTGAAGAACTTAAAAACTCGAGATTTATAATATTATGGCAGTCGTGGTAAACTCATGCAGCGCTTAAAATTACATACATCAAGTATGTACTGGTAGAATATCAACCTTACTGCAATTAAAATTTTCAATTTTTGTAAGACAAATTTGAATTTGTCCCACATGTCAAAATCTTATTGTCACCTTATAAGAAAGGGACACACTCCTTAACACTGGCTATCTCTGTCGGCTCGTTTTTCTGTTACGAGTTCTCAGTCCTGTTATATATTATTACGTCCATTAGTTGTTATGTCAACTGACAGGCCGATCAAATTTAGTGATTTAACCATGCTTCTAACTATGCATACTTTTATTCTTATTATTATTATTATTCTAACTTATAACTATCTTGACACTTATGAGATTTAATTTGTTAATTTTAGCGTTGATCAGCTTTTCGGAAACCGGGCGTAAGATAAGTAAGGCGCGGCGCCACCGCGGCGCACGCGAAAAATCGCAAGAAAATATCAATTAATGCGTAGCGCGTCCGAGGGGTGCAGTGGAGAGAATCACATACATTTTCTTGCAAAGCGCACTTGACAATCGTGGGTCTCAAACCTCCAATACAATCTCAAGACCCCTTCGTGGGCATGCGGTCCGTGAAGGCAAGCCCTTAAATAATTGTAATATTAAATCATGAAAGAGGCTTATGTTTAGCAGTGGACGGATAAAGGCTGATGATGATGATGGATTACCCATTTTATTTTAATACTAATTTTCACATAAAACTTTCGCAGAAAGGTATAAAACCTTTATTATAATATTCTATGGCTCATACATAAAGTTATTAGTAAAGTATTCGGGCGGAAAATAGGCACTCGCTTTTATTAAATATTACAATATACTTCGAAACCTTTTGATGCCACTTTGATCTACAATTCTATCTTTTATTTATAGCACAGATATTTTTTCTCCAATTTATCTATCTTTATAATTTATATCATTGCATGCTCGTATTATCGCCCGCTGTTGAATATTAGTTATTTATTTTAATATAACTGTTATAATAGGCGGTATTAAAACACCAATGTGGGTTTACGCGATACTATTATGAGTGTTTTAATATTATGTAATTAACTACAGTTGTATACACGACTTTATATCTACACACATAATATAAATCCACTATAAAAGATTCTGAAACAGTTATCTTAATCTTGCGACTAAGAAATCATATTACCTGAAGCCTTATCTCAACAACCTGTTAAGCAAATTCACCTCATTATTTAGGCTCATAAGAAAAAACGGGAGCAGTTAATGTAGGCAGTATTCAGTAATTTGACTCCCTACTGCTGGTGGTGCTTACCATAATAGACTACTGCTTACTGCTCGCGAGACGATCGCGACAAGATGCCGATTAACTGAATCCTACAGGATACCAAGCGCAAAAATGTGTGTGATAAATATTTTATGCTCCCTGTTATGAATATGTATTCCTATTATCTCTAATTTATTTTCGTTTCTTGTTCACAAGTTCGAGCGTAAATTAATGTGATTGGTAATATTTATATGTTTGTTTTAATATAATGTGTAACTGTGGTGCACTATTGAATTGGAGTTATTGTAGTGTTATAGTCAAATTTAAAGGAATTTGTCGCTATCAGTACAGAAAAGTATATTTCTGTCACATAATAACTAGCAAATGTAACTTTTTTTTCTTCCATTATATTGCTTCAACGTATTGTTTTTTTTTTTATGCAAACAAATTATTTACTAGTAATATAAATACTGAAATAGAAGAAAGATATTATGATGTTAACGATACATGTTAGAAAATATTTATGTACTTTGTTTGATACTTTAAGATCCAAAAATTTAAAATAAATTGCGAAATTGTAACATTTTCACAGAAGCAGTCGTAGTCGTGTCGTGTCCTGTAAAAATTCAATTGGACTTCTTAGAATCTAATTTATACTGCACGGGTTAGTCCGAGCCTCATTATACAGCCATTACCGACTTGAATAAAGGATGCTCTTAATGGTAAGTGCTTAAAGGTCACGAGTATTGGATTCTTAGAAGAATTTTGATGCGAGACATATATAGGCGTCTTGGCTGTACATTCGCCTCGAATGCTGCGATAAACGGTAATATCATCATCATCATCATCATCTCAGCCCATAGCCGTCCACTGCTGGACATAGGCCTCTCCAATGGTCGGCCCATCTGGTAGGTGGCCGTCCCACGCTGCGTTTGGTGGTACGTGGTGTCCACTCCAGGATCTTTTTGCCCCATCGGCCGTCCGATCTTCGCGCTATGTGGCCCGCCCATTGCCACTTCAGTTTGCTAATCCTAAACGGTAATATGCTGTCGTGATATTTTTCTGTAGTGAAAATAGAACACTTATTTCGCCGCGTTGAGCACTAGTAAGTATGTTTCCTCTGTACACAGTACTACTTATTATTCACATACCAAAGCCTTATTACGCGTATATTACAAAATACCAAAATCCAATACAAATTACTGTATCTGCTGAATCTCGTTTCCCGAGCCGCATACCTTTTTAATCTTGACAAATAGCTGCGAATTGCTCCCTAAGGTATATAAATTGGCCCTAGTATGCAAATGCTGCATTGTCGATACCTCTTCTCCCACGCTCGCTGAAATCTCAATCTATGTTCTAGCTAGGTAAACCATAGAAATGGGGGCTTGTAGCCTTCAATAATTTGTCGAACGAACATTTACAATTCGCTGATGATCGCTGATGATTCGCTGATCGCTGATTCGCTTTAGCTAATGACGCTATTGATTTATTGAAACATCTTTATTAATATATAATTTTTATCAGAATGCGAATTCCGAATTAGGAATTTTTAAGGCGTCATATATATCTATCCATTGGTTAGTAGTAAACGGTATACAAGAATTTCTCTTATAACACAAAAAGAAAAAAATACTGAAAATATGCTCAACTTCAGAAGTCATCGTTCCCATTCTAGGACTCAGGAGGGGAACCGGGAAAGTAGGATGTAGAGTTTTAGGATGGGATGAGAATGTTGTTGAAACGACATCCCATGAGTACCGTGTACCGCGTCCCTCGACGGCCGTCTGAAGTTAGTGGGTTTATCTGCTAACATGAATAAGTAAAAAAGGTTCCAGTTTGTTAGTCACACTCACGATTCATTAAATATTACGGTAATGATAATTATTACGCATTTTTATGGAAGGACTGGATATCGGTCTATTCTATCTATAGGTATGTACAATCTTTTCGGAAAATCTAAAGATATCAGATTCAAATTAAGGGCGGATTGCATCGACCGATTTTAACGAATATGTAATCGTTCAAAATGGTGGTAACGAACGTTAGTGACCAAAGAGCGTTGTTTTAACGGACGTCAAAATTTAACGAAGTCTCGTTAACAGATGATAATATGAAAGAGGCGGCCCTAAATCCAGCAAATACGAAAATGTCAAGAGCTAATGGAAGTCAAAAAAATCAAACGAAATTTTTGGGCCCAAAAGTATTGTAGAATGTAGGTAAAAATTTAACACTATTTTATTGACGACCTCTGTAGCTCAATGGTTAGCACGTTGGCGCATAAGCCGGGAGGTAGCGGGTTCGAATCTCGCCAGGAAATAGACAGTGTCTGTGTTCCTGGCTTACGGATGTGTATTATATAATAAAAATGTTAAATAAGTATCTGTATTAATATTCAAGTATTAAATATATGTATTTGCGTTGTCTGATACCCGTAATCGTTCTTCGCAAACTTACGGGACCAAATTGACGTAGTGTAAGAGCGTCCATAGATATTATTATTGTTTTTCAGGCGAAACCAGTATGAACCACTTGCTACGGGACCAGGAATAAGATAAGGAATAAAGCCTCTTAGCTATCAGTACCATCGGGACATCAGTCCATAACTTTATAATAACGTTTATTGAGCAATAAACGCTAGGATCGGACGGTATCGGGATATATCGTCAGAGCTCGGGATAGTAATGCTGTAAAGTGCGGTAACTTTATTATATTACTCGACCAAATTAAATGGCCTTTTACTGTAGTTAAAGTTCTATGGCAGAGGTTCCCAAACTCTTTTGTTTCATAGACCACTTTCAAAATTTTCCTGCATCAGGTGGACCCCTTGCTGAGCTTTTTTTTCCAATAATTGCTAGGTTAAAGATACTACATTATAATTGTAAAATTATCTTAACAATATTGATAGGAGAAGTCAACATTTTGGTTCTTCACTATCAAAACCAAATTAATTTTCATGGACGCCCCGCTTACGCTTATGGACCCCCATTTTTAGTCACGCTCAACGTGGACCCCCTTCGAGTCTTCCGTGGACCACTTTGGGAAACACTGTTTTATGGTATTCAGCTTAAGTGATTCACATCAGAGTTTGTCCAGTTTATTATTATTAATTACTGCCAAAGTCATGTTTTGTTTTGGCCAGTTGTTTTTTCATGACCACAGTCCTTGTTTGGCCAAAAGCCTCCTCCATTTTTAACCATCTACATCTCCATCACAGCACTCATCAATTATTGTCCTACCATTTTTCCATTTAGCTTTTGTTTTCTATAGTCCATTTTAAATGCTAAGCTGTCTATCTTTATTTCGTTATTTTAGTTCAGATGACACCGACGAATTGAATTAGTTTTTATCCTTCAACTGGAAGGTATCATGCTGCGTTAATCGTATGGTACATGATCCTAAGATCCGATGATGTTCTTTACAATACCGCACGTTAGGGTCCCAGTCTTGTGCATGACTTATCATCAGATCTCCGTTGAAAGGAGCATCGATTCGCCATGTAATAAATAACCTAACAAATTACAGGCTTTAGACAGGCGATTGATATCAGCGTTTCAGTAATAACTTTTTATGGTTCGGACAAGAATGTTTTAATATTTTATGACGAAATTAAGATTATGGGTTTGAAACTTTGATTTTTTTTTTTTGGTTTGAAATTATCATATCAATAGCGATTATATTCTAAGAGAAACGTTACGTTAAATAGTCTCGGCATGAGATAAAATATCTGCATTGAAGGCTAAATTATGCTATGACAAAGTTCTTGGCACATATATCATTGCTAAAAAGAAAAAGAAATCTGAAGAAATCTGTCCCTAATTCCTTAAAAGACAGTCTAAAATAATAATATATTAATTTATTAATAAGTTATTAATTCCAAGGGTTTTCTAGTAATCGCCGTGCTGAGCAGAGGATAAGAAATCATTATGATAGATGTAGCGACCGTAGTTACCTGATAATATATAATTCATATTGCGCATGTAATTGTCTCAGCATTCGCAGACCACTTCATATGTCAGCGCTAACAGCGTTAACAATGTTGCCTACTGGTGTGAGTAAAAGTGTTTAGTCAAAAAAATATTTATCCTGTTAATAATTCTTTGTTTATTTACCGCGGTCCTGTACCAGCTACGAGCAGGTCTATATTTAAGGCATCTAGATCGCCACGCCATCATTTTCAGACCATTAATCCTGCGACGTTTTGTACTCCTTTTTGTAATTGACTTTTAAATCTTTAGTTTTGTAAAAAATAATAAAATTCTGGTTCTAAAATTGCATTTTTAACTTATGTTACTGTGATTACAACTAATAATATATTACTAACCTAATACTTAGTTATTTTTTTCACACGTACATTTTCAATTATAATCTTAGATTACATGTAATTTTAAAATAAAAATATGAATAGGTATAATACACAAAAAGTATATATAATATTTAAAAAAAAAAGGTCTGAAATAGGTACATGTGCGTGCGATTGTACTTAGATTCCTTAGCGATTTATTTGCGGACAGGGCTCCCAACTTAGGGGTTTTCAAAAGGGCCTTAATAAGTCAGGAAGGAACTTTCCGGGATTTTGGGGACTTTTTGATTCAGTCATAGTTGCGGTTTTTATTTATTAAATTAATAGTTTTTTTGTTTTAATATAGGTATGGCTGCTATGTAACTCATACCGCCCGTTTCTATATATTCGATAAATTTCCGATTTCATCAATTTAATTCAGTATACATTTATACTTTTTTATAGGAGGGTAAAGTAGCAGTCAAAGCATTTTTGCTTTCCTTTTCCCTCCCCCTACCAATGGACTATTGAATCCTCACAAGCCGCAGAAAACGAGACAGCTTATCTGTCATTGTTCCTCGTATCATGTGATAATTAGTTACCACCTCGATCGTCCAATTCGGCTGCAAAACAGCATGGCAGCACAGCTCTATCTCTCGTTACTTGCATTATTACTATTCTTACAATAATCAAACTTCAAAGTAACCGGTATCTTCTAGTCTTTTCTCGTGGTGGTAGGGATTTTGGTCTAGGATTTATCCTTTTTGATGAATATTGACTAGTGTTGGTAGCCCTGACTCTCGCGAGGTCAGCACGGTCACTCTGCACTGGTGATTAATGTATTTTACAAATTAAATCTTCCATTAGCCCGACTTCATCGGATACGAATTTTACGATATATTTTGATTTATTACATCCTCATATACTGCTTTAAATTAAAATATTGAAAGACATTTCGCTATAAATAAGGGTATATTAACGTTATAGAATCATAATATATACTAAAACCTCTGAGGCTCAAAGGTAAACGCGTTGGCGCTCAAGTCAGAGGTAGCGGAATCGAATTCCGCCAGGGAACAAAAAGTTTTCTGTGTTCTCGAGTCATGGATGTATATACGTGTGTAATGTGTATTGTATATTGAAAATCTTAAATATATCTATATTATATAGTATAAAAGTATAAAATATATTTCCCTTGTCTCCCGTAACACAAGTTATTCGAGAACCTATCACGGGACCAGATTGACGTGGCTTAAAAAACTTAATATATGACCTGTATAACAGGCCGCTGCCTTGTTCCGATTTTTCTAATGGATATTTATATTTCCAGACCAGACAAATTTGTCTGGTTTGACTTGTATTCTCAAATTGTTGGCCTAAACTATGTTAGGAACCAAAAACCAAAAAGGATGTTAGGTAAAGGTATAAAGTATTAGGCACGAACCTGGTTCCCGTTGCCCCGCAAGATGTTAAAGGCGCCTCGTCTTCTTTATACTGTTTTCCACACCCGTGATGATGTCGCACCGCGAATAAAACTATACGCGTCGACGGGATGATGAGTCCAGACGGTTTTCGGTATTTATTTGAGGAGACACACGAAAGCTCGACTCGACCGCGACACGGCGAAACGTCAACTCACTTTCCCAGTACCCCCAGATTCGTAGGAACGGAATAGATTCAGGATGAGGGTAGTAGGAAATGTTGCGTTCAGGAAGGCTGAATTAATTACGTTTGGAAAGTATGAATGCGTTCGCCATTTAAGTCATATTATTAAGAAACATACCGCCCCCCAAAGAGCTGCTAAGCTCTTTAAAGGATTTACTTAATTCGTTAAAATAAAAAATAATAAGAAAGAGAAATTCGTTGAGTATGCATAATACAAAAACTAAGATTAGATTAAGATGTATAAGTAATAAAGATTAATGAGCTTAAATGTAAATGATATTTGGAACAAAAAAATTAAAGATTGGAAGGGCACGGCAGTAACGGTGATAGCTTTACAACCGGCCTTCGCAATATTCCATTGGAAGTACCTCACAAAGAGAACCCTACCTTGTTTCCGAAGGGCCTGGGTAATAGGCCTTCACGCTATGGTCAGGTTCTAAAAGCCAATGGCGAGAAAGTGTCAAGGATATAATTCCTCTCTTGACAATTATACGGCATTATTCTACCTTTTTCAGACAAACAATCTCGTCATCTCAGTTTAGTCACCATAGTGGTCTGGTTTGATTCCGTCTGAAAGAATAATCACGTACCATTAAGCTATCTATTATTTAGCAATAAGCCTAAAAAAGTAAAGTATCAACCCTTCAATTGATGCGAGTTGAATGTGTATTTCTCATCGAAAGCAGTAGGGCTATTCTGTAAGGTTGTTTTCGAATGTAGAAAGCGGAATCTGCTGTAATTTGACGAATTTGACGGATTTGTATTCTTTAAAACTCGACTCTCTACCCATATCAATAAAGATCATTTTCGAAGTGACGTAATGTGAGCTCGATCACTCAGGTGAAGCTCGATATTGAAATAGTTTCTTACAGAATAGCCCTACAGGACTTACAGGACTACTCCAGCAGTATACCTTACATCTTAAGGGACGCTTCGAATCTATCAATAGCAATTCGTAGGATGCATATGCATAGTTATTTTTGTATCAGATTCGTGGTATTTGTTTATTCAGTGCTACAGATAAAACATTGTTGAAAGTATATAAAATGTAAGCACATGACTAGGTTACAGTGCTGTCGTTTATAAATAAATAATATTTTTTTTTATGGATGTATTTAAGCTTATAATAATGAGATCATATAATAAAATATTTTTACAATAAATTCGTGCAAAATTAAGTTACAAAACAATCAAATTATGGTTAACATTATGTAAATATTAAAAAAAAAAGATTTCTATTCTGTAATGCTGTATCCCTAATGTTGCCACTTTATTTAGTCCTTGGCCATTACAATTAATATAAATCATTTATGATAGTCTTATTCTATTAATAGAAATATAAATTATTTATTTATTATAATTTTGACCTCACTTTTACACAATTCACAAAAAGGTATTTGAGAATTGTGTAAAATATTTTCAAAAATAAGTCGCCCAAGTACCTGTATCAAACGTTTGAACCTTTGTCAAGGGTCTTGTTAGTCCCTTTTGTACATTCAATATTATGTGAGTGACTCTTGAATTTTTACTTAATGTTTACGAGTATTTCATATTTCTTTACATCGCGATACCTTGCTTCAAAGAAGTCTATTAATCTTCTTTAGTATGGAAATTAATCCTTTATACTTTTAACTCACTCCACTGCTATCAGCGAATCATCATCATCATCATCTTTATCCGCCCACTGCTGAACATAGGCCTCCTTCAATGAACGCTAAGACGATCGATCCTTTGCCACTTGATTGAAATGCCTTTTATTTTGTGAGAGAGTCTTCTACTAAGGATATTGCAAAACATTAATAAGATAACTTGTACTGTAAAAAAAAAAATTAAAAAATTGTGGTTGAAATATTCAACCAGCTAAAAAACGAATTGCTTGTGTTTATCGATTTTTATTGGTGTCTATATTATAGAAATTGATTTAAGGCCCTGCGCATAGTGAAAACAGGCTTTTTTAAATCATTTATTTGAATAGAGGTTGAACACTTGGTGATTATATTACCCCGTAACAGGAAATATACAATATAATCCCCACCATGGTTCAGGCCTTGTCGTGGCGTTGGGGCTCAGTTGGGCCTAAGGTGAGCCAGCACTTTGGGCGAAGCGAATTGAGCAGATTTTTTTTCTTTGTATCCCTTTTATAAGAAGAGGGGACAAAAGAGTAAGGAGCAAAGCGCGAGGACGGCAACCTCATCGCACTGACCCGACGTTGGGGGTGGTTTTTTTGTGATGCGGGAGAGCCCCTCTGTGGTGGTGGTGTCGGTCCCCAGAGGGAATGACTAACCGTCTAGGTGCCCTGTTGCTAGCAGATTACCATCTTTCGGGTCCCACATACCCAGCGGGATGCCTTAGTGACGTGCATTACCCTTTTGCCCCCCCATTGCTATACATAATCGTGTCTAACCGCGCTCTGCGCATTAAACATTTTGGAGGACTTATGTTATAAAGATATACTTACAGCAAACTTAATTAAAACACTTGCATTTCATAATGTTCGGCCAAACGTCTTTGATTTTTTATTGCGTCGATCTTACACCAACATCTTACACTATACAGTGCTCGTAATTCAAATGCAACGCAGCTATTAAGAGCATTGCACCCACGTCTAACCGATGGCTCTATGCCCTTAGCACAAGGCTCTTAATGGCCTGGCATCGCTGGCATGTTTATTATGCAGTAGTTACAAGAACCTCCCCAAGGCATGCTACTGATTGGTTGTCAACAACGGCCGGAATACTGATCATAAATATTGTATAGTTTATACCGTTGGTTTACTCGAATATATGAAAACAGCTAATATCTGTATGATGACGTTATTAACTAAAGTCAAATAACGGCACCATCAAATCTGTTGAAAACGGAAATATTCAACAAGGCATATTGTTTGCCTCGATATTTGAGCATCGGCTACCGATGCCTTGTTTATAGTATTGTCTGTCTCTTAGGTAAGTGTGTGTGTAAGTTATAAGACGAGGCATTCGAATTCGAAAAAAATAAAAAAAAAAAGTAGCCAGTGTACCTCTTGCTATTGTAAAGTCAAAGTCAAAACAAAGTATCTTTTTGAACGTCAATTGAGTCTACCACCGGTTCCAAAGCAAGCCCACTAAGAAGAACCGGCGAAACAAACTCATAGATAACACTAGAACTAATCTTTTTAAATTTTCTATTACAAATTTACCTGAAATACTACTATACTAGTATTGAATATGAGAAGAATCTAGCAAGAAACTCTGTTGGGTTGCTCTTTTCAAAATATAGTTTCCAATTGTAGTTATAAATGTAAGAAAAGTAAGCTTACTACATGAATGAAAATTGCATATGTTATGTTTCATCACATATTCTAACGAACTTGAATAGGAAAAAACGATTAGTAATTAATTTTCAGGATACATTTTAATTACAAAAAAGTGTCTTCTTTTTGCAACTTATTCCAGAACTATACATATGTATTCATACTTAAAATTTTCAAAAACTATAGGTAGTAATGCTACTTATCTAGCGAATGGGGAAAAATCATGTTATCCACTTGTGTAGTTTATTTTATATGATTTATTATATACTTTCGTCGCTTATGCCGCATACGCGTTTGTTTTTCATTAATATTTCGTTTCTTTAATTGTGCATGGATGTACAATAAACTATTGCGTCAAAACTATGTGAAATGGATAGAGCAAGCGTGGAAACTTTTTTCGGGTGCCTCGTTAATGAAAATAACTAAGGGCCTGTTTCACAATCTCCAGATAAGTTCCCAATAGGCTATCGGTAACATATTTGACAGATAGAGTATGGAGTATCTGTCAAGTATCTGTCAAATATGTTGCCGATAGCCTATTGGGAACTTAACTGGAGATTGTGAAACAGGCCTTAAGTATGTCAGTTTTAAATACTGTTGACCTTTTATAAAACAAGTTTTTTGGCCAGCTTGAAATGTCTACTGCTCACAAATCAAATCAAATTAAAACATCTTTATTTCGTAGGTAACAACTTGTACACTTGAAATAAGTAAAAAAATAGTCAATAAGAAGTAATAAAAAGTAATAAAAAAACATCATCCCTGTGCATCCACATATAAGGGTAGGTACACAGGAATTTCTAGAACTGCTTAATTGCCTAGTTTCAGTTTTACTCCTACACAAACGCTAGATTCCTAGATAAGATTTGAAAGATTTAATAAGTTACAATCTCTAAATTCGAAAGATAATATTATTAGTACGAATGTCTAAATAATCAAAATATGCATATATACAGTTCCTGTAATACTAATGTTAATATAGTGATCATGATAGTGTATGCAGTCATAAAAGACCATCAAAAAAATCATAAAATTTCAAATAAAGAACAAACGCTGCATGTGAAAATTGTAACCATAAACTGCAACCATAGAATGTTCATTCCTCTAGGCATAGAGTAAATATGAAACTTTGTACTCTATGGATGTCTTGTTTAGATGTAATGGCTGTGGCACGCAAAGCCGTTCTCGTTATTAGTATACTTGTTACCGCTATGTTTCTCTGAAATATGTGGCGGAAATTTTATACAACTGTCAAGACATTTGAAATAATATTTTCAATAGTAAAAAGTTTAAGGCTACATACAATAAAGTTTTTTTTCGGTAAAATAAATTATACAACTGTGTACACTCACTTTAAAAGTTTTCAAATAGTAAATAGTTATAAATGTTGTTGAAAATGTGTGGACTGTATATTAATATAGAAGAATAAAATAAAACTGCTTGTTCGTATGAAGACCAAAGGAAGACTATATTTTTAGTTAAAATACAAATTACAATTCGACTATAATGTCAAATATTTAAAATATACTTTTTTATATAAAATTATATGTTGCCTTTCCAACATGCTGCGGCCTCACAAATACAAAGAATATATCCGAAGCCAATAATAAAATTAATAATAAGATGACAATTATACATAACATTTTGAAACACTAAGAAAAGTTAACAAGCATCTTTGTGGTTTTAAATTAAATAATACATTATTATTAAGTTATACATTAATCTTAGGTAAACTAAATGCAAATAATTAACACCCATAAAGTAACCAGTCTTCAATAGGTAAGACATTTTTTTTTAAAGGATGCGAGCATGATTTTTCCTATTACATGTTTTAATCACAATAGCTCTGATAATATAATACAATAATATTACGAATACAATACACTATTAGAACAATATTTTTACCATAAGATATTTTAACCTCAATAGCTCGTAAGAAACCATCGTGGCCTGGTAATACATTTCATACACATACAATTCTAGCCATTGGCTAGTACACTATTGGAACAATATTTTTCTTTAAAATAAGTGATTCTCCCAGCCGGGAGGGACCCATAAGTTGTCTGGAAACAGTGACCCTTTGCTTGAAACATAATGCATTTATGCGTTATTTTATTAACATACATTAAACCATTAGTAATCCAAAATTTTTGGTTTAAGTTAGACAACAATAGCTTAGGTCCAGAATGCGGGTGCCTTTTATGTTCACTTATAACTATACATTTAGTAACATGCGATTCTTTCGGCAAAATAGCTTGATGTTTATTAGAAAATAGAATGTTGGAGTGATGTAATCTACCACCTACTCGAAGAATACCTTTGTTATCAATAAAGGGATGTAAACTTTGTAAGGAACCCTTTACACAACTATTTTTTCTCAGACACTCCATTTCCTCTTGGAAATATTTTTCTTGTTCATTCTTAATGAGCAACATTAAAGCATTTTCTAATTCTAATCTCGAGATATATTCATGCGAGATTTTGTTACCCTTTAGATTATTTATAAATCTTAAAATATATGCTAACACACGTGTCATTTTGTGGATGCTAGAATGTTTATGTAAGCTTTCAAAAACATGATTACTTATTAGAGTACTAGACTCCTGGTTGATGGATGCTGGATGGAATGCTGTAGATTTTATTTCGGGTATTTCTGCTGGTAAATCAAACTTGTACTCACTATCATGCAAATAATCAGGCTCATGCCGCGACATATCGCAGGCGCCAAGCTCCTTTCGGATAACTCCTCTGCTGATGTAATCCGCGGGTTTGTCCTTTGCTTTAACATAAATTTCTGACTCACCTCTAGAACATTTTGAGGATACCTTATTGCAAGCGATATTGGATAAATGTGGATTTTGTAGACTGCCTCCTACGATGTACCCAAGCTGTGTGTTGATAAAGCGCAGCTGCTCCTTCGGCTGTCGCTCCTCACGTGACGAGACTCTCCGAGCTCTCGGTAACTCTGTCGGCAGCAATATCTGAAACACCACATCCGATCCCAGTAGCAAATCAATATCACTAGGTATATTAAAGTCTGAATCTGCAAGCCTAATGTTCTCTGGAATTTTTATGTTTGCCAGATTGAATTTAGTTTGTGGTAGTTGACAAGTAATCTGCTTAGCAACATAGCATGTAGTTGAAACTTTGTATTTACTTGTCATAGAAAATATTTCAATGGGGACACAACGTTTAACATGTGTTATTTTGTTTGTAATCCCTATAATATTGGTATTATTTTTAGTGGGTTTCAAATTAAGCAGCTGTACGGCTCTCTCGGAGAGAAACGACAGCTGTGACCCACTATCCAGCAGCGCTTTAAAATGCATCTCAGTGCCATCTCGGGCAAAAAGTATTACTTTTGCTGTGGGTAAAAGAACATCATTAGTTTTACTTGCAGCTAAAAAAGCAGGGGACGCCACGGCTTGCTGAAAGTCACCTTGATTGTCAGTGTCATGCAGCAGAGTGTTATGTGATTTGTTGCACTCTGAGCACCGATAGTGAAACTTGCATTTCCTTGTGTGCGTACCTAAACATATTTTACATAATTTATGCTTTATGGCAAATTGTACCCGTTTGCGAGATGGCAATAATTGAAAGCTTTTACATAAGTGTAACCTATGCTTTAACTTACAATGAAGGCATGATTGTTGCTCCTTTGATGCAGCGCTGGCCACCATTCTACTTGATGCGCTAGGCCGGCGTTCCTTGCTCTCGCTGTGGAGCTGATGTTGCGGTACACCCGGCTCAGCATTCTCCAGCGCCAATGCCCGTTTTTCAAGGAAGTTCAGGAGACCTTGCAAAGTTGGATACTCACTGGTGTCCCTATCAAGCTGATAGGCCCGTGCAGTATATAAATCTAATTTGCGGGAAATGACACATATCATTATAGCATCCCATGATTTTACATTATCCTCTAAATTTGCTAAAGCAGCAAGCTCCTGTTTAACATTTGATACGAAATTTCTCAGACAGCTTGCTGTAGACTTCAATAAAGGCCTCATGTCTAACACTGTGTTAATATGCTCACTTATAATTTTAAATTTATTATTGTATCTATCGTCTAGCATTTTAATTGCCTTATTATAGCTTTCCGCTGCAAGCGGCAGATTTTTAATTAGATCAAGAGGCTCACCCCTTAGGTAAGATCTAAGATAATATAATTTTTGAACTAAGCTCAAAGACATATTGTCATGTATGACGGAATTGTATAAATTTATAAAAGGTAAATAATCTTTAAAATCACCCGTAAAAATAGGGATGTCAATACATGGTAATTTTACTTTGGAGACTGGAGATGTGAATAGTGGCGCAGAATGCTCATGTTGTCGACATTTAATTGCATCATTCAATACGGTCAAAATGGCGTAGTATTTATTTTCAACTTCTAAAATATTTTCATTATCTTTAGGATCTGCTGCTAATATTTTAATATTGTATGATTCATAATTAGTAAATGCGTCTAGCAATCTTTGCCTTCTGGCTATTAATGTTTCTATGTGCGATTGCTCAACATTACTTGTACACGAAATGAACAAATTAAGACGTGAAATCGTACCTTTTGAATATTCTCGTGCAGCCACCAATTCACTTATCTCCATTTTCCACAGTCAGCCTCAGTACAAATTACAAAATTATTAATACAAAGTTTAATAAAATAAATGCTAATTATAAATCCAATAGAATTTTCTAGAAAAACCAAACGTGCCGCGATCACGCGCCGACGATACACGAATAATAAATTTTGACATTATTGTAGAATTGTAATTTGTATTTTAACTTCAATATAGTCTTCCTTTGGTCTTCATACGAACAAGCAGTTTTATTTTATTCTTCTTTATTAATATACAGTCCACACATTTTCAACATTTTTTGATCCCATGGGCTTTGTTAGTCCTGTTATTGTAAAGGCTAAGGCTGTTATGCAGAAATTATGGTCAACAAAGACAGACTGGAACTCCCCACCTGATGCAAATATTAGGAGCGAGTGGCTGGAGTTCTCTTCTGATCTAGCAGCGATGAAACCAATTTATTTAGCTAGGAATGTTAAGGTGTCTGACTCAGACACATTACAGCTAATAGGTTTTTCGGATGCCTCCAGTACCATGGGGTATGGCTGTTGTGTATATCTACGGGTCATACACAATTCAGGTAAAATAGATATGCACTTGCTCTGCTCCAAATCACGCATTAATGCATTGCAAAATAAAGGCTTGACTGTTCCACGCTTAGAGTTAAATGCAGCTTTGCTTCTCTCCATTCTTATTAACAAGGTTCGTGACACACTTAAATTAAAAATAAATATAGGTCAAGTATACCTATTTTGCGATTCCAAGATCGTTCTGGCATGGCTGTATACTGAACCGATTAAATTAATGGCTTATGTGGGGAACAGAGTGAGAGCAATATCAAAGAATACTGCTAATTGTCATTGGTTATATGTCAACACAAAGGACAACCCTGCGGATTACATCAGCAGAGGAGTTAGTCCAAAGGAGCTTGGCGTCTGTGATATGTGGTGGCATGGTCCTGATTATTTACATGATAGTGAGTATAAGTTTGATTTACCTACAGATTTACCTGCAGAATTACCCGAGATAAAATCTACAGCATTCTCCATCAACCAGGCGTCTGGTACTCTTCTAATAAGTAATCATGTTTTTGAAAGTTTACATAAACATTCTAGCATCCATAAAATGATACGTGTATTAGCATATATTTTAAGATTTATAAATAATCTAAAGGGTAACAAAATCTCGCACAAATATATCACGAGCTTAGAATTAGACACTGCTTTAATGTTGCTCATTAAGAATGAACAAGAAAAATATTTTCAAGAGGAAATGGAGTGTTTAAGAAAAAATAGTTGTGTAAAAGGTCCCTTACAAAGTCTTCCTTTGGTCTTCATACGAACAAGCAGTTTTATTTTATTCTTCTTTATTGATCATTTATTGCAGTACTTCGGCCTCCTTATTTTGCAATTCCGTCATACATGACAATATGTCTTTGAGCTTAGTTCAAAAATTATATTATCTTAGATCTTACCTAAGGGGTGAGCCTCTTGATCTAATTAAAAATCTGCCGCTTGCAGCGGAAAGCTATAATAAGGCAATTAAAATGCTAGACGATAGATACAATAATAAATTTAAAATTATAAGTGAGCATATTAACACAGTGTTAGACATGAGGCCTTTATTGAAGTCTACAGCAAGCTGTCTGAGAAATTTCGTATCAAATGTTAAACAGGAGCTTGCTGCTTTAGCAAATTTAGAGGATAATGTAAAATCATGGGATGCTATAATGATATGTGTCATTTCCCGCAAATTAGATTTATATACTGCACGGGCCTATCAGCTTGATAGGGACACCAGTGAGTATCCAACTTTGCAAGGTCTCCTGAACTTCCTTGAAAAACGGGCATTGGCGCTGGAGAATGCTGAGCCGGGTGTACCGCAACATCAGCTCCACAGCGAGAGCAAGGAACGCCGGCCTAGCGCATCAAGTAGAATGGTGGCCAGCGCTGCATCAAAGGAGCAACAATCATGCCTTCATTGTAAGTTAAAGCATAGGTTACACTTATGTAAAAGCTTTCAATTATTGCCATCTCGCAAACGGGTACAATTTGCCATAAAGCATAAATTATGTAAAATATGTTTAGGTACGCACACAAGGAAATGCAAGTTTCACTATCGGTGCTCAGAGTGCAACAAATCACATAACACTCTGCTGCATGACACTGACAATCAAGGTGACTTTCAGCAAGCCGTGGCGTCCCCTGCTTTTTTAGCTGCAAGTAAAACTAATGATGTTCTTTTACCCACAGCAAAAGTAATACTTTTTGCCCGAGATGGCACTGAGATGCATTTTAAAGCGCTGCTGGATAGTGGGTCACAGCTGTCGTTTCTCTCCGAGAGAGCCGTACAGCTGCTTAATTTGAAACCCACTAAAAATAATACCAATATTATAGGGATTACAAACAAAATAACACATGTTAAACGTTGTGTCCCCATTGAAATATTTTCTATGACAAGTAAATACAAAGTTTCAACTACATGCTATGTTGCTAAGCAGATTACTTGTCAACTACCACAAACTAAATTCAATCTGGCAAACATAAAAATTCCAGAGAACATTAGGCTTGCAGATTCAGACTTTAATATACCTAGTGATATTGATTTGCTACTGGGATCGGATGTGGTGTTTCAGATATTGCTGCCGACAGAGTTACCGAGAGCTCGGAGAGTCTCGTCACGTGAGGAGCGACAGCCGAAGGAGCAGCTGCGCTTTATCAACACACAGCTTGGGTACATCGTAGGAGGCAGTCTACAAAATCCACATTTATCCAATATCGCTTGCAATAAGGTATCCTCAAAATGTTCTAGAGGTGAGTCAGAAATTTATGTTAAAGCAAAGGACAAACCCGCGGATTACATCAGCAGAGGAGTTATCCGAAAGGAGCTTGGCGCCTGCGATATGTCGCGGCATGAGCCTGATTATTTGCATGATAGTGAGTACAAGTTTGATTTACCAGCAGAAATACCCGAAATAAAATCTACAGCATTCCATCCAGCATCCATCAACCAGGAGTCTAGTACTCTAATAAGTAATCATGTTTTTGAAAGCTTACATAAACATTCTAGCATCCACAAAATGACACGTGTGTTAGCATATATTTTAAGATTTATAAATAATCTAAAGGGTAACAAAATCTCGCATGAATATATCTCGAGATTAGAATTAGAAAATGCTTTAATGTTGCTCATTAAGAATGAACAAGAAAAATATTTCCAAGAGGAAATGGAGTGTCTGAGAAAAAATAGTTGTGTAAAGGGTTCCTTACAAAGTTTACATCCCTTTATTGATAACAAAGGTATTCTTCGAGTAGGTGGTAGATTACATCACTCCAACATTCTATTTTCTCATAAACATCAAGCTATTTTGCCGAAAGAATCGCATGTTACTAAATGTATAGTTATAAGTGAACATAAAAGGCACCCGAATTCTGGACCTAAGCTATTGTTGTCTAACTTAAACCAAAAATTTTGGATTACTAATGGTTTAATGTATGTTAATAAAATAACGCATAAATGCATTATGTTTCAAGCAAAGGGTCACTGTTTCCAGACAACTTATGGGTCCCTCCCGGCTGGGAGAATCACTTATTTTAAAGAAAAATATTGTTCCAATAGTGTACTAGCCAATGGCTAGAATTGTATGTATATGAAATGTATTACCAGGCCACGATGGTTTCTTACGAGCTATTGAGGTTAAAATATCTTATGGTAAAAATATTGTTCTAATAGTGTATTGTATTCGTAATATTATTGTATTATATTATCAGAGCTATTGTGATTAAAACATGTAATAGGAAAAATCATGCTCGCATCCTTTAAAAAAAAATGTCTTACCTATTGAAGACTGGTTACTTTATGGGTGTTAATTATTTGCATTTAGTTTACCTAAGACTAATGTATAACTTAATAATAATGTATTATTTAATTTAAAACCACAAAGATGCTTGTTAACTTTTCTTAGTGTTTCAAAATGTTATGTATAATTGTCATCTTATTATTAATTTTATTATTGGCTTCGGATATATTCTTTGTATTTGTGAGGCCGCAGCATGTTGGAAAGGCAACATATAATTTTATATAAAAAAGTATATTTTAAATATTTGACATTATAGTCGAATTGTAATTTGTATTTTAACTAAAATATAGTCTTCCTTTGGTCTTCATACGAACAAGCAGTTTTTTTATATCGCAGAGAAAACTTTTTTGGATTACACCAGGATCTTCTGGTGCTTGACACTTGTACCGGCACCAAAGCAACCATAACCGGTGAGCAGACGAAAGGATTACGTTTACGACGCATCAATCGGTTAAGGAACGGACGCAGAACAGTCGGTAGGCTTTTGCCATACGGCTCCCGCACCAGGTCCTTCCCGAATCTCCGCATTACTCTAGTCAGGAAACTTGCAGGATTTCCCCCAGTGTGAGGTTCTTACCAAGAGACCTCTTATCTTAAAACAAACAAAATCCAAAAGTTCCCACAGGGAGTCACCAGTGAAGGAAAACGTCGTAAGAAAACTTGCATACCTGATGAGATTGAAAGTCTTTGAAAGTGTGTGAAGTGCACGGACACGCATTGGGCCACATCCTCGCTTGAATTCGAGGAGGAGACCTGTGCAGAGCAGTGGGACATAATATGTGGTTGATACTTTACTTTTTATGATTGCGATAGACCTTGATGGAGACCAGTGTTTATACCATGTTCAACAGTGGACTGATAAAAGGTGATGATGATGATGATGGAACATATGTAATTATTTGTAATATGAAAGGCTTCTTTAATACGTGGAATTAGGTAAACAATGGTAGTTTTGTCAAACACATCAAAGACAAAGACAGTCTCATGCATCACACGAACTCATAAATAATTCAGCGCTGATGATCATGATAGTTGATACCGTCACTCAAACATCCCGTCATTGATGCGGCACGTCGGACTGCCACAGCTGACGTGTTGACACAAGCCTCGAATACCATTACTATAACAGTGTCGAGGCCGCCGGGCTCCACCGCAGCGCACGGAGTTGCTATGATAGCTCATCAAGCTTCCCCTTGCAAGAAAATAATAATAATAATATCTATGGACGCTTTTACACCACGTCAACCTGGTCCCATGTTAAGTTCTCGAAGAGACTTGTGTTACGGGTACCTGAAAACGGAAATACATATAAGTATTTAAGATTTTTATTATATATTACACATATTTAATACACATCCATGACCCAGGAACACAGAAACTTTTTTGTGTTCCCTGGCGACCTCCGGCTTGTGCGCAATGCGCTAACCACTGAGCCACAGAGGTCGTCTTAAACAAATATACTCGTATGTGATTGTCTCCACTGCAACACACGGACAAGCTATGCATTGATTGACATTTTCGTGCAAATCAAAGCTTACACGCGTGTCTCCTCTCGCCGCGGTGAAGCAGCGCACTAATGGCTAAGAAGCTACTAAAGAGAGGTTAGAGGTTTGAATCCGGACAAGAACAAATAGTTAGTTTGTATATTTCTTATTAGATAACTTTCTTATATTCATAACACGAACAAAGCTTCCCCGTCATTAACAAAATAGACAAAAACATCAATCATATGATTCTAGTTTTATTTTAATATTTAATTGGGATGCAATGATTATTAGGTTCATTACAATTACATTTTTTCTTGTTTTTCTAAGGGCAAGCACATCAAACTGATCTTAATTTTTTTACCTATTCTTTCATCATCATCATCATCAGTCTTTATCCGTCCATTGCTAAACATAGGCCTCTCTCAAGGAACGCCAAGACGACCTATTCTTCCTACGTAGTTACCTACGAAATGAAGATATTTTGATTTGGTTTGCATACAATTCGCGCAATTTTCAAAAACAAACTTTACAGGTTTGGGAAAAATGCGCAAAAATGAATGAATGAATGAATGAATGAATGAATGAATGAATGAATGTTGACAATAGTTTGCTCTATGAGACGAAGCGCAGATATTGAATATTATTATCGTAATATTATTCATACATTCAAAGATTAATTATTATTAATTTAATACTACGTGTATGCACGGCCGTCTTAAACTAGTCTGGGGCCCTTGGGCACACAAGAATTTGGGGCCCTTTCGGAAAGTAAAAAAATCGAATTATGATAACATTTTTATTAAGTCATATGTAGACCACCTGTTATAAATAATCAAATACATATATGATAATATTGACAACCTCTGTGGCTCAATGGTTAGCGCTTAAGCCGGGAGGTAGTGAATTCGAATCGCACCAGGGAATAAAAAAAAAATCTGTGTTCCTGGGTCATGGATGTGTATGAAGTATTTGTAAGTATTGTATAATAAAAAATTTAAATATATTATGAATAGTATAAAAATATTAAATATATTTCCGTAAGTTGCAGAAATTGCAAAAATCTCACAATGGGCTATCCGTATTTTACGTATCTAACTATGAGAGTCAGTTGGTCAACGTGGGACAGATCTGACGTAGAATATAAGCTAATAGAGTAGAACTTTTCTGATTTAAGTTCTTTGACAATGGTTTTCAAAACTTGCCGTCCCATTAAATTAATAAATTCATTAGAAATATTTGCCGATAAATATGATATACTTCCTTTTCCACAATCTTGATCAGCCAGAAAAGGATCAAATCCACTAATCAGTTCTAAGCATCCCAAATAATTCCAATTATTTTGCGATCCTAATATCTCATTATCACCACGTAAAGCAAGACTTCTACGCACATTCTTCCAATAGTTAATTTCCGTATTATATTGGACAGCAACTCAGTATCAATTCGTCTAGTAGTTTCCATTCTTGCAACATAATTCATTATAAATTCTCTGTGCTGTAAACTGTTCTCATGCTCTATCAATAAGTTACTTATATGCTTCCAGTCCTTATATCCATTAGGAGAACTTAAATTATGTCCAGTACCAGTGGTATTTAATAGACGTCAGCTATGATTTCTTTGCTGGTGAATAAAAGAACCATTTACTTTCTAAAAACGAATTCGTCAATTTATGAATAAAAATAATTTTACTAAAGTATCTAGTTTTTGTTTTATCATTTGATGAATCTGGAAAGCTTGTAGAAGTTTCGTAGAAGTCAGTGTTTTTAAATTTTATTTTCGGAAAACTCTGGACCTTTTCAAATCCAAATATCATGGATTTCTTCCGCTAAATCAATCGTCACCGTAAGCACCAGGGTCAAGAGACACATATATACATTGTCTAAGAATGCAGTTATTAATTCGCAGTTGCTTGAAGTCGATCGTTCAGCATCTAATGTGTTTTTGTCATTTTCGTCACACGTAACTTCTTTCTCCTGGTGACGTTGAGAGGTACTTTTGCCTTGCGGTGATGAGAATGAATAATCCCTTTATTGGTTTTTCAGCCGTAAAAAACGAAGTGAGCTTTGGAAGTTTGTCCGTTATTTCTTTTAGAGCTATAGCTATATATATATATATATATATATATATATATAGAAATAGAAATGAAACGAACAAATATAAACTTCTGTTTATCTTGCTCAATTTTAAATATTACACGTAACAAAATAACGCCATCCACTCCTGTTAGACTGAAGATTCCCTCAACTATAAAACATGTCGACATTTATGCTAGACTTTGGAATCGGAGAGATTGCGCGAGTGATCGTTAAATGGTGTACTTAGTAAATAAGGTAGGATGCGTTCAGAAATATTAGGTATTAATTAAAACAGTAGGAATAGACGCAGTCATCGATATCGATAGCATAGTAAGTAGGCATATTAGTAGTAGTAGCCTTGTAAGTACATTTTGATACAATTACTGATTTGTGAAAAAAGTGTAGTCCCCGACAAAAATATTTTGAGAATAAATGTTAGAGAAATTGTGACTTACAATTTCTATCACGGGGCCCCCTGAGTACGGGGGCCCTGGGCACGGGCCCCGTGTGCCCTTATGGTAAAGACGGCATTGCGTGTATGGAATCCGAGGTACGTATTTGTATCATTTAGCAAGCCTTGAATTTAGTGAGGGTAATTGTAATATGATATGTTGGTTTCGTATTGATACTGCACGTTATGTACACGACGACGTAAGTTAATAATTATATGAAAACCAAACGTATTCTTATCACTTGTCTACACTAATATTATAAAGAGGAAAATTTTGTTTGTTTGTTTGGTTGTAATGAATAGGCTCAAAAAGTACTGGACCGATTTCAAAAATTCTTTCACCATTCAAAAGCTTCATTATCCACGAATAACAAAATAAATTTTATTCTGATAAAAATAGGGTTCCGTAAGATATTTTGGTTTTTGGACACAAGGTGTAAAAAATGTTATTTTGCGTACTAAGATCCCGTTGTAAACGAACGCACGTTGTAAATGGACGCAGGCGAAGCTGCGGGCAACAGCTAGTGTTGAAATAAAACAACTTTCCTGGATTTTATCGCGGTTTATTTAGTTTTTTACATGCCCGACGTTTCGGATACTTTACAGCAACCATGGAATGGCCCTCCCGTGGTTATGGTTCCTTCCGAATCCATGCAGGCATGTAAAAAACTTAATATATCGCGATAAAATCCGGAAAAGTTATTTCATTATACAAATTTCACTTTTAATAATACTAATTTGAGGAATTTTCTAGCTGTTGATGTGTATTCATACTATAACACCCAGTGCTAGATTTACGCCTAGGCCCGTGAGGCCCGGGCCTAGGGCGGCATGATTTGAGGGCGGCAAAATTTTTGAAATTTCAAAATTTGAGAGGCGAAGAAAGTAAATACAGTCTCCTTTTGGTTAATTTAAAAAAAATGATTTTGATTAATTTTTGTAAAGAATTTTCCATAGAATATTTATAATAATTAAATTTTTATTAAATTTTTTTTAAAGATAAATATAGCCTTTACCGAATGATATCCTATCATTAGGGGGGCGCCATAAACAGGGCCTAGGGCGGCATCAAGCCTAAATCCGTCACTGATAACACCAGTTGCCCGATGCTTCGCTTAGCGTTACTAGGTGAGCCATCTGCTCACCTACCTACCGATTGAGCTTAAAGGCCATCAGGCCTAAAAGTCTAGACCTTTCGAAAAAAAAAAAAAAAAAAAAAAAAAAAAAAACCGATGCTTCGCCTGTGTTAGCAATAAAATTACCTTTTTTAAATGTAACCTATGTTACTTCTAGTACCTTCGAGAATATGTGTGTAACACCTGCATGCCTGATGAGATAAAAAGTCTTTGAAGGTATGTGAAGTTCACCAACGCGCATTGAGCCAGCGCATCAGTGAACTATGGCTCATTACCCTCCTCGCATGATTTCCAGGAGACCCAAGCCCAGTAGAGGGACATATGTAGGCTGCTACTTTTTTACATCCTTGCTGTAAAGTATCTAGCTTGCTGTGTGGGTATGGATATTTATGAGATAAAAGTCCGCTTAAAAGAAACTTGGAATAGGTATACTAAGGGCCTATTTCACAATCTCCAGTTAAGTTCCCAATAGGCTATCGGCAACATATTTGACAGATACTCCATACTCTATTTGTCAAATATGTTGCCGATAGCCTATTGGGAACTTAACTGGAGATTGTGAAACAGGCCCTAACTAACACAAACAAGATACTGCTTCTCCGGTGTCAATCTTGGAAGAGGAAATTCGATCCAATGCATTGTGTAGGGGGATCCATTTCGTTTCAATGAATCATTTGTTCTACCAGAGGCAGACTGTAATTAAGTCATGTTTGGATCGTTTGCATCCATTATTGCGTGTTGGTTGTGTGCAAACTGGCAGCCACCTGTTGGCAAGCGGTGACGACTAGGCCTAATTGTGCCCAGGGATCCAGAGAGTTGTTACCTAAGCTGTCCTACCTTCAGAATACAGTAAAGCAGAAGATCCTCCTTAACTTTTATATTTATCAAATTCATCATCATCATCTGCAACAGTCTATTTTTTCGGATTAGCAAGGAGAATCAATGCATCATTGCGAATAACATCATGAAATACTTTTTTGTCAAGCTCGTATGCACATACGGGTAAAGGTTTTCTATCTTCGTCAGCAAGTAATCACAAAATATATATTTTGCATATGCAATGTGTACATCTCATTGCGTTGGACCCCTAAATCCACGAATTTGGTCTTATCTGAGCCGACCGACTGCGCCGGGGGCTGAAGCCCTGTTGCCATGCCAACGACTGACAAACAACAAAGAGGATGGGGAAAAATATATTCGGCCGAATTTGCAAAAAAAGGGTATAGAAAGGATAATATTTACAATGAATTCCAGAAATAAATTGATTTTTTAATAAAACTGTTGATGTAAGCTTACATAAAGCATTTATGGTTTTTAAAGATCCACAATTTATAAATTAATTACAATTAAATAAGCATATTTACAAAAGTAGGTCGTAAAAAATAATCATTTTCATTTAATACATTACTTGACTTGAGCATTTAATGGAGATTACTTTTAACCGACTACAAAAAGAAGGTGGTTCTAAATCGATCGGTAGTTTTCCCTTTACACCATTAAAATTAAAGGAATAACTTAGGAGCCGGGGTGCCTTCAGCCCGTCTGTATATCCGTCTTTGCGCGATAAGCTCCAAAACTACCAGATAAATTTTTGTTGTCAACATTAAATACAGTAAAGCCTCAGGCAGATTTTTTGTGTAAATTGGTAAATAATATAAGATAATTATTGTAAGAGTCGAAAAAATAAACCGCTTGGGAGCTTAACTGAAAATGCTGCCTTATTTCCTTTATAGGTAACAAAAAATATTAAGGTGGGATTTTCTTTTTCTTTAAATCTACAAAACAATAAAAAAATATCATCATCAGTCCAGATACGTCCATAAATCCTAAGAGAACGCAGGCGAAGCCTCGGCCTACAGCTAGTTGTAATATAATTGCTTATGTAACGTTACGATATAATTCCATGTATAAAAATCGAACTAATTGCCAAACCCAAGGTCTCAGGTCTATACATGGTATGCAATGTTCATTAAAATATCAAAACGCATACTCTACAATTAAAATACTATGAGGTCTGACCGTAAATGGGTCTAGAATGTCTATCCCATTCAAACATATTGCACCTCAATCAAATATTCACAATTAGGTTTTAATAACGTGCCGTGGTCTGTGTAATAACTGAGTAAGTATGCTCACACGAATGTATATTGAAATATTTCTTACTCGAATAGCTCCATTGGTATTTGGTATATATGACGACCGCTATTATGAAACAACTTTTATTTTATCGTTGTTTATGAAGTTTTTTACATGCCATCATTTTCGGCATTTCGGATAATATAGAGCAACCATGGACAGAGAAGGATATGTACATATACCCCACCCTGGTTCAGGCTTTGTGGTGGCGGTCGGGCTTAGTAACCTAGGGTAAACCTGGCACCTTGGGCGAAGCGAATTGAGCTGAGGGGCAGAAGAACAGGGGACAAGGGGCGAGGACGGAAACCTCGTCTCGTTGTACTGTCCCGACATTCGGAGGAGTTTTTCTGTGGTGCAGAGCAACCCCTCTGTAGAGGTGGCGTTGGTCCCCTGAGGGACTGATTAGCCGTGAAGGTACCCTGTTGCTTGTAGATCCAGAGCACCTCAAAAAGCGGCATTGGTGGCACTCGTCGGGTTTTAGTGGGTAGAGCTGCGTTCACATTCCCGCTAAACTATGAAGTAAAAAAAGCATTTGGATAATAAGTCATGCATCAAGATTACATCTTTTCGTCTTGATAAAAGTTCTTGTATGTTCCTTTCGTAATTATTATATTAAGAAAAAAAAAATTCAAGATCTTTTTGTAAAATTTTTAAAAAAATATTTACCATATTAGTTAAAGTTTTTGGATTAAATGCAACTTTAATTAATTGAAAAAAAAAATGCATTCCCTTCTTTCGTATCTTAAAATAAAAATAGAGACATACAAACGTGAAGACATAAAAATACGAGTTTCGCATTAGTTTGGAGTGCGCGTCTGAGTACAGGAGTGCAGAGTTCAAGTGCCTCCCGTGGAATGCTGGTCCGTACTCCGTACTCCGCACTCCGCGTCTTTGTTTGTACAATTGTTATTTTTTCCACTTTGTTTCTGATACCTGTACTAGTTGCACAGCTTTAGGCTCCCATAAACTTTGGTATCGATCCTATTGAAAGCTAAACCATAATACAATAGCGCATAAAGAATTTAATAAAATATATAAAACAAATGAAAGGTTAGACTTCATTTTTTATAATTTTAGTTTACTCAGATATTTAATGTCTCTACTTTTCTGCTCTTCGGACTAATATTTAAATATAATAGTTTCATTTTGAAATAATTTGAATTATTTACTATTCATGATAAATAATTGTAAATGTGGGAAAATAAAATAAAAATAAACAAACTTATTTGTTATATTTTAATTTTAAACAGTTAAGCTCACTTTATTAGATGTTTATTTTTTTTTTGTTATTTTTATATAATAAAAATGATCATTCCCAATTTTATTATAAACAAGCTGACCCAGCCAAACATTGTCCTATCGCCCAAAATTAGTTATTTTTATACTTACAAGCTTTTCCTCACGACAACACAACAAAAAAGAATTATCTAAATTGGTGCAGTGGTTGTGAAGTTATGTGTACATATATTTCGTGGATTCATTTTTAGTTATACAGATAAGCTCATACGTCATTAAGGGATCATGATTGACGGATAAACAATTAGTTATTAAAATGATGTATAATGGACGCTTGCCCAAACAACACTTGAAGACATTTTAATCATCATCGTTATATGCGCGGAAGTTAATTATAAACTATACTCCTAACATTTTTATAATGTATGATCATTATTGTAATGTATACGTATATCAGACTGACATTAGACGGTACATCACAAACATACACTTAGAAAAACATTGCACTTTCATTTAACCTGAATCGAAAAATAATTACAAGACACACACAGGGATAATATTAGACCTTTTAAAATAGACTTGCACCTTCGTTTTTCCACGTATTTTTATTTCTCCGTAGTGAGTGGCAAAAGTGAACGCCACAAACAACGTACAGATATGATCTCAGAATAGGGATTCTATTCTACGCAGTACGCTATATCCTATTGGATTCGCATTTCGCAACAAGTCTCAACTTCTCAAATGATAGATCCGGGTTCGATCCTGACCTTATGGTGCCTAATGGATTTAATTAATATCTTAGTGCACCCTGATCATCGCTCGCTCATCGGTGAAGGAAAACGTGAGGAAACCAGCTGCATGCCTGATGGATTAAAGGTCCTTGAAGGTGTGTGGAGTCCATCAATCCCCAATAGGTCATCCCCATCGGTAAACAATGGCCCAGCGACCTCGTCTGATTTCGTAGAGGAAATTTACCTAGACTTACTTACCCAGCAGTGGGACACCTTTGTGCTTTATTTTTTGGTGTTATATTTTAGTTTTCACTAGAATTGGACCTTGGGCCTACCATAAGGGCAAATCCCAGGTTTTCGTTAAACACATACACTCAAGTACATTTCTAAGATTAC